>OY856411.1:1087068010-1088335510 GCA_963693085.1 Alisma plantago-aquatica | reverse complement strand
CGCCGAGTGGAATGAGCCCAAGTCTTAATCTTAAAGGATACAAAAGAGGACACCACATCGTCAAAGGATGCCTCCCCCCTGCCTGGTTCAACCGTTCTCTGCTTGTGCAGGTCTGCTACTTCAGTGGACCTCACTGTCATTGTGCCACAATTCAGTATCTAAGGATCATGTTCTAAAAAGAGGACGATATGCTCACATCATCATCCAACACATCGTTAATGTTAGACCATTTTTTATGCATGTAATGATTGTGTTAATGCAAGAACATAGTTAAACAGGTCCACGATGCCGAAGAGCTCGTGTCCAGGAGGTGTAGGTGGCTGAAGAAACTAGGTTCCATTGAGTGCCCTGTGCGTAGACGTTTATTAATTGATTACGTAGATGACATATTCTATGGGGGTATAATTTCATGTGTGCATAATTTCCTGCTACCATCTAAGACTCCTTTCTCCTTGTTTACTTGGTATTGAGTTCTTGATTTTATTAGTATGGTATATGAAGTGTATGAGGAAATGCGTCTATGGTCATGTAATATATGTATGTTGGAAAAACTTAACAATGACTGAAAAGTTTGCTATCTTGCATTTTTTTTCCAGTTACTCGTTGCATCAAGGATTATATCTTTATCATCTATTAGTTCTTACTTTTTCTTTAGCTTGATGCCAATGAGATGGAATAGGAAGTGAAGAAACAAAAAAAATCAAACGAGAAGAGCTTTGTTCTTTTTCATTCTGCTGTTTAGATGTCATAGTTAATCAATTCATGAGATTATTGATCGATCGACGATGACATAGACCATATAAACAGTGTGTCCACTGCACTAATGGAAATGTATATATCCAACACCGAAAGTAACACCGAAACACAAAAAGTGACTCATGAAAGTAACATTAGGACAAAAAAAGTAACTATACGGTAAGAAAAGTAACTATACGACATTAAAAGTAACATCGAGACACAAAAAGTAACTATCGGACACTGAAAGTAACACCAGGACACAAAAAGTAACTGTACGGTAAGAAAAGTAACTATATGACATTAAAAGTAACATCGAGACACAGAAAGTAACTATCGGACACTGAAAGTAACATCAGGACACAAAAAGTAACTATATAGAAATGTTCGGTCATATTGCAAAGTAACACAAAAAAGTAACTATATGGTAAGAAAAGTAACTATATGACATTAAAAGTAACATCGAGACACAAAAAGTAACTATCAGACACTGAAAGTAACTATCTGGACACTGAAAGTAGCATTCAGACAAAAAAAGTAACTGTATGGTAAGAAAAGTAACTATATGACATTAAAAGTAACATCGAGACACCAAAAGTAACTATCAGATACTGAAAGTAACTATCGAACACAAAAAGTAACTATCAGACACAGAAAGTAACGTGGTCGCAGATAGTTACTTTTTACGTCATGATGTTACTTTTTACGTCATGTGATAGTTACTTTTTGTACCATAAAGTTACTTTTTGTGTCTTTGTGTTACTTTTAGTGTCAAATAGTTACTTTTTGTACCATATTCTTGGATTTAGTATCCCAAGGCCAAGTGTCCAATTCTTATGAAGAATGGGAACACTTAGAATAGATATGGATCTATCATGTATGTAATCATCCCATTGTCTTGTATGTATGGACATGGCAAGAACAAAATGCATTCATCATCTTGTATGTACGACATGACAATATGATGTGCTCATCCTGATAACTCGTATGTGGGACATGACGAGTGGATGTCTGTCTACTTCCAGTAAGAGTTACTGGAATACCATGAGAACTTGATAAGTACTTGAGAAGTACTAGTTCTATGGAGATAAGGAAGAGTTCGATGTAAAGAGTTATATTGATGTGAACTTCCGAAAGGACTAAAAATTAATCACAAAAATATATATAAGATATATAAAAGTGAAAGTTTGTTGATAATTGGAAGTGTTCCAATAAAACCATTTTTGTTTCCGCTGCCTTCTCTGCCTCCCCTAAAACCCAACAGTGGTATCAGAGCCACGTCAACTGTTCTATATTTTAGGAATATTGATATGATCGATTTTGGTTTGTCGCCTTTATTTATTGCATGCGATGCGAATAATATTGGCTTTATGCATCTCCAATCCTAAATCCACAAATCCCAAATTACATATATGATATGTATTATTAATGCACTCGATACGCGTCGCCCTTAAACGAGTTTTGTGGTGGATGTGTGTAGCATGATTATGGCCTATAAACCCCTATCTGTGTGTGGTTGTTTGTGGTTGCTTGCATCTCGGTCTGCGCACCGATCTTCCCTCTCTTATTCCTAATGTAACTCGAAATAATTCGAGATTCTTTCCTACCTTTGTTCCCCCAAATGTAACTCAGGGTTTCCCTTTTAAAGCAATGTAATAATAGGATAGATTTTATTTCCTGTTATGTCGAAGACCGGCGGACATCAAGACAACATCTGAAACGATCGGTTCAAGGCGTGAACCGATCGGTTGACGTTCCAGACGGTCGGTTCAAGGAGTGAACCGATCGGTTGATGACCGGTTCGAGGAGCGAGACGAGCGGGTGGCGGACATGACGAGATGCACGACGTCCAGGCGAACCGATCGGTTGGAGGAGCCAACCGATCGGCTGGTGGCACCCAGACGACCGGCTGGAGAGTACAGATCATTCATGTGATGAGTTGATCAACTCAGATGGCAAGACACAGATGTTCATCTTGTACAGGTTGCATGTGATGTTGACCTAGATGATCGTGATTCCTCTTGGCTCGAGGAATCACATTAGGATGGCCATAATCATCACTTTTTATCGTTTGTACATGTTTTCTGTGGGATATAGCATGTATATGATACATACTATGTATTGTGGTGATTGGATATGTATATGTATATAAAAACCAAATCCCTCATTAAAATATTAAGTCTTATATGCCTTCCATTAGCGGCACACATGAAAAGCTCGATCGACCAAGCGTAGGTTACGCCAAAGCGTGGTGCACCGTCTATCTTGTGGAAATGTGAAGGGTAGACATGTAGGTTCTGCCAAAGTAGGGTGCATGTTTACCATGTCGGCTTTTGGGTTAGACTTAACTGGTGATTCTTAGAGCGTCTAAGCCCAGAGGCAAGGAATGTTCATGGCAAGGTGTTGTGCATGTTCATTCAACAAGAGTTGCATATGATGCAATTGGCAAGAGTTGCCTACCTGAGAGATCTAAGTTGTGGGCGATCAGCCAAAGCTGACTCATGACTTAGAGGATTTCAGGATCTTGCCCACTAGAAGGTTGTATGCTGCAATCTTCTGAATTGATGGTGAGGGCTATCAATTTGAAGTAAAATAGTGGGAGCGATAATTAATTAAAGGCCTAATTTTATCGTCAACTTTTAAAATCAATCAAACAAGTCAAAAGAGTTTTGGACTAAAATTGCATATATTTCCTTTTGTTAAAATAAATGGTTAATCAACAATAATCACTTTATTTGCGATCGGTCTTTGAGACCAACAAATTAAATGGGAATAATTCCACGACTGGTTAGGATGATGAGAAGTGTTCTCAAAGAGCGAAAGCTCCAAGTCCTACCAAGACCAGATAAACTCAATCCAACCACATCAATGGCATAAAGTATGCTTATGGAAGCATATCAAGGATGACATTGATGAGGAGTGCTTGATGTTGTGTTCTCTGAACTATGAGTTGCAGAGACAACATGAGACATATGATGTCTCCAAGACACTGTCCCAGTATGTCATGACAGAAGGAGATCCAGTAAGGTATTCACACACTCAATGTGATTGGGTATGTGGAAAACCTGACTAAGAAGGATTCCCTCTGAGCCAAGAGTTGGCTATTGGTATGATACTACAAATGTTGCGAGAATCATACAATTCATGATAAACTACAATATGAACAACTTTGACAAGCGTTGACAGAGTTGTTGGACATGTTGATGATAGTAGAGGCAAAGATGAAGGAAGACAAACCATGATCTTTGATGTGATCAAAGAGAAAGGTAATTCTTAAGGGCAAGGATGAGGGCAAAGCAAAGAAGTGTTCTGATGCTAGCCAGCAATCCAAGCCGTCTTCAGCCTCAAGGCACATGGGGAAAGGGTGTATGAGGGAATTGCCCTCTATATCTGGAAGAACAAAAGAAGATGAAGGAAGGGGATGGAGATCTCCACCTAAGGTATCTTGAAATGAACCGCTTATTTATCTAAGGTATATGATACCAAGATATGGATCTATCATATATGATATGCAAGATCCACAAAGAAGTGATGGCCTTTGTGAAAGGACCAAGAAAGAAGTACCCATCATTGGAGCAAGTGTTGCTGCCATAGATAGGAGTATCTTTTAGTTTATTTCAGCCTAAAGGGCACAAAATAGAGTTGAGAACTACTATTTCATATATTGCCAATAGATAGAAACACTTTATTGTTGCATATTGTATGGCAATGATGGCAATTAATAAAGTTGATGTTTCAATCTTAAAGATATGATCTTTGTGACAATGCCTTGTTTATCTTGTGATACATGGTATGCATAAGATAAAATGATACCTAAAGTTATTGATAACTCAAACAATCAAATTAGCATCAATCATGAGACATTCATTTCTAGTTTCCATGTGATGGATAAATCTAGACTCTTTTGGTTAGAGAACCATTAAGAGACATGAATATCTTGGACATGATTAATCAATCTTCACTAATGGTAGTGGGAGAATGATTGTCCTATTAGGTATAATACATGTAATGTATTTACATACCTATCAGAAGAAACGATAATACTTCAAATGGTGTTTAGAGAAATACCAATATGAGTATCTTGAAGTGTTCAAGATTATCATAGATGAAGTACAAATTTGGTAAAGTGTTAATTCTTGATGAGATCAATGAATGAAATACTTGGACCAAATGTTTGAGATCCTTTTGAGTGATTATGATAGTGTATCATAGTGAACTCATGATTAAGGCATGGTGATGTCTAAATCAAGAAGGAATCATACTCTAAGGAGTTAGAGAATGATTATCAAATAACTGAATTCTTCTTAATAAAAGAATACCCCACACTAATAAAGGACATTAAGAATCACAAGGGTTGTGAGTTCTTATATCCTTAACAGATACACCTCAATTATCTATGTGATGAGTTATTCATGTGATGAGTCAACTATCTAGATGAATATGAGGAACCGAATTTTGAGTTATGATTTATGATCATTACATCCTAAATGATTTCCATGTGAACCATAAGGTATGACCTTGATGGTAGCACTCATTGGATGAAATCCATAAGTGCAAATGAGTCTTAAGTGTTAAGACACATGGATAACATTTTGAGAAGGATGATGCTTGTTGATTGCAACTTAATGACTAAGACATTTGGCATATGGATACTAAAACCGCATTCCTATGAGGAATAAAATAAGGATGTGTACGTGACACAACCTATAAGGTTTATAAATCCATTAATGCAAATAAAGTCTATAAGTTACAATGGACTAATCAATGTGAATGATTAAGTACAAGCAACTCAGAATTGGATCTTTACTTTGATGATATAGTCAAAGGGTTTGACTGATATGTCAAAGATAAAGAAGGGATCTGTGATTTAGTGGGAGCGTATTCACATTTCACATATTGATGTGGAATGGAAATGTTCTAAAATGGAAATCCAAAAGTAGAAATTATCTTTAAGGAAGATAGAGATGTTTCCTATGTGATAGGAATAGAGATCTATAGAGATAGTTCTCGAAAACCTCTTAACCTGAAAAGAGAAAGCATACATTGGCAATCTGTACTGAAATGTTCAGTATGCACAGATTCAGTGGGAGAAAGCTTGTCCATACTACATGGAGTTAGTATCCCAAGGCCAAGTGTCCAATTCTTATGAAGAATGGGAACACTAAGAATAGATATGGATCTATCATGTATGTAATCATCCCATTGTCTTGCATGTATGGACATGGCAAGAACAAAATGCATTCATCATCTTGTATGTACGACATGACAATATGATGTGCTCATCCTGATAACTCGTATGTGGGACATGACGAGTGGATGTCTGTCTACTTCCAGTAAGAGTTACTGGAATACCATGAGAACTTGATAAGTACTTGAGAAGTACTAGTTCTATGGAGATAAGGAAGAGTTTGATGTAAAGAGTTATATTGATGCGAACTTCCGAAAGGACAGAAAATTAATCGCAAAAATATATATAAGATATATAAAAGTGAAAGTTTGTTGATAATTGGAAGTGTTCCAATAAAACCATTTAAAAGGGAAATGCCGAGTATCTGTGTGTTAGTGAACATCAGTGGATACTATATGGATCTGAAAGTTCATGAGATGAACTTATATTCCACTCATTGATGACAAGTCTGGAATCCTTGATCATGCAATGTGGCTAAAGGTTAGCAATGGAATACTAGATCGCATATTACGACAAGTCCATCTCATACGTGCGACGTACATCGAAGAGATGAGAGACATGCAATTTATACTGACTTTGGCAAGGTGTTGCCATTACTCACTATGTTGGCACTAGAGCACAGTAACATGTGGGACATGTTGAAGATCACTATGAATATGATTCGAGAGTGATTGGCTCGCAGTACAAGTGGGAGTCTGTTGGTATGTATGCCCTGAGAGCCAATCATGGGATGATTGGTGGGATACATTAAGATTGATTTGATAAACATCAAAGGCAAGCTTCCAATTCATTCTGGTTCAGTCATATGAGATAGTGATAGAACATATTGAATGTCTAGTGAATGACAATACTCAATGACGTATGCCTTCAAGTTAAGGACCTAAACGATGAGATCATACGAATGATAAGAGTTTGTACATTCTTGTTTTGTCCCTAGTCGGATGTCATTGTGGAAGGTAGATAGACAACAATGACACACAAGACTAGATTGTGGTGTTGGTTGATGACAGAATCTCATTAGTCATGATATAGAGATATCAAACCAAACACATAGGTACTTGTTAGAGAACAAGGTACCAGACAGACCCATAGTGAGTTTGACACATGGAACCATGACATGGTAGTCACAATCAGAATTCACAGTGATGGTGGTGAGTGTGATTCTTTGACCTGAAATCACTACACTCAACACATGTCGTTGGGCACACTTTGACATCATCAAACGCAGTCCTGAAACATGGGTTGTTATAAAGGTGATGATTGGGTGGCTTTGACACATGGGGCTTTGGAGGGGTGAGTGATAGATATGGGATTTGTCCCTCCTGAGGGAGTTTGATATCCATGGCCACTTGATGAGTAGGATTGAGATAGGCGTGCACACGCATGTGTGAATCAGTATGTGATATTGATGTCATACATATCTCCTTCCATCTACTCTGAGATCAAGAAAGTGAATGAACATTGACAGGATGACTGTTCCATGCCTCGAGTTCATTCGGGATATCAGTGATAAAGGAATTATACATTCGCTGTAACACCATTCACGGATTGTAGGATGAAAGTTGTTCTCCAACTTTCTACTTTCACTTGGGTAGCAATGATGTGTGACTAGGCACCGCTCTTTGCTTGTGAAGTCATAAGTGTTATGGACTTTCACTGCCAACGTGAAATGGACCTGTAGGGTCACACACATAGGATTTAACCTGGAAGAGGAGTTTTGTCCACAAGCAACGTTTAGATTGATTACTAAAGGAGTTTAGTAGTTCAATTAAACACTCAATCAATTGATAGCTCAATATCATATTGTTCAAGGTGTTGGACATATTGATTGGAGTATCAGATTGATTGAAATCACATTTGACTGATTCTGCACAACCTGTACTCCCAACCGATCGGTTCAAGTGTTGAACCGGTCAGCTGAGGTTGCTGAACCGGTCGGCTCAAGTGTTGAGTCGATCGGCTCATGGTCAGAGTGAAACGATCGGTTCAAGTGTTGAACCGATCAGTTCAACTGGTGCAACCGAGCAAGTTGGGAAAGTCAGGTCGGTGAGAATTTTCCTTGCGTTTCACTTGCCCAATTTCATTGGAACAAGGATTGGTATTCGATACCAATTAGAAATAAAAGAAGGAAAGTCAATCGGGAACTGATCAGGACCACGAACCGACCGGTTCAGAAGTGAACCGATCGGCTCATGGGTCCCAAACGATCGGTTGGTGTTCCAACCGACCGGTTCAGGTCCCCAACCGATCGGTTCAGGTTGCGAGTTGGTTGCTTTTTGTGGAAAATCTCGAACCCTTCTACTCCTGCTTTAGTCCCGCATTGCCTGGGATGGAGAACCCTGTCCCATGACCCTCATATATATATAGGGGTATTGTGGGCTTCTCAAAGAACAACTCAGTGCAACCAGTTGCTCTGCAAAGTTGTCGTTCTCTCTGGTTTTGGTAACCGAGAGAGAGTCCGAGCAAGTGCTTCCCGCAAAGGGAGGTGCAGCAAGGGAAGGACAACTGCAGTTGCAACTGGAGGCAGGAGAGTGTGTTGGCGACTAGTACGTCAATAGGAGGGTGCGACTCCTTCTACTTCCTTGTGGGACAAGGAGTGTGGAGTTCTAGGTGGTCCGTGTGGACTACTACAGAGGCGGGAGGTTTCTGCCGCTTAGGAGGACAACTGTCATCCGACAGTCCGGTAGGAGGAGGAGTTGTCAGTCCCGGTGCGACCAGGAGCTGCACAGACACCGTCCAAGACCGGAGTTGAAGACCGCACATAGCGCGAGGTATTGTCGCCAAGCAAGCCTCGGGACAAGGTATGATTCCACAAACCATCCTTTCCTATTATATAGACGTTGACGCGTTTCCTTATTCCGGGTTTGGGGGAGAAAATTTTTTGTTTCCGCTGCCTTCTCTGCCTCCCCTAAAACCCAACAGATGTGTGTCAACATGGGCATCAAGATCTTCTAAAAAGAAGGACCTCTAGTGTTACGACTAGTTATTGGGTTAACTCTACAGAGGGTGAGACCCACATGGAGAAGGTTAGAGAACCTAAACTCCAAGATATGAGAATTATGAGAAATATGTGTTATGATATGTTCAAAATTAGACTACTCCTAAGTGAATGAATGTAGTCACTTTATGCATGATTCCTACAATACTGTTGGACCCTAGATGTCCATGGGAGGACCAAACCCTAGAAACTAATAGAGACTAGTTATATAAGTACATTGAACACGAATATGAGTACCTACCATCTGGGTGAGGGAGAATGAGTCCCAAGACCCTAGAGGAGGTAGATTTGATGTTAGTTTTTATTAAGCGTCATGCTTGAGTTGGTGATTCCCTCTAATACACTAGTGGCTATTTATAAGAATGAGAGAGGTTTGGGAATCATATAACATGGGTATAGGACTATGAAGAGAATATGATAACATGTTTTGGTTTGGTTTGTGCTTGAGTGGCTAGTTCTTGTGAAGTCATACACTGAAGCCAATGAGGTAGACCTAAAAACCCTAGACCATAGAGGGAAGATAAAGCTCATGGATATGAGATACTCATAGATTTTAGTGTTAAGAGAAATTGAGCGTGGCACTACTCTCATGGTATGGGTCAGGCTAAACTTAGTTGGATTCAATAATGCTATATTATACGTTTGATGAGTCACTTGTATATGTTTGTGTAGGACAACCAAGATATATGTATATATGTCTGTGATCTATGATTGCTCTTGGATATGCAGATATGGCTATATGGGAAAACTAGTGATGGTTTGGATATAGATCTTCATAGTTGGGTGAGCATATTCATTAATTATGCTAATGTGAAATAACTGGCTAATCTCATTATGAATCTCTAGTTAATGTTTGAGCATAATATGGGAATGTGAAATGATATCATATTAATGCTATATGTTACATGTGATGTTAATATAATTTCAATATGAAGATGTTAAATATGGTTTAACAATTAGCACAAAATAAAATGACAATGACACCTTGATTTGACCAAGATGGATAAAGTGGGTCAACTGTAGTTAACTCCTTGAAAAAAAGTATATGATAATGTTGGAATCTTAATTTTTGTGTGAAATGAGAATGGGAGTCCATAATGAAAATATGTCATGAACTAACCTAAGCTTATAGACATATGTTTCAAGATTTTCCAAAGAAGTAGTTCACCTTAGGTTCTTTATAATCCTCCTAGGATTGGTACATATATGTTCTAGATATCTTGTTTATGGGGATGTTACACCTAGAGTGGTTCCCTACATGTTCTTGAAGACCTTTTGTTTTATTTTTCTTTGAATAAGAAAATAACTTGATTTCCATGATGAAATTTCCACTTAGTATGTATATCATTTGATGGACTGTATTTTTATTTAATTTTGACAAAATAATTTTTTTAAAGGTGTGTAGGATGTAATGGATTGAACTTTTGGAGTCCCTAAATACATAATGACATAAGTTAATTCATGTGTTCAGATTATAGTAAGAGTTCCACATGTTTTGTAAACTCTAGATAATTGATGTTTTTATGATGATTAAAATTCCTAAGTATATGCCTTTTGAGGTATATAATTGATGGGTCAAACAATAAAGTTTTGGCAGAAAATTTGTGTAAAATGTGGCTTGAGATTAAAGCTATGGTTACAATTTTATAGTATTTGGATGTTTCTAGAAAATGTTACTTAGGTTTGCATTTTGTGAAATAATATGAATTATTGATGGTTTATAGATCTAAGTTTTGATTTTAACTAGTGTCACAAACCCCTGGGTTTCAGGGTGGGTTTGTGTAGCCAACGTCGGGCTCTAGATTTATGATCTAGTGGCAGTTGGCTCGGAAGAGGAGAATCCATAAATTGGCTTAAGTGAATGTTAGATCTTGAACCTTGGATGTGTGATCGACAAATAATAACTCATCTCCTACCTAGAAGTTAGATCAAGGTAGTGGATCATGTGGGATCTGCAACTTCCCCACCACTGCAAACTAAGTCATGGTTCAAAATGGGAAATTGAGCGAGAAACTAGCCTCGACTCCATGAGCACACCCATAATCACCCTAGTGTCGTGACTTTTGGTAAATTTTCGATGGAGGATGACCCAATCCTCTCTGGAGCTTCTCCATTACCAGTCTAATGTGGTGTGAAGAAGTAGGAATTAGAGATTGATAGTAGTTTGAGGATTGCAAAAAAGTGAAATTATAGAAGAATGTTGTAAGGAAACAATTTAGTTTGTCAGTGTGGACTGCCGTGAAGGTTCTGTGGGTGGAAGAACCCCATGTTCAGCGCATCTTGTTCAAGGTACGGCAAGTTCACACTACTTAACCTCCGTACTTTGATGCTAACACATAGTCCCTTGAAGCCCTTCAATCATAGCAATGGTTTTGGACATGCATGGGGATGCTTTGGGGTGAATTCCCCCTTTGCTCTGTTGTAGTCACAACTTGTAGCGGAAAGCTCCCTAGACAGAAAGGAGGAACCACCAGTGGGAAAATAAGAGGCAAAAATGTAGAGGAGGGCCTGAAGAAGGAGACAGAAGCAAGTGATTTCTGACAATATATGTGGAGCCGTGATTGCTCATTAGGGCTGGACTGTAATGACAATATCTGCTTCCATTGTGGAGGAAGTCTAGAACTATGGTTGGATAATATAGAAGCCGACAAGTACATAAAAGAGTTTCATAAGGCAAATTAAGTGCCAATAGAAGAAGACCGATGTTGAAGATCATGCTTTACTCATCAGATGAGTGCCCAATGACATAGCTCTTGTTTACTGTGTGGTTCTTGTGCTGTTGGGCAATAGATCACGAGCACAAGGCCACAGAGGAGAAGGATTGGGCCAATGACCGGTCTATCCGGACCACCACTAACTGGGATAGCTTATCTAAGGCTAGTAGTGTGTGAGAAGCCACATGGTGCCCATTAGAAGCCATGTTTAGGAAATCGAGTGGATTTTATCTTCTTCTAAAAGGTAAATACCTCTTAAATGCTCAAATATTAGATATATTACATTATTTAGCTTTGATGTCATTAAAATACAAAAGATATAAAAATATTTAGAAAAATGAGTAGACCAATGCGGGAGTATAAGATAAGTCTTTTAATGCCTAAACTATGATGATATCATGTGAAATATATTACACTTGTTTCATGATAAATAAATATCAAACATTAACCTAAAATTATTAGAGTACATCACTAACTATAAAATAAGATATATAACCCACACCATCTCAAACATGGTCATGTTTGGACAAGTACTTATGCAGTTTGCTTCATATAGTTAATGTGGGTTAATAACCCTAAATAAAATGTAGGAATTACATGTGACATTGATAAATGATGAAAAATTCAGAATACATTGATATCAATGTCTTGAACATCATTTAAGAGTATGAAATTAGTAACTTAGTTTTTATTCATGATAACATGATATTTACTCTTAGTCAAATATAAAACCCTAATTTGACTAATGTACCTAATATTAGGGTTAATGCATATATTATGGAAAGAATAAAATGTTTAGAGAACAAATACTAACTTGGAACATAACATCAGTAAATTAACTACAAAATAACATGACACGAAATAATGAGATATCCTAATGAACTAAATTGAACCCTAATGAACATAAATACAATTAAGATGATGAGCATCTAATACATGGTATATGTGATCTTGTCTCAATCAAGTTGGCCAAGGTTGTTTTGACTGGGAATATGTAATGATTAGGATGCCTTTTCAAGGTACGCTTTACCTCTTGCTTGGCCTACTACATAGTATGGTTGTATCATATGTATACAAAATACTTTGTATATGATATTGGGTGAAATAAATATCTTGTATGTTACCTTTCTTGACTTTCTATATATATACTGCACACATGAAAAAATAATATATCTAATCCATTCTATGAAAGCACTAAACTCTTTTGTAGTACAGTGATTGGAAGTGACTTAACTCTTTGGTAGTTGATAACATTGTACATAAGATCTAACTCTTTGGTAGGAGATCATAAAGGCCTTAATCTAGAGCTCTTTAAGAGTCAAGAGAATGCATCAAAATCTTTGATGGTCAATGCATGGATATATAATGTAAAATGTACCTAAAATATGTGATCTCTTTTGTTAATAAACATCTTTGTTTTGTAAGCTTTTGTTACTTGTAGTAGTACCAAGTTCTAGTTTTATCTTATTTCCAAGTCATAGTATTAGAGAGGTATTCAAATCATGTAGCGTACTTATCATAATAATTTATTATATGTGTTAACATGTACCTTTTGTAATATCTTCTTTAGGTGTTGTGGACACATGCTCTTGAAGAAACAAAATTGTTGAGAGTTTTATGGAAATCAGATGTATATGTAGACCTATTGTATAAAGACCATGTTGTAGTGGTAGTATGTGCATATGTAAAAATTTATCTTTAAATGTAATATCAATTCATAATAATTCATTTTTTAATTATTTGAAAGGTTATCTTGTGTTGTATGGTTTCTTCTTGTTCATGTGCATGTGCTACTTTGGTTTCCTTTGACTTCCTCTAGTCTTCTCATCTTGGCCTAGTGTGTGAGTTTGAATTGGGACCTCTCCTAAGGTGTGGGTTTTAATTTGGATGCCACAAGTTTGGTCAAGGTGTTGAAAATATGGGGATTTCACAACTGTGTAGATATCAAACGATCCTAGACTGTGAACTTAAAAAAGAACATTTGGTCGTAGTCTAAGACCCTTGAAGAGGCCCCAATTTTCTTTATCCTTCAATACCATCCCTTTTAGGCGTATGGTCTAGAGAGCATGTTAAAAGGGAATCCTTACCCTCAATAACCAAGAAACGTTCTAGGGAAGGAAGGTTAATGTAACATACCCAAATCTTGGTACATAGCTTAACCCCCTCTTTTCTTATGACTTCTTAACCCCCTTTTTTATGCCCTTTTTGATTATGATAGTACTATTCTTTTCTCTAATTTAGACTATACCATGGGTAATTGGAGTCAAGCGATGCAATATATCACCAAACATCCTTTTATATGAGGTTTATGACACATTAATTAATAAGTCTTCAAGTGAAGTTAGTTCCAAATTTACCAGTGAATAAGTTTTGACCTTATGCGGCACTGTAGAATCTTGCTAGGTCTAATTGATGGAAGGAAATAGATGAATACAAATTGTGGTTTGTTCATATAGTCTCATCCTTTCTTGTTTACTTATTGCAATATGATTTGAAGGCATACCAAGTTTTATTTTAGTTTTAATATCTCAATTACCACCTCCTCTTGAGCCCTACAAATGGAAAAATCTTCTCCAAGAAATACATTTTTTCATAGTATAACATAGCTGACAACATCTTAGTGCATCTCAACCTTGAGGAAGACTACTTCACAAATCCACTGATTATCAATGGATTCAACTGCAATTACTAGAAGAGGCAAATGCAATTACACATACAATGGATTAGCCTTGACATGAGGAAGATGGTGGCCTTACCCTACATCATGTCTACAAGAATAACTCCAGCATGGGATGAGCAGGCAATGAGGAAATACCAAATAAATTCTAAATCCATTAGTATTCTCTAGCCACCTTCTTCATTTCCGAGTTCAACCATTTCTTCCCTTATGAGTCAAAATTTGACATTTAGAATAAGATTTCCATCACCCATGAAATAGTTAAGAAAGCCAAGGATTCAAACTTCAATATTTTACAACTTAATTTTATCTAAAATGTCCACGAAGCAATCCATCAGATAAATGTACCCAAGGTTCTCAAGCATCATCAACAGTATTGGTCCTCTCGGAAAGGAAGTAGAGTCCAATGAGCAAGTTAAAAAAATTCTCCACTCCATCACCTATTTAGGACTACCATAGAAGAATCTTCCAACCTCCAACCCCACCAAGTACAAGACCTCACAGACAATATCTGAACATATGAGGTAGATCTTAATGCAAGAGAAGAATAGTAAAAGGAAGAGTCTATCCACAACAAGTGACATGTTATTTTCAAAGTTACTAGAATCCTACTCAAGTGAAGAGTACTCCCAAAGGGATGAAGATGCATTCTAAACAAAACGCAAGCCAAACTCTTTCACCTCTAGGTTATATGAGTGTGTCCAATAGGGAAACATAAATAATGAGTGTCCAAATATGAAGAAGAAGCATAACCACAAATTTATCAAGAAGAGAGAATATATGTACAAATTGGAGGAAACTACTAGACAAAAAACAAGACGAGGAAGAAAGGTAATGAGTCAATCCACAATGCTTCTTAAAATTCCTCTCAAGCATCTAGTGGTTCAAGTGATGATGAGGATGAATGTAACACTTATTTAATGGCAAGGTCAAGATAAAGGGATGAGGTAAATGAGGTTAATTTTGATAAGATTTCTAAATACTCTTTGATTGAATTGATTTTTGCCTCACGTTATTCTCTTGATTCTTGCAAATCTAAGAAGAACATGCTTGCTAAAATTGTTAATAAACTGTATAAGGATAAGGATGAGATTGAAAATAATAACCTTTCCTTGCAATAAATAGTAAACTTAAGGACCTTAATCTTGAGTTATAATTATAACTAAATGGTGTTGATGTAGAAAAATATTTATTTTGGTCAATAAAAGCTGTAAAGAAAAAAATGCTACTTTTCTTGAAAATATGAACACTTTTGAATTTCAACCTAATTTCTAGATGATAAAGTAAGATTTTTGCTCTTTACTTACATATTCCTATTTGCCTAAAGATCTATGTTTAGAATCCAATCTTATTCATGCAAATGATGATATTGTTAAACTCTCTACTACTACTGGTAGTCTTACACTAGAGAACCACCCATTTAGAACTTCTTTGTAAAAGTTCATTAAGGGTAGATATAATTTAGATGAGATCCTATATCTTGCTACTGAAAAGATTGGTACAAATAATTCAAATGATGGTAGAAATTAGAAAAATAAGGAGGGGACTGGTTCTTTGACATTCCATGGAGAACACTCTAGTTCTCAAAATAGATTTTTTTTGCAACTGTTATAGTAAGAATAATCATTATTGTACTTATTGTCCTTTTAGGAAGAAGTGAACCTAGATGAACATGGCATGAGTTCCTACGATAACCCTACCCTTCATGATTTGGATTAGACCCACCCTTTCTTCTTTGTAGTAAACTTGTGCTTGGATTGTAGATAGCATATGCTTGAAGAACATGACATGAGTCAAATGATACTTCAATTCAATATAGAAGAAGGTGGTTTAGTGACATTCTATGATAATTGTAAACCTAAGGTCAATGATGAAGGTGATTTAGGAAAATGTTTATGCTTCTATATGTAATTCTGGTTGATGGACCACATCATAACCTCATTAGTATATTTCATATATGTTATAATAGATATCTTGTTCTCTTTATTTTACTTCAATGCCACTTTGTATATTTCCTCAATTTCAATGTTGTACACAAGAGACATAGGAGTAATGTTTATACTATTGTTCTAAGTTCATTAAAGACTATTCTTGAAAAATGATTAGTATTTGATAAATATGGTATCTCTTTACGACATAGAAGAGTTGGTATGCATATATACATTGATTAAAGAAAATGAGCAAAAATGAATTCATTAAGGGACTTCCTAAATTAGATTATGAGAAATAATGAATAAACCCTACTTAGTAAATAAGGAATGAAAAAATAAGTCTTGTTAAAATCTAAGGCACAAAGAAGCACTCAATCATTTAGAGGTAGCATATATTGTTTAGTTATTTTGACGATTATTCCGGATCTACATAGACTTTCTTCTAGGCTATTAAAAACGACACTCTTGAATTTTTTTCAAAAGAGTAGAAAATAAGGCTAGTGCTAAAATTGTTTATCAGTGAGAGTCTGAAAATTACATATTTGAATCTTTTCACGATGTATTGAGAGGTTAGATTTATTTATTTATTAAGTAATATGGGCCTAATGGTCTTAGACCATTAGGATTATGTTTTCTTCCTTGTACTTGCCCTCTCTTATACATAAGAAGGGATTTTGTTGTCAATAAAAAAAAATCCCATTCACCTTTTCTTCTTTTTTGACATGATAAAGAGAAATGTTGAGAGCCTCTAGTTGCGGATGGCCGTCGTCTCTTCTTGATTTGACCATCCTCCATGCATGTCCCGACCACCATGATCGTCTCCATTCTTTTTCCTCTTTTCTAAAAACTCCCAACATCGGCTTTCCTGCCGGCTATAACCAACCAACCTCTTCTAGTATCCATCATTAAACCGTCCACACTTTCACCGTTAGGTAGCAACCATTGTCACAAGAAATGGCCACCAAGTTGTCATGTTCCAACCGGGTCCGATTTCTCTGTTCCCAGATTACTGTCCTAGGCGTGTTATACTTAATCTCAGTCATTACATCACCCATTTAATTTTTTTAAGAATACATTTTTGGGTGAAAATAGGGGTCAAATCCTATGTGCCTAGCAAATTCCAGTCCGTTAACGTGGATCCACAAGTCAAGAGATTAAATGTTGTGGACCGAGAGGATGGGTATAGAAGATATAGACCCAAAAATATAGTTAGGATGGACTGGAGCATGATAAATCTCAACCCATCTCAACAACGATCCTGCTTTTACTCTTCTTTATTTCCCCCCGACTCGCCGCTCTGGATTCCGCCGCTGGTTCTTCTACCGGAGCCCCACGCCGCCGGTGCCTGCCCTGCAAAGAGGCCCGACAACAACGTCAATAGGGTCTCCCACACTGCGATCCAACGGGGCGTGTTCTGCTGCCGCACTGTGATGCCGAGGAGCCCCTGGACACACCCCAAGGCAACGCTAGGAAGCCGGAGGTGGTGAAGGGAAGCAAGCTCCACCGCAGTGGCAGGCCACCACAAGAAGAAGCATCAACAACGACAGCAACACCCGAGAAGATTCGCTGAGACGTCGGCGGTTGTCCTTAAGCCCATTAAGGCGGTTGACGAGGACTACACTGGTTCTATGGAGACAGAAGAATTGTCCAGATTTGCAGCAGTGTACGATCGTCATTCCTCTTTCCTCTGACAGCCGTATCCAGACCGATCTATTATCTCAGAATTTCACATCCCGCCATTCCTCTGTCAGCCGTAGCCAGACCGATACGTCAAGGGATTAAGCAAAGCCAAGAACACGTCTCTTCATCAAAGTGAAACACAAAAAAGAAACATGTATTTTGGGCAGTACTGGCCGGTTCTTCCTTAAGGGCCCGTTCGGGCCCCAACTTTAAAACTGTTGGTATTTATACGTAAATAGATTGATATCTTTATATCTTAATAGGCTGACATTATTATTTGAAATTACACAGGGAGCGGGAAGGATGTCTCGCACACTGTGATCTTGTGCGGGACATCATATATTTATATGACGAGTCATTTACATGTGATGGTGTTACTTGGATCTCAAGTAATCAACCATAGGTCTGTTACATGTAGGTAAAAGTAATAGAAAGGGTAGAAATGTAAAATACCCTATCCAAGGCTACATGGGCCAGTCCAAATAGAACGCACATTAACAGACTCAGGTATAGATACATTCATTCAGACAAAGCTTGTGTATATACTTCAACACCCCCGACAAGCTTGTGTTGAGAGAATCGAAGTCCAAACTTGTGAACAATGTGGCAAAATATGTTCTTCTGACATGTCTTTGTGAATATGTCTGCCAATTAATTTTGAGAAGACACATACTTTGTCACAAGGTGTCCTAAAACAACCTTCTCGCGTATATAGTGAGTCAACCTCAATGTGTTTCGTTCTGGCATGGAGAACTGGATTGACGGTTAGATATAATGCGTTGAGATTGTCACAATACAAAGTTGCTGGTGCACTTTGTCGAAAATGAATGTCTTTGAATTTTGAGAAAACCAAGCTAATTCTACTGCTAATTGAAAGAGAGATCAGTATTCAGTTCTGTACTAGATTTCGCCACGGTAGTCTGCTTCTTGGATGACCAGGACACACAAGTTTGCCCTAGAAAGACACAGTTCCCACTTATGCTTCTCCGCGTTAAAGGACAACCTCCCCAGTTAGCGTCTGAATAGGATACAATTTGCAGATTGAATATGCATATATCTGGATGCCAAGATGAGTAGTTCCTTTTATGTGTCTCAAGATTCATTTGACGAGAAGCATATGAGTTGTTGTTGGATTGTGCAGAAATTGACAGGCCAAGTTAACTCCATACATGATGTTTGTCCTTGTTAAGGTCAGATACTGTAGTGATCCCACAATCCACCTGTATTCACTGGGATTAGATAGAGGGTCACCTTGGTGCTTAATGTGTTCCCTTAGATACGACAAGCTTACATGGGTGATATAGGTTTACACTCTAACATTCCTTCTCTGTGAAGAAGATCATAAGCATATTTGACTTGATGCAGTAGCATACCATTGTTATTATGTTCAGCCTGAACACCAAGAAAATGGTGTATCATTCCCAAAGTATCATTTGGTGATTGTAACGGGATACTATGTAAATGATTTGTAATACTATATTGATCATACCAATAAAGGCAAGTTTCCAATCTATATGTTTGAATTTTATATTGTGAGATGACCATAAAACTAATAGATGTCTACAGAATAGTATACTCAGTGACATATGTCTTCAGGTTGATGACCTAAACAATGAGATCATATGCATGCTAAGAGTATGTATTCTTGTTTTTTCCCTAATCAGTTGTTATGGTGGAAATATCCATAGACATCAATAACACATAAGATTAGAATGTATGCTGGTTGATGGAAGAATCTCATTATCCATGATATGGAGATATCAAACAAAATACATAGATACTGTTAGAGAACAGTGTATCAGACAGACCCACCTTGAGAGTGACACATGGATACCATGATTGGTAGTTAGAGTCACATCTCATAGTGATGGTGGTGATTGTGGTTCTTAGACCTGAAGTCACTACACTTATCACATGTTGTTTAGTGTACCTTGACATCATCCAATGTGGTCCTGAATAAGAATTGCCATAAAGATGATGCTTGGGTGCATTGTGACACATGGGGATGACTGTGAGTGATGTTGATGAAATTTTCCATTTCTACGGGAGTTTGATATTCCGACCACTTGATTAATGAGACTGAGAAATGTGTGGCCATGCTAATGCGAGTCAATATGTGATATTGAGATTACATATATCTCAGACAGTCTGCTCTAGTTCATGGAACATGGATTGAACGTTGAAGAGGATAACATTTCCATGACTCGAGTTCAATCCAGATATCAGCAACAAAGGAACTATACAATCACTGTAACACCAGTCATGAATGATAGGTTAAGTTGTTCTCCAACTTCTCCAATTACTTGGATGGCAATGAAGTCTTGCCAGATACCAATCATTGCTTGTGAAATTATAATATTATTATGGATATCACTGCCAACGTAATTTGGATCTTACCAGGTCACACACATAGGATGTGTTGGAATAGGAGTATAATTGTGGATTTGATTGGAATTGTTCTGAATCACATTGATTACAAAAATGTTTATGTAATCAATTAGAATAATATTGGAATATATTAAAATGTTTGATCCAATTAATTGGAGTGACTGGCTCTAAGTGCAAGCGGGAGTTTGTTGGTATATATGCCCATAGAGCCACCCCAAGAGATTGCATGGAGTCAAATATTAATTAATTAATTAATATGATTATTTGGTTAACTAATTAATTCTAGAATATTCTGATTAATCCACAAGCGTTTTAATTAACACAATCTTTCTATTTACCGATGAGTTTAGGAAACACTGCTTCCTTTCGTCTCCTATTTAAAGGGGCTTGACAACCGATATCTTTATAAGATATTGAGAGATGCTTTTCAGTTTATGCTCATGTACGTAAACCCTAGCCGTCACCTTCCTCAGGAGAGAAAGGAGAGAACTGCGATGCTAGAATGACATCTCACAAAGACTACTCCTTCCTACTGGCTTAGGAAGCGCGACGTGGAGTTCCACTCCATCCACATGGACAAAGTAGAGACGCAGACGTTGAGACACCTCCGTTCAGAGGACGTCAATGACCGTCCATACTTGCTACAAGTGGCGCACATCACCGCACGAAAGGAGCACCACCAGATCTTCCTGTGATGCATTTGAAGGATGGGAGAGAAGTACCATCTGTGTAAGTCAGAAGCGTTACATACCATCGTGCAGTAGGACGTATCAAGACTTGCTCTACGACAAGGTATATCCTGTGAACACTCTTTTTGAATACGATATTGTCGACGGGTTGTGTGGAAACATATTTTATTTTGTTACTTCTTCCATGCATGTTTCTTTTACACCTCGATCTCACAATTACCACTAATCATGAGATTAGGGTATAAATTGAGGATTTAACGTAATACACAAATCACCCTTAACTTTTTCTTCCTTTTCAAATTCTTTGTTTTCTCACATTGAGCCACATAAACCAACTTTACAAGAGAATTAAACTTTCATTTCTCTAATATAATCTCAACACCTAAGGCGCAGACCTCACATAGGGGTTCTACGGTGTTCAGGACTCCTAAGTCTATTATTTTATTATTACTAGAAAGCTCTTTCTACATTGTACCCTTCTCTTACTTATACTTGACTCTGGTATCTCTATGGTGTCACGTCTACTTATTTGAAGTTATAATACAACATGTATATCGTTTTAAACTTGGAAGATCATTATATTCAAAGCACTGTAATATACTGAGTAATCAACATACTATACATGCAGGCAGACTAAAATTCTTAAATAAACAGATTTCATGTCCACTTGGCACATACACACTAGAATCATGCATATCAATCCAAATCTTGAGTTGTGCATCTCATAACTCAATTAAGAGTTAATTACTTATCATGAAAAGAATTATTAATAATAACTGAGAACATTGATATCACAATACTTGATTCATTGAACACCCTACCCTTAGGGTTTCATTTAATCACCACAAATGCTACAAAGAAAGGTGTAATACATCTATCACATACTTTTCAAATCTTTAGTACACATAATACCTGGGATCTCAATCCCTTATCACATTACTGGGAATTCTCATCCCTTCACATCATTATCATGATTACGGGATCTGGATATTCAAACCCTTAGATCATCACATAGCATTGTTACCTCTATATATCGTGTATGGTACGCGATACATACACGCATACACACACGCATTATGCACACATGCATAATGCGCACATACATGCATACCCATTACCTCTAGGTCCTTAGACCAATGTATTCATTTAAGTGGTTGTACAAGTATTCTCATGGATCACAAGGTCATCACACATCTTGTCACCTCTCACTAGGCAACAACTTATTCACACGACTCCCATAAAGATTTCATGCAACATAAACATTCATTGAATAAAGACTACTATCAACAAATCATATAAAATCAATATATGTATGAAACCTTAGAATTGAGATGAATTTGGGTTTCCATGCCATTCACTAGGATATCATGCATCAATAATAACATTGAATAAATAAATTCTATCATGTCAAGAAAATCCCTTCAAATGGATTTCACGGTATCTAATCGCAAATATCCAACTTTCCTTGCATTTAGGGTTTCACCCTCTTTACTGAGATATCAAACAAACACTATTCACTTTGAATAAAATCCAAGATAGTATCTGACATATATGTACTATGAATATAGATAAACAATCATTCATAACCAAGGGGATCTCGATAAGAAATTTTCTCTATTTACTTATACACAAATTTCAGTCATAGACAAATTCCCTATATTTCAGTTTACTCTTATAAAATCTGTGAATATTTAAGGAATTCTCATTAGGATGTATTGTATACATTTCTAATATAATTTTATCATCTGAACTTCATCCAAATAGAGGAAGAATCCATTTCATATCATTTTGCAATAACTTAGAATGAATAGACAATTCAGGGTTTGTAGTCGCATACTAGCAATTAAAGATTATGGATGAATTAACCAATTTTCGTACAATATATTGTTTAAAGGAAGTTAACACTCACTCTAATGTGTGAAAACACCTTAAAAATGTAGCTCGTCCCTGAAAATCTTGATCTCATATCAAATCCCTAGCAATTCACCCAATTCTTCTTCCTTTCAACTCGAAAACCCTAAAAATGAGGGATTATGAAGAAAGAGTGAGAAAAGGGGAAGTTTTGATACAACTTTGGATCAAATCATAGGAGGGACGGAATTTTGACATGTGAGAGAATATTCACCATGAAACTATATCCAGAGAAGTTAAACTTACATGATTTCATCATTCCTCAGACCACAAAATTCTAGGTCAGCATCTCCATCAATTTCTCCTCTCAAACCCTAACTCTCCCTCTCTCTCTTTAGGATTTTATTTCTCTGGTTTGAATCACAAATTATGAGATCTCCTTGTGTGTTAGGTTGATCATATAGAGAAATTGAGCTGCTTGGGTCAATTTCACTTTGACCCCTCACTAAGCTTTTTCTTATTTCAGCATATTTTTCTGTCATAATAAGGTTTTTGTAATTTGTGTATTTGAGAGATCAAACGTTCTCCAAAAATTATGATAATTTATCATATCTTGTATAACTGATTTACTAAGCTTCAATTAAAAGTTGAGATCATTACATGCTCCCATTAAATAATTAAAAATCAAATAGTGCACTACTACCCAGAATTCTGTAGAAATGTCAGTTACTGTAATTCGTCTACCGATAAGGTCTAAACACATTAAAAAATTATGAAAATTTTACATATTGTTTATGATTAAATTTTAGATCTCTAGTTAAAATTTCAGATCATTTTCCTTTACCAATAAATAACTAAAAATAAAACAATATATTACTGAACAACATTCCGTCAGCATGGTCAGTAGAAATATATCTCGACCCAGAATGAATTTTATAGAACATCCAAAAATTCTGAATTTTTTCACTGAAATGTACGATTGAGTTATACATATTATATCCAAATTTCAATTAAATCCAAATTACATAGAAAATATGATAAATTATTTACCGTACTACCAATGGCGTAGCCAAAATTTTCTGGTGAGGGGGCACCCTCAATTGTGGAGCCATATATCCTATCTTGAGGGCGGGTACCATTAAGCATTTTGATATAAATCTAACTTCTTGTATGTATAAATTTTACATGTTTCGGGACCAAGGGTAGGGCACGTGCCCACCTTGGTCTCTATGTGGCTCCGCCATTGTGTACTACTATCTTGATCAAATTCCATACTCATATACCATCAAAACCATAATTTCAACCAACTAGGGTTATATTTCTCAAACCCTAATTTCTCAAATAATAGAACACTTAACATTCTTATTAGTTTTAAAACATCATAATTGAATTATCATCATTAATTAGATTTAAGAAATGATCAATCCAATTACGCATATAATCATACAGGTAAACCCTAGTTTACCAATTAAGCTCAGATACGATCATAACAATTCTCCCCCCTTTAAAAGGTTTCGTCCCCAAAACATAAACGTGCAAGAAAATTATTTTCAAGGTTTATTTTAAGCTTCCAAAATCTTACATGTCATTATATTCTTGTATTTCATACTTGAATGTAGTTTTCAATGTTAAGTCCTTTATTTCTTTTCTAATCACAACATGTTAAAATAGTTCTCAATGATAACAAATAAATTCTCTATGCCACAATGAATCATAGCATAGAGAGAGAAATAACCATTTCAATATTTTTTATACTCTTGAGGTGTTACCTCAACATTGATAATCTGATCCAACTATCTCAATTCATACGGCTCGATATGTACTATTGTTATGTATTACCTCTAAATCACAAAAGAGAGTTCACCATGTTGTTTTGAATTTTTACTATTATGCTACTCAAATAGCAAAATAGTCTTGAGTTGGAAGACTAGATTCAACAACAATTGTACAATACTACTCACGACACCCCCATTGGATCATGGATGCATAATTTGAAGCATTACCATTACATTCCATACTATTCTCAAGTATGAGTCCATACATAATTCAAGATGTAACCATCGGGTTATAGCATACTAGGGTTTCAACAATAGTAACAAAGTACTCCATGATTGTATTAGTCATTCAAGGACTATTCATACCCAATTACCATCACTTAATTATATTAAAGCTAGGTATAACAAGCTATACCTCATTAGGGTTACATATCAATACAATATGGTTATCATCCCTTCTATTCATATGAGTGAATAGGTAAGACTATCTTATTCAGGGTAACCCTCCATTTGTTTTATCATCATTTGAACCATATCACCATACAACAATTATACAATACTAAGATGGATTACTGGCATGAATGACTACAACTATCAGACACCTGAATTAACATATTGCTTATACATGTACACTGAAATCATACATAGAACCAATTTACATACCTTCAACAAATTATACTTCTAAAAACAAATTCACATATTACTAAAAGCCATTGTTTTCTCTTATTTCTCTTATCATTCATTACTACTTACTTTTTTCTACTTATCCTTCTCATTTTAATCATGTAGATTAAACATCCTTAGAATTGAAACATACAAGGTACAAATAGATTATTCATCATTCTTGCTATCACTGCAAGAATTTATCTCATATCACACTTCACTCATATTGTATTTCTCCTTTTGTTCAAAACACACTTGTTACATTTCAAATTTATATCTTACTCTTTATTCTGAATCATTTCCATATCATTTATCTACCTTTCATATTAGCTATCTTGAAACCCTGGATTACTATCAGTGATAGTTTACTTCTCATAGTGCAAATATCATGATCTTGTTTTATAGAGATGTTAGTATTCAAGGTCAAATCACTAGTGACAACCCTTGAACTACTACAACTCTAAACATTCTAGGGTTTGGTCCTTATCAGTAGCATGACGTTGTTGTGTGTAACTTTGCTCCCTTAATTTGAAAGTCAAACTTTGGATCTCACAAGTTTTACTAAAGTCTTCCTTATCTTATCAATTGAATTTCCTTTCTTTTACTTGGCCATTCAAACAGATTACATTCTCAATTTACCCTGCTAGAGTTTCATCATCATATTGTATGTCATTATTACATTCACTAGATGCCTCTACCATGGTGGTTATGCATCAGATATGATTAATTTTCTTATCACTTCATTCCCACATTGCTTTCATTAAGGAAGATATGAAAGAGAAGATGATTTTGAGACTTAGAATTCTTATCTTCAAACATTCATTAATACATTTCTCATATGTAGGTTTAATTAATTATCAACAAGGATACTTGACTAATTAGCACTTTCTTGAATCTCACAACCTCTTTCTTTTATAATTTATATTACTCCACCATGTTTCAAACCTTTTCATTACTTTCCATAATCCCCTTACCATTAACTGCTATTCCACATATCATCTTTAACTTCTAGTTTTCTCTTATGATCATGTTGCTTCTTTTAGGTGTATGATCATATATACCATGTTGCACATATTTCTTTTTATCCTTCTGCTAATGTAAAGTTGAAATTCTAAATCCATAATCTCTCTATTAGTTTCAACTCATGTTTAATACATTACATATCCTTCATTTTAAATCAAACGGCTCATGCATGGGTCAAACTTAGTATCTCTTTTAATCAAGTTCTTACCTCTTGAATATAGTTTACCTTTGTATGACTTATTCATTGGTTAAGCTACACTTTTGTTCTTCTTATTAGAAACTAGTTTGTTGTTCTATAGAGACTTAGAATCCGAAGGCAGTAGGATGATTGTATTAACTTCACAATAAAGGTATAAATTCCAAGCTCTCAATTATATCATAACCCTCATTCCTTAATCAATCTCATTATTTCCAACATTTCTCTTTGTTTCAACTAAGTTTCTTATCCTAGTTTTATGATTTACATGCTCATCTAGTTATCTTCACTTTAACTTTTCTGAAGACTCTTCACTTCTATGTACTTATCAAATACTTAACTCTTTTCTTCTATTTTCCCTTTGCTTTGGAGTACATAAAAGCATTGTACTCGATTATATAATCCATTCCTCATGATTGATTCTTACAATCTTGGCCCTTACATACTTTTCTCATATCTTTTCCATATTTCATATTTCGAGTTCATATAATACTAATGATTAAACTTAATTAGAATCTTATGTCATGTTCCTTTATTCCTAATTAAGGGTTTCTCTTATGAGGCCCCAAAGTTGGATCTCAGACATCAGTTTCAACTGATTCTTAGCTATTCTAATCTTTCCCATATGTTTCAACATCTTAGTGTATGTACATTGTCACTATGATGTGGGTCTAATTTATCCAGAGTCTACTCTTATTATATTTTTAATAGGAGTCATTAGATCCTAGTAACGCATCCTGCTAGCCAGACCAGGCCGAACCTGCATTCCTGAAGCTAAGAGCTACTTAAGATTAACCAATTCCTATTAATCTCAAACATGTGGAAAGAATATCCACTTAGGAAAGTTCATTCAAAGATCATTTCTAGTCTACTTGATACAAAGAATGTAATCAATAAATGTTACAGTTGCATAGTGTACAAAAATCTTAAAGACCCAAATATATTTCAAAATACTGAATATCTGAATTTCAACATATAAGAGCTTTTCTACTCATCTCCAATAAAACAACAATATGAAATGAAAGTTCTATCTCATTTTATATTTATGCTCTTAATTCATGTTACTTATCTTGTTTCTAACCCTAATATTTCTAGGGTTCCTCTCTGGACCATCCTTCCACTATATATCCCTGGACAGGGTATACATGAAAGAATAGACAAAGTAACTTGATACTGGTTGATCCAAGTACTCAGATACCGGGCCATGATATCCAAATACTCAAATCCCCAAAGCTAACATCATAACATCTCCTATCTGCCACACTTATGACTCTAACTTACTAACTTAATAGTCCATGACAACTCATCCTAAGCTCTGATACCAAAGCTGTTACACCCCGATCTCACAATTACCACTAATCATGAGATTAGGATATAAATAGAGGATTTAACATAATACAAAAATCACCCTTACTTTTTCTTCCTTTTCAAACTCTTTGTTTTCTCACATTGAACCACATAAACTAACTTTACAAGAGAATTAAACTTTCATTTCTCTAATATAATCTTAGCATTTAATGATACACAAACATACATTCATTATGTTTCTCACACTTCCATGTACATACAACATGACAATCATTTGCATTCTCTCCTATTAAGGAAACAAACATACAAAACATCATTTACAACTCTCTCACAGATCTATACAAGGACCTAGAGTGACAGGGACCGACTGAACTTAACTATACTTAGACTTAACTCTTGTGGCAGATCTACTCTGATGCAATGATATCTTCTTCAAGTCCATGTGATTTTCCTAAGAATTTTGAGTAGAGGGGTGAGCCTACTCGCTCAGTGAATGAGTACTTCAAAGAAATAGTCTAAAGCACTGATATAATTACAGATATACTTTTGAGCAATTATTATCAATTATAACAACAAAAAGCTTTAGAGACTCTAATAATTGACAATCATAAATATGTCAGGATACTCTAAATATCTATAAGAGTGAATCAATATATGAAACACTTGATTGATCATAAAGAGAACTAATATTTCAGAAACATACAAAGAATAATTGAATAACTATACACACTTGTTTGACCTCTCATTCATTTTATTATGCCCTGATCATATGCAGTGTACTCTACATATGAAGACTCATAGTACACAACGATCACACCGTACAAGACTTAGCGGACACACCCGGGAAATGCTAAGTTTGACTACTCTCCTAGTCTGCAACAGGGAAATGACTCTCTGGCCTAAACTGGACTCCTCCTTTAACCTGAGCATGTAGGTAGAGAGTCAAGCCACCTCTTGGCTTTTCTATACTCTAGTACCACCAGGACTTCTGGTTGATGTTGGACACTGCAAACTATAATTTAAGGAGACTTCCACTAGGCTTCGTCCCCTGTGCCACATGATAACACGTTCTGACCCCCGTATACTCGACACTTCTAGGGTTAGGTCATTTCACCCCTAAGGCGCAGATCTCACATAGGGGTTCTACGGTGTTCAGGGTTCCTAAGTCTATTATTTTATTATTCCTAGAAAGCTCTTTCTACATTGTACCCTTCTCTTACTTATAATTGACTCTGGTATCTCTATGGTGTCACGTCTACTTATTGGAAGTTATAATACAACATGTATATCATTCTAAACTTGGCAGAGCAGTATATTCAAAACACTATAATATACTGAGTAATCAACATACTATACATGCAGGCAGACTAAAATTATTAAATAAATAGATTTCATGTCCACTTGGCACATACACACTAGAATCATGCATATCAACCCAAATATTGAGTTGTGCATCTCATAACTCAATTAAGAGTTAATTACTTATCATGAAAAGAATTATTAATAATAACTGAGAACATTGATATCACAATACTTGATTCATTGAACACCCTACCCTTAGGGTTTCATTTAATCACCACAAATGCTACAAAGAAAGGTGTAATACATCTATCATGTACTTTTAAAATCTTTAGAACACATGATACCTGGGATCTCAATCCCTTATCACATTACTGGGAATTCTCATCCCTTCACATCATTATCATGATTACTAGATCTGGGTATTCAAACCCTTAGATCATCACATAGCATTGTTACCTCTATAGCAGGTAACCATTACCTCTAGGTCCTTAGACCAAGGTATTCATTTTACTGGTTGTACAAGTATTCTCATGGATCACAAGGCCATCACACATCTTGTCACCTCTCACTAGGCAACAACTTATTCACATGGCTCCCATAAAGATTTCATGCAACATAAACATTCATTGAATAAAGACTACTATCAAGAAATCATTTGAAATCAATATATGTATGAAACCTTGGAACTGAGTTGAATTTGGTTTCCATTCCATTCACTAAGATATCATGCATCAATAATAACATTGAATAAATAATGTCTATCATGTCAAGAAAATCCCTTCAAATGGATTTCACGATATCTATTCGTAAATATCCAACTTTCCTCGCATCTAGGGTTTCACCCTCTTTACTGAGATATCAAACAAACACTATTCACTTTGAGCGAAATCCAAGATAGTATCTGACATATATGTACTATGAATTTAGATAAACAATCAATCATAACCAAGGAGATCTAGATAAGAAATGTTCTCTATTTACTTATACATCAAATTTCAGTCATAGACAAATTCCCTATATTTCAGTTTACTCTTATAACCTCTGCGAATATTTAAGGAATTATTATTAGGATGTATTGTATACATTTATAATATGATTTTATCATCTGAACTTCATCCAAACAGAGGAAGAATCCATTTCATATCATTTTGCAACATCTTAGAACAAATAGACAATTCAGGGTTTGTAGTCGCATACTAGCAATTAAAGATTATAGATGAATTAACCAATTTTCATGCAATATACTATTTAAAGGAAGTTAACACTCACCCTAAGGTGTGAAAACACCTTAAAAATGTAGCTCATCATTGAAAATCTCGATCTCATATCAAATCCCTAGCAATTTCCCCAATTCTTCTTCCTTTCAACTCAGAAACCCTAAAAATGAGGGATTATGAAGAAAGAGTGAGAAAAGGGGAAGTTTTGATACCATTTTGGATAAAATCAGAAGATGGACGGAATTTTGACATGTGAGAGAAGATTCACCATGAAACTATATCCAAAGAAGTTAAACTTACATGATTTCATCATTCCTCAGACTGCAAAACCCTAGGTCAACATCTCCATCAATTTCTCCTCTCAAACCCTAACTCTCCCTCTCTCTCTTTAGGATTTCGTTTCTCTAGTTTGAATCACAAATTATGAGAGCTCCTTGTGTGTTAGGTTGATAATATAGAGAAATTGAGCTGCTTGGGTCAATTGCACTTTGACCCCTCACTTAACTTTTTCTTATTTCAACAAATTTTTCTGTCATAAAAATGTTTATGTAATTATTGTATTTCAGAGATCAAACCTTATCCAAAAATTATGTTAATGTATCATGTTGTATATAATTGAGTTTCTAAGCTTTAGTTAAAATTTGAGATCATTCCAATCTCCCATTAAATAAATAAAAATCGAATAGTTCACTGCTATCTAGAATTATGTAGAAATGTCAGTTACTGTAATTTGTCTACTGATAAGGTCTAAACACATACAAAAAGTATGAAAATTTACATGTTTTTTATGGTATAGTTTCAGATCAGAAATTAAAATTTCATATCATTTGGATTTACCAATAAATAAATAAAAATTAAAGAATATACTGCTGAACAACATTCTGTCAGCATGGTCAGTAGAAATATATCTAGACCCAAAATGAATTTTATAGAACATCCAAAAATTCTGAAAATTTTCACTAAAATGAACAATTGAGTTATACATATTATATACAAATTTCAATTAAATCCAAATTATATAGAAAATATGATAAATTATTTATCGTACTACTATCTTGATCAAACTCCATACTCATGTACCATCAAAACCCTAATTTCAGCCAACTAGGGTTTATATTTCTCAAACTCCAATTTCTCAAACAATAGAACACTTAATGTTCTTATTAGGTTTAAAGCATCATAATTAAATTATCATCATTCATTAGATTTAAGAAATGATCAATCCAATTAAGCATATAATCATCCAGGTAAACCCTAGTTTACCAATTAAGCTCGGATACGGTCATAACAGTTTCCTTCCACAATACCCAATAGGTCATCCATGTACAACATGTCTTTCTTGATCCATTGATGCCTCCAGTTATGTTGGCCCTTTACACCCTCAATCTTGAACCCTACAAAAACCTTTCATAGAGACGCTTCATGAAGCCGCACAATGTCATCTTCATCCACCAGTTTAACAAAATCAATTTATTCAACCCAAGTAGTAGAGTTAGCTAGTGCAAGAACCAACTGCTCATTCTTCACCTCCCTTTATAGATCATGCTCTTGTGGGTGCACATCTTAGTCAACAACCAACACCCCAAACATGAACTTCCCATGAATTAAAGAACAACTGAAATTTCTATTGGATAATAACGTAGAAGGAGGGGAAGAGCCCAAGTGCCACTATGATCCCAAGTTTTATAAATGTTCATAGGAGTTCATGCACTGGGATTTCCATAAGATGATCAAAACATTGTCATGCAATGATTGTAGAATCGATATGATTATTCTATCATATTTCATTGCAATAATGTTTGTCTCATGAAAGATGAGTTCTGTGATACTATGAAAGTTGGCAGGTACATGCCTTTGAATGTCATGTGTAATCAACAAGCCTTGCTCAGTAAATATTTAGACAATCTCTACATGGCTTGGCCAACTCTAATGAATGACCTATATACCAGGAACAATTATGGGGAGAAATAATTGTTAATTAAGTGGTTTGTAGTTAGCCATCCCTAAGTTCATATTTTACCTATACTGCATGAAAACCATTGGACACTACTTGTGATCTTTGTAAGAGAAAATATAGTAGGCTTTATAATAGCTTTGATGCTTGGTCCAATATTGTTGACCATAAAGTTCCACAAAGGTTAGTATTGAATAGAACATTATATTAAAATATGTGCTCGAGAGCTTGTCAATCTAATTATAAAACATGACAGGAATTATAGTTCTCAACCATTAAAGAAGAAATGGATCAAGCTACAATTCTATCACCACAATACTCAACAAAGGTAGTTATATAATGACTATGGTTTCCACATACGTTATTAGATGTACTCCTTATTTTCCCTACATATTGAGGTGGAACATTGACAAGCATAGAAATACCAATGTTTTCAAGGATATTATGGAATCTATATGTTTTTCTCCTAGTGCGGAGATGAAAATTATTCCCGCCAAGAAGTCTAAATCCTCCCCCAATGAGATATTTTCTTATACTTTAACTCATTAAGGAATAGAATATACAATTAGTCTGGGGCATATTCTATTGAGGGAGGTGTACTTTAACTCTTGTCACTTTTTAGTTAAATTGGTTAGTTTTTAGTTTCATTCTTTCATTCTTAATTTTTATCTTTATAAGATAGTTTTTATATTTTTGTAAAGAGGGGTAGTGATACGCGTCGTTTGCACACCAATTTCACTAGAATAACTATCCTAGAGTTTAATCCTTTTTTACTTTCCAGTTAAGGCTAATATAGAAGGGTGAATCCCATAGGACAACATTTTTAAGATTCATTTTCATTTAATCCTGATTGTTTTGAAATTATTTCTTTTTTTTCTTCTATTTTTGAAAGATTGACAGAATGTAAATTCTAACTTTGAAGGGGATTGATTAAACTAATGCAAGAAACTAAAGTGCAAGAAGAATAATAGATTACACTAATAAGAAATGCAAAGATCAAATAAGTAAGAAAAATAAAGGAAGAAGATGGTTAGCACATAATAAAAGATTATCTAAGAATAAAACAATATTGCAAGAATTAAAAAAAGGTAATTTGAAACAAACGTAGGATGAAATGATTGAAATCAGATGGGGAAAACATCAAGGCTTAGGGGTTTTCACCACCTTAGCCAAAGTGAAGACCAAATCAAGAATACACGATAATTAAAATATGAGAACCATGTATATAAATTATTTGTAAACAAAACACAAAAGTCAAACTCCATGTGAACCCATTGGTCTTAGCATTCACGCTTCATAGTTCATCATCCTAATGGGAATTTTTCCACGGTCACATCCAAATCTCCATGTAGCAGGTTTAGTTATTCTAAATTTTGGGTTCCACGGTCACATCTGCCAAAATTAACTCGTAATTAAAATGAGAGATTACTTCATTTAAATCGGCAATTTTCCAAACCAAAAGCCATCTATTTAGATAAAAAATCATATAGACTAAATCCGAATCAACACGATGGTCAAGGGGCTATTCCCCTTGCCTCAATAAGAAGACTACTCGCAACTCATGGAGAGGAAGGGAGAAATAAGGAGAAAAAGAAGGTAAGCTAGAGAACACAAATCTAGAATCTCCAAAGAGCCCAAGGTGGTGATGATTAAATGTCTTAGAGTCTTTATTTCTCGCTCTAAGAAAAAAATGCAAGAAGAAAGAACGAGTTGAAGAACGAGAATAGAAGAATCTAGATGTAGTAGAAAGGAACTAACTTTATTGCTTTAAATGTAAAATTACACTAGAATGAAAATTAATGGAGTTTTACTACAGAATAAGTACACAATTTGGGATTCTTTTCTTAGTGGAGTCCCCCCTCCTTTTATAGGGGAAGGAGGGGCAAAAAAACCCTGAAAGAGGGGTGAGAAAAAAAGAGTGGCAGATATTGAAATGCATTGTCTGCTTGTTGTGAAATGACCGTCTCCCTAGGTGAGACGGTCGTCTAGTGATGACTGGGCATGCGCCTATAAGGTTCAGATTGAAACCCTAAGAAGGGTTGTGGCGGCACCCATTAGGATGAAAACTAAGGCTCAAAGAAACATCCCAGACGGTCATCTGGATTTGTGAGATGCTCTTCTTGGTTATGATATGGTGTGAAGTTGGAGTAGCGACTGGACCCTAGATGAGCGAATAGCGATGCCCTTACTTTCATTTCTTAGTCCCAAAGCAAAACCCCAAAATGGTCACTTGGGTAGACTGAGGTGACCGTCTCGTGCCGCCGTCCATGAATCCAAAGGGTTGGGTCCCTAATCAAGTGGCAACACTTGATTTTTGATATGAGGCTAGGTCAAGTCGACCTAACCGTCTGGCTTGCTCGGATGCTCGTCTAGATCATGAAATGACCGTCTCGCTAAAGTGAGATGACCGTTTGGCATCCAAAGTTGGCTAATTGAGGCAAGACCAAGGTGGCTGTTTGACTCTGAAATGAGGGGTCTTCAGGGAGTGAGCTGACCGTCTGGGCTCAGCGAGACTGCCGTTTCACAGGTTCAGTGAGTCAAAATAATTTTGGAGAAAATCCCTACAAAATTTGAGAAAATGGATAAGTATTTGCAAAAGTAAATAAAGAAATGGGTAAATTGTATTTTAGTCCATAAATTTCTAGAAAAGAGAAAAGATAATGAAAATGACTAAGAAAAATATGGAAAAAGATGGATGAATATGCATTCATCAAAATATCCCAGACTTGAATCTTTGCTCATATCGAGCAAATTAAATTACAAATGAATTCTAATTTATACTCCAAAAATGTCATCCTCACCTTTGTAACATCACTGTAGTCCTCACCTCTAAATGTTGGCCAAGTAGCCCAATCTCCTAGAACCACATAGCATAAAGTTCTGCATTCCCTATAAAAAAATAAAATCTTGCATCTAAAACAAGAATTTGTAGAAAAATAGGCTTCCTCTCACTATCTCTTTGATACTCTCAATTTTAATTTTTTTTGTAAGTTATTGCACAAGAACAGGAAGAAGGAGGGGTGTGAAAACAAAGAAGGAAGTGGATTTTTTTTATCCTTCCTCTATTCGACTTGGGATTTGGATTTTGTGGAGTTGTGGCTACATTGTTCACAAATTTTTTTCTTCTTGTGCACTTTTGGCATTTTTTGATGATATGCCCCTTTGTGGGACATGGATTTTCATTTTGGGAAGCATGCCACTGTGGACTTGATTTTTGTCTGATGGTGATTCTTTGCTTCTCTTTTTAGAAGAATAGTAGAGGGAAGGAAATAATGTTATTGTTCTTTAATTTCAACAATTTTTTTCATATCTTTTTTTAGAGAGTGTCATTTCTCAAGTTAGAATATTCCTATAATTTACATCGTACCGGTTTTATAACAAGATAATCCATTTATTTAAAAATAGGGAAATATTATGCTTGGTTCTGATCAATTCCTTATGACTTACCAACTATTCTGAGGAGTGATGTTATTAGGGATCCTAGGTGACATAATAGTTTTAGACATGGCAATTTGTAATAAATTTTGCAAAAAGTTTTACTCGATTCAAGGGGTACAATGATAGATTAAGGCCCCTGAACTTGCTTAAAATGTTGAACAAACTTTATTACCATAATTGAATGCGTATGACCTTAATATAACCTTGTGACATGCTTTGGAATCATAAGGCAAGCTTAAGTTTCAAAGTTGGTCCAATTTAGACACTGTTTGAGCAAGTTATTCAATTTTTGTACATTTTGGACTTTTCTACAATTTACCCAATTTAGGGGTTTTATTTGCAAATTGTTCCATCAATTATGTTCCTTATATGTTTTCTCATCGTTCCTGAGCTTGTTGAGCCATTGTATGCTCAATTGTACCTTGAATTGGAGGATATTCCATTCTATGTTGAATTAGGGTTTACACCCCCCGAAGAATGAGCCACCTTCAAGCCTATCAACCGATGGATCCACTTTCTTGGGCATCAGACGGTGGCCAACAACTGGTGGAACAGCCATTGGTCATCATCAACATGCCCTAGGTCGATGGTTCAAGCTGGTTTGGGTCACTTGAACCCATGGTTCACTTATGGACATGATCAATCGATGGTTCATCCATCTTTAGACCGAAAACATGATCAAACGATGGCTACCTTCGACCAAAATTGGGTGGATAGCTTGGGAGATCATCAATCAATGGACCAGAAGTCCCTAACAGTTGGTAGACCTACTTCTTGCTCATCCATGCAAGCTTTAATCCATGGACACATGGAGAGCTGCTTGTACACCTCATGCTTCTTCTCAACCTTATTCTCCAAGCTTTATATACTTATCCTTATCCCCCAAAATGAAGCCTTTTCTCTCTCTTATACTTCCCTCCTACTAAGATCCTCATTCTATCTCTGTTCTTTTGTGGAAAACCTATCTATGGTAGAAGAAGAAGATGATTTCCTTGGAAGAAGCATCTAGGGTTCTGATTTGCTCCCTTCTAGGGTTTCTAAAGCTTCTTCTTGGTGAACTTGACCTAAATGAGTAAGTAGTTCCTTATTTCCTCCATTTACTTCTCTTTTATTCTTCCTCCTACCACTCTCCAGGTTAGAACCTTACTATTCTATTGTAACATCCCTGACCTGAGTTAAGGCTTAACCCTAGAGGTTTTTCTTAAGTAAGTCATTTATATTCTTGTCTTTATCCTTTGAAAAGTATTTAAGGCTCAAGAGGAACTTATGTTTCAATTTTAGTCCTTTTTGAATAATGTTGAAACAATGTTTTACTTGTTTTGGACTAAAGTGCAAATTACCCAAGTTGAGGGGTTAACTTGCAAATATTACATGATAAAATGTTCCTCAAATGTTGAAGCATAATAAGAATGAAAATGATGCAGAGGTATGGCTTGTGGTAGCCTGAGCACCAAGAAAGAGCTTATTAAGCAATGTTTGTGCATTAAAACCTAGTTTTGGTATAATGTGCAATTTACCCAAAACAAGAGTTCAATATGAAAAATACCACCTCTAGAGAGTCCCTCATGTTTCTTGTCATCATGTAGAGAAAAGAAAATGAGAGGGGCATCTCATTTTAATCACTTTGGATGAGAGAGAATCTTGATATTAAAATAATCAAGATTTAAGCATAAGTGAAACCCTAATTCAATTTAATGCAAAAAATAAATATATTAATTGAATTGCCCTTCAACCAAAAATAAGATGGTTGAATTTGCAAAAGTGTGAACGTCCTTGTGCCTTGCAATGACACCCAAATATCTAAAGTGAGTGGAGAGCCCACTCACATTAGTTAACTAAAAAGTAATATCCACTAATATTGGATATTATTATTAAAATGGTTAAGGTGCTTAATTTGTCTTCTTTTAATTCATGGATAATGAAGAGGAATTACAAGGTGGGGGATATGGCTTCGTATGCAAGGGATTGAGGGGAGTATGTGGCACCAATTTTGGGAGTTGAAGGAATTATTTATCACTTTCTCTCTCATTGAAATTCCCTTATATACATCCCATTTTCAACCCACATGAAAGGATTTTTTGATTCCTCTTTCTTTCCTTGCTTTGGCCGTGCACAAGGGATCTTAGGAGAAACAGGAGGACGTACCCCAACCTGTAGGTAAGCTCCTTAATCATCTTCAACCTTGATTTCATGGTGGAAATCGAAATTCAATGCTTATTTTCTTCTTTTCTCCATTCAATCTTCAACCTTAGCCATTCTTTTCACTCAAAGACTTGAGGATGGACCTTGGACAGTTCAAAAAGCTTCATTCACCATTGAGGACGTGAAGTTTGAAGCTTGGATTCAACTTTGAAGGCGGGTTATATAACGTGAACCCTTAAATGTCATTATTGCTTGCAATTTATTCATCATGTGTTGAACCTTTCTTCTTTCTCGATTTCCATTTGATTAGTTGTTGAAATCACCATAAGAATCACAATTGATTTCGAAGGTTTGAAGCATTAAGATGATGATGTCATCTTAAGCACACACCTCAACAAAGGAACGGGAAAATAGTTTTCAAAACTGATTGAGCTAATTCGGTTTCAAAACTGATTGAGTTGATTCGGTTTCAAGACCGAATGGGTAATTTACTTCAAAACCGAATGGGTAATAAAGTTCAATACCGAATGGGTAATTGACTTCAAGATCAAATGGGTAATTGAACCAAGGACCGAATGGGTAATTTACATCAAAACCGAATGGGTAATTGAGTTCAAGACTGAATGGGTAATTGACTTCAAGATTGAATGGATAATTGAGTTTAAAACCGAATGGGTAATGGATCTCAAGATCAAATGGGTAAATTGAACTTCAAAACCATTTGGGTACTTTGACCGTTTGAAGGAGTTGACCGTTTTGAGGTGTAAACGGTTTCAAACCGTTTGAGGGTATTAATTCAAGATCGTTTGAAGGTTTCAATCCAAACTGTTTAAAGGCATAATTAACTCAAAACTATTTGAAGGATTACTAGTCCAAGATCGTTTGAAGGATCAATTAATCTCAAAACAAAATGGGTGATCATAAGGTATCTTAAGGTGGATTACAATGGAGGTATCCCTAAGATACTTAGTGAATAAGTATACCTAGAATAATTGACAATTGATGCCTATGAAAATAAATATCTCAATACACTATGCTAACCCTTCTTTCAAGTTGATATAATCCAATCAAGTTGGAGTAAGTAACCTCCTAGAGAGGATGAGAGAGAGGAACTTATACATGAGTGATAATCATGTAGTGATTAATCCTCAACACGTTCAACATAAATAAAATATGTATTTAGGGTATGATCCTTGATAAAGAGATCATGAAACCCTAATCGAGATGGTTGATGAGCCCTAACCCTAATTTAGAGAAATGTTGGGTGAAACCCTAATCTAGGGTAATGATGAAACCCTCATCTAGGGTGATGATATGAGAAATCCCAATTCAGGGTAATATAATGAAAAGTCCGAATTTAAGAGGGTGCTTTATGTGAAACCCTAATATAGGGTGAAGCTATGTGAAACCCTAATCAAGGGTGATGCCATGTGAAACCCTAATATAGAGTGATGTCATGTGAAACCCCAACATAGGGTGATGTGATGTAAAACCCTAGTTGATAAAGAGGGGAAACCCTATTCCCAATAATGGAAGAATGTATAATATATTGGTAGGTGAAACACCTAAAAGTGGTTGATAATGGATAACCTTATATCAATAGTGCCTTAACCTGAGATGAGTACACATTATTGATAATGGTTGAATAAATTAAATGAGTGACTTATGACCAATACATTACATGATAAATGTGATGAACTGGTGCATAAAGTATTAGGATGGGAATTACCCTAATACAAGATAAGTTGATGAACTTAAGTAAGATAAAGGTGATGAGGGAAGTGAAACATCAGGACGTGATAGATATCACATTCAACACCTCAAGGTTGATACACCTTGATGTACCCTAAATCCAATACACTTGGATGAGTAACACATGAAGTGTGTCATGACAATTATTACATTAAGATGTAATGCACTTTGATAAGTGTAGGCTAACATACCTTGAGAAAGGGTTAAGCCAAGATAACAAAGTATGATGTAATCACTATCCTAGAGAAGATGAGAGATAAACTCACACTTTGAGATGATTATCATTTAATGATAAAAGATGATAATAAATAAGTATAATTGAATACTTATGATATCAATGTATGCTCCTAGATGTGTGGAGAAATGAATTAGGGTTTGAATTAATAATATGAACTTGAAACCCTATTCGGCTATAGAGGGAAACCCTAACCCTAATAGTTGTTGCCTGATCAAAGGAGACAAGATGTTTAATGGGCCTTGTAAGCCATGTGAATAGTTTTTGCCTAGTGAAAGGTGACAAGATGTTTAATGGGCCTTGTAAGCCATGTAAATAGTTGTTGCCTAGTGAAATATGACAAGATGTTTAATGGGCCTTGTGAGCCATGTGAATAGTTGTTGCCTAGCAAAAGGTGACAAGATGTTTAATGGGCCTTGTGAGCCATGTGAATAGTTGTTGCCTAGTGAAAGGTGATAAGATGTTTAATGGGCCTTATAAGCCATGTGAATAGTGGTTACCTAGTGAAAGGTGACAAGATGTTTAATGGGCCTTGTGAGCTATGTGAATAGTTGTTGCCTAGTAAGAGGTAACAAGATGTTTATAAAAGTTTTCTGTAAGCAATGATAATGTTCAAATAAACTAGGAAATGGAAACATAGTAACATAATAATAAATGGATGCAATAATAATAATGAAATCTTAATCATGCATGCTTTATGCTTATAGCCAAATAAGGGCTATAGTGTTTTGAATAAGCTTAAAGGAGATACGAGTAATACTTGAATTACATAAAGGATGTGAATAAGTATGATGGATTGGCCAAGGTTTAATACCTAGTAAAGGTGATGTGGTATTCAGTGATGATGCACATGATTAGTAATAACCCAATACCCAGAATAATATCACAAGATTGGTCATAACCCAATGCCTGGAATAATTGCACAAGATTGGTAATAACCCAATACTTGGAATAATGTCACAGGATTGGTCATAACCCAATGTCTGGAATAATTGTACATGATTGGTAATAACCCAATACCTAGAATAATGTCACAGGATTGGTCATAACCCAATGCCTAGAATAATTATACATGATTGGTAATAATCTAATGCCTGGAATGATTGCATAGGATTGGTCATAACCCAATACCTGGAATAATTGCACATGATTGGTAACAATCCAATGCATGGAATGATTGCACATGATTGGTAATAACCCAATGTCTGGAATAATATCACAGGATTGGTAATAATCCAATGCCTGGAATGGATGTACAAGATTGTTAATAATCTAATGCCTGGAATGGTTGCACATGATTGGTAATAATCCAATGCCTGGAATGTTTGCATAGAATTGGCATAGTGCAATGCCTGGACAGAATATGATGATGTATACTCACATGACTGGAACAATTGAATATCTGGCTAACATCTTGGCTAAGGTCAATAGAAAAAAATGAGAATGATTCATGGATGACATACCGTGATAATGAGTATCTCAGGATAAGCTTGAGATGTTGATATAGTAACATGGATAAGTGATATACATGTTCTTCATATTCCTTATAAAGTGAATAAATGAATTACTGCTCTATCATAGATAGTTACAATGCTTTAAGATATGAGAATGTTCTAAACTTCTTATCCTATGATCAGTTTTATTCTATTAAACTGCAATAATAATGTTTTTGGCAGAGAGTTATATCTCTCACTGGGACAATTTCAATTGTCTCACCCCCGTGGGATCTAACGTTTTTAGGTGGACGAGGACGAGGAGGTGAAAACCATACTACAGGGGAAGGACAACAACATAAAGGATAGCAGTAACATCTCAGGTGGAGATACTAACTGTCATGTCTTGTAGATAAGAGTCCTATGTGTCGTCTCTGTACTCTCAGGTCCTTGGAGTCAGTACTTAGTGTTTTCATAATCGATATAAGATTTTGGCTTGAATGACTCGAGGTTGTGTATTGCTCATGTGTAGACTTAAGATAGCAATTGATGTATGTAATCCTCGAGAAGAGATGGTACATGGTATGTACTTGTGGACCAGAATGTTCATGTAATACTTTGGTTCTTGTTGTTAAGAGTTTCCTGGAATTGGATTTCTTTGAAAAAGGTTTTAATTTTTAGTGATTTTCAGTAATCCGTTGCTAATGATCACTTCTGCTTAGTTAATGACATTTTGTTCGAATGGAGTATCACAATTAGTGGTATCAGAGCTTAAGGTTCGCTGAGTCTACAGGGACGTAGGAATAAGGTGTTGAGTCTGTATTAGTGTCCTCCAATATATCTTATAATGACTTCTGCTTATGCAGAAGAAGGGAGATAGCTTAAAGATGTCTGGAGAACATGAGGATCACGTTGCTAAAAGTAATGTTGCTGCACCAGTAGGAGGTGCAATGGATCAGGCAAGAGAGGAATCAGTGCTTGAGAATCCCCATTTTGGCGAAGTTATGATAGAAAACCCAACCATTCATACTCTATTTAGGGAATTCATGGCCACAATGAGGCATATGGCAGACCGGATGCCCGCACCAGCACCTAGGGCACCAACTCCCAATGAGGGATATGGTCTGGTAAGACTTTTGAATGACTACATTGTGTAGGAGCTATAGAATATGCTGGGACAACTAACCCATCAGATGCTGATCTATGGCTCACTGAGTTAGAAAAGGCTTTTAAGATCCTTAGTATCCCAGATGTTGACAAAGTCAAACATGCTATATACCTTTTGAAGGGTAGTGCTGGCCATTGGTGGGCCATAGAAGAAGTGAAAAGGAATGATGAAGAGGTTAGTTGGGAGGAATTTCATCAAGAATTTGTCAATAAATATTTTCTAAGAACATACTTAAATGAAAAGATCTCACAGTTTGAGAAGGTTCGACAGGGAACCATGTCAATAAATGAATATGAGGCTAGGTTTATGGAACTTTTACGGTTTTGTCCTCAAATGGCTTCTACTGAGCAGGAGAAGATTCGACATTTTGAGAAAGGACTGAATGTTGAGGTATCCATCTCGGCAGCCGCGTTAGAAAGTAGAGAGAAATTTTCCACATTTGTGGATTCAGTTCGGAGAATAGAAAGGTCTATGACAAAGAAACATGAGGCAAACCTCAAAAGGAGATCTACACAGTCACATGAACAGTGGATTGGTTGTACTAAACAATCAAAGTTTTCGATAACACCGGTTCAACCACAACATAGTACACCAATACAGTGGTCATCAAGTGAGGGCCGAACTTGCCATAAATGTGGACAGATAGGACATTTTAGGCAGCAGTGTCCAAGAAGAAATAATGTGGTGACCCAATAGTCAAGGCATAATCTGCAAAACCCACAAGGACCTCAGGTTACTGAAGCAGAAGGTCGAGGACGAAGACAAGTGTCACAGTTTGGTCCATCTACCTCTGGTAGTAGAGGACAAAGGCAATAGCAGATGACAACTGACTCCATGTAATTGGGTCAGATAAGATACTAGATAACCCGTAAAGGTAACATGTTAGATAAAACTTTTCATTCTGAATTATTTTTCCTTTTTCCTCTCTCTGCCTACTGATTATAAGAAAGGTAGTTATAGTTGAGCTTCCTTTAATTAGTCATGTGAGGACATAAGGAAGAGATAAAAAGGATGAGAACATATATTCAAAATAATATTCTCTTATATGTTTTGAATTTTTCTTCTTTTCATGTAGAAGAGATGTAAAAGAAACACCCAGAGAAAATCTAAGATATTAAATAGTAAATTTAAAGGGATGTTAAAAGTATGAAACATAATATGAAATAAATGCATACTACCTAATTTCAGTTCTTCAATACCCTGGCCAGGTATTCATCTATTGAAGATAAGGTAAGTATGTCACTCTTAGATTGCTATCTTTCTGATTACTCTGAATATTTCTACCACATCCTAATTGATATATGAAGGGATCTGAGTTAATCATGAATTAATTTATAAACAAAAGAAGATGTATAGTATAATGTATACCTTGGTCTGAGGACCTAGAGGTAACAGTTACCTGATGAGAGGTAACAATGTTCAATAATGGACTGAGGGTTTGAATACCCAAATCTAGTAATCATGATGATGATGTGATGTGTTTCTGGCACATATAATGGATACCAAGGTAAAGAATTCTAGTGTCCAAGAACTTTCAATGATATGAGAAAATGGGAACATGACTCCTCATAAGAAGAAATGTTGGTTACCTGGAATGGCCAACTGTGAAATCAGTCTAGTTATATAAAATACTATGGACATCATATGTTAGGGGTTTATGCCCCGCATAAACATAACATTGATAAGGACGTACTAATTGAAGGAACAATTATAGAATCATTGTGGGAAAAGCTTATTAAAGCTAAAAATGTATGATGAGATTTGTAGTACCAAGTGGGTGAAAAACTAGTGAGGTTTGACACCTGAGTTAAATAAGGCAGTGTTACCTGACACATAGTTAACTCTATAGTTAATAATAAAAAGGACAGTAGAGTATGTGTCCTGTGTGACAGATTATATGATAACCCAATATGGAAGGACTTTGTGATGATCAAAGTTCTATGGAATCTCCATGACATTAAGATGTTAGTTGGAGGCTTGATGATACAATGAATGAACAACATTTGTCTTTCTTTACCTGGGATTTCGGGGACGAAATCCTTGTTAGGGTTTATAATTGTAACATCCCTGACCTGGGTTAAGGCTTAACCCTAGAGGTTTTTCTTAAGTAAGTCATTTATATTCTTATCTTTATCCTTTGAAAAGTAATTAAGGCTCAAGAGGAACTTATGTTTCAATTTTAGTCCTTTTTGAATAATGTTGAAACAATGTTTTACTTGTTTTGGACTAAAGTGAAAATTACCCAAGTTGAGGGGTTAACTTGCAAATATTACATGATAAAATGTTCCTAAAATGTTGAAGCATCATAAGAATGAAAATGATGCAGAGGTATGGCTTGTGGTAGCCTGAGCACCAAGAAAGAGCTTATTAAGCAATGTTTGTGCATTAAAACCTAGTTTTGGTATAATGTGCAATTTACCCAAAACCTAGGGTTCAATATGCAAAATACCACCTCTAGAGAGTCCCTCATGTTTTTTGTCATCATGTAAAGAAAACAAAATGAGAGGGGCATCTCATTTTAATCACTTTGGAGGAGAGAGAATCTTGATATTAAAATAATCAAGATTTAAGCATAATTGAAACCCTAATTTAATTTAATGCAAACAATAAATATATTAATTGAATTGCCCTTCAACCAAAAATGTGATGGTTGAATTTGCATGTGTTAACATCCTTGTGCATTGCAATGGCACCCAAATATCTAAAGTGAGTGGAGAGCCCACTCACATTAGTTAACTAAAAAGTAATATCCACTAATATTGGATATTATTATTAAAATGGTTCAGGTGCTTAATTTGTCTTATTTTAATTCATGGATAATGAAGAGGAATTACAAGGTGGGGGATATGGCTTCGTATGAAAGGGATTCAGGGGAGTATGTGGCAACAATTTTGGGAGTTGAAGAAATTATTTATCACTTTTTCTCTCATTGAAATTCCCTTATATACATCCCATTTTCAACCCACATGAAAGATTTTTTTGATTCCTCTTTCTTTCCTTGATTTGTCCATGCACAAGGGAGCTTAGGAGCAACAGGAGGACGTACCCCAACCTGTAGGTAAGCTCCTTAATCATCTTCAACCTTGATTTCATGGTGGAAATCGAAATTCAATGCTTATTTTCTTCTTTTCTCCATTCAATCTTCAACCTTAGACATTCTTTTCACTCAAAGTCTTGAGGATGGACCTTGGACAGTTCAGAAAGCTTCATTCACCATTTAGGACGTGAAGCTTGAAGCTTGGATTCAACTTTGAAGGCGGGTTATATAACTTGATCCCTTAAATGTCATATTGCTTGCAATTTATTCATCATGTGTTGAAGCTTTCTTCTTTCTCAATTTCCTTTTGATTAGTTGTTGAAATCACCATAAGAATCACAATTGATTTCGAAGGTTTGAAGCTTGAAGATGATGATGTCATCTTAAGCACACACCTCAACAAAGGAATGGGCAAATGGTTTTCAAAACCGATTGAGCTAATTCGGTTTCAAAACCGATTGAGTTGATTCTGTTTCAAGACCGAATGGGTAATTTACTTCAAAACTGAATGGGTAATTGAGTTCAAGACCGAATGGGTAATTGACTTCAAGATTTAATGGGTAATTGAACCCACAACCGAATGGGTAATTTACTTCAAAAACCGAATGGTTAATTGAGTTCAAGACCGAATGGGTAATTGACCTCAAGATCGAATGGGTAATTGAGTTCAAAACTGAATGGGTAATTGATCTCAAGATCGAATGGGTAAATTGAACTTCAAAACTGTTTGGGTACTTTGACCATTTGAAGGAGTTGACTGTTTGGAGGTCTAAACGGTTTCAAACCGTTTGAGGGTATTAATTCAAGATCGTTTGGAGATTTCAATCCAAACTTTTTAAAGGCACAATTAACTCAACCGTTTCGAGGATTACTCGTCCAAGTTCGTTTGAAGGATCAATTGATCTCAAAACTGAATGAGTGATCATAAGGTATCTTAAGGTGGATTACAATGGAGGTATCCCTAAGATACTTAGTGAATAAGTATACCTAGAATAATTGACAATAGATTCCTCTGAAAACAAATATCTTAATACACTATGCTAACCCTTCTTTCAAGTTGATCTAATTCAATCAAGTTGGAGTAATTAACCTCCTAGAGAGGATTAGAGAGAGGAACTTATACATGAGTGATAATCATGAAGTGATTAATCCTCAAAACTTTCAACATAAATAAAATATGTATTTAGGGTATGATCCTTGATAAAGAGATCATGAAACCCTAATCGAGATGGTTGATGAGCCCTAACCCTAATTTAGAGCAATGTTAGGTGAAACCCTAATCTAGGGTAATGGTGAAACCCTAATCTAGGGTGATGATATGAGAAATCCCAATTCAGGGTAATATAATGAAAAGCCCTAATTTAAGAGGGTGCTTTATGTGAAACCCTGATATAGGGTGAAGCTATGTGAAACCCTAATCAAGGGTGATGCCATGTGAAACCCTAATATAGAGTGATGTCATGTGAAACCCCAACATAGGGTGATGTGATGTAAAACCCTAGTTGATAAATAGGGGAAACCCTATTCCCAATAATGGAAGAATGAATAATATATTGGTAGGTGAAACACCTAAAAGTGGTTGATAATGGATAACCTTATATAAATAATGCCTTAACCCGAGATGAGTACACATTATTGATAATGGTTGAATAAATCAAATGAGTGACTTATGATCAATACATTACATGATAAATGTGATGAACTGGTGCATAAAGTATTAGGATGGGAATTACCCTAATACAAGATAAGTTGATGAACTTAAGTAAGATAAAGGTGATGAGGGAAGTGAAACATCAGGACGTGATAGATATCACATTCCGCACCTCAAGGTTGATACACCTTGATGTACCCTAAATCCAATACAATTGGATGAGTAACACATGAAGTGTGTCATGACAATTATTACATTAAGATGTAATGCACTTTGATAAGTGTAGGCTAACATACCTTGAGAAAGGGTTAAGCCAAGATAACAAAGTATGATGTAATCAATATCCTAGAGAAAATGAGAGAGAAACTCACACTTTGAGATGATTATCATTTAATCATAAAAGATAAGTATAATTGAATACTTATGATATCAATGTATGCTCCTAGATGTGTGGAGAAATGAATTAGGGTTTGAATTAATAATATGAACTTGAAACCCTATTCGGCTATAGAGGGAAACCCTAACCCTAATAGTTGTTGCCTAATGAAAGGAGACAAGATGTTTAATGGGCCTTGTAAGCCATGTGAATAGTTTTTGCCTAGTGAAAGGTGACAAGATGTTTAATGGGCCTTGTAAACCATGTAAATAGTTGTTGCCTAGTGAAAGGTGACAAGATGTTTAATGGGCCTTGTGAGCCATGTGAATGGTTGTTGCCTAGTGAAAGGTGACAAGATGTTTAATGGGCCTTGTAAGCCATGTGAATAGTTGTTGCCTAGTGAAAGGTGACAAGATGTTTAATGGGCCTTGTAAGCCATGTGAATAGTGGTTACCTAGTGAAAGGTGACAAGATGTTTAATGGGCCTTGTGAGCTATGTGAATAGTTGTTGCCTAGTAAGAGGTAACAAGATGTTTATAAAAGTTTCCTGTAAGCAATGATAATGTTCAAATAAATTAGGAAATGGAAACTTAGTAACATAATAATAATAATAATAATAATAATAATAATAATAATAATAATAATAATAATAATAATAATAATAATAAATGGATGCAATAATAATAATGAAATCTTAATCATGCATGCTTTATTCTTATAGCCAAATAAGGGATATAGTGTTTTGAATAAGCTTAAAGGAGATAAGAGGAATACTTGAATTACATAAAGGATGTGAATAAGTATGATGGCTTGGCCAAGGTTTAATACCTAGTAAAGGTGATGTGGTATTCAGTGATGATGCATAGGATTGGTAATAACCCAATACCTGGAATAATGTCACACGATTGGTCATAACCCAATGCCTGGAATAATTGCACAGGATTGGTAATAACCCAATACTTGGAATAATGTCACAGGATTGGTCATAACCCAATGCCTGGAATAATTGCACAGGATTGGTAATAACCCAATACCTAGAATAATGTCACAGGATTGGGCATAACCCAATGCCTGGAATAATTGCACATGATTGGTAATAATCTAATGCCTGGAATGATTGCACATGATTGGTCATAACCCAATACCTGGAATAATTGCACATGATTGGTAATAATCCAATGTCTGGAATGATTGCACATGATTGGTAATAACCCAATGCCGGGAATAATATCACAGGATTGGTAATAATCCAATGCATGGAATGGATGTACATGATTGGTAATAATCCAATGCCTGGAATGGTTGCACAGGATTGGTAATAATCCAATGCCTGGAATGTTTGCATAGAATTGGTATAACCCAATGCCTGGATAGAATATGATGATGTATACTCACATGACTGGAACAATTCAATATCTGGCTAACAGATTGGCTAAGGTGAACAGACAAAAATGAGAATGATTCATGGATGATATACCATGATAATGAGTATCTCAAGATAAGCTTGAGATGTTGATATAGTAAGATGGATAAGTGATATACATGTTCTTCATATTCCTTATAAAGTGAATAAATGAATTACTGCTCTATCATAGATAGTTGCAATGGTTTCAGATATGAGACTGTTCTAAACTACTTATCCTCTGATCATTTTTATTCTATTAAACTACAATAATAATGTTTCTGGTGGAGAGTTATATCTCTCACTGGGACAATTTCAATTATCTCATCCCCGTAGGATCCAATGTTTTTAGGTGGATGAGGACGAGGAGGTAAGAACCATACTACATGGGAAGGACAACAGCATCAAGGACAACAATAACATATGAGGTGGAGATACTGACTTTCGTGTCTTGTAGATAAGAGTCCTATGTGTCGTCTCTGTACTCTCAGGTCCTTGGAGTCAGTACTTAGTGTTTTCATAATCGATCTAAGATTTTGGCTTGAATGCCTCGAGGTTGTGTATTGCTCATGTGTATACTTAAGAGAGCAATTGATGTATGTAATCCTCTAGAAGAGATGGTACATGGTATGTACTTGTGGACCAGAATGTGCATGTAATACTTTGGTTCTTTTTGTTAAGAGTTTCCTGGAATTGGATCTCTTTGAAAAAGGTTTTAATTTTTAGTGATTTTTAGTAATCCATTGCTAATGATCACTTCCACTTAGTTAATGATGTTTTGTTCGAACGACATATCACATCTATGGTAGAATTTTCTCTATAACTGAAGAACCTATGTGTTCTTGCTCTTTCTTCTAGGGTTTTGCTTCCTTGTGGAGAAGGGTGCCTACCCAGCCGAGTTCAGATCTGAAACTTGGGTTTCCTTTCCTTCTTTGCTCAAGATTCTATCTTCTAGAAGTCTGTTCTTATTAGTAGATGTGAGTTTTATAACCTTCTTCACCTATATTTCTTACTCCAAGCTTATTTGCTTATGTTCTTGCTTAAAAATGAATATCATTGCATATAGAATCTATGCTTGCTAGAGTTTCAGATTTTTGTGATGTTCTCTGATCTGTTCCAATTCTAAAATGAACCTATAAATAGGTGTACTACCTTCCTAAGGTATAGGATGGTCTAGGGTAGGTTAGTAGCTCAATCGATGGTGTTAAGCACCTAACAATCGATAGATTAAACTAGGGTTTAAAAGCCTTTTACCTTCACTACTACATTACCCAATGGTGACACCATGTCAACCGTTGGTGACACCATGTCAACCGTTGGTGACACCATGACAACCGATGGAGGCACCGTGACAACCGATGGTGGTGACCAAGGGTGTCAATTGATGGCCACCCCTTAGGTCAAGTTTTGATGCAATTAGACTTAATGAAAAATAGTTAGTGCCTTAATGGAGGTATCAACCAATGGTGATAATAATGTAACATCCGATGGTGAGAAATGATAGTAGTGATGATTCTATCAATCAATGGTGTCCCAAGATGACACAATTGTTGGTGGATCAGGTCACCACAACCGATGGTGAGTCAAGATCCTATATGTAGCTTCAATTCATCCCTAAACCAATGATCACTTAATTCAATGGACTAATTGTTGGACCTATACCTTAATTGATGATATTGAATAATGAACCCTATCCAATGGATGAGGTTGGATGTTTCAACATACTATGGATTAGGATGATTCTCATAGTGTTATATGGGGCCTAGTGATAAGAATTCTATGATTCAATGCCTTTAATTTGTAGTCTTACTACCTTTGCCCTTGTATGAAAATATCTAATAAAATCACCATAACAAGTGGATGTGTACCCTTAATGAAACATGACTTGTTTCACCAACTCTAATATGAGTAATTGACAATGATTGGTTATAATTAGATCTCTTTAATGATTAATGTGTCAATGTATTACACTTTCCTTGTGTTGAAACCTCAATGTAGTGTTAATTGAATATCATAGTATCTCGCCATGTTAAAACCTATGGGACATATATGTGCTGATAATCTTTTGATCCCTATTTAAGGCATGGATATGTAGATGATCTTTCTATAAATAATGTGATGGTCTTAATGACCCTTGGGCATGTTGAAGCCTTGTTTGAGATGAAATGTCCTTCATGTTCCAATAAGGGTTGAAACCCTAGATCTTGTAATAAGAAATTGGTATCTTGTAATGATGTGATGACATATGTGGTTCAATACAATGCAATGAGTGATAACATGTGGTAATGGGATTAAGATTTATACTGAAAATGGTTTATATCTTCTAAAGTTGCAATGCTTATACACTTGATAGAAATGAATTAGGATTTGAATGTCCATTTGTATGATGAAGCCTAAATTCACCTAAATTGGCCATAACTAATAAAGTGTAACCCTAATCATGTAGAGCCCTATGCCATAGAACAATCTTTAGTGTCAGAATTGTTAGATGCTAAAAAAAGTATTCCTAAGGGAAAACTTGGAGCACATATTGTTGAATATGTGGGGTACATGTTTCCCTGACCCCAAGTGCTTAGCGAGGATGACTGCGGTCATACCTAGCCCTCTTTTTGAGAACGGTTGCGGTCATGTCTTGGTGATTATCATGTGATAAAGGTTTTTCTTTGCATACCTTGGATTCTAGCTCCCTGACCTATACCAATGTGGGCTAGTTGTTTATAGGACTATATGTCGTTGTTTTGTAGTTAGACTGAGATTTCACTATAGTGCAGACTCGTACTGACTGAGTATGGAGAAGATCTTGGAGTTCAGATCTTCCTTGATCTTATATGGAACTAATTGCGACCAAGCAGTTGTCAGTCTTTGAGTGGTACAAATCAAACTCCCCTGGGAATAATAAAAGATGTAATCCAAGCCATGTAGTATATATCTGTTAGGTTTAATTACGTCTCACATTGGTTGAGAAACCCATGTTTTATCTTTATACTACACAAATCATACATGAAGTAGAGTTATGAAAATTGAGTAATCCTACTTGTTGCTAACAGTTATTTTCTTAACTGCTTAGTATGCTTTAGCTGTTAAATTTACTTAAATTGCTTAGTTAATACCCTATATGCTCAATTTATCTATTGATAATTAATCTGTTGTAATCAATATCTGTTGGAGAGAGTTATATCTCTTGTTGGGACTGGGTCTCATCCGTGGGTCACCACATCTTTTTAGGTGGTCGCGGGAAACGAGGTCGAGGTCATTCTGTGGAAGAGAATCAACCTGGTGATCAATAGATTCAGAAGGTTGGTCAGTTGTAGATATTAATAGTAGAGTCCTAGTGTCGTCCCTGTACTCTCAAGTCCAGGTATGTGAGGAGTATTCTAAATAAGATATTTGTATCAACACAAGATTTTGGTAGTATGCCAGTGTATCTAGATATGGTATGTACATGTAAATGTTTCTTTTGTACACTGGAGGTGGATGAGGCCATTGAGTATAGGTGTAATTTCATGTTATAATATATGAGAGTGGGAAAGATGGACCTTTATGTAAATGTTTTAGAATTTGTCTATGATGTGAAATTTGGTTTTAATTAGTCCACATTTTTGACCATGTGATTAATTTACTAGTTGACCATGTTTTGTGTTTTGAGTAGTCTCATTAGCATGATGAGGTGTCACAAATGGGCTGACTAGATAAAGGCATTTACAAATAAAATAGAAAAGGATGACCAACTAGATAAAGGCCATAAATTAAAGCAAATACACGCAAAACATAAAAAGACAAGAAAAAGCAAACAAGGGAAAAGATAGGGGGTGGAATAGAATTGTACCACCCATCTTCACCCCAGAATTAGACTTTTTCTCATCCTGAGCTAAACCTAAATAAGATATGGAGGGAAGAGAATCACTATGGTGATGGAAAATGTGAATACGATGAAGGGTTGTTGTAGTAGTTTCCACAATAAGGGGAGTTGGGGTCAGGGTAGGCCTGATGGGCCACATAATCCTCATACTAAGGTCTACTGGCGTCATAGTGGCCCTGGTGTACATGCCAAGACTCGTGGGTGCGCTACATCAAACACATATGGTTGAGTTGATGACCTTAACGCTTTTGCTTGTGCTGGATCTCCTCCAACTAGTCTCGAACCTCGTGGAAGCCATAAGGCTCTTCGAGGCCTTCCTCATTGGCCATGTGTCTCCTAGTGTGATGTCGTGAAGGAAGTGGCGATGGTCTAGTCTCCTCACCATGTGCCTCTAAGGAGACACTCCTACTATGGGTCGTGGGCTCAAGGACGTCGTATGTATGAGGATCCTCCCTAGAAGAAATCGCGTGACATGCGCTGGCAAACATGTGAAGTCAAAAACTAGGTTGGAGGTTGCAAACCTAGCATGGCGTGGATACTCGAGGACCACTTGAGTCTTTACAAAGTAAGTAATAGACTCCATTGGTACCTAGATGGATGAATTTGCACCCTTCAAGTATGCCAAGTCAATCATATGGTGCTTCAAGGCTAGTGGGTGGAATGGGATATTAGTGTATCCCAGGAAAAGCACGATATATGTGACTGTATGGCCAACACAGTAGGTGGAAGAAGTGGTGCGGGTGGCTTGGTAGTGGATATGATCAATCATGGCACATCTCCTGTTGTAGGGTACACTATTCTAAAGACACCATAGCATATATAGCTCATAGAGAGTGATGGAACCCTGAGTACCTTCCCTACCAAAGAATATGTGGGCTAGGATGCGATGAAGGTTACAGACCACTGGGTCGTGGATTCTAGAGGCCTTCATGCTGCCAGGTAACTTGGGTGGAGGCCCCGTGATGTCCACCTAGAATTTCTCTGCATTGTAGCTATCGGGATGAACGTCATGCCGACACTCCATGCATTGGGTGAGCCGGTAATCGTTAGCTCCATCAAGTATCATGGAGGTCAGCTTCCTGGTGAGATCTCAAAATATTTTCCAAAGACTCAGGTTTTGCAACTAAATTTGCCTCAAGAACTGTGGTATTGAAGAAAGGTGGTGATGAACTCCAATGTCAGATCAATATACACTAGTGTAACATTATATGGAAAGATAAGTATATGATTCTTCCTCAGGATGTTGTCTACCTCCTCCCAAATGCCAAACACATCAAGGGTAATGTCGTAGTCCCAACAAGGAAGAGAGATGCTGTAACATCCCAGGATTTTAGGCCTTGGATAACATGATCTTATTAGGAATGATTGAACTACCTATATCACCAAGGTGCACCTCCTTTTCCGGGAGCCCATCACTAAGAACTCCATAGTTAAGCGTGCTCAGCTTGGAGTAGTACTGGGATGGGTGACCTGTCGGGAAGTTGATCCTGGCATGCACGTGAGTGAGGACAAAGCGCGTAGTTAAGGCTAGTGGTGATCTGTGGGGACAATCATCATTCTTGAAACTCTACTAGAGACTTGGGCAGTGGGCCCGGGTGTTACAAACGGTATCAGAGACAATTCCCCTCCAGTAGGTGGGACCCACATGGGCATGGCATTCCGGTTTTGAGCCGTGCAGTCCAGGCATGTAGGAAAGGGTTATCCATGGTTGACGTAGCCACCCTTGTGGTGGTATTATGTGATTGGGAGCTGGGTGTCCATGGGCCATTGTGGGTCTGCACTGAAATGGGGAAGAGATTATGAGGCCTTATAGTTGAGCCTTGACAAGGATGTCAAGAGCCTAAGTGGGGGAGATTGTAACATCCCAGGATTTGAGGCCTCAGATAACATGATCTTATAAGGAATGATTGGACTACCCATGTCACCAAGGTGCACCTCCTTTTCCGGGAGCCCATCACTAAGAACTCCATAGTTAAGCATGCTCAGCTTGGAGTAGTATTGGGATGGGTGAGTCAGGAAGTAGAGTCTGAGTCATTCCTGAAAATGTGGGGACAGTCGTCATTCCTGAAAATCTACTAGAGCCTTGGGCAGTGGGCCCGAGTGTTACAGATGCCAATCACGATGGTCTCCTTGAAGCTTTTGTAGTGCTCTGCGTTAACAAACTATGCATAATTATTTGGGGTAGGATCTATGCAGGGTCGTCGAGGTACGGTAGAGTCTGAGTCACTACGAGATGTAGATTGTCCTTGATCAGATGCCATGATGGAATTGAGCTCATAAATATCATGTCACATTCCCGAGGCCACTTCTGGGGAGGACTCTCCAGTTGGTTCCTCAATGTGAATCCTCTGTCTTGTAGTGGAAGAGTGACGTGTCTCATGCAAAACCATATGTTTGGCAGGATACTTGCCCTTGTGCAAGTGGTCGAGAAAGCTATGTCTTGACCCTCCTTTGGACATGTTGAAAAACTATTAGGGTGGGCATTAAACGGGCGTCTGGTGCTACCCAAATGGTCGTATGGTGCAGAAAAAAAATAGCCGCCTGATTCTGCCCTATTTTAGGGATTCATCTTGTGGCATTTTGCATTTGAATCACATATATACCTATTAGATTACATGTTATTTCTCTTAATATGCATATTTGTGTAAAATACACTTATGGACATTATTTGCATGTTTTTCAGGTACTTGGACCACATTTGGATGGATGAGAGAGATGGAGGGGCCCAAAGAAGGCCCCAGAGCTCCCCCAACCTACCCCTAGTATCCAAGAGTCAAGCTTATGTAAAGAAGTCCATGGATAACTAAGTTTGAAGCTCAAAGTGCAAGCAAATCCCCCAGCACGGCCATGGTAACACAGAACGGTTGTGCTGCAAATGAAGAAATTACATGAAAAATTACAATTTTGAAGCAGCTGCAGAGCATACTCTACTACGGCCGTGCCACACAGCACGTCCGTGCTACCATCTCCCACCTCAGCCGTGCCACACAGCACGTCCATGCTATGAGATCCCACCATGGCCGTGCCATGCGCACGACCGTGCTACCCTCAACCCACCACAGCCGTGGTGACCACCACAACCGTGGCTATTTCAACCCAAAATTGACCAAAACCCTATTAACTTTGATGGAATAAACCCACGACCATTCCCATCCACCACGGTCGTGGTCTACCCTACCAACCACGGTCGTGGTGACCCACACGGCCGTGCTACTCACAAAACCTACCCATTTTCCCACTACTTTACCCATTTTACCCCTAACTTAACCCTAGACCCCCTAGATCCCTATATAAGCCCTAGTGGCGGCTGGGGGTCGGGGGGTTGGCTGCTTATAATCCCATTTTCACTCCCTTGTCACCTCCACTCCATTCCACTCCATATCCACCTCAAATCCACTCCATTTCACCATTTCCACCACCAAATCACTAGTTTAGACTAGTTCCTACCCATAATCCCCTTCATTATTCACCCTTGCACCCTAGAGGAGGGAGGAGGATGACCTGCAACTGCTGGAGAGGGGGATTTCAGACACTACTTCGAGCTCCATAGCCACCTCTATCTCTTTCTTCTCTCTTTTTATATTTTCCATTTCTATGAGTAGCTAGGCCCCTGTGGGTGGGCTATTTGGGGGAAATTATGTTACTTTGATACCATGTTGGGGAAAATGACATGTAAACATTGTAATTCCATTTGTTAATGATTATATTCTATTTGAATCTCATTCTCCATGGATTGCTTGTTGGTTTGTGTCTGGAATCACCTAGGAATTCATGCAAATTGGTTATATGTGTGAATTTTGGGATTTGCCCCTAGGTCCAATTCTTGGATCCCTAGATTGCCTTCCATCTTCCTACATCCTAATCAATCTCCCTAAACCTAAGTGAGAGATCTATGTAGCTAGATTAGGTAATTCTAGTGCAATTAGTATGGAGCCTTCTCAAGGCTAGAATGTGGGGGAATTAGGGTCCAAAACCCTAATCTCACCTCCCCATTACTACCCTCAACCCCTAATTGCCCTAGGAATGCCTAATCTAGAAACCTTGACTTGATTAGACTCTAATTGAATCGAACCTAAACCCTAACTCAATTGAGCCTCGTAAGGGTAGTAGGGGGTGTTAGGGACTAATTCCCCTATGCACAACCTAGCATATCCATGGCAATTTAGTAGCTTAGGTTAATTCATTAGACTCTAACTTGTTGTTTGGTTTGGATAATCTAAATGGAATCATAATTTTCATATGTCACCCCCCAACTTAAGTGATAAGTTCATACCCCTAAACAGCCCACACATCTCTTTACTACTTGAAACTGTAGTTTTGTGCTTGCTTAGCTTAATTAGTTCTTTCCTTACCTAGTTAGCTTCTTGCTTTGCTCTTGTCTTGTTCATGCTAGTGTAGCTCTTTAATTGCTCTTTTACTTCTCTCTTGCTTGCCTTAGTGTAATTTGCCTTTTCATACCTATCTTAGTCCTTTCTTTCCTGCTTAGTCTTAATCTAGTCTAGGGTTAACATAGATTTCATTCTTGTCTTTAATTCCTCATTTGTTCATAGTAGTTTAATAATCAAAACAACCTTTAAACCCTTAACCCTAGTCTCCACAGTAAGAACCTAGCCAAACTAACCTAGCTCTAGTGCCCCCTTTTTTCCCTGTGGATTGACCCTATACTTGCCACCTTCCTATACTATGACACGACACCGTGCGCTTGTGGGTGTAGTTTTTTTAGTAGACGTAGGTCTGTTAGATTAGGTTTATAAATATCGAAAGAAAACTCCCATCACGTGTGTTCCGACCTTGTGGGGCGCATCTAGTCGGGTCAAATCGGCTAGTGTGTTGCACCTCTAGCGGAATCACACCAAGCTTTCTGGCGCCGTTGCCGGGGATAGAGGCACTCGTCCTAGCTAGTTAGTTTTGCTTTGACTTTTCCTACTACCCTCATCATTGCTATTCTTTATTCATTACTCTTTGCATTCTTTGTGTATATTGGTTTGCTAACTTGCTTTCTTTTGTTTGGTTGTGCCTTGTGCATGTGACAAGCCACTCGGAGAAGACAAGATGGAAGGCCAAAATGCACAAACCCATCCATTTCCTCCATTTACATGTGCATCACCTCTCTTAGGATTGTGATTGAATTGGTTGAATTGTGAGTTGAGAAAGCTTTGAACGCTTAGTGTTTGTAGAATCACTTAATTGGTATATCAATTTCATCTTGTTCATTCATGTGGTGTGATATCTAGGATGAAGTATTGGATTAATTTTCATGCAGGATGTTTTATGTGGAGAATCGTACCAATGACCCCTCTTTGATCCGATTCTTCTTCCACCATCTTCATACCCCTCCGCCTCATAAAAAGATGCCTTAGTGCACATAATCAGCCTTAGCCACCTCCAAAAGTTTGGGGTGGCCATATATTTACCCCCTTGCTTCACTCTATCCACCATGTGCCCTATCTACACCAAGGGCAAGAAAAAAAAGAAAAGAAAAGAAAAATAAAAACAAAAACTAAATAAAAGGATGCTCCTGTTTAAGAGAATTTAAATAAAGAAAAGATGAGTGTGTAAAAACACTCTAAAAATCTTACCGCAACCCTTTCTTCCACTTTCATACCTATTGAGCTAGGAAACATCAAACCTAGCTCATTTTGCCTTTTTTCACAGCCACGTGGGTCTTTTGGTGTGATTTGAAACATAAGATTGACTGCATAAATGTGAAACAATACTCCTAGTCATCCTTGATTAACACCATCATGAAATGGTTTACCCAGAACTTTATGGAAGAAGTATGGATAACTTGTGTATTCTATGCGCTATATTTGAAGTTCATATGCTTTGTGCTCTTTTCATGATTGGATTGTGAAAGAATGAGAGGAGAGAGGTGGAATGCATGTAATTAGTCATCTTTGATACCATTCAACAATAATCATCTTTTACATTGCATATGTCATTTCTTATTTGTGGAAGATTTGTAGAGATTGAGTTGGAGCATACTTGAGGACAAGTTTGTTTCCAGTTTGGGGTGGTGATTCAGCCCTATTTTAGGGCTTCATCTTGTGACATTTTGCATTTCAATCACATCTATACCTATTAGATTACATGTTATTTCCCTTAATATGCATATTTGTGTAAAATGCACTTATGGACATTATTTGCATGTTTTTAGGTACTTGGACCACATTTGGAAGGACTAGAGAGATGGAGGGGCCCAAAGAAGGCCCCAGAGCTCCCCCAACCTACCCCTAGTGGCCAAGAGTCAAGCTTAAGCAAAGAAGTCCATGGATAATGAACTTTGAAGCTCAACGTGCAAGAAAAGCCCCCAGCACGACCGTGGTAACACAGAACGATCGTGCTGCAAATGAAGAAATCACATGAAAAATCTCAATTTTGAAGCAGCTGCAAAGCATACTCTACCATGACCATGCCACACAGCACGACCGTGCTATGACCACCCACCAAGGTCATTCCACTCAGCACGGTCGTGCTACCATCTCCCACCATGACCGTTCCACACAGCACGACTGTGCTACCAGATCCCACCACGGCCATGCTACACAACACGACCGTGCTACCAGATCCCACCACGGTCGTGCTACCCTCAACCCACCACGACCATGGCCATTGCAACCCAAAATCGACCAAAACCTTATTAACTTTGATGGAATAAACCCACGACTGTGCCCATCCACCACTGTCATTGTCTACCCTACACACCACGACCATGCTACTCACAAAACCTACCCATTTTCCCACTACTTTCCCCATTTTGCCCCTAACTTAACCCTAGACCCCCTAGATCCCTATATAAGCTCTAGTGGCGGCTGGGGGTCGGTGGGTTGGCTGCTTAGAATCCCATTTTCTCTCCCTTGTCACCTCCACTCCATTTCACTCCATATCCACCTCAAATCCGCTCCATTTCACCATTTCCACCACCAAATCACTAGTTTAGACTAGTTCCTACCCATAATCCCCTTCATTCTTCACCCTTGCACCGTGGAGGAGGGAGGAGGACAACCTTTAGCTGCTGGAGAGGGGGATTTCAACCACTACTTCGAGCTCCATGGCCACCTCTATCTCTTTCTTCTCTCTTTTTATATTTCCCCTTTTCTATGAGTAGCTAGGCCCCTGTGGGTGGGTTTTTTGGGGGAAATTATGTTACTTTGATACCGTGTTGGGGGAAAATGACATGTAAACATTGTAATTCCATTTGTTAATGATTATATTCTATTTTCATCTCATTCTCCATTGATTGCTTGTTGGTTTGTGTATGGAATCACCTAGGAATTCAGGAAAATTGCTTATATGTGTGAATTTTGGGATTTTCCCCTAGGTCCAATTCTTGGATCCCTAGGTTTCCTCCCATCTTCCTACATTCTAATCAATCTCCCTAAACCTAAGTGAGAGATCTAAGTAGCTAGATTAGGTAATTCTAGTGCAATTAGCATGGAGCCTTCTCAAGGCTAGAATGTGGGGGAATTGGGGTCCAAAACCCTAATCTCACCTCCCCATTACTACCCTCGGCCCCTAATTGCCCTAGGAATGCCTAATCTAGAAACCTAGACTTGATTAGACTCTAATTGAATCAAACCTAATCCCTAAACCAATTGAGCCTCGTAAGGGTAGTAGGGGGTGTTAGGGACTAGTTCCCCTATGCACAACCTAGCATATCCATCACCAGTTAGTAGCTTAGGTTAATTCATTAGACTTTAACTTATTGTTTGGTTTGGATAATCTAAATGGAATCATAATGTTCATATGTCACCCCCCGACTTAAGTGATAAGTTCATACCCCTAAACAACCCACACATCTCTTTACCGCTTGAAACCCTTGTTTTATGCTTGCTTAGCTTAATTAGTTCTTTCCTTGCTTAGTTAGCTTCTTGCTTTGCTCTTGTCTTGTTCATGCTAGTGTAGATCTTTAATTGCTCTTACTTCTCTCTTGTTTGCCTTAGTGTAATTTTACTTTTCATACCTAGCTTAGTCCTTTCTTTCCTGCTTAGTCTTAATCTAGTCTAGGGTTAACATAGATTTCATTCTTGTCTTTAATTCCTCATTTGTTCATAGTAGTTTAACAATAAAAACAACCTTTAAACCCTTAACCCTAGTCTCCACAGTAGGAACCTAGCCAAGCTAACCTAGATCTAGCACCCCCTCTTTTCCTTGTGGATCGACCCTATACTTTCCACCTTCCTATACTACGACACGACCCCGTGCACTTGCGGGTGTAGTTGTTTTAGTAGATGTAGGTGTGTTAGTTTAGGTTTATAAATATCGAAAGCAAACTCCCATCATGTGTGTTCCAACCTCGTGGGGCACATCTAGTCGGTTCAAATTGGCTAGTGTTTTGCACCTCTAGCAGAATCACACCACCGCTTGACTACACTAAGGGAGTCCTTTAAGTGTCGATGAGGCGGTCGTGTGAGGACAATCAACCACTCGTTTGGTTTTGTGACTGACAACGACCACAAAGGTGTCACTGCATGTTTGGCTCATGGTGATTAGGCTGCAGGAGATGACTGTCTCAGTGGTGAGGTGGGCGTATGAGGTCAGTGAAATGGCCGCCTAATGTAGATGAAGTGATCTCATAGAAGGGCCGGTCCACCTATTTGAAGAGAAAGTAGTTGCACAATGAGTTAGATGATGGAGGTAGGAATTGCAAGGTGGTTGTCTAGGTGAAGTGATGTGCCCTTCTGAAGGAGAAAATGTTGGTTTTGGTAGGGTGAGCAAAACGGGTGTCTCACTTGACTTGGTGGTTGACTGGCTTTGTGCAGCGATAAGAAAAATCAAGAGAGGTGGCAGGATGGTGGGGGGGGGGAAGAGTATCATCGGGGGGTTGCTGGTGAGGTGGAAGGTCATGGGACAGTCATCTCCCAACTGGGATGGCTAGATGGGATTGATCGTAAGGGTCAGTGGGCCGTCTGGGCAGATGATCCAAGACGGTCATCGATGGTTAGGAGGCAGCCGGCTGGGAAAGTGAGTTGGGTGTCTCACGGAGGTTGTGGCCGTCTGCTGGAGAAGCAAAAATTTGGGGAGGATAAAGGAATGCTTGGAGCAGTGAGTCACACACTAACGAGTTGCATAGTTTATAGGCGTCCAGGAGATGCAAAATGACCATTTTGTCTAAGACCGACGATTGTCTGGCGATTCACAGATAGAGGCAAATGTTTCAAATGTCAACACGGCTTGAAACTTGAACCTGCCTTGATTGTAACCCCTGGTGTTCGAGATGATTATCTCATGTATGTCAGATGGTCATCTGGCATGGAACTGATGCCCCACAATTTTCAAATTTGAAATGACCCCAACTGTTGAAAAGATTCTTTGACAGACGAGACAACTGTCTCGCCTGCCCCAAACAGTCATCTATCCTAGTGAGGTAGCTTATCCTCAAACAAACAAGAGGTTGGAATACCAACTTTGTTTTCCAAGAGAATGAAAACTAATCTGAAATTGAAATGACAAGGGTTAGATAAAACAATTATATAAGAAAATTTGCAAAAGTAGACGATTGGGTTGCCTCCCAATAAGCACCTATTTTTATGTTGAAGGCTCAACAAAGCTATATCATGAATCCTTTATGGCTTGAGAGGGGGAGGTGCGGGTTCATGTAGGTTAAGATCTTCAAGTAAGGAGAGTTGATGTGACTTAGAAGATAGAAAATCCTCAACTGTGATGTATCATTTAAGCCTATATCCATTAACCTTAAACTCCACTAAAACCTTATCCTAAAGAAGAAAAGTGCCATGAGGGTAGGCATGTTTGACATGGTAGGGCCCATACCATCTAGATTTAAATTTTCTAGGAAAAAGTCTCAACCTAGAATTATACATCAAAACTTAATCGCCTCCCTAATGTCTTTTCACCTAATATGACCATCATTCCATAGTTTGGTTTTGTCTTTGTAGATTCTAGCATTTTCATAGGCCATCATCCGGAGCTCATCCAACTCTTGCATTTGCAAAAAATAGTTTTCTCCTGTAGCAGTTAAGTCAAAATTAAGAGTTTTGATGGCCCAATTGGCCTTATGCTCTAATTCTATGGGTAGATGGCATGATTTCCCATAGATTAATTTGAAAGGTGTGGTGCCTATGGTGGTTTTGTAGGCAGTCCCTGTATGCCCACAAGGCATGACTGAGTTTCGAAGGCCAATCGGTCCTAGTACGATTTACCATTTTCTCTAGAATGGACTTGATTTTCCTATTTGACACCTCAAGTTGACCACTAGTCTGAGGGTGGTAAGGGGTGGCAACCTTGTGGTGGACTCCATACCATTTTAATAAGGACTCAAAACTCTTCTCTAGAAAATGGGAACCTCCATCAGAAACTATGGTTCGAGGTAGCCCAAATTGAGGAAAAACAATATCTTTGAAGAGTTTCTTCATGGATTTGGAATCAAAGGTTTTGGTGGGGATGGCTTTGACTCATTTGGAAATGTAGTCAACAACAACCAAGATAGATTTATACTCACATGAGGAAGGAAATGGGCCCATATAATATACCCCCACACGTTGAAGATTTCAATCTATTGCCAAGAATTCATGAGAATTTGGTCTCTTTTACATATGTTGCCGGTCCTTTGACATTCATCACATGAAAGGACAAAATGATATGAGTCTTTGAAAAGAGTAGGCCAGAAGAAACCAGATTGTAGGACTTTTCTAGTAATTTTCTGAGAGCTCATGTGCCCTCCATTAGGGCCAGAATGGCACTGCTCAAATACGTTATGAGCCTCTTCCTCCGTGACACACCTGCGGTAAAGTCCATCAAACAATATAAAAAGATATGGTTCATCCCAATAATATTGTTTCATATCATTTAAGAATTTAGCCTTAGAATGTCCCTTGCATTCAGGGTGCAACACACCTGTGGCTAGAAAATTTATATAATCAGCAAACAAAGGATATTGGGATTCCATTTTCAACAATTTATCACCAGGAAGGGAGTCATTTATGGGGATTTCATCATCATCATCAAAAAAATCAAGGCGATTGAGATGGTTGACAATGACATTCTCACAACCCTTTTTGTTTAGGATTTCTAGGTCAAATTCCTAAAATAAAAGGACCCAACGAAGAAGATGAGGTTTGGCATCCTTTTCAATCATCAAGTATCTAATGGCCGCATGGTCCGTATAAACAATGACTTAGGACCCTACCAAATATGAGAGGAATTTGTCAAAGGCTTAAACTATGTCTAGCATTTCCTTTTTAGTAGTGGTGTAATTCCATTGGGAATCATTAAAAATTTTGGATGCATAGTAGATTACATGCTACTTTTTATCAACACTTTGCCTCAGAATAGCACCAATGGTGTAATTAGTTGCATCACACATAAACTTAAAAGATAAGGACTAGTCAGGGTCCCTAATAATGGGAGTAGTGGTGAGGGCATCCTTCAAACAAAGAAAACTGGCCATGCAAGCTTTATCAAACACAAAAGGAGTGTCTTTTTGGAGGAGATCAGTCAAGGGATTGGTGATCTTAGAAAAGTAACGAATGAAACACCTATAAAAACCTGCGTGCCCAAGGAAGGCACGGACATCCTTGATGGAAGAAGGGGGTGGAAGTTTCGAGATGACCGCAATCTTGGTTCTGTTCACTTCAATGCCACTGTTGCTCACCCTATGGCCTAAAACAATTTCTTCAGTCACCATAAAGTGACATTTTTCCCAATTGAGGATCAAGTGTGCTTCCTCACATTTTTCCAAAACAAGAGATAAATGATGGAGGCAATATTCAAAACTATCTCCATAGATGGAGAAATTGTCCATAAACACCTCCATGATGGTCTCAGTCAATCCAGCAAAGATAGCAGACATGCACTGCTAAAAAGTGGCTGGAGCATTGCACAACCCGAATGGCGTTCTCTTGAAAGCATAAGTGCCAAACAGGCATATAAATTTCATTTTCTCTTGGTTGTCCGGATGAATGGAGATTCAATAAAAACATGAATAGCCATCGAGATAATAGAAGTATTGTTGATGGAGGAGGCACTCTAGTACTTGATCCACAAAGGGAAGGGGAAAATGATCTTTTCTAGTTGGCTTATTCAGTTTTCTATAGTCAACACACATCTCCCACCCAATGACATTGGGGGTGGGAATAAGCTCATCATTGTCATTTTTCACGACAGTGGTACCCCCTTTCTTGGGGATGACTGATGAATGCATATTCATCTTACCCAATTTTGCACTAAAATCTCTCATATCCCCCTAAATCTTCTCATATACAATTTTCCTCAATTTTAGATGACTATTTAGAGTTTTGATCAAATCCATTCATCTCCATTGTAGGATTAAGCATCGTATTATGTGCAATAGTGGGGGTGGGTTCGATCGACACTCGGTACGGTCAGGCTAAGGCCAAGGTGCTGCAACCGACACGACTGTGACTGCGGCACAAACACCTCGACCGTAGCACAAACACCTCAACCGTGGCAAACACCTCATGACCGTAACCCCCAACACAGTCAGGTGCACACCTGACACGATCATGTCGAGGAGTACCTCGACCGCTACTGAAGGCCGCCACCATGATAACTAAGTCACTGCTCTCTAGATCTACACCTATAAATAAATGACCCCCTCCTTCATTTGAGGGATTGCTTTCACTCCATCCACGTCGAAAGGTTACCGCTCTATGCCCAATGAAGGAAGACAATCTCTACCACCAAAGACTGTTGGGTTTTAGAGGAGGCAGAGAAGCAGCAGAAACAAAAATTTTCTCCCAAAACCCAGAACAAAAGGAATCGCGTCAACGTCTATACAATAGGAAAGATGGTTTGTGAATTCATACCTTGTCCCGAGGCTTGCTCGGCGACAGTACCTCACGCCTTGCGCAGTCTTCACCTCCGATCTTGGACGATGTCTATGCAGCTCCTGGTCGCACCAGGACTGAAGACTCCTGGTCTCACCGGGACTGTTGCGATTGACAGTTGTCCTCTGAGCGACAGAGATCTCCCGCCTATGTAGTCATCCACACGGACTGCTTGGAACTCCGATCTCCTTGTCCCACAAGGAATCGGAAGGAGTCACACCCTCCTGTCGGCGTACTAGTCTCCAACACACTATCCTGCCACCAGTCGCCAACACACTATCCTGCCACCAGTCACTTTCTGCAGTTGTCTTTCCCTTGCTGTGCCTCCCTTATCGGGTAGCACTTGCTCGGGCTCTCTCGGTTACTAAAACCAGAGAGAACGACAACTTTGCAGAGCAACTGGTTTGCACTGAGTTGTACTTTGAGAATCCCCCAATACCCCTATATATAGGAGGGTCATGGGACAGGGTTTTCTATCCCGGGCAATGTGGGACTAAAGCAGGAGTAGAAGGGTTCGAGATTTTCCACAAAAAACAACCAACTCACAACCTGAACCGATCATTTCATTTCTGAAACGGTCGGTTGGGGATCTGAGCCAGTCGGTTGACACCTCAACCAATCGGTTGGGACGCATGAACCAGTCAGTTCGTGGTCATGGTCAGTTCCCGATTGACTTTCCATCTTTTGTTTCTAATTGGTATCAAATACCAATCCTTGTTCCAATCAAATTGGGCAAGTGAAACAAAAGGAAATTTCTCACCAATCCTACTTTCCCAACTTGCTCGATGGCAACAGTTGAACCGATCGTTTCAACACTTGAAGCAATCGTTCACCCTGTCCATGAGCCGATCGACTCACCAGTTGAGCCAATCGGTTCACCAAGCTCAGTCGATCGGTTCATCACATGAGCTGATCGGTTGGGAGTACAGATTGTGCAGAAATAGTCAATTGCGGTTTCAATCAATCCGATACTCTAATCAATCAGTCCAACACCTTGAACACTATGATATTGAGCTATCAATTAATTGGGTGTTTAATTGAACTACTAAACTCCTTTAGTAATCAATCTAAACATTATTTGTGGACAAACTCCTATTCTAGGTTAAATCCTATGTGTGTGACCCTACAGGTCCATTTCACGTTGGCAGTGAAAGTCCATAACATTTATGACTTCACAAGCAAAGAGCGGTGCCTAGTCACACATCAGTGCTACCCAAGTGATAAAGAAAGTTGGAGAACAACTTTCAATCCTACAATCCGTGAATTGTGTTATAGTGAATGTATAATTCCTTTTTCACTGATATCCTGAATGAACTCGAGGCATGGAACAGTCATCCTGTCAACATTCATTCATTTCCTTGATCTCAGAGCAGACTGGGTGAGATGTGTGTGACATCAATATCACATATTGATTCACACGTGCATGTGCATGCCTTTCTCAATCCTACTCATCAAGTGGCCAAGGACATCAAACTCCCTCAGGAGGGACAAATCCCATATCTATCACTCACCCCTCAAAAGCCCCATGTGTCAAAGCCACCCAATCATCACATTTATAACAACCCATGTTTCAGGACTGCGTTTGATGATGTCAAAGTGTACCCAACGACATGTGTTGAGTGTAGTGATTTCAGGTCTAAGAATCACACTCACCGCCATCACTGTTAGAGCTGACTGTGACTACCAAGTCATGGTTCCATGTGTCACTCTGATGGTGGGTCTGTCCGGTACCTTGTTCTCTAACAAGTACCTATGTGCTTGGTTTGATATCACTATATCAGGACTAATGAGATTCTGTCATCAACCAACACACAAGCTAGTCTTCCGTGTTATTGATGTCTATGGTTATTTCCACAATAACAACCGACTAGGGACTAAACAAGAATGAATACTCTTAACATCCGTATGATCTCATCGTTCAGGTCTTCGACCCAAAAGCATACATCATTGAGTAAAACAATTCTTTAGACATCTATCATGTTACACCATCATCTCAGAAATAGTTTAAACATATAGATCGAAAATTGCCTTTCTTTTTATTCAAATAATTTACAAAGTATCCCATTACAATCATCATATGACTTGCTCTATGGGCATACATACCAACAGAATCCCACTTGCACTTAGAGCCAGTCACCAAGGAACCTCATTCCTTATGACCTAGCATGACCATCATGCTTCTGCTAAGAAAGGGCCTTAGTCAGTGGATCAGCTATGTTGTCTTCAGTTGGTACTTTGCAAATCTTCACATCTCCTCGCTGTACGATCTCTCGTATGAGATGGAAGCGCCGTAGTATGTGCTTGGACCGCTAATGTGATCTGGGTTCCTTAGCTTGTGCAATATCTCCATTATTGTCACAATAAAGCTCAATTGCATCACAACTATTGGGAACTACACCAAGTTCAGAAATGAACTTCTTGATCCACACAACCTCCTTTGGTGCATGTGAAGAAGCAATATACTCGACCTCTATAGTAGAATCGGCAACTATTTCTTGCTTGGAACTCTTCCAGCTCACAACTCCATTATTAAGGTAAAATACAAATCCTGACTGCGATTTGTAATCATCTTTATCGGTTTGGAAGCTTGCATCTGTGTAACCCTTTACAACTAGCTCTTCCTCGCCGCCGCAAACAAGAAATTGATCCTTATTCCTTTGCAAGTACTTGAGGATATTCTTTACGGCTGTCCAGTGAGCATCCCTGGGATCTGACTGGTACCTGCTCGTCATGCTGAGACCATACGAGACATCTGAGTGTGTGCACAACATAGTGTACATGATGGATCTGATGGCTGATGCATATGGGATCCCATTCATACGCTCCCTCTCTTCACAAGATTGGGTACATTGAGCACTAGAGACGGTGACTCCATGTAGAATGGGGATGTTGCCTCTTTTTGAGTTCTCCATGCTGAACTGCTTCAACACTTTGTCAACGTACGTGCTCTGACTTAGTCTGAGAAGCCTTCTAGATCTATCTCTATAGATCTTAATTCCTAGAATGTAGGATGCTTCTCCTAAGTCCTTCATTGAGAAAGTATACCCAAGCCAAGTCTTTACCTTCTCTAAGGCTAAGACATCATTCCCCATCAAAAGTATGTCATCCACATACAATATGAGGAATGTGGTCGAGCTCCCACTAACCTTCTTGTGCACACAAGGTTCATCTTCATTTTGAATAAAGCCAAACACTTTGAGTTCCTCATCAAATCGAAGATTCCAACTCCAAGATGCTTGCTTCAATCCATAGATTGACCTTTGCAGCTTACAGACTTTATTTGCATTCTTTGGATCTACAAAACCTTCAGGCTGTGTCATGTACACATCCTCATTTATATTCCCGTGGAAGGAATGCAGTTTTAACATCCATCTGCCAAATCTCATAGTCATAATAAGCTGCAATAGCAAGCATGATCCTGATGGACTTAATCATGGCAACGGGAGAAAAAGGTTTCATCATAGTCAACACCTTGAACTTGTCGAAATCCCTTCGTAACCAATATTCCTTTATAAGTTTGCACATTGCCATTTATGTCGGTCTTTTTCTTAAAGACCCACTTGCACCCTATGGGTTTTACCCCTTCGGGTGGTTCCACCAAAGTCCATACTTTGTTGGAGTACATGGATTCCATCTCGGATCTCATGGCTTCAAGCCATTTCTCAGAATCTGGTCCCTCCATAGCCTCTACGTAGGTAGTTGGATCATCATCTATGATCAACTCACCACCTTCCTGAGTTACAAGGTATCCAAACCTCTCAGGTTCAAGGCAGGTCCTACTAGATCTACGAGGTCCTTGTGTTACTTGAGGAGACTGAGATTCCACAACACCTTGTGAATCTCCATTTTCCTCTTGTACATCTACCGGTTCTATGTTTTCTTGTTGGGCTTGAACCTCTTCAAGCTCTATTTTCCTCCCACTGCTTCCTTTGGAAATAAATTCCTTCTCTAGGAACACAGCTGTCCTAGAAACAAACACTTTGTTGTCAGTAGGGTGGTATAGATAATATCCCCTCATTTCCTTGGGATATCCAACAAAATAACATTTATCAGACTTGGGTCCAAGCTTATCAGGAAACATTTTCCTAACATAAGCCTCACAACCCCAAATCTTTAGAAAAGACAAATTGGGATGCTTCCCAGTCCATATCTCATATAATGTCTTTTGAACCGATTTAGATGGTACTCGGTTAAGTGTAAACACGGCAGTTTCAAGAGCATGACCCCAGAAGGAAATTAGAAGATCAGCAAAACTCATCGTTGATCGCACCATATCCAACAATGCACGATTCCTTCTTTCAGACACACCATTATGCTGTGGTGTTCCTGGAGGAGTCCATTGTGATACAATACCACGGGCTCGCAGAAGGTCCTCAAACTCCTGACATAAGTATTCTCCACCTTGATCAGATCGAAGTGCCTTAATACTCTTACCAAGTTGATTCTGTACTTCATTCATGAAATCCTTGAACCTTTCAAGGGTTTCTGACTTATGTTTCATTAGGTACACATAGCCATACCTACTGAAGTCATCAGTAAAGGTAATGAAGTACTGATACCCACCTCTGGCATTAGTTCTAAAAGGCCCACATACATCAGTATGTATGAGTCCTAATAGATCACTAGATCTCTCACCTTTACCTGAAAAGGGAGTCTTGGTCATCTTGCCCAATAAACAAGATTCACATGTCTCTATTGATTCATAATCAAAAGAGTCTAGATAACCATCTTTATGGAGTCTAGAAATGCGCTTCTCATTTATGTGCCCTAGACGACAATGCCAAAGATATGTTTCGTTTGAGTCGTTGAGTTTTTGCCTTTTGGTGTTTACGTTGTATACACTTGTCTCCAAATCTATCAAGTATAGACCATAAGACATTGGGGCACTGCCATAAAAGATCCCATCTTTAGAAATGGAACATTTTCCATTCTTAATAAGAAATTCAAATCCATCTTTGTCCAAACAAGAGATGGAAATGATATTCCTATTTATGGCAGGTACATAATAGCAGTTCTTCAACTCTATTATTAGCCCACTTGGTAGAGTTAACTCATAGTTTCCTACGACACTAGCGGCAACTCTTGCCCCATTAGCAACACGTAGTTCAACCTCACCTTTACCCAAAGACCTACTTCTCTTAAGATCCTTCACATTTGAACAAATGTGAGATCCGCATCCGGTATCAAGTACCCATGACGAAGAAGTAGTAAAGTTAATCTCTATCACGTATACACTAGAAGTAGAGATCTCTATCTCTGACTTCTTCTTCCATCGTTCCTTCCATCCTCTCCATGTAGAAGAAATTGGTTTGGCGAGAGAACCCTTCTCTCCCTTACCTTTCATTCCATTGATCTCTATCAATGAACTTTCTTTCTTCTTCACCAATGCATTGAGCGTACATAGAGTGGATTCAAAGGCTCCTGGTATATATGGATTATGCAGAACACTACTCACAGTCCTCAACCAGTTATGGAATTTATTCTCAATTAATTTGCCCATTTTAAAAGATGATTCTTTTGCCATTCTACAAGAGAAAATTGCATTTTGTCAAAACTCCTTTTGATTTGATTTGAATTAAATTTGACGATAGTTAATTAGGCCTTTAATTAATTACCACTCCCACTATTTTGACTCAAATTGATAGCCCTCACCATCAATTCAGAAGATTGTAGCGTACAATCTTCTAGTGGGTCAAGATCCTAAAATCTTCTGAGCCATGGACCAACTTGGGCTGTCACCCACAACTCAGATCTTCCAGGTAGGCAACTCTTGCCAATTGCATCATATGAAACTCTTGAAAGATGTCATATGCAACTCCTTGCTATGATCATCTCCATGCCTCAAGGTGCTAGATCCTATTTAGGTCACCTTGTTAAGTCCGACCCAAAGCCAACACGATGAACATGCACCCTGCTTGGCCAGACCCACACATTCATCCTTCACGCTTCCACGAGATAGACGGTGCACCACGCTTGGGCGTGCCCACACTTGGTCGATCAAGCTTTTCATGTGTGTTGCATTTGGAAGGCATCTAAAACTTAATATTTAATGAGGGATTTGGTTTTTATATACATATACATATCCAATCACCACAATATATAGTACATATCATATACATGCTATATCCCACAGAAAACATGCAAAACGATAAAAAGCAATGATTATGGCCATCCTATTGTGATTCCTCGAGCCAAGAGGAATCACATTCATCTAGGTCTACATCACATGCAACCTGTACAAGATGAAATCTATGCCTACCTTTCTGGGTTTGATCAACTCATCTTCATGACTGATCGGCTCGCCATCAAGTTGGTCGTTCGGGTGCCACCAGCCGATCGGTTCACCGGTCGTCGTGCATCTCCTCAGATCACCACCTGCTCATCTCGCTCCTCGAAATGGTTGTATGGAACTCCAACCGATCGGTTCACGCCTTGAACCGATCGTCTCAGGTTGCCGTCAGATCGTTCACCATTCTTTGACATAACAAGAAATAAAATCTATCCTATTTACAATTGAATTGTGAAACCCCGAGTTACATTCGGGGGTAGCAAAGGTAGGAAAAGAAATCTTGAATTATTTCGAGTTACATCAGGAATAGGAGAAAGGGAATCGGTGCACAGATCGAGATGCAAGCAACCACATACAATCACACGCAGATATAATGTTTATAGGCCATAACCATGCTACACATCCACCACAAAACTCATTTAAGGGCGACGTGTATCGAGTGCATTAATATTACATATCATATATGTATATTTGGGATTTGTGGGTTGGACATGCATAAATCCAATTTTATTCGCATCGTATGCAATAAATAAAGGCGACAAACCAAAATCGATTTATCAATAATTCTAAAATATAGAGAAGTTGCTGTGGCTCTGATACCACTGTTGGGTTTTAGAGGAGGCAGAGAAGCAGTGGAAACAAAAATTTTCTCCCAAAACCCAGAACAAAAGGAATCACGTCAACGTCTATACAATAGGAAAGATGGTTTGTGAATTCATACCTTGTCCCGAGGCTTGCTCGGTGACAGTACCTCACGCCTTGCGTGGTCTTCACCTCCAGTCTTAGACGGTGTTTGTGCAGCTCCTGGTCACACCGGGTCTGAAGACTCCTGGTCTCATCGAGACTATCAGGATTGACAGTTGTCCTCTGAGTGACAGAGGTCTCTCACCTCTGCAGTCGTCCACACGGACTGCCTAGAACTCTGATCTCCTTGTCCCATAAGGAATCAGAAGGAGTCACACCCTCTTGTTGGCGCACTAGTCACCAACACACTCTCCTGCCACCAGTCGCTTTCTGCAGTTGTCTTTCCCTTGCTATGCCTCCCTTATTGGGTAGCACTTGCTCAGGCTCTCTCAGTTACTAAAACTAGAGAGAACGACAACTTTGCAGAGCAACTGGTTTGCACTGAGTTGTACTTTGAGAAGCCCCCAATACCCCTATATATAGGAGGGTCATGGGATAGGGTTCTCTATCCTGGGCAATGCGGGACTAAAGCAGGAGTAGAAGGGTTCGTGATTTTCCACAAAAAAACAACCAACTCGCAACCTGAACCGATCGTTTTATTTCTGAAACTGTCAGTTGGGGATCTGAGCCGGTCGGTTGACACCTCAACCGATCAGTTGGGACCCATGAACCAGTCGGTTCGTGGTCCTGGTCAGTTCCCGATTGACTTTCCATCTTTTGTTTCTAATTGGTATCAAATACCAATCCTTGTTCCAATCAAATTGGGCAAGTGAAACGAAAGGAAATTTCTCACCAATCCTACTTTCCCAACTTGCTCGGTTGCAATAGTTGAACCGATCATTTCAATACTTGAAGTAATCGTTCACCCTATCCATGAGCCGATCAACTCACCAGTTGAGCCGATCGGGTCACCAAGATCAGCCGATCGGTTCATCACATGAGCCGATCGGTTGGGAGTACAGATTGTGCAGAATTAGTCAATTGCAGTTTCAATCAATCCGATACTCTAATCAATCAGTCCAACACCTTGAACACTATGATATTGAGCTATCAATTAATTGGGTGTTTAATTGAACTACTAAACTCTGTTGGTAATCAATCTAAACATTATTTGTGGACAAACTCCTATTCCAGGTTAAATCCTATGTGTGTGACCCTGTAAGTCCATTTCACATTGGCAGTGAAAGTCCATAACATTTATGACTTCACAAACAAAGAGTGGTGCCTAGTCACACATCAGTGCTACCCAAGTGAAAAAGAAAGTTGGAGAAAAACTTTCAATCCTACAATCCGTGAATGGTGTTACAGTGAATGTATAATTCCTTTGTCACTGATATCCTGAATGAACTCGAGGCATGGAACAGTCATCCTGTCAACATTCATTCATTTCCTTGATCTCAGAGCAGACTGGGTGAGATGTGTGTGACATCAATATCACATATTGATTCACACGTGCATGCACATGCCTTTCTCAATCCTACTCATCAAGTGGCCAAGGACATCAAACTCCCTCAGGAGGGAAAAATCCCATATCTATCACTCACCCCTCAAAAGACCCATGTGTCAAAGCCACCCAATCATCACCTTTATAACAACCCATGTTTCAGGACTGCGTTTGATGATGTCAAAGTGTACCCAACGACATGTGTTGAGTGTAGTGATTTCAGGTCTAAGAATCACACTCACCACCATCATTGTGAGAGCTGACTGTGACTACCAAGTCATGGTTCCATGTGTCACTCTCACGGTGGGTCTGTCCGGTACCTTGTTCTCTAACAAGTACCTATGTGCTTGGTTTGATATCACTATATCATGACTAATGAGATTTTGTCATCAACCAACACACAAACTTGTCTTCAGTGTTATTTATGTCTATGGTTATTTCCACAATAACAACCGACTAGGGACTAAACAAGAATGAATACTCTTAACATCCGTATGATCTCATCGTTCAGGTCCTCAACCCAAAAGCATACGTCATTGAGTAAAACAATTCTTTAGACATCTATCATGTTACACCATCATCTCAGAAACAGTTTAAACATATAGATTAGAAATTGCCTTTCTTATTATTCAAATCATTTACAAAGTATCCCCTTACAATAATCATATGACTTGCTCTATGGGCATACATACCAACAAAGACTGCCTCTGTGGTGTCCTTGCTAGTCCACCATCTCCGCTCCATCAAGATCTATTTCCTAGCCACGAAAGTGGTGGGATTTCAGATCTATAACACCCTCCGCCATCAACCATCTACCGCTCCATCTCTGGTGAGAAAGATCACAAAAAGAGAAGGAAGAAGGAAAGAGAAGATCATCCTCATCCATCTTGGTGTTCTTCCCCTCCTCATCCAGATCTGTCCTGACATCGTGTAGAAGACCGTTTCTCTGTTGAGCCGCGACCATCTTCTTTGCCATGACCATGGAGGAATATTCCCTCTCTCTTATTCTTTTTATTTCTATCATGAGGAGTGAGTAGTCCATTTCGTTGGGGTGTGGGGACTAGCCCAACTGCCTGTGCTTACATGTCTATTTTATAACATTCCATGGCTTGTATATAAATTTGCATTTTGTTGTTAATTGTTTAATGCGTGCTTTGTGGATTGATCACCTGCCTTGCGTAATCTATTATATTCCTTTGTTGTGAGAACTTCTATACTTAGTATTTGAATATCGATTAACATGATTGATGCCTGGATGAGAACTTCTAAAGGGATATCTCCAGAGTAGTAAGTGTGTGACCTGTGGGCAACGAGACATCGAGCCTACGGAGATGCTTACACAAACTCTATTACCTAACAGATGGTTTGCTACTCCATTTGGATAGTTTTATCTTTCCTGGATGTGTTTTGGATGTGTTTGCATGTGTAGTGGTGGTGAAACCCAATTCTATCTAGTGATTCCCATCATTAATCTACACTCAGTTTTAATCCCACTCTTTTGTTTCCTTGCTATTAGTTTAACTAAAACCCAAATCAATTCTTGTTCTAAATATTAGTTTTAGTTGATCTAGATTCAACTAGAAAGATTCTTAAAAACTTTGTCCCTTGGGATTCGATCCTTAACTATACTGCGATAAGACTCGTCCACTTGCAGGTGGTACTATTGCATAAGGTTTTGGTAAGAACTTAGGGGTTTCATCCCTAGGTGGATTTGTTAGTGCTGTAAAATCCATGTCAATGACCTGGACAATGCTAATCCAGGGGGAGTCAGAGATGGGGTAGATGATTCTTGAAATTAAAAGCTTGAAAACCTCTAGACGGACAACCTCCTTCATGTTAGGATTCAGTTTCCTTTAAGGGTCACTAGAAGGCTTGTACTCTTCTACCATAGGAATTTTATGCATGCAAATGGCTTGATCTGTTCCTATCAAATCAGCCATTTTGTATCCTAAGGAAGATTTCCTCTTCCTAAGCTCAATCATTATCTTGATTTCCTGTTCATGGGTGAGATCAGAGTTAATGATAATGGGATAAAGTTTTTTCTCATCTAGGAAGACATACTTAAGACCTTCATGGAGGAGTTTCATGTCTAGTGCCTTAGGAGTTTCAGATTTTGTGTTAAAAACATAGACTATTTTTAGGTCTTCAATCTCTTCCTCATGAATCTCCTCAAAGGTGTCGAGATGATGTCTAAATTTCTCCAATTGCTCATCTCTAAATCCACAATCAATGGGGGTCACAAGGGCATTTTACAAGGGATCTTCAAGCAATTCCCATTCTTATCTTAATTGTTGCATCTTCTCAATAAAATCAAGAAGATAGACCTCTTCTTGGAGGCTTGGTCAGTGCATGCTTTCAAAAACTTGAAACTCTAGGATTTGTTTTCCTAGGTGCAAGAAAATGGTTCTGGCCTCGACATCAATTAAGGCATAAGAAGTGGCTAAAAAGGGGCGGCAAAAAATGATGGGGTACCTTAAGTCTTCCTTTATGTCCATGATGACAAAGTCACATGGGAGATAAGCATCTTTCCCAACCCTTACAAGTATGTATTCAATGATACCCATGGGTTTTTACATTGATGAGTCAGCCAATTGGATGTTCATGGTGGTAGGAAGCATGTCAACAAATCCTAACCTCTTGCAAAGACTATAGGGCTTGATAGAAATACTGGCACCCAAATATGCAAGACCCTTCCTGCAAGCATTATCACCCAGGTAGCACCCAATCCCAAAGGAATCAAGGTCTTTCTTCTTTTTAGGCATCTTGATTTAGATGATATCAGAGGTGGTCCTAGCAAGTTTGATTGTCTCATGCTTGTCTATGTGGTATTTCCTGGTCAAGAGAGATTTCATGTACTTGGACCAGGCCATCATATCATCTAAGGCATCGAGAAAAGGGATATCGACATGCAACCCTTTCACGGCTTCCCTAAATTTCATGAAATGTGTATCAAGCCTAGTTTGCTTAAGGCGGGGCTGGTAAGGTGGATGAGGTTTGTAAATGTGTAGTTCAGGCTTGTCGATTTCCATAGGTGGGACCATAAGGGAAGGGATGGTAGGAGTGGGAATGATGGGTGAGGTGAAGGGGGAGTTTCTATGACCACATATCATCATCCTCAAAATCCAAAGGTACAGTGAAGGGTTTATCTGGAGGGGGAGTATGAGTCTTCCCTGAATGGGTGGACAATAAGTTATTCAGGATGTTTTGGGTTGTTTTCAGGTTGCCCAACAAAGGTACATGTAGAGGGTTTTTGTTGGGAAAAGAGACAAGAAAATTGAGTAGTGGTGGACTTTTGATGTGCTATAATGATTTTCTCTAGGGCTGAAATCCTATCATCAATCACATGAGTGGGGACATTCTATTGAGGTGGTGGTTGATGGAGGTTTTGGTATTGTTGTCCTTATTAATGTCCATGATTTGGGAGATTACCCATATAGTTCCCTTGGTTCCCAAATTTCCTTTGATTATTATTGTAGGAAAGCCTGATGGTGGATTGTAGTTGGCTTGTGGTTGTAGGGGTCTTTGTGGAGGGGGAAGTTGAGATATATTTTCAGCTCCTGATGGGTTTTCATATTGAAATTCGGGATGATTCTGGCTTGGTTTGGATTGTAGTAAGCCTGGCCTTGGATGATATGGATTGAGTTAAGATCCTCCACTAGTTGACCAACATCAGGCTGCATAGAAGTGTTGTAGAGATATTGACATTGGAGGGTAGCATGATCATACCCTTGGCATATCCCACATATAGATTCTATAGCCCCCACTTGTTGTGGTTTCCTTTCATAGGCATTGAAAGAAGATTCCAAGTGGTCCTATTTTAAGGAAATTAATTTAAGGGCTTCAGCAATGGTATGGATTATTGGGTTTACCTCAGCCTTAGAAACCTTGAGGACTCCACTGGGTCCCCATCTTGCTTGGGTCTCAAAATCTCTTTTATCCACCTCCCATGTGCTGCCTAGGTTTAGAAACATGAAATTTCCCCAGATGAGGAATTAAGAAACTTCTTGGTGTCATCATCAACACCATGGTAAATATCTCAATGAGTTGATATTGTGATATGTCATGAGTGGGGGCAACAGTGGAGATGTTCCCTAAATCTCTCCCAAGCTTCTCCTAAAAACTTCTTCGGGGACCATAGGAAAGAGAAGGATTTGTCCCCTAATCTCATAGGTAAGGTAAGGAGGGAAGTATTTATCGAAAATTTTTGTTTGAGGCACTTACCAAGTGGTGATAGGGTTTTCACTCTCCATGGCATTATACCAACTATTGGCTGGTCCTAAGAGAGTATTTGAAAAGCCTAAGTCTAATGTCATATTCATAGACACCTGGGATCTTGGTCAAGGATCTAAGGTCGGTGAATCGTAGGAGGTGATCTTGACAACTTTCACCCTTATCCCCAGAAAAGGGGTTGGCTTGGAGCATGGTCATCCACTGAGTGCAGATCTCAAATTAGGGGGGGGGGGCAGTAATCGCGGGTTGCACAAATGGGTGTTGTGCATATCCGGTTTATGGAGTGGAAAAATCTTTTAATTGTTTTTGTCTCTCGACCTCCCTCTGAGTGACTTCTACGACCTCTTACTCAGTGATATAGTCTGTGTTCAAATTGACTTCTTGGGTCGTGTGTTCAGTAATCATAAGTTCTCTTTGAGTGGAAAGTGCCTGCTCAATCCTAGGAGCAACTTCCTCTTCATCCATCCTAACTTTGTTTTGTCTATTCAAGCGATGGAAGGTTCTCTATGACTCAGGATAAAAAACTGGCGGTGTAGAATCGTCTGATGGGTGGCACATCTACAATTATACAAATATATTCGAGTGCAGAAAATACGTACTGCTAGAATGGAAGCTCAGTAGAAAGAGGAGACAATACTTCCGCAATGTTACTGGTAAGGCATAAAAAAATAAAAAGTTTTTCAAAAAAATTTATGGGTTTGAGAAAATGATCTGTCATCCCCGACAACAACACCAAAATTGATATGCGACGTTTGCACACCATTTCACTAGGATAATTATCCTAGAGTTTAATCCTTTTTACTTTTTAGTTAAGGCTAGTGTAGAAGGGTCGATCCCACAAGACAATGTTTTTAAGATTCATTTTTTTTTAATCTCGATTGTTTTGAAATTATTTTTATTTTTTTGGTATTTTTGAAAGATTAATAGAATTTAAATTCTGATTTTAGAAGGGGTTGATTAAACTAATGTAAGAAATGAAAGTGCAAGAAGAATAAAAGATTACACTAATAAGAAATGGAAAGATCAAATTAAGCAAGAAAAATAAAGGAAGAAGACGGTTAGCATAGAATAAAAGATTATCTAAGAAGAGAAAAATATTGCAAGACTTAAAAAGAAGGAAATTTGAAACAAACGTTGGAAGAAACCGTTGAAATCAGATGGGGAAAACATCAAGGCTTAGGGGTTTTCACCACCTTAGCCAAAGTGAAGAACAAATCAAGAATACACAATAATTAAAAGATGAGAAGAAGATATGCGAATTATTCATAAATAAAGCACAAAAGTCAAACTCCATGTGAACCCATTGGTCCTGGCATTCACACTTCATAGTTCATCATCCCAATGGGGATTTTTCCAGAGCCGCATCCAAATCTCCATGCAGCTGTTTTAGTTATTCTAAATTATGGGTACCACAGTCGCATCTACCGGAATAAACTCGTGATGAAAATGAGAGATCACTTCATTTAAATCGGTGGTTTTCTAAACTAAAGCCATCGGTATAGAGAAAAATTCATATAGACTAAATATGAATCAACATGATGGTCAAGGGGCTATTCCCCTTCCCTCGATAAGAAGACTACTCCAAACTCATGGAGAGGAAGGGAGAAACAAGTAGAAAAATAAGGTAAACCACATACCACGAATTTGTAATCTCTGAAGAGCCCAAGGTGGTGACAATTAAATGTCTTAGCATCTTTATCTCCTTCTCCAAGAAAAAAATGCAAGAAGAAAGAACCAGTAGAAGAATGAGAATAGAAGAATCCAGATTCAAAAGAAAGGAACTAACTTTATTGTTTTGAATGTAAAATTACACTTGAATGAAAATTAACAGAGCTTCACTACACAAGTACAAAATTTGGGAATCTTTTCTTAGTGGAGTCCCCTCCTTTTATAGGGAAGGAGGGGTGGAAAACCCTAAAAGAGGGGTGAGAAAGAATGAGTGACAACTGCTGAAATGCACTATCCACACACTATGAAACAGTCATCTCACTAGGTGAGGCGGTCATCCGGTGATGACTAGATATGGGCCTAGAAGGTTCGGATCAAAACCCTAAGAAGGGTTGTGGCGGTGCTCGTTTGGATGAAATCTTGGGCTCAAAGCTGTGACGACACCCGCCATCATTTAAGATAACAAGTGTCGTCAGCAATAATAAAACATGCGGAAGCGATCGTTAGCAGAGGATTACTGAAAATCACTAAAAATTAAAACCATTTATCAAGAGATCCATTCATAGGAAAACTCTTTCATTTAGAACCAAAGTAAAACATTACATCCTGGTTCATATATATACATATCATGCCTCTTTGCACAAAATCTCAGATCGAAGAATCAAAACACTAACTCCTAGGACCCGAGAGTACAGAGACGACTCATAGGACTATCTACACAAAACCAGACAGCCAATGTCTCCACCTATTGGATCACTGCTGTCCCTGTGACTGCTGCTGCTGTTGCTCACCCACTGAAAGGTTTCTTCCTCTTCTTTGGCAATTTCCTAAAAATTTAATCCCACGGGGGTGAGACAATTATAAAAATTGTCCCAGCAAGAGATATAACTCTCCGCCAGAAACATTGTTATTGCTGATAATAGAATAACACTGAGCAGTAGAATTATATTTACTCAACAATAGGTAAATCATTGAATAAGATATGCAGAGCAGTATTCTCTATGCAATCATTTCAATTATAACTTGATTAAGTAGCAAGTCATTCATTTAATAAGGAATATGAAGAACACGTATATCATTTATCCAACTATGATATAATAGACCATGTATCATCAACCATTGATTCTCGTAATTCAACCCTAAGCAAATATGCTACACGGAAGATTACGTTTTACAGTCATACTTATGCCCTGAGGAGATGAGGTATACCGCTCATACTCCAACCGACCACAGTTACGTAAAGCATAGGTACCACACATAGGTCAATGGAAGAGCCAGATTCCCACGACCTCATCCGTCTCGGTCAGTACGAGACTACATGCAGGACATCTTGTGTCTCTGCTAAATAGCTTTCCAGGGTATACTGGTAACATCGCTATTAGAGTTATAGCCCGTAGCATATACTCTCTTCAGGATATGGCCCGTAGCCAATGCCCGATATTATTTTGTGGAGTCATGGCCCATAGCCATGCTCTTATTGGGGTATGGTCCGTAACCAATCCCGTTCATAGGACATAGACCGTAGCAATGCCTATGGGGCATAAGGATATAATTGCCCAATTACCCCCACATATTCAAAAATATGCGTTCCAAGTAAACTCGTTTCACCATTCAGCTAATTCTGACACTGATGGATCTGTGGTCAGGGCAACTACATTATATGGTATCACTTGATTAATTAAGTACATTATCATATTCTTTTAGCATCAGCCAAGTTTCCAAGCATAACTTAATAAGACAAATGCTATAAAGAAAACATGTACTATTTCCATTAATCACTTCTCAGTCTTTATAAGACATTGGGATCTCAGTCCCTCATTTCAATACTGGAAATTATCATTCCTTTGCAACTCAATGCCATAATCATATGGTTCTGGGTATTCAAACCCTTAGCTCATCATTGAGCATTATTACCACTTTTTTAGGTAACTATCACCTTCAGGTCATCTGACCAAGGTAAATATGATGCTTATTACATAAACATCTTCTCATGGCACTTAAGGCCCATTACTTCTCTTATTACCTCATACTAGGCAATAAGGTATAACATGGCACATAAGGCCCAATAAACAATGTCAATACATAAAATGTCATAGCTCATACCTGGCTATGTTCATCATCACATCTTACCTGCAAGGTTAGTACAGATGATAATACATCAATTTCATATCAGCACCATGCAAAACAATATATAACATCATTATTCAAGGGTAAAACCACTATTACCTTACCAGGGTTAGGGTTTCCCATTTCCTATCAATCAGGGTTACTCATTCCCTATGCTCAATCAAGACCAATGACTTATCATTTCATTGTCCAAAATTAGAGTTCATGTTATATGGTATAACCCAAAATTAGGGTTTCACATACCTTGACCCTATTTTAGAATTAGGGTTTGCATATAGCATCACCCTTCATTAGGGTTTCATATCACGTTGCCCATAATTAGGGTTTACTAATCATTCCCAATTAGGGTTTCTCATAGAATCACCCTCAATTAGAGCTTTACATGGATACACCTTCAATTAGGGTTTCATATAGATACACCCTCAACTAGGGTTTCACATGGATACACCCTCAACTAGGGTTTCACATGGATACACCCTCAACTAGGGTTTACTATTCATCCTAATTAGTGATTTCACATGTAGACAACCTCTTATTAGGGTTATACATTGAATCAGCCTCAATTAGGGTTTACATCATGTATTGGATCCATGCATTTGTTATGCATTAATGACTAGTACAATTAAAGGTATCTACCACCTAATCACATTAGGTTTTCAAAAAGGTTTGATCAATTAGACCTTCAATAACATGAGGTATCCAATTGAATTAACCAAATTGAACCACACTCAATTCTAATCAATGGAACTTCAACCAATTGGATCATCAACTCAATCATCATTTGAATCATGGCTCACCCCTCAATTGGGACTTCAATTATGGTCTGATATCAATGGGATTAGGGTTTATAAACACCAATTAGAGCTTTGAAGTTGATCATCAATCATGCTACTAATTGTGTTTCAATTGATTGCATTGGACCTTCAACCATTGAATTCATGGAACCAATCATCAATTGGACCTATGCTCATACTTCAATTGAGTTTAATAGGTCAACCTTGAACTAATTTGACCCTCAATTGACCCTCAATTGGTCATCAATTAGGGCTTGATTCAATTGAATTTAGGGTTTAGAATTGATGATCCTTCAATACTAATCAATGTAAGTCTAGTTGCTTTGAAACCATTGAACCATCAACCAAATTGGGTATGACCTGACCCCAAACGGTCTTGAGGTCGTTTGGATGACCTCCAAACGGTCTTGATACCGTTTTCCCATCATATCACTCAAATCCAAGCCATCCAATTAAGGTTTGGATCATTGAATTGATCACCAAATCAGCAATTGATTGCACTTCAACTTAGTGACATTGGATATTCAATTGCTTAACCATACTCAACCCTAGACCTCCAAACGGTCTTGGGTGACCCCCAAACGGTCTTGAGGTCGTTTGGATGACCTCCAAATGGTCTTAAGACCGTTTTCCCATCAAATCACTCAAAACCAAGCCATCCAAGTAGGGTTTGTATCATTGAAGTGCTCACCAATTCAGCAATTTATTGCAGATCAACTTGGTACCTTTAGGCCTTCAAACACCTAACGATACTCAACCCTAGATCTCCAATCGGTCTTGAGTGTCCACCAAACGGTCTTGAGACCGTTTGGCCCATCCGTCCTTTGGATTCTAGTGAAAAATCATCAAGGATTGGTCTATCGAGTTGATCAACAAATCAACACTTCATTGCAATATGATTAGTACCTTTGGACCTTTAATTGGTCAACTATACTTGACACCAGACCTCCAAACGGTCTTGGGGTGACCCCCAAACGGTCTTGAGACCGTTTGTATGATCCCCAAACGAGTCTTGAGACCGTTTGGGCTAATCAACCCAAAATCTCAAATTAACTCATTGGAATTTCAGCACTGATTTCAATTAGGGTTTGCCTAATTGAATAGCCTTCAACTCACGATTCCTTGGGCGTTAATCCCTCAAATTTGGTGAGTCATTATAACACAGCATTAGGAACAGTAATATCAAACGGTAAACCCTTGGTCAACGCACTCAAACGGTTTTGAAACCGTTTTCCCAAAAGTTCAATTAAATCAGATTGAAAATCAGCACTTAATCCAATTAGGTTTCCCTAATTGATTAGGCTTCAACTCACGATTCCTTTGGATTTAATCCCTCAAATTTGGAGGGTCATTAACCAACATCATTATGAACAGTAATCCCAAACGGTCAACGCTTGGTCAACTCACTCAAACGGTTTTGAAACCGTTTGCCCAAACAGGTCAAGTTAATCAGGTTGAAAATCAGCATTTAATTCAATTCGATTTGCCTAATTGATTGGCCTTCAACCTACGATTCCTTTGGAGTTAATCCCTAAAATTTGGTGGGTCCTTATCCTACATAATTAGGAACACAATTACCAAACGGTAAATTCTTGGTCAACCATCTCAAACGGTTTTGAAACCGTTTTCTCGCAAACGGTTTCAAACCGTTTGCCCTTAAACGGTTTGCTGAAACCGCATAGCCAATCAAATTAAAACGATTTGGAGTAGCTATCAAAACCGTTTGGCTTGATAATTTTCTTTGGATAAGAATATAGGATGATGTCATCATCCCCTTCCTTAGAACAACCAAGAACAGCAACCGTTCTTGATGGAAATTGCAGCAAAGAAACAAGAGTGTATCAAGTTGAAGAAAACAATCATCAAAGCATAGAGAATTGATGCAATAGCAATGATTATGGGTTTAAGTTATAAAACCTGCCTCAAATCTGATCTCCAAGCTCCAAGGTCCATGGCTCTAATGGTGGATGGAGTTCCAGCAACTGCCCAAGGTCCGTTCTTGAGCTATTTGATGAACAAGTTGGCTAGAATTGGAAATCGGGTGAAGAAAACCAAGAATCAAGCATTGATTTAGGGTTTTCACCATGAATCCAAGGTAGAAGATGATCAAAACCTTACCAACAGGTTGTGTTCGTCCTTCTCCTGCTCCTGAGCTCTTTCTTGGTCGGCAAAAGAAAAATGGTAGGGAAAAGACTAAGGGTACGACCCTTATGTGTTATTGAAATAAGATATACATGAAGAATATGTATATGGTTTTCAAGGAAAGAGAAAATGAAATTATTTTCTTTAAATTCCATACTAATTTCCCCCAAATCCTCCTCCATTTCTTGGCCACGAAACCACCTTCAAAGTCTTGCAAAAGCTTTTCATTATACAAGAATTAATGGAAAAGAAATTAAGCACCTTAAAGAGTTTTATATCAATATCCAACCTTTAGTGGATATTACTTTTTATTATGATAATGTGAGTTGGCCTCCACTCAACCAAGATCTTTTTGTGCCATAGCAAGGCACAAGCTCGTCCAACACTCTTGCAAACACATCCCTCAACCTTTGGTTGAAAGGCTCCTCAATTAATTTATTTCTTTTTGCATAAATTAAACTAAAGTCCCATATATGCTTAAATCTTGATTATTTTAATGTCAAGATTCTCTCTCCTCCAAAATAGCTCAAATGAGGTGCCCCTCTCATTTTATTTGCTCTAATTGATGCCAAGAAACATGAGAGATCCTATAGAGGTGATATATTGCATATTGAACCCTAGATTTTGGGTAAATTGCACATTACACCAAAACTAGGTTTTAATGCACAAGGTTTGCTCTACAAGCTTTATCTTGATGCCCAAGCTTTTGGAAACCATACCATTACATCATATTCATTCTTATGATGTCTCAACATCAGAGGAATATCTTATCATGCAACATTTGCAATTTAACCCCTCAACTTGGGTAAATTGCACTTTAGTCCAAAACAAGCAAACATTGCTTCAATATTGTTCAAACAGGACCAAAATTGAAACATAAGTTCCTAATGAGCTCTAATTACTTTTCACAAGATAGGATTAAGCATATAATCATCTTTCTTAATTAAAACACCTAGGGTTAAAACATAACCCAGGTCAGGGATGTTACAAATCATCCCCCCCTTATAAGGATTTCGTCCCTGAAATCATTAACAAAAAAATTAAGAGAAAAGAGTAGGATATTTCCTCCTCAACTCCCGGATCTATTAACACAAATACGAAGCAGGATAAAGACATATCAGAATTAAAGTAATTCCATCTGACCTGTTACAACCCGAGGGTTGACTACTGCTTCAGGATGGTTCATAGCATAGAGCCTAGCCGTTGCCTGTTGTTGGCCCTGTGCTCTGTTATTGGACGCAGAAGATACTGCATGGGATGCTTGTCCACGTCCTCGGGTACCGCTAGAAAAATGCTTTCTCTGAGAACCTTGCTGACTTTGTCTCGGGGGTTGATTCACCACAACATTCCCCGTTGGGCAATCCCTTGCCAGATGACCTACTAGTCCACATCGATGACAAGTTCTATTCTCTTGGTGTGGTCTAGGGGGTCCAGTTACTGACATAGAATCTAAACTGTGAGCTTCCTTTGGTGGTGTAGGCATAGAATACCTTGGTTTCTTGAAACTCCCAACACTCTGCCCTTGAAACTGTGGGTATTCCTTCTTACCCTTAGTCTGTCGCTTCTCAACTACATACCTCTCTATGCGTCTTACAGACTCCACAAAAGTAGCAAACCTCTCCCGGTTCTCCAGAGCAGACACCGGAGTGGTTAATTCAGCGTTCAACCCCTTCTCGAACCGCCGAATTCTTTCCTCATCATTGGATGCCATATGCGGACAGAACCGCAACAAATCCATGAACCTAGCTTCATACTCGCTAATGTTCATAGGTCCTTGTTTAATTCTCTCAAACTGGGATATCTTCTCATCTAGAAATGTCTTAGGAAAGTATCTAGTGACAAATTCACGCCTGAATTCATCCCATCCAATCACAACTCTAGGTCTTTTGCCCTCCTCAATGGTCCACCAGTGTCCAGCACTCCCTTTGAGGAGATATACAACATGCCTAACCCTCTCATCATCAGGTATCATGAGGATTCTGAAGGCTTTCTCTAATTCAGTCAACCATAGGTCAACATTTGCTGGATCGGCTGTACCAGCATACTCTAATGCTCCTACCCTCTTCAACCTTTCAAAGGTCTTACCGGCACCGTGTCTTTCATCATGGGGTGATGCCCTGGGTGCAGGTACTGGCATTCTATCCATCATGTGGGTCATAGCTGCCATAAACTGCCCGAACATAGTCTGAAAGGCTGGGTTCCCCATATCAACTGGGTTGAACTGGGGTTGATCAGGTACAGGTTCCTCCCTGTCCTGGTATCTTGCACCTTTTACTGGTGCAACAACACTTCTCTCAGCAGCGTGTTCATTGTGTGATCCAGACATCCTTACTTCTTCTTCTCCTATATGAGAAGAAGATACTATCAGATAAACTGGAAGACACTTAGAACATACTCAACTACCTTAATCCTATGTCTTTGTAGACTCAGCGAACCTAGAGCTCTGATACCACTAAGTTGTGACGACACCCGCCATCATTTAAGATAACAAGCGTCGTCAGCAATAATAAAACATGAGGAAGCGATCGTTAGCAGCGGATTACTGAAAATCACTAAAAATTAAAACCATTTATCAAGAGATCCATTCATAGGAAAACTCTTTCATTTAGAACCAAAGTAAAACATTACATCCTGGTTCATATATATACATATCATGCCTCTTTGCACAAAATCTCAGATCGAAGAATCAAAACACTAACTCCTAGGACCCGAGAGTATAGAGACGACTCATAGGACTATCTACACAAAACCAGACAGCCAATGTCTCCACCTGTTGGATCACTGCTGTCCCTATGACTGCTGCTGCTGTTGCTCACCCACTGAAAGGTTTCTTCCTCTTCTTTGGCGATTACCTAAAAATTTAATCCCACGGGGGTGAGACAATTATAAAAATTGTCCCAGCGAGAGATATAACTCTCCGCCAGAAACATTGTTATTGCTGATAATAGAATAACACTGAGCAGTAGAATTATATTTACTCAACAACAGGTAAATCATTGAATAAGATATGCAGAGCAGTATTCTCTATGCAATCATTTCAATTATAACTTGATTAAGCAGCAAGTCATTCATTTAATAAGGAATATGAAGAACACGTATATCATTTATCCAACTATGATATAATAGACCATGTATCATCAACCATTGATTCTCGCAATTCAACCCTAAGCAAATATTCTACACGGCTGATTACGTTTTACAGTCATACTTATGCCCTGAGGAGATGAGGTATACCGCTCATACTCCAACTGACCACGGTTACGTAAAGCATCGGTACCACACATAGGTCAATGGAAGAGCCAGATTCCCATGACCTCATCCGTCTCGGTCAGTACGAGACTACATGCATGACATCTTGTGTCTCTGCTAGATAGCTTTCCAGGGTATACTGGTAACATCGCTATTAGAGTTATAGCCCGTAGCATATACTCTCTTCAGGATATGGCCCGTAGCCAATGCCCGATATTATTTTGTGGAGTCATGGCCCGTAGCCATGCTCTTATTGGGGTATGGTCCGTAACCAATCCCGTTCATAGGACATAGACCATAGCAATGCCTATGGGGCATAAGGATATAATTGCCCAATTACCCCCACATATTCAAAAATATGCGTTCCGAGTAAACTCGATTCACCATTCAGCTAATTCTGACGCTGATGCATCTGTGGTCAGGGCAACTACATTATACGGTATCACTTGATTAATTAAGTACAATATCATATTCTTTTAGCATCAGCCAAGTTTCCAAGCATAACTTAATAAGACAAATGCTATAAAGAAAACATGTACTATTTCCATTAATCACTTCTCAGTCTTTATAAGACATTGGGATCTCAGTCCCTCATTTCAATACTGGAAATTATCATTCCTTTGCAACTCAATGCCATAATCATATGGTTCTGGGTATTCAAACCCTTAGCTCATCATTGAGCATTATTACCACTTTTTCAGGTAACTATCACCTTCAGGTCATCTGACCAAGGTAAATATGATGCTTATTACATAAACATCTTCTCATGGCACTTAAGGCCCATTACTTCTCTTATTACCTCATACTAGGCAATAAGGTATAGCATGGCACATAAGGCCCAATAAACAATGTCAATACATAAAATGTCATAGCTCATACCTGGCTATGTTCATCATCACATCTTACCTGCAAGGTTAGTACAGATGATAATACATCAATTTCATATCAGCACCATGTAAAACAATATATAACATCATTATTCAAGGGTAAAACCACTATTCCCTTACCAGGGTTAGGGTTTCCCATTTCCTATCAATCAGGGTTACTCATTCCCTATGCTCAATCAAGACCAATGACTTATCATTTCATTGTACAGAATTAGAGTTCATGTTATATGGTATAACCCAAAATTAGGGTTTCACATACCTTCACCCTATTTTAGAATTAGGGTTTGCATATAGCATCACCCTTCATTAGGGTTTCATATCACATTGCCCATAATTAGGGTTTACTAATCATTCCCAATTAGGGTTTCTCATAGAATCACCCTCAATTAGAGCTTTACATGGATACACCTTCAATTAGGGTTTCATATAGATACACCCTCAACTAGGGTTTCACATGGATACACCCTCAACTAGGGTTTCACATGGATACACCCTCAACTAGGGTTTACTATTCATCCTAATTAGTGATTTCACATGTAGACAACCTCTTATTAGGGTTATACATTGAATCAACCTCAATTAGGGCTTACATCATGTATTGGATCCATGCATTTGTTATGCATTAATGAATAGTACCATTAAAGGTATCTCCCACCTAATCACATTAGGTTTTCAAAAAGGTTTGATCAATTAGACCTTCAATAACATGAGGTATCCAATGGAATTAACCAAATTGAACCACACTCAATTCTAATCAATGGAACTTCAACCAATTGGATCATCAACTCAATCATCATTTGAATCATGGCTCACCCCTCAATTGGGACTTCAATTATGGTCTGATCTCAATGGGATTAGGGTTTATAAACACCAATTAGAGCTTTGAAGTTGATCATCAATCATGCTACTAATTGTGTTTCAATTGATTGCATTGGACCTTCAACCATTCAATTCATGGAACCAATCATCAATTGGACCTATAATCATACTTCAATTGAGTTTAATAGGTCAACCTTCAACTAATTTGACCCTCAATTGACCCTCAATTGGTCATCAATTAGGGCTTGATTCAATTGAATTTAGGGTTTAGAATTGATGATCCTTCAATACTAATCAATGTAAGTCTAGTTGCTTTGAAACCATTGAACCATCAACCAAATTGGGTATGACCTGACCCCAAACGGTCTTAAGGTCGTTTGGATGACCTCCAAACGGTCTTGATACCGTTTGCCCATCATATCACTCAAATCCAAGCCATCCAATTAAGGTTTGGATCATTGAATTGATCACCAAATCAGCAATTGATTGCACTTCAACTTAGTGACATTGGATATTCAATTGCTTAACCATACTCAACCCTAGACCTCCAAACGGTCTTGGGTGACCCCCAATCGGTCTTGAGGTCATTTGGATGACCTCCAAACGGTCTTGAGACCGTTTGCCCATCAAATCACTCAAAACCAAGCCATCCAAGTAGGGTTTGGATCATTGAAGTGCTCACCAATTCAGCAATTTATTGCAGATCAACTTGGTACCTTTAGGCCTTCAAACACCTAACGATACTCAACCCTAGATCTCCAATTGGTCTTGGGTGACCACCAAACGGTCTTGAGACCGTTTGGATGAGCTCCAAACGGTCTTGAGACCGTTTGGCCCATCCATCCTTTGGATTCTAGTGAAAAATCATCAAGGATTGGTCTATCGAGTTGATCAACAAATCAACACTTCATTGCAATATGATTAGTACCTTTGGACATTTAATTGGTCAACTATACTTGACAACAGACCTACAAACGGTCTTGGGGTGACCCCCAAACGGTTTTGAGACCGTTTGGATGATCCCCAAACGGTCTTGAGACCGTTTGGGCTAATCAACCCAAAATCTCAAATTAACTCATTGGAATTTCAGCACTGATTTCAATTAGGGTTTGCCTCATTGAATAGCCTTCAACTCACGATTCCTTGGGAGTTAATCCCTCAAATTTGGTGAGTCATTATAAAACATCATTAATAACATTAATCTCAAACGGTAAACCCTTGGTCAACGCACTCAAACTGTTTTGAAACCATTTTCCCAAAAAGTTCAATTAAATCAGATTGAAAATCAGCACTTAATCCAATTAGGTTTCCCTAATTGATTAGGCTTCAAATCACGATTTCTTTGGAGTTAATCCCTCAAATTTGGAGGGTCATTAACCAACATCATTATGAACAGGAATCCCAAACGGTCAACGCTTGGGCAACTCACTCAAACGGTTTTGAAACCGTTTTCCCAAATAGGTCAAGTTAATCAGGTTGAAAATCAGCATTTAATTCAATTCGATTTGCCTAATTGAATGGCCTTCAACCTATGATTCCTTTGGAGGTAATCCCTCAATTTTGGTGGGTCATTAGCCTACATAATTAGGAACAAAATTCCCAAACGGTCAATGCTTGGTCAACCATCTCAAACGGTTTGCTGAAACCGCATAGCCAATCAAATTAAAACGATTTGGAGTAGCTATCAAAACCGTTTGGCTTGGTAATTTTCTTTGGATAAGCATCTAGGATGATGTCATCATCCCCTTCCTTCGAACAACCAAGAACAGCAACCGTTCTTGATGGAAATTGCAGAAAAGAAACAAGAGTGTATCAAGTTGAAGAAAACAATCAACAAAGCATTGAGAATTGATGCAATAGCAATGATTATGGGTTTAAGTTATAAAACCCGCCTCAAATCTGATCTCCAAGCTCCAAGGTCCACGGCTCTAATGGTGGATGGAGTTCAAAAAACTGCCCAAGGTCCGTTCTTGAGCTATTTGATGAACAAGTTGGCTAGAATTGGAAATCGGGTGAAGAAAACCAAGAATCAAGCATTGATTTAGGGTTTTCACCATGAATCCAAGGTAGAAGATGATCAAAACCTTACCAACAGGTTGTGTTCGTCCTTCTCCTGCTCCTGAGCTCTTTCTTGGTCGGCCAAAGCAAAATGGTAGGGAAAAGACTAAGGGTACGACCCTTATGTGTTATTGAAATAAGATATACATAAAGAATATGTATATGGTTTTCAAGGAAAGAGAAAATGAAATTATTTTCTTTAAATTCATACTAATTTCCCCCAAATCCTCCTCCATTTCTTGGCCACGAAACCACCTTCAAAGTCTTGCAAAAGCTCTTCATTATCCAAGAATTAATGGAAAAGAAATTAAGCACCTTAAATAGTTTTATATCAATATCCAACCTTTAGTGGATATTACTTTTTATTATGATAATGTGAGTTGGCCTCCACTCAACCAAGATCTTTTTGTGCCATAGCAAGGCACAAGCTCGTACAAAACTCTTGCAAACACATCCCTCAACTTTTGGTTGAAAGGATCCTCAATTAATTTATTTCTTTTTGCATAAATTAAACTAAAGTCCCATATATGCTTAAATCTTGATTATTTTAATGTCAAGATTCTCTCTCCTCCAAAATAGCTCAAATGAGGCGTCCCTCTCATTTTCTTTGCTCTACTGGATGCCAATAAACATGAGAGATCCTCTAGAGGTGATATATTGCATATTGAACCCTAGATTTTGGGTAAATTGCACATTACACCAAAACTAGGTTTTAATGCACAAGGTTTGCTCTACAAGCTTTATCTTGATGTCCAAGCTTTTGGAAACCATACCATTACATCATATTCATTATTATGATGTCTCAACATCAGAGGAATATCTTATCATGCAAAATTTGCAATTTAACCCCTAAACTTGGGTAAATTGCACTTTAGTCCAAAACAAGCAAACATTGCTTCAATAATGTTCAAACATGACCAAAAATGAAACATAAGTTCCTCATGAGCCCTAATTACTTTTCACAAGATAGGATTAAACATATAATCATCTTTCTTAATCAAAATACCTAGGGTTAAAACATAACCCAGGTCAGGGATGTTACAAAAGCAATGTCCCAAACGGTCGTCTGGGATCCGTGAGACACCTATTTTGTTTGTGATGTGGTGTGAATTTGGAGTAGCGGCCGAACCCTAGATGAGAAAATGGCATCACCCTTACTTTAATGTCTTCTCTTGGTCTTGAAGAAAAACCCCAAAACAACTATTTGGGTAGACTTAGGTGACCGTCTCATGCCGCCATGCATGAATCCAAAGGGTTGGAACCCTAATCAAGTGGCGGCACTTGCTTTTTGATATGAGTCTAGGTCAATTTGACCTAACTGTATGGCTTTCTCGTATGCTCATCTGGATCCATCAGACGACCGTCTTGCTAAAGAGATATGATCGTTTGTCGTGCAGAGTTGGTTGAGTGAGCAAGGCCAAGGTGGCTGTTTGACTTTGAAATGAGGGGTCTTCAGGGAGTGAGCCGACAGTATGGGCTCAGCGAGACGACCGTCTCACTAGCTCAGTGAGTCAGAATAACTTTGGATAAAATCCCTGCAAAATTTGAGAAAATGGATAAGTATTTGCAAATGTAAATAAAGAAATGGATAAATTGTAGTTTAGTCCAGAAATTACTGAAAAAGAGAAAATCTAATGAAAATGACTAAGAAAAATATTCAAAAAGATGGATGAATATGCATTCATCAGGTAGCCAATTTTGAATTATCATGATGTTTTTCAACACTCCTAATTTTTCTCCAAGATATCCTTGTACATTTTGTGTAACTAGAAAATGATTCAGGGCATCTTTTTTATTCCAAATATAGATGTATGATCATATTTTTATGCTAGTCTCCCATCAAGATACTATAATTTACCTGAGTTGATCACAAAATATAAACAAGATCTTTTCCCTCGATAATAAATAACTTAGAACTCATAATCAACCTAGCACACTCATGTTAAAGGAAAGAGCTACCCTGTCTCCTACTCCATAAAAACTTAAACATCCATGAATATCCCAATAAAAGAGAGGAATACAAGTAAAATATAAACAAAGTCATGAGAATTTTTCCATGTTTAGAAGGCAAATGTATTGTTCAAATGATGTATTAATGTTCTCAGATGTATATTGTATTTTGGTAGTAATATTTTAAGCTAATATAATGTAGCCTTATCCTTTAACGGTGTTCATATGAAGGTATATTAATATGGGGTAGTGTTAGATATAATGTGGAATCACTTCTCTAAATCTAATTGGCCAAGACTACATGGACCACACTTGTTCTAAATGGGCCTATAAATGAATGATAGAAAGAAGTGCACGACTACCCATCAACCTCAGGCTATCAATACACCATTGATCACTCTAGAAATAATGGGTGAAAATGAAATCTACCTTCGAACAAGGTGTTCATATGAGATACAACACGTACTAATATTCACAAAACACTAAAGAATTAAAGCTTATAAAGAAAGATCAACAATCTAAAATCATGTGACATTTTCAAGAGGAACAACTATTTAACAATCTATAGACCATCTTGATAAGAGGCTAGCAACTGAATGTTATCGTTTCATCATTTTTGACCTTTACATGATCAACCTCCTAACCCGTTTGACTCTACAATATTTTGATTCTATTTTTAACTTGAGGAAAAGATACATGCTAATTTTTGTGGGTGGGGTTGATAACATCCAATTTTATGGATGATTCATGCTTTATTTTACTTATAAATATCATTAGTTACAAGAACAATACTCATATATACATCCATAATAAAATTTGTAAATACTATTATAATTAATTGATCCTTTAAATTTTAGGAGAATGGACAATTTTGGAGCAAACACTATGCAAACCAATTGAGGTATGACCATTCAAACTCCACAAATTGTGGTCTACAATAATGGACCTCTAGAAATACCTCAATTGAGAAATGCACATCAATAAGATCAACATCTATCAACCTCACTAGACAAAAAGGGGACCAATCAAGGATTCATCATCGAGCAAACGTATCGACCACCAATATTTATATGGTTATCATTTGAGCACAAGATCCATAATTGTGGGCTCTGATCTCCAAACCACGATATAAACACGATTTAAACTTAGCGGAAGCGAATCGATTAACAGCGGAAGACAAAAATCACGGGAAATTGAAACTTTTCGAGACAAGAGCTTGAATCCATAAAGCTTCATTCATAAAAGGAGATAAACTGTTTACATCTCATGATAATTACTTCTTGAGTAATTATATACAACAAGATACAAAATCTCAAGAACTCATAACCAAAAGACTCCAAGACCTGAGAGTACAGAGGACACATAGGACTGACTCTAACTACCCCACATGGCAGGCTAAATCTCCACCTGAGATTTACTGCTACTCCTGGTGCTGCTGCTGCTGGGACTGGTCACCTGTAGACCTGTTCCTCCGTCCTCGACGTCCACCTAAAAAGTTGAAGTCTACGGGGTGAGACAATTGTACATAATTGTCCCAGCGAGAGTTATAACTCTCCGCCAGAAGCTTTATTATAAAATCAAAGAATAACTTAAGCAGTAAAAGCTTACAAAGTATTCAATAGCAGATACAGTTGTATACAAGAGCTCAACATATATCAAGCATGAAGAACATATGCACTATATAGTGTAACATCAATCAATTAGCTCATAGTTACCTTTAATAGGTATACTACGCTGTAGATTATGTTTTTCAAACATTCTTATTATTATGCCCTGTGGAGATGAGGTTTACCACTCATACCCCAACCAATCACTGTTAAGTGCCTTAGTATCATACTAGGTCATCGAAAGAGCCGAATTCTCATGACCTTCACCTTCCTCAGTCAATAAGAGGATCACTTGTAGGACATCTTGTGTCTCTACTATTATATCTCACCAGGGTAATCTGGTCCTTCACTATTTTAGAGTTACAGTGGCGTTCTGTACTCTCTTCGTCATCAGGAGATTTCATGTTTATCTTCACTGATACAGATATCTATGTTTTCCTCGTCATCAGGAGGTTTCATGTTTACCATCCACTGATACGGTATGAGTTTTGTAGTGAAGGATTGACGGATTATACATCTACATCAAATTCCTACACTAGGATGTAAGGTTCTACACATCCATATACCCCACATACTCAACAGTATGTGATCCAGGAGTCCCCGTAGGAAAACCTGTTTCACCATCATTTGATCTCTGAAAATGATGGATCTATGATCAGGGCTCTACATTTCACTTGATTAGTAAGGTACATTCAGTATTCTTTTACATCATACATTGTTCTTCAAACAATAACAGTAGCATAACAGCTATGAAAGTAGAATACTAAATGCAACAAACCTAACTCACATCAATCATCATTTCTCAGTATACTCATCACAAGTCATCTCTAAAGCATGACCTTGATGGTATTCATGGCTCTTACAGCCCATTAAAACATAGGATGCCACTGACAAGGCATCAAGATATTTTACTATTCATAAAGCTAACAACATGCTTTCAATGAATATAGTGTCATCATTCAAACCTGGATATGATCACCTTCATATCAGAACCTGCATGGTTAATTCAACTGATAAAGGTAATTCAAAACAAGAATATACTTTCCACTCTTGTCATAAGAGCTAAGTTCTCTGATTCTCATCAATTAGAGTTTGCTACTCATACTGCATGTCATCACCCTTGAATTAGGGTTTACTATTCACATGTCATCACCCTTGAATTAGGGTTTACAATTCACATGTCATCACCCTTGAATTAGGGTTTACTATTCACATTATGGTGAATTGAACTCATAACATCATCACGTATGAGGAACATTATCATTGATGCTCTCAGATTAGTTTAAGATTCATCATTTATCATAATTAGGGTTCCATGATCTCACATAGGTGGATCATACCCTCATCATGCACATTCATGTGTATTGAAGGTACTTTACTTGAATTTCCATCATAAAAGGGTACTTTCTCTTTCTTAAGATACTTTCTCTCTCCTCATACTTGTAGATGGTGATAACACCAATCTAGATCAGGTTGGGTTAAGTCCACTTTGATTAACATAGACCAAATCAACACTATTAAGTGATTAGGGTTTGATTAGAATAAGGTTTCACTCAATTGAACCTTTCAAGGGTATTATGGTAAATTACACATTGATCATCATCATGGTTTAATTTACTAACCACTTGACCCTTAATGTCTTTTGGTATCATTAGGGTTTAGGTTGAACAACTATTAAACCATTTAAGCCTTCAAGGCATTAGGCAGACATAACTTCAAAAGTCTCCAATAGGTTTCACACCTTCAACCTTCATACGATCTTGAGGTCCAATGCCCTCATTCGATCTTGAGGTCGTATGTCCTCATTCGATCTTGAGGTCGAATGACCTTATACGGTCTTGAGGTCGAATGACCTTATACGGTCTTGAGGTCAAATGACCTTATACGGTCTTGAGGTCGAATGACCTTATACGGTCTTGAGGTCGAATGACCTTATACGGTCTTGAGGTCGAATGCCCTCAAAGGGTCAAGATCGTATGGACCTCCAAGGTTGTTCAAAGGGTAAACTCGATTAGGGTTTCCTATGTTGAAGCCATCAATTGGTCTCAAGCTTGCTAACCACTTACCAATTGAGACAATTAGGGTTAGCCTTAACCAATTGGTCACTCAATTGACCCTAAATTGATATCCAATTAGGGTTGGAGTTGGTTCAATTAAGGTCTATAAACGTTCAACCATCAACACTCAACAATGTGAATCAAATCGAAGTTGAACCCATCAATTAACCTCCAATTGGGCTCAAACTTGGCCCAAACGGTCTTGGGATCGTTTGAATATACTCCAAACGGTCTTGAGACCGTTTGACCAAGAATTCATCAAAATATAGATTGATTTGATAGGGGTTGAACCTTAATTAAGTCACAAATCAGCAATTTGATTATTTTAATAACCCATTGTAATTGGGCCCTCAATTGATCAAATTACCTTAACCCTAGACCTCCAAACGGTCTTGGGTTGTCACTAAACGGTCTTGAGACCGTTTGGATGAGTTCCAAACGGTCTTGAGACCGTTTGCCCATCCATCCTTTGGACTCTAGTGAAAATTCATCAAGGTTTGATTTATTGAGTTGATCATTACATCAATACTTAATTGCAATGTAATTTGGTATCTTTGTACCTTCAATTGGTCAACTATACTTGACCCCAGACCTCCATATGGTCTTGGGTGATCCCCAAACAGTCTTGAGACCGTTTGGATGATTCCCCAAACGGTCTTGAGACCGTTTGGGCTAATCAACCCAAAATCTCAAATTAGCTCACTGTGATTTCAGCACTGATTTCAATTAGGGTTTGCCCTAGTAATCAACCTTCAACTCTTAACGCGTTTGGAATTAGTCCATCAAATTTGGTGAGTTATTAATTAACATCATTATTAACAGTAATCTCATACGGTCAACGCTTAGTCAACCATCTTATACAGTCTTGAGACCGTTTTCCCAAAAAGGGCAAATTAAGCAGATTGAAAATCAGAACTAAATTCAATTGAATTTGCTAATTGTTTTGCCTATATCTCACGATTCCTTTGGAGTTAACCTCTCAAATTTTGTGGGTGATTAACCTACATAATTTGGAACAGGATTCCCATACGGTCCACGATTGGTCAACGCAGCCATACGGTCTTGAGACCGTATGCCTTCATACGACCTTGAAACCGTTTGCCCATCAAACGGTTTTGCAAACCGTATGGGCAATTGGTTGAGGTCGTATGGTAAAGTGGAAAACCGTGGATAAGCATAGGAAATAACGCCCTCATCTTCTAGCTCAAGAACAGAAACAGTTCCTCATGGATTTGCTTGCAAGGAAGCAAGGGAAGATAGGGAAGAAGAAGAACTAGCAACTAAAAGCATAGAAAAGATGTATATAACAAAGCATAGGTTTAGAGTTATAAAACCCGACTAAAGCTTGCTCCTTGAGCTCCAAGCTTTCGAGCTCCAAGCCTTTAATGGCGTCCTAGAAGCTCCACATGTCGGCCAAGGTGAATCCTCCAAGAAAAGTTGAGAAGAGATGGCTAGAAAGATAGAGCTAAGTGAGCTAGCCATGAATTTGACCTTGAATTCAAGTTTCATCCAAGAATTTAAGAAAAAGGAAGGATCCAAACCTACCTTGCACTCCCCTGGTCGTCCTCCTGAGCTCCAGAGCTCTCCTTAGTCGGTTGAGCAAGGGGGAACAGTGAAGGAAACGAAAGAAACATTCCTTTGCTAAGTGAGGAAAAGGGCTTATATACTTAGGTGGAATTTCAACATAAGTACATAGGTGTTCCTCATTTTCTCATCTAAGTCCTCCCTTTCTTCTTTGCTCGCCCCTACCTCTTATTTCTAAGGACAATATTCTTCTAAGGTCAAGAAATGAAGTCAAAGAAGATCAACCTATTACTAAAGCACACACATAAAAGGGCTATAGTACTTACACCTTGATTATTCAATCCCAAAGGTGTTTTTCATTATATGATTATTCAATTGAAGTGACTTCTTCATCATTTCTTCTCTAAATGATGATAAGAGTATTACAAGATATTTTAGATGGTGTATTTTACAAGTTGCACCCCTCAAATTGGGTAAATTGCACTTTACTCCAATTTAGGGTTTCAAGCACAAGGATTGCTTCCACAGCTGCACCTTGGTGCTCAAGCTTGGGAAATCCCTCAAACTTTACCATAATCATTCTTATAATGTCTCAACATCAGGGGAACATCTCAACATGTGCAAATTGCAAGTTAACCCTTCTAACTGGGTAAATTGCACATAGGACCCTGTATTACAAAACAATCAATTCAATCATTGTTTAAAAGGGACAGAAAAGGAAAAGTATGTTCCTTAGGAACTTAATTACATGCCAAAAGATAATCACCAGTATCTTAATTACATAATTAGGCAAAACACCTAGGGTTAACTCATAACCCAGGTCAGGGATGTTACAAATTATCCACCCCTTACAAGGATTTCGTCCCCGAAATCGATAAAACATATTAAGAGAAAAGGGCAGGATACTTCCTTCTCATCTCATCCTCTAGTTCCCAAGTGGCTTCTTCAATACCACGGCGGTTCCAGAGGACTTTCACAAGGCTTATATCTTTCTTCTTTATCTTTTTAATTCTGTTATCAAGGATTGACACCGGTCCTTCCTCATAAGATATATCATCATTCAATTCTACCTCCATAGGTTGTAGAATTGACTCAGTATCGGGGTGACATTTCTTTAGCATAGAAATGTGAAACACAGGATGTAACCTCTGTAACTCTGGTGGCAGCTCTAGTTTATAGGCTACTTGTCCAATCTGTTCAATGATTGGATAAGGCCCCATAAATCTAGGAGCTAACTTCCCTTTCCTTCCAAAACGAAGGACTCCTTTCCAAGGCGAGACCTTGAGATACACTCTGTCTCCAACCTGGAATTCTAAGGGTCTACGACGTTTGTCAGCATAAGATTTCTGCCTATCCTGTGCAGTCTTAATCTGTTGTTGTATTACTTTAATCTTCTCTGTGGTCTGCTGCACAAGATCAGGACCTAACAACTGATGCTCACCAGTCTCAAACCAACACAAAGGTGATCTACCATACAAGGCTTCATAAGGTGCCATATCAATACTATGTTGATAGCTATTGTTATATGCAAACTCTATCAAGCTTAGGTGTAGATCCCAACTTCCGGTAAACTGGAGAACACATGCTCTCAACAGGTCTTCTAAGGTTTGTATAGTTCTTTCCGACTGTCCATCAGTCTGCGGATGAAAGGCCGTACTAAACCTTAGCTTGGTGCCTAAGGCTATGTGTAACTGTTCCCAAAAATGACTTGTAAACTGAGGACCTCTGTCAGAAACTATTGTGATAGGAACTCCGTGCAAACGCACTATCTCTTGTACATACAACTGTGATAACCTTTCAGCAGAATAGGTTGTTTTGACAGGTAAGAAATGCGCTGTCTTTGTCAACCTATCTACAACTACCCAAATGGAATCATGTCCTTTGTTTGTCCTGGGTAGGCCAACAACGAAGTCCATGGTCACATGGTCCCACTTCCACTGTGGTATGGGTAAAGGTTGCATTGTTCCTTCAGGCTTCTGGTGTTCAACTTTAACTTGCTGACACATAGGACACCTCAGAACAAACTCTGCAACATCCTTCTTCATTCCAGGCCACCAATATAGTTCCTTTAAATTACGATACATCTTGGTGCTTCCTGGATGCATAGCATACATCGAAGAATGAGCTTCTTCCAGGACTAACTTCCTTAAGTTATCCACATCTGGCACTATCATCCTCTCATGATAACAAGCTACATGATCATCCGAGTCATGGAAACCATCTTGCTTCTCATTTCCATACTTTGATCTGATCTGCTGAACTGCAACATCATCTTACTGTGCTTCCTTAATATGCTCTCTTAGGGTAGGTTTAATATGCATTTCAGCCAACAACCCGGCTAACAATGACACCTTCAACTGTACATTGTCTTGCCTTAAAGAGATAAACATATCTCTCTTAGAGCACACTAAAGAGTTTAGTTGTGCTCTATCCATGGTTGATGTTGCTGATTTCCTACTCAAGGCATCTGCAACAACATTGGCCTTGCCCGGATGGTAATCAATTGTACAATCATAGTCCTTGATTAACTCCATCCAACGACGTTGCCTCATGTTAAGCTCATGCTGAGAGAAGATATACTTAAGGTTCTTGTGGTCTGTGAAAATCTGGAATGTCTCTCCATAGAGATAATGCCTCCAGATTTTCAAGGCATGAACCACAGCAGCTAACTCCAGATCGTGTGTCGGATAATTCTCCTCGTGTTTCTTAAGCTGTCGAGAAGAAAAAGAAATCACTTGTTTATCCTGCATCAACACACATCCAAGTCCATTCTTGGAGGCATCATAGAAGACTACATATCCTTTTCCTTGTTCAGGTAGCACAAGCACAGGTGCACTTGTCAACCTCTCCTTCAACAACTGGAAAGACTGTTGACACTTATCACTCCAAGAAAAAGTAATATCTTTCCGGGTTAACTTGGTCAAGGGTAAGGCTATAGAACTAAAGTTCTTAATGAACCTTCTATAATAGCCAGCTAACCCCAAGAAACTTCGAATCTCCGTCGGTGTCTTCAGTTGTTCCCACTGTAGAACAGATTCTACCTTTGTAGGGTCAACACGAATTCCCGAGGCAGATATCACATGTCCTAGAAAAGATACCTCTGGCAGTAAGAACTCACACTTGCTAAACTTAGCATACAGCTTGTGTTCTCTTAGCAAGGTCAAAGCTTGGTGAAGATGCTGCTCATGCTGCTGAGTATCCTTACTATAGATCAGAATGTCATCTATGAAGACAACAACACACTGATCAAGGAAAGGTCGGAAAACTCTATTCATGAGTTCCATAAATGCAGCTGGTGCATTGGTTAGTCCAAACGACATAACCGTGAACTCATAGTGACCATACCTTGTCCTAAAGGCAGACTTGGATATGTCACTATCCTTAATACGAAGTTGATGATATCCAGACCTCAAGTCTATCTTTGAAAAGACTGTTGCACCACGCAACTGGTCAAAGAGATCATCAATCCTCGGCAGAGGGTACTTGTTCTTTATTGTTACTTTATTGAGTTGTCTATAGTCAATGCACAACCGCATTGACCCATCTTTCTTTTTAACAAACAAGACCGGAGCACCCCAAGGTGAAGTGCTCGGTCGGATAAAACCCTTCTCAAGTAACTCTTGAAGCTGTTTCTTGAGTTCTGCCATCTCGGCAGGCGCCATCCTATACGGAGTCTGGGCTATGGGTTTCGTATCTGGAATAAGATTGATTTCAAAATCAATCTCCCGAGGTGGTGGTATACCAGGAAGTTCTTCAGGAAATACATCCTCGAATTCCCTGACTATGGGAACTTCGGCAGGATTGGAACTTTCCTTGGTAACATCTACCACATGGGCCAAGAATGCATAACATCCTTGCCTCAACAGCTTATCAGCAACCATAGCTGACACAAGACAGGTGGGCAGAATCTTTCTTTCACCTTGAAAGATCCATGTGTTGCTTTCATCAGCAAACACAGCCAACTTGGACTCACAATCCAAGACAACTCTATACCTCTCTAAGGTATCCATCCCGAGGATTATATCAAATCCTTGCATATCAAGTGGTATAAGATCCACTTGAATGCGATGGTCAGAAAAGAAGAGGATGCAGGGAGAGCATACCTCCTGCAAAATGACAAACCCACTCAACGGAGTCTCCAACAACAAACTATCTGCCCTATGACTAACAGTCATGTTGCAGTTACGAATCACTCTATGAGTGATGAAAGGGTGCGTAGCACCCGGGTCAATCAGAACAGATACAACACAGGATGTAGATATATCAGGATATAAAAGTTCCATCTGACCTGCCACTACCCGTGGATTGACCACTGCATCTGGTGGGTTCATAGCATAGAACCTCGTTGTCGCCTAGTGTTGAGGTGGTGCTGATGATCCATCTTGAGACGCTTGTCCACGTCCTCGAGCTGCTCCTTGAGATTGCATTCTCTGAGATCCTTGTTGATTCTATCTCGGAGGCTGTGTCACACTGACAGGCCTAGAACGACAATCCTTCATCAAGTGTCCCACCTTACCACAGTTGTAGCATCTCCTCTCCTATTGTTGTGGTCGGGGTGGTCCAGTAACTAACATCGATGCAGAACTGTGAGTCCCTTGAAGCGGTTGACTCCGTCCTCTACCTCTGCTTGGTGACCATTGAGTTTGAGAACTCGATCTGGGTGGTGGAGGGTCAGGTGCAGAGAATCTAGGTTTCTTGAAATCCCTAGATGAAGAACCCTAGAACTGTGGATATCTTTTTTGGGTTTGCCTCTTCTCAACCATAGATCTCTCTATCCTTCGGACTGACTCAACGAGGGTAGAGAATCTCTCTCGGTTTTCTAAGGCAGACACAGGGGTTGACATATCAGCATTCAAACCCTTCTCAAATCTCCTGATTCTTTCCTCATCTGTGGCAGCCATGTGCGGACAGAACTGCAGCAATTCCATGAACTTAGCTTCATACTCACTAATGTTCATCATGCCCTACCTCAATCTCTCAAATTGAGAGATCTTCTCATCTAGGAAGGTCTTTGGAAAATATCTATAGATAAATTCCCGACGAAACTCTTCCCACGAGAACTCTATTCCAAATCTCTTCTGCTCTTCCATGTTCCACCAGTGACCAGCACTGCCTTTGAGAAGATAGACAGCATGTCTAACCTTCTCAGCCTCCAGGATAATAAGAATCCTGAAAGCCTTTTCCAACTCTGTTAACCACAGATCAGCATCTGCGGGGTCAGCAGTCCCAAAGTACTCGGTAGCTCCGACACGACGAAGTCGCTCGAACGTCTTACCGATACCTTGTCCTTCGGGCTGGGCAGGTGCCCTAGGTGCAGGCATGGGCATCCTGTCGGTGATGTGTGTCATGGCAGTCATAAACTGCCCAAACATCGTCTGAACTGCTGGGTTACCCATATCAGCTGGGTCAAACTGGGGTGGCTCAGGTGCAGGCTGTTCTATTTCTGGAACCCTTGCACCGCCTCGAGGTGCACTAGCACTACTCTCTACCACGTACTCATCATGTGGCTCTGCCATCCTTATGTATCTTCTTCTCCTGAGGAGCAGAAGATTCTATTAGATAAGGAAGAGATACTAAGGATAGACTCGACATCCTAAGTCCTATGCCTCTGTAGACTCAACGGACCTAGAGCTCTGATACCACTAATTGTGGGCTCTGATCTCCAAACCACGATATAAACACGATTTAAACTTAGAGGAAGCGAATCGATTAACAGCGGAAGACAAAAATCACGAGAAATTGAAACTTTTCAAGACAAGAGCTTGAATCCATAAAGCTTCATTCATAAAAGGAGATAAACTGTTTACATCTCATGATAATTACTTCTTGAGTAATTATATACAACAAGATACAAAATCTCAAGAACTCATAAGCAAAAGACTCCAAGACCTGAGAGTATAGAGGACACATCGGACTGACTCTAACTACGCCACATGGCAGGCTAAATCTCCACCTGAGATTTACTGCTGCTCCTGGTGCTGCTGCTGTTGGGACTGGTCACCTGTAGACCTGTTCCTCCGTCCTCGACGTCCACCTAAAAAGTTGAAGTCTACGGGGTGAGACAATTGTACATAATTGTCCCAGCGAGAGTTATAACTCTCCGCCAGAAGCTTTATTATAACATCAAAGAATAACTTAAGCAGTAAAAGCTTACAAAGTATTCAATAGCAGATACAGTTGTATACAAGAGCTCAACATATATCAAGCATGAAGAACATATGCACTATACAGTGTAACATCAATCAATTAGCTCATAGTTACCTTTAACAGGTATACTACGCTGTAGATTATGTTTTTCAAACATTCTTATTATTATGCCCTGTGGAGATGAGGTTTACCACTCATACCCCAACCAATCACTGTTAAGTGCCTTAGTATCATACTAGGTCATCGAAAGAGCCGGATTTCATGACCTTCACCTTCCTCAGTCAGTAAGAGGATCACTTGTAGGACATCTTGTGTCTCTACTATTATATCTCACCAGGGTAATCTGGTCCTTCGCTATTTTAGAGTTACAATGGCGTTCTGTACTCTCTTCGTCATCAGGAGATTTCATGTTTATCTTCACTGATACGGATATCTATGTTTTCCTCATCATCAGGAGGTTTCATGTTTACCATCCACTGATACGGTATGAGTTTTGTAGTGAAGGATTGATGGATTATACATCTACATCAAATTCCTACACTAGGATGTAAGGTTCTACACATCCATATACCCCACATACTCAACAGTATGTGATCCAGGAGTCCCCGTAGGAAAACATGTTTCACCATCATTTGATCTCTGACAATGATGGATCTATGATCAGGGCTCTACATTTCACTTGATTAGTTAGGTACATTCAGTATTCTTTTACATCATACATTGTTCTTCAAACAATAACAGTAGCATAACAGCTATGAAAGTAGAATACTAAATGCAACAAACCTAACTCACATCAATCATCATTTCTCAGTATACTCATCACAAGTCATCTCTAAAGCATGACCTTGATGGTATTCATGGCTCTTACAGCCCATTAAAACATAGGATGCCACTGACAAGGCATCAAGATATTTTACTATTCATAAAGCTAACAACATGCTTTCAATGAATATAGTATCATCATTCATACCTGGATATGATCACCTTCATATCAGAACCTGCATGGTTAATTAAACTGATAAAGGTAATTCAAAACAAGAATATACTTTCCACTCTTGTCATAAGAGCTAAGTTCTCTGATTCTCATCAATTAGAGTTTGCTACTCATACTGCATGTCATCACCCTTGAATTAGGGTTTACTATTCACATGTCATCACCCTTGAATTAGGGTTTACTATTCACATTATGGTGAATTGAACTCATAACATCATCACGTATGAGGAACATTATCATTGATGCTCTCAGATTAGTTTAAGATTCATCATTTATCATAATTAGGGTTCCATGATCTCACATAGGTGGATCATACCCTAATCATGCACATTCATGTGTATTGAAGGTACTTTACTTGAATTTCCATCATAAAAGGGTACTTTCTCTTTCTTAAGATACTTTCTCTCTCCTCATACTTGTAGATGGTGATAACACCAATCTAGATCAGGTTGGGTTAAGTCCACTTTGATTAACATAGACCAAATCACCACTATTAAGTGATTAGGGTTTGATTAGAATAAGGTTTCACTCAATTGAACCTTTCAAGGGTATTATGGTAAATTACACATTGATCATCATCATGGTTTAATTTACTAACCACTTGACCCTTAATGTCTTTTGGTATCATTAGGGTTTAGGTTGAACAACTATTAAACCATTTAAGCCTTCAAGGCATTAGGCAGACATAACTTCAAAAGTCTCCAATAGGTTTCACACCTTCAACCTTCATATGATCTTGAGGTCGAATGCCCTCATTCGATCTTGAGGTCGTATGTCCTCATTCGATCTTGAGGTCGAATGACCTTATACGGTCTTGAGGTCGAATGACCTTATACGGTCTTGAGGTTGAATGACCTTATACGGTCTTGAGGTTGAATGACCTTATACGGTCTTGAGGTCGAATGACCTTATACGGTCTTGAGGTCGAATGACCTTATACGGTCTTGAGGTCGAATGACCTTGTACGGTCTTGAGGTCGAATGCCCTCAAAAGCTCAAGATCGTATGGACCTCCAAGGTGGTTCAAAGGGTAAACTCGATTAGGGTTTCCTATGTTGAAGCCATCAATTGGTCTCAAGCTTGCTAACCACTTACCAATTGAGACAATTAGGGTTAGACTTAACCAATTGGTCACTCAATTGACCCTCAATTGATATCCAATTAGGGTTGGAGTTGGTTCAATTAAGGTCTATAAACGTTCAACCATCAACACTCAACAATGTGAATCAAATCGAAGTTGAACCCATCAATTGACCTCCAATTGGGCTCAAACTCGGCCCAAACGGTCTTGGGATCGTTTGGATATACTCCAAACGGTCTTGAGACCGTTTGCCCAAGAATTCATCAAAATCTAGATTGATTTGATAGGGGTTGAACCTTAATTAAGTCACAAATCAGCAATTTGATTATTTTAATAACCCATTGTAATTGGGCCCTCAATTGATCAAATTACCTTAACCCTAGACCTCCAAACGGTCTTGGGTTGTCACTAAACGGTCTTGAGACCGTTTGGATGAGTTCCAAACGGTCTTGAGACCGTTTGCCCATCCATCCTTTGGACTCTAGTGAAAATTCATCAAGGTTTGATTTATTGAGTTGATCATTACATCAATACTTAATTGCAATGTAATTTGGTATCTTTGTACCTTCAATTGGTCAACTATACTTGACCCCAGACCTCCATATGGTCTTGGGTGATCCCCAAACGGTCTTGATACCGTTTGGATGATTCGTCTTGAGACCGTTTGGGCTAATCAACCCAAAATCTCAAATTAGCTCATTGTGATTTCAGCACTGATTTCAATTAGGGTTTGCCCTATTAATCAACCTTCAACTCTTAACTCGTTTGGAATTAGTCCATAAAATTTGGTGAGTTATTAATTAACATCATTATGAACAGTAATCTCATACGGTCAACGCTTAGTCAACCATCTTATACGGTCTTGAGACCGTTTGCCCAAAAAGGGCAAATTAAGTAGATTGAAAATCAGAACTAAATTCAATTGAATTTGCTAATTGTTTTGCCTATATCTCACGATTCCTTTGGAGTTAACCTCTCAAATTTTGTGGGTGATTAACCTACATAATTTGGAACAGGATTCCCATACGTTTCATGCTTGGTCAACGCAGCCATACGGTCTTGAGACCGTATGCCTTCATACGACCTTGAAACCGTTTTCCCATCAAACGGTTTTGCAAACCGTATGGGCAATTGGTTGAGGTCGTATGGTAAAGTGGAAAACCGTGGATAAGCATAGGAAATAACGCCCTCATCTTCTAGATCAAGAACAGCAACAGTTCCTCACGGATTTGCTTGCAAGGAAGCAAGGGAAGATAGGGAAGAAGAAGAACTAGCAACTAAAAGCAAAGAAAAGATGTATATAACAAAGCATAGGTTTAGAGTTATAAAACCCGCCTAAAGCTTGCTCCTTGAGCTCCAAGATTTCGAGATCCAAGCCTTTAATGGCGTCCTAGAAGCTCCACAGGTCGGCCAAGGTGAATCCTCCAAGAAAAGTTGAGAAGAGATGGCTAGAAAGATAGAGCTAAGTGAGCTAGCCATGAATTTGACCTTGAATTCGAGTTTCATCCAAGAATTTAAGAAAAAAGAAGGATCCAAACCTACCTTGCACTCCCCTGGTCGTCCTCCTGAGCTCCAGAGCTCTCCTTAGTCAGTTGATCAAGGGGGAACAATGAAGGAAACGAAAGAAACATTCCTTTGCTAAGTGAGGAAAAGGACTTATATACTTGGGTGGAATTTCAACATAAGTACATAGGTGTTCCTCATTTTCTCATCTAAGTCCTCCCTTTCTTCTTTTCTCGCCCCTACCTCTTATTTCTAAGGACAACCTTCTTCTAAGGTCAAGAAATGAAGTCAAAGAAGATCAACCTATTACTAAAGCACACACATAAAAGGGCTATAGTACTTACACCTTGATTATTCAATCACAAAGGTGTTTTTCATTATATGATTATTCAATTGAAGTGACTTCTTCATCATTTCTTCTCTAAATGATGATAAGAGTCTTACAAGATATTTTAGATGGTGTATTTTACAAGTTGCACCCCTCAAATTGGGTAAATTGCACTTTACTCCAATTTAGGGTTTCAAGCACAGGGATTGCTTCCACAGCTGCACCTTGGTGCTCAAGCTTGGGAAATCCCTCAAACTTTACCATAATCATTCTTATGATGTCTCAACATCAAGGGAACATCTCAACATGTGTAAATTGCAAGTTAACCCTTCTAACTGGGTAAATTGCACATAGGTCCCTGTATTACAAAACAATCAATTCAATCATTGTTTAAAAGGGACAGAAAAGGAAAAGTATGTTCCTTAGGAACTTAATTACATGCCAAAAGATAATCACCAGTATCTTAATTACATAATTAGGCAAAACACCTAGGGTTAACTCATAACCCAGGTCAGGGATGTTACAATAATCATACATAAAGTGTGAAGTTGATTGCTTCACAAGAATCAACCCAATACCATCCAAATTCCACTTGAGTATCAACCTCGAAAAACACTGATTAAGGTTTTCATGTTATTCCAAATGATTAATACCAATCTACCCTCATCATAGAAATCAATGGTCACTTATCAAGGAACATCCTCAATAATTAGAAATGCTGACTCACTCCCAAATTGACCAATCAGATCATTTTGGGATGACCTCCAACTCTAAGTAGTAAATATATGGAGGACCCCTTGACCAAATTTTTTAGGCATATTGACTTTCCACAAGTGTAGATGCTACTTCAATAGAGTCAAAGAACTAGATTTGCAATGACCGGCCACTTGATCAATCGTCCACTCTACCATCCAAGCTGCTCTCTCGAGACCAATCAGATTGCTTCATTAAGAGAGGAGCATTTGATAAGTCTCACAGCCTCCATCCAGTCAAGGGCAATTGAGTAGTGGGCACTCGATTAACCTTGAATATATTGATGGACCAGTGAATAAGGAAAGACTTTGAGCTAGAAGGTGAGGTATATCTGAGAGTATGTACCCTATAATTGGCCTATTTTCTCATACTTCCTATTTTATTATTTATTTTGTAAAGTAAAGTTTGAGTAAAATTGTAATCTGATGATGCCCATCCACCACATGAGCAACTGCATCCCCTAAACATGTGTTGAGTAGCCATCAGGCCCTCCCAACCATGTGATTGTTATTCTTTTATATAATATATATCCTGGAAAGTCTTATTTCCTTACTCCTATTTTAATGAATTGCTCGTATGATTGGCTACCATCTCACGATAATCGATTGGTATGATTTTGAAGAAAGGTGTTAAAAAAAGATCTAGGGTATGGTATAGTTGAATCCATAAGAGAGAGGGATCACTAAAGTTGTAGTCATATTCTTGTGTTTTATATTTGATTTCATGTCATTTGGAGAGAGAGGCATCCCTCAGCCTAGATCTACCCCCACCTCCAGAGAGAGAAAGGTGTTAGATGTTAATGATGACTGCTTACAGAATGTTGTGATAGGAAATAATATAGTAGGATCTAATACATGGTTGGAGTGTGAGCTTGATTAGTGAAACCTAATACAAGTTTCCTAATTATCATTTTATCTTGACAAATAACGTAAATGTTTCGAATCACTTTAAGTTTGTAACTAAGATTTTCTTCCCCATTAGTTACTCAGTTCCTTTTTGGAACACTCAATCCAAATTTCTAGTTTGTCTCAAATAAACAAAGGACTATAGTATCTCATGTACTTTCTGCCCTTATCCCTACTTTTGACCCCATTTACTACAACAAACCTTTTTGTTTTGTTTCCCGCATCTCTTGGAGTCAGTTACAAGCTTTATTTTTGAACCATTCCAACTTGGCAATCATGCTTGTACTTTTGACCTATGTTTTGAGTCGATCAGTTATATCATGATACTACCTCTACTATTGATGCATCTAATGGAGCTAGATTTTTGATGAAGAAATCTAGTGAAGGGTAGAAGCTCATAGAGACAATATCAATGAATAAATCCATGAGAGATGGATAAAAAACAAGAATTGACATGTACAATTTAGAGGCAATCAAAACTCTCAATGCAATCATAGATAATAATGCTAAACGACTTAATGTGATGAGTATATATCAAGTACAACATGTTATGTGGTGATATTTTTACAGTGGATCGTACATGGTTTTGGATTCAAATGGTGTAGTACTACCAACAATAAATGAAAAAAATGTGAACTTGATTAAAAAAAATCAAACAAACAACTCCTACTCCAACACCTACAATCTAGGATGGAGAAATCACCCAAGTTAAATTGGAAGGACAACGAACAACAACCAATTTTAAAAAATAACCACAACAACCATCAAATAGATCATCATATGGATAAGTATATGATGCAATTAGTGAAGAAAGGAAATGAAATGGAAATTTCCTGCCAACACTGAACTAAATGAAAGAGAATGCATGAAAGAAATTATGCTAAGAAGTGGATAAGAGGTGGAAGGTCACCAAGAAACTAACTAGATTAAGGTAATGACAAAATTGTAACAATTACAGAAGAACTGATTGTGGAGACAATAATGAGGGAGATGAGCCACAAGTAGTGGAAGGTCAAAGGAAAAAGTCTAATGCCTACATTCCACCATACACGAGAAACAAAAAGGAAAGAATACCATACCCTCAACGTATGAGGCATGATAAAGTTGACAAATAATTTTAAAATTTTGTTAAATCTTTATAGCAACACCACATCAACATAGAATGTATTGAAGCTGTAGAGAACATGCCTATTTATTTGATGTTTATTGGGATTCTATTTTAGTATGCCCGCATCAACATATCATTTAGTAATGTTAAACTCAATGAAAGAGAAATTGTGAGAAAAATTATGCTAAGAAGTAGATTAGAGGTGGAAAGGCCACCAAGAAACTAACTAGATCAAGGTAATTACAAAATTGTAACAATTGTGGAAGAGCCGATTGATGGTAACAATAGTGAGGGAGATGAACCACAAGTGGTGGACGGTCAAAGGAGAAAAATTAACACCTACATCCACCATACACGAGAAACAACATGGAAGTAATGCCATATCCACACTGTATGAGTCAGGAAAAAGTTGACAAATAATTTGAAATTTTGTTGTATCGTTATAACAACACCACATCTACGTAGCATGTGTTGAAGTTGTTTAGGACAAGCATGTTTATTTAAAGTTTCTCAAGGATGTTCTATCAAAGAAAAGATGTTTTAATTGTAATGAGGTAGTCACTCTCACACCCATTGTAAGTGCCATTGTCCAAAATAATCTACCTTTAAAATAGAAGGGTGTCGTGCAACTTGTATCCCTTGTAAAATTGAAAACCTAAATTTCAACAATGCTTTTTGTAATCATGGGTTAACACAAACTTAATTATGTTTGTTGTTAACAGGTGGTTGGGGTTAGGAAACCCCAAATGAGTTTCAATGTCTTTGCATAAGACAAACTTATCCTGCAGGTATCAACGAAGAGAGAATTGAAGATGTACTAGTGGAGGTTGATAAGCATGTTCTACATGTGGTCTTTATAGTGCTAGACACATAAGTAGGAGAGACAATGAATAAAAGTTTAGGTTTACCATTCCTAAAGACTACTACTGCTAGAGCCAATATTGATGTAGATTTGGTGGAGATGACATTATGAATATTCAATAGACAAATCACCCTCAATGTAAACAAAGCACTCAAAGAGAGGAGAGATAGTGAATTATGCTCCTTTGTGGAGATATATGGGACCACTACCTTCTCCTACAAAGTCGTCCAACGAAGACAACCTTGTTCTTCAACCGGAACCCCTTCCCTCTCAGTTAATATATGTTTATTTGGGAGAAAATACTACACTCCATACACTATTTCTACTTGTCTCACTTGTAACCAAGAGGAGCATCTATTGCAGGGGAGAGGATGACAAAGTTGTCACATTGGAGTTGGTAGTGTCATACAGTTTCTATAGGACCCATCCTATGCTATGCGTTAGTTAGGTAAGCCAATAGCACCACATCAGTTAAGAGATTTCAATGAACGTGGAGAATGAGGCAGGTCGACTCGTACAGTCGTACTGCCGAAACGGCCAACCGTATGTCGAACCTGAAGACAAAGGAATTGAGTCACGAGGAATTGCTAAAAGCAGAGGGGAGTGGGTCAGAATATGTACGTTTTATCCTCTTTCCAACTTTGATGACTTGGTTAAGGAGGCCAGGACAAGGGTATTCCTATTCGGTTCAGTAACCACTGCTGACGGCATGAAAAAAGAAATTCATGGAGCCTTTTTGCTCTTTTGGGTGCTGTTGTTGTGTGGCCTCCCAACATATCCATTCACCCATCGCACAAGTCAACTGTCCCTGAACATATACCGGATAAGCCCCAGGGCTCCATCCTGTGTCTGCTCTTTTTGGTAATTGGGGTTGATTTGTATGCATGCCGCGCTCTCCGATCAAAGTGGGTTTGCTTTATTTTGGGCGGCGAGACTGCGAGTGGACACCGGCTTTCTTGCTTTCGATTAGACGGGTATTATAGTTTGTCAACACTTGCACCTGAGTCAAGTTGCCATGTTTGTTTAACTAAACCAAATCTTTTGTACGATCGGCCGCGAGCTGATGCGCTCAGACACATTATTAATTATTTGACTCGCGAGCTGCAGTCCGGTCCAGGCCGGCTTATCTCACTGATTAACAACTGGTGAAATAATCCAAGTTGGTCGCTCCTTTCCAAAGCCAAGTAGAATTCCTCCTCGCTTTCCCACTCCACGCAAGATTGATTCATCCTTTCAAATTTGAGGTAAGGGGTTGCTTCATAGGGAAAAGCCAATGTCGTCTACGAGTTTGAAGTAAGAAGGAGCTGTTTCATAGAAAGAAACCAATGTGAGTCTACACGTTTGAAGTTAGTAGGGGTCGTTTCTTTGAAAGAAGAAAAAAAAACTACGTCATCTATAAGTTTGAGGTCAGAAGGGGTCATTTTATAGAAAGAAACCAACGTGAGTCTACAAGTTTGAGGCAATAAGGGGTCATTTCGTAGAAGGAAAACCAATGTCGTCTATGAGTTCAAGGTAAGAAGGGGTTGCGTCATAGAAAGAAACCAATGTGAGTCTACAAGTTTGAGATAACAAGGGGCTGCTTTATAGAAGAAGAAGAAGAAGAAGAAGAAGAAGAAGAAGAAGAAGAAGAAGAAGAAGAAAAACCAATGTCATCTATGAGATTGAGGTAAGAAGGGGTTGTTTCATATAAAGAAGCCAATGTGACTCTACAAGTATGAGTTAAGAATGGCCCATTTTATAGAAGAAGAAGAACCATTGTCATATTTGAGTTTGAGGTAAGAAGGGGTTATGTCATAGAGAGAAACCAATGTGTGTTACACCCACATCTCACATCAACCACTAATCATGAAATTAGGGTATAAATTGAGGACTAAATATTTTCTTATTTTTCCTTTGATTTTTTGGGGTTCAATTACACGAGTTGACTTTAAATATGGATCTGTAAAATAATTCCCATAATCTAATTTGAGATATAAGAATGAATTAAATATTAATATTGAATCCCTTATTTACATGTACACAAATCTTGATAATAATAAACATAATCCTATACTAAAGAAACAATATTCCATATTTCATTTACAAATCTCTTAATTCTATACAAGAACCTAGGGTGATATGAATTGACTAAACTCAACTAATCTAATAATAGACTCTTTTTGCAAATCTACACTAATGCACCTACATTTCCAATTCACATGACTTTTCTATACATTTGTGTAGAGGGTTTAGAACTCCATTAGTGAACGAGTAACACAATAAAAATAATAGAAAATTCTATACTAGGCATTCCATGCTCTTGGATAAAATTGAATTTCAATCAGAGTAGTGATGTAGATTAATAGGCAAACTATACATCAATTTATAATAAAAATTATAGAACTCACTACTAGCAGTATGCATTACTAGCAGGTGATGATAGACCTATACAAGTACAAAATCATATTCCACATGAGGTTACTTGGCATCACCCTCTAGTAGGATGGCTAAAAATTAGTACGGACGCATTGTTTTTATCTCATACTTCTACAATAGTTGCTATTCTTGGTTCATATGATGGAATGTGGGTAATGGGTTGGTCTTAGACGATATATGCATCATTCATTCCTGAAGCAAAAGTGGTTGCTATTCATATGGAACTCCAATGGATGACCGATATTGCATACATGTGTCCTGTTATTGAGTTTGATAACAAGTTAGCAGTCAAGCTAATTCATGCTAATGACAGATGTATAACTTCTTTCCACTCTTGGATGAATGCCATTAAGGACTACATGTCACATATAAGGCACCTTGTTATTCAAAAGTGTTCAAGATATCAGAATCTGGAGGGCGACAACCTGGAAAAAATGCAATCTATGTTTAATTCATATACAAACCCTCATTTGGGTTTTGTTTATGTATTTGGCGCTTAACTCTCCATGTATCTATTTAGTCATGCACTGTGTGCATGCTAACCAATGAAACACAGTTTCATAAGAAAAGGCAATATGCAAGTATGAAAATGTTTTCCTCATTATTTTCTTACAGACCATTCATTATCTTTAATTTGTGTTAACTAGTGAATGCATAGGTATACTACCAACTAAACATAATTGATTGATTTGACAAATTAAACTCTTTATCCAGACTTCAATTGAACTAAATTGTTATTCTCTTTTAGTTTTCTCTTAAACTCATTTGGATTTACCATCCAAGTGACAAATATTGATTGTGTTACCTTGTAAGGATTATGTTTGCAATCAATAACAAAGTAAACCTAAACAACACACTTGATGCCTCCAATAGGACTGGGTCAAGATAACATAGATTAAGGTCACCTCCAAAGGAAGTCAATGCATATCAAACATAAACTAGTAAAATTAATTGTGTGATTAAAGAAGAAAATGGTTAGTTTGATTTATTTCTAAAGTAAAAAAATATTGTCACAATACTTCTAAGAAAATGTGTTTGGCACCATGGCACCTATTAACCATATGATGAACATTGATACAAATACATTGAATTTTATTTTTATCCATAAAAAACACCACATTGTGATCAATCACTCCCACCTTTGGTCATCTAAGTACCAAAAATGTTCTCTTCCAACAAACAATGTAGAATAACATGACATGTTCTTCAAAATCCCTTTAAAGAAAACATACATCCACCTTTATTACACACACAAGGAGACTAACATGTAAAAATTTCTATTCTCTCCCCTATAATGGGAAATTTAAGCTCCAATTATCCTCCACTAAATTTGTGCCCATCACCACATAAGTCATGTTAGGAACCTAGTTCATAGATTCTCATAAATATGAATAATTAGAGAAACAAAGAAGGAAATTTTAAACATTTAAAGAGTTTTCATTAAGTGACTAATAGGCGTTGAAGAGGAACCAAACACATGAGAAACTACTCCATATTCAAAGGAGGTTACATATAAGGTTGAAACCCACATTTTTGACAAGTTCCATGGAGTAAACAGAGTGGAATAAGAAGAGTCATGATATAACAAAAGATGAGTGGAAGTCCACTATGAAGAGGTTGCACAAGAAGCATATCTATCTTGAGGAGGAGGAAATGTACTCCATTTGGCCTTCTTCTTATTTATTATAGCCTCTTCTAGTGTGGAAATTTCCCTCTAACTCACCTCTCCTTCTTTTCCAGAGATTAGAGTTGAAGATAATGAGAGACATCCCAACTCAAATTCTCTCCTAGTCTTTGTAATATTTCAAGACATGTCGTGTATGGAATGTGACATGTCATGTCTACTAGCATTTGCCAATAGAGCTCAATTACTATGTGACATCGTGTGTCATGAGATTTGCATAATGTGTCAAAGGTTATGTTGAGTAGATGTCAAAGAGATGCATAGCATGTTGTTGGTTGAACATACCGTGCTTTGGTGTAGACTTGGATGCTTTCTCTTGAGGTTATTCATGTTGTTCTCAAGAGGAGCACACCATACTGGTTGGAGTTGTAGTAGAATGCAACCATGAAGAGTGGGCACGGTGTGCATTGGGTGAGGCCTGTTGTAAGGACCCAGACCCAAGTTTTGGGCTAACCCTCTTTTCTTTGCTTATGAAATGTGCTTAGAACCTTAATATAATCTCTTAAGATGTTTTGATATCATGTGACAAGCTCATGTTTCCAGTTTGGTCCTGTTTGGATGTTGTTTGAGAAATGTTTGCTTGTTTTGGACCAAAGTGCAATTTAGCCAAAGTAAGGGGTTATATTGCAATATGTCAGATGTAGAGCATGTATTTAGTTCTCTTTCATCATTATAAATATAATGATGATGTGGGGCGCCTTTTGGAGGACCTATGTTCCAAGTTTGAGGTTAGTTGGTTGATGCTTGTGCTTTATGTGCTAGTTTTGGTGAAAATTGCAAATTACCCAAAGTGGAGGGTCAATATGCAATTTATTAGCTCTAGAGTCTTATTTCTTCTGTTTGGAATCACTAGGACGAGTATGTAGGTTGGGGTGCCTTGTTTGGTTGTTAGATGAGGAGTGACATCTCTAGATGGTCCTTATAACATATATGTGTCACATATGCCACCTTGTCCTTTTGTATATCGGCTAGGGCTTGGAGGTATGTCACCCAAGAGGGGTGTATCGGCCATGGAAGTTTCCCATATACATGATACACATTCTAGAGTGTATCACCAGGCCATGCATGAGCTTCTAGGTTGACAACATGTGGCGTTAAGTGCAAGAGCAAGTGGCACCTTGGTTTATGTGGTTATGACACCTCTCCCTTGCTACCTCTCTCTTCATTGGTGTATATAACTCCCTTCCTCCTTGACCAAGTGCTTCCTTTCAGCCACCTTCCTTCCCCTACCTGTATGGGACGAGAATGGGAGCTTTGGGAGATAAGGAAGACTCCCATGGAGCATGGAGGGACGAGCTCCTTGGCCATGGAAACTCCTTGCTCAAGATCTAACCTTGGTAAGTCATACTTCTTTGCTAGCTTTTCCTTGTGCTTCCTTCTTCACCTTCCTCTTCCCCTATCGGCCATGGACAGGCCGTTGATGTGAGAAGGCAAGGCCGTGGTTATCTCCCCTCTTTTCTTCTTCTTGAGCTATACATAACCATGGTATCTTCTTCTTCTTCTTCCTTTGTTTCTTGAGGTGATGATGATGGTACCGAAGGCATGTTTGGAGCTTTGGATGGGTGATGTTCTTGGAGAGGAGCGTGGGTTTGCTGCTTGAACCAAGAAGCTTGATGCCTTTCATGGATATCCTCTTAAGGTGGGTTACATAACTCTTAATTATCTCTATTATGTTCACCCTTCTTATGTGCACATATTGGTTCTTGTAATTAATTTGGTACCTTTCTCCATGATAGTTTTATACATGGAATTTGGGATCTGATCTAATGGAAATGGTCACATTTTATTACTGTCTTATTCTTTTTTATCTTGTTCATAGTGGTTTTGGGTGACTTGAGGTTGAAGATGAACCACCTGATAGGGTGCCTGCATGATACAATGGTTGCACGATATAATGCCTTGCCCGTTAGGTCTTGTTTTGGTTGTTGGCACATGAACGATACCCCTTGGACTTGAGAGGTGAGCCATGCTCTAGTAGCTTGGGAAAAACCCCTCTCTCTCCTTGGTTGATGAAGGGTGAACCTATGGTCTAGATGTTTGGACGTTAGGTTGAGTTGGTTGGCCGATAGGGTGTTGCTCTACCCTTGTTGCTCGTTATGCTAAAGGTTGTGCAAGACCCCTCTCACTTGGTTATTGAGAGGTGAGCCAAATTTTGGTATTTTTGGATGTTATGGTGTGGTGACCTATATCCTTTTCCTACCCTAGGGTTTAGGGTTTGGACGATATGGGTGGTTGATACCTAGATGGACATTTGATCGATATGAAATGCTGATCTTTAGTGGTGAGTTGATGGTCTACCTTTTTTACACGACATGCTCTTAGGGTTGAACCCTTGGATGATATCTTGGGTGTTATGGTGGTGATCCCTTTGATGGTTTAGGAAACCGATAAGATAATCCTTTGGGTGGGAAATAGCCCAAGAAGTAGTGCCTTGGACGATATGGGTGCCCTAACCCTAGTTTGGGGCAATATGCTTGATTTGGCCGATAGGATGATCCTAACCCTAGATGCCTGACATGGAGTCTTGAATGATAGGGTTGCCCTAACCCTAGTTGACTGATAAGGTGTTTTTGAGTGTTATGATTCACACCTTGATCCTTCACTGATATGATGTTGGGATATGTGGCCATGCGGTGCTTTGCACGATACTCTTAGATGAGAGCCCTACCCTTGAGTAAGCTTTTGGGTGAGACTAAGTATCCCTGCCCGATATGCCTTGCCCGATACATGTTCCCTCCTTTGGACTTGAGTATTTGCTTGATAGCTTGGATGGCTTTAGAGTTGAGGTTTGGCTGCTACATGTGTGGATCTTGGATGGTACCCTGGACATACAAGTGAGGGATGGACAATACGGTGTCTTGGCCGTTATAGGGTCTCAAACCCTAGTTGGACAATAGGGTACCATGGGCATCATGGCAACGTTGAAGTAGGGTATCTTGGGTGGTATGAGAGCCCCTTGAGTATCTTGATGTGTTAACCAAGTGGGTGTGCTTGTTGGGTGCCATGATCTTGGCCGATATGGCCTTAAGCGGTAGAGAGTTGAGGGTTGCCCGATATGAAACCCTAACCCTAATGGGCGGTAGGGTTTTGGGTGATAGGTGACGCCCATTTGCTACACGACACACGCCCTTGCACCTAGTTACCTGATATCGACCTTGAATGGATGCACGATACATAGCTCTAGATTAGGTTGCATGACACACCATAGATCCTGGTTGGCACGATACCCCCTTTGTGCATGAATGTATGACATGCTTATAGTCGACAACCTTGGGTGAGAGTTGGTACTCTATATGATACCCCCTTTAGTGAGGGTTTGTGGTCTCTACCTAGTTTTGGTGAGGGTATGCAACACTTTGGGTGAGGGTTGTGCTCTAACTCGATACCCCTATGTACATTATCGTGAATGTACACCTTTGTTATTGTTGAAGCTATGACAACATAGGTTGTGAACCCTTGTATAGTGGTTACCTATGGTTAATGATAGATGAACCTCTGATTAAGTTGGATGGTAGATCATGGGGTATGATCCTTAAAGTTAATCCTAAAGGATGATGCACCTATGATTTGAGATATAGGGTATGATGGGATACCCATGATGTGGTAACAATAGTATGTATTGATTTATACACCAGTTATGACATTAATCTGCATATGTTCATGATGATGGAAGAATATTCCAATGCTATAAACCTTAATCTTGATGACATGATAATCAAATATATGTTCATGAGATATGGGCCATGATGGAAGCTCACAGTTTGATAACAATAATATAAATTTACTACAGACACAACTATGAACATGGATGTTGTTCCAATCCTGTGCACCTAAATTCTTGATAGCATGATAATCATAATATGTTCTCTAAGATCTATGTTCTAGGTTTGGTGATCCAGTTATCTCTTTCTTATGCAAGCTAACCATGCAGGTGTATTGAATTCATAGCCAAGTAAGAGCTATGGTGATTATATGAACATGTGCTTTGTATAGCACTTGATATATGTGCAATATCTAAGTAATAATGATATGTCTTGTTGATGAGATAACATATATCATCAGTATGATGAGAAAGGCATGTTGAGGTGTGATCCTCTAGTGATGACATGAGGGATTGATATTCCCTAATGATGTTGATGATGCCTTGAGAGGCACTAGTGTAATGTGATGAACTTAGGGATTCATATCCCATGATGATGTGTAATGATGAAGCCTTGAGAGGCAGTAGCACTATGAGATGATGTGAGGGGTTTATATCCCATGGCAATGTGATGATTGTTGAGGGCAATGGAAATAGCAGTAGCAATATAACACCAATGTAATGAATCTAATGGTGTTCATTTTTTATATGTGGCTGCTTAATACAACTTGATTGCACCGACAATCTACTTAAAATACATTAACTAATTACAGATGAATATCTCATGTAGTTTGCCCTGACCATAGATCCTTCATCGCCAGTAATTAGGTGATGGTGAAATGGGTTCTCCTACGGGATTAACCCAGAGAGCATATTGTTGAATATGCGGGGTTTCTCCTAGCTGAAAATAGGAGGATTAGAATGTAACTGTGGTTGTAGACTCAAGATGTGTATAAGATCATGGTGAATAGGTCCATGGCTCAATGTGATAGAGAATGGTGAATAGGCCCATGGCTCAATGTGATAGAGCATGAATACGTTCATGGCTCGGGAGCACGGTGATTTAGCCTGTGGCTCATATGTATACTAGTGTTGAGACTTGTACCAAGTCAGGCTAGAGAAAGGGCAGCTTGTGGGACTGACCCCTTGGCTGAGGCCACTTTGTTGGATATCATGCACTAACCACAAGGAGGAGAGGTTGTGGAGTCTGGATCATCCATTGACCTTGTATGGCACCGGCTTTGGGCTTCGCAGCTGAAGGTTGGAATTGAGTGGTATGGCTCACTTCCTCAGGGCATAATAATTCGTAATCAAGCTGTATAGTATCCTGCTTAAGGCAAATACAGAACATTGGTTGAGGCCTTGTTTATACAGTTGATCTAGTTATAATCTGCAGTTTATCATATGAACCTTATATAGAGTTCTTATAAAGCTTATCTTGTCAATCATGTTCCATAAAGAGTACCTGGTTATAGGCCTCATAAATATCTTGGTAAGATTGGTGGTAAGATTAGCCCTGCTCAGTATGCTGCTCTTATAATCTGCTTATATCAGTTATCTATGATCTAATAAAGTTGATAGAGGGTTATGTTTCTCGCTGGGACTGTGTGTCTCACCCCGCTGGTTAATAACACTTTTTAGGTGGACGTGCCTGGCGAGATGAAGATCATGTGGCTACAGATGAGATGCAGAGATATCATACTCGGTGGGATAGATAGTGTCTAGCAGTAGAGTCCTATGTGTCGTCCCTGTACACTCAGGTCTTCGGGAGAGCTTTTCGATGTTTCTTGTATAATGATCGATGTACAAATTTCGGTATGTATCTTGATGTAAACAGCATGACAAACAATTATTTCATGTAAAGAGATGATGGGAAATTATGTTGTAGCACCCTGAAAAGATGTTATGAAATGAAAAGTGTTGGCTCAAATATTATATGTTTCATCTTGTGGTGCTTGTTGTAGATCAGTTTTAATTTCCTGTGATTTATGGTAATCCGCTGGTTTGCATGTATTCGTGTTTTTTTGTTGATGGGGTGTTACACCTGTCATGTTCTCTTTTGGGAATGTTAGGTTGAGCCCTATTGGTGGGCACAACATGTGATAATAAGGGAATACCATGCCTCTCCATTTGGAAACTAGATTTGACTTCTTGAGTCTATAGTGCTGATGGTGAAAATATTGTTGGGTCAATATGATAAGAAGATAACTAATTATGCCAATTATTTGATTGCGAGACTAAAATGTACCCATAACATATAATGGATCAATAACCATATTAAATTATTGGATAAAAAGTAATATATATGAGGTCCATCAATCCCCCCTAAGAATAAATCTTCACTTTTCCTCAGGGAACAAGTTCCATATCATGATTCAAATAATTGTGCATGCATTCACAAGGATGAAAAGAACTAGTATCAACTCTTTTCTTTGTCTAATGGACTGTTGGTCATGGGTGAGAGTTCAATCTAGCTCTTTTTATGTGTGATAAACAACTAGGTTATCCCCCCATATCCTCAATAATCTCTCACTCTTTGAGATTCACCCTAAGAACAAATGCAAAAATACACCCCCACCTAGGTATTCCTCATCTAAGAACAATGGTTTATTCTTGTTTCCAAAGAAAAAAAAAAGTCATTCACATATGGGGCACATTGGTTTCCTTTTTTCAATTAAGATCAAGGCACCCAAACATGGAGACTAGATCAATATTTTAAACTTGGTTGAAATATGAAGTGGTTTGTTATTTCCTTTTATGGGTTTTAATGATTTAGAATTTTAGTTTAATTTTAGAAAAACACACAATTGTAGCGTACTTTGTGATAGGTTGTCTTGCTAAGTGGGAAATGTGTATCATCTTTCACAATTAAAAAAATATTAGTTGATTCTAAAGATGAGTTTTCCTAAATACACTAGTCATTGGGACTAATAATGATGTACTCCAGATTGGTTGATTCAAGTTGATAAAAGGGAGGATTGGTTCCTTATTTTACACAAAAGACTCAAAATAATTCCATTTTTGGTGCTTGAGATAATCATTTTGATCATTACTACCTTTGAATTGATTGTGATGGTACAAAAATTTAGATTTACAAGTTTAATTCAATAATTTCCAAGTGAGACGTGTCTTTTCTTATCATTATCTCAACAAAAGGGAAATATACCATGGTGTATGTAGTGGTATGAAAACAACATATGCTCCTCAAGAGATGACATTATAAAAATTTAAAATTATGGCATTTTTAAAACATTAAGCTTGAAATTTGACAAACAAACAATAGAAAGTAACATGCTTACACCAAATGAAATTACCAAAAAGCAAACATGTACAAAACATTCAAACATGATACATGTACAAGAATAGAAGAACATGTGTCATGAATGACATGACTAGAATGCAAAAAAGAAAGAAATATCACACAAATAAGAACAAAGTCAAGTTGCCACCCACTCCAAGCTTATCTAATATGCTGTCCACACTACAACAATAACTTTGTGCAAGGCACAACTAGACGCTCACTAAGGAGAGTTGGGGTTAACATGCCCCGTTTTTTGTCCTGGACAAGTAGTCCATGAAGGAGCATCCTCTTCATCAAGGACTAGGTCTAGTTGACCTTTCTTTTAATAGTTCAAACATGATGTCCACAGATGAAGGCATCTCAATTTTGTTGATTGTGTTGTAATAAAACCTCTACAATTAGAATATAGTGTGGATGTGATACAACTTGTCATGCTTTAACTCACTAGATGTAGATAAAATTCAATGTGGTTCAAGATGATGTGCACTAAATTTTCACAACATGTTTGCAATCAATGAAGTGTTGTAATCAACAAAAATTTAGGGATGACATGTTGTATAACATCAGATTGTGTAGATCTATGCGTTAGCAAAACTTTGGGTCGACTATACCTAGACATATCACGCTCTAGAAACATACTTCATGTGTCAAATGGTTTTAGTTTTTGGTGGTTGAATTTTATACAATTGTTGATGCATTGTTATTCGAAGTAGACATACTGAAATGAGTGAAAAAAGTTATGGTCTACAAGGATATACATAAAAAACCTAGATGAGAGGTTACTTAAAAGTAAAAAAATAACAAACCTATTCTACTATTGAAAATGTGGGTTTGCCTCCCACAAGAGCCTAAATTTTCTCCCCCTTAGCCGAACGTTGTGTCTCAAGTAATATAATAAAATTTGCAAGAAAACAAAATATATGCTTGGGGTTCTTGAATCTCACAACTTTTGTATATATATAATAATTTCCCATTTACTTAGAATATGTCTCATTGATTGTTGTTGAGTTCAATCGCTCCATTAGGGGATACATTATTGATTCAAAATGGCCCAGACAACCTTGGCTTCTACTTACCTAGATATAATCTTAGATGAGGGTTCTATAAAAGAAAGACTTGACCTGATTTAAAGGTCCTACTTAGGAGTTCTATCATGTCATTTCTTGCTCCTCTCCATGCACATTCTAGAACATTCCTAGGTGTCATGGCTAATTTCATCAAGCTCGCTCATTTGAATAAATCTCACTCCTTTGGTAGCATATGTAACAAAATTTAATTGAAATGCTTTTCCATAAACTAGTTTATACGACCCAATAGGCATTATGTACCAAATCAACTGATAAGTGACATGCCTTTCCATAAACTAGTCTATACGGGGACATTCTAATTTTAGTTTTATAGGCAATATGATAGGAACAAAGTATGTCATCAATGTTGATGGATCATCTTTCCTAAAATCCCATATTATCTTCTACAATCAATTGATATCTCAATAACAAGTCCCCACTTTGCCACAAGTCCAGGGATGGAAAGATATTGAAACTTTATGGGTGAAGTCATATTTTCTTAGCAACTATTAAAAGGGGCTTGTTACTAAAATGCATCCTACCAACACTGATAATGGCTTGTGGTGTGCCTAATTTAGGAAACATATTATTCTTGATGAAAGCATACACCACATTGGAGTCATGAGTTCTAGTGGTGTGGCTTGCACCCTTTGTCTATGTAATCCACCACTAGAAGAATATACATATAATAATTGGATGGTTTAAATAGTTCCATGTTCCATATACATTAAATAGTTCCACCTCTAGTATGAATTACACATGTAATTCATGATTTAGATATGTTTCCTACACATTGTCAATTATTGCATTGAAGCATATAGTGGGTAGTCACATGTGAATATGTTAGACCATGGATGTATGAATATAAATTTTGGCAATAATGCACTTTGAAGTGTGGTGTTCTCCTACTGGTAATGTGCAAAAATAATGAAAAAATAGTCTAGACCTCCTAATACCAACACACCTATGAATAATCCCATCCTTGCATGTCCTATATAGGTAATGGTCTTCCGCTTTGGATAATCACAATCTCTTTTTGTGTTGCAAACTTTGTTTTTAAGGCATAACATCCCCATATAAGAAGTTTGCTACGTATGCAAGCTATGGAGTGAAGCTTTGAATTCTAAAGAAACCTTTCATTTGGGAAGGTATACTATATAGAAATATGTGGTTAGCCCCCCTGAGTGTCCTTTAACCTAGATAGATTATATGTTATAAAGTTATGGTAACTTGTCTTATCTTAATCAAACAATCAACCTTCTATAATAACAAGATCCAATAGATCAGTTAGTTTGGCATCTTTTTCTAGAGAAAGTATTTTGGAGTAACATATTTTGTGTCTATGATGACTTTAGAACCAATAGATATTGTCTAAATCTACAACAAGGAGTTCCTTCCCAATGATATAATGGTTTACTTGAGCCTATTAATATATGCTCTTTATGCGTTATCGTGTGCTTTGTTATGTGTTATCTTGTGTTGTGTGTTGTGTTGTGCGTAGTAGACTTGTCTTTGTCTTTAGCCTTTTATTTATCCCATATTGCCTTGTTATGGACCCCCTTCCTCTCTTTTCCTATAAAAGAGAGTGCATTATAAACATTTGATTACAACAAATAAAGGCTTTTACCATTCTATATGGTATCAGACGTGTTCGATCCTCCCTAAACCATCCCCACCGTTGACCCCACCACATCCACCATTGCCTCCATCACCTTCACCACCACCATCCTCATCCCGTCGATCACCAACCCTCCACCTATCGACCCCACCCTATCGGCCGCACCTATCGACCCCACCATATGGACTACACCCTATCAACCCCACCCTATCGACCCACCCTAACAACCCCACCTATCGACCCCACCATATTGACCACACCCTATTGACCATCACCCTATCGAACACCACCACCTTATCAACCCCACCCTATCGAGCTCCATCCTATCAACCATGACCATCCTATTGATCACCACCCTATCGAACACCCTCCTATCAACCTCCCCCTATCAACCACCAATCTATCGATCACCTCCTATGTACCACCATATGTCGACTAATAACTATTCAACCCACACATTTACCTTACCTATAGACCCCCCCATCGACCTCACCCATCGACCCCTCTTCCCGAGATTCATAAATAGCACATTGAAACCCTAAAGGTCTCACTTCATCTCTTACGTGCACGACATGGTAGAGTGACTCACTTCCCATGGCAACGTAGGTCTTTTCTTCTCCCTATTGCCCCTATGAGGGTTTCTAAAATACATTAAATCCAATCTACTACTGATATCTACTGCCCCTATGTGTGTTCCTTGGATATCTTTAGATCTGGTTGCTACTATGTATGCCCTTATGCGGGTTATCTGAGATATTCTTATATTGTTGCCGATCTCTACTATTTCCTATTGTTGCTGCTCCACTACAAGTTTTCTTTTAGATCTGGTCATCCATATCTGACTTTTGACCTATTATGGCTTCCATGGAGACTATAGATCCTTCACAGACCCTGTGTGTTACGACTGTGAAGCTATATGGATCAAACTACCATCTATGGTGGGCGACTTCTTTTGTACTGTATGTCAAGTTCCAAGCGCATTATTCTCATATCTCTTCTATTGGTAAGGATCCTCTTATTGACTCGGTGGATGACAAAGTCAAACAGGCCTATGACCAATGTGCCAAAGAGGATTCCAGTGTCATGACATAGATGGTGAATAGTGCTAAACCGAAGATCAATCAGTCTCTTCTTCACCTACCTAATGTCAGGGCCATGTGGGATCAACTGTCTCATGTGTACTCACATTAGCAAAACCCAAAGAAAGTCTTTGAGATCTTCAAAAGCTTGGCTAAAAAGGAGCATTCCACTGACAAATCCATTGAAGACTATTACAACTAGTTCTCTACACTCTGTACTGAATTTGAAACATATCATCCACTCTCATTTGATATCAAAGAAGTTCAACGACAACATGATGAACTTTAGTTAGTTCAATTTCTGGCTGGTTTACCTGATTCCTTTGTAAGTGTGGTAGACCAAATCTTATCCAGTGACCGTTGCCTATGCTAAGAGATGTTCTCAAGCATGTTCAACACCTTCCTTCTATGACTTCTACCAATAGTGATCACTCTATACTTGCAGTTCACTCCTCTGACTTTGGTCAAGGACGTGGACATGGCCATGGTCATGGCCGTGGTGGACGCACCCCTAGACGAGGACCTCCTGGTGGACGAATTCAATCTCCACTAACTACTATAAATCATGTCTGCAGCTTCTATGGATGCACAAACTACACTAAAGACCACTGTTGGGTAAAACATGGTAAACCTGTCTTAGTAAATCAGGTCTCCTTGGATGTCTGTGATGACTCCACTAATACTGCCTCAAGTTCTAGTCATCCTACAACTAAGTGGATTCATGCAGAGTTTGAAAAATTCCTACAGGCTTGCCTATCCTTGCCAACATCCACTATTGAAGAGGGTTTCTTGCATCTCCTGCTACTTAGGTAACAATGAATGGGTCATCGGCTAGAGGGCAACTGCACATATTTCTGGCTGTTCCAAAACTTTTCACTACCTTGTTTAACACTACTTGTGTCCCTCCTATGACTATAGCAGATGGGACTCAGTTTGTTGTACATGACATTTGAACTACATCTCTATTCAACAATATGCCCTTAAAATCCGTCTTATATGTTTCACGCTTTCCTATTAATTTGAGGTTAATTAACCCACTTGTCAGTGTAGTGCCTATTTGAGCCTAATTTAATATTTTTTGCATAATAAGTAGGAAATGTGCCCAAAAATGGGTTGTAGTGCCTAAAAGTGGGTTAAATCACCTAAGAATGTTCTATCTGTTAGTCAAACTGTTAAGATCCTTCAATACTTGATTACTTTTGATCCTGAGGGTTGTGTTTTTTAGGATCTCCACATGAGGAAGAGGATTGGTTTGGGCCATGAGGGACCAAATGGACTGTACTATCTGGATGTGCCAAAATCTACTGCAACTCTGCTATCTTCTTTTGTGATGAGTCTGTAATGGCACTATCTCCTTGGGAATCCTTCTATTGTGAAATTACATTTGTTTTTCCTAATATGTCTGAAAAACAATTTATGTGTGAATCATGCCAGTTTGGAAAACAAACTCATGCTACTTTTCATAAGAAGAATGAACTTAGTTCTAAACATGTGTTTGATATTGTTCATGCTGATATTTGGGGACCATGTTCTATTCCTAGCTAGTCTAAATATCGTTATTTTATGACCTTTATTGATGATCACTCCAGGGCTACTTGGTTGGTTCTCCTAAAATATCACACCGATGTTTTACAAACTATCACCACCTTTTTAACTGAGATCCAAACCTAGTTCCATACTACTGTTAAAATCTTACGAACTGATAATTCCCTAGAATTTATGCAAAAATTTGTTGATCATCTTTGTAGTTCTCGGGGTATCATTCATCAGACTTTCCGCTCTTACACACCACAACAAAATGGTGTGGCAAAGAGGAAGATCTGTCATCTTCTTGGTGTAGCACACACTATTCTTCTTCACTATCATGTTACTAAACACTTCTGGCCTAAAGCTATTTCTATTGCATGCTACTTAATTAATTGTATGCCTTCTTCTGAGCTTTATAATCAAATCCATGTTTCCCTTCTCTAACCTGATGCACCCTTTTTTTGTTCCAACTCGCATCTTTGGCATCACATATTTTGTTAAGAATCTCTACCCCGAAATATCTAAACTTGATCCTCGCTCTACTAAGTGTCTTTTTGGGTTACTCCTGAACTCAAACAGGTTATTGGTGTTATGATCATGCCAGTCGTCAATGGTTTGTAAGTGCAGATGCTGTATTTTTTAAAAACAAGTCGTACTACTCTAACAAAGGAACAACTTTATCTAGTGGTCTAGTGGATCCTACTCCTATGCCTGAGGTAGTAGCACATGATCACACTGACAAAACTGGAGAAGTGTCAAATAGTTACAACCCCCTCTGTGGCTACTCAACAATCAATTCCTCCCTCGACGACATGTCAAAACACGATGCATGTATTCTCTGACCTACATCTTCCTATTATCAAAAGGAAAGGTGTTCGTTCTTGTACTCATCATCTGATTAGTAATTTCTACTCTTGTACTAATCATGATGATAGCCTTGCATGTTTTACCACTATTTTGTCTGCTATCTCTATGCCAAAGAATGCTATACAAGCTGTTCAACATCATGCTTGGAACCAAGCTATGGAAACTGAAATGACTGCCCTTCAAGATCACAAGGCCTGGAAACTTATTGATCGTCCTGAAAACTATCCGATGGTTGTTTTTTGTTGTATTTTTACTATTAAACATCAACCAGATGGTTCTATTGAAAGGCTAAAGATTCAACTTATAGAAAAAGGCTACACACAAAACTATGGATTGGATTGCTTTGAAACATTACCTTTGGTGGCCCACCTCAACTCAGTGAGAGTTTTTATCTCTATAGTTGTTTATAAAGATTGGCCTCTTTTTCAACTTGATGTCAAAAATGGCTTCCTATATGGCACCCTTCATGAGGAAGTTTATATGGAACAACCACCTAGTGTTTCCAGTTAGGGGGGAATATTCCAAAGTCTATAGACTTAAGAAGGCAATATATGTCCTCAAACAAAGTCCATGGTCATAGTTTGACAAATTAAGCCAAATACTTATCCAATTTCAATTTTGGTGCTCCCATTCTGATCATTCTGTCTTTATTAGAAAAACCAGCTTTGGACTTGTTATCCTTATTGTCTGGTGATGATTTTGAAGGTATTGTAGCTACTAAGTGATATCTAGAACAACATTTTATTACCAAAGACCCAAGTAAACTCCACTACTTCTTGGGAATTGAAGTTTGAAGATCGTCTTCTGGTGTCTGTCTCTCACAATTCAAGTATGTGTTGGACCTTCTACAAGAAGCATGTATGCTTGGTTCTAAACCTACTAGCACTCCTCTGGATCCCAAAACCAATTGAGATGATGAATATTCATCTCCGTACCCTGATAACCATCAATAGCGACACATGATTGGTAAACTTATCTATCTCACTGTAATAAGAGTTGATATAACTGCTACTGTTGGTCTTGTCAGTAGGTATCTTGACAAACTTCGACAATGTCATTAGAATGTTGTGTGCCACATTCTTAAATACTTGAAATCCTCTTTAGGAAAAGGTTTACTATATAATAGAAATGGGAATTGTAAACTTACTAGGGTATTTTGACTCTGATTATGCCGACAGTCGTTGTGATAGAAAATCTACTTCTGGATATTGCTCTTTTGTTGGAGGAAAGTGGTCACGCAACACAGGACTGTGGTTGCTCAGTCGAGTGTTGAGGCTGAATATAGGGAAATGGCCCATACTGCTTGTGAATTAATGTGAGTCCAAGGACTACTCAAGGAATTTGAGATCTTTGACTCTGATCCTATTCCTATGCATTGTGATAATAAAGCTGCCACTTTTATTGCTAGAAATCACACTTTCCATGAGTGTGCAAAGCACATCAAAGTGGCTTGTCACTTTGTACGTGATGCTGTACTCTCTGGCCATATATGCACTCCTTATCTCAAGACAGAGGATAAAATTGTTGATATATTCACGAAGATACTTCCCAAGAAATGCTTTACTATACTAATGGACAAGTTGGGCATGTTTGACATCTATGCTCCAGCTTGAGGGGGAGTATTATTATATACACTTTATGTGTTATCATGTGTTTTGTTATGTGTTATCTTGTGTTGTTTGTTGTGTGTTGTGTTGTGTGCTATAGACTTGTCTTTGTCTTTACCCTTTTCTTTATCACATATTGCCTAGTTCTAGATCTCCCTTCCTCTCTTGTCATATAAAAGAGAGTGCATTGTAAACATTTGAGTACAAAAAATAAATGCTTTTCCCATTCTATAGAGCCTTATTGAGTAACTTAACAACATTGTAGGATATGTCAAACACTTTCTCATGGTATTTTCCTAGAGAATCTACTACATCATGATCACTAGTATCACACATGGCAATAAAGGGTAGGGTTCAATCAGGTAAGGTGATGAAAGGGGATATGGACAACTTATCCTTGAATTAATTAAATCTCTTACACATTTTTCATCAAAGTCAAATATAGTGTTTTTAATTAAAAGATTTCACAGGGGTTTTATGATCTTTGAGAATCCCTCATTGAACTTTCATAGAAACTAACATGTCTTGAGAATATCCTAACCCCCTTTATGGTATTAGGTGGTGATAAGTCTTTATAACATCAATGTTAGATGGATCTACTTCTATTCCTTTATACATATATGTCCTAAGACTTTCCCCTCTTCAACCATAAATGGAATTTTCTGCAATTGAGGACAATGTTGGTTTTTTGCATCTAGCTAGGACTTAACTCAATTTGGTTAAACAATCTCAAAAGAATCCCCAAAGGATAGAAACAAATCATTAATGAATATCTCTTGAAACATTACAGTCATGTTGAAGATTTTTTTGTCATGAGTCTTCAGAAGGTGACATGGGCATTGCCCTACCCAAATGGCAATATCCTAAAGGCATAGGTTGCATAGTTGCAAATTAATGTTGTTTTCCTTTTGTATTCGAGAACTGTTTGAATTTGACTGTAACCATAATTCCCATATAAATAAACTATTGAAAGAATGACCAACCAGTCTCTTAACCTTTTGATCTAATAAGAGTAGGGGAATATGGTCTTTTCTAAATGAGGACAATTGATAGAGACATCCAACTAGGTATCGTCCTACTTTGATATAATTACTTTTTAGAATGATTGATAGCACTGTTACCCCCGACATCTTTGGGAAACAATTTAACAAGAATGATCTATACACTATCAAATGTAGAATACATGTTACTGACATTGTACAATTCGACTACCTCACTTTTCACAATATCTTTAATTCTAGAGTTGATTCCCCATTTTGGTAGGGAACATGTATTCTCATCCTCTACCATCTTGGTCATATGCATGTATAGAGTTGGTGGAATACCCTTAATGTTAGTGATTTTCAATCTAAAGGCTCCCTTGTGCTCCTCTAGTACTTGCAAAAGTTTATCCTTCTTATTCAGTTGTAAGGCACATGGAATAGCTGTAGGGAGTATATAATTCTCCCCTGAATATACATATTCTAAGTGAGAAGGTAGTAGTTTGAGTTGAGGAACATCAAACTCCTAAATAAAAGAATTGATTGGTGGAGGAAAGGGGCCTAAATCTTACTTGTTAGAAATTTGTGTTGCTCCACCCTGATCTAGGTTTTCATAATATTCTTCAAAAGTGTTTACATTTTATGTTAGGAATATTGGAGGAAAAAACATAGAAGAAACAACAAAAATTCCATGTTTCCTACAAGTAGGTCTCATAAAAAATGATTTATTCAAAAGGAGGGTGCAGTATGTATACCTTTTTCATGAAGTAAGTACAACAACATCCTCCTCGCTTAGTGGTGAGCATTGCTACTCACGTACACACAAGGTCCTCTAAGGCTTCCTTTGTACATAGTCACATAGTGCCTATGTTTCTACATAGTCCATGTGGATAGACTGCTTGAACCAGTAGGAAGGAGCAACCTCTTGCTTCGTGATGTGCTAGAGTCACAACAATTCTCCTTCTCTCTCTCTATCTCTCTCTTAGAAAGGATGATGGTTAGGGTTCATACATAAGAGTGTGTCTGTGACTCCCTAACGTGCCAAAAATGAGATTACTCAAACAAAACTATAGAACTAAAACTAAACATCCAGATTACCAAAAATACAGGAAATGAAAACTAATTTCATATAACCATAAGAGTTGCAACATATTGCATATGAGTCCATAAAGGCCACCTATATTACATATCACCTGCCCAAAACATTATACAAGATATGTTCACTGGTTCTCTAGCCACATCCTATTACACATAATATCCTATACATATACATATATGACATCTCTATACAACAATGGACACAAAGTCAAAACCTTGTATCAATACATACAACAAAAACCTCCCCAATGACCTGAGTGTACAAGGACAACACATAGGACTCTACTTCTATACACAAGCAACATGTCCAACCTTTCAACAACTGCTGGTCCTCTTACTTCTCAACACCTACAACATGATCTCTACTCCCTCGTGCTCGACCACCTAAAATATATGGAAACCCACCGAGTGAGACCAAACATCCTACTGAGAGATATAACTCTCCACCAACATCTATTAAAAGAACAAATAAGTAAGCATGGAGATATCATACTAGACAAGTAGATATTATATAAAGTAGGTTAAGCAGATTCAACTAAATGATATGTAATCAATAGATAAAGCAGATTAAGTAGGACTAGGTAGCTACCACTAAGAAATAGGACAATTTATATTCTAAGAAGGAAAATAAAGAACGTGTGTAATAGTTGACTTCTCTTACCATCTTATAAGTCAAGAACTCATAAAAAAGATAAGGAAAAGGGATCAACCAATGTTATTCACATTTGACCCTAGTCAAGATATGCTACACATCTGTGTTACATCTTTCATTATTATTTCTTTAAGGATTTGAGTCGTACCACCCAAATCTAACCAACCACTTCTAAGTTTAAATTGGTTCCATAAAAGGTCAATGGAAGAGCCAGAATCCATGACCTCCCCATCCCCTCTTGGTCAGCACAAGAGAAACACCATAGAGACATATCAATTAAATGCAAAAGGTGACATATAGTCAATAGAAGTATTGGCTCATGCATGGTCATCAACATATATAACACCTAGCCCACCTTGGTATAGGTACGGTGTAACAACCCCGCCTCCTGGTAACCCCCAATTAAGGGAGACCAAGAGGTCAGAGACATTATCTCAATTAACATGATCAAAGGTTCGACAAATAATCAATAACAATTAACAAATTTTACCAACTAATACTGAAAACTGGTATAAAATAAAACTTTGCATACCTTTTCCAAAAACTTTGGTAAACTACTCTATCCACAGCCTGGATTCATTCTATCTAATCCTCCTTGCACTTTATTTCTTATTTCCACAATGTGTCACTTTACTGTTTGTTCTTTCAATTGTTGTACCTAAAACGCCGAAAAACAAAATGCCAGTCAGCATATAGGAATATGCTGGTATGTGGGGACAACTGAAAGTTCACAAATAAGGTTGACAATTTAATTATCACAATTAGGGTAATTAGCAAACCAATTTACATTTTCAATGTGTCATTCTCCACCGCTTTTCCCCTAACCCTGGAATACCCCTCTAGGGTTTCTCTTTTGCCATTGAATTAAGGCCACCTTCTCAATCCCGAGCTTGGTGCCTGGGGGTCACCTCTCATGGTGCCCCATAGTCATGCAACATAGACCACCTTCTCATTCCCAAGCTTGGTGTCTGGGGTCACCTCTCATGGTGCCCATTGGTCTACCCTCTTGGGCCTGACCTTTATGGCATCTTCCATCAGGGTGGCATGTAGGTGCGAGAATACACATGTATTTATAATTGTGATAATCATAGTGACTTTATAATTGTAGTATCAACATCCAAACTATTTAGTTTCAATCAATGCGATTAGCCATCCGGGAAACCTTTGGGTAAACTAATGCGATTAATCATAATTAACCACATACCTGATTTGCAGATTCAACAAGCTAATAACAATTCCAAGCAAGCAAGTAATCCAGGAAGCAGTTCAACAATCACAGAATTCCTAAAAAGCATATGTAACCTATTTACTACACTTTACCAAGAATATATCTATTTAATTGACTTGGATTCATTTTCTAGGGTTTCTAATATGAATTAGGGTTTCATTAGGGTTCTTTTAGATATTTTTACAACTTTCCTCATTTATATCCACAAAACCCTAAAACAACAATCCTAGGTGCAAAACCCTAATTACTCACATATTCACATTAGGGCATTTTTATCATCTACTAGGCTTGAGGTTAACCTAACATCAGTTTTATACAAAGGATTTCAAATTATATCTCATAAGCAACCATTAACCTTAAGTTAGGGTTTCTAAGCTATTATGCATCTTCATGTGTACAAAACCCTAAAACAAGCATATTATCATCTTAATTAGGTTCAATCCTTCTTATTATTCCCCATAGGTTATTATATCTCAAAATAACATAATTAAGACATTAAACCCAATTTCTAAACACAATTAGGGTTTCTTCATAGTTTAATGCATAAACATGGTCAACTTAGAGTACTTTTAGAACAAGAAGCATAATTAGACTCTCATAATATTTTATTTGGATTCCTCTCATTTTTATGAGCAATTTGATATATACGTTTGCTATATTCTGAGTTATTATTAATTAACTAGAATTATTGCAAGATTACTAAATTTGGACCAATAGGACAATGCCACATAGGCAACTTATCCTTTATTATTTACCTCTCAGCGCTGGGGTTAAGTTATAACGAAAGGACGATTTTGCCATCGTCCTGTGGGCCGTTCCTTCACGCACGGGAGGGGCAAACTGGTCAATCAGACCTAAGCCATCCCCTTCCTTCGCTTGCCCTCCTGCGCGTACGCCAAAGTCGTGATCCAGGATTGCCGCCACCAGCAACTCTCCTCTACTGGTTCTGCCTACACGATGCCCATGGATACTCCCCCTCCTACACACAGCCCCTACCTCTGCCTAGAAGCTACGGTGGTTGTGGCTCTGACGGGAGGGTCATTCTCTAGATCTCTCCTCGTCATGTTGTTGTAGGGCAACTCCTGTTGAGAGGTGATGCCTCTGGTTTTGCATTCATGGTATGCTCCGATGGCCTCCATTGCCTGACTACAAGGCACCGACAACGCCCCCTGGTGACCCTGTAGGCACAGGTTAGGCCGCGCGAACATCGATGTAGACGAACGTCCACCTACTACAGCCGCAACCCGCAAGTCGTCTCTGCCTTCGTGGGTCATCCTTTCTCTCGCGTTGCGTAGGGCGAACCCTTCCTGATGCTCTCACTCGGTGCACGTTCATAGAGCACAACTCTGTGCCCACCACTATGGGAGGTTCCCTGGCGGCACCCTCCTACCATCGTCGGAACTGGCCACAACCTGAGTTTGGCCACAGGCGGTCGGACATGGAGAGGAACTCAGTTCCTTACTGTTCGTCCTCGACACCGTCGTTCCCACCCAAGCAAGCACCAAGGAGAGTCAGGGAAAGGTGTACTATCGCTCAACCGAGGTTGGTTCCCTGGGGATGGAGGAGAGAGATGGAGGGATTAGGTTGGAGTTCCCTATATATATATATACATGTATGTAGTCTATAGTACTTAGGGTTTGGGAATCCATGTGGTCCTGGTTTCCTATAATTAGTAGTGCCAACGTCAAACAAAGAAAAGATGGAATACGATTCCATCATCCTTTCCTTACTTACAAAGTAACCTCTATTTAAAAAAAAATCTCCTTAATAAACCATATTCCTTAGTCATTAGGAAATCCAAATTTTATCTCCTTTATCTTCTTTGAGTTTGACTTTTAATCCATTGGACACGAAAAATACTTCCTTATAACAAAAATATTTCTCTTTGGTAATACCAAAAGTCATTAGTTATATATCACATTATCCTCATATTAAGACTTTTCTATTATTGGTATTTTCCTTTTCTTTTTCTCCATTGGGGCTCCTTGGATCCCAAGAAACTCAAATATTTTGAAATTCCTTTTTAAGGATATTTATTATCCTTCTAGATGCATCTATATTCATTATTTCACATTATCTTATTTATTTTTTTATTAAAATATATCTTTTTGAGGATTTCTCCTTATCTTTCTTTTTATTTTCCTCATTGGCATTCCTTTTAATATTATAAACCTCATGGATACGAAAATCCACCAAGGATAACTCAATTATGCCTCATTCCACTTATTTTCCACATTTTATCATTGTTTTCAATTTCTTTCTTAATAAAGAAATATTTAATTGATCTTTTCTTTTTGCATTATCTTTGCAATTTTGGACTCCTTGGTCCCCAAGGAACCCAAGAGGTATGAAATCCACCTTTGGATTACATACTTTTGCCTTGTAGAGGTTTTTACAATTTTCTTTTCTCCATTTCTTATTAATAATTGAGTTTCTTTTATCTTTTCCTTGTTATTGGGCCCCACAGCCATTAAAGCCCACAAATAAATCAACAAGGCTATTTTAAACGAAATCCATTTATTCAAAACAAATTATATCTTTATTTGTTCAAATATCTTCAATATGAGAAATCACATTTCTCACCAAATGAACCCAAAAATTGGGGTTGTAACATACGGTTCCAGAAGAATAGGCTCACGCATGGCTATTATAAAAAGGAGTGACTCACGCATGGCCATCCATATCACAAGGAGATTAGCTCACACATGGTCGTCTCACACAACCTGTAATTGTTGATGCAAGAGATACTCAACTTGCACCCCCGCATATTCAAAAATATGTGCTCTGAGTTCTACTTGTTTCACCAATCCAACAATTAAAGCTGACACTAGAAAGGATCTATGGAACAGGGCATGCACATGATGTTGGGTTTTAGGGGAGGCAGAGAAGGCAGTGGAAACAAACATTTTTCTCCCCCAAACCTAGCATGAGGAAACGCGTCAATGTCTATATAATAGGAAAGGAAGGTTTGTGGAATCATACCTTGTCTCGAGGCTTGCTCGGCGACAATACCTCGCGCTATGAGCGGTCTTCAACTCCGATCTTAGATGGTGTCTGTGCAGCTCCTGGTCGCACCGAGACTGACAACTCCTCCTCTCACCGGACTGTCGGGATTGACAGTTGTCCTCCTGAGCGGCAGAAACCTCCCGCCTCTGAAGTAGTCCACACAGACCACCTGGAACTCCACTCTCCTTGTCTCACAAGGAAGTGGAAGGAGTCGCACCCTCCTGTTGACGTACTAGTCACCAACACACTCTCCTGCCTCCAGTTGCAACTACAGTTGTCCTTCCCTTTCTGCACCTCCCTTTACGGGAATCACTTGCTCGGGCTCTCTCTCGGTTACCAAAACCAGAGAGAACGACAACTTTGCAGAGAAACTGGTTGCACTGAGTTGTTGTCTGAGAATCCCTCACTACCCCTATATATATAGGAGGGTCATGGGATAGGGTTCTCTATCCCGAGCAATACGGGACTAAACGCAGGAGTAGAAGGGTTCGATATTTTCCACAAAAAGCAACCTGTTCGCAACCTGAAATGATCGGTTCATAGCTGAACCGATCAGTTCGGCCATTGAGCTGATCGATTGGACTTGAGCCGACCATTTGGGGCACTCCAACCGATCGGTTGGTGCCCTGAACCGATCGGTTCATGGTCCTAATCCGACTCAAAAAGACTTTCCTTGTTTCTTTCCCAATTGGTATCGAATACCAATAATATTCCCAATCGAATTGGGCAATTTGAAACCAAAGGAAAATTCTTGCCGACATGACTTTCCCAACTGGTCGGTTGCACCAGTTGAGCTGATCGGTTCAACCCTTGAACCGATCGTTTCAACCTGGTCATGAGCTGATCGGTTGGACACTCCAGCCGACCGGTTCAGCAACCTCAGTCGACCGGTTCAACACTTGAGCCGATCGGTTGGGAGCACAGGTTCTGCAGAATCAATCAATTGCGATTTCAATCAATCTAATACTCCAATAAATGTGTCCAACACCTTGAACCATATGATATTGAGCCATCAACTGATTGAGTGTTTAATTGAACTACTAAACTCCTTTAGTAATCAATCTAAACATTGCTTTGTGGACAAAACTCCTCTTCCAGGTTAAATCCTATGTGTGTGACCCTATAGGTCCATTTCACGCTGGCAGTGAAAGTCCATAACATTTATGACTTCACAAGCAAAGAGCGGTGCCTAGTCACACATCGGTGCTACCCAAGTGAAAGTAGAAAGTTGGAGAACAACTTTCAATCCTACAATCTATGAATGGTGTTACATCGAATGTATAATTCCTTTGTCACTGATATCCCGAATGAACTCGAGGCATGGAACAGTCATCCTGTCAACGTTCATTCACTTTCTTGATCTCAGAGTAGATTGAACGAGATATGTATGACATCAATATCACATACTGATTCACACATGCATGCGCATGCCTATCTCAATCCTACTCATCAAGTGGCCTTGGATATCAAACTCCCTCAGGAGGGACAAATCCCATATCTATCACTCACCCCTTAAAAGCCCCATGTGTCAAAGCCACCCAATCATCACCTTTATAACAACCCATGTTTCAGGACTGCATTTGATGATGTCAAAGTGTGCCCAACGACATGTGTTGAGTGTAGTGATTTTAGGTCTAAGAATCACACTCACCACCATCACTGTGAGTACTGACTGTGACTACCATGTCATGGTTCCATGTGTCAAACTCATGGTGGGTCTGTTCGGTACCTTGTTCTCTAACAAGTACCTATGTGTTTGGTTTGATATCTCTATATCATGACTAATGAGATTCTGTCATCAACCAACACCACAATCTAGTCTTGTGTGTCATTGCTGTCTATCTACCTTCCACAATGACATCCGACTAGGGACAAATTAAGAATGTACAAACTCTTAGCATCCGTATGATCTCATCGTTCAGGTCCTTAACCTAAAAGCATACGTCATTGAGTACTGTCATTCTCTAGACATTCAATCTATTCTATCACTATCTCATATGACTGAACTAGAAAGAATTGGAAGCTTGCCTTTGATGTTTATCAAATCAATCTTAATGTATCCCACCAATCATCCCATGATTGGCTCTCAGGGCATACATACCAACAGACTCCCACTTGCACTGTGAGCCAATCACCATTGAATCATATTCATAGTGATCTTCAAACATGTCACACATGTTACTGTGCTCTAGTGCTAACATAGTGAGTAATGGCAACACCTTGCCAAAGTCAGTATAAATTGCATGTCTCTCATCTCTTCGCTGTACGTCACACGTATGAGATGGAGTTGCCGTAATATGCAATCTAGTATTCCTTTGCTAACCTTTAGCAACATTGCATGATCAAGGATTCCAGACTTGTCATCAATGAGCGGAATATTTATAAGTTCATCTTATGAACTTCTAGATCCATATAGTATCCACTGTTGTTTTCTAACACATAGATACTCGGCATTTCCTTTTAAATGGTTTTATTGGAACACTTCCAATTATCAACAAACTTTCACTTTTATATATCCTATATATATTTTGCGATTAATTTTCTGTCCTTTCGGAAGTTTGCATCAATGTAACTCTTTACATTGAACTCTTCCTTATCTCCATAGAACTAGTACTTCCCAAGTACTTATCAAGTTCTCATGGTATTCCAGTAACCCTTACTGGAAGTAGACAGACATCCACTCGTCATGTCCCACATACGAGTTATCAGGATGAGCACATCATATTGTCATGTCATACATACAAAATGATGAATGCATTTTATTCTTGCCATGTCTATACATGCAAGATAATGGGATGATTACATACATGATAGATCATATCTATTCTTAGTGTTCATACTCTTCATAAGAATTAGACACTTGGCCTTGGGATACTAACTCCATGTAGCATGGACAAGTTTTCTCCCACTGAATCTGTGCATACTGAACACTTCAGTACAGATTGCCAATGTATGCTTTCTCTTTTCAGGTCAAGAGGTTTTTCGAGAACTATCTCTATAGATCTCTATTCCTATCTCATAGGAAACATCTCTATCTTCCTTAAAGATAATTTCCACTTTTGGATTTCCATTCTAGAACATTTCCATTTCACATCAACATGTGGAATATGAACACGCTCCCACTAAATCACATATCCCTTCTTTATCTTTGATATATCAGTCAAACCCTTTGACTATATCATCAAAGTAAAGACCCAATTTTGAGTTTCTTGTACTCAATCAATCATATTGATTGGTCCATTGTAACTTATAGACTTCATTTTCATTATTGGATTCATAAACCTTATAGGTTGTGTCACGTACACATCCTTGTTTTATTCCTCATAGAAATGCGGTTTTAGTATCCATATGCCAAATGCCTTAGTCATTAAGTTGCAATCAACAAGCATCATCCTTCTCAAAATGTTATCCATGTGTCTTAACACTTAAGACTCATTTGCACTTATGGATTTCATCCAATGGGTGCTACCATCAAGGTCATACCTTATGGTTGACATGGATGTCATTTAGGATGTAATGGTCATAAACCATAACTCAAAATTTGGTTCCTCATATTCATCTAGATAGTTGACTCATCACATGAACAACTCATCACATAGATAATTGAGGTGTATCTGTAAAGGATATAAGAACTCACAACTCCTTGTGATTCTCAATGTCCTTTATTAGTGTGGGGTATTCATTTATTAAGAAGAATTCAGTTATTTGATAATCATTCTCTAACTCCTTAGAGTATGATTCCTTCTTGATTTAGACATCACCATGCCTTAATCATGAATTCAGTATGATACACTATCATAATCACTCAAAAGGATCTCAAACATTTGGTCCAAGTATTTCATTCATTGATCTCATCAAAAATTAACACTTTACCAAATTTGTACTTCATCTATGATAATCTTGAACACTTCAAGATATTCATATTGGTATTTCTCTAAACACCATTTGAAGTATTAGCATTTGTTCCAATAGGTATGTAAATACATCAAATGTATTATACCTAATAGGATAATCATTTTCCCACTACCATTAGTGAAGATTGATTAATCATGTCCAAGATATTCATGTCTCTTACTGGTTCTCTAACCAAAAGAGTCTAGATTTATCCATCATATGGAAACTAGAAATGAATTTCTCATGATTGATGCTAATTTGATTGTTTGAGTTATCAATAACTTTAGGTATCATTTTATCTTATGCATACCATGTATCATAAGATAAGCAAGGCATTGCCACAAAGATCATATCTTTAAGATTGAAACATCAACTTTATTAATTTCCATCATTGTCATACGATATGCAAAAATAAAGTGTTTCTATCTATTAGCAATATATGAAATAGCAGTTCTCAACTCTATTTCATGCCCTTTAGGCTGAAATAAACTGAAAGATACTCCTATCTATGGCAGCAACACTTGATCCAATGATGGGTACTTCTTTCTTGGTCCTTTCACAAAGGCCATCACTTCTTTGTGGATCTTGCATATCATATAATACATATCCATATCTTGGTATCATATACCTCAGATTAAGAAGCGGTTCATTTCATTATACCTTAGGTGGAGATCTCCATCCCCTCCTTCATCTTCTTTTGTTCTTGCAGATATAGAGGGGAACTACCTCATACACCCTTTCCCATGTGCCTTGAGGCTGAAGACGGCTTGGATTGTTGGCTAGCATCAGAACACTTCTTTTCTTTTCCCTTGTCCTTGCCCTTACCTTTTCTTTGATCATATCAAAGTTTATGGTTTGTCTTTCTTTATCTTTGCCTCTACTATCCTCAACATGTCCAACAACTTTGTCAACGCTTGTCAAAGTCGTTTATATTGTAGTTTATCATGAACTGTATGATTTTGCAACACTTGCAGTATAATACCAATAGCCAACTCTTGGCTCAGAGGGAATCCTTCTTAGTCAGGTTTTCCACACACCCAATCACATTGAGTGTGTGAATACCTTACTTGATCTCCTTCTGTCATGACATACTAGGACAATATCTTGGAGACATCATATGTCTCATGTTGTCTCTACAACTCATAGTTCAGAGAACACAACATCAAGCACTCCTTATCAATGTCATCCTCAGTATGCTTCCATAAGCATACTTTCAGCCATTGATGTGGTGGGATTGATTTCATCTGGTTCTGGTATAACAAGGACTTAAAGCTTTCACTCTTTAAGAACACTTCTCATCATCCTAACCAATCGTGGAATTATTCCCATTTAATTTGTTGGTCTCAAAGACCGATCGCAAATAAAGTGATTTGTTGATTAACCATTTATTTTAACAAAAGGAAATATATGCAATTTTAGTCCAAAACTCTTTTGACTTGTTTGATTGATTTGAAAAGTTGACGATAAAATTAGGCCTTTAATTAATTATCGTTCCCACTATTTTAATTCAAATTGATAGCCCTCACCATCAATTCGGAAGATTGCAGTGTACAACCTTCTAGTGGGCAAGATCCTGAAATCCTCTAAGCCATGGACCAGCTAGGGTTGTCACCCACAACATAGATCTCTCAGGTAGGCAACTCTTGCCAATTGCATCATATGCAACTCTTGATAAGATGTCATATGCAACTCCTTGCCATGATCATCTCCATGCCTCAAGGTGCTAGATCCTATCTAGGTCACCTTGTTAAGTCCGACCCAAAGCAAACACGATGAATATGCACCCTGCTTGGGCAGACCCACACATTCATCCTTCACACTTCCACGAGATAGACGGTGCACCACGCTAGGGTGTGCCCACACTTGGTCGATCAAGCTTTTCATGTGTGTCGCATTTGGAAGGCATCTAAAACTTAATATTTAATGAGGGATTTGGTTTTTATATACATATACATATCCAATCACCACAATACATAGTACGTATCATATACATGCTATATCCCACAGAAAACATGCACAAATGATAAAAGCGATGATTATGGCCATCCTAATGTGATTCCTCGAGCCAAGAGGAATCACGATCATCTCAGTCTACATCACATGCAACCTGTACAAGATGAACTCTGTGTTTTGCCTTTCGAGTTGATCAACTCATCACATGAATGATCTGTACTCTCCAGCCAGTCGTCTGGGTGCCACCAGCCGATCGGTTGGCTACTCCAACCGATCGATTCGCCTGGTCGTCGTGCATCTCTTCATGGCCGCCACACGCTCGTCTCTCTCCTTTAACGGTCATCAACCGATCGGTTCACTCCTTGAATCAACCGTCTGGAACGTCAACCGATCGGTTCACGCCTTGAACCGATCGTTTCAGTTGTCGTCTTGATGTCCGCCGGTCTTCGACATAACAAGAAATAAAATCTATCCTAATTTTACATTGCTTAAAAGGGAAACCCCGAGTTACATTCGGGGGGAGCAAAGGTAGGAAAGAATCTCGAATTATTTCGAGTTACATCAGGAATAAGAGAGGGAAGATCGGTGCACAGACCGAGATGCAAGCAACCACAAACAACCACACACAGATAGGGGTTTATAGGCCATAATCATGCTACACACATCCACCACAAAACTCATTTAAGGGAGAAGCGTATTGAGTACATTAATAATACATATCATATATGTAAATTGGGATTTGTGGATTTAGGATTGGACATGCATAAAGCCGATATTATTCGCATCGTATGCAATAAATAAAGGTGACAAACCAAAATCGATCATATCGATATTCCTAAAATATAGAGCAGTTGACATGGCTCTGATACCACTGTTGGGTTTTAGGGGAGGCAGAGAAGGAAGCGGAAACAAAAATTTTTCTCCCCCAAACCCAGCATGAGGAAACGTGTCAACGTCTATATAATAGGAAAGGAAGGTTTGTAGAATCATACCTTGTCCCGAGGCTTGCTCGACGACAATACCTCGCGCTATGCGCGGTCTTCAACTCTGGTCTTGGACGGTGTCTATGCAGCTCCTGGTCACACCGGGACTGACAACTCCTCCTCTCATCGGACTGTCGGGATTGATAGTTGTCCTCCTGAGCGGCAGAAACCTCCCGCCTCTGAAGTAGTCCACACGGACCACTTGGAACTCCACTCTCCTTGTCTCACAAGGAAGTGGAAGGAGTCGCACCCTCCTATTGATGTACTAGTCGCCAACACACTCTCCTGCCTCCAGTTGCAACTGCAGTTGTCCTTCCCTTGCTGCACCTCCCTTTGCGGGAAGCACTTGCTCGGGCTCTCTCTCGGTTACCAAAACTAGAGAGAACGACAACTTTGCAGAGCAACTGGTTGCACTGAGTTGTTATCTGAGAAGCCCCCACTACCCCTATATATATAGGAGGGTCATGGGACATGGTTCTCTATCCCGGGAAATACGGGACTAAACGCAGGAGTAGAAGGGTTCGAGATTTTCCACAAAAAGCAACCGGTTCGCAACCTGAAATGATCGGTTCATAGCTGAACCGATTGGTTCGGCCATTGAGCTGATCGGTTGGACCTGAGCCGATCGTTTGGGGAACTCGAACCGATCGGTTGGTGCCATGAACCGATCGGTTAATGGTCCTAATCTGGCTCAAAAAGACTTTCCTTGTTTCTTTCCCAATTGGTATCGAATACCAATAATATTCCCAATCAAATTGGGCAATTTGAAACCAAAGGAAAATTCTTGCCGACATGACTTTCCCAACTGGTCGGTTGCACCAGTTGAGCCGATCGGTTCAACCATTGAATCGGTCGTTTCAACCTGGTCATGAGTCGATCGATTGGACACTCCAGCCGACCGGTTCAGCAACCTCAGCCAACCGGTTCAACACTTGAGCCGATCGGTTGGGAGCACAGGTTCTGCAGAATCAGTCAATTGCGATTTCAATCAATCCGATACTCCAATCAATATGTCCAACACCTTGAACCATATGATATTGAGCCATCGACTGATTGAGTGTTTAATTGAACTACTAAACTCCTTTAGTAATCAATCTAAACATTGCTTTGTGGACAAAACTCCTCTTCCAGGTTAAATCCTATGTGTGTGACCCTGCAGGTCCATTTCACGTTGGCAGTGAAAGTCCATAACATTTATGACTTCACAAGCAAAGAGCGGTGCCTAGTCACACATCAGTGCTACCCAAGTGAAAGTAGAAAGTTGGAGAACAACTTTCAATCCTACAATCCATGAATGGTGTTACACTGAATGTATAATTCCTTTGTCACTGATATCCCGAATGAACTCCAGGCATGGAACAATCATCCTATCAACGTTCATTCACTTTCTTGATCTCAGAGTAGATTGAACGAGATATGTATGACATCAATATCACATACTAATTCACACATGCGTGCACACTCCTATCTCAATACTACTCATCAAGTGGCCTTGGATATCAAACTCCCTCAGAAGGGACAAATCCCATATCTATCACTCACCCCTCAAAAGCCCCATGTGTCAAAGCCACCCAATCATCACCTTTATAACAACCCATGTTTCAGGACTGTGTTTGATGATGTCAAAGTGTGCCCAATAACATGTGTTGAGTGTAGTGATTTCAGGTCTAAGAATCACACTCACCACCATCACTGTGAGTACTGACTGTGACTACCATGTCATGGTTCCATGTGTCAAACTCACGGTGGGTCTGTCCGGTACCTTGTTCTCTAACAAGTACCTATGTGTTTGGTTTGATATCTCTATATCATGACTAATGAGATTCTATCATCAACCAACACCACAATCTAGTCTTGTGTGTCATTGCTGTCTATCTACCTTCCACAATGACATCCGACTAGGGACAAAACAAGAATGTACAAACTCTTAGCATCCGTATGATCTCATCGTTTAGGTCCTTAACCTGAAAGCATACGTCATTGAGTACTGTCATTCTCTAGACATTCAATCTGTTCTATCACTATCTTATATGACTGAACTAGAAAGAATTGGAAGCTTGCCTTTGATGTTTATCAAATCAATCTTAATGTATCCCACCAATCATCCCATGATTGGCTCTCAGGGCATACATACCAACACATGATTAGGGTTCCACTTTCTTAATTAATCCAATTGAGTGTCTTTTTTCATCAATCAAGTTACAACGTACAAAGCCAACACAAACTCTACAATAAAAAAGGTGTAGCACAACTCCAGAAGATATAAAATGTGTAAGGTATGAACTAGTCACTTCATCACATGATACTTGTAGAACTAACACTCATAGGGCTATCATCAATGTCACATTACTGTGGGACATGAATCCCTAAATCTTCTCACTAGAGGTTATCACTTCGCAATAGGCATCATAACATCACCAGGTCATAGGAACCAATCACATAATTTTCTATATGTCAACATAACATCATGCCTCAACAAATGCAATGTTCTTGACCATCTCCCTGTGTCACATATAGGTTACCATAGCATTCACTTAGCCATGATATTCAATCAACCTATAATGTTATATGCATACAAGTAGGAGAGAGGAAGCATATAATCACATGCTATGTATCTCTACACATTCAACAAGTATAACATACTCGAGGTTTAGGGTTAGGGTCACACACTTAGACGATTAGGGTTTACATTATGATTATAGCACTAGACACTAGTTGAGTCACCTCCCAGATTCATGGAATTGATTTAGGGTTGAACATTGTTAGATGAATGTGATTAGATCATTACATCACAACCCTAAGTATCATCATCATTACATGTTTATGTGTGTCATCTCATGGTGTTATGTATGTGTCACGACCATGTATCATAGAAGGTGTTGTGACCACCTCCATGGCTGGTGTCATGGCTACGAAAAGGCCTAATCTCGACTACAACGGATCATGGTCTCAACCATCTACAAACATGTCTCTCTTATCCTAGGGTTTTGACCCAAAACAAAACAAAATAGGCGCATGGTCACGAACAAAACAACAACCCTTGGTCATGACCAAAACCAAAACAACATGTCTTGACCCCATCAAGACCAAAATAGGTTGCCACTGCAACACATTAAAGTGTTTAGACCCCCAAAACAATAAGAACCACACATGTCTTGACCATAACAGATCAAACAACAAGAAACCCAACGTCCTTAGGTTCAAAACTCATGGGTTCCTGAGAAAACACCCAAAAACATGTGAGAAAACACCCAAAACACCCAAAAACCACTTAGGAGAGAGAACTACAAAACATGTGAGAAAACACCCAAAAATCCAAAGGAACATGATGGTAGAACATAAAATATGGTGACAAAACCAAATCTCAAGATGCATGCAAGATCACCTTCTCATGATCACTTAGAAAACGTGCTCCTAATGATTAGGGTTTTAGAAAGAGAGTTATATTCATGAGAAAAGTAAAAAGTCATAAACCCTAGATTTCAAGATCATCATCTACCATCTTAACATCATCTTTAGATATGGAAATAAGAACATGAAAGCATAATAGTAAGGTGCTTATGATAGAATGAGGTAGAGAGTTATATAAGCCTCCTGATTTGAAGAGAAATCAAGCTCCAAGCTCAAGCTCCAAAGAGGAGGAAGGGAGCTCCAACAAGGTCACCACTTCAGACAAAAGGTCACCTCCAAAAAGAAGAACACCATGGTCAAAAGGTAGCTAAAAAAAATGGCAAGGAGACCCTAGGCCAAACCAAAGAAGAAAGGGGGAAAAAGAAGAAAATGTCCTCCCACTAATTACCACCATGGATAGTCCATAGTCTAAGGCCTTTGTGAAGAGGAGTTTCTCTCAAGGTGACCACTAGGGTAGAACCCTAGTCTATTAACAAGGGATGAGGAACAAGAAGATGGAGGTTCCAAAGGAAAAATGTGATCAAGATGGTAAAACTACTTACTAAGGGAAGAAACCACCACAAGGAGGAAGATCTATCTTCAAGGCACCACATGCAAGGATGGTCCACCTTAAAAGCCCCAAGAACAACACCTTATTTGCTCCACCAAACTCCACAGATGAGAACAAGGGATGGGATTAGAAGGATGTTCAAAAAATATCACTTACATGGAGAGAAAAGGGGTTATATACCCAAAGGAGGAGGGAAGTAAGGTATAGATGATGTGTCAACACCAAAAGACACCAAAGGGACACTTGTCAACCCTAAAAACCAACTTCAAACCACTTAAATCATGCATGCACGAGATAGTGATATAACCTATGTTGGGTCTCAACCTCTCAAGGTCACCCACATATAGGTCGCGGTCGAGACAAACCAAGGGAGGTCGAAACAAGCACAAAGCAACTTGTCTTGGTCGAGACAAATAGGATCACCAACCCTAGGTTGAGGCACACTACAAGGAGACCAATGTCTCGACCCAAGACACACCCTATACCATCATGATCGAGACAAGAGCAACCAAGGGAAGTTTATTGGTTGAGACAAACCAAAACACCCACTAGGTCGCGACATAGGTCGCGATAACCACCAAGGTACTCATGGTCGAGACACTCAAAACCCTAAAAGCCCTAATCACCCCTAAGGGTGTCACCTATCATCCAAAGCTCAACCAAGGAACCCCTATGCATCTTCCTCTCTCTTATGATGCAAAAGAACTAAGGGAAAACTCTACATGTGACAAATTGCAAGATAACCCCTCAAATTGGGTAAATTGCAATATGATCCAAAACAAAAAAACATAGCTCAAACCTCATTCAAACAAGACCAAAATTTAAACATAAGAATGCCACATGATAAAAAAACATCTCAAAGGATTAGAGGAAAGTTCTAAACATAATCATTAAGTAAAGAAAGTTAGGGGTCGTGCAACCATAAACCCCTAACAAGGATTTTTCCCCTGAAAACCTATGCAAAAAGAGACATGTACTTCCTCTATATCTCTTCCTCAAGCTCCCCTACAACTTCCTCTATGCCATGGTGATGCCACAAAACCTTCACCAAAATGATACCCTTCTTCTTAAACTTCTTGTTCCTTCTATCCAACATCAACACAAGTCTTTCTACACAGGATACATCCTCTTCAAGCTCCACCTCTACTGGCTACAAAACCTGCTCTTTATTTGGATGACACTTCCTCAACATGTTAACATGAAACACTGGATGCAACCTGTGCAACTCAGTTGGAAACTCCAACTTGTAAGCCACGTTCCCAACACGGGCCACCACAGGGTAAGTCCCATAAACCTGGAAACCAACTTTCCCCTCCTTCAAAACCTCAAAACACCCTTTCTAGGAGAGACCTTGAGATACACTTTGTCTCTCAATTGGAACTCCAAGGGTCTATAGCAGTTATTTGTGTACACATTTTGTCTGTCCTATGCTGCCTTCAACTGTTGTTGAATCACTTTGATCTTTTCTGTCGTCTGCTGTACAAGCTCATGACCTAGAAGCTGATACTCACCGGTTTCTTACCAACACAACAATGACATGAAACTTCTCCCATAAAATGCCTCATAGGTTCTATTTCGATGCTCCATTGATAACTCTTATTGTAGGAAAACTCAATTAGACTAAGGTGCACATCCCAATTGCCCAAAAACTATAACACACATGCTCTCAACATATCCTCTAACATCTCTATCGTCCTCTCCGATTGGAAGTTTGTCTGAGGATGAAACACTATGTTGAACTTCAACTCAATTCACATTGATGTGTGCAAGCACTCCAAAATACGACTTGTAAATTGAGGTCTTCTATCTAACACAATAGTAGATAAGATACCATGCAAACGAATGATCTCATGAACATATATCTGAGCAATCCTCTATGTTGTATATGTTGTCTTCATAGGCAAAAAGTGTGTTGACTTGGTTAACCTATCGACGATAATCCAAATGAAATCATGACCTTTGGCTATCCTAGGCAGACCAACCACAAAGTTCATAGTCACATGATCCCATTTCTATTGTGGTATAGGCAACAGTTGCAACGTCCCTACAGGCTTCTGATGCTCTGCCTTAACTTGCTAACACATTAGACACCTTACAACAAACTCCACCATGTCACGCTTCAAGCCAGGCCACCAATACAAATCTTCAAGATTGTGGTACATCTTGGTGCTACTTGTGTGCATAGCATACATTAAAGAGTGAGCCTCTTCTAGAACCATCCTCCTCATATTATCAACATCAGGAACCACAATTGTGTAGTGGTATCAAACTATCTAAACTTCTACCTCGTAGAAGCTATCATGCTTCTCTCTACTGAACTCTAATTATATCTGCTGTATCAAAGTATCACCCTATTGTGCATCACAGATCTACAACCTCAACGTAGGCTTCACATGTAATTGTGCCAATAGACCATCTAACATAGACACCTCCAGCTGAATGTTCATCTGACGTAAGGATACCAACATGTCTCTCTTATGGCACATGAAAGAGCTCAATTGTGCCTTCTCCACAGCTGACGACGATGAAGACTTCTTACTGAAAGCATCCTCCATGAAATTTTCCTTTCTTGGATGGTAGTCAATCAAGCAGTCATAGTCTTTGATTAGCTCCATCCAGCATTGTTACCGCGTGTTGAGCTCCTGCTATGAAAAGATGTACTTCATGTTCTTATGATCTATGAGGATCTGACACTTCTCACTATAAAGGTAGTGCCTCCAAATCTTCAAGGAATGGAACACTGTAGCTAGATCTATATCATGGGTTGGGTAGTTCTCCTCATGTTTCTTAAGTTGTTGTGAAGCAAAAGAAATCACGTTCTTGTCGTGCATCAGCCTGCAATCTAAGCCATTCCTCGACAGATCACATAAGACTATGTATCCTTTCCACTACTCAGGTAGAACTAACACTGGAGTACTAGTTAGTTTCTCCTTTAACAACTAGAAGGCACGCTGACACTTGTCATCCCAAATGAAAGGCACATCTTTCATCGTCAGCTTCATTAGGGGTAGCACCACTGAACTGAAGTTTTTGATGAACCTCCTGTAGCATCCTACCTAACACAAAAAACTATGAACTTTTGTCGATGTCTTTGGTTGCTCCCACTTTGTCACATATTACACCTTCTTGCGGTCCACACAAATACCTTCAGTAGATATCACATGTCCTAGGAAGGACACCTCCTTCAGCTAAAACTCACACTTACTGAACTTTGCATACAATTGGTGCTGTCTCAACATGGTCAACACCTGCCGTAGATTCTGTTCATACTTCTGGCTGTCCCTAGAGTAGATCAAGATATCATCTATAAAAACTACCACAAACTGGTCCAGATAAGGCCTAAATACCCTATTCATCAGATCCATAAATGCTACTGCTACATTGGTTAGCCCAAATGGCATAACCACGAACTCATAATGACCATATTGAGTCTAAAATGCTGACTTAGATATGTCATCTGCCTTGATCCACAACTAGTGATGTCCTGATCTCATATCTATCTTGAAGAACAATGTGGCTCCACGTAACTAATCAAACATGTCATCAATCTGTGGCAAGGGATATTTGTTCTTTATCGTCACTTTGTTCAACTGCCTATAGTCAATGCACAGTTTCATAGATCTATCCTTTTTCTTTACAAACAACACTCAAGCACCCCATGGTGACATACTAGCCCTGATGAAACCTTTCTCAAGCAGCTCTTGTAACTATTTATTCAACTCTACCATCTCATCTGGTGCCATCCTATACTATGCCTAAACTATAGGCTGGGTACCCGAGACTAGATTGATCTCAAAATCAATCCCTCAAGGTGAGGGAACACCTAGAAACTTGTTTGGAAATACATCCACAAACTATTTGACAACAACAAACTCTTGGATACTCAGACTCCTCACCTTGCTATCCATCACATGTCCCAAATGCACCTCGAAACCCTACAGCTTCTCTACCACCATCGCTGACACCAGACATTTCAGGAGAATCTTCCTATCTCCTTGGAATATCCACATCACATACCCATCCCAAAACATTGACACCTTGGCATTATAGTCTAAGATCACCTGATACTTCTCCAAGGTATCCATTCTAAGGATGATATTAAATCATTGCATGTTAAGTGATATGAAATCCACTTGAATGCTATGTCCTGAAAAAGAAAGGACGCATGAAGGACACACCTCTCACCACTCTTCAGAACTGACCAATGGGGTTTCTAAACTAAGGCTATCATGTCTATGACTAGCAGGCAAAGATCTACTAGAAATCACTTTACGAGTAATAAAAGAGTGTGTCACACCCGGATCAACCAAAATAGATATAAAGCAAGAAGAAGACAAATCAGAACAAAATAATTCCATTTGACATGTCACTACTTGTGGGTTGACCACTCCTTCTGTCTGACTCATGGCATAGAATCTAGCCATCACCTATCGACATCCCCTTCCTCTACTAGCCTATCCTGAAGAACCAACCTGTGATGCCTGTCCACATCCTCTTCCTCCTCCACTATTGTACTATTTTCTCTACGAGCCCTATTGACTCTGCCTCGTCTGTTGGGTCACCCCATCATCCTTCATGAAACAAAATTGCTTGGTATGCCTAACCTGGCCACACTCATAGCACGTTCTTCTTTCATACCATGTCCGCGAAGGCCCTGTCACTGATACCGACACTATGCTTGGGGCTACTACTGGTGGAAATTTACGCACTTTCCATTGACCTTGTATGGCACCGATTTCGATTTAGAAGTGGTTAGTTGGATTTGTATGGTACGAATAAATTCCTTGGGGAAATAATAATAAAAGATGTAACACAGTTGTGTAGTGTATCTTAATTAGGGTCAAATGCTAATAACATTGGTTGAGCCATTTGCCTTATCTTTTTATTGATTTATTAAATTATAAGACGGTAAGAAAAGTCAAGTGCTATACATGTTCTTCATATTCCTGCATAGAATATAATTTGTCCTACTTCTCTGTGGTATCTGCCTAGTCTTTCTTAATCTACTTTATATATTTATTACATATCATTGAATTGAATCTTCTCAACCTGCTTAGTATGATATCTATCTACTTAGTATGATATCTACCTGCTTAGTTATCTGTGCTTTTAATAGATGTTGGCGGAGAGTTATATATCTTGCTAGGATGTTTAGTCTCACCCTGTGGGTTTCCACATATTTTAGGTGGTCAAGCATGAGGGAGTAGAGATCATGTTGTTGGTTCTCAGTAGCAAGAGGACCAATAGTTGTTGAAAGGTTGGACATGTTGCTTGTGTATAGAAGTAAAGTCCTATGTGTCTTCCATGTACACTCAAGTCCATGGGGAGGTTTTTGTTGTATGTATTGATACGAGGTTTTGACTTCCTTCCCGTTGTTGTATAGAGATGACATATATGTATATGTATAGGTTATCATGTGTAACAGGATGTGGCTCAAGATCCAATGAACATATCTTATATAATGTTTTGGGCAGGTGATATGTAATACAAGTGGTCTTGGTGTACTCATGAGCAATATGTTCAACTCTTATGGTTATATGAAATTTGTTTTAATTTCCTATGTTTTTGGTAACCTAGATGTTTAGTTTTAATTGCACAATTTGGTTTTGAGTAATATCATTTGTAGTGCGTTAGAGCATCATAGTTTGGTTGGTATCAGATCTTTAGGTTCGCTGAGTCTATAAGAGCATAGGACTCGGGTTGTTTCTTTTCTAGTGTCATCCACTTTATCTTATGGTCACTTCTGCTAATGCGTAAGAAGAATAAGAAGAAGAAGAGGTGAAAAGATGGTTGGAGAACATGAAGAACACGTTGCTGAGAGTGCTATTGTTACACCAGGTGGAGGTGCAAGGAGGTAGGTTGTTGATGAGAGGTGCTTGAAGTGCCCAAGTTTGACCAAACCATGATGGAAAATCCTACTTTCAAGTCCATATTTGGATAATTCATGGTGAGATGATGCATATGGGAGGCATGATGCCTATCCCCCAGACCAGGGTAGTTGTTCTCCATGTAGAATCATGGGGTACTGGGAAGACCTTTGAGAGGTTGAGGCATGTCAAAGCTACAGAGTATGTTGGAATGGCGGATCCAGCAGATGCGGTTCTATGGTTAACAGATCTAGAGAAGGCCTTTGAGATCCTTAGAATCCTCGAGGCTGACAAGGTGAAGCATGTAATTTACCTTATGAAGGGAAGTGATGGCCATTGGTGGGGCATTCAGGAAAAGAAAGGACCATGTGTTGATATCAATTGGGAGGAGTTCAAATGAGAGTTTATCCGCATGTACTTCCCATGTACCTATCCTGATGAGAAGAACTATTAGTTTGAGAAGATCAGGTAAGGAGCCATGACGATCAATAAATATGAGGCAAGATTCATGGAATTGTCGAGGTTCTGTCATCACATGGTGGTGATAGATGAGGAGAGGATTAGACATTTCAAGAAGGGTCTGAACAGTGTGCTGACAACAGCCATGGCATCACTTGAGAATTGTGAGAAGTTTGTGATGTTTGTGGAATCTATCAGGAGGATTGAATGGTCTGTGGTGGATAAGAGAGAGATGAAGGCTAACAAGAGGCATGTACAGTACCTAGGGTAGTCGTATGAAGCACAATAGAAATACCTCAGAGAAACATCAATCAACTGTAAAAGGTGACATATAGTCAATAGAAGGATTGGCTCACGCATGGCCGTCCACATGTATAACACCTTGCCCACCTTGGTACAGGTACAATGCTAGAATAATAGGCTCACACATAATAGTTTGAAAAAGAAGGAGTGGCTCCCACATGGCCATGCATATCACAAGGAGATCAGCTCATGCATAGCTGTGTCACAAAACCTATAATTGTGGATGCAAGGAGATGCTCGATTTGCACCCCCACATACTAAAAAATATTTTCTCTGAGTTCTATTAGTTACACAATGCATATTTGGGTTGGTTAATATGGATACCTATTATTTAGAAAGAGGTTCAAGATCTTTCAACTACATAGTCTTGGGGAATTCTTAAATTTGGAGGCATGCTCATGGATGAATTTACGATCACTTTGTTTAGACAAACATGTTTTATCATTCTTGGGACAAGCCTCTTTGTAGGTAACAATTAAAGATGACATTGGAAAGTATCTATGGCACGGGGAACCTACATGATTAGGGTGTTACTTGCTTAATTAACCCAATTAAGTGTCTTTTTGCATCAAGTTACACATACAAAGCCAATACAGACTCCACATGAAAAAGGGTATAACACAACTCCAAAATATATAAAACGTATAAGGTACGAACTAGTCACATCATAATATGATAGTTGTAGTACTGCCACTCATAAGGCCATCATCAACATCACATCACTATGGGACATGAATCCCTCAATCATCTCACTAGAGGTTATCACTTCACAATAGACATCATGCCATCACCAGGTCATAGGACCCAATCACATAATTTCTTGTATGTCAACATAACATCATGCTTCAATAAGTACAATGTTCATGACCATCTCCATGTATCACATATAGGTTACCATATCATTCACTTAGCCATGATATTAAATCAACCTGCAATATTATATGTATACAAGTAGGAGATAGGAAGCATATAATCACATGTTATATATCTCTACACATTCAACAAGTATAATATACCCCAACATTAGGGTTATGGTTCACACACTTAGCGGATCAGGGTTTACATTATGCTTATAGAATTGGACACTAGTTGAGTCACCTCCCACATTCATGGAACTCATTTAGGATTCACCATTGTTAGATAAATGTGATTAGATAATTACATCACAATGCTAAGTATCATCATCATTATATGTGTATGTCTCTCATCTCATGGTGTTATGTATCTGTCACGACCATGTATCATAGTAGGTGTCATGACCACCTCCATGGCAGGTGTTCTAACCTCGACAAGGCTTGGTCTCGACTGCAACAAATCATGGTCTCAACCATATACAAACATGTCTCGACCATCCTAGGGTTTCAACCCAAAACAAAGCAAAACAGGTGCATGGTCATGACCGAAACAACAACCCTTGGTTGTGATCAAAACCAAAACAACATATTTGGACCCCATCAAGACCAAAATAGGTTACAACCGCAACACAGTAAAGTGTCTTGACCCCCAAAACAACAAGAACCACATATGTATCGACCATAACAGATCAAACATCAAGAAATCCAATGTCCTTAGAATCAAAACTCATGGGTTCAAGATCATCAAACCCTAGACCAACACCACAAGGATCATCAAGAAAAACCACTTAGGAGAGAGAAAACCAAACTACAACACATGTGAGAAAACACATAAAACTCCACAAGAAACATGATGTTTGAACATAAAACATGGTGACAAAACCAAATCTCAAGATGCATGCAACATCACCTTCTCAAGATCACTTAGAAAACTTGCTCATAGCAATTAGGGTTTTAGAAAGAGAATTATCTTCATGAGAAAACTACCAAGTCATAAACCCTAGGTTTCAAAATAATCATCTACATCATAACGTCATCTATAGATATGCAAACAAGAACATGCAAGCATAAAAGTAAGGTTCTAATGATAGAATGAGGTAGAGAGTTATATAACCTGCCTGATTTGAAGAGAAATGAAGCTCCAAGCTCAAGCCCCAAAGAGGAGGAAGGAAGCTCCAACAAGGTCACCACATTGGACACAAGGTCACCTCCAAAAAGAAGAAAACCTTGGTTAAAAGGTAGCTCAAGCAAAATGGCAAGGAGACCCTAGGCCAAACTAAAGAAGAAAGGGGGAAAAAGAAGAAAACGTCCTCCCACTAGTTACCACCATGGACAACCCATAGTCTAAGGCCTTTGTGAAGAGGAATTTCTCTCAAGGTGACCACTAGGGTATAAACCTAGTCTACATCCAAGGGAAGATGAAGAAGAAGATGGAGTTTCCAAGGGAAAACGTGATCAATATGGTAAAACTACTTACCAAGGGAAGAAACCACCACAAGGATGAAGATCTAGCTTCAAGGCACCACATGCAAGGATGATCCACCTCCAAAGCACCAAGAACATCACCTTCTTTGCTCCACCAAGCTTCAAGGATGAGCACAAGGGAAGGGAGAATAAGTATGACCAAAAAACATCACTTGCATGGAGATAAAAGGGGTTATGTGCCTAAAGGAGGAGGGAAGTAAGGCACAGATGATGTGTCAACACCAAAAGGTACTAAAGGGACACTTGTCAACCCAAGAAACCAACATGAAACCACTTAAAATATGCATGCAAGAGATGATGATGTAACCTATGTTGGGTCTTGACCTCTCAAGGTCACCCACATTTAGGTCAAAGTCAAGACAAACCATGGGAGGTCGAAATAAGCATAAAGCAACTTGTCTCAATCGAGTCAAACCATAGGCCGAGACACACCTCAAGGAGACCACTATATTGACCCAAGACACACCCTAGACCATCACAGTCGAGACAGGAACAACCAAGAGAAGTGTATTGTATGAGACACACCAAAATACCCACTAGGTTGTGACATAGGTCGCTACAACCACCAAGGCATTCATGTTCAAGACACTCAAAACCCTAATCACCCCTAAGGGTGCCACCACTCATCCAAATCTCAACCAAGTCACCCCTATGCATCTTCCTCTATATTAAGATGTCAAAGCACCAAGGGAAAACTCTACATGTGACAAATTGCAAGATAACCCCTCAACTTGGGTAAATTACAATTTGATCCAAAACAAGCAAACATAGCTCAAACAATATCCAAACTGGACCAAACTTTAAACATAAGCATGCCAAATGATAACAAAACATCTCAAAGGATTATATAAAAGTTATAAACATCATCATTAAGCAAATCAAGCATACCCAAGCACTAATCTAGGTTAGGGGCCTTACAGTGTCCTTGTGTTCCTACAATCATGCCCCTTTAATTAAGAGAGGCAAGGAAGTCAAGTTTCCAAAATCCTAGGATACAAAAAGGCTATGGCTGCATTTAAAGTGGGTCCCTCATGGGAGACTATATGAATTGAGAATGTTCTAGAATCACACTTTTAATTTATTAATCAATAAATAAAATTAATTAGTCGATTAATTAGTTGATCGGTTAATCACATTAATCAACTATATAATTTTCAATTACCCAATTAGTGTCTTCGATCAATCTCTCGAGGTTAGTTGGTCAACTCATCATAGGAGTTGATAATTTTAGGTTCAATCAGTTGGGTTAAATCTTATAGCCAATTGTCTTGTATTTTATTCTAGTGTTTTAATTGATTACCTAAAAACTTTAGTAATCGATATAACTTGGAACATTTCCAGTCATATCCACAATTATACTCCAGTTCCAGTGCACCCTACATGTGTGACCCTATAGGTCCACAATACATTGGTAGTGATGTCTATAATCAAATGATGACTTAGCAAACAATGATTGGTATCTAGCAAGACTTCATTGCCACCCAAGTAATTGGAGAAGTTGGAAAACAACTTCAACCTAGTACCAGGACCAATGATTTAGTGACTGTATAATCCCTTTGCCTCTGATATATATATTGAATATGAGGCATGCAAAAGCCATCCTCGTATGTTTGTTGATCTAGAGTAGACTATTTTATTTTTACATGATCTCAATATCATATAGTGACTCACATGAGAATTGCCATGCATTTATTCATATCACTCATCAAGTACCTAGGGTATCACTCCAATATGAGGGATAAATTCCATCTATGTCACTCATGAAAATCCACAAGTGTCACAATGTACCTAAGCACTACTTCTATAGAAACCCTTATTCAAGGTAACATTGAGTAGTGTTAAAGCACATTAAACTACATGTCAACCTTGTAGTGACTTCAGGTCTAAGGACCACAATCACCACTCTCACATTGAGATGTGATTCTAACAACCATTATCGGCTTCCATGTATCACACTCAAAGTGCATCTATCCAATACACTTGTTCATAACAAGTACATATGTGTTTGATTTCATATCCAATATCATGACTAATGAGATATACTAATAAATCAACACACATACTAGTCTTGGTGTATTATTGTTGTCTAAGATAATAATGAATATTCTTATCATATACATGATCTCATATTCGAGTTCTGAACCTAAATTCACATGTCATTGAGTCATACATTCTTAGGACATAATTATATTTACTCATTATCTCACATTCAAACAAACATAATAATTTAAATTTCCTTAATTAATATTCAAATTGATTACAAGATGTTTCATTAAAATCATCATATGATTGGATCTTAGGTAATATCACCAACATTGTATACCTCCAATGTTTGGGATTTGACACAATCATCAACTTTTCTAGAGCATTGCATGGCTCAGATCTTCTAGTTCCTTAATTTTCTAGTTTACATTATATTTTATTTTCTAATTGAAGATATGGAAAATCATCTCCCTAGATCCTGCATCAATGATGGCCCTGGTAGTTTTTAGGAATGGGAAACCAAGTACATGTTTGCTGACACCCCTGCCTCGGTATCAATCACCACAAAATATACAAGTAGGATGTGTGTATCTACTTTCAATGAGACATCTTCAACTATTCTTTCAGGGTACATGATATATATATATATATATATATATCATATGTATATACATGGGAACTAGCTTGGGTTTGCCTAACCACAACCTTTTGTAAATAACAAGTAGCACTTACATTGGTGTTTAGGTGATGCCTTGATTGCAATCTAACCTTCTTTTCTTGGAAAGTGCATCCTTGAAGAACTTTATATAGACAAGAATTTGTTCAAAAGCTTCAAAAAATGATATGTTTATGTGAAAGATTGCATGCTTGGAAAATATTTCAAATTGTTTGTCAAAATTAATTATTCTTTGACTACGTGGGTAGGGAACTTATGCTTGTGTGTACCTCAAATGTGGTGGGCCATATGTGGTAGATTTTTTTTTCTACTCCTCCTCCACCTTGTGATACTTCTCCTTTATCATTGGTGACTTCAATTGGACCATCCTCCATGGTTGTGGTGTTGTCTTTAGCTTGCATGTAATGGACTATAGGTGACCTCTCCACTTCTCTTTCATCTGATCAACATTAATTTCTCATTATCTCTTTGATTGGCATAGATGTTACTAGCGATTAGTATTTCCTATTTCTCCCATTGTTCATAACAGTAGAAAGATATTCATTTGTATCTCTAGTCCCATGATTTATTGGGATTGTTTCTCTAAAATATTAGACATTTTGTTAAAAATATTTACTAGTATACCATTAAACCATTCAATTTTTCATACTGCATGCATTGCTTGTCCATGCGGTGGTTGTCATAGCATTGCTAGTATTGGTCTATTCACTTAAAGTTAGGATGGATCCTCCACCCTAGACTATAAGAGATAGAATATTGATAGTTCCTTTAGTTATTTCATATAAAATAAACTTTCTCTTGAACACCTTCAGGTTGAACTTCTATGCTAGAATATATAACTTGATGTGAACCATGGCACAAATCACACATAATAATGGGTTGCACATGATTAAACTCATTGTGTTGAGATTATTGATGATGCAATAAATCATGGGATTGACAGCTGTGATTGTCTCAACATTATGCATGCTCTTGCCATTTCTTTCTGCACTTGTCACTAGTTGGTACATAGACATTGTTTCCAACAACTTACTTCCCTCACTCACCTTCTTCACCATGAAATTGCCTCTAACAACCTCACCAATGGTGGAATTGGTATCATAGAGTAGCCCACTATTATAAGACCCATAATTGGAAGTATAATTACCTTAATTGAATACTTAATTAAGTTTTGACATTAATTGATTGATTATAATCACTAACTTGGTCAAATTTGCACTTTTGTACATTATTTTTGTAATTTTATTTATATATATATTTGTGAAATAGTATATAAATACATAACAACTAGGGATAAAGGAAAAAACATAGGAGTGTGGGGGAAAATGCAGCAGTGACACTAACTAGGTTTTGGATCCCAATGAGGATGGGGTCATGATTCGAGTCTAGGAAAGAAAGATACAATAAGAGATAGATTTGGGGAGGCTGATTTGATGAGATCGACAACTGTTTTGAATCAAGGAGTATTAATTGAAGTTTTAGAAATAGGGATAAAATTGAACTATATGGTTATGAGAGGAAATAAGGATGTCGGTCAAGAAGAGGAGAACCTGATGCCAGATCAAGGGAGAAGTAGTATGAATCTGTAGGATTCATCCCACAATACACCAAAGATAGAAACAAACCTAAAATAGTTGGAATAGTGCCATAGGAATGCATGGGAATGATAATAATATATCATTTAACAATGTTTTTGCAGGCTCCAACCAGAAGGAAATATGGAGTTTTTTTTTTCTAGAAATACTATTTGAGGAGAATTTCTTAGTGAAAGACGTTACTTGAGTAAACTTGGTAGAAAACTGACATTGAAGATCCGTGAGGCAGAAGAATAGTTGGTGATTGTTGGATTTATTAGAGAGACAGAGAAGGCAGCGCAAACAATTTTTTTTTTCTTCTCCCAAACCCAGAATAAAGGAATCACGTCAACGTCTATATAATAGGAAGGATGGTTTGTAGAGGCATACCTTGTCCCGAGGCTTGCTCGGTGACATCACCTCGTGTCTTGTGCAGTCTTCACCTTTGGTCTTGGACGGTGTCTGTGCAGCTCCCGGTCTCACCGGGACTGTCGGGATTGACAGCTGTCCTCTAAGCGGAAGAAGTCTCCCGCCTCTGAAGTAGTCCACACAGACCACCTGGAACTCCAATCTCCTTGTCCCACAAGGAATCAAAAGGAGTCGTACCCTCCTGTCGGCGTACTAGTCACCAATACACTCTCCTGCAACCAGTTTCCTTTCTACAGTTGTCTTTCCCTTACTGTGCCTCCCTTATAGGGTAGCACTTGCTCGGGCTTTTTAGGTTACCAAAACTAGAGAGAACGAAAACTTTGCAGGGCAACTGGTGTTCTGAGTTGTTGTTCCTGAGAAGCCCCCAATACCCCTATATATATAGGAGAGTCATGGGACATGGTTCTCTACCCAGGGCAATGCAGGATTAAACAGGAGTAGAAGGGTTCGAGATTTTCCACAAAACAACCAATCTGCGCTAGCTGAACCGATCATTTCACACCATGAAATGATCATTTCAGTCCCTGAACCGATCGTTTGGGACCTGAGCTGATCGCCTGGGGCTCTGAGTCGATCGGCTGGAGCTCTGAGCTGATCAGTTTGTGGTCCTGATCCAACTCAAATTGACTTTCAAATTTGTCTCTGATTAATCAAATATTAATCCTTGTCCAAATCGAATTTGTACAAGTGAAACAAATTGTATTTGTAAAATAGTCTTCTGATTTTCCAAACGATCTCAGTTGGTCACATGAATCGACCGGTTCAACAATTGAGCCAGTCATTTCATGACACATGAGCCGATCGTCTCACCAGTTGAGCCGATCGGTTCACCAACTTGAGCCGATCGGTTCATCCCATGAGTCGATCGGTTGGGGCATCAGACTTGTGCAAATCAAGAAATCATAGTTTCAATCAATCTGATACTCTAATCAATCGGTCCAACACCTTGAACACTATGATGTTGAGCCATCAATTGATTTAGTGTTTAATTGAACTACTAAACTCCTTTAGTAATCAATATAAACATCATTTGTGGATATACTCCTCTTCTAGGTTAAATCCTATGTGTGTGACCCTGCAGGTCCATTTCACGTTGGCAGTGAAAGTCCATAACACTTAATGACTTCACAAGCAAAAGAGTGGTGCCTAGTCGCACATCAATGCTACCCAAGTGAAAAGGAAAGCAGGAGAACAACTTTCAATCCTACAATCCATGAATGGTGTTTTAGTGGATGTATAATTCCTTTGTCACTGATATCCCAAATGAACTCAAGGCATGGAACAATCATCCTTTCAACGTTCATTCACTTTCTTGATCTCACAGTATATTGGAGGAGATATGTATGACATCAATATCACATATTGATTCACACATGCATGCATGCCTATCTCAATCCTACTCATCAAGTGGTCATGGATATCAAACTCCCTCAGGAGGGACAAATCCCATATCTATCACTCACCCCTCAAAAGCCCCATGTGTCAAAGCCACCCAATCATCACCTTTATAACAACCCATGTTTCAGGACTGCTTTTGATGATGTCAAAGTGTACCCAATGACATGTGTTGAGTGTAGTGATTTTAGGTCAAAGAATCACACTCACCACCATCACTGTGAGAACTGACTGTGACTACCATGTCATGGTTCCATGTGTCAAACTCACGGTGGGTCTGTCTAGTATACTTGTTCTCTAACAAGCACCTATGTGTTTGGTTTGATATCTCCATATCATGACTAATGAGATTCTATCATCAACCAACACCACAATCTAGTCTTTTGTGTCATTACTATCTATCTACCTTCCACAATGACATCCGACTAGGGACATAATAAGAATGTACAAACTTTTAGCATCCATATGATCACATCGTTCAGGTCCTTAACCTGAAAGCATACATCATTGGGTAATGTCATTCTTTATACATTCAATCTGTTCTATCATTATCTCGTATGACTGGACCAGAAAGAATTGGAAGCTTTCCTTTGATGTTTATCAAATCAATTTCAATGTATCCCACCGATCATCCAATGATTGTCTCTCAGGGCATACATACCAACAGACTCCCACTTGCACTGTGAGCCAATCACCCTTGAATCGTATTCATAGTGATCTTCAAACATGTCCCACATGTTACTGCGCTCTAGTGCTAACATAGTGAGTTATGGCAACAACTTGCCAAAGTCGGTGTTAACTGCATGTCTCTCATCTCTTCATTGTACGTCACACGTATGAGATGGAGTTGCTGTAATATGTGATCTAGTATTCATTTGATAACCTTTAGCCACATTGCATGACCAAGTGCTCTGAACTTGTCATCAATGACCAGAATATCTATAAGTTCATATCTATGAACTCCTAGATCCATATAGTACCCACTACTGTTCTCTAACACACAAATATTCGACATTTCCATTTAAAACAACTTTATTGGAACGTTTCCATTTACAAAAAACATTCACTTTTATATATCCCATATATAATTTGCGATTAATTTTCTATCTTTTTCGGAAGTTCACATCAGTGTAACTCTTTACAGTGAACCCTTCCTTATCAACATCAAACTAGTACTTCTCAAGTACTTATCAAGTTCTTATGGCATTTCAGTAACCCTTACTGGAACTAGACAGACATCCACTAGTTATGTCCCACATACGAGTTATCAGGATGAGCACATCATATTGTCATGTCCTACATACAAGATGATGAATGCATTTTATTCTTTCTATGTCCATACATGCAAGATAATGGGATAATTACATACATGATAGATCCATATCTATTCTTAGTGTTCCCATTCTTCATAAGAATTGGACACTTGGCTTTGGGATACTAACTCCAGGTAACATGGACAAGTTTTCTCCCACTCAATTTGTGCACACTGAACCCTTTAGTATAGATTGCCAATGTATGCTTTCTCTTTTCAGGTCAAGAGGTTTTTGAGAACTGTCTCTATAGATCTCTATTACTATCACACATGAAATGTCTCTATCTTCCCTAAAGATAATTTCCACTTTGGATTTTCATTCTAGAACATCTCCATTCCTCATCAACATGGAAAATGCAAATACGCTCCCACTAAATCACATATCTCTCTTTATCTTTGACATATCAGTCAAATCTTTAGACTATATCATCAAAGTAAAGATCACAGTTCTGAGTAGCTTGTACTTAATCAATCAAATTGATTAGTCCATTGTAACTTATAGACTTCATTTACATTAATGGATTCATAAACCTTATAGGTTGTGTTACGTACACATCCTTGTTTTATTCCTTATAGGAATGCGGTTTTAGTATCTGTATGCCAAATCTCTTAGTCATTAAGTTGCAATTAACAAGCATCATCCTTCTCAAAATGTCATCCATGTGTCTTAACGCTTAAGACTCATTCACACTTATAGATTTCATCCCAATGGGTGCTACCATCAAGGTCATACCTTATGGTTCACATGGAAGTCATTTAGGATGTAATGGTCATAAACCATAACTCAAAATCGAGTTCCTCATATTCATCTAGATAGTTGATTCATCACATGAGCAACACATATCATAGATAATCGAAGTGCATCTATCAAGGATATAAGAACTCACAACACTTTGTGATTCTTAATATTCTTTATTAGTGTAGGGTATTCTTTATTTAAGAAGACATTAGTTATTTGATAATCATCCTCTAATTCCTTAGAGTATGACTCCTTGATGATTTAGACATCACCATGCCTTAATCATGAGTTTACTATGATACACTATCATAATCACTCATAAGGATCTCAAACATATGGTTTAAGTATTTCATTCATTGATCTCATCAAGAATTAACACTTTACCAAATTCGTACTTCATCTATGATATTCTTAAACACTTCAAGACGTTCATATTGGTATTTCTCTAAACATCGCTTGAAGTATTAGCATTTTCTCCAATAGGTATGTAAATACATCTCATGTATTATACCTAATAGGATAATCATTCTCCCACTACCTTAGTAAAGATTGATTAATCATGTCCAAGAGATTCATGTCTCTTACTGGTTCTCTAACTAAAAGAGTCTAGACTTATCCATCACATGGAAACTAGAAATGAATTTCTCATGATTTATGCTAATTTGATAGTTTGAGTTATCAATTACTTTCAGGTATCATTTTATCTTATGCATACCAAGTACCACAAGATAAACAAGGCATTGCCACAAAGATTGAAACATCAACTTTATTTATTGCCATCATTGTCATATAATATGCAAAAATGATGTGTTTCTATCTATTGGCAAATATGAAATAGCAGTTCATAACTCTATTACATGCCTTTAAGGATGAAAATAAACTAAAGTACCCCTATCTATGGCGGCAACATTTGCCCCATTTATTGGGTGCTTTACACTTTATATCTTGGTATCATATACCTAAAAAATGTTACAAGTTTATTTCATGACACCTTCAGGTGGAGACGTCTGTCGCCTCCTTATTCTTTAGTTCTTCCAGATAGAGTGGACAATTCCTGTTCCAATGTCTTGGCTTTTGACAATGGTGGCAATTGCCTCTCTTGGTCACACCTCCCTTGGCCTTGAGAGTTGAAGACGACTTGGGTTGCTGGCTAGCATCAGAACCTTTCTTAGCCTTTCCTTTGCCCTTGCACTTGGACTTGCCTTTCTTGTCACTGATCATCATCACAAACTTAGGCTTGTCCTTCTTCATCTGTGTCTCAGCTGTCCTCAACATGCCCAACAACTCTGTTAATGGCTTGTCAAAGTTGTTCATGTTGTAGTTCATCACAAACTGACTGTATGATTCTGGCAACGATTGCAGTATCACGTCAGTAGCCAACTCTTGGCTCAGGGGAAATCCTAGTCTTGTCAGGTTCTCCACATACCCAATCATCTTGAGCGTGTGAGGACCAACTAGATCTCCTTCTATCATGAAACACTTGAATAGCGCCCTGGAGACATCATCTCTCTCTTGCCATGCTTGATCTTCATACATATTCTTGAGATGCTGAATCATCTCAATGACACCCATGTTCTCATGTTGTCTCTGCAACTCGTGGTTCATGGAGCACAACATCTAGCACTTTACATCAATGGCATCATCAGAATGCTTCTTATAAGCATCCCTTTCTGCCTTTGGTGCGGTAGGAGCAGGTTCCTCTAGAATTGGAGTATCCAGAACATAGAGCTTTCACTCTTGAGTGAGAACAATTCTCAATGTCCTAAACCAGTCGTGGAAGTTAGTCCCATTCAGCTTGTCCTTTTCAAGGATTGATCGCAATGAAAAGTGATTGTTGTTTGTTGTCATTTGTTCTACAAAAGGAAATATATGCAATTTAGTCTAAAACTCAATTTTGACTTATTTGATTGATTTGAAAAGTTGACGATATAATTAGGACTTTAATTAATTATCGCTCCCACTATTTTTGTTGAAATTGATAGCCCTCACCATCAATTCAGAAGATTGCAGCATACAATCTTCTAAGGGGTCAAGATCCTGAAATCCTCTAAGTCATGGACCAACTAGGGATGTCACCCACAACTTAGATCTGCCAGGTAGGCAACTGTTGCCAATTGCATCATATGCAACTCTTGAAAGATTTCATGTGCAACTCCTTACCATGATCACCTCCATGCCTCAAGGTGCTAGATCCTATCTAGGTCACCTTGTTAAGTCTGACCCAAAGCCAACACAATGAATATGCACCCTACTAGGGCAGACCCACATATTCATCCTTCACACTTCCACGAGATAGACAGTGCACCATGCTAGGGCGTGCCCACACTTGGCCGATCAAGCTTTTCACATGTGTCGCATTTGGAAGGCATCTAAAACTTTAATATTTAATGAGGTATTTTGTTTTTATAGGTACATATACATATCCAATCACCACAATATATAGTATGAATCATATACATCTTATATCCCACAGAAAACATGTGAAACGATAAAAGCGATGATTATGGCCATCCTAATGTGATTCCTCGAGCAAAGAGGAATCACGGTCATCTAGGTCTACATCTCATGCAACCTATCCATGATGAAGTTCTATAGCCATCCGAATTGATGAACTCATCACATGAATGACCTACTCGTCCTGGCCTGTCGTCTGGGTGCCACCAGCCGATTGGTTGGCTCCTCCAACCGATTGATTCACCTGGTCATCGTGCATCTCCTCAGGTCGCCACCCACTCATCTTGCTCCTCGAGCCAGTCGTCTGGATCACCAACCGATCGGTTCACACCTTGAACCGATCGTCTCAGTCGTCGTCAGATTGTCCTCCGTTCTATGACATAATAGGAAATAAAAGATCTATCCTATTTTACATTTTATTTGAGAAACCCCGAGTTACATTCGGGGGGAGTAAAGTTAGGAAAGAAATCTTGAGTTATCTCGACTTACATCAGGAAAAGGAGGTAGGGAATCGGTGCACTGACCGAGATGCAAGCAACCACATACAACCAAGCACACACATATAGTTTTTATTGGTGATAATCATGCTATGCATCCACCACAAAACTCATTTAAGGGTGACGAGTATTGAGTGCATTCATATTACATATCATATATGTATATTGGGATTTGTGGATTTAGGATTGGACATGCATAAAGCCAATTTTTTCGCATCGTATGCAATAAATAAGGGCGACAAACAAAAATCGATCACATTGATAATCCTAAAGTATAGAGTAGTTGACGTAGCTCTAATACCACTATTGGGTTTATTAGAGAGACAGAGAAGGCAACAAAAACAAAAAAAATTTCTTCTCCCAAACCCAGAATAAAGGAATCGTGTCAACATCTATACAATAGGAAGGATGGTTTGTAGAGGCATACCTTGTCCCGAGGCTTGCTCGGCGATGTCACCTCACGGCTTGCGTGGTCTTCACCTCCAGTCTTGGACGGTGTCTGTGAAGCTCCTGGTCTCATCGGGACTGTCAAGATTGATAGCTGTCCTCCGAGCGGAAGAAGTCTCCCGCCTCTAAAGTAGTCCACATGGACCACCTGGAACTCCAATCTCCTTGTCCCACAAGGAATCAAAAGGAGTCGTACCCTCTTGTCGACGTACTAGTCACCAATACACTCTCCTGCAACCAGTTGTCTTTCTATAGTTGTCTTTCCCTTGTTGTGCCTCCCTTATAGGGTAGCACTTGCTCGGGCTTTTTAGGTTACCAAAACTAGAGAGAACGACAACTTTGTAGGGCAACTGGTGTTCTGAGTTGTTGTTCCTGAGAAGCCCCCAATACCCCTATATATATAGGAGAGTCATGGGACATGGTTCTCTACCCCGGGCAATGCGGGATTAAACAGGAGTAGAAGGGTTCAAGATTTTCCACAAAATAACCAATCTGTGCCAATTGAACCGATCATTTCACACCATGAAACGATCGTTTCAGTCCCTGACCCGATCGTTTGGGACCTGAGATGATCGTCTGGGGCTCTGAGCCGATTGGCTGGAGCTCTGAGCTGATCGGTTTTTGGTCCTGATCCAACTCAAATTGACTTTCAAATTTGTCTCTGATTAATCAAATATTAATCCTTGTCCAAATCGAATTTGTACAAGTGAAACAAATTGTATTTGTAAAATAGTCTTCTGATTTTCCAAATGATCTCAGTTGGTCACATGAATCGACCGGTTCAACAACCGATCATTTAATGACACATGAGCCGATCGTCTCACCAGTTGAGCCGATCAGTTCACCAACTTGAGCCGGTCAGTTCATCCCATGAGCCGATCAGTTGGGGCAGCAGACTTGTGCAAATCAAGTAATCATAGTTTCAATCAATCTGATACTCTAATCAATCAGTCCAATACCTTGAACACTATGATATTGAGCCATCAATTGATTGAGTGTTTAATTGAACTACTAAACTCCTTTAGTAATCAATGTAAACATCATTTGTGGATAAACTCTTCTTCTAGGTTAAATCCTATGTGTGTGACCCTGTAGGTCCATTTCACATTGGCAGTGAAAGTCCATAACACTTATGACTTCACAAGCAAAAGAGTGGTGCCTAGTCGCACATCAGTGCTACCCAAGTGAAAAGGAAAGTTGGAGAACAACTTTCAATCCTACAATCCGTGAATGGTGTTACAACGAATGTATAATTCCTTTTTCACTGATATCCCGAATGAACTAAAGACATGGAACAGTCATCCTTTCAACATTCATTCACTTTCTTGATCTCAGAGTAGATTGGAGGAGATATGTGTGACATCAATATCACATGCTAATTCACACATGTGTGCATGCCTATCTCAATCCTACTCATCAAGTGGCCATGTATATCAAACTCCCTCAGGAGGGACAAATCCCATATCTATCACTCACCCCTCAAAAGCCCCCATGTGTCAAAGCCACCCAATCACCACCTTTATAACAACCCATGTTTCAGAACTGCGTTTGATGGTGTCAAAGTGTACCCAACGACATGTGTTGATTGTAGTGATTTTAGGTCAAAGAATCACACTCACCACCATCACTGTGAGAACTGACTGTGACTACCATGTGATGGTTCCATGTGTCAAACTCACGGTGGGTCTGTCCGGTACAGTTGTTCTCTAACAAGTACCTATGTGTTTGGTTTGATATCTCCATATCATGACTAATGAGATTCTATCATCAACCAACACCACAATCTAGTTTTGTGTGTCATTGTTGTCTATCTACCTTCCATAATGACATCCGACTAGGGACATAATAAGAATGTTCAAACTCTTAGCATCCGTATGATCTCATCATTCAGGTCCTTACTGTCATTCTTTATACATTCAATCTGTTCTGTCATTATCTCATATGACTGAACTAGAAAGAATTGGAAGCTTGCCTTTGATGTTTATCAAATCAATTTCAATGTATCCCACCAATCATCCCATGATTGTCTCTCAGGGCATACATACCAATAGTGATCCCTTGAGAGTATGCAATAGTAATGAAGTTTATAGGATAAAAGTGGGATATATGACTCTCAAAGATAGGTTGAAGCTCATTTGGAAGATTACTGGAATATTTAATATGTTTTTAGTTAAACAAAGGTCACTTTTTTATCCATCTATATTACCCACATGATTATTACACAACCCTCACTGGAGGTCCCTAGAAGTTGTTTGAATGTAATGTAATCATTTGGGAATGGTACACCACTTTTTCTCCCTCAAATGACAACCAAGAATTGAAAGTATATTGCGTATGAATCATTGATATACCCATGATCTTTGAGTACACCAGGCTAGCTTTTGGGAGGTTTATAAAGGTGGATACTCATATGACCAAAGGACTTGAAATAAATTTGCTAGTTTAGCTTTGCACTGGATATCCAAAGTCCTCTCATACCTTCCATCTTCATTAATAATGTGGAATATGAAGTTAAGTATAAAGGATTCACATGGGCATAAACTAATTATTAAAGGGGATGGCATATATCAAAAGACTGCAAGGAGGTGAACTATAACATAGGACATAATGTTGAGGAAGAAAAGGAGAATTCAAGGGAGGAAGAGATATATGCTGACATTCAAGAACATAATTGGAAGATACAAAGGAGGAAGAGTGGAGGTAGAAGAAGGAAGACATTATATGAGTAAACATTGGGTGCATCACAATCAACCAATAATACATTTGCTGACCTAGTGCAGGATGACAATGATGGACCATGAGAGAAGGAATCAAATAATGTGATGATTCTCAGGGGCACTGCTACTATTGTAAGTAGGTTGGAAAAGGTCTGGAAGATTAATAAGACAACAACAAAGGATAGGGAGGAACGTGAAACCATGGAGGTTCTTAGCGATGTTAGTAATGATTTAGCTAATGAATACAACAAGTCAGACGTGCAAATGAATGGAGGAAAAAGTGGTAGTGCCAAGTTGATCATGCAAGAGGGAGTGCATAGCATGGTGAACCTAGGATTTGATGAGGTTATTGAACTCTTTATGGTTCCCGATGAAAATGAAATACAAAGTGAGGAGAAGAAAAACCTAGAAATTCTAAACTTCAAGGACAAGGAAGCATCTACTAAAAAAGAGGTAGTATCAAGAGAACTTTTTGCTATGGTGTACTCACTGTTGGGACAATTAAGTATCAGGTCACAAATGAAAAGGAAAGGAATAGTGAAACCCCTCCTTTAGCTTGAGCTATGACAAATGAGTCTACAAAGGTCCACTACAAAGTTAAAGAACTCAGATACCTAGCAAGATATGGAGGACACCATCATGAAAGAGGCTATGATAGATATGGTCTATCACAATAGTGATGAAGAGGTGGTTGGAGATCGGAAAGTATTGGAGGAAGTGACTCAGTAATATCCAGTTAGTGTTTCTAATCAAAGTAGAACATAAATGCTAGACCTTTTATGTTGGGATGTAGAAATGTAGAAAATGACAATACGTACAACACTTTGAAAATGTTTAAGAATTATAGAAAGACAAAAGTAGTGGATATTTTAGATCCATGAATTAGTCGGAAAAATGCTACTAAAACTATCAAAAGATTGAGGTTCAAGACCTCCCATAGGGAGGAATCTATAGGCTACTTGGGAGGAATCTTGCTTGAGTGGGGTGATTCATTACTCTTGAGATCATAAACAATCTCTAGTTCATTGCTTGTAAGTTAAACAACATTTGGATTGTAACATTTATGTATGATATCCCTCATGCTCCTATCCGTAACATGTAGTGGAAACACCTAATTGCTATGAAAAAAAAGATCCAGGAACTGTGTATAGTTTTGGGAAATTTAATAAATTGTTAGAACCCAATGAAAAATACGGAAGTGACATCTTTCATTCCAATGAAGCAAACCATTTTAGTGAAGCGCTCATGGAGGCAAGGCTCACCGATTTAAGTTTCTAGGGCATAAAGTTTATGTACAAGCATGGCTTGTTACAAGAATGACTCGATAAATTGGTTACAAATGATAAGTTCATTCACTGATGTTTGCATGTGTCAGTTGAACTCCTACCTTGGATTCATTCAGATAACCATCCTATTCCTATAATGTCAAATAGAAAATAATGTACTGAAAGGTGATTCATCACTCAGAAATTTTGGCATACCAAAAAAAGAATTCAATAGTGTTCTTGTGCCTATTGGGTAGAGAGAACAACAGTTTGAGATGGCCTTGCTATATGCAAAGGCTCAAATCATTGATTGGGATAGAAGTGTTATGCATAAGAAATGACGAGAGAAGGAGAGAGTTCTATGAAACATCAACTAATTTTAGACTAATTTAGCTTCCCAAGATGATCCCATTATTGATAAACTATGTATTTACATGCAGGTAGAACTTGATGTCATACACTAAGAAAGGAAGAGGAAGATTGGAGACAATGTATCCATACCAATTGGACAAAAGAAGGTGACAACAACACTCACTTTTATCATACATGGGTCAATCAAAGGAGCCATTATAATTTAATTACTTCTCTAAAAAATGAGGAGGATGTATGGATAACTAATGATGTTTGACTCATGAACCTTGTGGTAAGCCATTTTAAGGATGTCCTGTCTGATCAGAGTGTGGATAGATAGAATTATTGTAGCAATATACTAGGTAGATTTATACCCCTTATCAAGTTCAAAGGTTTTCAATCACCGCACGATCCACCAAGGTGGAAGTGTATACGATTCTAAAAAGTATGAATCCTCACAAAGAAGCTGGTCCTGACAGAGGGAGTGCCCTTTTCCTACAAAAAATGGAACATTGTGGGTGACTCAATTGTTTAAACTATGAATAAGGCTATCATAGGATATCCTATCAACTCTAAGGTTTGTGGCACTACCATTGTGTTTATATTGAAGGTGCCTAGTCTTGAAAATTATGGGCAACTCCAAATCATATCCCTAAATAATATTTTACTCAATATAACTTCAGAGATGGTAGTGGAGAGTTTTAAAATGTACCTATACCATTGGGTCTTCAAGGAACAAAGTAGTTTTGTACCTATTAGGAAAATTACTGATCACATATTGTTGGTCCAAGTATTGATATACAAGATGAGGATGAAGAAAAGTGCAAAGACTATGGCTATCAAAGTGAACGTAAGTAAGTCCTACGACCTCATGTCATGGAAATTTGTTGAGTACACTCTAAAGAAGCTTGACATACCTAAAAACATATGTAAGTACATTATGAATTCCATCAATGGAAGGTCATCTTTACATCATGCAGAAGGGGTCTGAAGTTGCTGATTTTAAAGCTAGTAGGGGACTCCAACAAGGAGATCCGCTCTCTCCATATATATTTTTTCTATGTCCTAAACATATTAGTCAGTTGATACATGATTCATTTGAAAGGAAGTAGTGAAAACTAATTATAGGAGAAGCAAGTATGGCGGTATTACATGTATGTTTTGTAGACGACCTAATCCTATTTGTAGGAGAAAGTTGGAGACTGATGAACATCATAAGAGACTATTTTAGTATGTTTGAAATGGCATCTAGGCAGACCATTTTAGTTTAGAAGACAAGGATCTATTTCTATAACAATGTCTCAAGAAGAGAATGGAACCTCATAGAACATTCCAGTGGATTCCAAGTAACAGGAGATCTTGCTCGATATTTTTGAGTGTCATTTTTACACTTTTAGAGTTATCAAAGATATATACTCTAGCACAATATTAAGTGTATCCAATAAGGTGAATATTTGGTTGGCAAGGTGCTTATATATGGAAGGGATGGTTTGTCTTGCAAGATCTACATTAACTACTATTCCTACTATATAATGCAAACAACGACTCTATAATTGAAGCTTTGTGATAAGATTGACAGCCCATTAATACGATTCATTTGGGGTGTCCATAACAAGACTGAATCCCATGTTGCTGGTATCCTAGAGTAAGCTGACATGTTCTAAACATAAGGGAAGCCTTGGACTCAAACCCATGAGAGATTGGAATGAATTTTTATTGTTCAGGAACACTTGGGATCTTCTATATGGAAGAGATATGTTGTGGTGTGTGGGCTTAACATAGAGGTTTGACTTGTACAATACCTCTAAGAAGATGACTATTTAATGTTTAGGGAAGCATGTGTTTACCATAAAGGATTTTGTGCTGAAGATTTCTCACACTCAGATGTTGAGTTGGTGAAACATCAACTTTTTAAAAATCCTTGGATATAGTCCAATGTGGTTCTAAAAGATTATATTCTTAATCATATACCTCAGGAACTTCAGGACCTATGAGTTGGTAGTGCCAATGATTTGCAAGGGCAGTGGGATGGTGACTTCTTCATACAATGCTTGTCATAAGGTATGGTGAAAGACATCATGAATATATGTGGAGTCAGTCACAAGATGATGGATTCTCCACCAAATCAGCATACGAGACTGTAAGGAAGCCTAATGAGATTGCAACTCCAAGGGATTAAAAATTATTCGGGAGGCCAAAGGTCACAAGCAGTCTTAACTATTTGCATGGATTGTAGCTCATGGAGCATTGTTGATCAATGCCTAAAGGAAAGCAAGAAAGATAACTGATGACAATCAATGTCAGTGGTGTCAATGCATAGAGGAAATGTTTCTCATGACCTAAGGGATTGTAGTTGGGTGAAACCAGTGTGGGAGAAAGTGTTTGAAAAAGCTGACCTTAATAGGTTATGAGAATATACACATGCTAGCTCATGGCTATAATATTATATGCCACAGTCCTCAGAGACACAACAAAAGTTTCTCATAATGTGCAACTACATTTGGAGATGTAGGAACTTGTACATGTTTGTAAAGTTAGTTACAACTTTTGAACATCAGATGAACTACATACTTAAAAGTGATCAAATGCATGGTTTAGTGAGAAGGTCAATTGGTGATACTAAGAAGAAAAATAAGATACATCACTGGATAGATCCTATACCCAGATGCACACAAATAAATATTGATGCAGCTACTAGTAAATATGAAGCAACTTTTGCTATTGTTGTGAGAAATTGTAATGGAGAATGGATTAGAGGTGTTAGAAGTAAACATTGCACAATTATTGTTATCAAAGTGGAACTAATTGACATATATATGACTCTAGAATATGCAATGGAGAAGGAGTTGTAGTGAGGTCATCATTGAATCAGATTGATGGCTGTCACAAATCTCATCAAAGAAAGCTATAAGGAAAATCCTAGATATGCATATTGGGTTTTGAAGATTTAGAAGACAATCAAGAACAGTTGGTGAGTTGATTATGTCTATTAGGAAAACAATATAACAACTAGTCAACTTGCTAAATTTCACCTAAAAAACCACCATAGAATGTTTCATTATGTTACACCCCTCATATCCTAGTTGAATTAGTAGAGTTGGATAGATGTAATGGTAGTACTACTACCATGTTTTATTCAGCAAACTATATTAGTGAATGTAATAACAATTTACATTCACTTGCAAGAGGAAGGCAAGATGAATAAGAATGCTTCCTGATTTTCCAAAATCAATAAACTAGTATGAAAATACACCAATGAGGGACAAATTTTAGTTTGAGTGCATATTATCATAGCAAAAGTTTTCCTTCATAATATATATTCATTTGATCTGTATTTGTATGCTTTTGAACTTGGCTTGAATTAGGTTTTGTCCTTGGTACCTAACCCTAACCCTAGCCTAATTGGTGGTGGTTGATCTTGTTCTACGATCATAAGAATATATCATAATGTTGGGGAGGATATGTAGTCTTCTTCACCACTCCCTAAGAATGGCTAAACTCTTCGGTCATGATTCCCAATAGAGTATGTCTTCATGTCGAGCCATATGACACACCTTAATTGTGTGTCTTAAATGCAAGTTTACATGTCAAAGTAGTAAAGGAACTAAAAAAGGCCCAAATGAAAAACTCAAGGAATTGGGACATATAGAAACTACTACTAACTAAAATAGATCAACTAAGCCTAATAAAGGAGTTGATTTGGTGATTAAAAACTAAGAATGATAATTAAAAGTGCAGAGAGTAAACTTGGTGAAAGATCAGATGGATGGATTCTTTAGGATACCAATTTCAAAATGGTGTCAATCTATACATGCATTCTATTAGATCAACACAACTTATTTTTCTTCCTTATATTTAGAGTTTGTAGCTTGCAGTACCCTCCTTTGTAGCATAGCATGTTGCTTAGCCTGGTTACTAATTCACTTTTGTAGCATCAACATAAGAGACTAAATGGTAAGAACTATCTCTGGACTATTAGTTCAAACTATATTTGGACTATTACTTCCCAGTGGTTATCCCACTTTTGCAACACATTATTCATTGTGTGGATAATGGATTTTATCCTTGCTAACTCCACTTTTTGTAGAAGGTAACAATATGTGACAAGCTTATGGTGATTCACAACAAATAAGAGTGGTAAGTTTTTTTATTATCAAAATCTTAAGCAAAGGATTATATTGTACTAGTTAAAATATGAACATACATAGAGTTTACATGGGCTACTCCCAAGTCCTAAAGAATGGGGGTTTAGCCCCTCATTCTCAACACACAATCAGACTAAGGGGCATAGAAAACTCCTAAAAGGTTGTTATAAACTCTTATTCTCCTCCTCCTTCTTCAATTCTGGTTCCTCCAAGGATGACAAGTGGGATAGCCTCCATATGTGACACCTTGCCTTCAAGCAAGATCTACCAAATTAGATGCCTCCAGGTGGCTACCCCCCTTTGCTTTATATAGGAGAAATTATGACACCACTTGGTTATAGATTTCCTATTGTGCCCTTGTTTCATCTTGACAGTTAGACAAATGTTCCATTGAATCTTTACTTTTAATGTGGATTAGGGCTTCAAATCTTGGTGCCATCAACTTGGATTAGTATTACCATGAATTACTTTTGGTATTTCCCCTCCTCAATTCTTCTTTGATGATTCCTTTCTTCTCTTGTCAATGTCACTGACAATAGTCGGTGGTGACGACTTTCTTTTGTTTTGACTCAATCAAGTCTGCACTAGAGAAAATATATATTAGGCAAATAATAAAGTAAAGAAACTTCATCCTAAATACATGTAAAATGGATAATTCTAATGCACAAAGAGATATTTTAGGCGATCTGGGTAAAATGTTAAATCATGCCAAAATAAGCCCTAATTTTGGAAGAGAATCATGTGCACCAAAATCCACTAAGATTGAATGTTGCTCACGCTCGAGCAACACTACTTTGGATTTGTTTGAAGAAGTCAAAAGATATATATATATATATATATATATATATATATATATATATATATATATATATATATATATATATATATATATATATATATATATATATATATATATATATATGAACGCTATACAAACTAGTCCTCTCCAACCATAGAGAAAACAACTAATACAAAACAAATCAATTATGAAGAACAAAACATCAAATTCAAACTGTTTTACACCTAAGTAAGCCAAAGTAGAGAGATATTATGGAAAGTTTAAGTTATACTGATTGTCTCACAAGATCTCCCTATCTACTAGCTATATTAAAAAAATTCATCTAATATGGATGTAGTTCCCTGAATATGACTGAAAGAATGGAATAAATTGTTTTGGTTCCCTTCCATATAGAGAAGTGGATAGATGGAATGGGTGGGTTAACATATACAAATCATTCATGATCCAAGTCATTTATGCAAGATAAAAAAATGATCTAACTATATAAAGTATGGTGTGAAAATTGAATATGAACTACCACTTCTATGTTTGGTGGAATGATGTATGTTGTGGACTCCTCATTCTAATGATGAGTGGAGATGGAGGGTGATGTAACACATAATTACACAATCCTATTCTTTATATGCGAGAGATATGCTTTCCTCCATTCTCCTTTTTCTTTATTCTTTTTTTCTTTCTAAGCAAAATTAGCCATATATAACTGATGTGTATGCTAGGGGTTTTTACAAACTTGGATAAGGAGTGAGGATATGTACAATTTATTTCTATATTTATTTAGAAAAAGATGTGAGAAAATATACTGCACCCATCTGAAACAACTGAGAAATGAAGAATGCAACTGTATGGAAGTTGGTATGCTAACTAATCAATATGGATGAATTGCTAATGCAAAAATGTTTTTGTATATTCTTATGAAAAACTAAACTACATGAATTCTATCATGATGAGATGAAAACAAAGTGAAAAATGACTTGAATCAAGTATGAAGTCTATGGTAGTAATAAAATGAATTGAGATGAGGGTGGATGAAATCAAGTGACTAAGACCTACACTCTTTCCTCATGATGATAACTATCTCTTCCATAAACTCATATGCCAGGATGTATGTAAATCCTATCTTTTAAATATTATAAAAGGTCATACTAATACTTGGTTATATCAGACTCAACAACATCTTCAATCATAAAATTCAAAGGCAAAGGTAGATGTTAATTTTTCCACTTATGTGTCTACATTGACTAATCCCCTCAGTTCCTCATGTAGTATACTATTAACAAGAAATCTAAAATTTAAAAGATAAGTGTACATGGAGAATGATGCCTAAATTTATTCCTATGAGTTTTTTTTTCTAAGTCCACTTTTACTCTAGATAGATGTGGATGCATGCATGAAAAGAAAAACTACAATAAAAGCAAAAACTAGCTAGGATGCAAAAGTAAACTAAGATGTAAGTAAAAACAAGATGAATAAGATACATAGATGTGATAGATTTATGCAAGATAAATCTAGTTCCATCCCCCTAAGCTTGAATTAGGAAATTTTAGCATTATTAAAAGCAAACTCAAAGATGGAATTGGTGTACTAGAAGATTCAAGCTCTAGGGGGATAGAATGTTCCCAGTGGCATGTTGGGATCTTGTGGGTAGAATGTGTCAGGGAACTAGGGTGGTCGGAAATAATGGGTGGTGGTTGTGGGTAGTCGGGTAACCGGTCCTTGCTCTAGTAGTGATCACAAAGAGGTTGTTGAGTGTACTCCATGTGTTGCACATGCTAGTGGACGTTCTCTTGATTACTCTAGAGAAGGCACTAATTGTTGAACATTGCCTATTGGTGCATGAAGATATACTCCTAGTTGTGGAAAATCCTCTCTTACTGGGAGGTGAGTAGAGTCATTATCTCTTGCTGCTACTACTAATCTATATAAATGGTATTGATCATGTGATACATACCTTCATTTGAATGTAGGTCATCTTGTGCCGGAGTTGGGATAGATGATGAGGCTCCATAGGGATGTGGTCTATACTATGGCCTCCTCATCATCCGTCCAAAATGTGAATACCCAATTATTGATGATTGGGTGACACTTATAGGTGTCAATGGAACCAACCTCTCCCTCTTTATGAACAATAAAGATACTCATCATGCACCATTATATTGCATCATAATAAATTAGACCACAAATGCAACAATCCAAAAAATACTAGATGAAAAAAATGTATGTGTTTCCTCCCAAAAAGTGCCATTCCTTAGTTTTAGGATCAACATTAATTCTTAACTCTATACTGGGATATCACAATTGGGTGTTGAAGAATGGTTTGGCAATTGGAATTCAACATTGTCATTTTCAATCCCTAGAGTGAAGTATCCACAAATTTTTCCAATGACTACATCTATAGTACTTGATATGGTCAAGCTAAGAGTAACTTTGATCCTTGAAATTCTTGTATATCCATTACCACAAAGTCAACTGGGTATCTAAATTTATCTACCATTACCAACACGTCTACACATATCCCAAGAGGTGTGACTATGGATTCATCTACGAATTTTAATTTCATAATGATCTTGGTGGGTTCCCTCAATCCAAGCCTTCTAAATGTGTCAAGAGTCATGAAATTGATGCTTGCCCCAGAATCTTAGAGCACTTCTCCAAATTTTATGCTCCAATTATAACATGGGATGTTAAGCATCATAGGTTTGCATGGAGGCGTCTCTACATTAACTTGTTAACAACATCATCAACCATGAAATGGTACGAATCTTTGAAGTGTCCCTTCTTGTTGGAGATCTACTTCAAGAACTTTTAGTAAGATGGAATTTGCTTAAGAACATCCATTAATGGAAGGTTGATGTGGAGTTTACCAAAAAATCCAAGAAGTCTTTAAATTTCTCTTATTTGTTCTTTGACTTTAGGATGTGCATAGATTTGACCTCATGAATAGAGACTGGAGGCATGGAATGGGATGCCTATGAGGAGGGATATATGATTGTTTGGGGCGTCATTCCCCTAAGCTTGATGTGGTATCATTGTAATATCAATAGAAATTAGTTCAATAAGAAATTGTTTTGCCTTATTAAACATGGATTCCTCCTCATCAATCACGATAGTTCCACTTTGAAGTAGAACTTTCACCTACTCTTGGTGTTGGGGTGTCTTTTGTTGAACCATGATACTAGTCACGGTGGTGGTGAATTCTTTAGGTGCATCAACTTGTAAAATAATATGATTGGCACTTCATTGTTAGTCCTCGAAGTTGCTATATTGAGTGAAGCGCTTACCCATGCACAATTCTTAGGAGTTATTATTCCACCGGGTCTTCCATACAAGTTGTTGGGTTATGGGATTCCTGGCTAGAAATGTTGCATCTATCAAATGATGTATGAATATGTAGTCTCTTTGTAAGCATACGACTCATCATTATCAATGGAAACACACTACTCTTGACCTACAACCATAAATGAACTAGACAGATATGGGATCTCTTCAATTGCACACCCTCTTCACTATAGAAAGAAATACTCTTGACATGTTCGTGTTGATGTGTCGATGTGTTGGCTCCATGTTCCAAGAGAAAATTTGTTGTCTTGTCTTCCTCAAGTCTAATAGATATGTGGCCATCTATGATATTTGAGTCCCTAGAGTTCTAATTTGAGATATTATATTTTTCTAATCCCTCTCAGATTGATCAAAATATGAATCCATCATGGTTATGAATTTTTCAAGAATGTCTCTCATACTATCATCTTTATTTGGACCTTATTCATGTTGATTTTGTTGAAATATATGTGATTGTTTCTACTAAAAGTAATTTGGACCCCTCAAAGAAAAATAGAAATCTTCCAATCATGGTTGATCATCACTCCTATAACTAATCTTCTTCCCCCAATACCTATAATATTATAAATTGGAACACTATTGAGATTAGAGGTCCTCAATTGCATTGTTAAGGATTTCATGTATGCTATCAACTCAATCATCAATTCGCTCATTCCTTTTTCCTCCATGGCGCTCAAGTACCTACAGAAAAAGAACTCAACAATTGTAAGCAAAGGGATAAAATAATTTTTTAACAAAGTGTCGTAGAAATTAATTTTCAAAAAGATATGTAATGAAACATTGACAAAAATATATACCCATGAAATTTAAAAGGAAAAAACTTTCCTAGAGTGGCATGTTTCAACACTCATAGTGCTAGCCAATGAATTCCCCGACAACGTCACAAAAAACTTGACAGGTAATAATTGTGCATGTTAAATGCAAGTGTACTCAGAGTAGTAAAGGGACTCAATGAGGAACGGATGTCAGACTCAAGGAATTGGGAAAGGTAAAAACAACTATGGAATGAAATATATAAGCTAAGCCTAAGAAAAAAGTTGATTTGGTGATTAAAAATTAAGAAAAGGAACTAAAAGCACACAAAGTAATGTTGGTGAAACATCGTATGAATGGATTTTTTAGGACATCAGTTTTACCACAATATCAACCTATACATGCATTCTATTGTATCAACACAACTTATTTTTCTACCTTAGATTAAGCATTTGTTGCTTGTACGACCCACTTTTGTAGCATAGCTCATTGGTTAGCCTAGTCACTAATCTGCTTTCACAACATCAATATAAGAAACTAAACGGTAAGAACTATCTCTAGACTATAACTTCATAGTGTTTAACCCAATTTTTCAGCATGTTAATGACTATGATTTTTACACATTTTCCAACTATTAATCCCACTTTCACAGCAGTTAACATTCCATTACAAACTTATGGTGATCAAGCATAAATAAGATTGGTAAGATTTTCCCTTATCAAAATGGGAAGAAAAAAAATTATATTGTATTAAATCAAAATATAGAACATGCATAGAGTTAACACCGAGCTATTCTTGGGTCCTAAGGAATGAGGGTTAGACCCTCATGCTCAACAAAGAATCAGAATAAGGGAGTAAGGTGAAGAGAGTCATAACAACTTCTTGAAAGGTTACTTTTTTTGATAAATCTTGAAAGGTTACTTTGAACTCTTTGTCTCCTTCTTGAGATCAAGTTCATCCAATGATGTCTGGTGGGATAACCTCTAGAGCAATGCCTTACCTCTAGGTGAGATCTCCCGAATGAGAAGCCTCCAGGTGGCTACCCCACTTTGGTTTATATAGTAGAAACTAGGGTACCAATTGGTTATAGTTCATCAGATTTTCCTTTGTTTGATCTCAAATTTCAGACAAATATTAGTACTGCTGACATGAGTCAGTGTCAATGACTCTTCACTTTTGATGTGGATTAGGGATTCATATCTCAATGCCACAGACTTGGGTCGATGGTACCAGGAATTGTTTTCAATGTTCCCCTCCATGTTGTCGATTTTTCTTTGTCAATTCCTTTCTTCTCATATCGTTTCCACCCAAAAAAGTTAGCGGTGTCAAATTTCTTATGTTTTCACTTGGCCATGTATGCAAGAGGTGCAGTGATGTCCCAAGATTTGAGGGCTCAGATAAAATGATCTTAAAAGGAATGATTGGACTACCCATATTACCAAGGTGCACCTCCTTTTCAGGGAGCCCATCTCTAAAGAACTCTGTGGTTAAGCATGCTCAGCCCAAAGTAGTACTAGGATGGGTGACCATTCGATAAGTTGATCCCAACTTACGCGTGAGCGAAGACAAAGATCACACAGTTAAGTCTAGTAGTGGTCTGTGGGGCCATGCATCATTTATGAAACTCTACTAGAGCCTTAGATAATGGGTCTGGGTGTTACAATACAAATATGTTAGACAAATAATAAATAAAGTAATTTTGTCCTAGATACATGTAAAATAGATAACATTGATCCATAAGGGTTATTTTAAACAATTAAACAAAATGTTTATAAAATACAAAAGTATGGTATAAATCATCCTCAAATCATGCCTAAATAAGCCACAATTATCATGTAGAAATCATGTGCATCAACATCGACTTTTGTCTCTAGCTCTCCCCAATGACATATAGGGTTGTGGATGGGATATATAGAGTGTGAACCCCTACCTTGAAAATTCCTTGAGTGCTTTTATATTGTATGGGAATATCTCAAGTCCATCTATAATAATTCAATAGATGACAATCATTATCTATAATTTTTCAACTCATGCAAATTAGGTGATTTGTGGTCTAGTCAATCGACTAGATAGGTAGTGAATATACTCTTTTTAGATGATTAATATACGCTTCCAATGCATCTTCAATCACCCAATTTTGATATCAGATGTGAAATTGGGAGGTGGTTTAGTGACTAGATATGCATTCTAATTGGCCAACTGGGATGGACCGGTCGACTAGACAAATATCTAATCTATTTTTTTATTATTTTATGATTAGGTCCCCTAGGATAACTAGTTGATTGACTGGGAATTTCATGTAGCTTCTGAAATTTAATTCACTAGTTACATTTCTTTTATCTGAATTCTCAATCGATCAATTCAAGAGCAAGTCAATCGATAGGATATATATCAGTATGTATATGCATATTGTAGGAAATTGAATTGTGCATCCAACAAATTTTTAATTATCTCAACTCCTAGTTTGAATGTGAAATGTAGAGTTGTGTTATTGATCTACAATACTTTTTAATTAGTTGCTACTGAGTGTGAGATCATCACTCCAATTGATGGAGTTGGGGAGTGAGAATGTGCAATATTTGATCACTTTCTTGAGATTTTCATGGAGGTGTAATGGTTTCCCTCTTTTACTTGTATCATCCTACAAATATTATTAAAAAATACATTTAACACAAAATTAATTGCATAGACTACTAAAAACTTAGAAGAATACAAAGAATGAGTAAAATGCCATAGAAACATGCAAAAATAAATCTAAAATGCAACAAAAAACATGATGAATTGACATACATTCCATCATCATATCATTCATTTCATTAATTCTTATAATTCTACATTTATTTATTTTCTATATATTATGTTCCAAAATAACCATATTAACTTTTGTTTTATTTAGCAATGAATAACTCTCTTGTGCATGCTTTACAGAAGGAACAACAATCACATAACCCCATTATTATTTGATCCATAAGTTGAATGCACCTTGAGAAATCTACATGGAGAACTATCTCCAGACCCTTAAAACTTGGTCCAAATACACAACCACCCATGGTTCAACCCTCATTAGTTGGGGTCTTTCCACCCATTGAAAATAACCCAAACTCATACCCATCGATTTAATTAGCGGGTTTTGAGGGGTGACCACGGGAACCATCAGGTGACCCTCTTAACTAAACTATGACTATTGGCATAAATATAATGTTCTACTACTACTTAAAATAAATATATCATCGACTACCCATTAATTGTTAAGGAATTCTAGTTTAAACTCAAGTTTTCCTATCAAGTATATTATCGAAGTGAGAGCAAGAGGAACGGGGGAGAGTCAATCCACATCTACTAAATTTTCTAATTTCTCTAACATAAAATGAAGTTGCTATAAGTTAATAGCTATAATTTTTCAAGCATAGTCATATGTTAGTGAATATTATGTGTGGTCATATGGTTGTAAAATTGAACAATAATATCTTTTGTTTGATACTAAAAATGTTAGCAATTGGTTGTTTTTGTTCTATATTTCATGTGAAAAATCTAGAAAATATTTCTTTTTTACCTTTATATTACCATCTTAAAGAGTAGCCTTCATTGAACACATACTACACCCGGAGGTCAACTCACAACCCATTGGGTGGGTTTGGATTTATCTTTGGACCTATCCCATTTAGAACTTGGTTTTTTTATCTGTGCCCCGAAAACCCAAACACACAATGACCCAACCCACCCACCCATTTAACAGTTCTAACTATCTTACCCATCACACCACCAAATTTAAGAAAAGAATAAACAATGACAATAATGGCTGAAAATTGTTTGTTGAAGGACTTTTTATTCCCTACCCCAATCAAGATTAATGGGGAAATTAATTTCCTAGAAATTGAGGCAAATTCTTTTTCTATCAACCTTCATATAAGAAAATGTTTCAGAAGAACCACTATGGATGATCATCATTAGAAAATCTTGATCTCTACATAAAAGTTTTTGCAATAACCTAATACTTTCAAGATATATGATATCCGTAGTGAAGGGTTCCAATTTTTTTTGTTTCTATTCACTATGAGATATCAAGATAAGGAATGGCATTTTCTCTACACATGAATCCAGTTAATAATGGGGAATATATACTGAAGGTTTTGCTTGAAAAGTAGTATTTGTTGGTATTTATACCCAGAGAGCCAATCATATGATGATTGTAATGGAATAACTTTTAAATGATTTGATTAATTGTAAAAGGCATGGTTCCAATTTATTCTATTTTATTCAGTTCTGAGATAATGAAAGTAACATAATAAATGTCTAGATAATGATATTACTCAATGATGTATGTCTTCAAGTACGTGATTTGAATAATGAGATCATACAGCTATTAAGAGTACATACATTCTCATTATGACCTTAGTTTGATGTTATTATGGAAGGTAGATAGACAACAATAACACATAAGACTAGAGTGTGTGTTGGTTGATATTAGAATCTCATCAGTCATGATATGGTATATCAAACCAAGCATATAGTTACATGTTAGAGAATAGTGTTTCAGACAGACCCACCATAAGAGTGATACATGAAACCATAATTGATAGTCAAAATCATCTCTTATAGTGTTGGTGGTGATTGTGGCTATTAGACCTGAAGTTACTACACTCATCACATATCATTCATTATTCTTTGACATCATCCAACGTAATCCCAAATAAGTGTTGCCATAACAGTGATGATTCGGTAATTGTGACACATGAGGATGGTTGTGAGTGTGTAGATGAGATTTGTCCCTATTATGGGAGTATGATATCTTGGACACTTGATTGGCAAGACTAAGAAATGTGTGGTCATGCATATGTGAGTCAATAGGAGATATTGAGCTAACATATATCTCAGACAGTTTGCTATAGCAAGGAACTGAGATTAAATGTTGAAGAAGATGTTGTTCCATGCCTTGAGTTCAATCTAGATATCAAAATCAAAGGAACAATACAAACATTGCAAAACCAAACATAGATTGTAGGTTGAAGTTGTTCTCCAACCTTCCATTTACTTGGGTAGCAATGATGTGTGACTAGGCACCACTCTTTTCTTGTGATGTCATAATTGGTTATGGACATTCACTGCCAATGCAATATGAGATCTATAGGGTCACACCCATAGGATACACCTATAAGAGGAGTTTAATCATGAATGATGATTGAATTGATTGCTGAAGTGTTTAGGTATTCAATCCAAGAAACTAATCAACTAGTTAGAATCCCAACCGATTGGTTCATGTGATGAAAGGACTGATTAGAGTGTTAGGTTGATTGTATACTATATTGGCTGAATTCTAGATGAATTAGGATAGGAATGAATCAGTTCGCAGAAGGAATGAATTGAATCATGGTTGTGACATAACCGGTTCATGAGATGAACCACCTAGTTCAGATGTGCAATTCAATTGTGTCAAGGATTAGTGTTGACATTATGTAATACATTAATTGGATTAGAATTACCGAAAAAATTCTGATTGGGAAACATGTTGAAACAACCAATTCACTACGTTAACCTCTCGACTCACATGCCAATCGATCAGTTCACTAGTGAACCAATCGTTTTTCCTATCACAAGTTGTGAAAGTTTGTGAGATTCTGATCCCTTTAACTCCTGCACAGACTGGGAACCTTGACCCTAACCCCTCCTATAAATAGAGTGGCACTGGGGGATTCCCAGATACACAACTCAATTTCCTCTAACAATTGTTGTCCTCTCTGGTTGTGGTAACTAATAAAGAGCTTGAGCAAGTCCTACCTGATAAATGGAGGGATGGAACGAGAGAACAATTATGGGAGAGCAAATTGGTGACTAGTACACCAATAGGAGGGACAACTCCTTCATGTGTGTTCTACTAGAATTACATGAGTTATAGGCACTTTGGGTAAACTTCCATGGAGGAGTGGAGGCTTTTGTCTGCCACTAGGAGGACAATGTCAACTTGTTGTATGTGGCAAAGACCAGGAGCTACAACAGACATTGTCCTATTGGAACTAGAATACATATGCACGACTATAGTGATAAGGAAATTGTCATTGGACTTGCTCCAGGACCAGGTATATCCTCGACACCATCCATTCATTATATAGTTGTTGACAAAATCCACTAGTTTAATGGGAATATGGTAGTATTTTTTTTGTTTCCCCTACCTACCAGATGCCCATATATCCCTACAGTGGTATCAGCGCCACATCAATCTACTATATTTTGTGATAACCAATAAGATTGGATTTTTGTTTTTTATCATTTATTTATTTCATACGATGTGAATATTAATTTCCAATAATATAACACACAAAAATCCCAAACTAATATATATATATATATATATATATATATATATATATATATATATATATATATATATATGCAATTTACATATGTCATCCTAAAAGCAAGTTTTGATGGTGGATGTGTAGCATGGTTATGGCCAATAATCCTAATTATTTGTGCATGGTGGTTGTGTGTTTATTTCTTGTTCTATGTCAGTTTGCATACCGAGCCTCTATCTTATCTTCCAAATGTAAAAGTATTATTCTCTCCTACCTTTGTTCCCTTAGAATGTAACTCGAGGTTTCTCTATAATCATGTAATAGTAGGATAGTTTATTTTCTTATAACAACTAAGAAGAAGACATTCAAAACTAGGCCAACTGACCATCCCAGAGGTGAGATGACTAGCTGGAGGACCAAGGAGGATGAGCCAAACTGATTGTTTGGTGGAACCTACTGGTCGACAAAAAGACCCAGAAGATGGTGGACCGTAGACTAGACAACTGGTGAGATGACCGACCTATCATCTAATAGGAAAGCCGATCAATTCAAGGGTTGAACTGATCAAAATCTAGATTGGCAAACACAGATCTTCAACAACAACAAGTTTCTACATGAGTTGTAGACCCTAGGTTGTAGTAATTCCTTGTGGCTTCCAAGGAATTACATTAAAATGCCATAACCATCTGTTGTTGTTTATTGTATGTTTTAGCTGTGGGATATATCATGTATATGATACGTACTACATGTATGTGGCGATTGGATAATGTATATATATTTATAAATATAAACTCCCTCAAATAACATATTAAGTCTTAGATGCTTTCCATAAGCAACACACATGAAAACCTTGATCGACTAAGAGTGGGCACCTCAAGAGTGGTGTGTTGTCTACCTCATGGAAGTGTGATGGTAATAATGTGGGCCTACCAAGTGGGGTGCATTAGTATGGTTTTGGATTTTGGGTCAGGCTTAACTATATGTCCTTAATGAAATTAAGAACCTTAGGTATGCATATGACTATGGCAAGGAGTTACACATATCAATTATTTAAGAATTGCATATGATGCAATTGTCAAAGGTTGCCTTTCTTAATAATTGACTATGGACGCTGGCATTGGCCGGGTAGTAGTTGAATTGTTTTGGATCTTGGCTCACTAGAAGGTTGTACACTATAGTTTTTCAAATTGATATAGAGGGCTATATAGTGGGAGCGATAAGTAATTAAAGGATTAATTAAATATCATCAAATATTTTTTAAATCAAACCAAATCAAAATGGTTTTTACAAATGCAATATTTTCTCTTATAAAATCAAATGACAATCAAATCATTGTTGTGATCGGTCCTTAGGAAGGACAAAGTTGACATGAGAAATTTCCACTAGTTTTGGAATTTAAGAAGGGTTCTCAATGATGAGTGTAATCTCTATGTCCTAGATAAACCAGTACCAGAATTACTTGCTCCTGATGTTCCTAGGGTCAACGTGGATGCTTACTGGAAGCTTGCCAATGATGTCAAAGACACAAAGTACTTTATGCTTAGCTACATGAACTATGAGTTCCATGAGCAATGTGAGGACATGGGGATTCTTGAGATGGTAACACATTTTAGGAATGTGAACCATAATCTCATAAAGCAACAAAGGTAGAATGTTATAAAGGCATTATTTGAGTGTATGATGATAGAGGGAGACTCAGTAGAGACCCATGTATTCAATATGATTGGACATGTGGGTCATCTATAAGAACTGGGACTCTTTTCCAGCCAAGAGTTGGCCATGAATATATATGATTCTAAAATCATTTCTTGAATCATATAGCCACTTTATTGAGTGTTACCATTTGAATGAAATGGCTAGACCACTGTTAGATTTGCTTAGCATGTTGATTAATGTTGAAGCAAGGAAGAAGAAGGACAAATATATGATAGTGATCAGTGGAGTCAAGTCCAAGGATGAGAGAAAGGCCATGAAGAGCTCTGAGGCTAATCCCAAATCCAGATCTTCAACACTCAAGATGAGGAGAAAGAAAAGTACAAGAGGAATTTTTCCTTTGTACTTGAAGGCATTCAAGAAGAAGAAGATGGGGATGGTGATCTCTAGTTTAGGTATATACATTATAGAGATAAACTTATATACTTCTTCTTCGTGGGTATTAGATACCATATGTGGATCTCAAATATACTCAAATATGCATGATTTGAAAAGAAGTATGCCTTTGCAAAAAAGGCGAGGTTGAACTACGAGTCACAAATGGAGCAAGAGTTGTTGGTGTTGCAATTGTAACCTATAGTTCATTTCTACCCACTAGGCTTGTAGTATATTTAACAAACTATTGTGATGTACCTTCCATAAATAGAAACATCATTTATGTATTTTGTATGGACAAGTATGGATATGAATTTCATATCAAGAATGGTAAATGTTCTATTTCAAAAGATGTGATCTTTTATGGCAATGCCCCAATGTCTTCTAGTCATTATTAGTTGGACTTAAAGACAGATGTTTATAATGTAAATACAAAAATAAAAAAACTAAATAACTCAAGCAAAACATACCTTTTGCATTGTCATCTAGAGCACATAAAAGAGAATCGCATATCTAGACTCCATAAAGATGGTTATCTGGGCTTTTTTTATTTTGAATCAATAGAGACATGTGAATCTTATTTGTTGAGAAAGATGACTAAGAACCATTTCACTAGAAATAATAAGAGGGATAGTGATTTATTAGGACTCATACATACTAATGTGTGCAAGCCTTTTAGAACAACTTCTAGAGTGGATATCAATACTTCATTACCTTTACTGATGATTTCAGTAGGTATGGTCTTGTTTACTTGATGAAAGATAAGTCAGAGACTCTTGAAAAGTTCAAGGAGTTTCTGAACAAAGAATATAATCAACTTGGGAAAGTATTAAGGCACTTCACTCTCATCAAGGTGGATAATACTTAAGCCAAGAATTTCAAGACCTTCTAAGAACCCATGGGATCATATCATAATGGAGTCCACCTAGAACACATCTACATAATGGTGTGCTAGAAAGAAGGAATGTCACCTTGTTAGATATGGTGTGATCAATGATGAGTATAGTTGATCTTCCCACTACCTTCTGGGGTTATTCTCTTGAATCTTCCACATATACACTAAATCAAGTACCATCTAAATCAGTTAAAAAGACACCATATGAGATATGGTATGGGAAGTGTCCCAATGTGTCTTTTATGAAGACTTGGGGATGTGAAGCTTATGTAAGAATTTTTTTTCCTAAAAAGATTGGCCCTAAATCTGATAAGTGTTATTTTGTTGGATATCCTAAGGAGATTAAAGGATATTACTTTTGTTCCCTTTCTGACAACAGATTGTTTGTTGCCAGAGATGATGCATTCCTAGAAAAGGATTTTTTTTTCCAAAGGAATCAGTGGGAGGAAAGTGGATCTTGAAGAAGTTAGAGACCAACAAGAAAGCATTGAACCAATAGATGTGCAAGATGAGTAAAGTGAGTCACAACATGTTGTGGAATCTCAAATTCCTCAAGTAATACAGAGACCTCATATATCTAATAGGACATGCCTTGAACCTGAATGATTTGGATATCTTGTCACTCAAGAAGGTGGTGAGTTGGTCATAGATGATGAACCAACAACCTATCTAGAATCTACTATGAGACCAGAGTCTCAAAAATGGTTTGAGTCCATGAGATCTGAGATGGAATCCATGTAAACTAACAAGGTATGGACCTTGGTAGATCCACCTGAAGGGGTAAAACCCATAGGATGCAAGTGGGTCTTCAAGAAGAAGACCGACATGGATGGTAAAGTACAAGCCTATAAGGGAAGATTGGTTGCAAAGGGTTTTCGATAAGTTCAAGGTGTTTACTATGATGAAACCTTTTCTATGGGGGCCATGGTTAAATCCATCAGGATCATGCTTGTAATTGTAGCTTATCATGACTATGAGATTTGGCAGATGGATGTTAAAACTACATTCCTTAATGGGAATCTTTTCGAGAATGTGTACATGGCACAACCTGAGGGTTTTATAAATCCAAAGGATGCAAATAAAGTATCTAAGCTACAAATGTTAATCTATGGATTGAAGCACGCATCTCAAAGCTAGAATCTTCATTTTGATGAGACAGTCAAAGAGATTGGCTTTACTCAAAATGAAGATGAATCTTGTGTCTATAAGAACGATAGTGGGAGCATGATTTTATTCCTCATATTGTATAAGGATGGCATACTATTAATGGGGAATGACATCCCTACTTTACAAAAGGTAAATACTTGGTTGGGAAATATTTTTTGTATGAAAGACTTGGTAGAAGAATCCAACATCTTGGGGGTCAAGATATATAGAGATAAATCTAGAAGGCTTCTAGGACTAAGTTAGAGCACATACATTGACAAAGTGTTCAAGAGGTTCAACATGGAGAGCTCAGAGAGAAGAAACCTACCCGAGTGTCATGGAGTTACCATCTCTAAAGCTCAATGTCCTAGTACTTGTGAAGAAAGGCAACACATGATTTTGATTCCATATGCATCAACAATTGAATCTATCATGTATGAAATGTTATGCACCCTTCTCGATGTCTTATATTGCTTGAGCATGACAAGCAAATATCAATCAAATTCAGGTGATGCTCACTGGACAACCTTAAATAACATCCTTAGGTACTTGAGAAGAACTAAGGATCAGTTCCTTTTCTACGATGAAGAGGAAGAGTTGGTGGTAAAGGGTTACAATGATGCAAGATTCCAAACTGAAAAATATTATTACAGATCACAATCAATATTTGTGTTTTGTTTGAACAACAGAGTTGTAAGATGGAAGAGTTCCAAGCAAGAGACAGTTGCCAATTCTACAATAGAGGCTGAGTATATTGCTACATCGAATGCAGCAAAGGAGGTTGTATGGATCAAGAAGTTCATAATAGAACTTGGGGTGCCTCCAAGCATCGGCGACACAATTGAGATATATTGTGACAACAATGGAGCTATTGCACAATCTAAGGAACCCATATCGCATTAGTGTTCCAAGCACATGCAAAGGGCTTCCATCTCATACAAGAGATTGTATAGTGAGGAAATGTGAAGATTTATAGAGTACCAACTGAGGATAATGTTGCTGGCCCCTTAACTAAAACACTTTCACAGTAGAAGCATGATGGTCATGTTATATCACTTGGAATACAATTCATGAGTGATTGGCTCTAAGTGCAAGTGGGAGTCTGTTAGTATGTATGCCCATAGAACAAATCATATGATGATTGTAATGACACAACCTATAAATGATTTGATGAATAAGAAAAGGCATGCTTCCCATTTATTTTATTTTATTCAGTTATGAGATAATGAAAGTAACATAATAAATGTCTAGAGAATGATATTACTCAATGACATATGTCTTCAAATACATAAATTGAACAATGAGATCAGATGAATGTTAAGAGTATATACATTGTCATTATGTCCCTAGTCAGATGTTATTATGGAAGGTAGATAGACAAAAATAACACATAAGATTAGAATGTGTGTTGGTTGATGACATGATCTCATTAGTCATGATATTGTATATCAAATCAAGCACAAATATACATGTTATAGAATAACATATTAGACAAACCCACCATAAGAGTGATACATGGAAACCATAATAGGAAGTTAGAATCATCTCTTATAGTATTGGTGGTGATTGTGGTTCTTAGACATGAAGTTACTACACTCATCACATGTCACTCGGTATGCTTTGACATCATCCAATGTAATCCTAAATAAGGGTTGCCATAACAGTGATGATTGGGAGACTGTGAAACATGGGGTTTGTCCCTCCTATGGGAGTATGCTATCTTGGACACTTGATTAGTGAGACTGAGAAATGCATGGCTATGCACATGTGAGTCAATATGAGACATTGAGATTATATATATGCCATATAGTCTGCTATAGCAAGGAACATAGATTTAATGTTGAAGAGGATGACTGCTACATGCCTTGAGTTCAATTTAGATATCAGATACAAAGGAACTATACAAACACTACAACACCAAAAAAAAATTGTAGGTTGAAGTTGTTCTCCAACTTTCCATTTACTTGGGTAGCAAGGATGTGTGACTAGGCACCTCTCTTTGCTTATGATGTCATAATTTGTTATGGACATTCACTGCCAATGTAATATGAGACCTATAGGATCACACACATAGGATACACCTAGAAGAGGAGTTTGATCATGAATGATGATTGAATTGATTGCTAAAGTGTTTAGGTATTCAGTTCAAGCAACAAATCAAATGACTGGACTCCCAACCAATCGGTTCATGTGATGAAACAACGGATGGAGTGTCAGGTTGATGGTATACTACATTGGTTGAATTCTGGATGAACCAGGACATGAACTGAGAAAATCACAGAGTGAACCAATCGGATCATGGTCATGAGATAATCAGTTCATGAGAAGATCTTCCCCATTCAAATGTGCAATTTGATTGCGTCAAGGATTAATTCTAAAGTGATGTCATGCATTAATTGTATTAGAATTGCCAAAACAATTGTGATTTGGAAACATGTTGAAATGATCGATTCATTGGGTGAACCTATCGGCTCACATGCCAATTGATTGGTTCATTGGTGAACCAACCATTTTGTTTGTTGCAAGATGTGAAAATTTGTGATATTCTGATCCCTTCCACTGCCATAGAGACTGGGAATCCTGACCCTAACCCCTTCTACAAAAAGAGGGGTATTGGGGACACAACTCAATTACCTCTAACAATTATTGTCCTCTCTTGTTGTAGTAACCAATAGAGAGCCTGAGCAAGTAATATCTGATAAAAGGAGGGATAGCAAGGGAGAACAATTATGGGGAAGTAAGTGGATGATTAGTACACCAACGAGAGGGACAACTCCTTCCTGTCCATTCTAGTAGTATGACAGGAGTTCTAGGGAGTCCATGTGGACATCCATAGAGGTGTGGAGGTCGTTGTCTTCTTCTAGGAGGACAATGTCAACATGCTATCTGTGATGAAGACCAGGAGTTGCAATAAATGTCATCCCAGTGCAACTAGAAGACACTCACGTGACTAAAATGATGAGGAGATTGTCGCTGGACTTGCTCCATGACCAGGTATATCTTTGAAACCATCCTTTCCATTCTATAGTTTTTGAGGAGATCTACTATTTTAATGGGAATATGGTAGTAACTTTTTTTTTGTTTTCGTTGCCTACCTGATGCCCATATTTCTCTACAGTATCCACATAGAAAGATAACTTAGTTAAGGAATCAACTCACCAAGTTCTCCTAGAAGGATGGAGGGACTCTATGCAATGCTTGATAGAGATTCAAGGACTTCCTGTGCTCCTGTGCATTAATGGTTTAGAGCAATATTTTTGATGCATACCTTATAAAATGGATTTTCATGCCATATACATCAAGTATTGAATTCAACCTCAAGTGGATCACTAATAAGAAAGACACCCAAGAAGACCTATGATTAAATTTAGGATATGTCCTTTAGTCATTGTCAATGGGACTTAGAGATATAACTTGTTTCTTTTCAGAATTTAACTACAACAAGACAAAAGGGAAAGCATCGTGTTGATGTAGTTGGCATCCTATAAGAAATAATTGCCAAAATTACTCAAAAGTTGGATAGAATGTCAATCCAATAACTAAACATTGATACATTAATTTATAAATCATGTGGAGGAGCTAGGAACATATCTTAATTCTGCCTATTTCAAGATGCAACTCCAGAACAATGCAAATATGTTGGAAAGTATGTAAATAAGCATCCATATGTATACAGGTTAGAAAGATTATCCAAATTTCTCCTACTAAAAAATGTTAAAAATAAAAGCCACCCAAAATGAAAAAAATGTAATAACAAAAATGACAATATGCAACCTCCAGGATTCAACAATGTAGGAAATCTAAACTCCAATTAGTAGCCACCAAAACAACCTCAATAGAAATCTAAATTAGAGTCTCTCATGAATACCTTCTTTCCACCCAACTCAAGTATATGAGCATTTTTGTTGGAAAGAGCAAGAAATAAAGGGTGCACTCCAAAAACATTCAAACAAAGTGGATAAGATAATAGCTGGTGAATGCATATTTATCACATGTTCATTGCACATGCTAGGGATGTAAGACCCTTGACCTAGCTTTTCAGTTGAACATTCTTGATTGGCATTATTATATTCTTAAAACCTTAATAGAACCTTATTATATGATTTTTTATAATGTGACAAGATAATGTTTCAAGTTTGGACACTATTTGAGTTAGATATGCATAAATGTGCTTGTTTTGGACATAATTGCAATTTACCCATATATAGGGTTTTTCTTGCAATTTTTCACATACTTGTCATGGCTTATATGTTTTAACATCATGTTTTATATAGTTGAGATTTGGTGCGCCTTTCCAGACCTTACTTTGAGTGGTGACATCTCATGTGTGAGATTAGGGTTTGCATGGATGCCCAAGTTGATGAATGACCCCGTTGACTGTTTGACTGATGAGCCCTAGTTTTGCCGACCATCAAGTTTTCCTTTGGACTTGTTTTTTTAGTGTTTGATGATTTTTCCTTATGCTACCAAGGGTTGGCGGTCAATGAGGTTCCCCATTCATCTTGGTTGCCAAAACCACCTAGGGTTAGCAATCGTTTGGATTCCTTTGTTGCCAACATCTTGGTTTAGTGGTCGTTTTCTTTTCCTGGTCAAGTGTGGTTGATGGGTTTTCTTATTATGATGGCCCTAGTTTTATGCATGAGTTTGGTGGTTGCAGAGATGAGATCTCTTGCATAGATGACATGTTTAGCATGACACCTAACCCCCCTTCTCTCTCCAACCCTAATCCATAAATGTCTCTCTCTTTGCATGCATCTAACCTCTTTACACCCCTAGTTTCCTCTCTCTTCTTCCTTGGTTGGTCTTGAATATTTTCCACTCTTTCTTGGTGGTGAAGGAGGGGCTCAAGGTTGAAGAAAGTAGGTCGATCTACCTTGCAGGCTAACCTAGGGTTTGGATCGACCCATTTTGAGATTGTTTGGTGTGATCTTTCTCTTCTTGTTGGTCTTAGTAAGAAAGATCTCCCTCTTTATCTACATTTTCCCTACTATTTTCTCTATTCTTTCTCTTCTTGGCTAAACCCATTGTATTCCATGGTAGTACTTGAGTTAGAGCTTGAAGAATATCTCTTTCTTGCCTTTTCTACCTAGGGCTTACTTCCTCCTTGGTGGTGGAGCTATCTTGGTCGTGAGGAGTGATCAAGCGAGGGCTTCCTACCTTTCTTCTTCAATATACCTTGCTGTTTGGAGTTTCTACACCAAATATAAGGTGAGATATATAACTTTCTCCACTATTATTGCTTACCTCTACCTTGCATGCACATAATCTTTCTCTAAAATGTGGTTACAAGTAGAAATATAGTATCCCTTATTTAGGTTTTGTCTTTACATGATGATCTTGAGTGGATATATCTTCTTAGATAACCCTAAATCCTTGTGAACAAATCTTTCTTTATGATGGAAGTTTTGGTGCTTGCATACATGTGGGATTCATTGGTTTTGTTCTTGAATTTTTAGGGTTTTCCTTGGATTGGAAAACAATGGCTTTTCCTTCTATGTCTTGAACTAATTTCTACCTTGCTTGTGATCTAATGGCTTGATTTCCACAAAGGTCACCAAGCTTTGATTTCATGTGGTCTATGAGATTTGTATTCCCTTGATGGTTGCCAAATATTTCATGTATGTAGTCGTTAAGATTCGAATCTAATATGGTTGCCATTTTGATACACTTTGATGGTCTCTTAGTTTTGTATCTTATGCGATCGATGAAGCTATTTGGATCTGGGTGGATGATGAGGTTGTACCTCTTTGTAGTCACTATGTTTGTTGATTTATGCAGTTTCTAAGGATCTCTAAACCTAGTGGTCAATGACATCTCTGGTGTTCTGTGGTCAATGACAATTTATGCTCCATGTTTCTCTTGGTCGCCGACCTTTTTGATGTTTCAGTGGTCGATGACAGCCCTAACCTAAGTGACCAATGAAGTTTCTTGGCCTATATGGTTGTCATGTTGTGTCAACTCTATGATGATGATGGTTGACTTTATACACTCATGATTGATGGTGCTTTGATTTTGCAACCCTAATTTGTTGATGCTTGGTTACACATGATCTAATAGTCTTACCTTTGCCCTCAAATGAGTACAACCCTAAGGTTTTAGTGAAGTGATGTTTTGTTAATTCAACTACTCTCATGAACCTAATGCTAATACGAGTAAGTGATGATGACAAATAGATCCATGTGTGACTCGCATGATAATAGAGTACTTTCTGTCTCTATGTTGTTATAATCCTAATTTTTTATCTTATGAACATCATATCTCTTAAATGTAATATTGTATCAAACTTGTGAGTCACATGAAAGGTGATGGTATGGTGGGACTTGATGATGCATAAAAAGATAATGATGTTCTTACATGGAATAATGTGAATGGTTTTATGACCTTAGACATGGCTTTGTGGCCTGATTGAGGTGTTATCCTCGTTATCATGTGATGAGGATTTGAAATCTATGATGGTATGATGATGAGTATGGCAATGGAATAGTACCAAGCGGTGATGTGATATGCCCTAGGTTTCATACATTTTATATCTTCTGAAGTTGCAATATACTCATGTTTTTGTAGAACTCTTTCAGAGTTTTTATGTAACTTGATTGATGCAGCCTTAAATCACCCAATTAATGTTATCAAATCAAGTGAAACCTTAATCATGTAGTGCCATGTGCCTTAGATCCATACTAGTTCTAGGACTTGTTGGATGGTGAAATGAGTTCTCCTTTAGTGGAAGCTCGGAGTCATACATTGTTGAATAGTACCATGTCGTGATGTGATATGCCTTATGTTTTATATCTTCTAAAGCTATAATATATCCATGTCTTTGTAGAACTCTTTTAGGGTTTTTTATGTAACTTGATTGATGCAGCCTTAAATCACCCAATTAACATTATCTAATCAAGTGAAACCCTAATCATGTAGTTCCATGTGCCATAGATCCATACCAGTTCCAAGTCCTACTGGATGGTGAAATGACTTCTCCTTTAGTGGAAGCTCGGAGTCATACACTATTGAGTATATGCATGTTCACAAGGATGACTGTGGTCATACCTTGGCAGGAGAGTGGTCGAGGTCGTACCTTAGATGATTATGATTTAGTACATATCATGTGATTGAGGACAATTGTTGTTGTACCTCAAATGTTTGGGTTTTGTATACCCTAGTTTCACTAGTATTGTGATCTTTTAAGGACATACTAGGTTTTTCACTAGTGTCATGACCTATATACCAAGGGCAGACTAGGTTGTTTTGCACTTGACCTAATGTGTCTCTATGGAGGACTCATACTATTCGAGATCGAATGAGATCTTAGGATTCAAGATCTCCTATAGATGTTGTACGATGCTGATTTTAACTTAGTAGTGGTCAGTTGGAGTTGAGTGATATACCTCAACTCCGTAAGGCTTAATAAAAGACGTAATAATATCACGTAGTATATTTATTTAGCATTAAACATGCTTCACATTGGATGTTAACCCTTACCTTATTTCTTATATTGCTTAGTTGTTATACAATGTGGTAAGAGAAATTAACTATTTAGTAAGTGATAGTCTTACCTGTTCATTCATATGTGTGCTAGTTTTTCCCATTTCTATGCCTATCTGATTAAATAACTTAGTAAATTTAATATGCTCAACGTGATTAACCTACATGGTTACTTTAATCCACTTAATCTATTTAATTTGATTATCTTAATTAATAATGTAACCTGATGTAATCAATAATCGTTGGTTGAGAGTTATATCTCTTGCTGGGACATGGGTCTCACCTTGTGGGTCACCACATCTTTTTAGGTGGTCGTCAGTGGCGTAAGTCAGGGTTGTGGTGTTGAAGAAGAGTAACTTGAAGAGAAGTATAAGTAGAAGGTTGGATAGATGTTAGTAGAGTCTTAGAGTCATCCTTTTACTCTCACATTCGAGAAGGGAATGTTTTGTAGATGATATGTATATCGACACATGGTCTTGGCAATTGCTTATGTTTGTATATGGCATGCATACTTAGAACATATCTTTTGTATACTGGTTGTGGCTGATGCCACTAGGCATATATGTAAAAGCCTGATATGGTATGTGTTGATACACAAGTGAATGGACGTTTATGTAAATGTTTTGGAAGATAGTAATAATTTTTAAAGTGGCCTTAATTTACCCTCCTTTCTGGTAACATGGATGGCTAGCGGTTAATCGTGTGCTTTATTTCTAGTAATATCATTTGGCGTGTCATTGGTCGTCCTAAGACAAGTTTGCTTGTTCCGAGTGTTCATTTCTTATTATTTTACTTATATGTGTTATTTTTCTTTTGTTATAAAAAAAATTAAGATTTTGATAACATTTATTGCTCTTATGAAGAGAAAATCACAAACCAGCTTGAAAGAAAAATGGAAGTCATTCCCCACATTTGTGTCTTACTTTTAGAAGGAATCAGAAGCAATAAGGAACAATTTAACACAAATCAGACAAGCAGATCTAGTGATCCTGCAATTGGCCAACTGGCATAGGCATCCAAGTGTGTCTCCCAAGTATTGTCCAATCGGCTGACCCACTTTACTAGTTGGCCAGTTGTAATTCATGCCTCCTAAGTTAGAGACCAGCAACATTAGTGATGACTTTTCAATCAGACGACCCAACTTGCTGATTGGCCAGTTGGAATTCATCCCTCCCCAATAAGTAGCATCATCCTTTTTGGAGGTTCACCAGTCACCTAATGCACCTCATCAATCGACTAAGTCTCCTGTAGAATAGTACCATCAGAGAAGCCTAGTTGGATAATTGGAATTGAATACCTCAAAGTCAATAATGACCAAAGTTTTGAGTGCCTCATCAGTCAGTTGACCTATTCCCTCTTGAAGAGACTCATCACAGAGCTAGTCTTTTAACTCGCCTACTAGTCAGGTGACCATAAGCCCATCAGGTGCACCACTTAAAGGTCGGTCGGCCCATCAAATTTCCCAATCGTCTCACCAACTCGGCAAATAGGCAAAATGATACAACTGCCAACCTAATTTGGGAGGCATGGCCATGGAATAAAAGACAGAATATGGCCTAACGACTAGGAGTTCGTACACAAAGTTGCATACAATTGTTTTTGTAAGATCTGGAGAAGAAGAGAAGGAATATCACCCTTTTCACGAAGTGGATCGTACCTATTGTTTTTGGAGCATATATTTATAGTTAGAGACCTCTGGCTGCTCACTTCACCTTCTTTAATGACATGCTTGTTTCTCTCCTTTATTGAATTTGTACTTCCTTTATGATATGAGCAAGTAGACCACCAATGGGGCCTGGGGAGAAGCCCCACAATCTGTACTTTGTCTTGATCATTATCATACTCATTTTTTTTCCAGATAATTAGATTGTTGTTCATTCATTTATTAGCTTTCTAATTAAATTGATCATTCAATTAGAAGGACTGATATAATACTATGCGTAGAAACCATGAAATATAGGATTGTATCCTTGAATGAATGTGTAGGATTCTAGTTGCAATCATAGTAGGAACTCTATAGGTAAATTGGGTTATGATCTGTGGGCATTGAGACCTTGAGCCCACATGGAATTTGATGCTTGTGCAACTTGTGTTTAGAAAGGAGGCAAGTTCACTTAGTATTATTCTAGTTAGCATACATTAATGGGTTGAAATGGTTTAGATCAATATGTAAGAAATGGATATGAAAAATGAATCTCCTTGTGTCCTTTAAATTTTGTTCTCAATCCACTTTTTAGTTGTTCCCTTGTGAATGTAATTTCGAATCCAACCTTACTCAATAATCACTCTCAACAATTGTTTTAAAATATTTTTCTTAATGACCTATTTGTAAGTGATTTATTGAATAAGTTGTCTCTCGTGATTGACCCTTTTTCTATACTATGATTGATCCATCCGCTTGTGGGTGAGTGATTTTGCAATGTGAAAAATGGATTGAAAATGAGTGATTTACCTTAGGAAATTTGTTAATGCATTAAAACTGACATCAAATTTGGCACAGTTGTCGAGGATAACAGAGTAACCTATGAAACTTGTTGTTTTGCACAATTAGAATTTTCCTTTTCAATTGATATTTATTCAAATATACTTGAATTTTTATTCCTCAAATTGGATCTTGTCAACTCTCCTTTTATGTACTAGTAGTTCACGCAAATCTTGCAAAGTGGTGAATTGACACATCCCCAAAGTTATCAATGGTCATTACCTAGTGGTTCCTCCCTCTATCACAACCCAATAATTTATAATAGTAGTGGCCACCATTTTACAAAGTAGAACATTCATTAGTTATAGAGGTGATGATTGTCAAAACCACTTGTAGCAATTTGTAGACTTTTATGGTTCAAACAAGAAACTCGACACGTTTGAATACATCCTCAAGCTTCATTTGTTCAAGTACTCATTAACAGACAAGGCCAAAATTTGGTAAATTTCATGGTGGGGGATAACATCACTATTTGGAGGGTCTACAAGACAAATCTCTAGATAAGTACTACCCTCCATCTCTCACATATCAAATAAGGGGCCATATCACATAGTTATCCATGGTCCCAGGTAAGTCCCTTTCTAAGGCTTGGTAACGATTCACGGAGCTTCTTTGTCAATTCTTGCATCATGGCATCTCACTAGTTCAACTAAAAGAAACTTTCTATAGAGGTTTCAAAAATGACACCAAGCATGTTCTGGATCCTCGTCCAAAATATATTTCATGTTGTAAAACATTGAACGTGTGTGGAATTTATTAAGAGAGGATCTGAGAACCAAACCCTTTCTAGAAGAGGATACAGAGGTATTATCAATGTGGCTAAGGCTAAAGGTAGTTCTAAACTCAACTCCATAAAAGAGTTTATGAATGAATTGTCCCTGAAGAAGGATAGTCTTGAATCATCTTTCAATGCCTATGATAGAAGAGGGCATCCACAACATATGTAGAAACAAGTCAATTTTGTAGATCTTTTAAGTGAAGCATGTAAAGGCCATGACTACTCCATTCTCAACTCCCAACTCTTATACAATGTCATGGTTAATAATGACCGAGTGTAAGATGAAAAAGTGCATATGGAGGACCTTAACTCCAACCACATCATTCCTAGTCAAGGATACTACCTACAACACCCTTATTTTATATATATAGTCGTACATTAGAAACCCTAATTTAAAATTTCAGATCCGAAGGCTTCAACTTAGCCTTGATGTGTCAATGGGACTTAATAATAGAATTATGATTATGTTTCCTACATAAATGAGTTTGATATTTCAGTGATAATTTAAATTCATCAAATGTAGCCCTAATTAGAGAATTAGTAGTATACAAGGGGATATAGTGAAATTGACCTTTTTAATAATGATATTATGACATAAAATTCTTGTTTGAACTTTAAATGATGATATATAACTTTCTTCAAAATATAAACCTCTAAATATTTTTAGATGGTCTTAGATAATTAAACTAACATTTCACTTAGAAAGGAGATACATATAGTAGGAAGTATCAAAACTAAGAACTAAATATAATTTCAGAATCCTTGTACCAAAATATGCTAAGAAAGAAATTTTGGTTAAATTTGACTCCCCTAGATGCTCGAAGTTGACTTGGAAAGAAGATAACCTAAATCTCTATATAATCCTAAATAATCAAAATCCAAGCTAATGAGAACTTTGGAATTTAATGGGCTGGTGTCACACATATTCATGTTCTAATAGTTTAACATGGGCCCATCTTGAGCCACTAGATCAGGATTGGAGGGTCTCACCCTCGTATCCAACCTCAAGAAGGTGATGCACTGAGGAGGAACATGTACCCATCCTATTTTAGCTCCCAAAGCCTAGATCTTGTCTCCTCTATCAACTAATCTAGCCATCAAGGAGGTACGTGTACCCATCCCAGTTCTGGCTCCCAAAGCCTAGAGTTCATTTTCTTCGTTGACTAATCTCGCCGTGTTTTGATCTATGAATATGCTACTCCAGACAAGGGTTTAAACAAGAAATGGTTTTTGTTTAATCTTTGATCTGGGAATCCCTCTCCCATATGAGCTCCACCTTCAATTTTTCCATGTATTTCTTGCCACGCCAGGTCATAACCTATAGTGCTTCTTGGTTCCACAACATATATATACCTCCACAAAATAATGTAGGATCATCCACATGCCCAAAGGTATCTCCCACTTTCCCTTAGATGCCTCTTACCCTACATTCAATATCCTTCATGCTATAAAACACAACAATAGGACTTTTCAAGGATTGATAAATCCAAAATGATGCCCTAACACCTGTATTGATCTTCACATGACACCAGAAAGCTCTCAAGGTCTTCAATTGAATCCACAGTAAGGTATTTAGCCTTTCCCTCTTTTTCCTACCTACATCTATCCTTGAAGTGGTGGTAGGTATTCATCATATTAGACTTTATTCACCATCATGTTTCCTCATCCAGAACTTCTCTGGTGATCAACAATCTTGAACCAACTTCTCTTAACCAATGAACTTTGACTCACCTCCCCCTCTCATGATCCTTGACTTGATTCCTTCACCTTCCACAACGAGAGCCTCCCCAAGAGCTTCCATCAGCCCACACCCTATTCTAGGTCTTGTTGGGTTCAGGAGGTGATGGGGTTGATTCCCAAAGCTTTTCTTTTTAGTGAATATGCTCATATTCAAGTCTTGTATTTTTTAGATCTTTGCTATAGTAACATTGTCTTTCTTCTTTGTCCTAAAGATGATGATCCTAGGGGATTGCATTTTCATTTTTATCCTTGATGGATCGGTTTCCAGTGTTACACCCTCATAAACATAATTGGCTTGTGTCCCCTTGACTGCCTTTTGACTGTGGGTTCTTCTCTGGGGAGACGGTGGCTGGGTGCTGGTTCCTATTGGGTCTCGTCTTCTGGATAATTCATATACATGTGTATTTACAAGCTTTTTGATTGGCCAGTAGTTGAAAACTAATAACAAGTCATTCGTACATCATAAAATTTTGTACAAAAAATCATTGAAAAGGTTTTCAAACAAAGAATAATAATATGGTGGTTTTGAGTCCCTTTTCAAATCCTGGTCCCTGATCTATTATAGATCCATGGAACCCTAAAATTAAGTTAGATAGTAATTATTAATGCATGTTAATTATTTTAATAGGGTAATTACGGTTTCCTCAACATCAAAAGACCATTTGGAGGTCCTCCAATCTCTGTAAGTGGTCCATGCACTTTGAACTTAGTTATTATATGTTTATGTGCTATTGTGTACCTATTATAATGTGAAAGTATTATGTACACTATTGTTTCATCTATTAAAGTTAAAAGTTAATGGATAAGTGGAATCCTTTTATTGTTTATTTTCTAGAATAATCATATCATCTCATATTCATGATTAAGAGCAAGAGTAAAGAGTATTCAAGAGTAATAGTAAAGATAATGAATGAAACTTATATAAGATCTTCGTCATTGGCTTTCCTAGCATACGGTGTACTCTGGTAAAAACCATGGGCTTTCCTAACATAGAGTGTACTTCAGTAAAAATCATGGGCTTTCCTAGCATACAGTGTACTCCGATAAAAACCATGGGTTTTAAAGAGAAGCGACACTTTTGTGTAAAAATTAAATATTCTTATATAAGTGAGATAAAAGACAATGATAAAATGCAAAGCTTATTTTCATGATGATTTCTTTTCAAAGTATATGTTATTTCTCTATTATAATATGTACAATTCCACTTACCAATTGTTGTTTGCATGATTGGGGGCGTGATGCCCACATGAAAGGAGCAACGTCAAGGATAGAACTGTCTAAGAACCAAAAAAAGAAGGAGATCAAGGACTTTTGAGCCAAACCTGGTGGGGTCCCAACTATCAATGTATTAGTGTCTCCTTTATGTTTATGAGACATGTGTTTTAGTTTAGGTGTGAATTTTATGTTTTGAGTTTGAGATATGAGAAATTGCATAATGTATCTTGTGTTGGTTTATCGAACTTAATTTAATGCAATGATTATAAAGTTTGTGACATTCACAATAAGATTATGCTTCCGCTCAATGAGTTATATGTTTTAGAAAATTGGTATGTTACACTACCATATGAACCAATATAGAAACCACCTTGGTTTCTAATATTGTAATTTGGCATGAGAAGAAAATGCATCACAACAATGGCCATATTAACATAGAAACCTAGGTCGTGGTCCTCTTGGGTTCCAATATAATCAGTAACAAAACATCAAAAACTAAGGCAACTTCAGAGAGTTTTCTAGAACCATGGCTATAGTCAAGGGCAACAATTTTAGAATCCAAACCAAGTGGCACAAATACCACATCCAAGAAACCTAACTTCTAGTGATGAAAAGTTCTTTTCCATAAATAAGGTCATGTAGTCACAATAGTCTTTAATTTGTAGACAATAAATGATTCTCTCCCATCAGTAAGCCTACTAGAAGTTCATTGACTCACTATTGGTCCAACTTTCCACATCTCTATTCCCTCCCACGTGAACCTTCATCGAGCAGTTTGAAACAATCCTAAGCATCCCAAATAGTTGAAGGTCATTTCCACACATTCAGACAACATGTACACTCCCCCGCCTTTAGTGAAACCAGTAACCATTCCCATTGACTTCGATGATGATGACATATTGATGGTTGAGGAGGATCAAGCATAGTATACAATGGTTGATGTACATGCATGAAAGACAAATGGTGTTGAGAAATCACATGTTGACATTTTTGAACCTAACATGTCCATTTACAAATCAATACACACATATCAATCACGTATAAGGAAGACAAAATTGGATTTCGGGTTCATGAAGTTCAAGGAATCTAAGAAGATGATTCACATGGACATCCTCTTCTTGGATATCCTTTCTGATATACAAGAGTGGTCAAAGTACTTAAAGACACTATTGACCAAGAAATTCACCACTGAGTAGTATGAAACTTTAAATCTAGCTATGAAACAACAAGATGCCCAAGAAGCGGAAAAATCATGGCTCATTTGGGATTGGTTGCAACCTTAGAGACAACAAGTGCATTAAATGGATAGAATATTAGGGTTCTAGCATTTCAATCATGTTGTATAGCCTTTTCCAAATGTTGGGATTTACTCATTTACTCACTACATCCATGACCATTAATATAGATAATCCTCTATGATGAAGCCTATGGCAATCATAGAGTATGTTCTCATCAAGGTTGGTGAGGACACCTACGTACCTTGTGATTTTGTGATCATGAACATCAAAGATGATCTTATATATCACTTCATCTTTGTTTGGTTGTTCCTAACCATGGACTGAGCTCTAAATGATGTAGAAGGTAGTATCATTCTTTTAAGGTAGAGAGAGACACTCGAGTTTAGGATGTTTGACACTTTCAAGGGGCATATCATACATGAGGATGTATTTTTCTTGAATGCATTGATAAATTATCTTATCTTAGACATGAAAGAAAATAATATGAAGACCCCTTGAAAATAGTCCTCACCATCCTAGACAGTTTATATTTTGATGACACACAAGTTGATCAACGTCAGTTTCACATGGACACCTATGAAGAGGAATCCAAAGCTGAAGTTGAAGAACTAAAAATGACATCAGTGGTCAACGAGGATGCAAAATCACCCAAGGTACCAACTATGAAGGCCCTTCCTGGGGGATTGAAGTACATCTTTCTAGATAAGCAATAAATATATCTCGTGATTATAAATTCAGATGTCACAAAGGATTAGGAAGATAGGTTGATGACTAAGATAAGGAAAAGGAAGACAATTTCAGTTACAAGATGAATGATTTGACATGCATAAATTAGGCTATCTACATGCACAAGCTATTCATGGTGGAGGATTGCAAGCTTTCAAGAGACTCCAAATGAAAATCGCACCCCAAACATGACTGAAAGTCATCAAATTACTCACGACTGGGATTATTTATCCAATTTCAGATTCTCCTTGGGTAAGTCTAATGTAGGTTGTCCCAAATTAAGTTGGAACTATAGTTGTGAAGAATGACACAAACAAGCCCATACACACCCACATAAACACAAAGTGGATTATGTGCATTGACTATAGAAGGTTGAACAAGGATACACAAAAATATCACTTCCCCCTCCCCTTCCATGATCAAGTTCTAGAGGAATTAGCACATCAAGAATTATTATGATATTTGGACGGCTACTCAAGCTTTTGAAAGATTCTTATCCAACTTGATGATCATGAGAAGGCCACTTTTATCTATACATTTGGTACATACACTTTCCAAGTAATTCCCTTCAGATTGTGCAATGCACCCACTACTTTTCAACATTAGTGATACCCATGTTTGCGGGATCGACACAAACTATGATGGAAGTTTTAATGGAAGATTTTTCTATATATGGTGACTCCTTTGACTCTGTTATCATCACCTTTACCTTGTACTAGCAAGATGTGAAGAAGCACATCAGGTGCTAAATTGGGAGAAGTGTTTCTTCATGATGAAGGAGGGCATTGTTCTTTGCCATAGGGAGAGTAAAAAGGGGATATAAGTAGACACGGAGAATATTGAAGTCATTAGTAAGCTTGCACCACCGTATATAGTTAAAGAAGTTTGTGCCTTCATGGGGCATGTAGGTTTCTATCACAAGTTTATCAAATATTTCCCAAAAATTGCAAAGACGATGAAAGACCTTCTTTTGAAGGATACCACTTTCTCTTTTGATTCTACATGCTTGGAAAGCTTCACAAATTTGTAAGATGCTCTAGTCACCACCCCTATCATCCATGTACAAAATTTATCTCAATCTTGGAGATCATGTTCCATGCTAGCGATTATGTTAGGGGAAATTTTGGGACAATAGGATGACAAGAGGAACCATTTCATATACTATGCCTCAAAGACTCTAGACTAAGCCCAATGCAATTATGCCACCACTCAGAAGGAGCTTCTAGACATTGTGTATGCCTTTAATAAATTTAGATCAGAACTTGTTGGTTTAAAGGTGATATTCTACACCAACCATGCTATGATCCTCTACTTGATGATCAGGAAGGATGGCAATCCCAGGATGATATGGTGTATTCTATTGTTGCCAGAGTTCTATATGGAGAAACATGAAAAGAAGGGGAGATATCACATGAATTCTTACCACCTTAGCATATTCATTTTCCAAAAATGGCAGCATGCCAATTGAGGATTCCCTCCTCGATGACTAGACAATAAAAGTTTCTATCCACATTCCTTGGTTTGCAGATTTGGTGAACTATCTAGCTGTTAGAATTCTACACCCAGGGTACATGGGTCATTAGAAGAAGAAGTTCATGCACAACTTCGATTATTAATATTGGAATGAGTTGTACCTCTTTCATCTTGGAGCTCATAGTTTGTATTTATGATGTCACAGAGGAATAAGAGCACTCTATTCTTGAGCACTGTTAGTTGTGTCTAAAAGATGGCCACATGAGTGAAAAGAAAAATATATTGTAGGTCATGCAATGTGGGGTTCCTCTGGCCTAAAATATTTAATGACAAAGATCTTGAAACATATCACAAGGTGGTGGTTTTCCCTTGATAGTATGGTAGCAGGTTGAGATTTTTGATGTTTGAGGGATGGACTACATCAATGCATTTTCCCCATCTTGTGGATACTCTTACATTCTAGTTGCAATGGATTCTTTTTCAAAGTGGGCATAGGCAAATACCATTGTCTCTAGTGATTCCTAACCCGTCATGAAGCTCTATAAGGATTATTGTATTCCCTAGGTTTGGAGTACCTCACATGGTTATCTCTGATGGTGGATCTTAATTTCTAGAAAATAAGTTCAAAAATCTGCTAAAGAAGTATATAACCAAGTGGCCTCTCCAAAATCATCCTCAACTAGTGTCAAAGTAGAACTTTCTCTTAGACAAATCAAGTCCATCATAAAAAAGACTATGGGACACACAAAGAAGGATTATGCATTGAAGATTAATGATGCTCTTGGGCATATCAGGAAGCATTTAAAACATCAATGGGCAGTACTCTATTCTATTTGATATATAGAAAATCATGGCTCCTCTCAATCGAGATGAAACATAAAGCTATCTAGACAATTTGTTTCCTAAAGTTTGATGTATCTATTTATTGAGAGAACTAAATTTTACAACTGCAAGACCTAGAAGAACTTCACATGTCCACCAACAAAAAAGCACACATCTACAAGGAGCAGGCTGAGATGTGGCATGACAACCACTTGAGGAGAAAATACATCCAAATGGAAGTTCAAATCTTTCTCTACAACTCCCCCTTGAGATTTTTTTTTGGGAAAACTGAGATCCCGATGGCATGGTCCCTATCTAATGAAGAAGTTCTACCCACATAGAGCATTCATTTTATGGAACAAGGACAAGGGTGATTTTTTGGCGAATATCCAATCCTAAAGTGGTATATCGCTTCTAAATGTTTTGCTACAAAGGAAGCAACATTGCTTCCCCTTTCCAATCTAGTCACCATATGTAAATTTAGGCATCAAACCAATGACGTTAAACAAGGTGCATTCTAGGTGGCAATATGGCAGATAAGTATTTAGATTTGAAATTTTGCATTAGGACTAGTTGTATTGAATTTTGATTATGCTATTTGATCTTCTTATTTGAATTCTATAGTTAAACACTTAGTTAATTTGATATCTTGTTTGTGATTGTCTATAGGGTTGATATCTAGCTGATTTGAAATCTTTGGACCCCCTAATAGCAAATTGGATCACTTGGTCGGCCGACTGAAGGGTCACCATTTTGCTCAGCATGGACCATAAGGGGGTTGGCCGATTGGCAATCCCATTTGTTAGAATGACCTATAGAAGCGATCTTTCCCCTATTTCTAGTCATCTGACGATCTAATCTGACCACTTGACTGGAACGGTTATTCCAGTGTATAGTATTTAGTGGAATTGCAAGGTTATTTCCAATCGGGTGGTTGATTACTCTGATAAGCTGATAGATTTGGGACAACAATCATGTATGAACCTATTTGAGTAGACAAGTGGAGCCAAGTTGGTCAGGAGAATAATGTCTACCCTTCCGTTCACTTCATCTCCCCAGTTGGACAACTAGAATCAACCCAATCAGCCAGTTGATGCTTACCCTTCATCACCACTTACAAACCCCAATTGTGCGATTGGATTGCATCCAGATAGATGACTGGCTGTCTATTGTATATATAAAAAACCTTGGGGGCAAGGTAGTCAACACCAACCCTTCCTCCCTTGCTCTAGGACAACACCAACAGTTGAGACCAATCTCCCTCTTTCTCTCACCAACACCTTCTCCCATCAGGCAACACCTCCACCATAGGCCAGTCAACTTATGACAACATCACCAACAGTGCACCGACTCTCCTCCATCTTGATCAACTGACCAAGCAACTACATTATTCCCTCTATGAGGTGGCATTTCCTCTCCTCTAGTCACCTGATGCATTCTACCCCAATCTGATAATTCCAATCAGGTGACATTTCTTCTCTTCTATCCTCTTCCAGATTAGCTCTTGATTTTCATGATCTCTTCTCCATTGATCACTTGACTCATGGCTAACTAGATTGACTAATATACTACTACCACCCTACACCCATTCCTAGTTGGCTAGCACTCACTGCATCAAATGCCTAATTAGTAGGACCAGATCAGATGCCTAATACACACCTCCAATCACCTAACTCAAGTTGTGAATTGACCAACTAGGACCACATCATGGGTGCATCTTGGAATTCTCATCGTCGTACATGCTATTTTGATCAGCTGAATGGAATATCAGAAGTTTCTCAACATGCCACACATAAGGGGAAGTGGATCAAACCAACCGTATGGTGGTTCTAGTTGCAAAAACCTACAAAAATGCATACCCTTCAGCTCCAAGAAGGCAAAGGTAAGGCAACTCTCATAGCTCCATCTCTCTTCTGCTCACACTCTACTTGACCAACATGCAACATTCACATTAAGGAGAGATGTGCTAAGGACAACTTGCTCACTCCAAAAAATATGGAGGAAGACGAGGCTTATACCAAGGAATATGTGTTGACAACATAGTAGCAGTCTGAAGTTCCATTGACATCAGTGACGCTCGGTGCTGAGTTGTCTTCATTCATGTGTATGCTTCCTCTTCTCCTCTACCTCAGAAGTATTCACCAAAGGAAAATACTCCCCACCCTTTCCCACCTATCTTTCCCTCTCACTTATCCCCTGTTATGAGAAATTACAAGGCTCTGGTCACGCCCAGTCATATGACGTAGTTTAAGACAATGGAGGTCATTGGCATGTAACTTCCTAGATGGGCATGCACAACCATGCTCAAGCCCCTAGGCATCTACAACACACTTCTTGCATTGATATTGGTTGTACATTTATATCTTCCTCTTCTACATCTGGACCATCTACAAAGAGCTCACTCTTAAGTTTTTTCACCAAGTATACCATGCATGTCACCAACAACAACTAGTACAGTTTCTCCTTATGTATGTTTCAAGAGGATCATTCCTTGGATGACACTTTCTCACTATCATAATCGTAGATATCAACAAGGAGTGGCAAGTCAAATACAATGAAGAAAATCAAAACCCCACTATTGAGAAGTACAATGTCGACAAGTTCTAGGTAGAGTTCAGTGACAAGATCTCCCCTATTCCACATGGAGGCAAGACATCATTCTTCATAACTTGTCGATCTATTATCTATACTACATCCTTTCCTGGACCACTTTTGGTCGGGAAGGTACACAAGGTGGTGCCACCACCATTGATCTTTGTTTCTTGTGGTGTGTGTTGAAAAATGAGCCATTCAACTATGATGGCATACTCTTTGGTCATCTACACATGCAGCAGTAGTGGAACACTAGTTCTAAATTCTATTAGGATGGAGTCATCACGGTGATATCCTTCTACCTTGGATATACCCACAGTCCCTTCAAAATAATCACAAAACAAAATCCATATTACTTTATTGGTATCAAGTATTTGGTGTCTTCTACCTTTCTACCTTCATCAAGATATCCAAGGAGGGTGGCATCTATTATTGGAAATTTGAAGACAGTTTTGTTATGCTTGTGCTACCCACTCATGCTTACTTTGTGGTACCCAACCTCGTCTATGACCCTTGTGACTTGAGCGTGTTACATGAGGGAGAATCCCCCTTCTAAAGCTTTCTGATCCTATGTATGGATGATGCAATGTTTCCATGGAATCCAATGATGAGCAATATTCACCTTTGTCACCACCCATGAGACGTCACATAAAGTGTCATGTTTTAGACAATGTAGGACCATCTGGGCCCTATAGCTTCACTAATCTCTAGTAGTACTAGATCACATTGAGGTGACCCAGACCCACATGGAGAGGAAGTAGCAGTGCAATGTCCATCAAATAAACCATATATACTTGATGCAGCATGTAGACGAGTAGTGGCATGTAGGTCGAGGTGACCACATGCATTCCCATAAATACTATAAGACTATAGTGCAACACATACATACCTATCTCCTACCTCTCGTATTGGGGAGACCAGCATAATGAACCCCCACCATATTAGGATCCCCCACAATCATCCATCATCCAAGATTGGTTCGACCAACCATCATGGAAATTTTTTCAAGATCAACCCAACCAACCCACACATCTGCTTTAGCATCATCCACCACTAACATGTTAGCATGGAAGTTGGTGTCGATTCTTGTTTCTATCTTCCCCTCCATTTCAGACCCATATTTTTCTTGAGGATGAGAAAATTTCTATGTTCAGGGTGGAGGGTGGGTGGTATATCACTAATACACCACTTTATCTTTACCTTTTGTTTCTTTCCTTTTAGAATTAGTCTTTGCATCTATTTTCTTGTTGTTTATTTTCAAATTCCAAGATCAACTTGCATGTTATCAACAATTACCTATTCCTCCTAGATTCAATTCTTATTTTCTTATTTTGTTTATGTAAAATCATCAATTTACCTAATTGAATGAAATGAATCCTCTTGAAATGTTTAATCATGAAATATCAATGCTAGAACCCATTATGTCACGAAGACACATATTGACCCCATCAATCTAACCATTTGGGTTCATCTTCTTTCGTTTGATGGTCACAAAGTATAATCTTAGACTAAACAAATTTTATGGGCACATAGGCTTTACATATGAGTTCAGCATCTACAACCTATAAGAGTTAAGGAGGGATGAACTTTGGTCCTAAATCACTCACAATGACAAGTACCACGTTCCTTATGATAGAGCTTCCCACATCCACAAACTCATACTCCAGTGTATCCATCACTTCATCAAATTTGTTTATTTGCAAGGAAAGATACCCAAGAGGTGAGGGTCTAACAAATATTTTTCTCTTAGACCATGTTGCATGATTACAAGGTAAATGTTGGTTGTGTTTTGATCCACACATTCATCAATATAAAGGAGCCCACAAAAGGGGACATTATGATTGGGGGAATAATTTCTCAGTTGGCCATGAATTTAAAGGTTTACTTAGACCAATTTAAGAGTCCCCATGGGTAACATCAGTTTCCATTAATCTACTAAATGCTTATGGGCTACTTGTACACGATCTAGATGATGACAAGAAGTTCCACCATTATTTCTATAGGCATGGAGAAAATTCCTTGGGCATTCCAGACCATACAAGACTACACTAAAGAAGTATGAGAACTGGTTCTACACTTCTGATGAGGATGTAGAGTAGCATCCAATTTAGTCCTATGCATCCAAGGAGGGTGCTTCTTCAAAACCACCTCACTATGCAGCCATTTGCAAGAACAACGCACACTGGAAGTCAAACTGACTATTCATGGGAATCTACTAACATGGCCCATATTTGTGGCTATATGTAATAGATATTTAGTAGACAACATCCCTAGACTACACATCTGCAACACTAGTATGTGAACATGTCTTCCATGGTTCGATTAATTTCACCACGATTATGTGATTTGAGATATATTGAGACATTTTCTACATCTTTTGAAGTTTTATTCTTGATTTATGACACAAATACATCTCCATTCTTGTTGCAACTTGAGTGATGCAATTGAAATACGAATGATTGACTTATATTAGTCCAATGTAATTATGATCAAGAAGTGCCATGGAATGTAGGAGATGTACTTGTTTTGGGATGTTGTTGTCCAAATGTTTGTTTCTTTGGTACCCATGTTGGTTTTTTGGTGACTGGAGGTTGGTGTTTTTGGAACCCATGATGGTTTGTTGGTGAATGAAGGTTGACTTCTTTGGAACCCTTATGTTGGCATGTTGTTGATAGAAGGTTGGTTTCTTTGTCACCCATGTTGGTTTTTCAATGAACGAAGGTTGGTTTCTTTGGCACCCTTGTGTTGTCATGTTGGTGAATGAAGTTTGGTTTCTTTTGCACCTATTTTAGTTTTTTAATGACTGAAGGGTGGTTTCTTTGGCACCCATGATAGATTGTTAGTGATTGGATGTTGGTTTCTTTGGCATATGTGTTGTTTTTTTGGTGATTGAATCTTGCTTTCTTTGTCACTTATGTTGTATATTGATGATTTTTTTTAGTTTTCCTATGTATACTGTTAATCCCCATAGTTAAAAATAAAATGAGTAAGCCGGACATATGGTATCTCTGTTAAGGGTTTACTTGGTTAATTACATGGCACACTAATATTTATATTCTAAACTTTCTATTAATAGTCAATCACTCTTTATTGTATCATTTGTGGTTTATACCTTGAAATGGTGATTTTTATATGTTGTTTAATCTAATTAAATTATATAGTTAGATTATGTACTTGTAAGAAACATATTTTATCAATTGTTGAATAATTTTGGAGGGAGATGGGTCTCTCCTCATACTTTGCCACATGTTTTCGGTGATTGGAAATGTAACTAAGTATATGGTGGTGAGGAGTTTCCATTAGTAGATTAGTAATAGGTTGGAGATTGGTTATGGTTTTTGATTGTTTATCATATAGTCCTCCTTGTCATCTTAGGTCCAGATAGGGTGGATTTCATGGGTTACACCTCCAGATAAAATTGTTGGCTTGTTTTCCTTATGTAGATGTATATGTATAACTATGATAGGCATATATTTTGTATATAGGTTGTGACTAAGGTCAATAAATAGTATGGTGTAAATCTACTTGTTGATCTATGAATGAAAGTTTGGGCCTTTTGTTCAAATATATTTTGTATATGCTTAGAAACTTTTAATATGTGTATCATGTACCTCCTTAGTAATGATGTTGATTAGGATTGAATCATTTTGGTTTTTAGTAATCCAATGATTGTGTGGTGGGTGCTCTAAGAAACCATGTTCATATGCCTATACTTTATGCATAAATTCATAGAACCATCCTTCCTCTCCACCAACAACACAAGAGCACCCCAATCAGACGTGCTTAGATGTATGAAACATTTATCCAACAAATCCTAAAGTTGTGCCTTCAACTTATTCATCTCAACTGGTGTCATCCTATAATGTGATTGTTCTATTAGTTGTGTCTTCAATAACAAATTGATTCCAAAATCAATCTCCCTAGGAGGTGGAACATCCTAAATCTCATCAAGAAACACGTACACAAACTCTTTACCACATGAGTGTCATCTATCTTAGGACTGCTTGCCTTGGTATCTGTGACATGTTACTTGAAAGATGCACAACCCTACCTCATCATATTCTTTCACATAGTTTATTATACTAAACATGTAGGGAGGGTATTCATATCTCTTAGGAAACATCAAGATATACTACCTTAGGACTGCTTGCCTTGGTATCTGTGACATGTTACTTGAAAGATGCACAACCCTACCTCATCATATTCTTTGACATAGTTTATTATACTAAACATGTAGGGAGGGTATTCCTATCTCGTAGGAAACATAAAGATATACTACCTTGTCTAGACTTTTCCACTTTAAAACTACAATCCAGAGAAACATTATACTTCTCTAAGATATCCAACCCTAGGATCACATCAAGTCCATGCATGCAAAGTGGCATGAGGTCCAATCAAATGATACACCACGAAAAGCAAAGGACACATATGGGATAAACTTCAAATAAATAGTGGAACCAACCAAAGGGGTTTCTATAGAGATTTGATCACATCTACTACTAACATGCAAGTTGTAATGGAGAATCACCTATCCATTTTAAAATGAGTATTGTAGCTAAATGAGACAAAATAGATACATAAAAAGAAGTATATAAGTCAAAATGTAAAAGTTTCATATAATCTATGATAACATGTATGTTGACCACTCCTTTAGGATGGGTAATAGCCTAGACTCAAGTCATCCCTTGTTGACTTAATCAACCTTTTCCTCTCTCTATTGGTCCTGAAAAACCTACCTAAGAAGTTTGGCCTTATCCTCTTTCACTGTTACTGTATAGCTATGAGCACATTTGGATCTACCTCTACCGTTATGTCACATCCTAGTTCAAATGTGGGGAAAAGGTATTCATGTTCCCAAACTACCTACATTGGAAACACTACCTTGACTAAAAACATCATGGACTTGAGTGAGTGTTGTTGTAAAATATGCACCATCTCCCATATTACAGCCTAGGTGACCTAGTTATTGACATAGGTCCTAAATTGTTTTCCCTATAAGGTAAAAAACCTTGGCCTTTTCCCTTTTTAGGATACCACTCAAACTGAACTTGCACTGTCAACTATTACAAAACTAGCCTTTGTTGTGACTGTTGATATTGTTTTTCTTGTTCTTATGCCATCAAATACCTCAGCTCCTTGTAACTTCCAAAGTGTACCCCTGTGACTTAGTCGACCTCTTCCTTGAATCTGCATCATGACAGTTCACCATCATCCTCTCAATTCTACTACCTCCATAAAGGTTGAGTTCTAGTCATGCATCTCCATAATGGTTACTAATTGAGTCAACTCAAATTGTAAACCCATCTCAAACCTTCATATCCTTTCCTTCTCCATATCATATAGATGAGAAAAAGCTCAACAACTTCATGAAATGTGCCTTAATCATTCATATATAACATCTTCTGACACATATGTTCAAATTGAGTTATATTTTCCTCCAAATAAGATTGAGGGAAACATTTGCTCTCAAAATCCTAACAAGACTACCCTTTTGACCACTTAAACATGCCTCTTACCTTCTCTATAGCTTGCAAATGGCCATCACTATCTTTAAGCAAGTAGATACCATGATTTATCTTGTCCTCCAGTGCTATGTCCAACATTCACCTTCACTAGTTGTGCCATCCAAAGATTCACATACACCAGATCCACTATTCCAACATACGTTGTGGCACAAACCCTCTTTAGACTCTGAATGGTCTTCCCTAGACCCTAAAAAGACTCTTGTACATTTGTTGTAGGGTGTGGGGGGTGAATATTCACTCCACTAAGTGTGAAAAGGTAGACATCAATTGCCCAAACATCACTTGGAATATGGGTCAACTAGTGTTGTTAGGGTCGAGGGAGGTGATATAGGTTGTGTTGTCCCTTCCTCTGGTACTCTCATCTTTTGTATCCTATTCTATTCACCACCTCCTCGATCTATGTATCTACATTCTCTTCATGTATCTCAATCATATCTAAGTAATGATAAATGATAGTTAGATATATAAGTCACAAAAGAATAAACAACAACATCCATGTCCCTTTAAACTCAATGGATTAAAACTTTGATACCACCAAATGTGACACTCACTCAAAAAAAAAATCTAATAGTACCTCAACCAGTATCATCAACCATCAAAGTATAGAACATACAAAATAAAAATTTTGATTCATATCCACAAGATTTACATAAAGGGGCCAAATTTCATTCCTTCATTGGTTATTATGCAAAGTTTATTATCTATTAACTTTTGCTAGTATTTATATAGAAAAGATATATCTTTCAAATTCTAACACATGAAACTTTATATACAAGGCATGGAAGACAAAAACTTGATGCATAGATACATACAATATAAACCACCTTTCTTTGGACCTAAGCATATAGGAATAACTCTAGGGCTCCATCATCCTCTTCTATATCTATCGTAAAAAAGGTGGTTCCTCTATAACGAACCCATATGTATGTTGTTGTATACCTAAAAGATGTGGAAAACCATGAGGGCGAGATCCATGTCCCAGTGAAATTATATAGCATCATATATAATTCTATGCTTACAAGCCTACTATTACAGAGTATAAAGGTAGATTAAGTAATAATTTCAAATTTCTACAAGATATGAAATAACCATGTATAAAAAATATAAGTCAAACAAAAATACGAGTGATATATATACGAGTCATTTTCCAAGTAACGTAAATAGATATCTATACACGACTTGATTATTTATTTTATTATTAAGTCTTGGGTAGTTTGAGGTCTATAACTCAAACCATAATGTAGTGGAAGTGAGGCCCCTAGTTCACTATGTAAGATATTAGGATTATCTATCTCCATAAGATCCCACCACATCACAATTAGTGTGAGTATATACATAGTAGTGTATGCATCATCCAAACCTACTAGTAGAGAGCTCGAAAGCAAGTCTACATACTCATGCTTATCTTGGGTACTCAGGCCATGGAACCTCTTCACATTGTATATGAAAAATCACATCACATGTCTCATTCACATTGTCACATATATTAGGAGATACAACCTCAACCACACTCATACACATATCCACCATTTGAATGTCAAGGGACCTTCCACCACTCACCTACAAATACTCAAAAGTATATCACTTTTAGTTTCTTCTCACAATACAAGATTTCTAGTATAATACACATGTTACTATCCCATATTTTGAACACTTGTATAGTTCTTATCCATCATAGAGTGCTACATTTTATTGTTGAATTGATTCATTAGGTCAATTTATTCATTTTTATATTGAATCGAGCAAGGGTGCAAACATGGAATAGAGATGTACTATGATATTAATATTTTAGAAGGCAGTCCTGAAGATATAAATTATCTGATGCCACGTATCAAAGTGACCATACCCAACCCCAATCACCATTGTTTTCAATATCAAAGCTACATATTCATATAGGATCAAACTTTACCTCCAAAGGTCACATTCCTTTTCACACTAAAGTCATGAAACGACATGCAAAATTTTGTACACAATATCCAAAGCATGAGGAAGATATTTCCAAAGCATGACTATACATAAAATTGCCATTATGATTATAAATATCTACCTTTATGTATGAAATCTAAGGCCTGAACATCATAATAGTTAGGAAAACCTCTGAATTTCACCATAGAAAGCCACACAAACATTAAGGATATTAAGAATTTTGCATTATACCCAACATGATATCATACAACTCATACAAACTCTATTTTATGGTGAAAGCACATATATATCTAATATTCAACATTATATTCACAATAATACTTAACATTATCATCATCCTTAGGAATAGGGGAAAGAAGGAATTTTCATAATTATATGTCATGCTACTAAAATATCTCATAAAGACTTCATTTTTAGGCAGAGAAAGTTTGCTTTTAGCAAGATTCGAGTCTGCATGCGGCAGTTGTGGTATGAAAAGCTAAAGGAGGCTATATCACTTTCATTGAGATGGGAAAAACATGATCTAGAAAGAGTAATACGTCTAAGACTCCAAAGCCACTCCAAATAGCCCACCAAAGCTCCATGTAAGCTTCTCCATAGCAAGATCTTTAGCTATTTGGGGCAAGTTCCACCATTGAGATTGACCAATGGAAGAATATAAGAGGGAAAACAACAAGAAAATAGAGAGAGAAAGGATGATTTTACATGGTTTAGGCTTGTTCAACTCAGATAGAGAGAAAAAGGAGGGATTTCTAGCTATTTTGGGGAAGTATGGAGCGTGACCAAAGGAAGAAAATAAGAGGGCAATCAACAATAAAATAGAATTGAAAAGATGATAATACATGCTTTAGATCCAAAATAAAGCTACTTAGCCTTAGATCCACCAAGGGAATCTTGATATCCAACTCTCATGCACATGAAAGATTTAAGCCATGGCTATTGAGGCCCTTGGGATCCTCTTTGGACTCCTTCATTCCTCCTCCATGTTATAGGAGGTCTCTCAGTTTTGAAATAAGGTTGGGGTCTATGGGTAGGAAGTATATATAAAAAGGATGGGAAAAAGTCCAAAGCAGCCCTCTTTAAGTGAACTTATCAAAGTCCAAGCAAGGGAAAGATATTGAGGCTCTTCATTCCCATCCATTGACGGTGCCCCATGGAGGGTCCTACCCCTAGACCCATTGAGTATCCCTGCAAAAATACATTTGATGTCCAAGCCTCTTTCACCTATCGAGGCTCATGACCAACTAATCTATCTAGATACCCCCTCCAACATCCATTGAATCTCCCTATACACAATCCAATCGAGGGTGCCCACCTAACTAGTCGAGGCACCCTCTACACCAATCCATCAAGGTTGATCAAGGTGTAAATACATTAAGGCTAAAGGTTGCACGTCGAGGCTAGGCACCACCAACCACTAAAACAAGCTAGGATTAGGGTTAACACCTAAGGAAGAAACCCTAGATAAACATAGTTCTCTAAAGCACATAAAACTAAGAACTTATATGAAGGAAAACATGATCCTATATAAATTGTAAATAAATTGTGATTAAGTGATCATGCATGGTGAACTAGCATATTAATCCTCATGCATTCAAGAAATCACAAATTAGGGAAAATGAAGTGCAAATTGAACCAAATTACGATTTCCAATTAATTTATTGATTTTAAAACTTAATAAAACATTCAATTATGATGAAAAGAATATATCATTAAATGTAAAGTGTCACATAACCGTTCTTACTCCAATCTCAATCCCACTTCCCAGATAGTGACACAGGAATTGAAGCGCCTGTCTCTGAGTTGCCCAAAAGGATCTCACACACTGGAATATACAATAAGAAATAATAACTCATAAAATAGGATATTTAAAGAACAAACTAACCCAAATGGGATATTTTCCCAATTATCCTTATCACTAGAGTATATAAAGTGCATAAGCGATCTAGTCAATGTTCCATTTATTTTGCTTAAAATCAAGAAAATCATGACATAATAAATGCAATTGCACGTTATGCTATCAAAAACATGTAAAACAATTTATAGAAAAATAGTACACTTGGCGGGACTTATATTCAAGAAGCATAACAAGAAATTTTCCAAAACCAATATTTATTTGACATGATTTTTATTCCTAACAATTCAATTTTTGTTACAAGTTCCCATTATGCTGATTTGAGAAGCATGCTTATATATTTTGTGTGGCTCCATCTCCCCAACAAGATGGGGGAGATCACCAGGCTCCTTCTCTCCATATGAGGTAGGAGGTCAATGTACAAGTTCCACCCTCCGAATGAGGAGGTCTCTTGCACTCAATATCAACATTATCATCATCTATATACGGGCAGTCATAATGGGTAATGTCATTTATGTTCTCATGTTTTTTTCAAAATATAATATAGGGGGAAAATGGAAGACTAATCAATAGGGAAAATATCTCAACCAAGTATATAACCAAGTATAAAATCAAGAGATACATAAAAGGTATCTTCAATACAACCAAGGAGGAGATATAATAGTGTACCTTTCACCAAATATTTAGAGTACAAAATCTCAGCAAGTAATAGGTCAACCCTTTGACTCAAACCTAAATTAACAATATTTGGATCAAGGGTCAAGATAATGATATTTGATGATCATGTTTCAATATTCAAGATTAGGTTTACACTTCTCCTATGTCAACCTTAGGGTTAGGTCATCCACTTATAAATAATATTTCAAGATATCCAACATTATTTCAAGTGTCAAGTACATTTTTGAGTGTGAATCACCTACCTAGGTTTTCTTGGATCATATGTGTTAACCCTAATTTTATGATCATTATCCAAGTCATTATGATCATCATGATGAATTATCATCATTGTTTTTCAATACTAGATCAAGTTTTGATTGATATACAAGTAAGGTCAGAGATCAAATATTAGGTTAAACGATTAGAATATTTCACAAGATTTAGATAAATCATTGTGATACCATCATCAAGATTATTCATAGGATTCATATTTCAGAATAAATATAGGTCTAGATCTTCATTTGTCAGTTATGATTTTTGAGTCTCAAGATGAACATCAAAGTCAAATATTAGGGTTTCCAAAGGTTACTCGTGATTATTGAGTCATTTCACAATTTAAATAAAAAAGAGATGAAAATTTAGGTATATTAGTGAGAATAATTCGTAATCAAGTCTCAAAAGTATTTTTAAATGATTCATTGGAGTTTTATGATAAAAATTGACTATTCATTCGCAATTTTTAGAGCTAGGAATCAAAAGATACGATTTTTTCAAGTCTTTGTCAATTATAATGAATATTGGGCGGAGAGGAGGTAAAAGTACCTTAAAGGGAAAAATGAGGACCTTTCGATTGCTCAACTGGATAGATAGAATCATGCCATGTAGGGATACATTTTTTCTAGTTCACATTGGTTCCGTCCTTGGTTTGGCCAATCCCATTCTCCAATTAGTTGGTTCAATCACTGGTTTGTTGTACCAACTGGTTCTACTTGGACCGGCGGTCGGGGATCTTTCCCTTCCTTGTGCAAGATCCCTCATGACCCTAGAAGTGTGGTAGAGGAGCCTACCATCATAGAGGGGGTTTAGGAGGATGAGATTCTGATGGAGGTGGTAAGATTATTGTTCAGCTCTGTCGTGATCCCATGAGGTTGATGGAGGCCTCAACTCGCGTGCTGGAGATGCAAGGGCAAGATGCCCGAATCATGTAGGGTGGCGATGGCGTACATCTAACAGGGAAGATCAGGGAGTATATCCGGGTACCCAAGGCCGAGCGGGGGAGCAAGGGAGGGTTAGAGAGCAAGGTGTGATTGTTGCGGACCTCGGGGGGGTCCTTTTATAGTGTTGGGCTAGGGTTAGGATTAGATTGTGTTCTTACTCTGCGCCATGGCCACCGAATTGAGATGAGAAAGCATTGGTAGTGTAAAGGTGCACTAACACTAGTCAAACTAGGGTTTGTTAGGTGCAAAATCATGATATGAGCATTCCCTCTCGGTTCAAATTTTGAATCAGGGTTAGGGGTGTAAACGGTGCGGGTATGACCATACCCAGAACCATACCCAATTGTTTTTACGGGTACAGGTACGGGTCCAGACCCACATTTCTCAGTAACCAGACCCGCACCATACCTGGAACCGCATATAATGCGGGTACACGGTGAGGTTCCAAGGGTATACATTTCTGTGCAAATTTTTTTTAAGTATTAAAATTGATGGCTGCACCTATTTTTAAGCCCAAATTAATGTATACATTTACTGAAGTTTGAAATTGTCAGCATATAAGTTGCTAGAGTAACACAAAGCTACTATTTTGGGGGGCTTTGTGGACTTAAAATCATTCAAGTGCCTACTTTTGTGCCAAAATCTTTATTAAAAAATCTATATGATACACATATATGGTTTAATCACTAGAACGACGTTCGAAATTTCCAACATGTGAGTTGCTAGAGTAAAACAAAGCTGCTGTTTTGGGATGCTTTGTGCACTTAAAAACCATTCAAGTACCTACTTTTGGCCCAAAATCTTTATTAAAAAATCATATCATACACATATATGGTTTAAGCACTAGAAAAACCCAATAATAGAACACAAAGAAACCATTCAATGTATGAGTTGTGTGCTATAAACACCCCAGCAAAATGAACAATATTATCCACATCATCGATTTGGAGACTAAGAATATTTCAACAAATCACACAATACCACTCAATAATCAACTAGCAACTTCACAAAATTAAATACCATCAAATATGAAAGTTAAACATTAAGAAATTCACCAACAGTAGAATGAAATATTGTTAAATGATTAATGGGATTGTTAAAGACAGCTCAACACAACAAAATACATCATGGCCAATTGTCTATTGCCAACATTCATAACAGTAAGGTTGTTACATCAATTTTCAGCAATCAAATGCACATCGCCAAATGTAGAAAATGAATGGTTGTTCATCAAGCTTTGTCACTACATCAATAATGAATCAAGATGACGTGATAAGGAAGAGTACAAAGCACCTACAAACAAAATGTAAACAATTTATCAATATAAATAAACAAGTATAAAGATTATTGTGGGAATAACATGTCTAAAACTTAAACTTAAAATTAACATACCAATCATTCCATCTCTATGATGACAACATCCCCAAGCTCTTGCTCATCTTCCAAATCATTTCTTACAGAACCTAGCATTGCACCTCCACAATCTTGTCCTACAAAAGAATTATAAAGTAAGAATTGCTTCAATAGTCTTTGCAATAAGTTAAAATAGTTTTAATCTACATACCACGCATATTACTTCTCATCCAATCTTGGGAACATATGAGAGCTTCCACTGTGTTTGGCTTTAGATAAATCCTATATTGATCAAGAACTCTTCCACCTGTGCTAAATGCGGCCTCAGATGCAACAGTGGAGATAGGAGTAGCCAAAATATCTCGTGCCATTCTTGCAACAACTGGGTACTTTGCACAATTGAGCTTCCGCCATTGTAAAATATCAAAAGTATCAACCAAACTATCTCCACCTATTTGTTTGGGGTGAATAGCCTCTTCAAGATACAAGTCTAAATCAGTCCTAGTTGGTTGTGTGGCTTATACCTTTTGTAGATGGTTATCAAATCTCCCTAAAATCTTCAACAAGCCCCTACTACTCAACTTTTGATGCCCCGATGTATCATTTAAGCATCCATACCTATCACATGTGCTATCAATGTATTCGAAGTTTGTTCCACCCATTTGCAACTTATACTCATGGTAAAGATCCACTAAACAACCTTTGATTTGATCAATTTTATTTTGAACAACATTGCCGCCATCACTAACATCATCGTCATCACTATCATCACTGTCATTACCATAGATCTCTCTTAGATTATATTCCATACTTTTCATCTTAAGATGTGGATCAACAATAGAAGCTATAGACAATATCAAACAACTCACATCCCAATACTTCTTGAATTTAGACATCATTTCTTTCCCCATCTTGGCAACAAATGATATGTCACTACTACTCGACTCTTTTAGATGAACATGGACAACACATATATTGTTGAAATAATAGTTGGCAGATGGATATAAAGTTGAAGAAAAGATATTTGTGACATCATAAAATATTTCTAGACAATCACAAGTCCACTTAGCATTATCCCATTCAACCTCACTTGGAAAATACTTATATTAAGCATCCCTATCAGCAAATCTAATAAATGCATCTTTGAACTCCAAAGCATGTTTTAGCATTAAAAAGTGGAATTCCATCTAGTAGACACATCAAGAATTAATGCCTTTTGAGGAGCTCTCACTTGAGAAGCCACTTTGTTAAACAATTGTGAGCGCAAAACATATACTTTAACATACTTTACACTTTCACGAATCTTTGAAGTTACTGACTTTATGACATCAACCCCCTCTTATGCTATTATATTAAGAATGTGTGCACAACAACGTACATGAACTAGTTTCCCTTGTGCTATCAAACATCCCCTACTTGTAAGTTTTTTACTCAACTCCCTAACCATAGCATCATTTATGGTACAATTGTCAACAACAAGGCACATAAACTTTTTATCCAAGTTCCATTGAAACCGTTTTTCAAGAATTGCTTTAGTAAGATTATCAGCAGTGTGAGGAGCATCAATATCAAAAAAATTCAAAATCTTTTTATGCAACCTCCATTCATCATCAATGTAGTGCCCAGTAAGAGAAAAATACCCTTTATTTTGAATAGATGTCCACATGTCAGTTGTCATGGTTACACGTGAAGTTAATTTATCTAACAATTTATAAAGTTTCTCTTTCTCTTTTTCATAAATCATCACACAATCCTTCTTAATGGTGTTACGTGACACAAATTGAAACTGTGGTTGAAGGTGTCTAACAAATTCTCTAAAAGCAACATGCTCAACCATGGAAAATGGGTACTCATGGAAGATTATCATATTAGCAAGGTCACTCCTACTGATATTCTGATCAAACACAAAAATTTTCCAGTTCATTGTGCCATCTTTCTTCTTTTCCCCAATATTTATAAGCATTTGTCCAATAGTTCCTACACATTTTGATGGATGTTGCCTTTTAATATGCTTATCTAAAGAGCTAGTACCATGTGAGGGCCTATTCATTAAAAGAGAGTCACAATATTTACATTTTTCCTTAGGTACTCCATTAACTGACACTTTATCAAAATGCTTCCACACATCATATGTAGTTTGCCTACCCTTTTTTTTAATTGGCTAGAAATCATCAATTTTAGGTTCTGATTCAGTAGGATCAATATCAATATCAATTCTATCAGCACTCATTTGAGTACTAGATGTCACGCTGTGTGTGGAATCAGTACCACTAGTGCCTCCTAGTGTTACTTCTTGAACATTTGACATTATACCTAACAAAAAAGCATTATCTCAGTATATTATACGATAACACACACATAGCACACACATAGAACACAGACCATAACCAAAATTTTGAGATACAGATGTGAAAAAAGACAGAAGCACATGCATTTAATAGATCAAACAAATACAGAGATACAGATGTGAAAAAAGACACAAGCACAAGCATTTAACGGAACACCAAATATAGAAGAAAGAAGCAAGGTATTTCATACCTTCTTCTACGGCCACACAGCCGATCAACAGAATGAACTGGAGCAGAGTCTGTAGAGATGAGATGAAGACTGGAGGATGGATGTAGTGGTCTGGACTCTGGAATCAGCCGAATCATCCCCACATCATGTAGCGGACCTGGAGATCTGGGGCATCACATAGCTGGGATAGATGGAGCATGTCGACGATGTTGTTCAAGTTGTGGGAGCTGGCTACGGCAGAGGTTGACGAGCACTTCAGCCATGGGACTTGGAAGGAATGGGATAGGACCAGGAGGTGGACGTCGTATTTGGCTGTCTCGAGAGTTGCTAGTTGATCAGTTGTTGGTGATGGCCCTTGTTGTGGCTCTGATGGGGGCTCGTCAGTACTCGGAGGACACCTGTGCCAGCCACGAGTAAAGGAGTGGTGAGGAAAGAAACTTATGTTGCGATCAGGCAATTAGGGCAATGAAAAAGGAGTGGGGGTGGGGATCATAGGTAGAGCTGAAGATAGCGAATCGAAGTGTGGTGAGCATGGCGTTGTAAATGGTAACAGCCTACTGTGGCGTGGATAAGAAATCTTCCAAGGACCAACCACCAACATTAAGTGCGGGCGGGGTCCATGAACCATGGTGGATCGAATGGCGGTGGCTAGAAAAATATGAGAACGAGCATTCGTCTGGCGTACCAGGCGAAGTTGGCATTGTGGTAGAGGCACCACAGGGTGGTGCTCCAAAAACAAAGGTCGTTCCCGAGGTGATAATTGGGTGTAGCGGCGATCCCGAGGCGATCGTGAGGCGGCGACGTCGCCGTTCCCATATCACCGGTGTGGCGCTCCGCCCCCAGTGGTCTATCTGTAACGCGGCGCTGATGAGCGACGATCGACCTGGGTGTGGGAGCCAAGGGAGTCGGGGGAGGAGTAGAGCCCGAGAGGCTGTCGCTGATAGGAGAGCGGAGTTGGCGGCGCAAGCAGTGCAGGTGGACGAGATCCTTCCTCATGTTAGGTTGCTGGTCCAATCAGAGTCGAGGGCCTCAGCAGCTGTCGGCATGGCGGAGCGTGGAGGAGGATCGGCTTCCCGAGGAGAGGCGTAGGATCAATCACTGATGAATGCGAACACGGAAGGACATCTGAATACGACTCCACAAGTGCCGGTGAGAGAGCATATGGAGAACCACACGGCTCACAATCATAGATTGGCATCGATTGTCCGTGTTCCACGCTTGGAAGAGGAGCGGCACCACTATGGAAGGGACAACAATTCTATGGACAATAGAAGCATGACGGTAAACCCTAATCGTAGGGTTGAAGATGATCGACCGAGCATGAGGCGGGACTTCAATAATGATAGACGTGCATAGGTGTTTGGCATCCCATGGGACACGTGCTACACATGCTTGGAGAAAGGGCACTGGCAATCGCAATGCAATCGGGATAAAGTTTTCTACAAGTGCCGCAGGCCGGGTCACCTTGCTAGAAGATGTAATGTTGATTTGAGCATCCGTCATCCTTCCCCCCCGGATATCATGTCGAGGACTGTCTTCCCACCCCTGTACGTTGGTATTCCTTCTCGTGGTGCACCTCAGCATGTTCCGAAGAGAACAGTCGTTGATTTAGGGCCTGATGATGAGGAACGTAAGAGAAAGGCTCAAGCTTTGTGCAAGGCGGTGGAGATACGATGGCCACCCCAGGTATCTTGGATGGAGCTATCTCCTTTCATGAAGAATGTGTGGACGCATGCCACAAATCTTTACAGGTTTTCTAAGTGCAAGGCAGTCATCTTTTTTGGTAGTGTGAAGGAAGCACAGGCTGCATCCAGTCCCAAGGTAATGGGGTTCAAAGGGTTTGATATTAGCTTGCATGGCATGGAGGAAGGTGAGAGATGTGCTAGAAAGGAGGCGGTCTGGTTCTGGATTGAAGACCTGCCTATTGTATGTCGGGATGACAAGGCGATAGACAACATTGTGAATAGTTTTGGGAGATTGATAGTGGCCTCTGGATGGATGAGAGGACCCGATGACATTGCTGGTATACTAGTGCTAGTTGAAGCGTTCAATGAAGATGTACCTCAGTACGTTACTCTGACGTATGGGGACAGAAGGTCTAGCGTGCAATTGCAGATGGTGGCTCGTGGTGAACCTGGCTCCAATCTTTTCTCGCTGACGGAGGTTGGTCGTGACCTTGACATTCCGATGCATGCGTTGGCTATCAATCGGAATGGAGGCGTAGCGGGATATGCTAGTGATGGTGGACAGATGATGATATTGCATGATGGAGGTGCTGGTGAGAAGGAACAGCATGAGAAGGAACAGCAGATGCTGCCACAAACAGAACCATGTGTAGAGGCAATTGATTGTCCTGCACAGCCAGTAGTTCCACGTAGGATTGTTTTTGATGAAGATGGTACAAGGAAAATGCTGCATGATAGAAGTCTGCGTGACTACATACACATAGGCAATGAGGAAGACGGTGACGTCTTCAGAAGGAAGAGTGGTAGATATCGTGGGGACTTCATCCGTGAGGAGCGTATGGATCAGCATGGACGTATGGGCATTTCACACAGAGTTGTTCATAGAAGAAGGTTATCTGAAGGTGAGCTTCCGTTTGTTTATGATTATTGGGAAGACAGAGATAGGAATTTCTGATGGAGGAAGGTTTGTTGTCGACTGATCTTAGTCCATGGACTCAAATTACCTTTTCTGGAATATTAGGGGAGCGGCGAATAATAAGACGAGAAGGGTCTTGGGTCGGTTATGAAGGAGGCATAAACCCAGGATTGTGTGTATCTTCGAGCCTTTTCTACATGCGCGGGTGGCAGAAGAACTTCTGGACATTGTTAATTTGGATTGGGCGACTGATAATTCAGCTGAAGGGGGTAAGATTTGGTGCTATGCGGATAGTACTCTCAAGTCGGAGGTTGTGAAATGTCATGGGCAGCATGTGACGATGAGATATACTGATGAGAGTGGCAATATGTTTTTTGTTACTGTGGTCTACGCGAGTTGTAATTACATATGCAGACAGTCTCTTTGGGAAGACGTTCTCGAGATGTCAGGTTTCATTGGCGATAACAGTTGGCTTCTAGCAGGAAATCATAGACTTCAACACCTTCATCCAGAGCAGTTACTTTAAGGAGACACAGTTTGAGGGCAGCAGATTCACGTGGGTCAATAAGCAGTACAATAGGCCTACAATTTGGGAAAGACTTGATAGAATCCTGCTAAATGATACTTGGGCGGCTCTGCGACCGGATTCCAGTACGATTCATCTTACTCGCTATAGAGTGTTGGATCATTGCCCGATCTTGTACAAGTCTGGGAATTTGGTTATTGCTAGAAAGAAGAGTTTCTTTGCCTTTATGCAGACGTGGATGCAACATGATGAGTGTTTAAAGATCATTGCTGATAATTGGGATGATTCCAGGGATGGGCACCCGTCAAATATTTTCTACTATAAGATTAGAAAGGTGAGAGAGGCTTTAAAGTCTTGGAGCAGGAGGACCTTTGGGGACGTGACCCAAAAGATCCTAGATCTGGAGGATGTTGTTCACGTTACCCAAAATGCCTTTGATGAATACCCTTTCATGGACAATGAGACTGCCTTGAGGATTGCGGAGTTTGAGCTACAAGAGGTTTTAGATATGGAGCAGAAAGTGTGGAAAGAGAAGTCCTGGATCCAATGGTTGAATGACGGTGAGCGCAACTCTAAGTTCTACCACGCCGTTGTGAAGTCCCGAAGAAAGAATAAGAGAGTCAGATGCATTACTTTACCATCTGGGGACAGGGTGACTGACCCGAAGGAGATTGCTTCGTGTGCTGCTGAGTTCTATAGGAATGCATACAGCGAGATGGTACCTCATGATTAGGATGTTTTAGAGGAGTTCTTAGCTAGTATACCGGAGGTTGTTCCTATGGATGATAATATGTCTCTTACTGCTGTTCCTAGTGCAGCCGAGGTGTTTGATACTATGTGCCAAATGGACAAGTTTTCTGCTCCCGGTCCTGATGGTTTTACTATTCCGTTTTACATGGCTGCTTGGGAGTATATCAGAGATGATTTTATGAGGCTCGCTGAGGCTTTTTTCCTTAGACAGAATTGTCACCGTAGCTTGTTCTGTTGCCGTATTGTGCTTATTCCAAAGAATGATGATCCGACCCTCCTGGAGAAGGATTTCCGCCCGATATCTATAGAGAATGTGGCGTTGAGGATCCTTGCACGTGTTATTAGTAACAGGATGGTTTACTTGATGCCGACACTGATTTCTGAGGAGCAAGCGGCGTTCATTAGAGGAAGGGAGATCACTCACCATGTCCGGTTGGTGAAGTAGTTGATGCATGACATATACTATGGGGGTGAGAGGCCGAACATCATGATTAAGCTTGATATGTCTAAGGCTTATGACCAGATAAAGTGGGATGTCCTGGAGCGGATCATGGCGAGGTTCAGATTTATCAAGGACTTCATCGAGTTATGTATTAGTTTCTTCTCTAACTCGTGGGTGACAGTTATAATTGGGGAAGAGTCTTCTGGTTTTTTCCCTTTGCTTAGAGGGCTGAAACAAGGTAATGCCATGTCTCCCTTTCTGTTCATTTTGTTTGAAGAGATCCTATGTAGACGGATTACTCTTATGGGGGAATTGAGAAGATTGGCAAGATTTCGTACTAGGGGGAATGGGACTCCTCCTCTCTTTCTGTGTTATGCTGATGATATCATGGTCTGTGTGAATGCTACTCCTAACACGATGGATGAGATCCAGGTGTTACTTTCTATGTATGAGAGAGCGTCGGCCCAACGGATTAACAGGTTGAAGTCTTCTTGTATTGTTGGCAGCAAAGACATGATTACTAAGATGGATATAGGCGCTACTATTCTGATGGATAATTCATGCAACCCTATTTTAGGGCTTCATCTTGTGTTATTTTGATCTTCAATCACATCTATACCTGTTAGATTGCATGTCATTTCCCCTAATATGCTTATTTGTATAAAATGCACTTATGTACATCATTTGCATGTTTTTTAGGCATTTGGACCACACTTGATGGAAGAGAGAGAGAAGGAGTGATCCTAGGGTTCCTCTGCCCTTGGAGAGACCCAAAGTGAAGTCCAAGGCTCCCTCAACCTACCCTTAGTGGCCAAAGATCATTTGAAGCAAAGATGTCCAAGAAAATCCAAAGATCCAAGTCAAGGTGCTGCCCCAGGACCCAGCACGACCGTGGTACCACAGAACGGCCGTGCTAGATGACTTAGAAATTAACAGGCTCAACATCCAAGTGAAGTAGAGAACACCACGACCATGCACAGCACCACGGCCATGCAATGGGCAGACACCACGGCCGTGCTCCACAAAACGGCAGTGGCACAGCAGAGCAAAACGGCCGTGTAGCAGCACCACGACCACCTCCGCCAAGCCCACCACGGTCGTGCCATACACCACGGCCGTGGCACACTTCCACCACCACGACCGTGTTGGCCCACCACGGCCGTGGCCGTTTTGACCACCAACCTGACATTTTGCAATTTAATCACAACGGTCGTGCCCATCCACCACAGCTGTGGCCTATCCTACCCACCACGACCGTGGTACCCCACCACGGCCGTGCTACTCACAGAATCCAGCCACTTTTCCACTGCTTTCTCCATTTTACACCTAACTTAACCTAGTGCTTCCCCCACACCTATATATATCTAGGTGGCGGCTGGGGCACGAGGCTAGCTACCTTCCACCGCCTCCTAGCTCCCCAAATCGCCATCCACTCCATTCCACTCCATATCCACCTCAAATCCACCCCATTCCACCATTTTCACCACCAAATCACTAGTTTAGACTAGTTCCTACCCATAATCCCCTTCATTCTTCACCCTTGAACCTTGGAGGAGGGAGGAGGTCGACCTGCTGTTGTTGGAGAGAGGATTGACAACCACTACTTCGAGCTCCATGGCCACCTCTATCTTCTTCTCCTCTCTTTTTGTATTTTCCATGTATATGAGTAGCTAGGCTCTTTGGGTGCGCTGTTTGGGGTCAAATATGTTACTTTGATACCATGTTGGGGGAAAATGACATGTAAACTTTGTAATTCCATTTGTTAATGATTATATTCTATTTCTATCTCATTCTCCATGGATTTCTTGTTGGTTTGTGTGTGAAATCACCTAGGAATTTAGGCAAATTGCTCATATGTGTGAATTTTGGGATTTGCCCCTAGGTCCAATTCTTGGATCCCTAGGTTGCCTCCCATCTTCCTACATCCTAATCAATCTCCCTAAACCTAAGTGAGAGATCTAAGTAGCTAGATTGGATAATTCTAGTGCAATTAGCATGGAGCCTTCTCAAGGCTAGAATGTGGGGGAATTGGGGTCCAAAACCCTAATTTCACCTCCCCATTACTACCCTCGGCCCCTAATTACCCTAGGAATGTCTAATCTAGAAACCTAGACTTGATTAGACTCTAATTGGATTGAACCTAACCCCTAACCCATTTGAGCCTCGTAAGGGTAGTAGGGGGTGTTAGGGACTAGTTCCCCTATACACAACCTAGCATATCCATGGCCAGTTAGTAGCTTAGGTTAATCCATTAGACTCTAACTTGTTGTTTGGTTTGGATAATCTAAATGGAATCATAATGTTCATATGTCACCCCCAACTTAATTGATAAGTTCATACCCCTAAACAGCCCACACATCTCTTTACTGTTTAAAACCCTAGTTTTGTCCTTACTTAGCTTAGTTAGTTCTTTTCCTGCTTAGTTAGCTTCTTGCCTTGTTCTTGCCTTGTTTATGTTAGATTAGCTCTTTACTTGCTTTCTTGCCTTCCTCTTGCTTGCCTTAGTGTAATTTGCCTTTCCATACCTAGCTTAATCCTTTCTTGCTTGTTTAGCCTTAATCTAGTCTAGGGTTAACATAGATTTCATTCCTGCCTTTAATTGCTTGCTTGTTTATCCTTAGCTAACAATCAAAATCAACCTTTAAACCCTTAACCCTAGTCTTCGCAATAGGAACCTAGCCAAACTAACCTAGCTCTAGTGCCCCCTCTTTTCCCTGTGGATCGACCCTATACTTGCCACCTTCCTATACTACGACACGACCCCGTGCGCTTGCGGGTGTAGTTGTCTTAGTAGAAGTAGGTGCGTTAGTTAGGTTTATAAATTTCGAAAGTGAATCCACCGTGTGTTCCGACCTCGTGGGGTGTAAAAGCACCACTAGCGGAATCGCACCAAGCTTTCTGGCACTGTTGCCGGGGAATAGAGGCGCTCGGCCTAGCTAGTTAGTTTTTCTTTGACTTTTCCTACTGCCCTCATCATTGCTATTCTTTATTCATTTTTCTTTGCATTTCTTGTGTATATTGGTTTACTAACTTGCTTTCATTTGTTTGGTTGTGCTTTATGCATGTGACAAGCCATTCGGGAGGAAATAAGATGGAAGACCAAAATGCACCTCACAAGCCGCTTCAAGACTACTTCATACCTAGAAACTACAAATCGCCAATTGCTAGCAGGGTTGATCAAATGCCAGGGGAGCAATTCTCTATTCCTCCAGGTCTTCTTGGGTTCTTGCCCATATTCTACGGCTCGGAGAGTGACAACCCCTATAAGCACTTGGAATCCTTTCTTGAAGTATGCTCCACCTTCAGGACGTCGACGGCTAGTGATGATACAATTCGGTTGACCTTGTTCTCCTTCTCCCTCAAAGATAGAGCTAAAGACTGGTATGACTCAAGAAAGGACATCATGAGTTGGGAAACAATGAAGAATGCTTTCTTGAGACAGTTCTACTCTATTGCAAGGTTGACACAAATGTGGCGTTCCGTGACAAGTTTTAGCCAAATGGGCAGTGAGCAGTTTCATGATGCATGGGAGAGATTCAAGAAGCTGTTGAGAGAGTGCCCGCACCATGAGATCCCTTTGTGGCAGCTAGTTCAATCATTCTACTCTGGTTTGTCTCTAAAGGACCAAGACACAGTGGACTCTTCTTGTGGAGGAGTTTTCATGGCTAGGCCACCTGAGGAGATATGGCCTTTGTTTGAGCAGTTGGCTGAAGGATCAAGAATTCGAGCTTCTAGCATGATGAATGAAAGAGGGTATGCCTTTGGTGTGACACCCCCTACTCAGGATGACTCAAGCCCGCAAGTGATGAAGATTCTTGGTGACATGGTGAACTTCATGAAGAACCAGGTGACAAATGCTCCTTGCCACCCGATCAATTCTATTGAGTTCTATGGGGAAGAAAAGAAGACATCTCACTCCTATAGTTACCAGGAACCACAAAGTCCTACATACAGCTCAAGGTTTGAGGAAGAGGCTCTATCCATATTGAAAGTGTTTGATGATGTTCAAAGGGATGTTGCAAGGTTAGCAGAGAGAATAGAGCAGCTATCTTCTATAATCGCTCTCTAAGAGGGAAAATTGTCTTCAAGACCCCTCGTGAGCCACCATGAAGCAACTGGACCCATGACTTCCTCTCAATATTTCTACAGTCCACCCCCCATGCAAGAACACCCCATTCACTCATTCCAAGGCTATTCCCAGCCTTACACCCCTCCACCACCTCCCTTGCCTCAAATCTCCCAAAACTTCACTTTCCAACCCCAATTCTCTCACCCCCCCCTCAATTCCCTTCTCCACCTCAATTTCAACCCCAAGTGTCACCTCCACCTCCTCCACAGACACAACATGCTCCCCCTCTTCACCATGAGCAAGGTAGTGCTGTGACAGTTCTAAGGAGTGGGAAAACTCTTGAGCAGCCCGCAAGTCAAAGAAAGGTTGATAAAGCAAAGCAAAGGCAGCCAAGTAGTGATACTGTGATTGATATTGCCGAAGATGATGTTGTGATACCGCATGTTGAGTTTGGGATTCCATGTGATCCGCCACATACCCCTTTTGCAGGTCCTACCATCCCTAGTGTTCCGCCTCATGTTCATGAAAGTGTGGCAAAAACTAGTGATCCTCCGTTTGTAGAAGCACTAGATGAGCCACCGGAGTTGAAAAGGAGGCAAAAGCACAATGTTGACATTCTTGAGGTGTTTCGCCAAGTAAAGGTGAACATTTCACTTTTGGATGCTATCAAGCAAATCCCATCATATGCCAAGTTCCTCAAGAACCTATGCACTGTGAAAAGAAGGTCAATGGGGAGGATTCCAAAGAAGGTGATACTGAATGAACAAGTGAGCTCCATCATACAACACTCACTTCCCATGAAGAGAAAGGACCCAGGAGCCCCACTCATACCTAGTTACATAGGGGGACATCGCATAGACAGGTCCTTGCTTGATTTGGGATCTAGTATGAATTTGATGCCATATCATGTCTATGTTGAGCTGGGCTTAGGCAAGTTGAAGTCGGCACATTGCACTCTCCAGTTGGCGGATAGATCCATAAAAGTGCCTAGAGGTAGAGTGGATGATGTCTTGGTGATGATAGACAAGGAAAAAGGCGCGGTGTTCCCGGCGGATTTCATTGTACTTGATATGGAGCTGGAGGATAGGAAGATTCCCATCATCTTGGGGAGGCCGTTCTTATCTACAGCTGATGCCGACATTCATGTATGTAGTGGCACCATGACAGTCTCATTTATGGACATGAAGATCAAGATCAACATGTACAAGACCCTAACCCGGTGAGTCTGAGATAGGGATATTGGACATGATCACTTCACAAGTCCAAATGGGCATTTGAGAGAAGGACATCGAGGTGAATAAGTTAATGATGATTATTGTGATCAAAGGGATGAGGAAAATAGATTGAGTGCAAAGGAAGGATGCATGTTTTGCAAGAATGGACACATGAGAATGCCAAACGGATGAAATTTGAAGAATCACCAAGAAGCCTAGCTGAAGGCAAGAAACTCAGCGCTTGTGGGAGGCAACCCACCTAGGTTTGGGAATTTTTGACCCAGACTGCATTTTTGATACTTTTTCTTTGTTTTTACTTTTTTCCAAGAAAGCACACACACACACTCATTTTTGATAGTTTTTGTATAGTTTTGATATGTGCAGGTGAGAACAGAGTGAAATGAAGACGAATAGATGAAAGTTTGACAAAGAATCAACAGAATATCAACTTGAGATCTATTTTTGATGATTTAAACAAGATTCGAGTCTCCTACTGCTGTTACAGTGCCCAAAACGGCCGTGGTGGTGCACTCACATTCAACAAGGATATGATCAGAAAATTCAAAAAATCAACTAAGTTTTGAACCAGGGCAGAACGGCCGTGCAAGGCAGCACGGCCGTGGTACAAGAAGCCACCACGGCCGTGCCGCGCAGCACGGCCGTGCAGCAGCCCGATTCCAGCAGATTTAAGTCAATTTTTGCAAACCTTCTTTTCACTTGCTCATTTCTCCGAAGAACAGAACGGCCGTGCTCCGCGCCCTAGCGCCCGTGCAGCACTCCGCCTGCCTCCTCCAGCCATCAAATCCTCACCAAATCACCCCTAAACCATTCCCAATCACTCCCCTACCATTTCCACTACCGTAATCTCCAGATCCCACCCATTTCCATCCACAAATGCACCACTTTCTCTCCATTCCGCCCCAACAGCCCCGTTCTTTGGAGAAATCCAAATTTTTCTAATTCTACTTCCATTTTCGAGCAAGAATGAAGAAGTTTGCAAGGAAGGCAGTAGAGAAGACTAGGGGTGTCATCCCCTACCAAAGGAAGCCAAGAAACAACCACCCCTAGTTGACGGAGGCGGAATTGGATGCCACGGTGGAGTCTATTGCTGAAGAAGCCTCCGTACAGCCACAGCGAGGGGCACCATCTTCGTCACAGCCACCGCCGTCTGCCTCCCGACACTCTGTCTCATCTGAGAGACCTTCCGCCTCAGCTGCGCGACCGTCAGTTTCAGCCGCACGACCGTCCGTCTCCTCCGCGGCACAGCCGCAACCCGAGCCACAACGACGACCATGTCGATGCCTCATTTTACATGATGAAGATGATACTGAGATGCCTGAAGTTGAGCAGCAACCAAGGCCACCACAGTGCCCGCTTTCACAGCCAGAGGTTACCATAGACAGGGCAAAGGAGCCCAAGCACCCTGGGTTCCTGACACGCAGAGTGTTAGCTACTCGATATGCATGCCAAGCGTCAATGGAGGCAATGGGGTTCTTTGTCTGTTTTCAAGAATTGATGGAAAAATTGGGGCTTTATGAAATACTGACACTGCATCAGGAGACATACATTGAGCTGATGCAGCAGTTCTTCACCACACTAGAGAAATCAACCAATGATGGCGAGAATGCAATTAAGGTAACGATTGGGGATAAGAGGCGGAAGATAACCTCAGAGATGTTAAATCGGATTTTTGCCCCAAGTGGAGAGATGGCTGCTCTCCTAGATGGAGGGAGGACAGAAAATGACTCTAGTTCTACATATCAAGCCATGTGGAAGTGTTTCACCGAACAAAGTACATTTATAGCAGGGAAATCAAAGACAAGTGGTATTCATAGCCCATTTCTTTACTATGTTCAGATGGTGTTGGCAAACACCATCTTTGGCAGGTATGAAAATCAAGGCAGCTGCACCAACAAAGATCTTTTTGTGCTTGGTTGGATAGCAAAGGAGAGACATGTGAACCTGGGGGCATTATTGATTGATCACATGAGGACAATCCCATCCAAGAGCACAAATCCTTTTGTAATGGGAGGGATTGTAACATCTATTGCCACTGCCTTGGGGCATGACATGACAGGATATACGAAGGCAGAGGGTAGCAAGTTGGTTGATTTGCACTACCTGGCCCGCTCATCCATGATTATAGTTACGGATCAGAAGATCGTGTACCAAATCAACCCACCCTACCCAGGAGTCACATTGGAGTTGCCTTACCATACTCATCCCCTCATGACACAGTTTGGACCATCACCAGATTTTCTGGAAAAGTTGAGGAGGTACGAGGAGGAGAACCCCAGGGGAGAGGCAATCCCTGAGGTGAGGTTTGTAGGGAGTCCAGGAGAGCCTTCACGGACGGCAGAGGAGAGAGCGGAAAGACGGGTGAGGCACAGAGAAGAAAGAATGGGAGTGTCAGAGCCACAACAACCTTCAGTGAATGCATATGATATGAGTACCATCCATGCACAGCTGGAGGGCATTCAGGCGACGCAGGACAGAATTCTACAGGCACGGGAGGGCTTTCAGAGGACACAGGATGCCATGTGGTAGGACCACCAGCATATGCATTACCAGGTCAACCACCTTTATCAGTTTCACAATGCCCAGGCCCATAGGAACCCACAGTGGGGTGAAGAATGGTGGAGTTCTTTATCAGCTTTTCAGGACAGCTATCTGCCTCCACAGTCAGACTACTGGGGCACCTACTACAGACAGGGAGGAGCACCTCCACCACCTCCACAGTGATCATCTACCCTATCACCCTAGACTTTAGAGTCATGCTGAGGACAACATGGTTCAAAAGTTTGGGGTGGTAGGGCGGTATGCCCTTATTCTTCTTTCACTCATTTTTGCATCTCATCTGCTATTTTAGTTTTTGTTTGTTGTTTTTCATTTCTTTTGCTTGTCCTGCTATCTAGTCTAGAATTTTACTGCTTTGCATACCTGCATTCCATGTAGTTTACCTTATTGTCATTTTTTGCGTAATTTTCAAAAAAAATTTCTCTTTTGCCATGCATTGCATATCATGTAGATTTTTGGTAATTTTTGCATGTTTTAGTTAGGATTTGCTTTTTTGCTGCTTTAAGTTCAATAATTTAGGCTTAGATGTGATTGAAAGCAACTTGGCACCATTTTGGCCAATTTTGCCCAAATTTGGAACTTCTTGTCTAAAAATTGTGTTTTGACCCAATCTCTACTGTTTTGAACTAAAATGTTGACTTTTGACAAATTAAAGTGAATCGCCATTGTTTTTTGCTAAGTGGTATCAATGTTTGACTTTTTACATGTGCATCACCTCTCTTAGGATTGTGATTGAATTGGTTGAATTGTGAAATTGAGCAAGCTTTGAACGCTTAGTGTTTGTGGAATTACTTGTTTGATATATCAATTTCATTTTGTTCATTCATGTGGTGTGATATCTTGGATGAAGTGTTGGATTAATTCTCATGCATGATGTCTTATGTGGAAAATCATACCAATGACCCCTCTTTGACCCGATTCTTCTTCCATCATCTTCATACCCCTCCGCCTCATAAAAAGATGCCCTAGTGCACATAATCAGCCTTGGCCACCTCTAAAAGTTTGGGGTGGCCATACCTTTATCTCCCCGCTTCACTCTACCCACCATATGCCCTATCTACACCAAGGGCAAGAAAAAGAAAAGAAAAGAAAAAGAAAAGCAAAATAAAATAAAAGGATGCTCCTGTTTAAGAGCATTCAAATAAAGAAAAGATGAGTGTGTAAAAACACTCCAAAAATCTTACCGCAACCATTTCTTCCACTTTCATACCCATTGAGCTAGGAAACATCAAACTTAGCTCATTTTACCCTTTTCCGCAGCCATGTGGGTCATTTGGTATGATTTGAGATATAAAATTGAATGCATGAATGTGAAACAACACTCCTAGTCATTTTTTATTAACGCCACCATGAAACGGTTTACCCGGAACTTAATGGAAGAAATATGGATAACTTGTGTATTCTATGCGCTATATTTGAAGTTCATATGCTTTGTGCTCTTTTCATGACTGGATTGTGAAAGAAGGAGAGGAGAGAAGTGAAATGCATGTACTTAGTCATCTTTGATCCCATTCAACAACAATCGTCTTTTATATTGCATTTGTCATTTCTTTTTGTGAAAGTTTGTAGAGAGATTGAGTTGGAGCATACTTGAGGACAAGTATGTTTCAAGTTTGGGGTGGTGATGCAGTCCTATTTTAGGGCTTCATCTTGTGTTATTTTGCTCTTCAATCACATCTATACCTGTTAGATTGCATGTCATTTCCCCTAATATGCTTATTTGTATAAAATGCACTTATGGACATCATTTGCGTGTTTTTCAGGCATTTGGACCACACTTGATGGAAGAGAGAGAGAAGGAGTGATCCTAGGGTTCCTCTGCCCTTGGAGAGACCCAAAGTGAAGTCCAAGGCTCCCTCAACCTACCCTTAGTGGCCAAAGATCATTTGAAGCAAAGATGTCCAAGAAAATCCAAAGATCCAAGTCAAGGTGCTGCCCCAGGACCCAGCACGGCCGTGGTACCACAGAACGGCCGTGCTAGATGACTTAGAAATTAACAGGCTCAACATCCAAGTGAAGCAGAGAACACCACGGCCGTGCACAGCACCATAGCCGTGCAATGGGCAGACACCAAAGCCATGCTCCACAAAATGGTTGTGGCACAGCAGAGCAAAACGGCCGTGCAACAGCACCACGACCACCTCCGCCAAGCCCACCATGGCCGTGCCATACACCACGGCCGTGGCACACTTCCACCACCACGGCCGTGTTGACCCACCACGGTTGTGGCCGTTTTGACCACCAACCTGACATTTTGCAATTTAATCACCACGGTCGTGCCCATCCACCACGGCCGTGGCCTATCCTACCAACCACGGCCGTGCTACTCACAGAATCCAGCCACTTTTCCATTGCTTTCCCCATTTTACCCCTAACTTAACCTAGTGCTTCCCCCACACCTATATATATCTAGGTGGCAACTGGGGCACAAGGCTAGCTACCTTCCACCGCCTCCTAGCTCCCCAAATCTCCATCCACTCCATTCCACTCCATATCCACCTCAAATCCACCCCATTCCACCATTTTCACCATCAAATCACTAGTTTAGACTAGTTCCTACCCATAATCCCCTTCATTCTTCACCCTTGCACCTTGGAGGAGGGAGGAGGTCGACCTGCTGCTATTGGATAGAGTATTGACAGCCACTACTTCAAGCACCATGGCCACCTCTATCTTCTTCTCCTCTCTTTTTGTATTTTCCATGTATATGAGTAGCTAGGCTCTTTGGGTGGGCTGTTTGGGGTCAAATATGTTACTTTGATACCATGTTGGGGTAAAATGACATGTAAACTTTGTAATTCCATTTGTTAATGATTATATTCTATTTCTATCTCATTCTCCATGGATTGCTTGTTGGTTTGTATGTGAAATCACCTAGGAATTTAGGCAAATTGCTTATATGTGTGAATTTTGGGATTTGCCCCTAGGTCCAATTCTTGGATCCCTAGGTTGCCTCCCATCTTCCTACATCCTAATCAATCTCCCTAAACCTAAGTGAGAGATCTAAGTAGCTAGATTGGATAATTCTAGTGCAATTAGCATGGAGCCTTCTCAAGGCTAGAATGTGGGGGAATTGGGGTCCAAAACCCTAATTTCACCTCCCCATTACTACCCTCGGCCCCTAATTGCCATAGGAATGTATAATCTAGAAACCTAGACTTGATTAGATTCTAATTGGATTGAACCTAACCCCTAACCCATTTGAGCCTCGTAAGGGTAGTAGGGGGTGTTAGGGACTAGTTCCCCTATACACAACCTAGCATATCCATGGCCAGTTAGTAGCTTAGGTTAATCCATTAGACTCTAACTTGTTGTTTGGTTTGGATAATCTAAATGGAATCATAATGTTCATATGTCACCCCCAACTTAATTGATAAGTTCATACCCCTAAACAGCCCACACATCTCTTTACTGTTTAAAACCCTAGTTTTGTCCTTGCTTAGCTTAGTTAGTTCTTTTCCTGCTTAGTTAGCTTCTTGCCTTGTTCTTGCCTTGTTTATGTTAGATTATCTCTTTACTTGCTTTCTTGCCTTCCTCTTGCTTGCCTTAGTGTAATTTGCCTTTCCATGCCTAGCTTAATCCTTTCTTGCTTGTTTAGCCTTAATCTAGTCTAGGGTTAACGTAGATTTCATTCCTGCCTTTAATTGCTTGCTTGTTTATCCTTAGCTAACAATCAAAATCAAAACCAACTTTATGGGCCAAGTTTTGCAGCACCAAGTATGCGAATAGAGCGTATAGTCGTTCAGCTTTATATCCCAATCATCTGAAGTATAGGTCGAATGCATCTCCCTATTGGAAGAGAGTATGGAATATGTTCCCGAGCATCTATCCTCACTGCCGCTGGATTGTTGGGAGGGGTAACTTTCTGTTTTGGGACTTCTTGTGGTGTGATGAGAGGTTGTTTGATCACGCACGTTATAACAGTGATCGCAACCAACCTTTTTTGGTGCATGACTTTTGGATTCATGATAGTGGATGGGATTGGCCATCTTTACAGCAGGTCCTCGACGAGCATGGTGTGGAGCTTATTAAGAAGGCAGGTCAACAGGTATCAGACACGGATGATTATCCCATTTGGATACCGGATACGAGGGGACAGTTCTCCATTCGCTCTGTCAAGATGATCTTGGGGAGTACGAGTTATGATGGACCGCATGGGCTTCACCGGCTCTGGAACGTCCAGTCACCTAAGGCGTGTGCTTTCATTTGGAAGATGATGAAGAATGCTATCCCAACTGATGAGAACATTGCCAGCTGTTGTATTGCCTTAGCGTCCCAGTGTGACTGTTGTGATGAGCCAAGTGTGGAAGATGTTGACCATCTTATGTTCCATAGTCAGATTGCCACCTCCTTCTGGACCAGGTTCACTGACATTACTGATTATCCTGCTCCCACGGATCGGATGTCTTTGCTTGATACTTGCTCTTTTGGTAGTTTTGATGATTTGCAGTTGTGGCTTGTGGCTTGCATGGCCACCATTATTCCTTATTGTATTTGGCGGATGAGATGTGCGGCTAGGTATGACAATAGAAGAATTCTCTGGAATAGGGAGGTGGATTGGTTGATGTATCAGATTAACGCCTTGATGAAGCAGAAAAGCTTCACCCGCATAGCTGATTCTTCTTTTCATAACAGGCTTAAGGCCTATGGTGTGGGGGATCCAAAGTACATGTTGAAGGAGATTAGTTTGGTGAGGTGGATGAATCCTGACATTTATAATTTGAAGTTGAACATTGCGGTTGGGCAGAACCGTGACTTTTATGGACATAATAGATGGTGGATGGCTGGTATTGTTAGGAACCATCATGCTGTTGTATGTCAGATTACCAGAGCTTGGTTGACGGCTGATAGCTACCAGATGGCGCTTGTACAAGCTTGCGCAGTTGGTGTCAAGTTTGCGGAAGATCAGTTTTTACACATTTCTAGTGTGGAGATTGATGATCGTTCGGTCTATGGTATGTTGTGGGGAGTAGATGTTGCCCCTTGGAAGATCATCAACTTGATCAAGGAGGTGAAGGAGATCATTGCGGAGAAGGACATTGCTGGGTCGTTAGTGCATAAAGTTATCAACTCGATTCCGAAGGAGATAGGGAGATGGGGTATGCATTTGACTGAACCGCTTGTTGTTTCTGATATGAGGGATGTCCCAGTTAGGATTAGGGGCATGGTGCTTCTTGAGAAACACAAGACGCCTTATATTGTGTTGCGGAGAGAGAGGTAAGAGGGGATGTGGGCATCTTGTGTGGTTTGGTATCTTTGGTGTTTTTGGTGAGTTATATGGGGTATGACCTGCTTTTTAGCAGGAGTTGTATGTTTTGTTCTTTGATTGTGCCCACACGAAGGGAGTGGGGTGAATAGATGGTCCCCTGGCTTAACCAAAAAAAAAGGCACCACAGGAAAGACAGGACATCGTTGTGCGGGACGCTGAGGGGCTGATTCGGCTGAGCTGAAACAGGTTGGTAGCTTGATGATGATCGGACTGAGGTCGTGCCTGAAGCAGGTGGGAGAGGATCTGTCGGCGGACTAACCAGCGTGCTCAGTTGAGCCTTGGGGGCGGTGCCGCGGTGGATCTGGCTGGAGCCTGGAGGCTGGTGGCTGGAGGCTGGCGGCTGCCCTTAGCCCTAGCTCTGTCTTCGTCTGTTCGCTTTGCGAATAGAGGAATGAGGGGAGAGCTGGGAGGGGAGCCTTTAGTTTTTTAGCCCTAGATTCTAACATATATATATATATATATATATATATATATATATATATATATATATATATATATATATATATATATATATTTGCGGGTACACGGGTTAGCGGGTATGGGTACATCTATACCCATTATTGGAACCGTGACAATACAGGTATGTGGGTACGTGGGTACGCGGGTCTAGAAAATTGGACCCATGACGGGTTTTGGCGGGTACGGTTTTGCGGGTACACGGGTATACCTGTACCCATTTACAACCCTAATCGGGGTCACATCGCAAAGATTGTTCTTTATGGCACTCTTGTCTCCTCCCCGTAGATTGTGGGAGGTAGAAGACAACCTGATGGTCATTGGATCGAGTTGGGATTCCTAGAGGTTAGATCTAAGGGCCAATATGCACCCCTTCTCCATTCCATGGATTGCTAACTTGGACAAAGCCAATTAAAAGGTAAATAAAATGATTTTCAGTACAATAACTTCAATTAATCGTAGAAATAGTAGGAAAGTCCAAATGGGATGAAATTTGGAACATAGCTTCAAAAAAGTGGAGAATATTTAGAAAATGTTTAGAACTAGATGATGAAGTTTGATTAAAGTAACAATTTAATATAATTTGTGGTGTCACAATGGGTACAAAATTCACATTGATTACCATATTTTAAATTTGAGTGCCAATAGTGATCAAGTAGTTAAGAAAAATATATTGGGGGTCAAGAGTAAACATAATGAGGGTAAAATTTGAATTATTTCATAGTTATGCAAAATTTACTTTTTCACATCCTTCCCTCCTTAAAAAGGAATTTTGTCCCCAAAATTCAAAATCATCCTAAAAATTGGGACTATCCAAGTCCAGGTCATATCCTCAAATATTGGAGCATCCTCAGCTATATAATCAAAATCACGTCCTCAAAGTTCAAGTAGTCCAATAATCATAATTGGGATTCCCTATTCCATATTATAACCAACTTGGTACCAACATCATTTCATCATCGAGCAATTGAATATCAAGGTCATTGCATATATTGTTCAAAGTCATCATATGAGTCACAAATATGGAAAGCTTCCTACTGATAACAAATTTGGAGAGATCATATTTTAGGTCAAACAAATAGAGTTCTTGAATCAAGTGTACAAGGTGACTTCCAATCCCTATATCTTAGGGTCCTAGCTTCTACATTGGCCTAGGTGGGATTATACATCCAAGATTTAACATTTCATATTTCAACAATTCGAGACAATGTCATACTTTCAATATCATGATTTTGAGCTCAAAATCAATGGGAGGTCCCACCCTAGTTCTAATGAGAGCTAAACCCTAAGTCATAAATCGAGAGAGTCAAATGGTCATCATTTCAAAAATTTCAAAATTTGGGATTGTAAAAGTCACTATATATCAAGGGTGGTCTTGGGATCTAAATAGTGATCATATGATTGGTATTATGATTGAGATTGATAATCATGAGTCAAAATTTTATTAATCAACATCAAGAGTCAATATTTTTATACATCAAAAGTCATAGGTCTAGAATTTTGAATCTAGGGTTTAGATTACCACTTTAGACCTTAGGGTGATCATTCATCTATATGCAACATCGAGCAATATTCGAACAATATTTTCAAGATTTCCTTATCATAGTATTCAAGGTTGATGAATGATTTAGACCTAGGTCTATCTAGGAATTCAACCACAAGATATAGTCAACATTGTCATATATCAAGGTCATTATTAAATCAATATTCAAGACCAAGTATCAACCATGGGTTTAACCTATTAGACTTAGGTCAACCAATCCAAATTTGGTGAAAGGGGATAACTTTCCAAACTCTAAATAATCAACAAGGTGAAAATTTAGAGGTAGTCATAATAAGGATGTGACCTACGTTAGGGGAGTCACGAGTCAACTACCACCCTAATCTAGCACATTAATCTATGTTAGTCATGTTTCATTGAGCTTATTTGAATAGAGAGAGTATCAATGATCAAATCATATTCCATAAGGTCATAAGATAAAAATTTCAAAGATTTTAATAGGACAATAATGTCAAGATTTTACAAAAGCAAGGTAATATTTGCATTCTTTTCTTTTCATGATCAAGGTAGTGATATAATTTGGAAGTCAAGGATTTGAATTGGGAATTCAAAGAATCAGAGAATAATAGTACAAGATCTAGGTCCATGGTCATCATATCAAAATTGAGATTACAAGAAGCATCAATAGTCAATGGGGAAAGTGCCTTTTGTATCAAAGTCTAACATTATATTTTTGAGAGTTCTAATACTTAATCATTTGATAATATAATCACGAGGTGTATCAAATAGGATAAGAGTTTTCTTAGCTATATTTGAGGTTTAATCCACAATAGGGACATCATCAACAATGAGGGTAAGGTATAAATCCTTCATATTTCACCAAATCAAGATTTACCTCAAACATAGAAATCATGTAATCTAATTTTGGCTAAATCGAGTTTTCATGATATGAAGGGGTCATGCATGAGTATTTGATTTCCAAATTTATCATTAATCAAAATTGAGTTTTTAAACTAAGGTCAGATCATGGTACAAAGTCTAGTAACTTTTATATTTCCCATGCATAAGCTACCCAAAATTGTGAAATCATGTGGTAAATGGTCATGAGAGAAGGACCACATGAGGAGATAAAAAGACTAACTAATCATCTACTAGGTGGCTTAGGGTAGTCCTTAAAGAAAAGATGAGATGCTAGAAGACTCTCTAGGGTTTCAATGAAGAGACTTTAGGTCTAGTTCTGGATCAATTAATGCCATGTAGAGCAAGGAATCTTTGCCACTGTGAAGACAAATAGGAGAAATTATGCCAGAACTCTGAGCCTAGACACCTCAATTTTCACCGTTATGAATTTTAGGGTTTCTGGGGTTCAAGAGAGTCGAGAAATTATTCACTTAAAGTATATGGGAGTGTGTATGCTCTGATATCAACTATCATGAACCGTTCTTACCCCAATCCCAATCCCACTGCCTAGAGAGTGACAAAGGGATTGAAGAACCCATCTTTGAGTCGCCTAAAGGGATCTCACATACTGGAATATACAATAAGAAATAATAACTCATAAAATAGGAGATTTAACAAATAAACTAACCCAAATGGGAGATTTTTCCAATTATCCTTGTCATAAGAGTATATAAAGTGCAGAAGTGATCTAATCAATGTTCCATTTGTTTTGTCTGAAATCAAGAAAATTAAGACACAATCAATGCAATTGCACCATACACTATCAAAAACAAGTAAAATTGTTTATAGCAAAATACTACACTTGGCAAGACTTATATTCAAGAAGTATAACACACAATTTTTCAAAACCAATATTTATTCGACAAGATGTTTATTTTAAACAATTTAATTTTATTATGAGTTCACATTATGCTGATTCGAGAAGCATGCTTATATATTTTGTGTGGTTCCATCGCCCCAACAAGATGGGTGAGTTCACTAGGCTCCTTCTCTCCATATGAGGTAGGAGGTCAATATACAAGTTCCATCATGAGGAGGTCACTTGCAATCAATATCAACATTATCATCATCAATATACGGGCAGTCATAATGGGTAATGTCTTTTATGTTCTCATGTTTTTCTTCAAAATATAATATAGGGAAAAAATGGAAGATTGGTCAATAGGGAATAGTATCTCAACCAAGTATATAGCTAAGTATACAATCAAGAGATACATAAAAGGTAAATTTAATACAACCAAGGAGGAGATATAATAGTGTACCTTCCACCGAAGATTTAGAGACAAAATCTCAACAAGTAATAGGTCAACCCTTTGACTCAGATCCTAAATCAACAATATTTGGATCAAGGGTCAAGATCATGATATTTTAAGATCATGTTTCAATATTTGAGATTTGGGTTACACTTTTCCTATGTCAACCTTAGGGTTAGGTCATCCACTTATAAATAATATTTCAAGATTCCCAACATTATTTCAAGTGTCAAGTGCATTTTCGAGTGTGAATGACCTACCTAGGTTTTCTAGGATCATATGTGTTAACCCTAACTTTATGATCATTATCCAAGTCATTATCATCATCAAGATGAATTAGCATCATTGGTGTTCAATACTAGATCAAGTTTTGATTGATATACAAGTAAGATCAGAGATCAAATATTAGGTCAAAAGATTAGAATATTGCACAAGATTTAAGTCAATCATTGAGATACCATTATCAAGATTATTCATAGGAATCATATTCAAGAAAAAATATATATCTAGATCTTCATTAGTCAAGTTATTATTTTCAAGTCTCAAGATGAATAACAGAGTCAAATATTAGGGCTTCCAAAGGTTACTCATGGTTATTGAGTCATTTGACAATTTAAATAAGTAAGAGATCAAAATTTAGGCATATCGGTGAGAATAATTTGGAATCAGGTCTCAAAAGTATTTTTAAATGATTCATTATATTTTTCTGATCAAAATTGACTATTCATTCATAATTTTTGGAGCTAGGAATCAAAAGATGTGATTTTTGTAAGTTTTGGTCAATTATAATGAATATTGGGCAGAGAGGAGGTAAAAATACCTTAAAGGGAAAAATGAGGACCCTCTGATTGCATAATTAGATGGCTAGGATCGTGACAAGTAGGGATGCAGTTTTGCTAGTTCACATTGGTTCAGTCCTTGGTTTGGTCGGTCCGATTCTCTAATTAGTTGGTTCAATCGTTGGTTTGTTGGACCAGCTAGTTCTGCTTGGACTGGCGGTCGGGGATCTTTCCCTTCCTCACACAGGGTCCCCCGCGACCCCATAAGTGTGGAGGATGAGCCCGTGATGTAGAGGGGGTTTAGGAGGATGAGACTCTGATGGAGGTGGCGAGGTTGTCGTTCAACTCTATCATGACCCCACGAGGGTGATGGAGGCCTCAGCTCACATGCTGGAGATTCAAGGGCAAGATGCCCTAATCACATAGGGTGGTGATGTCGTACAACTAACAGGGAAGATAGGCAATAAATCCGGGCACCCAAGGCCAAGAGGGGGAGCAAGGGAGGCTCTGAGAGCAAGGTGTTGCGGACCTTGGGGGGTACTTTTATAGTGCTAGGCTAGGGTTAGGACTAGATTGGGTTCTTGCTCTCAGCCATGACCATTGAAATGAGATGAGCAAGAGAGAGGGTCATTTTGGCAGTGCAAAGGTGTAGTAACACTGGTCAAACTAGGGTTTGTTGGGTATAAAATTATGAGACGAGTGTTCCCTCTTGGGTAGAATTTTGAATTGGGGTCAAAGCGTGAAGATTGATCATTATGGTGCTCTTGTCTCCTCCCCTTAGATTACTGGGGGGTAGAAGATGACTTGATGGTCATTGGATCGGACCAGGATCCATGGAGTTTACATCTAAGGGATGATATGCGCCCCTTTCCCATTCCACAGATCGTTGACTTGGACAAAGCCAATTAAAAGGTATAATAACTTTAATAAATCGTACAAAATAGTAGGACAATCCAAATGAGATGAAATTTGGACCATAGCTTCACAAAAATGTGGAGAATATTTAGAAAACATTTTAGAACTAGATGATGAAATTTGATAGATAAATTTACTTTTTAAAATAAAGTAACAATTTAATCAAATTTGGGGTGTCACAATATGTATAAAATTCACATTGATCACCATATTTCAAATTTGAGTGCAATAGTGATCAATTAGTTTAGAAAATATATTGGGGGTCAAGAGTGAACATAATGAGGGTAATATTGGAATTAATTCATACTTATGTAAAATTTACTTTGTCACATCAAGCTAGGCCAGGGGCCTTACAATTACCTTTCTTTACGTGAGAGAAATGTCAAACACAATATTTTGTTGGACTAATGACAATATGAGATCGATGTCAAAAATTGGATGACAAGCTGAACAAGAAGGGGTTTGTAGTAACAAAACTGTTTGATATTTTCCATAACCTCAATAGTAAGCGAGTATCGCATTTGCAAAAGTCCCTTTTTCTAAAGATCCCTCTAGTTTACAAGGTGGGTAAAAATCCATAGTTCATGACGTAAAATAAGCATGCTCATTTCTAGAAAGTGTTAACTAGTCAATATTTTGGAAACAAGAAGCTCGCTTATACTCCATCCTTCCCGTAAAGTAATTTAACATGATACCCATATAGCTAACTGGAGGCTCTATTTCAACCTGGCACAATATGAAGCTATAAACAATGTTATCTGAACTCCTTTTTTTGGATAGATGTAAAATTGGAACATCTGCTATTGTTAGTCCTCCATTACTAAATTTGCTTAATTGCAGTGAGTTAAAGACCAATTCTTTGCTTGAAAAATTATTATCTAGAATAATGCTACGCGGACACCATTTTGGAATGCAAAATGGAATTCAAGTCATTCTTCACCAAAAAACAAAGTGCATATTAATTTATATAGATACCATTTATTTTGTGGTGGAGAATGACTAGAGTTTTATTTTGGGTTTTCAAATGTGTCTACATAAAAATCCTTTTTTTATTATGAGAGTTAGGGAACTCCTAAGGTGATTCGCTTGCAATATTTGAATTAAAACTTGGTAATGCATGAGGTAAAACTGATTGCACCTTTTACAACTCGATTTTCCTAATAGGTGCGATTTTCACCTTTGGTTCAAACGGTTGAGAAAGATATTGTGTCAAAAAATGGGGTAGTTGATATTACTTAGGAAACTATACGTTCTAATATAAAGCTTAACAACGTTGTATACTAATGCAATTTAAATGCATTCGAAATATGATATAATTGATTTAAAATGAATATGGAACATATAATCACTTTTTAAATTCATTCCAACCTTGCAAAGTGGGTGGGGACGTGCTGTGGGCTAGCCTTGTCCGCCATCCAAGGTTCTTGAAGCTTTTACTAATGGTGGATGGTTCATGAAGTAGACCTAAATATACCGCACTCACAGTCCAGTTTCTGTTTTTCTCGGTTGGACATCAGCCAGCAAGTTGTTCGAAATGAAATGAATGCATCTTTTCTTCAGATAATAAAAATTGGGAATGAAAGCGATCCAACTCCCACAACCACAGCCTCTGCACTGGAATAAATGAAACGAGCCAAGAATAGCTTGATGGGGGTCGCCGGCTGCCTTCGCGCCAACCTGGTTCTTGCACCTCGCCACCGGCCAACATCCACCTATTAACACATCTGAGTGGGGATAGTATTAATTTCCAACAAGGAGGGGGCACAGACTCAAACAACAGTTGCTTGGCGGAATTCGACGCTAGCTGGCGGGAGATACATCCGGAAGCACGGAGGAAGCAAGCAAGAAAGAACGAAAAAAAACAAAGGTACGACCCAAGTTGCGAAGAGGCATATACTGACGCTCTGTCATCTTGTGCACAGGGATGCCAAAGCAGAAAGTCATTATTTTTGGGTAAGACAGGTGTTGGGATTTAAAACGAGCCAGTCTTTCTGGGCGAAAATATTTAGGGATGGATGTTGAAGTAGTCGTACTCAGATGCAGAGATATTTGACCACTTATTCTACTTAGGCACAACCGGATTCTATAATACACAACCTGGACCACGTATTCCACTTAGGCACAACCGGATTCTATAATACACGACCCAGACCGGGATGTAAATTTTAGGATTTTTCTTTAGAATAAATATGAAATGAAGTATCAACATAAGACACAAAGATTATATATTTTATTATTGAATTTATGTATTAACATATTTGAATAAATGAAAAACAAATATATAGAGAGAGTTGAAACATGATATGAACATGCATTATCGTAATTTAGTAAATTGGATATCATCAAAAGAAGGTCAAGAACCATAATCAAAATTTGAAATTTTCCTTTTATATTCGACTTGGTTGGCCTCTTGGACATTAATAAACATCTCCACAAATTGGTTATGCTGAGAAATTGGATTCTTTTAATTATTGTTTGTTTTTAGATTCTATCTTTTTGTATACAAGATTAGGCCCAAACCGGAGGAATACTTAACAAAGGAAAAGATGGAAAATCACTTCTTAGGAGAATAAAATGAGTTGTTATATTTGACACTGCCATTGTATTTCGATGAAATAGTTTGAATCATGATTGCACATTAGAAAAAAAGTATCTACATATTATACAATGATATTGTAAAACATATGCATCTTGATATTTTAAGCTCAATTATGGATCTTAACATAAGCTACTCACATTTGGACAATACTTATAGGTTTCCATGATGTTTTCAGTTGTCTAATACCTAACGAGAAATACACTTGAAAATATAGAGCAATGCATGTCTACAAAATAAATTTCAAACTCGAGATTTAACTTCGGGTTTGGCGTATCTAGGGATAATTTTACACTATAAAATCTCCCTGATTTCATCCATGAAGGAGAAGATATATAAGTTACAAGACAAACATCGGTATTTGAAATCATATTTATGATTTTTTAATACTCTACTATGAAATTCTATTCTTTTCTTTCTTATATTATTTGGTCAGTGTAAGAAGAGTGCTTGAGATATTTGTCTTCTAGTCATCTACTTCTACTATTAGAATATTAATATGATGTTGGTTGAATTTTTTCTTCACAAATAAATTTAGCATTTCAAAATGAGATTTAGCGAGTCATAAAAGTCTATCATATCCGTGTTTAGATTTATTCTTCCAGGCTCTTATATTTCAGTATCTCTTTCAAAACTGTAAAAGAATCGCTCAACTGTATTTTAAATAGTACGTATATCAGTCGCGTGTCAAATAACTTTGCACATGGCCTAGATAAACCACACATAAAAAACATAGGGGAGGAAGTTGTGTATCCACAACCCCTTAATGTCGTAGAGAGTGTCTTAAGCAAGAGATTGTTTGTGACAATAGCAGTACTACTAATTTTATTTTACTTGTAGATATAGTAAGAAGTGTTCTAGATAAGAATCTCATAAGAAGAACGATATATGAATTTATAATATCCCGTCTAGCCCCCCACTCAAAGAAAGGTTGTAATAGAATCGTCAAATACATTTTAAGTGTATTGATTTTGGACTTGTTATCACTATTTTATTGAACAAAGAGCAATCTTTTTGGTGTTTTTTTGTAAAACTAAAAAATAACTAATTTTAATAGTACTTTTTTTAGAAAACAACACCAAGATAGAATATGTGAATATGTACATGAAATAGTAAAAGAACCACAACTTTGTGGGTGTATAACATAGTTTAATGACTTCAATCCACCTCCTACATGTCCACATACAAACAAAGGTGTAGGAAGCATGAGAATGTCAAACCATGAAATATATAGTCTAATTTGTAGAAGTCCATTTCATTTTAGACCAGCCCTCCAAACCATCAATCTAACCCTACCCATCTTGTTCCCTTCGTGCACCAAGATTCTATAATGTATGACATGTTGTAGGAAGAATATGATTCACTATGTATATTGTAATACTAAATTATCATACGGTATGGTGTTAATTGCCTGAATAGTACTTCGGAGTTTCTACTAGTAAACTCTTGTCATGAATTGTCAAGTTAGTAATCTTTTTATTGCAATAGAAACGTGGAAGTTAAGGAACTTCTGATCTATGTTTATATATTTTCACATAGGTAGTTCCCCCTCGGGAACAATTTCACTCTCCATGATCATTTTTCTTTCTTGAAAAAGGAAACATTGTTGACTACCTTGCGATAGTGATGTGACTCTGGTTTAGTTAAAGTTGTTGTCATCGCATTGAATTTAAGCTAATGATGCAAAGCATAGGATGAAGAAATATACAAAAACCCGCATAAAAATCACCTTTCTTTTTTTATTTTATTTTTATCTATATTCTATACTTCTATAAAGGAGGGAATTTTTTCAAGTAATTACATATATATGTCATTTTGTACTCTCTGACCAATCATAAAGCAGCAGCTTGAAATGCTGCTTCTTCTCCACTCACTCTCTTCCCACAATTTTCTCCTTTTCTCCTATTTTTATTACCTTTTCTTTCTCATGTCTCATAGTCTCCACTCACGCCCTCTCTCCTAAACCACAATCAAACACATGCATGATAGTGCCTCCCCATTGCCCTACTCCCTTTCTCTTTCTCTTCCTCTCTTAATCCATAACAGTTTAATTCGCTTGCATTAACTACCCACATTTATCTGAGAGTTCATCCGCATACCACGACCCCTCATCTCCATGAGCATTGTCTCTTCATTGCCCCACTTAACTTTTTCTTTCTCTAATTAACCCATTCTAGGTCACAATTAATTACTCCATAATTCTTGATCTATCCCGGTTATACGAGATTCAAGTTGAAATTATCAACGATCATAGAAATTTACCATTAGTGTAAATGACCACATGTCATGTAACCAACATTTTCCCACATCCCTCTTCCCACATCTTCATTTTTTATGCCCCCATGAGTCACTGACCCTTTTAATTAAACAATGTTTTCAATCAATTAGATCGTAGGTTTATAATGATGTTGCATCACGTAGATTTTCTCTCTTCCCATACTGGTTTTCCAAAAATTTATCGTTGTATTAATTTTCTCTAACTACATTTTTTTTCTTTGTTCCTCTTGTTAATAATCAAAGAATTCAATCAATTAAAGGGACTATTATTTCAAACACCGATGGAAAAGGAAAGATCATCATTTTTGTGTACATATTGTTCCATTTTCCATGGTCAAACTGGATCTTACTCTCTCTTTTTTTACACAATGTAACTACTCTCTTTACTGTGATCTCATCTCTTCCATTCCTTTAAAAATCCCAATTTACTTACCCCATATCTTATTGGTCAATGTATATTTATACTATATTGAAAGTTATGCATGTGTCAATCACATAGCACAATGAATGATCCTCTTTTTCCAAAGTCTCTACCATTTTTACATGGCTGGTTGTTAGTAACTAAAACAACTTTTTATCTCTTGTTCAATCTTTTAACATTTTCACATTCTCAACAACTCTGAGATTTTCTATCCACTCTTAAAAATTATCCTGTCCATCACTCCCACCATCTCCTCTAACTGATTACATGACCCTTTTCAAATTTTCCTATTCATCAACTACTGTTGTCTTTATTTCTCAGCCCTCCTTTCACATAGACGCCTTACTTCAAAATGGTTAGTCATCTTTCTACATCTTTTCTTTCCGTGTCAGGTACAACTCTTTTACCCATTTTTTCTCATTTCCTTTCTTCTATGAAAACAACAATTTTCTAAATTTGAGACAAAAACTAACATTTGATATAAACTATTCCATAAAAATAATTCTATGTTTTATAATAGAATCATATAATATTTCACAGTTATCTATTGGCAGTTATAGTATGTTGTAATATCATCCATAATCATTCTCTTGCTATTTATAAATCTGATTATGATGTTCATTTCTTGAACTATTCACACATTTTGTAACTATTGAATTGCTTCTTGGGTTGTGGTTGCAATTATTGGTACTTTCTCAATCACTATATGTTATACCTAATAATACACTTTTTAGTTCCTACAAAGGCAAATGTATAGACTATCTTGCCTTTTATTTTTATTATACTTGTATAGACACTTGAAATTAAATATTAGATATCATTTTATTAAACTTATCATGAACTTTTGTCTTCTTACCAATTTGTGTCCTCATATCTTATAAGAAAAATGATGTTATCCTTATATGTAAGAACAAAATTTATCTCTTTCCTAAAATATTTATATATATTTATATAGGTTTTGTATTGCTTATTGGATTGAGTTACTTCTATTTTGAATCCCACAACTAAACAAATAAATAATTATAATAGATATCCCATGTGTTATAATTTTTTCAGGTTCTTGACCCAATGATAGTACTAGTGTTTACCAAAATGTGTCTCTAACGATATCTACCTATATCTATCATATTATTGTTAATGTCTTACTGTTGACTTCAGAGTTATACATTGCCCATATTTTGATAATGACTTAACCATTCCATTCATATGTATCTAATATATTTGTTCAAGACTGATTTTAGCCTTTAGGTACATGAAAAGGATCAAATTACACAAGCCCTAGCTTGTCCAAGTTCAAGTCAAAAGCCATGCAAGTGTGCATTTTGGGAAATCACTCCAAATCACCTTAGATTAAATTTTTAATCACTTGTACTGATGATATTTGTAACTAAGATGACAAAAAATCAGGGACACTTAATTCCAATGTTTGGTCAATCAAAATTAATTTGAGAAAATTTGTCACAGGAACCAACTCGACCGATCCAGTGATAGATTTTCTGAAATGATCAATCGATCGAGTTGCACACTCACAGAACTTGACTGACAGACTCACTGACCAAAACTGATTTTGACTCATCTTTCGACTTTCTCAGAACAAACTCAACCGATAGTTTGAAAATTGGCTTTGTCAGTTAGTGGATCGGTCGAGCTATCTTTATTGAAACTCAACCGAATGTACTGTATGAAAAATACAGAATAAGTGATTATAACTATTGGAGAGTTGTTGTTAATGATAATAGATCCATTTCAAGCTATAAAATGGCTATTTTTTATTCTTAAGTGATCCCACACTCAAAGGAACACCCCCAACTATAAATAGGACCCCTTGGAGTTCATTCCAAGTTTGTTGATTTATGCTATCCTAAGTCATTTCTATAGTTGAGTGTGTTGCAACTCTTTGAGCCCTTTCTCTCTCTCATTTACAAAGAATTTCGTGATTATGATTGAGTTAGGCATGTTGTAAGCGATCTACCTCCATGTGCTTGTGAAGCTCTCATTCCTTTCAACTTCCCAATCCCCTTTCTCAAAGAGCAAAGTTGAAGCAAGCTACTTCGAATGAAGGTGATGTTGCTGGTCTTCTTCAAGGTTGAAGAATAGGTGAAGATCTTCTCCAAGTGAAGGAGAAGCGTAAGGACAAGATTCAAGAAGAGTGGGTAATTCCTTCAAGGCCAAAGACTTGATGAAATTGTGGGTAAGTCCTTGTTGAAGGTTGAAGACATCTTGATCAAATGGGTAAGTCCTTGTTGAAGGCTGAAGACATCTTGATCAAGTGGGTAAGTCCTTGTGTAGGTGAAAGACGCTTGTCTTGAGTAGGTAAGTCCTTGGATAAATGGTGGTCTCCTTGTATCTCTTATGATGGAATATAAATATACACAAATTGCAAAGTCCTATAGGTTGACATCTCTAGGTAGTGGATTAACTATCTCCTAGTTTGGAGATTGGAACCAATCTAAACCACCTTGTCCAAGTGGATGTTTCAATCTCTCTCATCATTACTTTTCTTACTTATATAGGACTTCAAATTGTTCTTAAGCTATTGGTTTTGATTGATATAATTTAAAGGTCTAACTATTATTGTGAGAATTTTAAAGCTCTATTCACCCCCTCCTCTAGATCCCTAGATCCAACAAGTGGTATCAGAGCCAAGGATCTTCTCCAACAATCTCCCACAAGATGAGAAGATGGGTGAGAACCTACTTGGTTCACTCAACCTAGAGGGAGGCTTCTCCATGAGTCCTCCAGTCTTCAAAGGCACCAACTTCCTCTATTGGAAGAGGCGTATGCAGTTCTACGTTTAAGGGATGAACTTTGATATGTGGAATGTGATGGTCACACCATACAAGGAGCCAACCAGAGTTGTGTCAATATGGAATGAAGCTACTCTAAAAGAAGCCCATCTCAATGACAAAGCTATAAGCATCCTCTATGCAGCCCTTTCCCTAATAGAGTTCAACTACATCTCTTCATGGGATACAACCTATGAGATATGGGATAAGTTGTGCATCACCTATGAGTCACAAAGCATGTTTAGGAGGCTAAGATCTACATATTGAAGAACCTTTTAGAGAACTTCAAGATGAGAAATAAAGAAGGATTTTCCGAGATGTACTCTAGGCTTAACGTCATCATCAATGGCCTAGATGCTTTGGGACACACCTTAGATAGAGGAGCAATGAACTTCAAGATATTGAGATCTCTACCAAAGAGATGGGAGTCTAAGATGACCTCTATTGAAGAATTGATAAGCCTTGGTGACATCCCAACCGAAGAGCTCATTGGAAATCTATAAGATCATGAGCCAAGGATTGACAAGCAAGAAGAGGAAGCGAAGCAATAAGAGAAGGAAGCAAGGAATATGAAAGATAGTGCCTTCAAAGATCAAGTGGAGACTATCATACTTCAACAACAACTTGATTTTTGGACATCTCTCTCCTCCTTAAGTGAATATGGTGGCACTAGTGAGTATGAAGCCAAATACTCGAAGGGCAAGCACTTCAAGGGAAATCATTCTTCTTCCTCTACTCCAAGATGCTACAAGTGTGGCCAAAAGGGACACTACAAGAGTGAATGTCCAAAGTCTAAAAAGACACACCACAAGAGCTGCTCCAAGAAGGAGACAGAGTACACAAAGGAAAGAACGTAAAAGAGGAAGGAAAAGAAGGAGAGGAGATACAAGAATGCAGCTTGGGAAGTATCATCCTCAAGTGGCTCTAGCTCTGGTGAAGATGGAGAGTGCCACCTTGCACTCATGGCCTCTACAAGTGAAGAAATTGGTGAGGTAAGTGAGGTAATCTTACATGAGTTAGATAAAGAAACTCTTATTGATATACTTGTTTCTACTAGTTATCCTTTTGCTAAATGTAAATCTAAAAGAAAGAGGTTAGGAAAAATTATTGGTGATTTGTATGCTAAACTTGAGATTCTTGAGAAAAATGAGAAAACTCATATTGAGAGCATTGATAACTTGCATGGCCAATTTCTTGATCTTGAGCTTCAATATAATGAAGTTGAGGTAGAGAATGGTGTCTATCTTAAGAATATTGAATCTCTTAAGGAAGATAACCAGAAGTTCCTAAATGAGCTTGAAATACTTAAAATTGAAAATGTAGAATTCAAGCTTATTGTTGATGCTCGTAGAAATGAGAGGGATGTTTATCTTAAAGAAATTCATTTGCTAAAATCTAAAAATTCTAGGTTTCTTGGTCAAGTTAATGATTTATCTTCTAGACCTAGCTTGCCTAGTAATGATGTTACTTTTATTTCTCTTGAAAGAGATTCATATTTGACTAAAGCCCTCTGTTTAGAGGCCGACCTTGTTCATGCTAGAGATGATCTTGCTAGTTTGTCATCCACTATTATATCTCTTAATGATTACAATCACAGACTTAGAGCCTCTCTATAAAAATTCCTCAAAGGGAAAAACTTCCTAAATAATATCCTTGACCATTCTACCAAACAAAGTGGTACTAGTGGTTCAAGATTTGTGGGGGGAGCACCTAAGGGCAAGAACAAAGCCAAAGGTAAGAAAAAAAGTAAGGAAACCTCATTTTTCATTGGAGAGTATTCTGGAACTAATAATCCTATGATTTTTTCTCATTGCAAAGGTGATGATCATTACTCTACTTATTGTCATTACAAGCCTAAGGGGACCAACCCGAAGATGAAATGGGTCCCCAAGCTAACTCTGGATCCCAAAGTTTGAGTTAGGAACTGAAACTCTCCTTTCTTGCAGGAAAATGGAAGATGGATTGTTGATGGTAGTTGCACCAAACATATGAAAGGTGATGTAAGTCATTTCAAACTCTTCACTAATAAGAAAGGATGTTCAGTTACTTTCGGGGATAACAAGATAGGTAAGGTGAAAGGTGAGGGTGATGTAGGTGAATCCTTGTCTATTAAGAATATTCTTTTTGTAGATGGCCTACATCACAATTTAATAAGTGTGAGTCAATTATGTGATAATGGTTACCTTAGTGCTATTTATTCTTTTGAATGCTTGATTCTAGATTCCCTCACCGATGAAGTCATATATAAGGGAACTAGAAGTGGTAATATTTATGTAATTGTTCTTGACTCTATTAAGCCTATTGTTGGTAGAAGCCTAGTGGTCAATTCAAGTGATATTTCTCTTTGGCATCATCAACTTGGTCATTTAAATATGCATTAGTTGAAAAAGTTGAGCAAAAAGGAACTGGTCAAGGGACTTCCCAAATTGGATTTTGAAAAGATGAGGAATGTCAACCTTGTATCCAAGGAAAGCAAACCAAGTCCTCCTTAAAATCCAAATGAGTCCTTAGTACCAAGAGATCTCTTAAACTTCTCCATATTGATTTATTTGGACCAATGAGAACTCAATCACTTCGTGGTTCCAAGTATTGTCTTGTTATTGTCAATGATTTCCCTAGATATACTTGGACCTTCTTTCTCGATTCTAAGAGTGATACACTTGATGTTTTCTCTAGTTTTTGTAAATGAGTTGAGAATGAAGCTTCTTGCTGGATTGTTTCCATCCATAGTGATCATGGGGGAGAATTTGAAAATGATATTTTTAAATGTTTTTATGAAGAATCTGGCTATGCACATAACTTCTCTTCACCTCAAACACCTCAACAAAATGGGGTTGTAGAGAGGAAGAATAGGTCACTACAGGAAATGGATGGGACCATACTTTTTGAGTATGACACTCCAAAGAAGTTTTGGGCCGAAGCCGTTAGTACCTCGTGTTTTGTACAAAATTGAGTTTTTATGCATCCTTTTTTAAAGAAAACCCCCTATGAGCTATGGCATGGTAGAAAGCCTTCTATCGACCATTTCTATGTTTTTAGATGTCCTTGTTTTGTTTTGAATATTAAAGAATCTCTCGACAAGTTTGATCTAAAATCTTACAAGGCTTTCTTTCTTGGCTATAGAACTACTAGCAAGGCTTATAGAGTATTAAATGTTGATCTTGCTAAGGTAGAAGAATCCATTAATGTTAAGTTTATTGAGACTAACCCCCTATTCCCAAAGATATTGTTCCAAATGATGATGTTGCAGGTGAAGTAATTCCTATTCTAAAAGAACTCAACATCACCCAATAGGGAAAAGAGGTGGTCATTCAAAAAGAGAATACAGATGAAGAGAAGAAGGATCCAACTCCCCAATTTACAAAGAATCATCCAAAAGAGCTGATTTTAGGTCACCCATTTGAAAGAGTAAAGATGCGGGCTACCTTCAACAAAGAACAAGCCAAAAAACCTTCATCTCACAACTTGAGCCAAAGAATGTCAAAGAAGCTCTTGGGGATGATGAATGGATCCTAGCCATGCAAGAAGAATTGGAGTAATTTGAAAAGAACAAAGTGTGGACCCTAGTGCCAACACCAAGTGATAGAAAGATCATTAGAACCAAGTGGGTCTACTACAACAAGCTAGATGAAAGCGGAAAGGTGGTAAGGAACAAAGAAAGGTTAGTGGATCAAGGATACAATCAAGAGGAAGGTAGATTTTGATAAAACATATGCACCCACAACTAGACTTGAGTCCATTCGTATGTTTCTTGATTTTGCTAGTTATAAAAACTTTCTTATTTATCAAATGGATGTTAAAAGTGCATTTTTGAATAGTACAGTTGAGGAGGAAGTGTATGTTGCACAACCCCCGGGCTTTAAACATGATAGTTTACCTAAACATGTTTATTTGTTGCAAAAATCTATTTATGGGATCAAACAAGCACCTTGAGCTTGGTATAAAAAAAATCATAACATTTTGTTAGATCATGCGTATATCATGGGCAAAGTAGATTCTGCCTTGTTTCTCAAACACACTTCTAACAATTTTCTTATCATTCAAGTTTATGTTGATGATATTATTTTTGGCAGAACTAATCTTGATCTTTGTAAGGAGTTTAGTGATCTTATGTAGAGTGAGTTTGAGATGAGCATGATGGGTGAGCTTACATTCTTCCTCGACTTTCAAATCATGCAAACTAAAGATGGGAACTTCATCAACCAAGGGAAGTACACAAGTGAGCTACTTAAGTGCTTTGGGATGGAGAACACCAAGCCGATGGACACACCCATGTTAAACACCACCAAACTTGATAAAGATGAAGAAAGTGAGAAGGTAGATGAGAAGCTCTATAGAGGTATGATTGGAAGTTGACTTTACTTAACTACCTCTAGACCTAATATAATATTTAGTGTTGACTTGTGTGCTCACTCTCAATTAAATCCCAAGAAATCACATCTCATAGCTGTTAAGAGGATTTTAAGGTACTTAGCCAAAACTCTAAAATTTGGACTATGGTATCCCAAGTCAAAGGACTTCACTCTTATGACTTATAGTGATGTGGATTACACAAGATGCTTGATTGATAGAAAGTACACAAGTGGCACTTTCTTTCTCTTAGGACCATGCTTGGTGTCTTGGTTCACCAAGAAACAGAGCACAATGGCATTATCAACTACTGAGGCTGAATACATTGCTACTGGGAGTTGTTGTGCTCAGGTCCTATGCATGAAGCAAATGCTCCAAGACTTTAACATTCATTTTGATGCTTCTCCTATCTTTTGTGACAATACTAGTGCAATCAATTTATCTCACAGTCCTTTATTGCATAGTATATCCAAGCATATAGAGGTTCGTCACCATTTGCTTCATGATCACATTACCAAAAAGGATATCTATATCATGCATGTTGACTAGGGCTGTCAATGGGGAGGGTAAGGTCTTACCCTTACCCTTACCCTCTTTGGGTAGTGGGTAAGGGTAAGGGTAATTATCCTTCTCAGAAATCTCCTTACCCTCCCCTTACCCTTACCCTCTTCTCCAAAGGGTAAACGGGGAGGGTAAAGGGTAAGCGGGTAATTTTGACAAAAAAGAGTTTTATACACATTGTGTGTTGATTTTTAATAATTTTATAACTAATTTATTAATAACAACATATAAAACATTATATCCAATTCAAAATCATATGTTTCTCCATGTAAAGTTAAGTCAATTCACACAATAACAATTTTTTATCCATAAATCATTTTTTTCCTTTGCATAAGTATGCATAACAAATAAGTGTTTCACCAACACCTCATTTTCCGCAAGATATATATGTTTTTCCCTCAACAAAAAGTATTACAAGAACAACACCAAGTCATTTTCCAATGATAGAATAGAGTATTAGGGTTAAACATTTACATACAAACCCCTTTAGAATATATTTTTGTGTAACCTTTATACCATGTGCAGGTAAAAGAGTAAAAGGATATGGATAATGTCTATACCTTACCCTCCCCTTATAGTATAGTGGGGAAATGGGGAATGGGTAAATGGGTAAAGGGTAATAAAAATTTCTAACCTTACCCTTACCATCCAGGGTATGGGTAAGGGTAAACGGATAATACCCTCCCCATTGACAGCCCTAATGTTGACACAGAAAATCAGTTGGCGGACATTTTTGCTAAACCTATAGTTAGAGAGAAATTTAATTTTATTAGATCTAAACTTATCATTACTACTTTGGATGATTATAATTTTCTTTCTATCTAGTTTCCATCTATCTTATATGCTTTACTTATGTCTTGATCACCCTTGCTTGCTATAATGCTATTTTCTTGTTCATGTGCCTTATTTTTCGCTTGTTTTGAGTATTTTTTGTAAATTCTTGTTTTATCACAAAACAATACCCAATGATGAGTGGTAAGTGCCTAAGTATGTTTAAAATGGAAAATAGACTAGAAAAATAAATTTAATTATCACTCAAGAGGCTAGAAAGTAAAATTTCTAAAGTTGGTTCAAGTTGACCATCGACCGAGTTACCAACTCGACCGATCCGTGGCCGAGAGCTTTTTTAAAGAGACATTCAGTCGAGTTTCCCAGTCATAGAACTCAACCGATGTCTGGGTTGGATCAAACTTAAGTACAGTTCGAATGACTTTTCTCCCTCTCAACTAGAGAAAAATCCATCGACTCACTCTCCATCTCCCTCAAGCTCTCAACCCTAGCCTTTACCATCATATCCCTAGCCCTAGTTTGACCTAGCTCGACCTCCCTTAAACTCTTTCTCATCAAACCTAGGTGTTTGGTCATCTTGTGGTGGTGTTTCCTATGTTTTTAATCTCTCTATCTTCTTGTCTCTCCTATATGGCTTCAAATAGGAGAGATCCACCCAAACTGGAGCACCATACCCCTCCTCCAACTTGCATCTTATACCCTTTGATGATACCTTCTTTGTCTCCAATGATGCTCTAAATAGGCATAAGGAGCACCTTCTTAGGAAACCCTTTCCTTTTCGTGCCCTATTTGGGCCAAGCTCACATAGACAAAAGGTTATTGATCAAGTAGCTGAGTTGTTGTACGACTACCACCTCTCTGCCTTGAGTGTTGAATGAGCATGCTACCATAATTCCATCACAAGAACCAAAACCGTTCATGAATTCTATGTAAATTTGCAATAGAATTATGACACTCTCATATCCCCGCCTAATTCTCAAGTAGTCCTTGCTTCCATGATAGCTGGGAAGCAATTCCAAGTCTCCAAGGATACCTTGAATATCTTTTTCTCTGGTACTGAGGTGAATGATACATGGAGGAAGGATTACCCTATGTATTTTGACCTCCTTCACACTGAGGCCTTCTAGCAATATGATCTCACTCTCCCTGACATTCATAAATTCTTGAAGAAGCCTCAGTTTTTCTATAAGAAGAAGTCTACCCTTCTCTCCTCTACCTTAGACCTCAAGAACCACATACTTGTCCTAGTAGTCAACTGTAATATTCACCCAAAGAAAAATGAAACTAAAATTGTAGAGAATATTGTGGTGATTATGCTCTGTATCTTGAAGAATATCATATTCAAGTGGGCCAGATATGTTATACACCACATTACCTACTTTGACTCTGGGAAGAACACCTATGGCACCCACCCACCCTACCCAGCCTTGATTTGTGGTCTTTTTCAGACTACCACTGACAAATCTCTTTTTCATGACCTTCATTACAAACCTACCCAAAAAGGATTTTGCATAAGTGAGACCACACTTTATAAGAATGTGCCTACCCCTTCCTCTACCACACCTGGAGCCTCCACCTCCACCCATGCACCTCCACCACCTCAGCCATCCCGACCTGCATGTGCCTCTTTTCATGTATCAAATGAAACCATCATGGGTTACATGATGCATCAACAGGCATATAACCTTCAAGTTCATGAGCACATGCATCAGGATCTCTGTGCTATCATGTCTACCATGAACCTATCCTGCGCCCATCCTTACCCTGCCTACCAGCACTACCAAGAAAGTGATTATGCATCCTATGCATACAATCACTTATATCCAGCCCATCCACATGTTGCTTCCGCTACTACACCCTCTACTACTGGTGGATCTACCCCTGTTGTACTACCTCTCCCTGCCAGTCCTACAACCACCTTGCTTGTAGGGTTTGGCACCTCTAATCCTACTTTTTCACAAGCTCAAGAACTACATGACCTTGGTATATCTTGGGATGAGAAGAATGCTAGGTGGCCCGGTCGTGGCTTCGGTCTCTCTATCGATGATGAGATTCTAGATCAGGCTGATGAGAAAGTTGTTACTGCTAATGAGGAGGCATCTGGGGATGATTGCGAGGATGGATTGATGATGGTTTTGCTGGTGGCTCTGGTGATGAAAGTGATGTTATTGTCTCTATTGCACCTTGAGACTGAGATGATGACTATGATCCAGAAGCCTCTGCTGATGATGTTGATGTTGATGATGTTGTGGACATAGATAGCCTAGATGTTTAGATGTTTTAGTTTGTAGTTTGTAGATGTTGATCATATATATCTTTCTAAAGTATTTTGTACTGAAAATATTTGGGTGCATTATCTGGGATGTATTGTTTCTATCATCATGCTGGTTTCATTAATTTGGCTTGTAGTTGTTTTTGAGGACATGCTTTCTATGTTGCAATCTTAATCATATGTACACTTACTATTTGATTGACTATATCTCATGAGTTGGTTCCATGTTTCCCATATTTTGATTATGATTTAGATTGCTTGTTTATTTATCGTCTCTATTTGATGTATGCTTTGAGGTTGCATGTTTTATGTTGTGAATGTATGTTTTGGTTGTGCTTGGAGAAGACCTGCTTTTATGCTCTTCTACCCCCTTCCTTTTTGATATTGTCAAAAGGGGGATAGAAGTTCAATATTTTTAAGGTCAACCATATTTCTTCTATTGCATGTGTGATCCTTTGCTTGTTCAATATATGCTTTATCATGTGACTTACTAAAGCATCATATAGTATATATCTGTTATATTTCTTTCTGTAGAAAGACTAACTATGTAGGTAAGAGTGATCATAGATTGAGGGGGAGCAATTCACATTGTTAAAATCATGAATCCACTTGCAATTCACAAGGCTAAGGTATAACTTCTCATATTCTTTTGAATATGTTGAGGAATGGTTTATTATTGTCAAAAAGGGAGCTGACTTGAGAGTTATACATTATTCATATTTTGATAATGACTTAACCATTCCATTCATATGTATCTAATAAGTTTGTTCAAGATTGATTTCAATCTTTAGGTACATGAAAAGGATCAAATTACACAAGCCCTAGCTTGTCCAAGTTCAATTCAAAAGCAATGCAAGTGTGCATTTTGGGAAATTACTCCAAATCACCTTAGATTAATTTTGTAATCACTTGTATTGATGATATGACTTGTAACTAAGATGAGAAAAAATTAGGGGTACTTAATTCAATATGTTTGGTCACTCGAAATTAATTTAAGAAAATTTGTCACAGGAACTTTGTCGGTCGAGTTGGAAACTCAATTGATCCAGTGACAGATTTTTTGAAATTATCAATCGATCGAGTTGCACACTCATAGAACTCGACCGACCGACTCACTGACCAAAACTAATTTTGAATCATCGATCAAGTTTCCCAGAACAAACTCGACTAATAGTTTGAAAATTGGCTTTGTCGGTTAGTGGATCGGTCGAGTTATCTTTATTGAAACTCAACCAGATGTACTGTACAAAAAACACAGAAAAAGTGGTTATAACCATTAGAGAGTTGTTGTAAATGAAAATAGATCCCTTGTAAGTTGTAAAATAGCTATTTTTCATTCTTAAGTGATCCCACACTCAAAGGAACACCCCTCGCTATAAATAGGATCCCTTGGAGTTCATTCCAAGGTTGCTCATTCATTCTATCCTAAGTCCTTACTATATTTGTGTGTGTTGCAACCCTTTGATCCCCTTTCTCTCTCTCATTTACAAAGCATTTCATGATTATGAGTGAGTTAGGCATGTTGTAAGAGAGATACCTCTATGTTCTTTTCAAGCTCTCATTCCTTCCATCTTCCCAATCCCCTTTCTCAAAGAGCAAAGGTTGAAGCAAGCTACTCCCAGTGAAGGTGAAGTTGTTGGTCTTCTTCAAGGTTGAAGAAGAAATGAAGGTGAAGTTGTTGGTCTTCTCCAGGTGAAGGAGAAGGGAAAGGCTAAGATTCAAGAAGAGTGGGTAATTCATTCAAGGCCAAAGACTTGATGCAAGTGTGGGTAAGTCCTTGTTGAAGGCTGAAATCATCTTGATCAAGTGGGTAAGTCCTTGTGTAGGTGAAAGACTATTGTATTGTGTAGGTAAGTCCTTGGATGTATGGGGGTATCATTGTATCTCTTATGATGGAATATAAGTATACACAAATTATAAAGACCTAGAGGTTGACCTCTCTAGGTAGTGGATTGACTATCTCCTAGTTTGGAGTTTGGAACCACTCTAAACCACCTTGTCTAAGTGGATGTTTCAATCTCTCTCATCATTGCTTTGCTTGCTTAGATAGGACTTCAAATTGTTCTTAAGCTATTGGTTTGATTGATATAATTTTAGGGTCTAACTATTATTGTGAGAATTTTGAATCTCTATTCATCCCCCTCTAGAGCCCTAGATCCAACATTAGCGACATGCCCGATAACATCCAAACTCTCTTCATGACACAAAATTCCTTGAATGATTCACATTCTTAAAATTATAAGACAATGGTTACCAAACAACCCAAACTCTCTTTCACACTCTTGCAATCCTACCATTACATTACGTTCCTACTCATACTCAAGTAGTGATAATATTTAATCAAATTAAGTAAGATTAAGGTTGGATAAGAATTCAAACTTGACTATCAAGTCAAACCAAACGTGGCCAAACTAATTGTTAAGTTTGATTTGTATGGGTATAGTAGTCAAATTTGGTTTAAAAAGTGTTCAAATCATCATTGATTGGTCCGGTCATAGTTTGGACAACTGGTTAACTAAGTACACCAAACTTGACCAATTCTATATTTGTGTGTGTGTCTCCATATATATACTCAAAGAAATTATTCTATGATGATTAACTTGATGTATAAACAATCTTTCAAATTATCTCCACAATATATTTATCATTCATGATGCAAATAACTTTGAAATTAATGTTGTAGGGGATATATATATAATCTTTTAAAAAACAATTTAATAATTATTTGTTACATGTAATATGCAGAACATTCCATCTAAATTTGACACTAAGATTTATTTTATGTTATTAAAATATGATTTTTATTGAATAGCACCAATAATTTGACATCAAAGTGGAATCAAATTATAACTGAACTATTGTTTCTTGATCTTTATTTAAGTGTGTGAATAGTATATATTAGGTATTTGTAGGTTTAGACTGACCTTAACCAAACTTGATCACATTTTAGCAGTCAAGTTAAGTTTGGTCTAGACCCTTTTAGCAGTCAAGTTCGGTTTAAAAATTTCTGAACCACTATATGTAGTTTGGTCTATAGTTTTAGGATTAGAGCAGACTTGACCAGACCATGTCCACCCCTAAGTAACAATATTCAAAAATACCATCTACTCTCTCTCATCTTTAATTGTCTTAGGTTTTTATTTTACACCCAAAAAAAAGAATATATCAATCAGTTCCCAACAAAAAACAACTTTAACTTTACATTGTACTCCTGATCCAAGATTAGTATAAATCTACCTCTACAACGTTAATAAAGAAAATGTACTATGATATCACTTCAAAATAGTAACATAGACACATTTCCATATACATTTTAAAAAATATAAATAATATTATTACCATAACTAATTTTTTTTTCTCTTATGTTCATGTGCACATGTATGTTTACTAGTTTTTAAATAGATCTGCCTAATCAAGAGACAGATTCTCACATTGAACTTCAAAAGTATGGATGTGCATGGTTTGATCATATTTTTTATGCGCCTAAAACCATATACCAAACCACATATCGTGGTTTGAAAAATTTTATGACCAAAATTTGACTTCTAAAAGAGTTTGGATCAGACTTAACTTGACCATTAAAATATGGTCAACTTTGATTGAGTTTGGTCTGTGCCACTACTACCTAGTACCTACTAGTTGCATATTTAAATGAAGATTACTTATAAAAATAGTTCAAAAATAATTTTGATATAATTTTTTATGTCAAGATTTTGGTGTTCTTAAATGAAATAAATCTTATTTTCTAAATATTAAATGGAATGTTTTGTATATTACTTGCAATAAATAAACATTATATATATATATGTGTGTGTGTGTGTGTGAACAAGAAAGATAGGGTGTTGCAATGTAGTGTGTGGAGAGGAGAAGTGTGCCCTCTCCCTTTTATTAATAAAATAACTTGGAGAAATTACATAGAGGTCCAACAATATATAGAAATTATGAAATATAATAAAACTGAATATAAATAAGATATATTAACACTCCCCCTCAAGATGGAGCATACACATCGTGTATGCCCAAGTTGTTGCAAAAGTTATGAAATGTTGATAGACTCAATGGCTTTTTGAGAACATCTACAAGTTAATCTTTACATTTGACGTGCGGAGTCACAATAGTACCATTCTTGATATGATCTCTGATGAAGTGGCAGTCAACCTCTATGTGCTTAGTGCATTCATGGAAGACTGGGTTCTTGGCAATATAGATTGCAGCTTGATTGTCACATCTGAGCTCTATGGGAGACAACACAGGAATCATTAATTCAAAAAGCACAGATTGAACCCATTGCAACTCGCAACAGGCATGGGCCATTGCTCGATACTCAGCCTTCATGCTAGATCTTACCACACCATTTTTCTTTTTGCTTTTCCAGGTGATAAGGTAATTTCCTAGAAATGTGCAATATCCAGAAGTAGACCTCATGTCATTTAGACTGCCAGCACAATCTGCATCAGCATAACTAGTAAGAACTAGAGAAGACATAGGGGTCTTGGATTTGTAATAGGTAATCCCCTTACCATGTGCACCTTTCAGATATCTCAGAATACGGGAAACTACTGTCCAATGTGACTATTTTGGTGAGCTCATATGTTGGCTCACCACTCCTACAACAAAGAAAATGTCAGGGCAAGTAACTCTCAAATATATCAGTTTACCAACAATTTTCTTATAATATCCTAAATCTGGATAATCAACATCATCAACTGTCTCATTCACATGATAGTCCATAGGAGTAGACACCGGTTTGGACTCACTCATACCCACTTCTTACAGTAAATCCAACATATGTTTCCTCTTAGACAAATTAATATATTCATGACATCTAAGTTCTTCAATGCCCAGAAAATACCTTAGTTTGCCCAGATCCTTTGTGTGAAAATGCCCCTACAATCCTCTTTTACACGTGACATGCCTATAGAATCACTTCCGGTGATAACTATATCATCAACATATACAACAATAATAATAGATCCAACAGGAGAGCTAGAATAGAATAAGGAGTGATCAGTCACAGAACGAGAAAAGCCCATCTTTAGTACAACATCACTAAACTTATCAAACCAAGCTCTAGGAGATTGTTTCAAATCATAGACGGCTTTCTTCAATCTACACACCTAATGACACTCTCCCTGAGCAACAAAACTAGGAGGTTGCTCCATGTACACATCTTCTTGTAGATCTCAATAAAGAAAGGCATTCTTGACATCAAGCTGAAACAGAGGCCAGTTAAAAGTAGTATCCAGACAAATAAGAATCCATAGGTGAAAAGGTCTTAAAGAAATCAACCCCATATGTTGGAGTGAAACCTTTTGCCACCAGTATAGCCTTCAACATCTCAATTGAACCATCTGGATTATGTTTCACTGTGAATACCCATCTGCAACCCACAATATTTTTATCTAGAGGTAAGTCAATAAGTTCACAGGTGTTGTTTTGTAGAAGAGTAGACATTTCCATATGCATTGCATGTTTCCAGCCAATATCCTTCAAATCATCAAGATGATTTCTTGGAATGACCACAAAATCAATCCCAAGAGCGAATGAACGGTCCTTCTTTGATAATTTTGACAAACAACACACACTTGTAATAGGATGTCGAACAGTACAGGAACGAGTACCTTTGCAAACAGCAATGGGAACATCAAGGTTAGATGGTTCTTCAGGAGTCTCTTGAGTAGAGGGAGATGGGGAAGGCTTAAAGAACGGAGTTGCTACCTCCTCTAGATCCTATCAGCCTCATCTACTATAAACATGTAAATCTTTCCATATTAAGGTACCATCTGTTGGCTGCTATTCCTGAGCTACAATATAGTCAGGAATGATAGATGACACTCTCTCACTCTGATGTGGTGGTGGCACTCTCTCACTGATGTCTGATGATGGCACTCACTCAGTCTCACACAATTTCTCCCCCTAACTAGGAACACTAGAGAAATATGGAGTGGATTCATAAAAAGTTACATCCTTAGACACAAACATACAACAGAGACTGGGACAATAACACTTGTACCCTTTTCTAGTGTTGGAGTACCCAAGAAAAAGAGTCCTAATCAGCCTAGGGGATAATTTATCAGCCCTAGGATCAAAATTGTAGACAAAGGAAGTACAACAAAACACTCTAAAGGGAACAAGAAAGGGATGATCCTTGGGACGTATGATAGAGAATGGAGTACATCCTTGAAGCATAGAAGAGGGTTGCATATTAATAAGGAAACATGCAGTAAGTAAAGCATCAGACCAAAATCTCTTATGAACATTGGATTGAAACATAATTGTCCTAGAAATATCAAGAAGGTGACGATTTTTCCTATTAGCTATCCTAATTTGTTGAGGGTTGTGAGGACAGGACGTATGATGTATCATCCCAACAGAGCTACAAAATTAGCCATAGAAATTTGAACATATTACAATGCATTATCATATTGAAGAAATTTAATATTGCAATCAAATTGGACCTTTATTTTTTGATGAAAATGCTTGACAATGGATAACACAGACTCTCGACTCTTCAACAAATAAAACCATGTCATGTGAGAAAAATCATCCACAAAGGAGATAAAAGAGAAAAAACCATTATAGTTGTTGTCTTTTATAGGACCTCAAACATCAATGTGGACAAACTAAAAGGGACAAGAAGCCCATTTATTGACATGAAGGGGATAATGTTGACTCAAGGTCAATTAGGTCAATGTTGACTCACGTCTAAATTGACTAAACCCATGTTTTGATGATGACTAACCATTCCACATATTGTTGTCTAATGTCTCTACTTGAGTGATTTCAGATTAGGTATATACACACTCCAATTACCCTAACTTGCGCATATCAAATGGGAGAAAAGACAAGTCAAAGTCAATACAAGTGGACATTTTTGTAATATGATGTATATCCATTAGAATCTTGTTGTAAATCACTTTTAATGATTGTATGACTTGTAATTAAGCTTAGAAAAATATCAGGAACACTTAGATCGAATATTAGAGAACTTTAGATGCAACTTTGAAAATTGATTACAGGCACTTTGTCGGTCGAGTTTCCCAGCCTAAAAACTCGACCGATCATCCTTGATCAATTTTCTGAAGATTGCATCGGTCGAGTTGTGTTTACACAGAACTCGACCGATGGAGTAATTGACCAAATCGATTTTCATTGGTCGGTCGAGTTTCCTCAGGACAAACTCGACCGATGGTCTGAATATCGGCTTTGTCTTTTACTCTATCGGTCGAGTTACACTTATAGAAACTCGACCGATTGCACTGTACGGAAAAGTGCAGAAAAGTGATTCTAGCCGTTGTGGAGTTGCAACAAGTGAAAATAGATCCGTTGCAAGCCACAAAATAGCTAGTTTTTGTTCACAAGTGTTCCCAAAGGCTAAGAGGCATCCCCAGCTATAAATAAGACCCCTTGGGCTTCATTCCAAGGTTGACCATTCATTGCAAACTCTATGTGAGGCTCCTATTCTCTAGTTGAGTGCTTTCTACAGTCTCCTCTCTCTGTCTAATCTTAATCACTTGCTACATCCATTAGAGTGAGTAGGAAATCTGTAAGAGAGCTAGTCTTACATGTATATCTTGTGAGGCTCTCACTTCCACCACTTCCATATCTCTCATTTGCAATCATGAAGACGAAGGTTCTCTCTCTTATCTAAGAGAGGTGAAGAAGAACAAGGGAAGGAGTCCCTTGGTTAAGATCAAGGCTGAAGACTTGGAGCAAGAGTGGGTAAGTCCTTGGTGAAGGCAGAAGACTCCTTGCTCAAGTAGGTAAGTCCTTGGTGGAAGCTTCTCCGAGTGAAGGTGAAGTCAAAGGTGGAAGATCCAAGAAGAGTGGGTAATTTTTGCAAGGCTGAAGACTTGTGCAAGAGTGGGTAAGTCCTTGGAGAAGGCCGAAGACTCTTGCAAAGTGGGTAAGTCCTTGGTAAGGTTGAAGACTCTTTGTATTGGATAGGTAAGTCCTTTGTTTGGTCATGTGTTGTATGTCTTATGAATGAATATAAGAGTGCAATAGTTTGGAAGTCCTAGAGGTTGACCTCTCTAGGCAAGTGGACTGACACACTTCTAGTTTGAAGTGTGGAACCACTCTAAATAGCTTATCTAATTGGTGCATGTTCAATTCCTCTCTCCCTTGCTATGTATGTTTTAGTTGCACTCAAAATTACCTATTTAGCAACCTTATCTTGTCATATATCTTGAAGGTTTAATGAGTTTTGTTTAAGTGCTTTCAACTCTATTCACCCCCCTCTAGATCATCTAATCACCCATCTAGGATCCAACAGATAAGACATTCTATGATATTTCTTCAATTGACAGGACTGACACTCTAATGAAGACACTTGGGATAACTCAGGTTCTAACTTTCTCAAGCTCTCCAACAATGAATGTCCATATCTGTAGTGCCATAGTAAGGGAGAACCGCTCAAAAGGATAGCTGGAGCAAGAGCAGATACTTGGTGAGGAAGATTTTTACCACAGAAAAGGTAGAGATCACCTTTCCTAGACCCCCCCACCAATCATCCTCATACTCTTGAGATCCTATAATACAAAACAAGAAGGTCCAAATGTCACCGTACATTTCATAGTATCAATCAATTTTGCAACAGAAATAAGATTAAATGAAAATATAGACACATAATGTACAAATTTAAGATCAATTCTAGGAGTAAGAGAAATAGATTCACTGACTAACACTCTCCTTAGTGAATCATCTGCTATTGTCACATATTGGTGAGGAATATGTGAGTCACTGGAATGAAGTAGTCTCCTCATACCAGTCATATGTTGTGACACTCTAGAGTCAACCACCCATGAAGAAGTTGAACTGGAAGCCAATAAAGAGGTAGTCTGATTACCAGTAGCAGATGCCATGTTGGCTGAGGAAGAAGATGATCCCAAACTCAGATGTTGGCTAGCCTGAATAAATCTATCATATTCCTCCTTAGTGATTGTGATGCCACAAGATCCAAAAATCAAAGTAGGAGGCTCAGACGACTCAGTAGTGTCATCATAGTTTGCTTCCCCCACAAATGGTGCAGCAAGTCTGCCATGCTTCTTCCAATATTTCTCAACTGTGTGTCTAGGCTTGTCACAGAAAATGCACTTAGGACGTGTACCACGTCCTCGACCCGTACCTATACAACCTCCTCTAACTACAGTGTCTATAGATGCATAAGAATCTCCATGAGACGGGACAACTTTAGGATCAACATGTTCAAAATTTGACTGTAAAATCCTTGAGTAAGCTTCTTCTAAGCTGGGAAGTTTTTTAGAAGCTAGGATAACACTGTGGGCAGAACTGCATGAAGAACTTAGGCTGGATAAGAATTTTACTGTAATCAAGTCATCTCTATCTTTGACTTGTTCTATGATAGTCACTAGATGATAGAAGCTTAGTTCTTGAGCAATAGCTTGGATCACTCCAAAATATTCTTTCAAAGACTTGTCTCCCTATCGTTCTGCAAATAGATAGTCATATATCATAAACTGACGAAGAGCATTCTTTTCTTGTGAGTAACATTTCTTTATTGCATCCCATATCTCTTTGGTAGTAGTGTAGAATATGAACCTAGTAACAATTTCAAGTTCCATGCTCCCCCACAACCATGTCTTCACTAGACTATTATAACACTTCCATTCAGCATAGCCTTTGTTAGTAGAAGTAGGAGGATCAGAATCAACATATTTTGCCTTGTCTCAGGATTTCAACACTGTATGAACAACATTAACTCATAAGAGATAATTCTTCCTGTTAAGCTTGATGGAGGGGATAGGTGACATCTCATTGTAGATGGTAGATGTCTTAGTGTCCTCCATGATCTAAATGAAAAATAGAATGACGGGATAATACATGTTAAGAGAGAAACTAAGTGACAGAAAGATACACGTCACATTGTGCAAGGGAGTGACAGAGAGATACACGTCAATCAAATATACATGAGATGATACATTTCTTATGCATCTTCAGTCTTCAAGCAAGTATTTCTTAATCACACATGAAGGAGATGTGATTAAGAATTCTCTAAATAGACACAGGTTGCTTGATTTGTACTTTTAGAAGGTCGTTGGAGAGGTTGAAGGACTCCACACCTTTTGGTCAAGAATCAACCGTGTTTGGCCCCTCACCCGGTGAAAACCAGACCGACGGAAAGCTGCCTAGCGGCTGCTTGGCCAACAGTGATGGCTCTCCGGCGGCAGTTGGATGTTAGCGGTGGGTTGTCGACGGTGCGACTGCTGCTCGAGGGCCTATTACTACCGGTCGGTGCCTGCTGCTGTCCGACGGTGGCGGTACTGCTGCTGCTTCTTAGCGGTGGCGACGTTTGTTTGGTGTGACGGTGGCAGCTTGCCTTGTTGGTTAGGGTTAGGGTCGGCTACGCTTCCCTTGGATCTTGTTGTTCTAGTACCATGTAAACAAGAAAGATAAGGTGTTGTAATGCATTGTGTGGAGAGGAGCAGTGTGCCCTCTCCCTTTTATTAAGAAGAGAACTTGGAGAAATTACATAGAGGTCCAACAATATATAGAAATTACAAAATATAATAAAGCTGAATATAAATAAGATATATTAACAAATATCAACTACACATTAATATAAAAACATTTGTAACAAAAATAGTAAATTTAATATGGAGATAATTTGAAATATTTTATATACATTACCTAAATTATGACTAAAATAATTTAGTTGACTATTTATATAAATACATATATACACACATATATAGTTGGTCAAGTTTTGTATGATTAATTAACTAGTTGTTCAAATTAAGACTAGATATGTTAAAGGTGGTGTAAACATTTTTCAAATCAAACTTGACTGTAATACCTGTCCTGACCAGACTTAACTAGATAGTTTGATCAAGTTCGATTTTGTTTGATAGTCAAGTTTGGTTTCTTGTCCCGTGTTATTCAAAAGTGCCATCTAGGCTGCGGTTTCAACCCAAAGTATAATTAATTTTCTGCAAGTGCTATATTGGATATAAGCTTAACAAAAATATGCTTATTTTTTCTTTTTTAATAATATATGTATCAGATGAAACATGTTTTCTCTGTTGTCAATGTCTCTTCAGCTAGATGACCTAGATTCGTTGATATCTAATTGTTTCCCCTTTAGCAATTGCCCATGGTACAATCCTAGTTGTGTATCAATCCGAGGCCAATGAAGTTAACATCGTCATCTTCATGGGTTAGGGCTTAGGTGCTATGTAATAGAAAGCTGAGAAACCTTTGTGGGCATGGGATTAAAATACAGTCCAGACAGTAAGCCTAGTGATCTTGTGTTATACACGGGCCCAATATAGTGATTGATTATATGTTGGTTTTGTGTTTTTCCTTTTGTACTACCAATACAGTGATATTTTTTTTTGTCTTTACTCTATACAATCTAATCTATCTTAGATTCATGACTCGGTCATTGCTTTTGATGACTTTAACTTACATGCAAAAAAAAAGAAAACTGAAAGCACCTTTTGCATGGTTTTCCACCGACAAATTGCTGTTTTTCGTTAAAAAAAGTACTACCAATACAGTGATCTTTTTTTTTGTCTTTACTCTATACAATCTATCTATCTTAGATTCATGACTCGGTCATTGCTTTTGCTGACTTTAACTTGTATGCAAAAAAAAAACTGAACAATAACTCACAAGCACCTTTGCATGGTTTTCCACCGACAAATTGCTGTTTTTCGTTAAAAAAAAAAGTATCTCGAAGCCAATGTAACTTTCTTGACAAATTTTCTCTCGAAAAGTTGGTTTCTTGCCAAAAGTATATGGGTACAGCATATGTTCCCTCATACTACACGCAAGACTGCATTTAGAATATGTATTTATTTGTAATAATAAGCTTGTAAAGAAAGAGCAAGTCGTAGGAGTGGCGCGCAGGCAGGTGAGAAACGACGAAGTTACAGCAGTAGAGAACTGAAGGTAGCAGTCTGAGGGAGGGGGAGGGTTTTCTCAATCCAACAAAGTTCAATCAAGATGGAGGACATGAGTCGAATGCCATGCCATCCCACACGCAGTACAACTCAACTTGGAAAGCAACTTGTGGTAGCTTACAATCTGCCGGCTGGCAATGCATACATGGCAGTCGGCAGCAGCAAGTACCAGTTGAACAGTAGCAGCAGCAGGAAGCACTCATCAGAGCAGACCATCATTCACGGGACTGATCTGAATAGGAGGGAATCATTTTATACCAGTGCCATGGGATGCGTGCAGCAGCAGTAGTATCAGTTGTCATTGCTGCTGCATCTGCAAATGATGATGGGTGGTGCGGCTAGCTGTGAGGATAAGCAGGCGGCGGCAGAAGAGCTGAATTTGAGGTGGCAGACGGACAAGGAGCTGAGCTAGGTAGAGAGAGCTGAAGTTGATGATGAACGTACATGGCAAGTTGGCCTGCTTGTAATGGATCTAAGGAAGCTGGTAAACTGATGAAACCCATGGTACTTGATCGACTTCAATCCCCTTGTCCGGTCATCCATGCACAACCGGTTGCCGCCAAACTCACGTGGCCCAGACACAGACATTGGCCATAAATACCAGTCAGGCAACCTCTATGTCTTGTTCGTAAAACCAGATGTCCAATTCCACAACTAGTTCACTAGGACCACCGAACAAAGAAACAGCTAGAAAGGGAGAAACTGCTAACAAACACACAGCTAGCGCTGAATGGGTGAGGTGACCGTGGATTGGATTGGGTAAGGTGACTAGAGGACGACACGAGGCATGCCACAATTGGAAGGAGAAAAACCCTAATTGATCTACTCCAAAACGAAGTAAAAACCCTAATTGTAGGCATACATACCATCACAATTTCAGAAATCCTAGGACTAATCAACACAACTACCTATCTATCTATCTATCTGTAAGCTAACAAATCGCACACGACCTAGAAATTGAGCAAGCAAAGAAGGCTATACATTTGCACACTCATCAATCATCAAACCTCGATATCCCTGTCCACATGAATTGCCGATGCAGAAAGAGAAGTAACTGAATAATTTGAAGTGGGGTCTGAGGAGGAAGGCAGCTAGCTAACCACCGGCGAGGTCCAGCAGGATCGCACCAACCAAGCTGATCTAGCCCGACAACATGGAACACACTGCGCAGAAAAGAGGAAGCAAGCACGGGACCCATATTGTACGCACACTGATTTCGCGGCTGCTGATGAACCAACAGACTGCAGCCTGATATATCAACTTCAATCAATCAACGCCGACAGAGCGGATGAACTTGCTATCTGGTGGAGTCATCGTCCCTCCTGCCACCACCACCTTGGTGCTGCTGAGCTCCCGCCCCTTGTGGTGCACCGGAAAGGGAAGCTAGTAGGTTTAGATGTCCTTGCGCGATGGGTAGGTAATTGCCTACCCTCGCAGCCGAAGCCTCTCCCATCCCCGTAGGCTGCTGGAACCGCCCAGCTGCGGCGACGGCAACTGGCGGCTGGTGGACGACCATGTCAGCTGGTGCGGCGGCGAAGCTCCATACCTGGCCAAAATCCGGCCTAGCTGGCACAGCCCAGAACCCGCCCGCAGGTCCGAACCCCACACCTACGCTGCCCAATCCAGCCTGGTCCCCGTGGTGATGGTCCTTATTGTTGCCCTCGGATCCGTCGTCTTCAGAACGGATGCGCTTCCCAAGTATAAACGGTCCCGGACCGACGGCTGCCGCCTGTGGAAGGTGGTGGTGATAATTTACCGCTGCTGCTGCGGCGGCCTTGTAGTCGAGAAAAGCCGCTGCCGACGTGGACGACGGGAGCGACTGAGTCTGCCCTCCACCGCGTCCCAGTGAGACCGTAACGGTGGAGAAGGATGCCGGTGTAGTCCCCGTCCCCGTGGCAGCTATGATTGCCGGCTCGGCCTGTCGCAGCAGCCACTCGATGGTCTGTCCGTCGGACTTGTGTCCCAGCTCGCGGGTCAACTGGAAAACCCTCGCAGCGCACACGATGGGCATCCGGATCCTGCGTCCACGGCCGTCGACCTTGCTGTGGCGGTCCTTTGCAGGAGGCTTCTTGGCAGGAGGGGTAGGAGTTATGGCGGTTGAGGTTGGAGTCGTCGGTGGTTGTGTAGTTGCAGGTGGAGTGCCGTTTGCTGCTGTAGTCTGAAGGTAGAGATGCTGCTGCTGCTTCTTGTTGTTGTTTGCAGTGGCGGAGACATGGTTTTCCTGCTGGTTGTGTTGGTGTTGCTGGAGCTGGAGGTGGTGGTGGTGTTGCTGTGCGTTGTAGTGGTTAGGGTGTTGGTGCGGGTGGGGGACCGAGGAAAGGGCCCTGGAGGCGGCGTTAGTCGTCCCGGCGTCAGGGGTGGGGGTGGTGGTGGACATGAGGGATTGGATGGATTGATGATGGGTGTGGGTTTGATATGGAGTGGGGGGGGAAGGGTGGGCGTGGTGGGCGTGGGGGTATGGGTTTGGTGACTGGTGTGGGATCAATCGAGCTGATTATCTGTTAGCGTGGAGCAAGGATAGGAGAGGGGACGGAATATAGTAGTAGTGGTAGTAGACTCGTAGGAGCAGGAAGAGGAGGACGGGAGACAAGGGGACGAAACGAATAGAATAAGGTTATGAGGGCCGGGAGTCTTGTTGAGTGGGTTCGCTCGCTACCTCGTCTGCGCTGGTTCTATTCTATCATCTATCTATCTGTTTATCTGCGTATCCAGATAGGCGAGGATCACCCAACGAGAGAGCGAGATGGGATGGATAGAGATAGAGAGAGAAGGGAAGAGAGGGGAAAGGTAGGGAATTTAATACAGATCGACGATGGTAGAGAGAGAGAGAGAGGGAGAGGGTAGGAGATCTAGGACGAGAGGAGGACGAAGAAGGAAGACGGGCTTTGGGGGAGGGCCGTTGAGTTGGGCGGATCTCCCGACTCCCAGTGATGAGTTGATTTCAGTACAGAAAGGAGACTAGTAGTGGCCGGCCGCCGTAGACTCAAGCAGACAGACGTCTCCAGTCTCTCTCTAAACCGATGATTGAAGTGGAAGAAGGGAGCAGCAGCGTGCACAGGCAGGCGAGGGTGGAGGAGACAGTGCAGTCTGAAGAGCACATGGTATTGCGGGCCCGATCTCCCGCGCTCGTCACAGTCATACAGCGCGGCATCTGCAGGAGGAGCAGGAGCAGCCAAGAACAGTGGATGAAAGAAAGGAAAGAGAGTATTTTGACATAGAAAGAGAAACAAAAGAAAACTAATAATGGTCTCTCTGTATGATTGCAGTTATTTATTACGATGATGCCATTGGATTTTTTTTAGGTTTTTACTATTTCGGAACACGCACGCTTCAAAGCATGTTTGAGTGGTGCATGTATCGTAGACGAGAGGAACTGGTGAATGGTGATTGGCCCACGCGACTTGGGTTTGATTATTAGTGGACAGGGAATGCTACAGTAGCAGCGTCCGACCGGGAATTCATTCATTGATCAGCAACAATAATGGACACGCTCGGCAGGCGGATCATGTTCATGGAATCTGGAGGAGAAAGACGAGAAATCTAAAGGGAAGAAGATGATGAAAGCGGCTGGGGCCATGTAACTGTGAGAGCCAGCCGAGTGCTTGTCCATTCGGCCGACAAACACCCACCCACACTATGCGCCCCCTCCCCCTAATCAGGTGAGACTGTATGTAGTAGGGTCACGTTGTTTTTCCTATAATACACCGATGTGATTCAGGGTCCCTGGCCGGAGGGGATGGAGGAAGTTCCGCTGACGACGCCGTGGGACACACACACACATACCCCCGATCGAGTTAGTCCAGTCGCCACCACCATGACCAGGTACACACCACCACCAGGTCACCGGAAACGTGCTGGTACCAGCACGGCCGCCGACGCCGCTGCCGGGATTCCGGGGTCATGTATAGGTAGGCCGTGTGCGTGGCCGGCGCTGGTAGGCCTAACAACGGTTAGCCAAGTTAGTCCGCCTCTTAGTAAAGGCGCGTGTGGTACATAACGGGGACCAATACTCTTCTCTTTTGACTTGTCTATACCTTAAATTAGCCGACTTGGCTTCGATTCCTTATGTGTACGTCCTTTGTTTCTTCCTTGGTAAGGAAAGGGTTGTGGAGGTGGACGATCGTCGATCAATCACCTACAAAGGTAAAGCTATACTAGAAGATGACATATATCTCTCACAATGGGTCGGGTTTTAGTTTTATCCACCCGAAGACCCCACCCGAAAATAACATATAATCTGGACCCAACTCAACCTAAGCATGCGACGACCCAAAGAAAGCACCAGTCAGATTTAGGGCTAGTTTGGTTGGGTGTAGTAGGGTGCAGTTGTGTGAGTTCGCAATGTAAAAATGTGCATTAAACACGCACTTTGTCATCCGGCTACACCCTACCAAACAGGCCCTAATATACGCGTTCGTTTCATGCCGAACAAGGAGATATTCATCATCAAATTACAATACATTTTGCATGTGAGAAATATTTCAGAGGCTAGATTCACATAGAAAGCCTTACACATAACCAAATTAAGTCAACTTCCATTTAATACACGAGAATATACATAAAAATAATCAAATAAATCGTCACCTCTTCACAACTTAGATAAACATCTCTTCAAATTATAAGTCGATGTTGTCGAGTTAACCAAGCAATATTGAAAATCACATTCACGAAAAATCAAATAAAATTAAATCAAGTCAATTGCAAAATTCTATAGATTGCATCACAAGTCATCTAAAACTTTACCAGATCTTCACATAAAAAATATTTTTAGACTTGTGAATATTTATTTGGAATATAATAATATTAACACTTGAAAAATAAAGAAAATCCAAAACAACAATTAAATTATTTATCCATACTTTAAGCAATGGGTAACTGATTTTGGAGACAAACAAAATACCATAATTATCCCTAGAAGAAGGCTACTGGCAATGGGGGTTGACTAATCGACCTCCCGTGCTAAATGCAAACTCAGATGCCAGAATTGCCACAATATTTTGAGCTAACTCTCTCAATGTTTGATAACTTCCTCCATGCATTTTCCACTAGCTTAAAACTTTAATGTCAAATATATAATATTCTCTCAATATTTGATAACTTCCTCCATGTATTTTCCACCGGTTTAAAAGTTTAATGTCAAATATCTAATATTCTAATTATCTATGCACGTTTAGGGTTTCGCTTCGTTTCTCTCTGGTGATTTTGAAGGTGACTTAGTCTCCATGAGTTCGACATCCCCGATGCCGCCATCAGCTGCAAAGGGGGACAATATGAAAGTCTCCATCGGCGGTAATCAAAGTGTTGTAGAGATGTTGTAGAGAACTGACTTTCAACATGATTATAAGGAATCAACGTCAAGCTCAAGATGACAACCAAATGGAATGAGATACTTTCTTCGACACAAAACATGGACAATCTTTTTCGGATCTGAATAAGGGAGAAACTCGCGAACTATAGCAACCCAAAATAAAAAAAGTGCATGACCATGTTATTCTTATAGTCATTCCTATGTTGGTCTCTTAGATTCCTCATCATGATGTTATAGTCCAGTTGGATAATAGGATGTTGATCCTAGAAGATGAAGACTTCTTGATCAACATGAAGGCAAGCATATCAACACTTTAAGGCCCCTAAACTTGCTCAATGAGTTGAATAAGCTTAATTATTATAAATGAATTCTTATAATCCTAATATAACCTTTTGATATGCTTTGAAATCATAAGATAAGCTTAAGTTTCAAATTTTGTCCAATTTGGACACTGTGTGAGCAAGTTATGCAATTTTATGCACATTTTGGACTTTTCTGCAATTTACCCAATTGAGATGTTTACTTTGTGATTTATCACTTGCATTATGTTCTTTGGATATTCTATCATCATTATTGATCTTGTTGAGACATGGGGCACCTATTTAAACTAATGAATTATTTGATTTGGATATTCTATCATCATTATTGGTTTGAAGGTGTTTTCTCCAAGGGTATTTTAGGGTTTACCCCTTCATGGATGAGCTACCTTTACTAGCTATCAACTAATGAATTATTTGATTGGATGGGAATTTTGACAAAGGAAAGCTAAGTAGGTCTATACAGATGGTGGGGGAGCTACTTGTGTGGGTGATTGTATATTCTTAATAAATTAAGGTTATGGACACTTGGAAAGATACTAGAACTTTAATTTTTTCTTTTTCTTTATCTTAAAGTTTCATATAATTATCACTAAGAACCAAAATGAGCCATTTTCTCTCTACCACTTCCCTCCTTCTACAAACCTCATCCTCCCTCTGTGCTGCTACAAATTTCCTGTCTAAGGAAGAAGAAAGAGGGGACCTTCTTGGAAAAAGAATTTAGGGTTGCAATTGACTTCCTTTTAGGATTCAAAAAGCTTCCTTCTAGTGATCTTGACCTAAAAGAGTAAGAATCTCATTTTTTCCTCCATTCGTTTCTTTGTTATCCTTCCTCCTACCTTTCTCCAGGTCAGAACCTTGATGTTCCATGGTAGAAATTGCTCTAAAGCTCTAAAACCCTACCTTTCTTGCTCCTTATGCTTAGGGTTTGCTCATTTGATGAAGAAGGGTGCTAGATGGATGAGTTCACAGCTTATGATTTGATTTTATTCCCTACCTGTTAATGTTTTGTTATGTGTGGGAGTTTATCTTCTCATTAGAGGAAAGTTTTATAACTTGCACCACGTTTATTGCTTACTATAAGCTTTCTAGCTCATGTTCTTGCTTGAAAATGATGATTCATGCACTAAAAGCTATGCTTGACTTGGATTTCGATTTTTATAATGTTCAATGTTCAAATTTCAGTTCTATATGAACCTATGATTATGTGTATGTTATTACCAAGGTATAATATGACTTGGATCAGGTTGGTTTGACAACCTATGGTGCTAAACACCTATCAACCAATGGTCAATTTTAGGGTTTTAAGCTGATTTCTTCTATAAACCCATGACCCGATGATGATACCATTGCAACAACCCTATAGTGTTGTCTTCATGGCAACTAATGGTCAGGATCAAAGGAGTTAGATGATGATGACAACCTATGATCACCCCCTTAGGTCAGGTTTTGGATCAATTAGAAGTTTAATGATCAACCATTAAGTACCCTACTGATGTTATCAATCAATGATGACATTAGCTTAATATTAGATGTTGATTAATGAATATAGTGTTGATCTAATAACCTATGGTAATTTAATGGTCACTAATGATCGTGGATTATGTCTCTAAAACCTATGTTGAGTTAAACATTATAGTTGTAGCATCAATTAAGCCTTAAACCAATGGTTTCTTGGGTCACTTGATGCAATGGTCGGACCTATACTGTAATTGATGGTTTTAACATATGAACTTGACCCAATGGTCAAGATCTACTATTCATTCCTCCAATAAAGTGTAATGATGGCCAGTGTAATATGTTGGTCCTAATAATATGATTTAGATAGTTTCCTTCATATGATCAGCTTAAGGAGCTTACTTGTTGACAATGGATGGCTTGTTTTAAATTAACAGTCGATTGTGGGTTTTACCCTACTCTCCATGGAACTTTTTTTGTTGTTAATCAAGGGATCTCTAGGGTTAGATGGTGACTCTTTCTAGAGCACAAATCAAGGACTTCATAGGTGATTTATCCAAGGTGTATAATTATGTAAACAACCAATGGTCTTACCTTTTAAACATCCAATGTTTCTGGGTGACATTATGGTATGGTGATATGGGTTTAATGTTGATGGAACTAATGGAGGGTTACCCTTCATAAGGTAGTATTACCTATTCACTCATATGAATAGAACGGATGATAACCATATTGTGTGGATATGTAACCCTAATGAGGTATAGCTTGTTATACCTAGCTTTAATATAACTAAATGATGGTAATTGGGTATGAATAGTCCTTGAATGACTAATGCAATCATGGGGTACTATGTTATTGTTGTTGAAACCCTAGTATGCTATAACCCGATGGTTACACCTTGATTTATGTGTGGGTTCATACTTGAGAATAGTATGGAATGTGATGGTGATGCTTCACCTTATGCATCCATGATCCAATGGGGATGTCATGAGTTAGGGTTTGGGTATGAGTCCTGATTAGTAACATTGATATAATTTATCATGTTGAACCTAACTCTAATGCAAATAGATAAAGATGATTATTCATGTTTAACATTCTTATATGATGGAATGAGGGTGGAATAACCTCCTTAACATGATCATAACCTTAATGTGTTAATTGGTGGTTATCATAGCCACATGGTTGATAATTTCTTATGCTAAATATGTGAATTATGAATATGATGAGTGTTAATCATATCTAGATTCCTTGCATGTTGATGTAATAAAAGAATGTTCTTAATGTTAATATAACCCTGCTATGATTGTTTATGAATATCTCCTAGCTCATTAATACAATATTGTGTTGATCTAGTGTATTATATGTAAGTGATGTTGTTGAGCATTGTTATAAGGCATGGAAAGATAATGATGATCTTGCAAGGAATAGTATGATGGTCTTAATGACCTTTGGGGATGGTTGAGCCCTGAATGAGGTTTAATCCTCTTGTGTTGATAAGGGTTGATACCCTGTGATATTATGAAAATGATTTATATCCTGTGATAGTATGATGATCTTAATGACCTTTGGGCATGGTTGAGCCCTGAATGAAGGCAATCCTCTTATGTTTGTAAGGGTTGATACCCTGTAATATTGTGAAAAGGATTTACATCTTATGATAGTATGATGACTAGTGTGGTCTCATGAATGGCAAGTGAATAGTACCATGTGATGATGAGATGAGAAATTATGTTTCACACATTTGATATCTTTTAAAAGTTGTGATATTTATATGCTTGCTAGAAGTGAATTAGGATTTGTATGTCCACTTGTTTGATGCAACCTTAATTCACCCAATTGGCATAACTAATCAAGTGCAACTCTAATCATACAGTGCCCTGTGCCGTAGAACCATCTTTAGTGTCAGAACTTGATGGATGGTGAAATGAGTATTCCTAAGGGAAAATCAGTGCGCATACTATTGAGTATGTGGGGGTGGTAAGTTGAGGATATATCCTTGTCATCCACAATGTAGATTGTGGAGGTTGGCTATGGTCATGCCTCATACATATGATGTGATTGAGCACGGTTGCGGTCGTGTCTCAGTGATTATAACATGATGTGATTAGAGGACAACTACGGTTGTACCTCAGTGATTGGGTTTGAATACCATAGATGCTAGAGTCGTGACTTGTACCAAGGTAGCTAGTTACAGGACTATATGTCACTGTGGGGATAGCTTTGACTGATATGTCACTACCTTTTTACTTGTACTGAACGAGGGTAAGAGATCTTAGGATACCGACACTCCTAGATCTTGTACATAACCGAATAGCCCTTTTTAGGGGTCGGTTGGACTTTGAATGGTACGATTCAAATTCCCTAGGGTGTAATAAAAGATGAAATACTGCCGTGTAGCATATTTGTTTAGGGTTATACACGACGTTTCACATTGGATGATAAACCTTGGTTGTTATCTTTACATAAAGATGATGCTTAGTACAATTAAGAGATAGTAGATATACTTATGTTGTGGATATTCTTAAGATTATAGATGTGTACATATAGTAGCCATGCTTATTTTGATAACTATACTACTATTGCTGATTATAATCATGATGCTAGATATCTCATGTTGATAGTTATTTTTAGCATGCTAGCCATGTCGTTGTTACTAGAGATGCATATAATGTTAATCATGCTTATGCATATAGTTGTGCTTATGTTGTTAGCTCTTCTTATGATGTTAATATATTCGACCTATTAGACATGCTAATATTGTTAGCTATGCTTCTGTGGATAGACTTATTCATAATGATAGAGATTCTATGTTACTAGACTTTCTCATGATGCTAGATATGCATATGCTACTGAATTGCTTATACTGTCAACAAGATAAAGGGTGATAGTCTGGCTAATGCTGATAATTATCTGCTCCTTTATGTATTCTGTCAATCATTCCTACTATTGAGCCTATTTTTTATATCTGATTAAACTGCTTAACCGTTTAGTTACTTAAAAATGTTGTAATCAATAAACCTTTTTGGAGGTTATATCTCTTGTTGGGACATGGGTCTCACCCTTGTGATTCGCCACATTTTTTTAGGTAATCAGAAGTGATGAAAACAAACATGTGGCAGCAAAGAGGAGCTATAGTAATGAATCTGTCAAAAATTTGATTAGATGTCTAGTGTGTCCTAGAGTCATCCATGTACTCTCAGGTCCGGGCGAGGAAAAGTTTGTATATGGTGTTTCAAATAAATCGGAATTTTGTTAGCATGTTAATGCTTATTTGTGTGGCATATAAAAATATTTTTATACTGTGTATATATGTTGTGGCTAAGGTGATAGAACAATTTGTATCAAATTCTTGTCATAGTATGGATAAAAGAAAGATGTTGGGCTCTTATGCAAATGTTTCTAAGCAGGTGCCGACTTTGAAATCGATTTTAATTTACCCATATTTTTGGGTATGTGGTTAATTGGTGATCGATTGTGCTTTATGTCTTGAATAATCTCATTTAGAGTAACGAGGTCTCACAAGTTGGTATCAGAGCTTTAGGTTCACTGAGTCTACAGGGACACTAGGACTTAAGACTAGTATGATGTCTAAGTTAGGAACGTGACACAAAAAAAACATGGTGCATACTTCCTAATCTCAGTACTTGGATGCCCTGGCTAGGTATTCAATTTTTGAAGAAAGGTAAGTATGGAACTCTTAGATTGTTATCTTTCTGATTACTCTGATCAAGTAGTCATTTTGAGACAATCTAAAGAGCATAATGAATAAGAAATCATGGTATGAATATCTCAATCCTACCTTAAAGAAGATGAGAATTGCATCATAATCTATCAAAACTTGAATGTTTGGTAACAATAAGAGAAAGATACAACACCATAAAATCTAAATCAGAATACAAATAAGGAAAAGAGGAGTTCTTGAAGATGTGATTCAAGAAAATAATAAAGTAAAAGATAAATAAGTCTATGCTTATAAAGTGAACCAAGGTATTAAATCCACATAAGATGGAAAGAACTCCTATAACAAGTACAAAATGAGAAGATAAATGGGAACAATGACAAAGGAATAAGGTGAAACTTGAGTTAATCTCAGACCAACCTATGTGTGTAAGAAAGTGTTAATGTAAAATTAGCATGGCGTGTGAAAGAAATTAAGGGAGATGATCCATGTTTAATGAAGAAAATGTGGAATATGAGTATTTACCTGTTGATAAGTGGTTGAAAAATATAATAAATAAGAGAACATACCCAAGTGTGATAAATAGTCATCAAGGAAGGAGTAATGAGATATGTTAATCATGATGATTCCTATGCTAATGGCAAGAAACCAAAAATGAAAAAGTTAAAATGATACATAAGAAGTTGTAACCTACATAATGAAAATAGAATTGGTTATCTTTTTGCTAGTGACCCTTGAAAAATACTACTATGGTATGGGAAGTGTTTTTCCCTTTGTGTCTTTCCTTTCTAGGGCACAACTTTCAAGTGGATCATTACCACTAGCTAGGTACGTGTGGATTCGTTGCAAACATGAGGATGGATAGCTTATTATAGCATAAGGTTGTTTGGACTATGGTTCCAAGATCATAAAGTTTGTGATGATTTTGCTTTTGAGCCTTTCAATAATTATAAAGGCTCCTCTTATATGTCTTGATATTTGTTATGTTGGTAAAAGTGGATGAGATAATGATGTGAGTTCCTTATAGCACATGAGTTGGATACCCAGGTAATGAATCCTAGTATCCAAGATGTATCAACAATATGAGAAATATGTGAAGGTTGGAGATGTTTATTAAATGAACATTCCAAGTATTCCTCTCCCATAGAGAGAGAGAGAGAGAGATTTGATGATGATCCTATAAATGTTGTTTGGAAGGAAAAACAAAAGTGACTCTATAATGTTGTGTATGGTCTAGTGATAGCTGGGCAAGACCACTATCAAGGATAGATGGTTTGTTGATACAATAGATATAATTTTAATATGATACCTAGAATTTAAAGTTTAAAGTTACCATTAGATTTGTATAGGTGGCACAACAATTTTCTATGTTCCATATTTGCAAATATCTTCTTAGGTGGGGTTTTTTGTGTTGACCCAAGATGAGATATGTATGAATGATGTGACATTACCATGATATGTAAGTAACCATGTGAAGGTAATAGGATAAAGTGAAAAGTAAGTACCCATCTTTGTTTACCTTGGATTTCAGCGGCGAAATCCCTGTTAGGAGTTTATAGTTGTAAGGCCCCTAAACTTACTTAATGAGTTGAATAAGCTTAATTATCATAATTGAATTCTTATAACCCTAATATAACTATTTTATATACTTTTAAATCATAATATAAGATTAAGTTTCAAATTTGGTCCAATTTGGACAATGTTTGAGCAAGTTATGCAATTTTATGCACATTTTGGACTTTTCTACAATTTACCCAATTGAGAGGCTTACTTTGCAATTTATCACTTGAATTATGTTTCTTGTATATTCTATCATCATTCTTGAGCTTTTTGAGACATGGGGCACCTATTTAAACCTTAGTTTGAAGGTATTTTCTCCAAGGGTATTTTAGGGTTTACCCCTTCATGGATGAGCTACCTTTAGTAGCTATCAAATAATGAATTATTTGATTGGCTGGAAAATTTGACAAAGGAAAGCTTAGAAGATATATACATATGGTGGGGGAGCTTCTTGTGTGTGGTCTTGTATATTCTTAATAAATTAAGGTCATGGACACTTGGAAAGATACTAGAACTTAAACCTTTTCTTTTTCTTTATCTTAAAGTTTCATATATGTATCCCTAAGAACCAAAATGAGCCATTTACTCTCCACCACTTCCCTCCTTCTACAAACCTTGTTCTCCCTCTGTGCTGCTGTAAATTTCCTATCCAAGGAAGAAGAAAGAGGGGACCTTCTTGGAAAAAGAATCTAGGGTTGCAATTGACTTCCATTTAGGATTCAAAAAGCTTCCTTCTAGTGATCTTGACCTAAAAGAGTAAGAATCCCCTTATTTTCTCCATTTATTTCTTTTTTATCCTTCCTCCTACCTTTATCAAGGCCAGAACCTTGCTATTCGATGGTAGAAATTTCTCTAAAGCTCTAAAACCCTACCTTTCTTGCTCCTTATGCTTAGGGTTTGCTCATTTGATGAAGAAAGGTGCTAGATGGACGAGTTCACAGCTTATGATTGGATTTTATACCCTACCTGCTCTTGTTTTCTTATTTGTGGGAGTTTATCTTTTCATTATAGGAAAGTTTTTTAACTTGCTCCACGTTTATTGCTTACCATAAGCTTTCTAGCTCATGTTCTTTCTTGAAAATGACGATTCATGCACAAAAAAGCTATGCTTGACTTGGATTTCAATTTTATAATGTTCCCTATTCTGATTTTAGTTATAGATGAACCTTTGATCATGTGTACATTATTCCTAAGGTATAATATGACTTGTATCAGGTTGGTTTGACAACCTATGGTGCTAAGCACCTATCAACCAATGGTCAATTTTAGGGTTTTAAGCTGATTTCTACTATAAACCCATGACCCGATGATGGTACCATTGCAACAACCCTATAGTGTTGTCTTCATGACAACTGATGGTCAGTATCAAAGGAGTCAGATGATGGTGACAACCTATGATCACCCCCTTAGGTCAGGTTTTGGATCAATTAGAAGTTTAGTGATCAACCATTAAGTACCGTACTTATTTTATCAATCAATAATGACATTAGCTTAATATTTGATGTTGATTAATGAATATAGTATTGATCTAACAACCTATGGTGATTTAATGGTCACTAATGATGGAGTATCAGGTCTCTAAAACCTATGTTGAGTTAATCATTGTAGTTGTAGCATCAATTAAGCCTTAGACCAATGGTTTCTTGGGTCACTTGATGCAATGGTTGAACCTATACTATAATTGATGGTTTTAACATATGAACTTGACCCAATGGTCAAGATCTATTATTTATTCCTCCATAAAGTGGAATTATGGTTAATGTAATATGTTGGTCCTAATAATATGATTTAGATGGTTTCTTTCATATGATCAACTTAAGGAGCTTACTTGTTGACAATGGATGGCTTGTTTTAAATGAACAGTCGATTGTGGGTTTTACCCTACTCTGAATGGAACTTTTTTTTATTAATCAAGGGATGTATAAGGTTATATGGTGACTCTTTCTAGAGCACAAATCAAGGACTTCATAGGCAATTTATCCAAGGTGTATACTTATGTAAACAACCAATGGTCTTACCTTTTAAACATCCAATGGTTCTGGGTGACATTGTGGTATGGTGATATGGGTTGAATGATGATGGAATAAATGGAGGGTTACCCTTAATAAGGTAGTCTTACCTATTCACTCATATGAATAGAAGGGATGATAACCATATTGTGTGTATACGTAACCCTAATGAGGTATAGCTTGTTATACCTAGCTTTAATATAACTAAATGATGGTAATTGGGTATGAATAGTCCTTGAATGAGTAATGCAATCATGGGGTACTCTCTTATTATTGTTGAAACCCTAGTATTCTATAACATGTTGGTTACACCTTGATTTATGTGTGGGTTCATACTTGAGAATAGTATGGAATGTGATGGTGATGCTTCACGTTATGCATCCATGATCCAATGGGGATGTCGTGAGTTAGGATTTGGGTATAAGTGTTGATTAGTAACATTGATATAACTTATCATGTTTAACCTAACTCTAATGCAAATAGATAAAGATGAGTATTCATGTTTAACATTCTTAAATGATGGAATGAGAGTGGAATAACCTCCTTAACATGATCATAACCTTAATGTGTTAATTGGTGGTTATCATAGCCACATGGTTGATACTTTCTTGTGCTAAACATACGCATTATGAATATGATGAGTGTTAATCATATCTAGATTCCTTGCATGTTGATGTAATAAAGGAATGTTCTTAATATTAATATAACCCTGCTATGATTGTTTATGAATATCTCCTAGCTCATTAATACATTATTGTGCTGATATCATGTATTATATGTAAGTGATGTTGTTGAGCCTTGTTATAAGGCATGGAAAGATAATGATGATCTTGCAAGGAATATTATGATGGTCTTAATGACCTTTGGGCATGGTTGAGCCCTGAATGAGGTTTAATCCTCTTGTGTTGATAAGGGTTGATACCCTATGATATTGTGAAAAGGATTTATATCTTGTGATAGTATGACGGTTTTAATGACCTTTGGGCATGGTTGAGCCCTGAATGAGGTGTAATCCTCTTATGTTGATAAGGGTCGATACCCTTTAATATTGTGAAAGGATTTATATCTTGTGATAGTATGATGACTAGTGTGGTGTCATGAATGCCAAGTGAATAGTATCATGTGATGATGAGATGAGAAATTATATTTCACACATTTGATATCTTTTAAAAGTTGTGATATTTATATGCTTGCTAGAAGTGAATTAGGATTTGTATGTCCACTTGTTTGATGCATCCTTAATTCACCCAATTGGCATAACTAATCAATTGCAACTCTAATCATGTAGTACCCTATGTCTCAGAACCATCTTCAGTGTCAGAACTTACTGGATGGTGAAATGAGTATTCCTAGGGGAAATTCAGAGTGCATACTGTTGAGTATGTGGGGGTGATAGGTTGAGGATATATCCTTGTCATCTACAATGCATATTGTGGAGGTTGGCTATGGTCATGGCCCATACATCTAATGTGATTGAGAATGACTGTGGTCGTGTCTCGGTAATTATAACATGATGTGATTAGAGTACAGTTGTGGTTGTACCTTAGTGATTGGGTTTGAATACCCTAGATGCTAGTACTGTGACTTGTACCAAGGTGGGATAGTTACAGGACTATATGTCACTGTGGTGGCAGCATTGACTGATATGTCACTGCCTTTTTACTCGTACTGACCGAGGGGAAGAGATCTTAGGATACCGGAACTCCTAGATCTTGTACGAAACCGAATAGCCCTTTGTAGGGGTCAGTTGGACTTTGAATGGTACGATTCAAATTACCCAGGGCGTAATAAAATATGTAATACAGCCGTGTAGCATATATGTTTAGGTTTATATACGACATTTTACATTGGATGATAACCCTTGTTTATTATCTTTACATAAAGATTATGCTTAGTGCAATTAATAGATTGTAGATATACTTATGTTGTGGATATGCTTAAGATTATAGATGCGTACATACAGTAGTCATGCTTATGCTGATAACTATACTGCTATTATTGATTATAATCATGATGCTAGATATCTCATGTTGATAGTTATGTTTAGCGTGCTAGCTATGCCTTTGTTACTAGAGATGCATATACTGTTAATCATGCTTATGCAGATAGTTGCGCTTATGTTGTTAGCTCTTTTTATGATGTTAATATGTTTGACCTATTAGACATGCTAATGTTTTTAGATATGCTTATGTGGCTAGACTTATTCATAATGATAGAGATTCTATGTTACTAGACTTGCTCATGATGCTAGATATGCATATGCTACTGAATTGCCTATACAGTCAACAAGATAAAGGATGATAGTCTGGCTAATGATGATATTTATTATCTGCTCCTTTATGTATTTTGTCAATCATCCCTGTTATTGAGCCTATTTGTTATATCTAATTAAACTTCTTAACTACTTAATTACTTAAAAATATTGTAATCAATAAATGTTGTTGGAGGTTATATCTCTTACTGGGATATGGGTCGCACCCTTGTGGTACACCACATTTTCTTAGGTAATCGGAAGTGACGAAAACAAACCTGTGGCAGCAAAGAGGAGATATAGTGATAAATCTATGAGGAAGTTGATTAGATGTCTAGTGTGTCCTAGTATCATCCCTGTACTCTCAGGTCTGGGTGAGGAAAAGTTTGTATATGGTGTTTCAAACGAATCAGAATTTTGTTAGCATGTTAATGCTTATTTGTGTGGCATATACAAATATTATTGTCATGTGTATATATGTTGTGGCTAAGGTGATAGAACAATTTGTATAAAATTCTTATCATAGTATGGATAAAATAAAGATGTTGGGCTCTTATGCAAATGTTTCTGAGTAGGTGATGATGTTGAAATCAGTTTTAATTTACCCATATTTTTGGGTATGTGGTTAATTAGTGATTGATGGTGATTTATATTTTGAGTAATCTCGTTTAGAGTGATGGGTTCTCACAAACACTCAATATAAAAGAAGATGCCTTTGAGAAGATCATGAAATCTGTCTAATGTGGTAGCCAGGGTGATGGAAAGAATGATACAATACTTGAACTTGAAAGAAAAAATCAAACTAATGTGTAAACTGAAGGGTGCCTTTGGAATCATTAATCTTAACAATGGTTACTATATGGTCCAACTCATGATGGATGATGACTTCATGACATCAATGAATGGGGGGGCTTGTATAATACTAGACTCTAATGTTATCATATAGAGATGGCGGCCAAATTTCAACCCAGATATAGACACCCCTAAATTTATACAATTCGAATAAGAGTCTCAAACTTACCGCCTTATATATATTAAGAATAGATTCTCGAAAGGGTTGGTAACCTATAGGGATGGAAAGTGGGTGGGTTTGAATGACCCAAACCTATACCATTACACCCATTTATACATTGAACTAACAAATACCCACCCCATTAAGAAAAACAACAAAACAACACATACCCATACCCATACCAATGGGTAATGGGGACCCCATATAACCCATTTAAAGCAAAACAATATGAAAACCTTAAGTAACAAATGATTTATTTTTACTCCTAACTATACAACAATATAAATATTCAAAAAAATCACAAACAAACCCTTCAGTACTACATATTTTACTATGTCTAACAACTTTGAATCAATTACCAAATGAACACGATGATAAGTTCACCATATAAAAGTAAGATATATAGCACGAATGATGGAGTAGGATTGCATTACACAACCATGATACAACCAACGACCGTAGGACCTAATATTCTATATACTTTGTTACAAATTCCTTCAAACGACTGATGCACAATATCACATGTTAAGCAATCTGGCCTCTTTGTCGATCTAAATTCAAATCGCACAAACATATCCAAATGAAGAAGGTGGTGGTAAAGTTCTGTGACTTCTTGGTTGGTTGTATACCTCGATTTGTCCTCAATGTACGTTTTGTTCCATGAAACTCGTATCCTCCTCTGTGACGTGCTTGCAAGATCTGATGGAGTCTGAGGTCCATCCTCACAACACCTAGTTGTTGAACATGTTGCATCCTCATCTGCACTAGAGAAACTTGGCAAGAGTGTCCAGAGTTTCAACAATTCCTCATATCTACTCAGGTACAACATCAAAGTTACAAATTCACCATTGTTAACTTTAGAAGGAGGGCAAGTATGGGGATGCAAATATGTAAAACATAAACAACAAAGATAAGAGAAAACATCTAAAAAGAATAAGTGAATTGGAGCAAGTCCTAGGAACTAGTTATAGTGAATACATTGACTCTATACTTCTAGATACTAGAGAAATATATTCACTGTTCTTTCTCAAGAAATAACAACATTACCTTCATCTATGAAATTCCACAACCTGGCCCCAAGAACATCCTTTAGAATGATATCAAATGATTATTACATACAATTAACTTCCCTTGGATCCTCATCAGGGATTTGAATACTATCCTCACCATAGACGAAAATGTTGAAGACATGTCCTTCAATCAATTAGATGCAAATTTTTTCAAGTTACCATGGAAGACGCCAAACTGGAAGATATAGGGGCAACAAGTCCCAGAATAACTTTTAAGAGAGGAATCTTACTATCCAGAGTCAACAGACCTTGGTCAACAATGAATGGCTCAATGATTAATCACAAACTCTTGTAGAAGTACTACCAAGAGTTGCATCCTACCACACACCAATTCTAGTTTCCTAGAACAAAATAACACTCAAACATTTCTAAATTTTCTTGAGTAGAGAAACTTGGTAGGAGTGGTCAAAGTTTTAGTAATTCCTCATATCTAGCTGGGTACACTATCAAAGTTAAAAATTCACCATTGATGACTTTAGAAGGAGACAAGTATGGGGATGCAAATATGTAAAATATAAAAAACAAATATAAGAGAAAACATCTAAAAATAATAAGTGAATTCTAGCAAGTCCTAGGAACTGGTTACATTAAATACATTAACTCTATACTTATAGACACTAGATTACAATATGTAAAAATAATTAAAGAGGAGAATATAGATTGGTGTCAACAATCAAGATGTAACCGGTTTCAACATGGAGGTACTAACACAAGTTTCTTTCAAAACTTCTTCAAAATGAAAGAAGAAGGAACACCATTTAATAGATCAAAAAATCAAGATGGGACATGGATTGAATAAAAAGAGGATCTAAGTTAATCCAAGGTGGAGATATAGCCTAGAAAGAACATATTCAAGTTCCTTTAGACAGTTGAGACACAAACGCATACATGCCCTACAAACTACAATCTTAGAAGAGGAGATATACGAAGCTTTGATGAAGATGGCCCCATCTAAGGCACTAAATTTAGATGTTATTGAGGTAGGCTTCTTATAGATAAATTGGACATTGATTAAAAGCCCTATTATTGGAATGGTCACCAAATTTTTTTCAAGATGATCCATTACTTGATCATCTTGATCACTCCATGATGGTCATCATTATGAAAATCACCAATCCTACCACCTACAATCACTTAAGGCCGATATACTTGAATAATGTCAATGCTAAACTAATCTGAAAAATTATTGTTGAAAGACTAAAACTTTTATGGCTGACTTGATATCTCTTACTAGTCCAGCTTTGTACCTGGTCAAAGGATCCTAGACAATACTATCCTTACACAAGAACATAAACATGTTATGAGGATAAAAAAGGATGAAAAACCTTGATGGAGATGAAGATAGGCTTGTCAAAGGCCCACGACAGACCCAACTAGAGCTTCATTGATGATATCATCAAACACACGAACATTTCAAAAAAGTAATCATGTTATTCTACATATGATTTAACATGGGGCAAACAAAATTTGAATGGAGTGGAGAGTCCTTGACACCTATCAAACCCAATTAGGGAGTGAGGTATCGTGATCCTATTTCACCTTATATCTTTTTGATGTGTCTATGTCATCTGCGTCAAAAAATCCTATAGACAGTAGAAGAAAAAAATCATTGAAAATGTATAATAACATCTGGAGGCAGTACCACTATCTCACATTTATGCTTTGTCGACAGCATAGTTTTGTTTGAAGACACATCTACATATCAAGCAAGGATAGTAATTAATTTCTTGAATCAATTCAGCAAAGCTTCAGGGTTGGATCTGTCATGAGAAAAATATGTACTCCATTTCTCAAGTACTACACCAACTATCTTACAAAGAAGGATAAGTAAGGTGATAGGAATGGGGTTTACATCAAATCTAGGATGGTATCTCAAGTGCCAGTAATTCATGAAAGGTGCAAAAATGAAATGTATGAATCTTTCACTAATAAGATGTAATCTCATCTAAACACTTGGGCGCAGAAAAACCTAAGTATGATTGTGTAACGCCTGGTCCCAACACCCAAGGCACTAGTAGAGGTTAAGGAATGACAACTGGCCCCATAGATCACCACTAACCTTAACTATATGTGTAACATACTGGATCTTGAACCCTACCCTAGAACTGTGACCTTTTGGGTTTGACCAAACAAGGTTGAGGTTAGAGTGATCCTAATAATCAAATGCATGAAAAATGTAATCTAATTCGTTTGGTGATAAAAAGATGATAAAGAACTTAATTTGGATAAATGATGAAGTTAATGGGCCTCTAATGGGCCAGATGATATAACCCATGTAAGAAAGCCTCAAATTAAATAATAGACTTCACATTCGTAATCGAAACATCAAAATAAGCCTACATGTCAATTTTCATTTAATTTGGACAACCTCAAAATAATATGGTAAGTTAGGAGAGAGAAATTGCCTAAAAGGTGTAATTAATAAATAAAAATAATAAATAACTCCAAAAGAGGAAAGTAATCTTATATTCATGATCTACATAATAAATATATCCTTTGGGTGAATTTTCATCCAATTTGGAGAAAGGTTGCTTAAAAGGTAAAATCAAGAGAGAGAAATTGTGTAGAACCTTCAAAATATTAATTAAATACTCAATCAACTCCAATATGTAAAATGGATGGAAAATTCGTAATCAACAGATTAAATATGACTTGTGGGTCAAGTTTTATGATATTTGGATAATCCTAAAGCCATTAATGAAGAAGGAAAGAGAAAATGATATTTGATTTATTTAAACCATTAAAAGTTTCTAAAAGGAAAAATTAAGTGCATAATCGGAATCTACATGACTTAATTGGCCTCTGTGCAAAATTCCACTTAATTTGGTTAATGTTTGAACCCCCAAATCAAGAGAGAGAGAATAAGGAAATAATGCATTCACACTTTGATTTAATCGGATTCGATTTTTGATTTATATGTGTCACGCCTGCTTTCCTGTTTTAGTTTTCTCGGGACCAATCCTGACCTTTGGATTTAGATCCAGTGGCAACTGGATTCTCTTCTTCCTTTCCCTTTCTATTTTCACACGCAGCGATGGGGGGCTTCCCTCCTTGGTTTCCTTCTCTGATTCTCCCTCTTTTCTCGCGATCTTCTCTCCCGATTTCATCTCCTCCGCATTCCTTGCCTTTCCTCACACCTGGTGACCCTATATAAGTAGGGTTTTGGTCGCCCTTTCTCCACCACCGTTGGGCACCTCACTGCTTCTCTATTTTCTCCTCTATTCCTCTATTTTTCTTTCCTTTCTCCTCTCCTCGCCTCTCAGCTTCATCAGACCATCACCCAGAGGTCCCAAAACCTTCGTTGAGGTCTCAGCTACGATTCACACAGGTTGGTTTGGCTGCTTTGGGCTCTGTCTATAGCTCCCCTGCTCCGCCGGTTGTTGGTGACCGCCGCGGGGTCGCCTCTAGGATCTAGAGCTCCGTGAGACCCTCTGAGAGCTCTGACCGACTCCTGGGAGTCTCGCAAGGTCGCTTGCCTTCCTGTATCGGTTGGATTCAAGGTATTTCTCGAACCCCCAAATTTTGTGATGTTTTGCTGATCGTTGGGTGTCCTGACCTGTTCTGTGGTCTTTGTCCATCTCGCGGTTTAGTTCTTGGGTGGTTAGAACCAGACTCAGATAAGGAATTCGTAGGTATTGCTAGCGAAGTGATTTCTTCCCAATATGACAATGTTTGGTTTCCACCTCTGCGCTGTGTATCATTGATGCTTTGCTCGAAGTTCTGGGGTAAATGAAGAAGATGAATAACGGTTGTTTTACCAAATCACCCAGGTGCTGACTGTTTTGTTTGTTTTCCACCACAGGGTTATTTTGGTCTTTTTGGGCTCTCTCTCTCTTCCCTGTTTCAAACGATTTTGTTTACTCATAATTTCCTGATTGGCTGATGCATAAAAATTAATAACTAATTAATGGATCATCAGAAAAATATGGAAAAATATTCGTTGGATTCAAAAAAATAAGATCTAACTAATGATATATGTTTTAATAATTGAATCTAAAGATTAATAACAGGTGTTTTAATGAATTTAATTAATAAGATAATAACTTGTATAATTCATAACTAATAATTTATAAGTCAGAAAAATACAATAAAATATGTTTCAAACTCAAGAAAATATAACCTAAAATATGACATAGTTTTTATAACTTAATTCACACATTAATAAAAAGGTGATTTTTAGGGTTTTGAATAATTAATGGAAACCTAACCCTAATTCCACATATATGATAATAGGTGCTCTGGAAGCCTAGGCTTGGACCTAGAAGTGACTTTGGATCGTTGACTCTGTAGTTGAGGTATGTTGCATCTATGATTATTCTTCTTGAGCAATTATCCTATTTTTGTCTTATTCTTGGTCCTATGGACATTAGCCTACACATTATCTTGTTCTTTTGAAATCATGCTTCATGTGAAGTATCTTATTTTGTTATTGATCTTATGATCATGGATATTCTCTTGGAATCTTATCTTGTTGCCTTGGTGCAAGTTGGACTTTTGATGTTATATGCCCACTGTGATGTGGAAGTTGCTTGTTGATATATGCCCACTGTGATGTGGATGTTTTGATATCTTTTTCCCACTTACATGTGGATGTATGTGTTGTCCATTGTGTGATGGCAACATTATTTATTCTGACTATACTTTCTACTTGCCTCTATATTTACATGCAATGTGATTCAGTAACACTAGAGTAGTGTAAATTACTTTGGTTTTGGGGCAGTAATCCCCTATTGTTTATTAAGGAGGGTGGCAGATACCACTTCTCTATACTCGAGTGTGGCAGTAATCCATACTTAATTTTATATATTTGGGAGATTGGCAGTATTCCTTTCTCTATCAGGTTTCAACTTTATGAGGGTTGGACGCCAATTGTGTTTATATTGTTCTAGGGCTATGCTTATCTCACATGCATGCAGGATATTGATTGTGGGGTGTGTTCTCTATTATCTATCTATGTGCTTTTGTTGCACAAATTTTATTGTGTTGATTATGGAAAGTATCTTCTCTTATATGTCGATGATTCTTTTCTCTTGATACCCATTTGGGTGGTACTTATCTTTTCAATGGGAAGCCTTTTATTTTGTTGTCCCTATTTCCTTATATTGCTCAATTTGCTTTTTAGTATGCACATAACAGTGTTTGTTAATGTCTCCTTTTGTTTCTCTTTTGTTGGGGTATGCTTCCAACCCTAGGTGGAGGACTTGGATGACAAGGTTTGATGACCTGGACTTAGAATATGAAGTTAAGCTAGGAGACAATCTTGAGGTGGTTTAGATTTCCTCTACATGGATCCTTGTGATGTAAGTTTGTAACCCTTTGTTTTATAATTGAATTTAGTCATGTTTTTATTCTGCTGCTATACTTTGGTCTTTTGTTACCATTAAATAAAAATTTGAAAATTTTACACCCACTCCAACATACCTTCTGAGTGTGCTTGGACTGGAGGTTTTATTGATCAAATTTTTTGTATGGAGGTGGTTTCACTTCTTTACAATACGCTTTGTCCTCACTCACACACAAGTTGGGATTAACTTCCCGATTGGTCACCCATCTTAGTACCACTTAGGGCTGAGCACGCTTAACTATGGAGTTCTTAGTGATGGGCTCCCTAAAAAGAAGGTGCACATTGTTTATTTGAGAGTTCCAATCATTTCTTTTTAAGATCATTTTATCCAAGGCCTTAAATTTTTAGACTTTGAAATCTCTCCCACTTAGACTCTTGATGTCCTCGTCAAGGCTCAACTATGTGGACTCATAATATTTTCCCATTTTAGTATAGACACAGAATGGCCCATGGACACCCAGCTCCCGATTAGAGCTACCAGCGCAATGGTGGCTACATCACCATGGACAACCCTTTTGCATCATGCCTGGACTACACAAATCAAGATTAGCATGCCACATGAAAATGTGGGTCCCACCTACAGGAGGAGTTTCATCTTTCATATCATTTGTAATAATGGGCCCACTTCCCAAGGCTCTAGTATAGTTTTAGGAATGACGATTGGCCCTACAGATTACCACTAGCCTTAATTACACATTTTGTCCCCACTCACATGCAAGCCAGGATAAACTTCCCAACTAGTCATCCATTGTAGTACTACTCTAGGATGAGCATGGTTAATCATAGAGTTTTTAAATGATGGGCTACCTGAAAATGAGGTGCACCTTGGTGATATGGCTAGTGCAATCATTCCTTTTAAGATCATTATATCAGAGGCCTAAAATCTTGGGACCTTACAATTCACATGTAATGCCCAGACCCACTTCCCAAGGCTCTGGTAGAGCTTCACGAATGATGACTGGGACCTACATATCACCACTAGCCTTAACTGCATACTGTGTCCTCACTCACTCACAAGACAATATAAACTATCTGATTGGTCACCCATCCTTGTACCACTCTGTGTTGAGCATGCTTAACCACATAGTTCTTTAGTGATGGGCTCCCTAAAAAGAAGATGCACATTAGTGATATGGGTAGTCCAATATCTCCTTTTAAGATCATTGTATTTGAGGCCTCAAATCAGGGGACATTACAATCTCCATCAGTTAGACTCTTGATGACCTCACCAATGCTCAACTATATAGCCTCATAAAATTTCCCCATATCTGTGTAGACCCACAATGGCCCATGGACACCCAGCTCCCGATCACAGAGTACCAACAAAATGGTGGCTACATCACCCTGGAAAATCCTTTCCAACATGCTTGGATTGCATGGCTCAAAACTATCATGCCACATGCCCATGCGGACCCTACGTACTGGAGGGGTTATGGATCTTATACCATTTGTAATTCTTGGGCCAAACGTCCAAGGCACTACTAGAGTTTCCAGAATAACAAATGGCCCCACAGACCAACACTATCCTTAAATACATGCTTTGTCCTCACTCACACACAAGCAGGGATCAACTTTCCAACTAGTCACCCATCCTAGTACTACTCGGGGTTGAGCACACTTAACAATGGAGTTCTTAGTGATAGGCTCACTAAAAAGGAGGTCCACCTTAGTGATATGAATAGTCGAATTATTCCTTTTAAGATCATTTTGTTAAAGGCCTTAAATCCTAGGACGTTACATACTGGAAGACTTAATTTAACTAAATTCATTCTCATGTCAATACCTATGTATACAATATAAATAGGAAAGCTACCCAACTCGGTGTGCCTAGACATTGAACATATTTAAGGAATTTTATTTGGGGGGGGGTGACAAAGAAGCTCATGCTACCAGTAAAGTTGCTTAGGAGAAGATCGTCGTAGGAAATCACGAAGGAGCAGTGTCCGTCAAATCAGTTACTTGTATGAATGAACCTCACTTAATGAAGATTACCTAGGATTTTATTTAACAAAGGGATGCACTTTGGTGCAACTTGATGAAATAAAAGCATGCATGAACAACCACTAATACATGATCCATGTTGTGGAGTTGTATAAGAAGACACATTGACCTCATTCTACTCAATTTTATCAGATGCATTATGAGTGATAAAAATACTATAGTTTGGGACAAATGAATTACTTGACTATCACAACCTTTGAATATGACCTCAAATATCATACCTGAAGAACTTAAAGACCTAAATGTTGCAATTTTAAGAAGAGAAGATGGGAAATGGGATGTGGGTTTCCTCAATGATTGATATGGCTCCCACATAGTAGAAGTAGTTCTCAACATATCAAACCATGTCCACAAGTCGATCAGTACTAATGGATTTGGGATCCTAGTATGAGAGGTATTCTAACCGCAAGATTAGCATATGAACATATTATAAGAACTAAGAAGAAAACATGACTAGGATGATGGAGCACAATGTGGAAATTGGAAGTATTGTAGAGGATTAAAATATTTAGTTGGTTATGCATGCATGAGAGTTTGATGATGAATCATGAAAGATTTCAAATGAGTTTGGCAAGTGATAACTATAGTAATATTTGTATGAATGTTGAATTAGTTATACACATCTTGTGAGATCACAATGTTTCTCAATAGGTATAGAATACCCCAAACCCCAACTTAGATGAAACATTCTGTGATCCATTGGACTTCAAGTCAAACATCATAGATATGAAGAAGAGATTGAAGGAATGGACTAAAGAGTGCTTGATGGACTAAAGAGTGATTAGTGATCAGTTGGAACATATGGAAAAGAAGGAACACATTGATCTTTCAAGGAAAACATGTACACCCACAACATGTTGTAAATAGTATAAAATAATACTTAAACGACATATATAAGCATAAACTTACCAAATGATTTTTCTCCAAGTACACATCAAGAACACAAACCCTTAAACCAACATGTAGGAAAGAAAGTAATACATGTAGATATTGTTGGTATGTATGCCCAGAGAACCAATCATGTGATGATTGTAATGACATAAATGTAAATGATTTGACTATTAATAAAGGTGAGCTTCCAATTTATTCTATTTAATTTAGTTATGAGATAATGACGTAATATTATAAATGTCTAGAGAATAAATTACTCAATGATGAATGTCTTAAAGTACGTGACTTGGAAGAAATGAGATCATACAGATGTTAAGAGTACATATATATATTCACACTATGTACCTAACCGATTGCTATTGTTGAAGGTTGATAGACAACAATGACACATAAGCTCAGAGTGTGAGTTGGTTTATGACAAAATATGATCCGTCATGATGTGACAATATCAAACCAATCACACAGATACATGTTAAAGAACTGTAACGTCCCAGGATTTGAGGCCTCAGATAAATTGATTTTAAAAGGAATGATTGGACTACTCATATCACCAAGGTGTACCTCCTTTTCAAGGAGCCCATCACTAAAGAACTCCATAGTTAAGCATGCTCAACTTGAAGTAGTACTAGGATGGGTGACAAGTTGGGAAGTTGACCCTGGCTTGCACGTGAGTGAGGAAAAAGTGCACAATTAAGGCTAGTGGTGGTCTGTGGGGCCAATCGTCATTCCTATAACTCTACTAGAGCCTAGAATAGTGGGTCTGAGTGTTACAAATGGTATCAGAGCCAAAACCCCTCCAGTAGGTGTGGCCCAGATGGGCATGTGACATGACAGTCTTAAGACATGCGGTCCAGGCAAGTTGGAAAGGGTTATATGCTGAGACGAGATGGAGATGTCCTTGCACTGGTAGCTGTTGATGGGAGTTGGGTGTCCATGGGTCATTCTGGGTCTGCACTGATATGGGGAAGAGATTATGAGGCTGTATATTGAACCTTGATGAGGACGTCAAGAGTCTAAGTGGGAGAGATTGTAACGTCCCAAGATTTGAGGCCTTGGATAAAATGATCTTAAAAGGAATGATTGGACTACCCATATCACCAAGGAACACCTCCTTTTCAAGGAGCCCATCACTAAAGAACTCCATACTTAAGCGTGCTCTGCTTGGAGTAGTATTAGGATGGGTGACCAGTCGGGAAGTTGACCCTGGCTTGCACGTGAGTGAGGAAAAAGTGCGCAGTTAAGGCTAGTGGTGGACTGTGGGGCCAATCTTCATTCCTAAAACTCTACTAGAGCCTAGGAAAGTGGGCCCAGACTTTACAAGAATAGTGTATTAGACAGATCCACCGTGAGACTGACACATGAAAGTCATCATCATGGAAGTCATAGTCATCTCTCACAGTGATGGTGGTGGTTGTAGTTCTTAGACTTGAAATCATTGCACTCATCACGTTTCGTTGGGTACACTTTGACATCATCAAACGCAGTCCTGAAACATGGGTTGTTATAAAGGTGATGATTGGATAACTTTGACACATGGGAATAAACTATGAATGATAGAAATGGAATTTGTCCCTCCTACATGAGTTTGATGTCTTAGACCTCTTGATAAGAGAGATTAAGAAAAGTATGTCCATGCACATTTGAGTCAATATGTAATATTGAGATTACATATATCTTAGATAGTGTACTCTGATTCAAGAAATAAGATTGAATGTTAAGTGTTATCGGTTCGGCTGTAAAACTTTCAGAATTGTTGTGAAAATTTGAGGTCTTCCGGTCTCTTCCACTCCTGCATCGACTGGGAACCTGGACCCAAACCCTACCTATAAATAGAGCGGTACTGGGGGCTTCTCAGAGCACAACACAGACATACAAGAGCCTAAACAAGTCTTATCTGACTAATGAGAGATAAGAAGGGAGAGAATAACTGAGATAATTTTTGTAGGAGAGTAAGTTGGCGACTAGTACACCAATATGAGGGACAACTCCTTCATGTCTGTTCTAGCAGGACGACATGAGTTCTAGGTGGTCCATGTGGACTTCTCTAGAGATGGGAGGTTGTTGTATCCTGTTAGGAGGGCATCGTCAACCAACAGTCCATGATGAGATGAGTTGATATAGCAGACGATGTTCAAGTCTACTGTCCATGGAGCAGCAGTCAGACGAGTCTCAGTGCAACCAGAAGTCATAGTTGCACAACTACGATGATAAGGATTATCATTGGACTTGATCGAGGGCCTGGTATATCCTCAAAACCATCCTTTTCATCTTATAATTATTGACACAATTCACAGGTTATGGGGAATATGGTAGATAAAGTTCTTTTTTCCACTGCCTACTCTATAGCCATATTACCTTACAGTGGTATTAGAGCCAACATCAATCTAGTATATTATGGGATAATCGATATGATCAAATTTTAATTTTATCTTTCTATTATTGCACGCAATGTGAATGATATCTTGTCAAATCCAATACCACAATAATCTCAAACTAATATATATATATATATATATATATATATAGAGAGAGAGAGAGAGAGAGAGTCAGGCTAGAATACACTCGAGTGTACGGATCGCACGAATACACTCAAGTGTGTTTGCATATCAAGACTAGTTTTTGCAAAATGTAAACCATTGATCTTCACCGTCATACTATAAATAGGCTACATACAAATTTTGAGCCCATTTGGATGAGTGTAAGTCACTCATCCGAGGGGAAAAAATCGACGCGCGAAACTAATTTGAAATGCATAATTTTTGCGGTCTTCATAACATGAGCTATACATATCCAAATGTGCTCAAATTTTGCGTATGAGTTGTTCACGAGATGTTTAAGAAGATCAACAGATTAGATTTTCAAAAAAAATATTGCATCATGAAAAACTACTTGAGTGTATTCTGCTCCGGATACACTCGAGTGTATTCTAGCCTGACTCTCTCTCTCTCTCTCTCTCTCTCTCTCTCTCTATATATATATATATATATATATATATATATATATATATATATATATATATATATATATATATATATATATATATATATATATATATATATATATATATATATATATATATATATATATATATGGGCAACTATCCAGTGAGAAACATATTTGGTGAGAGCATGAGAGGCATTTGAATAACTCTCCACATAGACTAATTTTTCATAATCCAACCATACAGATTAAAAGTATACCTTGATATCTACCTACCTACAAAACTTTATCACCATCCAATTTGTAGATCATTCACAAGAACCAAATATTTTTCGACGCTCGATATTGAATTTCAGGTTGACCGTTGGATGTAAAAAGTGTATATTGTACATATGGACATGTAAACAATGTCTGATTGTAATGATTTTTTGTGACACGGTAAATGAAATGATACTTTTTCCATCTATGCAGTTGGATTTTAAAAAATAGTTATGAATTTGTAGTTATTCAAATGCCTCTCATGCTCTCACCGTAGGATGTTTCTCACTGGATCGCTACCGTATATATATATATATATATATATATATATATATATATATATATATATATATATATATATATATATATATATATATATATATATATATATATATATATATATATATATATATATATATATATATATATATATATATATATATATATATATATATATATATATATATATATATAGTCAGGCTAGAATACACTCGAGTGTACCGATCGCACGAGTGTGTTTGTATATCAAGACTATTTTTTACAAAATTTAAACCATTGATCTTCACCGTCATACTATAACTAGGCTACATATAAATTTTGAGCCTATTTGGATGAGTGTAAGTCACTCATCCAAGGGTAACAAAATCAATGCACAAAACTAATTTGAAATGTATAATTTTTGCGGTCTTTATAGAATGACCGATAAATGTCCAAATGTGCTCGTATTTTTCGTATGAGCTATTCACAAGATGTTTAAGTAGATCAGCAGATTATATTTTTGAAAAAATTATTACATCATGAAAAACTACTTAAGTGTATTCTGATCCGAATATACTCGAGTGTATTCTGCTCCGAATACACTCGAGTGTATTCTGCTCCGAATACACTCGAGTGTATTCTGCTCCGAATACACTCGAGTGTATTCTGCTCCGAATACACTCGAGTGTATTCTGACATGACTCTCTCTATATATATAAATATATGCTGCGGTGCGAGAGAGTGCGAGTATGAAATGTAGACGAGGAAGCAAAGTAATATGTCAAATCAACTATCACTGTCGCCACTATCTGCGGTAACTTGCGGGGCTTGGTTTAAGAAAAGTTAGAATATGTAGACGAACCCTTTGGTGCTCCACTTATTGACTTGATTCCTCGTCATTTCAATTAGTCACATGTAATCATGTGGTTTTCTTAGTTGCTTCCCTCCAGCTCTTACCTCCCTCCATCTTATGAACCTTTTTATTTGTCTTCTTCTATTCGCTGAACGAAATGGCAAAGCACCAAAAGGCAAACTGCTCGATTTGAGTTGATTATGATCGTTGCTCCATCTTTTGTATATGGTCAGTTGTAAGCCACATACAAGAAGACACATCCTTCATTTTTAATATTTAACTTGCTAATTCACAGTAACATGTTGCACTGTCTATAGACTAAACGTATAGAGATTTAAGTGGCATAACGCAGTTAAACGTAGGTCTTTATTTTTAGAAATGTCATATTGTGGTGCGGTAATGACTTTGTTCAAAACAAATCCATTAATATTTAATTAGTCATTTGATTATGTATATATGTACAATGTATTATTTTTTATGATGTGGTGTATGTTGCACCTCTACTTTTATGTTATGGATACTTCAATTTTTTACAAAAATTGTGGATATTGTACGCTTATAGTGTTTGTTTTTCAAACGTGGTGTGTTTATGTTTTTAACATATTAGGGAAGCATATTATTCATCCCTCCCCCCCTTTATTGGGAAACACACCTCACAACAGTTTATCAAGAGCTCAGTCACATATATGAAAAATGGCCCACTAATAAAAATAAACTATACCCTATCCCAATATATCCTAGTGTAAAGGGTTGATTTCTATCCAAGCCAATCAAACATATAAGACACATAGTAAGATCAATTAGGGTCAAGGTCTAATCGAACCCTTCAGTTGTGTCAAACAACTTGACAATATCATATGCAACCACGTTCACCTCCATTGTGTGGTTGAACCAATGATGACCATATTAGCTGTTAAGAGTTGAACGTGAGAATATGACGATTTCACAGCGGAAGAACAAGAACTGAGAAGCAATCACACAACCAAAACACAGGATTTACGTGGTTCGGTCGAGATGACCTACGTCCACGGGAGGGGGCGAAATTTCCACTATTTTAGAGAAAAGATTACAAAGGAGAGATACTCTCAAAGAAGAGAGAACTCTCTTCAGTACAACACTGTACGTTGGCACTTCTCAGTACAAGAAAATCTCATGCCCCTAAGGTCCTATTTATAGGCTCCATGCCATAAGGCTTCAACTAGGAATAAACAATCCTAATAGGAGTCTAGTACACAATAGGAGTCCAAGTTACATGAAGATAGAGCCATCTACAACTCCAAATAGGAATACTAATATAAATCCAAGTAGGAACATGGGTTGGACTCAAACCAAGACAAGACCCAAAATAGGACTGCCACACCATGTAGGATTAGGATTAGGACTATGATTAGGAGTCTTCAAGTCACATAAAAATCTCCACCTTGACTTGAAGTCTCTGTCTCTCTGAAAAAGAATAATAGTAGATCTCTCTCCCCCTCCAGCCCCTAAGGGCGTCACTGCGTGCTGTGTAGACTAACCAAGTCCAGACAATGTCTGAACTTGGAAACTGGCAACGGCTTTATCATCATGTCTGCAGGATTTTCTTTACTTACAATCTTCTTCACCACAATCTTCCCCTGTGCTATCACCTCTCTGATGAAGTGATACTTGACGTCGATGTGCTTTGTCCTTTCATGAAACATCTGATCTTTTGTAAGGTGAATTGCACTCTGACTGTCACAGTAGATGGTCATCGTCTTGTCAAGAATATAAAACTCAGCACATAGTCCTCTAAGCCAGATGGCTTCTTTGATGGCTTCTGTCAATGCCATGTACTCAGCTTCAGTAGTAGACAATGCAACAGTGGGTTGTAATGTAACTTTCCAACTCAGAACACAACCACCAATAGTAAACAGATAACCCGTAAGAGAACGCCTTTTGTCATGGTCATTTGCAAAGTCAGAATCAACATAACCAACAAGCGTCTCTGTGCTCTTACCAAATCCAAGGCATGTAGAAGATGTACCCTTAAGGTACCTAAGAATGTGCTTGACTGCTTACCAATGTAGCTTTCCTGGATTGGACATGTATCTGCTCACCATGCTAACTGCTTGTGCAATGTCTGGACGCGTGCAAATCATAGCATACATGATGCTACCAACTGCACTGGAATAGGGAACACGAGACATGTAGTTTTCATCCTCTTCAGATTGCGGCGATTCAGCAAATGAGAGCTTCTTGAAATGATCATCTAAAGGAATAGATACCGGAGAAGCATCAGACATAGAGAACCGCTGTAGAACTTTCTTCACATACTTCTCCTGACTGAGAAGTAACCTTCCAGCTTTGCGGTTTCTAATAATTTCCATCCCCAAAATTTTCTTTGTTGCTCCCAAGTCTTTCATCTCAAATTCACTACTAAGTAACTGCTTCAGATTACGGATTTCAGAACTATCTCTGGCTGCAATCAACATGTCATCAACATAGAGCAAGAGGTAGATAAGAGAATCATCAGGAAGTTTCTTCAAGTAAACACAAACGTCGTAGCTGCTCCTGAAATATCCATGCTTGAACATGAAAGAATCAAATCTACGATACCACTGACGTGGGGATTGCTTCAAACCGTAAAGAGACTTCTTCAGTAAGCACACATGATCCTTCTTTTCAGAAGAAATATAACCTTCAGGTTTCTGCATGTAGATCTGTTCCTCTAAGTCACCATGGAGGAATGCGGTCTTCACATCAAGTTGCTCAAGCTCTAAATCATATCTAGAAACTAATGCCAATAGAAATCTGATGGAAGTGTGTTTGACAACAGGAGAAAATACATCATTATAATGTATACCTTCCACCTGACTTTAGCCTTTTGCAACTATCCGCGCTTTGTACCTTTCAGTAGAATCTCCAGGACCAGCTTCCTTCCTTTTGAATACCCATTTGCATCCAACAATCTTCTTTCCAGCAGGAAGATCAACAAGTACCCATGTCTTATTCTTTTGAAGAGACTCCATCTCTTCATTCATAGCAGTAGTCCACATGGCTGAATTGGGATCAGCCATGGCTTCTTTGTAGGTATTCGGTTCCCCAGAATCATTTGTTTCTTCAGCTGTAGCAAGGGCATATGCAACAACATAATCTGAATGCCTTGCAGGTGGTCTGATCTGTCTTCTTGGTCTCCCAGTAGCAATGCTATATGTCTGTTCTTCATGAGTGTCATCTTCAACATCATCTGAATTTTCCTGTGTAACAACAGGAGGTGTCGGGCTGTGTGCACTAACTTCAAGCTCCACCTGTTCCATGGAACTCTGAGAACCTGTAGCTTGTGAATGGACGCCATTTTGTTTTGCAGAAAACATGGCAGACTCGTCAAAAGTAACATTTCTTTCAATCAAGAATTTTGATGAGTTTGGCTCAGTGCACCAGAATCTGTATCCCTTCACACCATCAGCATAACCCAGAAAAATACACTTCTTCTCTCTAAGCTCGAGCTTTCCTTCATTTGAATAGACATATGTAGGACAACCAAAAATATGCAGATTAGAATATTTTGCAGGATGACCAGACCATACTTCTTCAGGAGTTTTGAAACCAAGTGGAGTAGATGGTGAACGGTTTACAAGATAGGCTGCCGTAGAGATGGCTTCAGCCCAAAAATCTTTGCTAAGTCCTACACTGATCAACATGCAACGTGCACGCTCTAGAAGAGTTTTGTTCATGTGTTCTGCAACACCGTTCTGCTGGGGTGTATGTCTAACTGTGTGATGTCTTGCAATACCTTCAGACTGGAAGAACTCATTGAATTCAGAAGAACAAAACTCCATGCCATTATCTGTCCTCAGTGTCTTGATGCTCCTTCCTGTTTGTTTTTCAATAAGCATCTTCCACTTCTTAAACTGATCAAAAGCCTCAGATTTATGCTTCAGAAAATATACCCAGACTTTCCTTGAGAAATCATCTATGAAAGTAAGCATGTATCTAGCACCTCCCTTGGACGGTACTTGAGAAGGACCCTAGATGTCTGAATGAATATAATCAACAGTACCTTTTATAGTATGATTTGCAGTAGAAAAACTGACCTTTTTATGCTTTCCCATAACACAATGTTCACAGAAATCTAACTTTTCAGTACTGATATCACCTAGAAGTCCTCTCCTGCATAATAATTTTAGGCCTTTCTGGCTCATGTGTCCCAGTCGCATATGCCACAATTTAGTGGCATCCAGTTTTGGAATGGGTGAGGAAGAAACAACAGCAGCTTTGTCAGTCACAGTTTCACCAATTAATTTATAAAGGTTTCCAGGAATACGTACTCCCTTTATCAGAACATCATCTCCTTTGGTAATAGACAGGATTCCATCTACAGCCTTGTATGGAAAACCGTTGGCGTCAAGTAAGCCAATAGAGATGAGATTTTTCTTCAGACCTTGAACATGACGAACATTGGAGACAGTTTGGATAACACCATCGAACATCTTTATGTGGATTGACCCAATGCCAATTGTCTTGCAGGTAGAATCGTTCGCCATGTTTACAACACCTCCATCAAAGTGCTCATAAGAAGAAAATCAATCTCTGTGTGGGCACATGTGGTGTGAACAGCCTGAGTCCAGAATCCATGAAGTTTGAAAATTGACGGATGAGGAAGATAAAGCCATAAGAACATATTCTGGATCTTCACGTGCTACATTAGCATCTGCAGGTTGTTCTTGTTTTTCTTTCTCCCTCTTCTTCTTATTCTGTAACTTGTAGCATTCATCGACAATGTGTCCAGACTTCTTGCAGTATTTACAGACCTTCTTTGATTTAGACTTAGATCTGTGTGTTTCCTTCTTGTTGTTTCCCTTTTCTTTTGTACGACCCCTCACCATAAGAGCCTCTGACTGACTCCCGCTAGAAGAAGCAATTAGGTCTTTATTAACCATGGTCTTTGACAGCAATGAAGATATAACATCCTCCACTGTGATTGAAGACTTTCCGTACAGAATAGTTTCCCGAAATTGCTTGTATGAAGGGGGTAAAGAGCACAGAAGAATAAGGGCTTTATCTTCATCTTCGAGTTTAATATCTATATTTTCCAGATCCATAATAATAGATGTAAACTCGTCAATGTGATCACGGACAGATGTACCTTCCACCATGCGTAGTAAGTAGAGACGCTGCTTGTGATATAATTTCGTTTGGAGAGACTTCGTCATGTAGAGATCTTCGAGTTTCTTCCAAATACCGGAAGTAGTAGTTTCTTTGGCAACTTCGGCCAAAACCTTGAAGTCCAAGGATAACTGGATGGCGGTGAGAGCCTTCTGGTCCATCACTTTCTTTTCTTGCGGCGTCATAGTGGCTGGCATCTTCTCGATCCCTTCCTGAGCCTCGGAGACTCCCTGTTGAATGAGCAAACCACGCATCGTGATCTTCCATAGTCTGAAATTGATTTTGCGATCAAACTTCTCGATCTTGTACAGACTCGTCATCGTTCGGATCTTGAACACGCGGCTCTGATACCCCTTTGTTAAGAGTTGAACGTGAGAATATGACGATTTCGCAGCGGAAGAACAAGAAACGAGACGCAATCACACAACCAAAACACAGGATTTACGTGGTTCGGTCGAGATGACCTACGTCCACGGGAGGGGGCAAAATTTCCACTATTTTAGAGAAAAGATTACAAAGGAGAGATACTCTCAAAGAAGAGAGAACTCTCTTCAGTACAACAATGTACGTTGGCACTTCTCAGTACAAGAAAATCTCATGCCCCTAAGGTCCTATTTATAGGCTCCATGCCATAAGGCTTCAACTAGGAATAAACAATCCTAATAGGAGTCTATTACACAATAGGAGTCCAAGTTGCATGAAGATAGAGCCATCTACAACTCCAAATAGGAATACTAATCTAAATCCAAGTAGGAACATGGGTTGGACTCAAACCAAGATAAGACCCAAAATAGGACTGCCACACCATGTAGGATTAGGATTAGGAGTCTTCAAGTCACATAACATTAGCCAAAACCTTTGTGATGTTATAACAACAGAGAGAAAAGGCAAAGGAATATGTGCATCCTCCCATAACATATCCACCATATCTCTACCATTAGACTTAACAGTGGATATATTAAGGTTGGTGTTATTCACTAGTTGAGCGCAACCACCACTGGCGTTCGCCTCCACCAACTTGCTCGCATTGAGTCAAACGATCTGACAATATCATATGCAACCACGTTCACCTCCATTGTGTGGTTGAACCAACAATGACCGTATTAGTCAAAACTTATTTGATGTCCTAACAACAGAGAGAAAAAGCAAGGGGCTATGTGCATCCCCCCATAACATATCCACCATCTCTCTACCATTAGACTTAACATTGGATATATTAAGGTTGGTGTTGTTCACTAGGTTGAGAACAACCACCACTGGCGTTCACCTCCACCAACTTGATTGCATTGAGTCAAGCTCTAAAAGGAAAAACATAACACTCGTTCTATCCCTTACAGTGCTCACCACCTAGAACCGAAATGATTCATAATCATGTATGTCTCTACCAACTACAAGGTTCATTTTAATTTATAAAAGAATAGGGCTTGACAATAGACCAAATCAGTACTCCCAAGTCTAAACATCAAATGTAAATCCTCCAACAAGTTACTAACCCCATCAAGAGGGGCATTAACCATTGTAGTGAAGTGGCATCCTAGTACATGCATGACCACCAGGTTGTGGATCTCTCACCGTAGCCATGGGGGTTACATGGTCATCTGTAAAAGATGGTGATACTTCTGGGCTACCAAATCATCCAAGCGAGTATCCATCATCTCGTTGTTTGAATCCCAAGAAAATTGTAATTTGAAGTGCAAAAAAGTCGAGATGTTGGGGCTTAGAAATTAGGGACATTGAGGAAAAGAAAAAATATGATTTAAACAAAGAAGACATATCCTCCACTTGCAAAAGATGTAAAAACATGAATAGGGAATGAGGAGGAAAGTGAAAAAGGTGCCAGAGAAGATGGAGGTGTTGGTGTATATGCCCAGAAAGCCAATCATATGATGATTGTAAAGGCATAACCTATAAATAATTTGATTAATAATAAAATCAAACTTTTGATTTATTCTATTTATTCAGTTTTGAGATAATGAAATAACATAATAAATGTCTAGAGAATGATATTACTCAATGACGACGTATGTCTTCAAGTACGTGACTTGGAAGAATGAGATCATACAGATGTTAAGAGTATATACATTTTCATTCTTTCCCTGATCAGTTGTTATTGTGGAAGGTAGATAGAGAAGAATAACACATAAGATCAGAGCGTGAGTTGGTTAATGATAGAATCTCATTAGTAAGGATATGGTGATATCAAACAAAGCACACAAATACATGTTAGAGGACAATGTATAGGATAGAGCCACAATAAGAGTGATACATGGAAATCTTAATCAGGTAAGTTAGAATCACATCTTATAGTGATGGTGGTGTTTTTAGTTCTTAGACCTAAAATCACTACACTCATCACATGTCATTTGGTATGCTTTGACATCATCAAATGCAATCTTAAAATATGGATTGTTATAAAGGTGATGATTGGGTGACTGTGACACATGGGGACTGACTATGAGTAATAGTGATGGGATTTCTCCCTCCTATACGGAGTATGATATCCTATGCCTCTTGAATAAAGAGATTGAGAAATGCATGACCATGAACATGTGAGTCAATATATAATATTAATATTTCATATATCTTAAATAGTCTACTCTGGTTTAAGGAACAAGATTGAATAATAATGAGGATGACTGCAACATGCCTCTAGTTCAATATCACTATACGTGACAAAGGAACTATACAAACAATGCAACACCATACATAGATTGTAGGTTGAAGTTGTTCTCCAACATTCCATTTACTTGCGTAGCAATGATCTATGACTAGACATCGCTCATTACTTGTGGTGTCATATGTTGTTATGGGCATTCACTACCAACGTAATATGGGACCTATAGGGTCACACACATAGGAACTCATCTAAAAGAGGAGTTTAATCATGAAATTGGATTGATTATTGAAGTGTTTAGGTACTCAATTCACACAACAAATCAACTGACTAGACTGCTAAATGACTAACTCAAGATTTGAGATGGCTATTTTGAGTGTTAGGTTTATTAGAATTGGATTGGTTGTGTCATGCTTGAACTGGTGAGCGAGAGAACTGTTTCGGATAAGCGAGATGATCATCTTGTAGTTGTGAGACAACCATTTTGCATAAGCGAGATGACTGACTCGTGGTCATGAGATGACCGGCTCACAAGAGCAAGATGATCGGTTCGTGGAGAAATACAATTGCATCAAGGATTAGTATTGATGTCATGTTGAACATTAATTGTATTCAAATTGCCAATTCATATGCGATTGGAAAACATGGAAAAACAATAGTCTCACTTAGCAAAATGACTATCTCGCATGTGAAATGACCGTCTCACTGGGCGAGATGACTGTCTTGAGTTCCAGACAGCCATATCAGTTACGAGACAACCATTTTGTGTTTCACATGTTGTGAAAATTCATGATTATTTGGTCCCTTCCACTCCTGCACAAACTGGGAACCCTGACCCAAACCCTTCCTATAAATAGAGAGGTATTGGGGGCTTCCCAGAGCACAACACATACAATTAAGAATCAATTGCCATGATAATTGTTATCCCCTCTTGTTGTGGTAACAAAGAGAGCCCAAGCAAGTCCTACCCGACTAGGGAGGGATAGCAAGGGAGAGAATAACTGAAAATCATTATTGTGAGAGAGTAGGTTGGTGACTAGTACACCAATGGGAGGGACAACTCCTTCGTGTCTATTTTAGTAGGATGAGAGGAGTTCTAGTTGGTCTATGTGGATTTATGTAGATACAAGGTAGTCTTTACCATCACTAAGGAGGATGATGTCAGCCAACGGTCCATGATGACAGGAGTTGTTGCAGAAGACGACGTTTGAGAATGTTTTCTGTAGAGGAGCAGTTAGATGAGTCCTAATACAACCAAGACCTACACAGACACAGTTAAAGATAGTTGTGCATCTACAACAATGAGGATTTTTGTTTGACTTGCTCTAGGACCAGGTATATCTTTGTTAAATCATGCTTCCCATTTCATAGTTATTGACACGATCCACTGGTTAATGAGAAATATGCCAGTAATTTTTTTATTTCTGATGCTTATATGGTGTCATATTCCCTATAGGAAGTAGAAGCTAGGTCACTGCTAAAGGAGAGAACATGTGATGTAAAGAGACAAAATAGTATTTGAGTATTCTCTTACTTAATCCAGTATGAAATATATCTTTTGAGTTGGAGTTTACTAGCCACATAACTCAATAAATGTTATTAGCTCCTACTAACCCTTTATAAGTAGGATTCATGACACTCAAACCATAAATTCATGCATTGTAATCTACTTCCATGTTCCTGTACTTGATAATACCACTCATAATTATAAGTAATATAATATTCATTCTTCTCCTCCCATCGTCCGTCTTGTCATCTAGAACAATATAAAAATTCTTATAATCATTCACTCTATCCACTTAATCAAGCACATAATTATGATAATAGAGAAAGATTTGAGAAGAATTAAGGCTAATCTAGGTTCATGGTCTCACATATGTTTTCTATGTTGTATCTCTAGTCATATGTGAAGATGTAAATGAGATATATGATGTAATAATGGATATGGGTTTAATGACCCATGTCAGATGAGACCATTGACACTGGCCATTTAAGGGCCATCGACCTTGGTTAGAGAAGAGCCACCAACCCACCAACAAGATTAGAAATGATCTATGACCAACAATGTTAGCAATCGATCCTAGATAGGGTGAGGCAATCGACCATCATGGGGTTATGATCCATCGAACCTCTTAGATCTTCTTTTGGGGTATATTTTAACACAAATCAAGTGAATTACAAGTTGAAAAGTTCTATGCGATATTTAAGTCAACGAGTTATATTAGTACCACTTTATTGGGTTGTCGATTCATTGTTCTGGTTCCAAGTACTATATTCCAAACATGTTTCAATTAATTTCAACTGTAAAAGTGTTATAATAATTTTTTAAGAGTGGGTTTTTAAGGTAGATGTGTGGTTGTGATTTATTGAAATATGATCTGAAACAAAACATGTAACAATGAATTTGAATCCCCATCTATTTATATCTTAGTAGTGGGAGTCTCAAAAATTAATTGGTCAGACAATATTTAGGTCCATGCAAAATAGCAAAGGCACTAATCGTTAGAGCATCATTTACATCACTCAACATTGATTTATCACCGACATTGTTTTTGTACGATGAAAGAAGTCAGATATCTTTCCACAGTCCAACACCAGAAATGATAGATTACTATAGCGAGGGTATGGCCCGTGAAAGTATATACTGAGTCACATCATTAAGCTACAGTCTGTAACTTCACTCCTGCCAGGGTATGGCTCGTAACCAATCCTATGAATGCATATACTCAATAGTAAACAACTCTGAGCTTCCACTAAGGAAGAACTAGTTTTTCCATCCAGCACTAAGACTGACACTGGAATGAATCTATGACGCAGGGCACCTACTCGATTAGGTTTTACTTGATTAATTAAGACAATTGGTTATCTTTTAGTATAAATCAAGTTACAACATATAAATCTATAACAAACTCTGCAAGAATAAGAGCATAGTACAACTTCAAAAGGTATAAAATGTGTAAGGTGTGAACTCATCACATCATCACATAGAACTATAACACTTCCATTCGCAAGGCCATCATCATTGTCAAAAACTACCATTACACCATCATCACTAAAATCGAGTATCAAAACTAGGGTTTTGAATTACTTTCAAACCAAACATGGTTTTAACATCATATAAGTCCTAGGGCTTAGCATCATCTACTATCGTATGGGAACATTTTAGAGAAAAAATATGTTAAAATGCGTATAGGAAAAGTGTATTAATATAGAAGGTTAAGAGTTATATAACCTTCCTTAAAGAAGATCGCTCCAAGGTTGGCAAGCTCCAAGCACACGATCACCAAGGGGAAATAAACTCCAAAAAAGCTCCACTCTCAGCCACAAAAGCACCTCAAGAGGGAGAAGAAATAATGGTCAAAGATGGCACAAGAAAAGGGCAAGAAATAACCCTAGTCCGATCCAAATAAGGAAGGAGAAAAGAGAGGAGAAACTCCCTCTCACTTGGGTGCCACCTTGTTAAAACATGGACTATTACCCTTATGATGAGGAGATCTCTTCTCAAGAATAGCCAGCATGTCAAAACACAGTCTAAGGCCAAGGAAGGAGAAGAAGATGGGATAGGGTATCCAAAGAAAATGTTGCAAAATAAAGGCATATACTTATCAGGTAGAATATGACCAAGGATCACCACAAGCACTACATGCAAGGGAAGTCCAACCACCAAGAGCTCAAAAATAGGTCTTCTTACTCTACAAGACTTCCAATGACAACCAAGCAAGAAGGGAGGAATAAGATGGACAAAAAGGGTCACTTGCATGGAGAGATAAGGGGTTATATAGAAAAAGAGGACGGAAGTAGGATGAGAGATGAGGTGTCAACACCCTAAAGCACCAAAGGGACACTTTTCCATCCAAGAAATCAACATGAAACCACTTAACACAGACATGCATGAGATGATGATACACTCTAGGTTAAGTCTCAACCACTTGGGTCACCCAACATGGTCGCGGTCGTGACCCACCAAGGAACACCATCCATGGCCGCAACAACAACACCAAAACATCACTTGGTCGAGACTAAGGATCACTACACACACCCTAAGTTGAGACACTCTACACAAAAGCAACTGTCTCGACCCAAGACCATCCTGGTCATGAACACCACACCTAGGGAAGGTGTCTTGACCACGACACCCACAAAACATGTGCTAGGTCGTGACCTAGGTTGAGACAACCCACAAGGTACACATAGGTCAAGATACACCAAACCTTATAAAACCTTAATCACCACTAAGGGTGCCACCACTCATCAAGGCACAAAAAAGGCACCCACCTCTTTCTATCTCCTCTAGATGATATCAAGAAAGATAAAAAACACTCTAGAGGTGACAAATTGCAAGAAAACCCTCATATTTGGGTAAATTGTAATTTGCACCAAAACTAGCACACAAGGCACAAACATCATCCAAACAAGCTCAAACTAGATACTTAAGCTCTCCACAAGCTCTAAGATCATCCCAAAGGATTAGAGAAAGGTTATAAGCACATCATAAAGACAAAGCAAATAGGGTTAACCCATAATCCAAGTCAGGGATCTTACATTTACATACTAAATGGGTATATATTGTTAAATTCAGTAGTGTAACTGACCTAAATCTAGATTTTATCTACCCAAAATAGACACAAACCTATAAAACTAGAATAAATTAAATACTTTTACTAAAATTCTAATTCCATATAATTTATATTTTACTAATCTGACCCAGAACTGACTAAATTTGGATTTTCCCAAGCCATGAACAGACTCGATTCGTATCATTTAGAACTTGATATGACACTGACTCAGATTTTGGTCGATTTATCTAAATTCAAAAAGAACCTAAAAATTATTAGAACTCATAACCATTTTTCAATGTCTAAAAATCCCTCTCATGAGGGCCACAATGCCCAGTAGCATGAAATACCATTACAGGCTAGCCCTTGGCTTGTGAGTCTGCTTTGAAATTTTTTCCCTTGCATTTTGTGATGAAGGGAGTCATACCCATGACCACTTGTTTAACATTGCATTCCATTTAGTAATTCATCATGTACACACAAATTCTCTTTACACTCCAACTTACGAACTCTATACCTCTTCAATCCTTTACATAAATATATTATATTATGCCATGACATCTAACAATAAAAATAGTATAGAAAGATAAATAAATATGAAAATGTATGTGATACTATACTAATTATCTAATTATTAGAGACTAATATATGGTCAGTTATGGACATAGAGATTACAAAAAGTTGTTTCTTTTCTAAGTTTTTTACTTCTTAAATAATTTGATTTCACATAAATTCTACATTGGATCAATTTGGGAACCGATTTAGTGACACTCTCATTAATGATGGAAGAGCTATAAAAATTTCAATCAGAGGGTACACTCATACAATTCTTAGGTTCATTTAGGTGGTGGTTGTAGGAATTGCAGTGGCATGGAGCTTTCTAAGCGGCTCTTCCTAGAAAGTAGTTCTATTGTTACAAAAATATATCAACTTGTGACAAGGACAAAGAAAATGAAATAACAATAGGTATGGAATGAGGAAAATCAGATAGAGTAACTAAATTCAACTTAATAAGTAGTCCAATTGATAAAGTAGGTTGGGGTGGTACCAAAAGTTACGAGATTGAATCTCGAGTCATCACTACAAGAGGAGCCTAAAACTCTTTACATGTTTGCAATAAGCACAAAAATGTAAGTTAAAAAGATTGAATAGCTTAATTGAAATGGATCATGAGAGAAATGGCAGAAGCCAAAATGAGCATTGGGGTTTTATTCGATTCAACTTATTATTATCTACTTAATAGATGTCATACGAAGAACTGTTAGAACTTTATGTAAGAGGTGGGAGAGTGGGAGGATGGTTAAACGGTGGAGTGAGTGTGATGATTGCCTTATTAATGAAGACAACATGCCTGATTAGCTGAGACAACTAGTGGGATGACATAAGTGGCTTGGTGATATGACATTTTGATTTGTTTATTAATACGGATAGTACTTTTTTTTTATCAAAAACTATTCAATTGTGTACACAGAACCACACGGTTTCCAATACAAATGAGTGGTAGAGAAGAGTGTCTCGCATGACCGCATAGAAGAAGTTTCACATAGGATCATGAATATATATATATATATATATATATATATATATATATATATATATGCAATTTACACGCATCACCCTAAAAGTGATTTTGATGGTGGATGTGTACTTTGGTTATGACAAATAACCCCTATTGTATGTTCATGGTTGTGTGGTTGGTTGATCCTTTTATCTCGATCTGTAAACTGAGAATCTAACTTATCTTCCCCATGTAAAGTTAATTCTCTCCTACCCTTGCTCCCCTTAAATGTAACTTGAGGTTTCTCAATAATTGTGTAAGTAGGATAGTTTACTTTCCTATTATGACAAAGATGAAGACATCCCGATGACGAACATACCGACTGAAGGACCATGGAGGACCAGGAGGACATGCCAAACCGATCGCCTGGTGGACCCAACCGATCAGTTGGAGGAGCCAGTAGATGGTGGACAGAAGGACCAGATGATCGGTGAGATGACCAAACAACCTTCCAGGAGGCGAGCCGATCGGTTCAAGGGTTAAACCGATCAACCCATATTGGAAAGTATGGATCTTCATCAACAATAGGTTTCTATATGTGATGTAGACCTAGGATGACATACTTTGTTGTGGCTCTAAGGAATTATTTTAGGCTGGACATAACCATCACTTTTGTTTATTATATGTTTTCACTGTGGGATATAGTATGTAGATGATATGTACTATATATGTGCTGATCAGATAAAGTATATGTATTTAAACAAACTCCCTCATTTAAAATATTAAGTCTTAGATACTTTCCAAAAGTGACACACATGAAAAGCTTGATCGACCAAGCATAGGTTACTCTAAAGCATGGTGTGTCGTCTATCTCATGGAAGTGTGATGGTAGTATGTAGGTTCTGCTAAAGCAGGGTGCATGTTCTATCGTGTCGTCTTCTGGGTCAGGCTTAGCTAGTAATTCTTAGATAGTTTAAGCCCAGAAGCATGCAAATGATTATAACAAGGGGTTGTACATATAATCTATCCAAGAATTATATATGATGTAATTGGAATGATTGCCTACCTTAATAATTGACTATGGACGCTAGTGTAGGTCGGGTAATTAGTTGAATTTTTTGAATCTTGACCCACTAGAATATTGTATGTTGCAATATTCCGAATCGATATTGAGGGCTATCAATTTGAATAAAATAGTGGGAGAAATAATCATTAAAGGTCTAATTAATGTCATCAATTTTTAAATAAAATCAAATCAAAAAGGGTTTTTGGCAAATGCAAATGTTCTCTTGTAGAATCAAATGATGAAAAAATCCAAACTATGACGGGAGAAATTTTCACGGATGATTTTGGACTTTGAGAAGGGTTCTCAATTAAGAGTGCAAGCTCTACGTCCTTGACAAACCAGTGCTAGAAATGTACTAAGGTTGTAAATGGGTAGGTTAGGGTAGGGTAAATGGTTACCCTTACCCTTATCCTTATCCTTGATGCAGGTAGCGTGTAGGGTAATTACCCTTTTCCTAAAAATCTTTACCCTACCCTTACCTGCACCCTTTTCCCCACAGGGTAAATGGGTAGGGTAAGGGTGAAATGTGTAAGACAACATGAATATAGTGTAAGATATTTGTAACCAAAAATTCATATGATATTCCCTACATCAAACAAAAGACACTCCTAAAACTAGTTTTTGATAGTACTATTTATGTGTTTTATGATATACAACTAAATACAGTAATATTAAATCCAATATTTTTCTAAAAACAAGACCTGTATTTTTTAATGTATATTGATTTTTCTCTTAAATATGTAACTATTAAAGATAGTTTCATGTTACCCATTATCTACTAATGTTTTGGGAATCATAATAGTACAAATTGAGAAAGTAGTGGTGTTTCTTGTTGGATGTTTTGGTAGGCAATAATACAATGTTAGAATCTAAAACTATAAATTCGAATTTATACTAATGGCTAAATGGATAAAAGTGGGTAGGGTCAAGCTTCTCACTTACCCTACCCTCTTTAGATGTAGGTAAAGTGGGTAAAGCGGTAAATGGGTGATGGGTAAAAAATATGCTTTCCCTTACCCTACCCTATAGGGTATGGGTAATACCGTACCCATTTATAGCCCTAAGAAATACTTGCTCCTGATGCACCTAGGGTACAAGTGGATGCTTATTGAAAGCATGTCAATGATGCCTTAGAGATAAAGTACCTTATGCTTAGCTACATGAACTATGAGTTGCATGAGCAATGTGAAGACATGAGTGTTTCTTGAAATGATAACAAATATTAAGAAAGTGACATTTGGTCTTACAAAGCAAGAAAGGGACGATATTTTGAAGGTGTTGCTTAAGTCAAAGTTGACAGAGGGAAGAAGAAAATGTGCCCAAAATGATTGGACATGTGTATCATCTTGAAGAACTAGGATTCACCTTGAGCTAAGAGTTGGCTACTGATATGACTCTAAAGACTATGCCAAAATTATATAGCCACTTTATTGCATGTTATCATGTGAATAATACGGCTGGATAGATGTCAAACTTGCTTGCCATGTTGATTCATGTTGAAGCAAAATTGAAGAAGGACAAGCCCATGATGGTGATCAACGGAGTTTATTCCAAGGATCAAAGTAATACTGAGAAAAGTTCTGAGGTCAAGTCTAAATCCAAATCTTCAACACTCAAGATAAGGAGAAAGAAAAGTACAAGAGGATCTCATCCTTTGTACTTAAAGGCATTCGGGAAGAAGAAGATGGGGATGGTGATCTCCACTTCAGGTATATATGTTATTGAGATAAACCTATCTACTTCATCATCATGGGTAATAGATACCAGATGTGGATCTCAGATATCTTCTCATATGCATGATCTGAAAAGAAGTAGGCCTTTAGGAAAAGGTGAGGTAGAACTATGTGTTGCTAATGGTGCAAGAGTTGCAGCCAACACAGTTAGAACCTATAGTATATGTCATCCCACAGGGCTTGTAATAGAGTTAAAGAACTGCTATTATATACCTGCTATAAATAGAAACATCATCTATGTATCTTTTATGGACAATGATGCATTTAAATTCTATATTAAAATAGGTTGATGTTCTATTTCAAAAGAAGAAACTTTTATGGCAGTTCCCTAATGTCTTACGGTCTTTACTTGTTAGATCTGAAGATAGATGTATGTAAAATTAATACCAAAAGACTAAAACTAAAAAACAAACAAAACATACCTTTGGCATTGTCGTCTAGGGTACATAAATGAGAATCACATATCTAGACTCCATGAAAATGGTTATCTGGACTCTGTTGATTTCAAATCAATAGAGACATGTGAATATTGTTTGTTGGGCAAGATGGTAATAATGAGAGGGCTAGTGATCTGTTAGGACTCATTCATATTGATGTGTGTGGATGTTTTATAACAATCTCTAGAGGTGGGTATCAATACTTTATTATCTTCACTAATGACTTCAATAGGTATGGCTATGTCTATTTAATGAAACATAAGTCAAAATCTCTTGAAAAGTTCAAGGAATTTATGAATGAAGTAAAAACCAACTTGGTAAACGTATTAAGGCACTTCATTCCGATCGAGGTGGAGAATACTAAAATTAAGAGTTTGAGAATCTTCTTAGAACCCATGGGATTGTATCTCAGTAGACTCCTCCTGGAACACCTCAACATAATGGTGTATCAGAAAGAAGGAATCATACATTGCTGGATATGGTGTGCTTTATGTTGAGTTTAGACGAGCTTCTGACTACCTTTTGTGGGTATTCTCTATAAACCTCCATGTTTACACTAAACCAAGTATCATCTAAATCAGTTCAAAAGACACCACTAAAAATGGACTGGGAAGCATCCCAAAATGTCTTTTATGAGGATTTGGGGGTGCGAAGGTTATGTCAAGAAAATGTTTCCTGAAAAGCTTGACCCTAGATCTGAAAAGTGTTATTTTATTGGATATCCCAAAGAAACCATGGGATACTACTTGTATAATCCATCCGACGATAAAGTATTTGTTTCCGAACTTGTTGTATTCCTTGAAATGGATTTTATTTCCAAAGATATCGGCGGGAGGCAAGTGAAACTCGAAGAGCTTCGAGACCAACAAGAAAAAACATTGAACTGATAGATGAACAAGAGAAACAAAGAGAATCACAAGGTGTTGTGGAGTCTCAAATTCCTCAAGTTATACAAGAACCTCGTATATCTAATAGGACACACCTTGAACCTAAAAGATATGGATATCTTATAACTCAAGAAGGCTATGAATTGGTCATAGACGATGAGCCAATATCTTATAAAGATTCTATTGAGGGACTAGAGAATGAGAAATGGCTTGAGTCTATGAGATTTGAGATGGAATCTATGTGTACCAACAAAGTATGGACTTTGGTGGATCCACTTGAAAGGGTAAAACCCATAGGGTGCAAGTGGGTCTTCAAGAAGAAGACCGAAATGGATGGAAAAGTTCGAACCCATATGGTTGCAAACCTTTTCTCCAGTGGTTGTGGTTAAGTCCATCAGGATCATCCTTGTTGTTGCAGCTTATCATGACTATGAAATTTGGTAGATGGATGTTAGACCTGCATTCCTTAACGAAAATGTTCTCGAGGATGTGTACATGACACAACTTGAGGGTTTTATCAATCTAAAGGACGCAAATGAAGTCTATAAGCTATAAAGGTCAATCTATGGATTGAAGCAAGCATCTCAAGCTAGAATCTTTATTTTGATGAGACAGTCAAAGGTTTTGGCTTTATTCTAAATGAAGATGAACCTTGTGTGTATAAGAAGGTTAGTGGGAGCATAGTGACATTCCTCGTATTGTATGTAGATGACATATTATTAATGGGGAGTGACATCCCTACTTTACAAAAGGTAAATACATGGTTTAGAAACACATCCTCTATGAAAGACTTGGGAGAAGAATCCTACATATTTGGGATAAAGATCTAAAGAGATAGATCCAGAAGGCTTCTTGGACTAAGTCAGAGCACATACATTGACAATGTCTTGAAGTGATTCAGCATGGAGAACTTAAAGAGAGGAAATCTGCCCGCGTTACATGGAGTGACCATCTCTAAGAATAAATGTCCCAATTCTTGTGAAGATTTAAGGGAACACATGAGTTTGATTCTATATTCCTCGGTAAATGGATTGATCGTGTACGCAATGTTGTATATCCGTCCATACATCTTGTATGTCTTGAGCATGACAAACATATATCAGTGAGGACCAGGTGATGCTCACTGGAAATTCGTGAAGAACATCCTCAAGTACACGATGGAGAGGAAGAGTTAGTCGTAAAGAGTTACACCGATGCAAGCTTCTAGACTGTCAAAGATGATTACAAATCACAATCAGGATTTGTTCTCTACCTAAACAAAGGAGCTGTAAGCTGGAAGAGTTCCAAGAAAGAAACTATTGTCGATTCTACAATAGTGTCTGAGTATATTACTGCATTGAATGTAGCAAAGGAGGCTGTATGGATCGAGAAGTTCATTATAGAAGTTGGGTTATTCCAAGCATCAACAACGCAATCAAACTATATTGTGAAAACAATGGAGCTATTGCACAAGCTAAGGAACCCTGATAGCATCAACGCTCAAAGCATATACAAAAGTGGTTCCATCTCATATGAGAGATCATACAATGAAGAGATGTAAAGATCTGTAAAGTACCAACTGAGAACAATGTTACCGATCCCTTGATAAAGGCACTTTCATAGCAGAAGCATGATGGACATATTAGATCACTTGGAATATGATTCGTAGGTGATTCACTCTAAGTTTAAGTGGGAGTTTGTTGGTATGTATGCCTAGAGAGTCAATCATTTGCTGATTGTAATGGCGTAAGTGTAAATAATTTGATTTTTAATAAAGAAATGAGATCATATAAATGTTAAGAGTACATATATATTCTCACTATGTCCCTGATTGGTTGTTATTGTGGAAGGTTGATAGATATCAATGACACATATATAAGATCAAAGTGAGACATCATCTCTAGTTGTGGTAACCACGAGAGCCCAAGCAATTCCTACCTGACTAGGGAGGGATAGTAAAGTAGAGAACAATTGAGATCATTGTTGTGTGACAGTAAGTTTTTAACTAGTACGCCAATGGGAGGGACAACTCCTCCATGTTTGTTCTTGCAGGAAGACAAGAGTTTTAGACGGTCCAGGACCAGATATATCTGTGAAACCATCCTTTTCGTCTTATAGTTATTGATGCGATCTATTGGTTATGGGGAATATGATAGATAAAAATTTTGTTTCCACTGTCTGCTATGTAGCCATATTTCCGTACAGCAATCACGGAAACAAGTAACATGTGTTATTGCTAGAGATGACAAAATAAAGACAGGCTTCTAATTTATTCTGTTTAATTCATTTATGAGATAATGATGTAATATTATAAATTTCTAGAGAATAATATTACTCAATGATTAATGTCTTCAAGTAGGTGACTTGGAAGAAATGAGAGCATATAGATGTTAAGAGTACATATATATTCTCACTATATCCCTGATCGGTTGTTATTGTGGAAGGTTGATAGACATTAATGACACATATATAAGATCAAAGTGAGACATCATCTCTCACGAGAGCCCAAGCAATTCCTACCCGACTAGGAAGGATAGCAAGGTAGAGAACAACTAAGATCATTGTTGTGGCAACGCGAGGGACAACTCCTCCATGTTTGTTCTAGCAGGACGACAAGAGTTTTAGACGGTCCAAGACCAGATATATCTGTGAAACCATCTTTTTCGTCTTATAGTTATTGATGCGATCCACTAGTTATGGGGAATGTAATAGATAATTTTTTTTTTCCGTTGTCTGCTCTGTAGCCATATTTCTGTACAGCAATCACGGAAACGAGTAACATCTGTTATTGCTAGAGATGACAAAATAATGAAAATCTCATATTAGATGTTGAATACTATGTAACAAAGTCTCAATAGCACTTTGAAAAACTTGAATATCTCAGAAGCAAAATCTCACTTAAAGTATGAGAGTAATGATTTGTAATTTGACTCACATTGGCTGATTTGTAATTTGTAATTTAGCACATGACTACTAGATAAGGGAAGAGGTGAAGAGCGTCCGTGGCACGTGCAGTCCCTTTTTCCTTGACTCGGGGAGTGGGCAGATTTGATCTTAACACGGTAGCAACGAGGTGCAAGCAGCAGCCACCCTTGTTTGAGGGAATCAAGGAAAGGGGAAGACCAAGAAGGGTGACCAGTTGGATGATATCGGTGGGTATTGGTTATATGGTTGGTTGGTGGTGGGATGGGAATCCGGAGGGAATTGAAGAAGAAAGAAAGGTAGAGTCCCGACAGAAGGTGGGGTTAGTTGGGAGAAAAAAAGTAAGTGAATTCAATCAAACACGACGAATAACAAAAAAATAATAATTGTAATAACAAAGGAATGATAAAAAGGAAGGGAACACACCCGCGTTGGATAAGATCATCTAGCTGTCATGAGGGATGGGGGGGGGCCGAGGGCGGAGAACGACGGGTGCGGCCGGAAAGAGGGACGACTAGAGCTAATTTAGGCTTGCTTTTACTTGTGCGCGGGGTCGTCGTCGACGACGACGTCGATTGCCAGTCCTTACTCGGGCTTTTTGTCGTTGCTGATGCGGGAAGGGAACGGAAAGAGTGGGAGGGAATCAATTGTTTAATTACAAGCAATGCGGATGGTGACGGGGTACGCGATTGGGTGGTTGTTGTTGCTAACGCTATACTTGTCTTGTTGAATGAACGAATGAATGTTGAGTGGAGTGGGAAAGCAAGAAGGAAGGAATTCTACTTGGCGTTTCGAAAGCAAAGCCCACCAACTCGGATTACTTTTGCCAATTGTAAATCTGTGAGATAAGCCGACGTGGACCGGACTGCTGCTGGAGAGTCGAATGTTTATGTGTGTGAAGCGCACCATCGCCGGTTTGGGAGGAGACGATAATAATAAGCGTGTTGTATTGTTGCGTATGCATGATTTGGGATTTGGATTTTCACCGTGTCGTAGGAAAGATTTGGTACGCATAAAGAAATAAGCAAGTTGACTCATTTGCCGGGAGATGAGGGGTAGTCTGGTGTACATGTTTGACAAACTATAATAATACCTGCATATCTAGTTGAAAAAACCCCAGAGAAAGCTGATTGGCCATCCATGTGCATGGCTGTGTGTCCACTGGCAATTTCGCCACTCGAAACAAAGCAAACCCCACTTTGGATCGGGTCGACCAGCAGCACGCCATGCACACCAATTTGCCCAAAAGAGGAGATTCTTGTTCAAGGAAAGTTGACCCGACGATTGGGCCGGTGAATGGATATGTTGGGAGGACACACAACATACAGTACCCGAAACAGCAAAAAGGCACAGACGAATTCCCCTTTCCATGCGCGGTGCGTCTGTTGAAAATTGAATAGGGGACACCCACACCCTTGGCATGACCTCCTCCTTAACCAGGTCATCAAATTGAGGAAGAGGATAAAAGGTAAGTATGACCCACTCTCCTCTCCGTTTTTTTTCTTCTAATTAGACCTCGTGACTCGATTCGTTTGGCAGTACAAGTACACGCCCCTCACAACACCCCCCTTCCCATGTTTTTTTTTTTTTCATATTGAAAAACTCTCGATTTGTGAGGTGGGAGTATGGGACAACCAAGTCTGTAGCATAGGATGGGTCCTATATAGTATATAGCTAGCTGTATGACGCTACAAACTATAGTGTGTCACAACTTTCTCACCCTCTTCCCATGCAACCTAATGGACTATGTGACGTTATGCAAGGTCTTCACCATATGCTCTTGGGCTATGAATTAGGGGTAGAGATTGTAGCATATACAAGATCGACATTCAAAGGCTTCTCATAGTAAGGAGGAAGGCTTATTGAAACATGTCACCCATGCTATCGGTTTTGATGAGCGAATGGCGACGATGATCTTGAGTCGTGGCAATAGCCAAAGAGGATGCTTCATTTTTCCCAAATCATATATAGGATCTGTGTAGCATTAGGAGGAGAGAGGGTCTTTATAGATGTCTAACATGAGCTACAAGGATTGTGTAATAGATATAAACAAAGGTAAGTCACTCTTGAAAGCTAGAAACAAGTTTACCTTTATACCAATAAGAGACAACTTGAGATTACGATCTTAAGATGACAATATTTTTTTTTATTGATCATAAACTGCATGGTCAAGATTATTATTGTATAAAATATTTCCTCAAAAGAGAGATAGAGAGAACCACTAGAGGACCCTAACATGTTAGTTGGGAGTGGATACTTGTAACATTTTCTTCTTGAGCATTTTAATATGATTTCATAAGTAAATGTTATTCATGGTCATTATTATATAAACGAGTCATTATCCTTAGTTTTGATTATTGCAATGCAATAAGAATTTTCATACTAACATATAACTTGTACAAAGAATGAAACAAAAATTTCCAATAGTAAACTACAATTAGATAATTTGTTATGTAACAGTAAATAATTATTTTATTTTAATAAAATTAATAAATCTGATTGCAAAAACTAAGAATATTCCATTAGGTAGGTGTATTCAAGATTCAGCTTTGATTGTAATTCATTTGATTAGGATAATAAGTTACAAAAGATAATGACAATTTAGATGAGATAAATTTCGCTTCCTTAAAATTTATGTTCTTCTAGGGTTGAGGAAACGTGATGACTCGCTTATTCACTAGCCTCCACTATCTTCTTCAACCCCTAGTTGTTTAGAACGAAGACTCTTGCTTTCAATTGATTGGGGTTATCTCGTGATGCACTGGATTGTCTCCAAAATGGTTTCCACCGCTAGCTCTGAGAGATCTCTACGCACCATAAGCCCTCCCACCACTACCAAAAAATGGTCTTTAACTACAAAAAAAGTGTAGTTAAAACCCAAAAATATGTAGCTAAAAGCTTTAGCTACATTTATCCTTACATTTAGAATATGAAGCTAATACCCGTGTAGCTAATTGTTTTAACCACATTTTTAAAAAATATAGTTAGAGACTCATCTAGCTACAATTGCATATGTAACCCCAATTGTAGCTAAAGGTTTTCCTTACACATACAAATGTAGTTCTAGTTGTAGTATAATAGATGACTACAATTGTATTTGTAGCCATGATATGTAGGGGAAAATGCAATTAGTTACAATTCTATATGTAGCTTATGTGTAACAAAAAAAAGCACTTGCTACACTTGTAATTGTAGTTAGTGTGTAGTTAGATACATCACTAACTACATATGCATGCATATGTAGTTAGATTATGTATACACTCACTAAATTATCAATATAAAAGTACTTTTCAGAAAGAAGTTGAAATCAATAGTGATTCAGATCAAATTCTGGTTGTGATGCCAATAATCATACTTTTATTTATATTAAAGCACGAGTACACATGGGGAGGACATAAACCTTGCCCCAATTTTACAACATAGAATGAAGCTATATGTATACAATGACCCCCATGAGAATACAAGTTTACATCAATCTCGAGGTTTCACCCCACGTTGTACCCTAGCTCTCAAAACTTTTTCAACAAGCTTAAAATCACTTTGATCGGGACCTGCAGGATCAAGTTCAAATTTTATATCATTAGATCAGATTACCACTGAAGCAAAAAGTAGAGCTGAAACATCTTCAACCCAAAAAATAGATATCTTAGGCCACTTAAAGGTAGATCACATTAAGCACATGTATCCATCAATCTTCCCAATCAAAATATAGGACGCTGACAATTTCTGATGACCCAAGACACTGAAGAAAATAGATTAAATCCACCTACAAGATTCAACAAATTCAACATCAGGAAAAATGAGTATACAATTTGTAAAATACAACGAATAGATAAATTTAAAAAGATTAAGTGATGCATTCCCCATACAAACCAATCTTACACCAACTTGTTCACCTCTACAAAGACACAAGCCATTATTCACCTGATCATTTATTGTCATTGTGTTCTTGGTGTGCACTCCATTCAATCTCTCTCCATAAAAAACATGGGTTTTAAGAATGGTTCTCAAAGATGAAGAAATTGAATCACTTTCTTCAAACTTTCTGAGTCGCTTGAAGAAAATAAACTGGAAAAGGAGCGAATTGAGACCCTTTCATTTGAAAAGAGAAGTTGAATGATGAGAACTCGATATTGTTAACGAATATTGAGATGCTAATGACTGACTTGAATTCAACTGGTTGTAAGATGGTGATTTTTTTTCAAAGCTTTTGTCCATGACATCTTATACTCCCTATTGTACACTGAATATGAGTTCACATTAGAGTAAATATAAGCAGGTTTTCAAGAATATGAAAATCAGCAATCATACCAAAGCATTGGGCCCTTGGCGAGAGCTTCCACTTCCATATTTAGTAGCCAAAAGACTAATCACATGTTCATCATTCTTGTATCTCTGAAATAATTCAAAAGCCAATAAATAAACTTTGCTAAGATGTGTTTGCATAAGAAACTTAGGGATGGGTTTGTATCTCTAAAATAATTCAAGGAGAAATACCATAATGCACAAAAACAATGGATAAACTAAAATAACAGGGATGGGTTTCATATGAATTAGGAGAAATAAAACATGGCTATCTATTCATTAGTTGATATCACTGCTTCCAGCTTCCAAGTAGACATCACAGACAAATGTATAAGGAATATGTTTCAATATTAGCTTCAATATTGAGGCATAACCCAATACCAAGTAAAGCATCTCCACATCTCAAGAAACATTGAAATTCCAACTATGATCAGATGAAACACTACATTGGGATTCCACTATGATGATTAAGGCAATACAGGGCCGTATCTTGGGTGTTTGAGCTTCTCATGTTGAGGGGAGAGCATACTTCCCTGAAAAGAAATTTTTCTATAGTATCGCGTTGTCTAATCCAAGTCCTTTGAGATATTGTGATGATCATTGCCCCTGCATCATTATCAGCAAAAAATAAGATTGACATGTCTTGTTAGAGGGTTTGCGCCAACAAATTGTGTACAAAAAGGTTATACCATTCTTAGTCTGCCCATGTGTGTATTGGATATTTTCAATAATGTGAAATGGGTTGGGAGTGCACCGCAATTAGAGGAGGCTCATTCAAACTGAACTCATATTTAAACTAAGCACAGTGGTTAGTTTTACCTTACTTTTGTAAAATTTCCAGATTTCGTGCTTAGAATCCTTGTAGTCGACCCCAACATGGTTGGGACTGAGGCTTAGATGATGATAATGATGCTTAGAATCCTTGAGCTTTGTGTCTGGTTAGGTGGATTTGCCCTCCTATTTGTTTTCTCTTATGACAATGTTCATTTTTTTGGTACGATAGCCTTTTTTTAGTAGCTCCTTTATCATTATTCTCTTTGTAAATTTTAGAATTAGATTTAATCGTCTGGGACTTGGCTTGTTGTTTTATTGATATGTATAGCTTATAACTAGTTTTTCTATTCTACAAAGAGGTTGAGTTTGATGAAGTTTACCCATTTCATAGGAATTGTTATTAAAAAGAAACCATGATGAAGAGGATGAGAAGGCCAAAGAAGTCGAGGCAACTGAAGGTTACAGAGAATTAGACGATGGCTAAACAAGTGTAATTATTTCATAGATAGAGTTAGATATTGAAGCCATTAGTTGTTGATTATAAATCCAAACATGAGTCCACGACAATTTATAAAGGCGTAAGTGTGAAGTGTTAATAAAATATACATAAAACACCTTTTTATGACATTGTTTTGCAATGTTCAATGTAGTAGCATATAATCATTTGAGTAGTTAACTAAGTCAATAGTGTACATAGACAAACAATAGTATTAGATAGTGGTGAGTGATCATATTCTTAGTGATATAAGAGATGTATAGCACACTGAATCACCAGTAAAAGGTTGTGGCATCATCATGATAAATAAAGATTACATCCAATACTGAAAAAGGGAAAAATGCATCAGCAACATGAAACAATGCTATATCCTACAGTCAGTCTATGCTAGTTAAGTCATCATAACCTCTAAAACATGATACATTTATAAAAATAATATACCTAACCAGCAGAGAAAGCATTTCCATCATCCTAAACAACATTACTTTTGAGGATTTCTAACTGAGATATTTGTCATTTCTTGTTAATAGGAAATTTCTTAAAATTTTGTATGACGGATGCCTAGACATGGCAACAAATTTGGGTAAGATCTGAATTCTAACTAAACAAAAGCTAGGAATGAAATGTCTCATCACTGCTAAGAGGATATGTATGAAGCAATTTGGAAAATCATATGCATTATGCTTAGACATGTTGGCTAGCGTGCAATGGCTTTAAATCTGACATCAATAACTAAAAACAAATAAACTCATTCTTCGTGATAACAATGGATTATTTAAAACTGACTAATGGAGGATCAATTCTTTGTTTGCAATTGAAGAAAATATAAATATATGTGACTATGTGGACGGTAGTATGATCTGATTTGAGCTTAGGATGTATCACTTTGAACAGCTGCTACCATTCCTAAATGAATGCATCTGGGTACTACTGTACAGATCTTCGGTAATCATTAATGATTCATGACTAAATGGTTTAAACAGATGATACCTCACTGGGTACTTATGAATGAACATGCAAATCTCAAGTTGACACAAGGACTAATTTGATTACAGTTGTAATTATTTTGGTTCATATCTTGTAATGTAACTAAAGTTTAATGGGTTCATAAAATCTTCCAAGGACACGTGTTGTAACAATTTAAATCCCAAATATTAAAAGAAGTTTCAATGAAAGGCTTCACCTTTTCTGGAAGAAAACAACAAAGATCAAGATGTTGCAGGGATATAAAAAAATAATACCTAGTAAATTGACGTAATGCAATCCATGTGAGAGATATCAGACACATTGTGCATTATGAACCTCTTCAGCCTTTCCTATGGTGTTTGATGGACTTCTTATTGATGGTTTAGATTTTCACAAAGATGTTGGGATTCACATGGAGAGGAATTTGCATCTGTATTCAGTTGTGGTTAAAGATCATTATGACATTAACACACTTACAATGTTGAAAATCTACAGACAGTACTGGAGTATTTTATAAAGGCATCACACAGATCCACGGTACATATAACCTCAATTTTAGGTTATGTATTCATACTAAACATAGTACCTACCCAGATTTACTTTGTCATTGATGTAATGGTTGTTTACGAGAGAATGAGTGGTTACCTATTATGCGAAACGTCCGACTTGAAGCATCTAATTTATAGGTCTGTGGGCTACAGTGCTCTCAGGGTGTTTCTTGGAGACGCTGAGAAAAGGTGCATTTGGCGGCAGAATCACAGACGAGAAGAGTGGCCTTCGTCAGCCTCTGGTTACTAGGCATAGGGGTTGAGAATAGGAGAGCAGCACATGAGGAGGATGGTATGGTGCGGTGCGATTGGAGGGAGGGTGCAAAGAGGGAAACATAGATTCTCAGAGGAGTATAGATCGCAACTAGAGAGGGGTTTGAGCGAAATTAGGATGGGGGGGTTTGAGTGAAATTAGGGATGGGGGGGAGGGGTGCGGCGGACATCGGGTGCGAGTACACACTGGGGTGAGTACGCAGGGGATAGATGGGACATAATTTTTTTTAAGATGGTGTAAAAGTTATTATGTTATTAACTATGATTGTTTTATCTATATATATGCATTTTGTAAACAAATCTGGTTTTAACTACAAATAAAAGATATGTAATTAGAAGAAATGTAGCTAAATCATTGTTTTTTGTAGTGCACAAACCCTAAAACATATCCAGAAAGAAATGCCCAATTCTCGCCCCATGTGCTTCATGTGCACTATTTGTAGAAGAGAATAGAGAACTACACATTGCCCCTTTGGCATTGTAAAAGCTTCTTCATATCATCGCCTCCCACCCATTAATTGGGTCACCTTCACTCCCAAATAAACCCTCATCATCGTCCTCAACCTCCAACCACTCACCGCCGCTCTCTATCTCTGGGCTAGCTCTTGCCAAATTTCCCACATCTTCACCATCTACAGATCATATCCAACTTGACTCATGCCTCAGTTTGTCTAACATATCACCAGGGTGACCTTTCATCAAAACCACTATAGATTGTTGTGTGGATCTCACCTCTAGAGAGCCTGGAGGTGCGCAGATCACTAAAACAATGAGAGAGTTTGTAAAGCTCGACTAAAGATTTTCCAACCGCTTCTTGGTTGACTTGGGATGTAATTTTTGAGGACCTAACTTTCTTATTGCTAGCCGTTGTAGTTCTTTTTGTCTCATCTAGTCATGGAGTTCTCTGCTCTCTTTTGATCGATATTGGTGATTTGTTTCTAGTTTGTTCTTGAGCATGATTCTGATCTTAGTTGAGGGCATCAATCATCTTGTTTCTCTTTGCCTTCGATGGGGATTTGTTCCCCTATTTCCAATTAGTTTTCTATGAGTTGAGGTCGCCACTCCGGCCACTGCTTGACCCCACACAAGGGATCATCCTATTTGGTTTTGCTTGACGAGTTCACACACTACCTCATTTCTTGTTGAGAATGCTTTGGCCTTGAGATCATGTTCGAGGTCTCAACCACCTGGAGACATCATTTGTTTGTTGGAGCAATATTTGTAAATAAGATTCCAGCCACCAAACAAATAATGCTCATGTTACCCCCTCATAGGGTATGTCAGCTATTTCACCTACTATTTTGAATAGAGTTGAGAGTCCTAATTTTCATCTTTTTGTATTAGTTTTATTTACTTACTTCTCATGTTGTTGGTTAGGAGATCTTCTAAATTTATAAAGACTGTGAAAATTAATCTATTGATCGGAAAATTACAAAAATTGAATCCCAACTTTAGAAAAATCAACTAATCCTAATAGAACCCTTATTTCAACGTAATGAAGAACCAATAACTAAGTATTCATGTATGAGCATATGATTAACATATTAGTGTTATGAATCATGCAATTATTATGGATTAACTATATCCCTTGACTTGAGGGTTTGATGATCCAACCTACATATTGACGACAATAATGCTAATCACCCTTTTTTGAATAAGTAACTAAGAAGAGTAATAATGATGTACCATCACACTAACTTATGTTTTAGCCTAATATGTTGAAGCTAAGGGACTAATAAAAATTAGTCATACATTAAGGTTTAGAGACTAATGATTCAAACTAATATCTAAACCAAAGACCCCCATCACCTAGGTTGAAGATAAGCAACTACTAATAGTGACGTTAAGGCACCATTATGCTATTTTTAGGTGTAATCCTAAATATGGGAAATTATGTAATAAGAAGATAGAGATAATGTGTATATATGCATATCAATAAGATTTGGATCAAAAATATGTATGGACCCTTTCATTTATGTAAGAAACTAAAACATATATCCTAATATCATTGTTCCCACATATAAGGGTTAGTATGAATAAACCCTAAGCCAAAGTTAAAAGGTAGGGTTAATGAAGTAAGAAAAGAAGAAGTGAATGTGATTGAAACCTTAAAACTAACTCATATGACTCATCTACTATAAAGGGTAAGATAATACACTCTAGTAAACATTAGAGCATTAGATTGTCATAGAAACCTTATCATTGGAGTTAAGATAGGTTTTAGACATGGATCATATGTTTTTCAAACTAAGATATAGTTTCTTAAGATGATGGCGGTGATTCTTTTGTAGCATTCTACCCTTAAAGTTTGTTATGGAAACCCTAGATCTAGGTTATAATATGTCATTTAGATCTTCGACCAGGACGATAGCTCTTTCATGCCTATGTGTAGAACTATGGACCTTTGCATTTTCATTTAAAGGAAATCGTCTAATATGTTGTGCAAATATTTTTGAGGTAGAATCTAATACAAGGACCCTTAGTGGTTAACTCAAAACCCTATGATGTGGAAAAATGACCTGACGTAAACCTAGTATGATTGTTAGGATGTTCATGAGTCTAGGATTGAAAATAAGAAATGTTGAATTCTGAGGACAAAACTCCTTTCAAGAGGTGGTTAATATAATATTATGAACTATAGGCTCCCTAATCCCTACATATGATTTATAATATAAACGATTAACCTAGATATGATGTATGATATAAAGTATGATTCTAGATATGATGTATGATATAAGATATATGCATAAGACCTAGTTCTAGGCCTTATTTATAGTGATGGATACAATGAGGTCAAAAAGACAAACTGATCATCTTATATGATCGATATTATTCTATAAATTCAAGGAATCTTTAAAGCAATGATATTGAGATTGTATCAAGGATTGAGACCATTTGAATGATCCTAGCCCTAGATTTCCTAGGTAAGGACATTTCAATCCTTTCACCTAAATGAGGTTTCTAATATATATTTGGAAGAACTGATGGTTCAATAATAAAACTAACATTATCTTAGATACATTTATATACTTTTAGGATTTTCATCTCTCTAGATTAATGGCAATATAATTTTCAATATCTTGGATATGAAGACAATGGCCTAGTTTATTGATAAAGAAGAACAATGATGGTAATTGGTTTATATCTAAGATTTCATGCATACAAACATGATCATATTTTTGTAGGATCTTAAGGAATAATAATAGAGAGTCTTAAAATGTATCATGTTTTTCAGATAATTTTTAATATATGTTTTAAGATATATGTACAAGTACTATATCGAGGTATATTTGAAGATTTTATGTGCCTAATATGGGTGATAAAACGTATAACTACCTTGGGAGTTTTGTTCTCCTAGTTATATTTGAAGATATATCTAAAATTTTATGTCTTTTGGATAATGAAGGAGTGATTTATCTTGATTTGAAGATACCCATTTATTTGTAGAACATGGATTTTAAAATTTGTTGGATCAATATCTAATGGTAGCTTCTATTTGCATTATATTATGGGGAAAAGTGATTGATAGCCCTTAGATAGGATTAAGAACCTAGTATATAACGAATGTATTGATATATTTACATCGATATGTTTCTTTTAGGCCCTTTTCAAAGTCAATGTCACATAAACCATGTTTTTTAGTGGTGTAACAAGAGAGGTAGAGCTTGATGAATAAGATACGGTGTGGAGCTTTTAGGGCTCACTTATGGAGTAAGAAGGAGTGGATTTTCTTGAGGCCTATTTGTTGGTGAGGTGTGTCCCTCCACATATTTGTTATGACATCCCAATTTACATATCACGTTAGAGGAATCTAATTCTTTGTAACTTGGGAGTATCACAACCATGATACACATCATAGTAATAATAGACAAAGGCCATCACAAGCTATGATGAAAGAATATTCTCAAAGATTCTTAGAAAATGAACTACATAAAGTAACATGCATAGAATACATCTACTTAATGATACAAAAATATAAGCTCTTGCATTGTGTAGATGGTACCAGGTGAGTCTGGCCTGAGGTGCACACACTAATCAATTAAATTTGTCTAGATGCACCCCATGAGATCGGAACACACTTGGGCTAAATTTCAAAATGTATAAAGACCTAAACCAACACACCTACTTCTACTAAAACACTACACTCGTAAGCGCATGGGGTCATGTCGTAGTATAGGAGGGAGGAAAGTATATGGTCAATCCATAGGGAGAAAAGGGGACACTAGAGCTAAGTTAGTTTTTAGGCTAGGTTCCTACTATGGAGTCTAGGGTTGAAGGGTTTGAAGGTTGATTTTGATTACACTAATGTTGAACAAGAAAGAAATTAAAGGAGAGAAAATAAGATCAAAACCTAAGTTAACCCTAGACAGTTAATTGTACTGAGTAAGAAAAGATAAGGCAAGCAAGGAAAAGATAAAGCTATGCTAAGGCACAAAGACGAGAAGTCTAGACTACACTAATCTATAAAATAGGGTAAGAGAATAATTAAAGACCTAAACTAGCAAGAGCAAAGAAAGAACAAGGCAAGAACCTAACTATGAAAGTAAGGAACTAACTAAGCTAAAACTAACTAAACAAGAAGGCAATTAGGGTTTTACAGCAATAAAGGTGTGTGTGGGCTGTTTGGGGGATGCAATTATCAATTAGGTTGGGGGTGACATGTGAACATTATAGTCTCATTTAGATTATCCATACCAAACAACTAGCAAGAGGCTAATGAATTACCCTAAACTACTAACTGGCCATGGATAGGATAGGTTGTGTATAGGGGAACTAGTCCCTAACACCTTCTACTACCCTTACGAGGTTCAATTGGGTTAGGGTTTAGGTGTAATTCAATTAGAGTCTAAAACATTCTAGGTTTCTAGGTTAGATGATCTTAGGGTGATTAGGGGCTGAGGGTAGTAATGGTAGTGGGAGTGAGGTTTTAGGCCTCACATCGTCCACATTCTAGCGTTGAGAAAGCTCCATGATAAGCACAATGAATTCATCTAAAATAGATACTTAGATCTCTCAACTAGGGTAAGGGGAATTGAGTGGCGTGTAGGAAGATGGGTGGCTAGCTAGGGATCCATGAATTGGACCTAGGAGCAAATCCCAAAATTCACACATATAAGCAATTTCCCTAAATTCCTAGGTGATTTCAAGAACAAACCAACAAGAAATCCATGGAGAATGAGATAGAAATAGAACATCATCATTAGAAAATGAAATTACAATGTCTACATATCATTTCCCCCCAACATGGTATCAAAATAATATTTTTGGCCCCAAACAACCCACCTAAGGAGCCAACTACTCATGGAAATGAAAAATACAAAAAGAAAGGAGAAAGAGGGAGAAGTATCCATGGAGATCTATGTAGATGGAGTGATCCTCTGGGTCCAACTACAAAAAGGACGTCCTCTCTCCTCCACCAATATGCAAGGAAATGGAATGAAGGTGGAAAGTGGCCAAAACACCAAGAAACTACGGTTTTGGTGGTGGAAATGGTGAAATGGAGTGGAATGGAGGTGTAAATGAAGTGGAATGGGTGGAATACAAAAATAGGGAGCTAGTAGGGGGTAGATGGTATCTAACCTCATACCCTAGTGCCACCTATGTATATATAGGTGGTGGGGAAGCATTAGGTCAAGTGGGGGGTAGGATAGGAAATGCAGTGGGAGAATTATATATAACACGACCGTGGTGGGTAGGAGTGAGCACGATCATGGTGGAGTGGAACAAGCTAGGTGAAATTTGGTGAAAAATCATTGTATATTTGGTGTTTTTGAACTCAAGGTGGCATGGCCATGGTGGCTTGGACAAGGTTGATTGTTCTAGGCACCACAGGTGTTTCACAAGGAGTGCCACACTGTCGTACTTCCTGGCATGGCCGTTCTGTTATCTTGCGACACGACCATGCTAGGTAGAAAGGCCGTGATGCTGACTGTAGTCTTCATAGCTTGTCTCTATTGATTTTGAATGGGCTAGCACGGTCGTTCTATAGCACCACAGCCGTGATGCTCTCTATATTGGCACTTTGAGCTTGTACTTGGTTCGTTCTTTGAGACCTTTGCTTCAATTGATCTTTGGCCACTAGGGGTAGGTTGAGGGGGCCTTGGACTTCACTTTGGGCCTCTCTAAGGGTAGAGTAACCATTGGATCACTCCTTATCTCTCTCTCTCTCTTACATACAAGCATGGTCCATGTACCTAAAAACATGCAAATAATGTCCATAAGTGCATTTTACACAAATATGCATATTGGAAGAAATAACATGTAATATAGTAGGTATATATGTGATTGAAATGCAATATGACACAAGATGGAGCCCTAAAATAGGGCTTCATCACCACCCCAAACTGAAAATATACTTGTCCTTAAGTTTTCTCCAACTCAATCTCTCTGCTATTTTTCCACAATTAGGAAATGACAAATACAATGCAATAAATGAATATTGATTAAATGGAATTAATGATGACTAGGTACATGCTATCCATCTCTGTTCTCTTCTCTTTCACAAAACAATCACGATTAAAACACTGAGAATGTAAACTTCAAATATAGAGAATAGAAAACACAATCAATCCATATGACTGTCATATCACTCCGAGTAAAATGTTTCATGGTGGCGAAGGTCAAAATGAATAATTTTGTTCTTTTACATTCATGCATTCAATCTCATATGTCCATTCGCACCAAGTAACCCACGTGGTCGTGAAAAAGGAAAAAATGAGATAGGTTTGATGTTTCCTAGCACCATGGACATGCAAAAGGAAGAAAGGGTTGCTGTAAGAGTTTGGAGTGCTTTTGCACACTCATCTCTTCTTTATTTAGATTCTCTTACATAGGAGCATCTTTTATTTTCGTTTTACATTTTTTCTTTTTCTTTAACCTTGGTGTAAGTAGGGCATATGGTTATGAGAATGAATTGGGGAGATATAGATGTGGCCACGCCAAACTTTTGGAGGTGGCCACAGATGAATATGTGCACTTTGGCATCCTTTCATTAAGCGGAGAGGTAATAAGATGGTAGAAGAAATGTGAGTCAAAGAGGGGTTACTAGTATGGACTTCAACATGAGATCTCCTGCATGAAAGTTACTCCAAAAATTTCATCAAGAAATGTCACACCACATGAATGAGCAATATTAGAACCACACTTTTATCATGAGATTCTACAAAACTCTAAGTGTTTGCAGCTTGCTTCAATCACAATTCAACCAAATAGTTCACAAGTATGACAGAGATGATGCACATGTAAGAAGTCAAGAATTGATACCATTTAGAAATAAACCATGATAATTCACTTGCATTTGTCAAAGGTCATCATTTTCAATCCAAAAAGTAGTGATTGGGTTAAAACACACTTTATAGGAAAAAAGTTCAAAATTTGGGCAATATTGGCCAAAACGGTGCCAAATTTCCTTCAATCACATTTAGAACTTAATTATGGAACATAAAGCAGAAAACAACTTAATCCTAGCTAAACAAGGAAAAATTATAAAAATCTACATGATATGCAATGCATGACAAAAGAGCAATTTTTTTTTAAAATTACGCAAAAATTGACAGAAAGTAAACTACATGACATGTAAGTATGCAAAACAGGTAAAATCTAACCTAGATAGAAAAAGCAACAAAATAAAAGTAACTGATAGGTGTGATGCGCGTCGTTGTGCACGCAACAATCACTAGGAAAAGTCCTAGAGTTTATCCTTCTAACCCGGTTGTCAACTTGTTGTGAACAACAAGTAAACTTAGTATAGATAGGTATCGATCCAAGGGACGACGGAAAAGAAAAGTTCAAATCCAAATCCGATTGTAAGTACAAGAATTAAATCCCACTTTGAGAGAGTTGTTAATACTAAGAACAAAAATAAAAGTGCTCAAATAAAATTTAACTAATCAAGAAATAAAGATCTGGGGTCCGAAAGATCACCACCAAAACCACGTTCCTATTCAACTAATCAAATTCTAAACTCCAAGGATCAAATCAGGACCTTGTGTTTACATGTCCTTATGGAAAAAATCACAAGGGTCAGACTTCCCGTGAACCCGTTGGTCCCGATGTTCACGGATCATTGCCCAACCGTCCAACATGCCATTATCCACGGTCATATCAAAAAGTATGTGAATTCAAACCGACATTCAAACCCAAGGCTCAGGTGGTCGCGTCACCAAAGATTATAACAAGAATAAAATTAAATAGACGAAAAGATGATAATCACAATTAAGGGACTATTGTTTCATTCTTACAGATATCCACAGTCATATCACTCCATAAGAATATATCAGATCATCCAAATAACCACAAAGAAACAGAGAGAAGACATTTGTTCGATGGAGGAAAATAATTGATTATATTGAATAGAACTGGGCTAAGGGGCTACTTCCATTGCCCAGAGAGATTTACTCAGACATAACAAGACCAGAATAATTGCAAACTAAAATGAGATCCAACATTATACAAGATGTGGTCTACAACTAAAAATTGGATGAAATAGAATGAAGAATAGAATGCTTTTACAAGTGAAGAGTCCCTCCTTTTATTGGAGGGGGAGGGGGTAGGATGCCCCCAAAAGAGGGGAAAAAAAGAGAGGGAGACCAATTTTTGAATTTTCTGGATCTGTTCAAATCAAAAGTTGATTGTCTTTAATTATCTTGACCATGTAACTCCCTTTAATGCAGATTCTCGCAATAGCGATTTCGAATGTAGTTCTCTCCCATTAAAAGCACAAACACCGTCCAAATAATAGGATTTTATTTTAGGAAATTAAATTTCTTTCCAATGAATACTTGTGCACTCAATTTGGAGTTCAAATGCAAGAGTTATGTCACTTTTGGTGGAGGGTATATATGAATTTCAGGACTGCTGCAAATTGTATAATTTTCCTACAAAACCCAAGAAAATAGAATAAAAAATCCAATTAAAGATAAAAATATAAAATAAAACAATTAATTATGAAACTAAGAGAATAAATAACAAAATAGACCTAAACAAATATCCAAAATATATAAATAAAAGGGATAAATATATATTTATCAAAATACCCCGGACTTGAATCTTTGTTTGTCCTCAAATAATTAAAATTTCAAATTATTCCAATTTATACTAACAACATGTCTATCCTTACCCTTGTAACATCACTTTATTCCTTACCTCCAAATTTGGCCAAGCAACCCAATCTCCTAAAACCACAAAACACAAAATTTTATATTCTTTATTAAAAAGAAATATCATATCTTGGTTTTAAATCAAGATTTTGTAGAAAAACATGCTTCATCTTACTTTTGCTTTGACACTCTCATTTTTATAAATGTTTTTTTTGTGAGTTGTTGCACAAGAACAAGATGAAATTAGGGGGTGTGAAAAGAAAGAAGGAAGTGATGAATTTTTATTTTTTTTATCCCTCCTCTATTCGACTTGGGATTTAAATTTGTGGAGTTGTGGCTACATTTGTCACAAATTTTTTTTAATGTGCACTTTTGGCATCTTTTGATGGTACGCCCCTTTTTGGGGTATGGAATTTTTTATATGGGAAGCATGCCACCCCAGACTTGATTTTTGTCTGGTGGTGATTCTTTGCTTCTCTTTTTATAGAAAGAAAATAAGGGGGAAACAAAAGGTGTCCTTGTGCTTATAACTTCATATATTTATTTTCTCTTTTTTTTAAAGTGTCATTACATCAGAAAGAAAATTCATGTCAATCACATTATACAAGATTTATATCAAGTTAATCAACAGTTTAAAAATAGAGAAAATTTGTATTTGGTTTTGATTGATTCCATATGGCTTGCCAACTTTTCCAAGGAGTGATGCTATTTTGGGATCCTAGGTGACATGGTGGTTTCATACATGGCAATTTGTAACAATTTTTGCAAAAGATTTACTAAATTAAAAGGGGTACAATGATAAACATTTATTCATATTGGTCGACTAGATAAAAGCTATTTTGCAACAAAAGATATAAAAACATGGCCGACTAGATAATGGCCATGAACAAAGTAACTATATGCAAAACAAAACAAAAGGTAGAAATAATGCAAGAATAAAAAAGATAAGGGGGTGGAATAGAAACATACCACCCACCTCCACCCCGGACTTAGATTGTTGCTCGTCCCGAGCAAAATCAAAACCTGAGATGGAGGGAAGAGAAGAGCGAGGATTTCCCGGTGGCCCAGGTAGCTCAAAAAATGTCCAGCTGAAGGGGATGTGTATGAGGGCTGGGACCTTTATCTGAGGAGCTTCATAATGTACCCTATGATAGGGTAATTGTATAAGCTCAGTGGGGTGCTCATATTTTCTTTCACCTCACATTCCCTCCAATAATATCCATAGATCTTCCTTCGATAGCAAGGGAAGTTTTGAAGATGGATGTGGATAAGGGGAGGTTGACGGGTACCTGACTAGTAATGCCAGTAGAGCATGATGAACTGAGTCAGGTGGAAGATCTGGTTCATGTTTTCCACCATCATGATGACCTGCATATGGGAGAATTGATGCTAATACAAAAAATTTAAAATCATTTACAAAAGTGTTTAGTTTCTCCTTAAAATTAATGCCATCAACATTGAGTTTGGTAAGTTTCATTGTTGATGTAACATATGTCTCTAATTTTTTTGTACAACGGTTCCCCAAGTATTTAGGAGGGATGATGATGTCTTCCTTGCAAACAATAGAAGGGGGTGTGTGGGCTTCTTCTAATGGTGGTATCTCCCATTCTAGATCAGCCATGTGTGGGATGGAAATTGGCTGTGACTGCTCGGGAAGAATCATAAAGGGGGTTAGATTCTCATTATCCAAAATAGACTCAAAATAAGAGTATTGGTCTATGGTATCATTCAGATTTATGTTGAGGATGGGAGTAGTTGTTGGATCTTCAGAATGACTCTCTTGCTTTGACATTTCATATTCAAGTAAAAGAGTCTCTAAAGGAAAGATAGGAATACCAACGTCCTCATCACACACAAAATATGGCTCCATGGTTTATTCTATTTCTTCAGGATCTGACATATATGACACAAAATAAGGATCATCATCGTCATCGTCAGGAAGAACCATCTTGGGTTGCATAAGCTCTATAGGGGGAGTTTGTGATTGGTCCTCTAGAAAGGTAGCTAACATGGCTTGACTGGATTCAAGTTTTGGTTGTGCTTCTGTTACCCTCTTTTGTAGGGCCTTAAGTCTCTCTTCCAGTTCAAGATCAATTTGCATTTCACCATAGTATTTATACACCCCAAAATTTTGGTCATCCTCGCCACACTCCCCATAGTGTCCTTGGCCATAGTACTCCTCATATTGTTTTGGGTGGCATTGCTCCTCATAATAATCTCCAGAAGATGGTGGATTGTAATTTCCATTGAGTCCATCTTGGTAGGAAGATTCAATATTATAAGGTGTCACCAATTCATGAGGAAACATATTTGAACAATCTATATTTTAGATTTGGGCTTCTAGTAAGGTGGCCAATAAGGTTTGGCTAGTTAGAAGTTTTGCTGCCATATTCTCTAGGGACTTAAGTTTCTCTTCTTGTTGAGGATTACATTGGGTTTCATAAACATGTTCATAACCCCCAAGGTTTTTTTGGTTACACCCCACAAAATTTTGTTGATCATATCCCCCATTAGAATATGGATAGCAAGGTTCCCCATAATGGTTCTCAGAAAAATGTGGATTCACATTGTATCCACCAGGATGAAAGGGCTCGCAATTAAAAGGGGTGCTATTATAATCATGGGGTAGAGTCGGACAGGCAAGAGATGCATGGTGGTGAAAACCACAACAATAACATTGTGGGGGATATCGGGATGTCCACTCCATTTGAAAAGAAAAGTTCCTGAAAGATAAGTCAATCAACGAATGAGAGAAGAAAGATTGCGAGATAAAAAATTAGTCAAAATTACAAACAGAACTAAAAATTATAAATCTAAGAAATTATGAAATAAAAAAAATTACAAAAAAATAGTAACTAGAAAACAGTACTGCTGGAATGGAAACTCAGCAGAAAGAGGAGATACACTTCCAGAATTGTGCTCGGAAGGCAAAAAGAAATTATAAAAATCTAAAAGAAATTATAAAAAAGACTGAAGTTATGAAAGTTAGAGAATATGAACAAGGATTATACAAGATATACAGACAACCAGATCTGAAAAACAACTGTGCCGTCCTCGGCAACGGTGCCAAATTGATGCGCGTCGTTGTGCACGCAACAATCACTAGGAAAAGTCCTAGAGTTTAACCTTCTAACCCAGTTGTCAACTTGTTGTGAACAACAAGTCAACTTAGTATAGACATGTATCGATCCAAGGGATGGCGGAAAAGAAAAGTTGAAATCCAAATCCGATTGCATGTACAAGAATTAAATCCCGCTTTGAGAGAGTTGTTAATACTAAGAACAAAAATAAAAGTGCTGAAATAAAATTTAACTAATCAAGAAATAAAGATCTGGGGTCCGAAAGATCACCACCAAAACCACGTTCCTATTCAAATAATCAAATTCTAAACTCCAAGGATCAAATCAGGACATTATGTTTACATGTCTTTATAGACAAACTCACAAGGGTCAGACTTCCCGTGAACCCGTTGGTCCCGGCGTTCACGGATCATTGCCCAACCGTCCAACATGCCATTATCCAAGGTCATATCAAAAAGTATGTGAATTCAAACTGGCATTCAAACCCAAGGCTCAGGTGGTCGCGTCACCAAGGATTATAACAAGAATAAGATTAAATAGATGAAAAGATGATAATCGCAATTAAGGGACTATTGTTTCATTCTTACAGAGATCCATGGTCATATCACTCCATAAGAATATATCAGATCATCCAAATAATCACAAAGAAACAGAGAGAAGACATTTGTTCGATGGAGGAAAATAATTGATTATATTGAATAGAGCCAGGCTAAGAGGCTACTTCCATTCCCCAGAGAGATTTACTCAGACATAACAAGACCAAAAGAATTACAAACTAAAATGAGATCCAACATTATACAAGATGTGGTCTACAACTAAAAATTGGATGAAATAGAATGAAGAATGGAATATTTTTACAAGTGAAGAGTCCCTCCTTTTATAGGAGGGGGAGGGGGTAGGATGCCCTCAAAAGAGGGGAAAAAAAGAGAGGGAGACCAATTTTTGAATTTTCTGGATCTGGTCAAATCGAAAGTTGATTATCTTTAATTATCTTGACCATGTAACTACCTTTAATGCAGATTTCGTAGCAGAGATTTCGAACGTATTTCTCTCCCGTTAAAAGCACAAACTCCGTCCAAATAATAGGATTTTATTTTAGGAAATTAAATTCCCTTTCCAATGAATACTTGTGCACTCAATTTGGAGTTCGAATACAAGAGTTATGTCACTTTTGGTGGAGGGTATATATGAATTTCAGGACTGCTGCAAATTATATAATTTTCCTACAAAACCCAAGAAAATAGAATTAAAACTCCAATTAAAGATAAAAATATAAAATAAAACAATTAATTATGAAACTAAGAGAATAAATAACAAAATAAACCTAAACAAATATCCAAAATATATAAATAAAAGGGATAAATATATATTTATCAAGGTGAAATTAAAAAAGAGTGAAATGAGAAAGAGGGCATACCACCCTAATACCTCAAACTTTTGAATCATGTTGTCCTCAGTATGACATTAATGTCTAGGAGTGATAGTGTAGATGATCATAATGGTAGCGCTAGTGGTGCTCCTTCCTGTGGTGGAGGATGTTGGTAGTAGTTGCCCCAGTAGTCTTCCTGTGGAGGTGGGTAGGAATCTTGATATGTAGACAGTGCAACCTACCAGTGCATTTCTACCAATGGTGTTACACATTACTCAATTGGAGTTTGAATAGATGCAACCCCACGAAGAGAAACACACGATGGATAAACTTTTAGAATTTATAAAGACCTAACTTAGCACATTCTCAAAAACCAAAACACTACACCCACAAGTGCACGTGGTTGTGTCATAGTATAGGAGGGTGACAAGTATAGGGTTGATTCATAGGTAGAAAAGGGGGCACTAGAGCTAGGTTAGTTTTTAGGTTCTAGGTTCTTACTGTGGAGACTAGGGTTAAGGGTTTAAATGTGATTGTTGATTGATTATACTAAGTTGAGAAAGAAAGAAAGTAAAGGAATGCAAGCAAGAATAAAACCTAAGTTAACCCTAGACAATTAATTTTAATGAGCAAGAAAAGATAAGGCAAGCAAAAAAAGAACAATCTACCCTAAGGCTAGCAAGGAAAGGTCTACACTACACTAAGCTAGAAAACAAGGCAAAAGAACAAGTAAAGACTAAACTATCAAGAACAAGGAAAGAAGCTAACTAAGCAAGAAAATATCTAACTAAGCTAACACTAACTAAGAAAGAAGGCAATTAGGGTTTTAAGGTAATTAAGAGAAATGTGGGATGTTTAGGGGGTGCACTTATCAATTAGGTTGGGGGTGGCATATGAACATTATGATTCCATTTAAATTATCAAACCAAACAACAAGATAGAGTCTAATGAATTATCATAGACTACTAACTGACCATGGATATGCTCAGTTGTGTATAGGGGAACTGGTCCCTAACACTCCCTACTACCCTTGCGAGGCTCAATTTGGTTAGGGTTTAGGTGTAATTCCATTAGAGTCTAAACAAGCCTAGGTTTCTAGGTTAGATGATCTTAGGGTGATTAGGGGCTGAGGTTAGTAATGGGAGTGGAAGTGAGGTTTTAGGCCTCCCATCATACACATTGTAACCTTGAGAAATCTCCATGCTAAGCTCACCAAATTCATCTAAATTAGCTACTATGTGTGAATTTTAGGATTTTCTCCTAGGTCCAATTCTTGGATCCCTATCTAGATACCCATCCCAGGGATCCAAGAATTTCCCTAAATTCCTATCTGATTTCAAGAACAAACCAACAAGAAATTCAAGAAGAGTGAGATAGATATAGAACATAATCATTAGCAAATGAAATTACAATGTTTACATATCATTTCCCCCAAATATGATATCAAAGTAACAATTTTCACCCCAAACAGCCCACCCTAGGGGGCCTAGCTACTCATAGCAATGCAAAATACAAAAAGAAGGGAGAAAGAGGTAGAAGAAGACATGAAGCTCAGTGTAGATGGAAGAATCCTCCACTTTAGCTATTGTAGGACGTCCTCCTCTCTCCTCCAAGGTGCAATGGCATGTGATGATGGTGGAATAGGGTCAAAACACTAGGAAACTAGGGTTTTGGTGGTGGAAATGGTGAGATGGGGTGGAATAGAGGTGGAAATGGAGTGGCATGGCTAAGGGGAGAAAATGGGGATCTAAGAGGTGGCAGAAGGTACCTAGGGGTGGCCAACCTTGTTCTCCAGCCACCACCTAGGTATATATAGGTGTGGGGGAAGCACTAGGTCAAGTAGGGGCAATATGAGTAAAGCAGTGCAAAAATAGCAAGGCTTTTGTGAGTAGCACGGCCGTGGTGGGGAGGGGTGAGAACGGTCATGGTGGATGGGAATGAACAAGGTGAAAAATGGAGAAAAATCACAATAACATGGTCAAGTTTGTACATGAAGTAGCACGGACGTGGTGGATACCATAATTGTGGTGGGGCTAGGGTAACACGACTGTGGTGGTCACCACGACCATGGTGGGTTGGAAAGCATTGCCCGTTCTTGGCTCCACGACTGTTCTATCTCAGCTGTCACATGGCCGTCCACGGTGGAATGGCCGTTCTAGGACAGTTCACCATGGATATTCTGGGTGGCACGGCCGCGGTGGTTCTAGCTTTTCTCCAAGGTGACTTTGTTGATTTGCAAGTATGCTAGCATGGCCGTTCTGTGGTACCACGGTCATTCTAGCCTCTAGATCAGCACTTGGACTTATTTCCTTGGATTTTCTTGGACTGCATTGCTTCAATGGATCTTTGGCCACTAGGGGTAGGTCGAGGGAGCATTGTATTTCACTTTAGGCCTCTACAAGGGTAGATAAACCCTAGGATCACTCATCTCTCTTCCATCAGGCATGGTCCCACTTCTTGAAAAACATGCAGATAGTGTCCATAAGTATATTTTATACAAATATGCATATTGAAGGAAATAACATGTAATCTAACAGGTATATACGTGATTGAAATGTAATATGACACAAGATGAAGCCATAAAATAGGGATGAATCACCACCCCAAACTTAAAACATACTTGTCCTCAAGTATGCTCCAACTCAATCTCTCTACAATTTTTCCACAATCAAGAAATGACATATGCAATGCAAAAGATGATTATTGTTGAATGGGATCAATAATGACTAAGTGCATGCATTCCACCTCTCTCCTTTCCTACTTTCACAAACCAATAATGAAAAGAGCACAAAGTGTGATGACCCGACAGCCGAATCACCACCAGTAATTATGCAGAATAACCATTAGCAGCGGATTAATGAAATACACTAAAAATTAAAACCATTTTGTAAAGGGATCCATTGCCAGAAACTCTTAAAGAAAGAACCTCGAGGAAACTCTTAAAGAATACTCATGGTTCACATTCTACATACATTGTACCATCTCACCTCAAGGATATCATATACCAGTTGCTTTACCCAAACATAAACATAAAACCTCGAGAATACAAGACAAAATCTCAGATTGTTTATAAAACCATTAGGTACTAACTCCCAAGGACATGAGAGTATAGAGACGACAAATATGACTTCTATCTACAAGACACGACAGACAACACACTCAACCTGAGCTATTACTACTGTCCCTATTGCTGTTTTCCTTCCTCTGCAGTACAGTCTCTACCTCCTTGTGCACGTCCACCTAAACATTGTGGAACCCATGAGGTGAGACAATTGTTCCAGTGAGAGATATAACTCTCCGCCAACAATATTATTATCATAGGTAAACAATATAAAACTGAGCAGAGGATCTTTTATGGAAATAAGCATGTTTAATCATTGTTTAATTGTAGTGCAAAACAATAACATTGTTTAAGCAGTTTAACTATCCATGGCATAGCTATAGATCATCTATTTGCTTTATAAGGAATATGAAAAACATGTATAACATCTATCAATCTAAGATGTATAAAGTAATGAAGCATCAACCAATGTTTTCATATTCATACCTTAAGAAAATATGCTACACGACTGATTACATTTTCACAATCACACTTATGCCCAGAGGAGATGAGGTATACCTCTCATGCTCCAACCGACCACCGCTTAGTCAAAATTGGTACCATACAAGGTCAACGGAAGAGCCGGCTTCCAAGACCTCACCCGTCTCGGTCAGTACGAGACCACTGGTAGTGACATCGTGTCAAACTACAACTAGCTTGCTGGGGTATAGTGACATCTTCTCTATAGAGATACAATTGCAACATGCAATCTCTCCAGGGAGATCACACATCAATCCCCAATACATTTTCACCAGGGCGATCACACAACAACCCTGGTATTCCTCAGAAGATCACATAGAAATCTGTATCTGAACGTAAGGATATGTTCGTCTGCACCCCCACATATTCAAAAATATGCACTCTGAGTTAAACTTGTTTCACCATTCAACAAATCTTAACACCGAATGGATCTATGGACTTGGAAACTACATGATAAGGTTCCATTGATTAATTAGGTGTATTACAACATCTTTTAGCATCAATCAAGTTACAAGCATGAATTATAACAGATTCTACAAAGAAAGGTGTAATACATTTATCAAGTACTTTTATAATCTTTAGAATACATTGGATGCATAAAACTCAGGATCTCAGTCCCTTATCACATTACTGGGAATTATCATCCCTTAATATTGTCATCATCATGATTGCTAGATCTGGGTATTTAAACCCTTAGTTCATCACTGAACATTGTCACCTCTTATCAGATAACTATTACCACTAGGTCCTCAGACCCAGGTATACATTATACTTGTTGCACAAGTATTCCACATGGATCACAAGGCCCATTTAATCTGTATTATATGAAACTTCATAGCTCATACCTAGCTATGCTCATCATCTCATGATACCTGCATGGTTAGTATTTCATGATAAAAACAATATCAAGTACATAACATCACCATGCAATACAAGAGAAATACAACCTTCCCATTACTAGGGTTAGGGCTTCCCTTTCAAGCCGATTAGGGTTTCTAGCCAATTAGGGTTTCAAGTTCATATTATCAAGAATCAAAACCCTAATCCATAGCTCCACACATATTAGGAGTATCAATGTATGCTCATTAAATGATTATCACACAAGTATGAGTTCCTTTCTCATCATTACTAGGATATTGATTACAACATACTTTAATAGGTTGGCTCAACCATTTTTTCAAGGTACATTAGCCTACATTTATCAAAATGCATTAAACTCTTTACATCTTAATGTATCATTTGACATAACACACTTCATGTGTCACTCAATTAAGTATATTGGATTTGAGGTGCTTCCACCATATCGGGCAAGAGGTGTGTGCTTACTTCCATATCGCCCAAGAGGTGTGTGCTTTCTTCCATATCGGGCAAGAGGTGTGTTTGTGTCACCATATCATGCATGGGGTGTATACTCATCACCATATCATTCTAGAGATGTATGATCATCACCATATCATTCTAGAGATGTATGTTGATCACCATATCATGCATGAGGTGTATCCTTGATCACCATATCGTGCATGAGGTGTATCCATGATCACCATATCGTGCATGAGGTGTATCCTTAATCACCATATCGTGCATGAGGTGTATCCTTGATCACCATATCATGCATGAGGTGTAGGTTCATCACAATATCGTGCATGAGGTGTATCCTTGATCACCATATTGTGCATGAGGTGTATCCTTGATCACCATATCATGCATGAGATGTATGTTCATCACCATATCATGCATGAGGTGTATCCTTGATCACCATATTGTGCATGAGGTGTATCCTTGATGACCATATCGTGCATGAGATGTAGGTTCATCACCATATCATGCATGAGGTGTATCCTTGATCACCATATCATGCATGAGGTGTAGGTTCATCACCATATCGTGCATGAGGTGTATCCTTGATCACCATATTGTGCATGAGGTGTAGGTTCATCACCATACCATGCATGAGTTGTATGTGTGTGTCACATATATTGGGTTGCTCAAAATTAGGGTTTGCATATTGTGTTAGACCCTTTTATACATACGTCTTCATACATTTATGGGATCAACCTACCCTTCACCATGTGTTAAGTGACAACCTAGACAACTGGTTAGTCTCCACCAACCCAAGTATACAAACCAATAGGGGTGTGGGGTTCCAAGGTATATGGGGTTTCATATCACCATATTGAGTTTCATCACCATATCGGATTAGAGGTGCTTCAACACGATATAGATTTGTGCCATGATGATGTCATCATTATCAAGGTCTAGACTTTCATTCATTTATATCCTAATTCATGGACAACAGTCCTATGAAACTATTAGAACTCATGGATTCAACAATTATTCAAGAAAACTCAAAATTGAAAGTAGATGATCAAGTATAGAAAGATTGAAGGTGAATAATAACATGATTAGGTTCAAGTTATATAACCCCCCTCAAGAACAACTTCAAAGATCCAAGCTCCAAAGCTTCACATTCCCAAGGTTGAAGATGAACTTATCAAATATCCAAGACTTATTCACAACTCCTCTATATGCAAAGAATATATAGATAAGAACTTGGTGAAGAAGAAAATAAAGAAAGAATCACAACCTGAGATCATGCATTATCCAAGGTTGAAGGTGACCATGGCTTCACCTTAAGCTTAAGGCTTGAGATCCTCCTTGATCCTCAACTACTATGAACTATATCTAAGACAAAGAGGGTTGTAGGATTCAATAAGTTTCACTAGTAGGTGAAATGAGTGGTATATATAATTGAGGTTCATGAGAGAGTGTATAAGAGGTGTCATCACCTTATACTACTAGGTGTCACACATCCATGCATGGTTGAAACGTGTCCATTCATGCAAAAATATTTATATTGACATGAAAAAATCTTCAGGATAAGCTAGGGATAAGATTTCGTCCATTAGTTATCTTGTTGAGCAAGATATTTCAACTCAACATCACTTTATTCACAAACCAATACACTTTTTCTAAGGAAAGTTGTAAACTGATATCCATCACCTTCTTGAGGTGCTTAACCTATCATGAAAAAGGAAAAGAGTTGAAAAAACGATATGGGACATGCTCAATGGCTCCTTGGCCTATAGGCACTCCCATATAAGCTCTACAGCTCGATACAACTCAATTAGAGTTTCTATTATACAACTCTTCTTGGTCTTTTCATCACCAAGAATGCTACCACTCAAATATGATTCACACATGGTGCCTCCTTCTTTATCTCTCCTCTAGATGATGATAAGAGAGAGTAGGGACACTCTAGAGTTGTTAATTTGCATATCAACCATACATTTTTGGTAAATTACAAATTGCACCAAAACTGGTAAACAAGGCACAAACATTATTCAAACAAGTTCCAACTTGAAGCTTAGGCTTTCCACAAGCCACCCCTTAGCATAATTATATCTATAATGATGCTAAAGCACTTGAAGAATGTTAAAAATGTGACATATTGCAATATAACCCCTCATTTTGGGTAAATTGCAGATTATATCCAAACTATCATATAATGCACAAACAATTAGCAAATAAGCTCAAACTTGAAAATTAAACTCTCCTTGAGTCTTAATTACTTTTCAAAAGATTAAAAAAAGTTTATAAATAACTTAAGCAAAAATTCCAGGTTTATGGCATAACCCAGGTCAGGGAAGTTACAATTATCAACCCCTAACAGGGATTTCGTCCCCAAAATCTTAAGAGAAAAGAGAAGGATATTTCCTCCTAATTTCTTCCTCCAGATCCCATGTGGCTTCTTCAACACCACGGTGATGCCAAATGACTTTCACAAGAACTATGTCTTTCTTTTTTAATTTCTTGATTCTTCTATCAAGAATCATCATTGGACCTTCCACATAGGATATATCTTCATTCAATTCTACCTCTACAGGTTGCAACACCAACTCTGAATTAGGATGACACTTTCTTAGCATAGCTATATGAAACACTAGATGTAGTCTATGTAGCTCAGGTGGCAACTCCAACATATAGGCTAACTTTCCAATCCGTTCTGTCACTGGGTCCATAAATCTAGGAGCTAACTTACCCTTCTTCCCAAATCTGAGAACACCTTTCCAAGGAGAGACCTTGAGATACACTTTGTCTCCAACTTGGAATTCTAAAGGTCTATGATGTTTATCGACATATGATTTCTGCTATCCTGTGCAGCCTTCAACTATTGTTGTATTACTTTAATCTTTTCAGTTGTCTGTTGCACTAATTCAGGACCCAGAAGTTGGTATTCTCCTATCTCATACCAGCATAACAGAGATCTACAACGTATACCATATAATGCTTCATATGGTGTCATATCAATACTTGTCTGATAACTATTGTTGTAGGCAAACTCTATTAAGCTCAAGTGTAAGTCCCAACTTCCTACAAACTGAAGAACACATGCCCTAAGAAAGTCCTCCAAAGTCTGTATAGTCCTTTCAGATTGTCCATCTGTCTGAGGGTGAAAAGTTGTGCCAAGCTTTAACTATTTACCCAAGGCTTTATGTAGTCATTCCCAAAAATGACTTGTAAACTGGGGACCTCTATTAGACACAATTGTGGCTAGAACTCTGTGTAATCATACTATCTCATATATGTAGATCTATGCAAGTTTTTCAGTAGTATAGGTTGTTCTAATAGGAAGAACATGTGCTGACTTAGTCAACCTATCAACTATCACCCAAATGGAATCATGACTTTTGGCTATTCTGGGTAGACCAACCACAAAGTCCATTGTCATGTGATCCCATTTCCACTGTGGTATAGAAGGGTTGCAATGTTCCTGTAGGCTTTTTGTGTTCTACTTTAACTTGCTGACACACTGGACACCCCATAACAAACTCAGCTACATCCTTTTTCAAACAAGGCCACCAATACACATCTTTTAAGTTATGATACATTTTAGTACTCCCTGGATGCATTGCATACATGGATGAATGACCTTCCTCCATGTAAGGAGGCGGGATCACCCCCTACTAAAAATTTGAAGGAATAAAACATCCATTCCAAACACACTCAAAGGTATGCTAGAATAGGTATACATTTTTCAAACTTCAATAAATGGTATTCAAAACAACCAAAGTATAGGAGCAGAATAAAAATGTTGAATATATTCAATTTATCACAAGGTTACAAAAGAACATCATAATCTCCCACAATGGATTTACATGTATCACTCAACATAAGGATCTAGTGAGTGAAATCTAAACTACTTCAAATATGTCTTCAAGCAACATCTCCAAGAGCTAGGTCCATGTTGGAAGCTATGTTCTCCTTGGTCATGTTCAACACCTCGATCTAAACCTGGATGGTTGGGAAAACACCCATAAAATGGGAAAGGGAAAGGGAAAGAAATTATGTGTCAACAAATATGAATAAGATATCAAGGAAAAGAAAACATGTAAATAAAGGCTAGTTTTCATCATAAGATGAAGATTTCAAGTGTATGAGGTTGTTTTTAAATAGATTCTTTCCTTAAACAAAATATAATAAAAGGGTTGCATGTATGATAATTATGACTACCTTAACTAAGTAGGGTTGAGGCACTTACCAGACCTCAACCTATAAGTGAGGGGAGAATTAATACATTTCCAATCACCTATAAATATTTTTATGGGGGAGAATAAGACATTCCCCAGGGAAAATTAATACATGCCCTATCTATGGGTGATTGTACATAAGTACAACTACTATAGCTAAATAGTCCATAAAATCAACATGCTAGAAGAGAATTCATGGCAAGTAAAAGCATCATATCAATTAAAACATGGCAGTGGGGTACAAGACCCAAGAAAAAGAATATCATTACTAATTTAGAGGAAATTTAAAAAAAGAATTATGAATATAGGAAATAGGGTTCATATAGTGCCTCATTAGGGAATATAGGGTTTGGTTTGAAAATATCCCAACTTAGGGTGTAAGAAATGCACATACATAAAGAGGGATTGCACATACATAAATTGGGATTGCACATTCATGAATAAGGATTGTACATACATGAATAGGGATTGCACATACCTCTCTTAGTGATATCAATTACTAACTTTCATCACTTTATTGAGTCCAAGATCAACTTTGCCTATTTTCAATGTATTAACATGTATTAGAGTACATAATGCACGTTAATGTATAGAATCCTAATTTAGAACTTTTTATCAAAACTCGGATTTAGATTTTGAAAATATCTCCAATGAACTTATTAGGTTCTCCTGATCAAGAAAACATATTTTTATGTTTAATTTTGGAGTTATGATGATTAAGATGTACTTTTTATGGATTTTATGCGTTAAATTCATTTTACAAAAATCACCCTTCATCAAACCATGAAATAATACCTTGAAAATATTTTTATTAGATAGATATTAATTTTCCAATTCCAAAACATATTTATTTGTCAAATTTGGATATGCAGATTAGAAGATATGAATTTTTCAATACTCACCAATAGGAAATTGCCACGTCATCAAACCGATCGAGATAATTGAAGAGAGAGGGAGAGGTAGAGAGAGAAAACACCATTTGACCCAAGATCAGGGTTGGAGATTCATATGTAACCAAACTAGATCTTCTAGAGAAGTTAAAACAGCAAGAAACCAAAACCCTAGAAGAACATGGTAAATAGAGATGGAGATCATCGATTTTAAACATAGAAGCATGAGTTTTAAGCATGTAGTAAGAAATATATGATAAGGGTGTTAACAAAACTCACCTATAGGAATGTAAGAAGGTCTAAAAAGAAAGGATCCTGAGATTAGAAGGTCTGGTTGCTCCAAACCAAGCTCCTTTCTTGAGCAAAGATCACCTTCTCCAGTTTAGAGGTGCAAACCCTAGCAAAAGAGCATGGAGATGAGATGTTTAAGGGATCTAGGTGGAGTTTTACCATGGAAGCTCATGGTTCAGACCTGGAATAAGGATGTAGGAATACTAAAAACATGAAAACAGGGAAGGAAAGGAGGATACTTACTAGTTTTGGTCAAAATCACCAAGGAGGAGCTTAAGAAATCCTGAATAGAGAAATTTGGAACCCTAGGAGCCTTCTTCACCAAGGTAGGCACCTTCTTTTACCTTGGGACAAAAACTTCATGTCCAAAAATAGAAGGGATGATGCTTTAATTTGGGGGAAAGAGAAGGAGAGGATTGATTCTTGGATTGGGAGGTGGGAAGGGGTAGGCATGGCTTTATAAAGAAGGGGGCAAGCATGAGGTGTCTATGTGATTTTCCATGTGTCCTTAGGCTAAGGCTTCGTGGCCATGCAAGAGGACAGCTCATAGATACTTCTTGTATATCCAAGTTTGGTCATAAAATATCATGGAGACTTCTAGGACATCCCCACCATCCTCCAATCAAAGAAATAACTCCATTGGTTGATAGCTTTTAAAGATGAGCTCATTTATAAAAAGGGTAATCCCTATAATGCCCTTGGAAAGTAACACCTTCAAACCAAGGTGCAACTAGGCACCCCATGGTTTAAAAACTATAGAATGGTAAGGGAATATATAAGGATTATAATTCATGTGACAATTTGCAAAGAAAACCTCTGAACTGGGTAAATTGCATAAAAGTCTAAAATGTACCTAAAATTGCATAACTTGCACAAACAACATCCAAATTGGACCAAACTTCATCCACAAGTTATCTTTGATTTTTTGAATATAAATTTTCCATTATTTTCATATTTTGAAGTTATATAATCACATTATTCATTACTTATGCCTTTTACTCATTTTATCTCTCCTAAACTTATCCTAATATTTCAAGGTAGTCCAAATTAGATGAAATTTGATATCTAGGCTAATTTTGATATGTGTTTTCGAATTTGAAGTTTGTTTCCACTTTTGAGACTTATTTTTATGAGATATGTCATATGGCCCATTAACAGCCCATAATCTAAATTGTTCATCCAAAAAAGTTTCTTATCGTCATAACCAAAATGAGTTATGTGGCATATTTTATGTATCCATTATTAACATAAGACTAATGTGAAAATATTAGGCTACATTAAGGTGATAAATTCATGTATTTGCTCATTTGGATCATACAAAACATCTATTTATCATCTATCCTTCAACCTTGTTTGGCTAAGTCCAAAATATCAACTTCCAGGGTAGGGTATGAGATCTAGTATATTACAACACACCAACCCTTAAAGGGATTTCATTATCGAAATCAAAACATCCACATATAAGAAAACAATTTATTCACCACCACTTAAAGGATCCATCTTATTAAGTCAAAAATATTATTTAGGTACAAAAGGTTCAACTACACTTCCTTACATCCTACTACATAAGAATCAAGAAAAAAAAGAAACATAACTTGTAAAGACTAACTATGAACTATGGGTTAACTTGCTCTTTTCCATCCTCAAACAAGTCTTTACACATAGGAGACTAGTTCAACATATTAGGGTCCCTAAAGATAAATCATATAGATCTCTAAGGCTACTATTGCCTAAAAGTATGCTATTTTTAACAATTCATATCAGCTCAGGCCATGCCGATATCATATGGATTCGGAAGTCCTCATAAACCAAGATAGTGGTGTGGAGGAAAATCTTGCCGGCCCCCGAACCCTGATCCTTTCTAGACATCTTTTCTTTCAACATCATGTCCTAGTAGTTTCCTAAAGGCCAAGCTAAAAAACCTCAAGTTACTATGGTTACTTATGCATCTTTTAGTTGTAAGTATTTTATGGATCTATTCATCATTATTCTAATGTGAAACTATAGGATCCTAAATCAACCCTTCATCATCATTGATTAACTCTAGGGAAAACATGTCACTTAAAGGTAAGGCAAGTATTCTAACTAGGGAGACAAAATTGAAATAGTCAGATTCCAACTACCATGGGCTCTGATACCACACCCCCTTACTAAAAATTTGAAGGAATAAAACATCCATTCCAAACACACTCATAGTTATGCTGGAATAGGTGCAAAATTTTCAAACTTAAATAAATGGTATTCAAAACAACCAAAGTATAGAAGTGGAATAAAAATGTTGACTATATTCAATCTATCACAAGGTTACAAAAGAACATCATAATCTCAAACAAATGGTTTACATGTATCACTCAACATAAGGATCTAGTAGAGGGAAATCTAAACTACTTCAAATCCGTTTTCAAGCAACATTTCCAAGAGCTAGGTCCATGTTGGAAGCTATGTTCTCCTTGGTCATGTTCAACACCTCGATCTAAACCTGGGTGGTTGGGAAAACACCCAACAAAAGGGAAAGGAAAAGAAAGTATGTGTCAACAAATATGAATAGGATATCAAGGAAAAGAAAACATGTAAATAAAGGCTAGTTTTCATCATAAGATGAAGATTTCAAGAGTATGAGGCTGTATTTAAATAGATGCTTTCCATAAAAAAATATAATAAAAGGGTTGCATGTATGATAATTATGAATACCTTAACTAAGTAGGGTTGAGGCACCTATCAGACCTCAACCTATAGGTGAGGGGAGAATTAATACATTTCCAGTCACCTACACATATTTTTATGGGGAGAATAAGACATTCCCCAAGGTGAATTAATACATGCCCTATCCATGGGTGGTTGTACATAAGTACCACTACTATAGCTAAATAGTCCATAAAATCAACATGCTAGAAGAGAATTCATGGCAAGTAAAAGCATCATATCAATTAAAACATGGTAGTGGGGTACAAGACCCAAGAAAAAGAATATCATTACTTATTTTGAGGTAATTTAACAAAAGAATAATGAATAGAGGAAATAGGGTTCATATAGTGCCTCATTAGGGAATATAGGGTTTGGTTTTCAAATATCCCAACTTAGGGTGTAAGAAATGCAAATACATAAAGAGGGATTGCACATACATAAATAGGGATTGCACATACATGAATAAGGATTGCACATACATGAATAGGAATTGCACATACCTCTCTCAGTGATATCCATTACTAACTTTCATCACTTTATTGAGTCCAAGATCAACTTTGCCTATTTTCAATGTATTAACATGTATTAGAGTTCATAATGCTCATTAATGTATAAGAACCCTAATTTTAGAACTTTTTATCAAAGCTCAGATTTAGATTTTGAAAATATCACAAATGAACTTATTAGGTTCTCCTGATCAAGAAAATATATTTTTATGTTACTTTTGGAGTTATGATGATTAAGATGTACTTTTTATGGATTTTATGCATTAAATCCATTTTACAAAATCACCCTTCGTGAAACCATGCAATATTACCTTGAAAATATTTTTATTAGAAAGATATTAATTTTCCTATTCTAAAACATATTTATTTGTCAAATTTGGATAAGCGGATTAGAAGGTATGCATTTTTCAATACTCACCAATAGGAAATTGCCACATCATCAAACCGATCGAGATAATTGAAGAGAGAGGGAGAGGGTGAAAACAACATTTGACCCAATATTAGGGTTGTAGATTCATATGTAACCAAACTAGATCTTCTAGAGAAGGTAAAACAACAAGAAACCAAAACCCTAGAAGAACATGGTAAATAGAGACGGAGATCATCAATTTTAAACATACAAGCATGAGTTTTAAGCATGTAGTAAGCAATATATGAGAAGGGGATTAACAAAACTCACCTCTAGGAAGGTAATAAGGTCCAAACAGAAAGGATCCCGAGATTAGAAGGTCTGGTTGCTCCAAACGAAGCTCCTTTCTTGAGAAAAGATCACCTTTTCCACTTTAGAGGTGCAAACCCTATCAAAAGAGCATGGAGATGAGATGTTTTAGGGCTCTAGATGGAGTTTTACCATGGAATGTCATGGTTCAGACCTGGAATAAGGTGGGAGGAATAATAACAAAATGAAAACAGGGAAGGAAAGGAGGATACTTACTAGTTTTGGTCAAAATCATCAAGGAGGAGCTTAAGAAATCCTAAATAGAGAAATTTGGAACCCTAGGAGCCTTCTTCACCAAGGTAGGCACCCTCTTTTACCTTCGGATAGCTACTTTGTGGCCAAACATAGAAGGGACGATGCTCTAAGCTGGGGGAAAGAGAAGGAGAGGATTGCTTCTTAGATTGGGAGGTGGGAAGGGGTAGGCATGGCTTTATAAAGAAGGGGGCAAGCATGAGGTGTCTATGTGACTTTCCATGTGTCCTTAGGCTATGGCTTCATGGCCACGCAAGAGGACATCTCATTGATACTTCTTGTATATCCAAGTTCGGTCCTACAAGATCATGGAGACTTCTAGGCCGTCCCCACCGTCCTCCAATCAAAGAAATAACTCCATTGGTTGATAGCTTTTAAAGATAAACTCATTTATAAATAGGGTAATCCCTATAATGCCCTTGGAAAGTAACACCTTCAAACCAAGATGCAACTATATGACCCATGGTTTAAAAACTCGATAATGGTAAGGGAATATATAAGGATTGTAATTCATGTGAAAATTTGCAAAGAAAACCTTCGAATTGGGAAAATTGCATAAATGTCCAAAATGTGCCTAAAATTGCATAACTTGGACAAACAACATCCAAATTGGACCAAACTTCATCCACAAGTTATCTTTGATGTGTTGAATATGACTTTGCCATTATTTCTATACTTTGAAGTTATATAATCACATTATTCATTACTTATGTCTTTTACTCATTTTCTCTCACCTAAACTTATCCTAATATTTCAAGGTTGTCCAAATTAGATGAAATTTGACTTGTAGGCTAATTTTGATATGTATTCCATTTTTGATACTTATTTTTGTGAGATATGTCATGTGGTTGTGTTACCTCCATGTCTCTAGCTAGACATTCTCTCATCATATGTCCTGTCTGCCCACACTTGAAGCAATTTATGTCCCACTGTGCTCTAGATGGTCATGCTACGGACATTGATGTCGTACTATGGGATCCACTTTATAGAAAACTACAGCCTCTACCTTTGCTTGACGTCCACTGCGTCTATGCATTGAACCTCTGTGGTGCTAATGGTGTAGGAAACCTTGGTTTCTTGAAACTTCCAGACCTCTACCCCAAGAACTGGGCATGTCCTTTCCTACTATTCACTTCATGTTTCTCAGTCACTGACCTTTATATCCTCCTAACTAATTCCACAAAGGTAGAAAACCTCTCTCTATTCTCTAGAGAAGATATATGTGTGGTTAACTCAGTGTTCAGACCCTTCTCAAAATGTCAAATCCTCTCCTCATCCGTAGTAGCCATGTGTGGACAGAACCGTAGAAGCTCCATAAAAATAGCTTCATACTCACTAATCTTTATCATTCCTTGTTTAATATGCTAAAATTGTGAGATTTTCTCATCCAGATAAGTCTTGGGAAAGTATCTACTGACAAACTCATGTTGGAATTCCTACCATCTGACCTCTACACCAGGTCTTTTCACTTCTTGAATGGCCCACCAATGGCCAATGCTTCCTTTAAAAAGGTACACAACATGCCTAACTTCATCAATTTTTGGGATACTAAGGATTCTAAAGGCTTTTTCCAGCTTAGTGAGCCATACATCTGTGTCTACTGGGTCAGCTGTACTGGCATATTCGGTAACTCCTACCTGATGTAACTACTCAAAGGTATTACCAGATCCATGTCCCTCATTGGGAACTGGTGCCCTAGGTGCTAGTGCTGGCATCCGATCTGCCGTATGCGTCATTGTGATCATGAACTGCCTGAAAAGAGCATGAAAGGTTGGGTTTTCTAGCATGGCTTGATCAAGATGGGGATTCTTAGTCACTAATTCCGCTCTAGCATGATCCCTTACACCTCCTCCTAGTGCAGCAAAACTGCTCTTAGCAACATGTTCTTTGTGTGCTCTAGCAATCTTTCAACTTTACTTCTTCGCCTATATGAGTAGAAGTCACTATAAGATAAACTGAAGGACACTAGAATAGACTCAACAACCTTAATCCTATGTCTCTGTAGACTCAGTGAACCTTAAGCTCTGATACCAAAACTTTGTGACAACCCGACAGTCGAATCGCCAACAGTAATTATGTGGAATAACCATTAGCAGTGGATTAATGAAAAACACTAAAAATTATAACCATTTTGCAAAGAGATCCATTACTAGGAAACTCTTAAAGAAAGAACCAAAGCAATATATACATCATGGTTCACATTTTACATACATTGTACCATCTCATGTCGAGGATATCATATACCAATTGCTTTGCCCAAACAACAACATAAAACCTCGAGCCATATAAGCCAAAATCTCATATCATTTATAAAATCATTACGTACTAACTTTCAAGGACCTGAGAGTACATAGACGACACATATGACTTATATCAACAAGACACGACAGACAACACACTCAACCTGAGCTGTTACTACTATCCATGTTGCTATTGTCCTTCCTCTGCAGTACGGTCTCTACCTCCTCATACATGTCCACCTAAATATTGTGGAACCCATGGGGTGAGACAATTGTCCCAACAAGAGATATAACTCTCTGCCAACAATATTATTATCATAGGTAAACAATATAAAACTGAGCAGAGGTTCCTTTATGGAAATAAGAATGTTTAATCATTGTTTAATTGTAGTGCAAAGCAATAGCATTGTTCAAGCAGTTTAACTATCCATGACAGAGCTATAGGTCATCTATTTGCTTTATAAGGAATATGAAGAACATGTATAACATCTATCAATCTGAGATGTATAAAGTAATGAAACATCAACTAATCTTTCCATATTAATACCTTAAGAAAATATGCTACATGGCTGATTACATGTTCACAATCACACTTCTACCCAGAGGAGATGAGGTATACTGCTCATACTCCAACTGACCACTGCTTAGTCAAAATCAGTACCATACAAGGTCAATGGAAGAGTCGGATACCAAGACCTCACCCATCTCAGTCAGTACGAGACCATTGGTAGTAAAATCATGTTAAACTACAACTAGTTTGCTGGGGTATAGAGAAATCATCGCTATAGAGCTATAGCCACATCATGCACTCTCTTCGGGGAGATCACACATCAATCCCCAATACATTTTCATCAGGTTGATCACACAACAACCCTAGTATTCCTTAGGAGATCACACAGAAATCCCTATCTGGACGTAAGGATATGTTCATCCATCACCCCCACATATTCAAAACCATGCACTCCAAGTTAAACTCATTTCACCATTCAACAAATCCTGACACCGAATGGATCTATGGCCTAAGAAACTACATGATAAGGTTCCATTGATTAATTAGGTGCATTACAATATCTTTTAGCATCAACCAAGTTACAAGCATGGATTATAGCAAATGCTACAAAAAAGGTGTAATACAATTATCAAGTACTTTCATAATCTTTGGAACACATTGAATGCATAACACTCGGAATCTCAGTCCCTTATCACATTACTAGGAATTTTCATCCCTTAATATTATCATCATCATGATTTCTAGATCTAGGTATTCGAACCTTTAGTTCATCACTGAACATTATCACCTCTTATTAGGTAACAATTACCTCTAGCTCCTCAGACCCAAGTATACATTATACTTATTGCACAAGTATTCCCCATGGCTCACAAGGCCCATTTAATATGTATTATAAGAAACATCATAGCTCATACCTGGCCGTGCTCATCATCTCATGATACCTACATGGTTAGTATTTCATGATAAAAACAATATCAAGTACATAACATCACCATGTAATACAAGAGAAATACAACCTTCCCATTATTAGGGTTAGGGTTTCCCTTTCAACCCGATTAGGGTTTCAAGCCAATTAGGGTTTCAAGTTCATATTATCAAGAATCAAAACCCTAATTAAAAGCTCTACACATATTAGAAGTATCAATGTATGCTCATTAAATGATTATCACAAAAGTATGAGTTCCTCTCTTATCCTCACTAGGATATTGATTACAACATACTTTATTAAGTTTTCTCAACCCTTTTATCAAGGTACATTGGCTTACATTTATCATAATGCATTAAACTCTTTACATCTTAATGTATCATTTGACATAACACACTTCATGTGTTACTCAATCAAGTATATTGGATTGGAGGTGCTTCCACCATATCGGGCAAGAGGTGTGTGCTTGCTTCCATATTACCCAAGAGGTGTGTTCTTGCTTCCATATCGCCCAAGAGGTGTGTGCTTGCTTCCATATCGGGCAAGAGGTGTGTGAGTGTGTGTATCACCATATCATGCATTAGGTGTATACTCATCACCATATCATTCTAGAGATGTATGATCATCACCATATCGTTCTAGAGATGTATGTTGATCACCATATCATTCTAGAGATGTATGTTGATCACCATATCATGCATGGGGTGTATCCTTGATCACCATATCATGCATGAGGTGTATCCTTGATCACCATATCATGCATGAGGTGTATCCTTGATCACCATATCGTGCATGAGGTGTAGGTTCATCACCATGTCGTGCATGAGGTGTATCCTTGATCACCATATTGTGCATGAGGTGTATCCTTGATCACCATATCGTGCATGAGATGTAGGTTCATCACCATATCATACATGAGGTGTATCCTTGTCACCATATCATGCATGAGGTGTATCCTTGATCACCATAACGTGCATGATATGTAGGTTCATCACCATATCGTGCATGAGGTTTATCCTTGATCACCATATTGTACATGAGGTGTAGGTTCATCACCATATCGTGCATGAGGTGTATCCCTGATCACCATATTTTTCATGAGGTGAAGGTTCATCACCATATCGTGCATGAGGTGTATGTGTGTGTCACATATATCGGGTTGCTCAAAATTAGGGTTTGCATATCGGGTTAGACCTTATGCTCATACCTATTCAAACCTTCATGGTAATAGCCTACCCTTCACCATGTGTTAAGTGACAACCTAGACAACTGGTTAGTCTCCACCAACCCAAGTGTACACATGATAGGGGTGTGGGGTTCCAAGGGATATCGGGTTTCATATCACCATATTGGGTTTCATCACCATATTAGGTTAGAGGTGCTTCAACCCGATATCAGTTTGTGCCATGGTGATGTCATAATCACCAAGCTCTAGTATTTTGTTCATTTCTATCCTAATTCATGGACAGAAGTCCTATGCAACTATTAGAACTCATGGATTCAACAATTATTCAAGAAAACTCAAAATTGAAAGTAGATCATCTAGTATTCAAGATTGAAGGTGAATAATAACATGATTAGGTTCAAGTTATATAACCCACCTCAAGAACAACTTCAAAGCTCCAAGTTCCAATGCTTCACGTTCCCAAGGTTGAACATGAACTTATCAAAGATCCAAGACTTGTTCACAACTCCTCTATATGAAAAGAATCCATAGATAATAACTTGGTGAAGAAGAAAAGAAAGAAAGAAACACAACCCAAGATCATGCTTTATCCAAGGTTGAAAGGTGACCATGGCTTCAACTTAAGATTAAGGCTTGAGATCCTCCTTGATACTCAAATAATATGCATGAAATCTAAGATAAAGAGGGTTGTAGGATTCAAAAAGTTTCACTTGTAGGTGAAAGGAGTGGTATATATAATTGAGGCTCATGAGAGAGAGTGTATAAGAGGTGTCATCACCTTATACTACTAGGTGCCACGTGTCCATGCATGCACACATATTTATCTTGACATGTAAAACTATTGAGGATAAGCTAGCAATAATATTTCGGCCATTAGTTATCTTGTTGAGCAAGATATTTCAACTCAACATCACTTTATTCACAAACCGATACACTTTTTCTAAGGAAAGTTGTAAACCGATATCCATCACCTTCTTCAGGTTCTTAACCCATCATGACAAAGTCCAAGAGTTGAAAATATGATATGGGACCTGCTCTATGGCTCCTTGGCCGATAGGCACTCCCATATATGCTCTACAACTTGATACAACTCAATTAGAGTTTCGATTATACAACTCTTCTTGGTCTTTTCATCACCAAGAATACTACCACTCAAATACTATTAAAACATGGTGCCTCCTTATTTATATATCCTCTAGATGATTCTAAGAGAGAGTAGGGACACTCTAGAGGTGGTAATTTTCATATCAACCCTACATTTTGGGTAAATTACAAATTGCACCAAAATTGGTACACAAGGCACAAGCATTATTCAAACAAGTACCAAATTGAAGCTTAGGATTTCCACAAGCCACCCCTTAGCATCATTCTATCTCTTATGATGCTAAAGCACTTGAAGAATGTTCAAAATGTGATATATTGCAATATAACCCCTCATTTTGGGTAAATTGAAAATTACACCTAAACTATCATATAATGCACAAACAGTTTGCAAATAAGCTCAAACTTGAAAATTAAGCTCGCCTTGAGTCTTAATTACTTTTCAAAAGATTAAAAAAGTTTATAAATAACTTAATTAAGCAAAAAATATTGGTTTATGGAATAACCTAGGTCAGGGATGTTACATAGAGCATATGAACTTCAAATATAGTGCACATAACACACAAGCTATCCATATTTCTTTCATGTAGTTATGAGTAGAATGTTTCATGATGGCATTAATTATGGATGACTAGGAGTGTTGTTTCACCTTCATGCATTCAATCTTATGCTTCAAGCCTTACCAAGTGACCCACCTGTCTACGGAAAAAGGGTGAAGTGAGTTAGGGTTGATGTTTCCTAGCTCAATAGGTATGAAAATGGAAGAAAGGATTGCGGTAAGATTTTTTTGAGTGCTATTACACACTCATTTTTTCTTTATTTAGATGCTATTAAATAGGAGCATCTTTTATTTTCTTTTTGCATTTTCTTTTTCTTTTTCTTTGCCCTTAGTGTAGATAGGGCATATGGTGATGAGAGTGAAGCGAGAAGATATAGATGTGGCCACCCCAAACTTTTGAAGGTGGCCACGGATGATATGTGCACTTTGGCATCCTTTCATGAGGCAGAGGGGTAAGAAGATGGTGAATGAAAAGTCAGGTCAAAGAGGGGTTACTAGTGTGGTTCTCAACATAAGATCTCCTGCATGAAAATTAATCCAACACTTCATCCAAAAATTTCACACGACATGAATGAACAACATGAAATTGATGCTTCTATTAAGTGATTTCATAGGCACTAAGCATTCATAGTTTGCTCAAGTCACAATTCAACCAAAACATTCACAAACACAAGAGAGGTGATGCACACGTAAAAAGTCAAGAATCGATACCATTTATCAATAAACAATGATAATTCACTTGCATTTGTCAAAGGTCATCATTTTTAATCCAAAGAGTAGAGATTGGGTCAAAACACACTTTTAGGCAAGAAATCTCAAATTGTGGGCAAAATTGGCCAAAACGGTGCCAAGTTGTCTTCAATCACATCTAATCCTATATTATTGAATAAAAAGTAGTAAACAAGAAAATCCTAGCTAAAACATGCAAAAATTACCAAAAATCTACATGATATGCAATGCATGAAAAAAAGAGCAATTTTTTTAAAATTATGTAAAAATTGCAAGTAACTACATGGCATGAAGGTATACAAAGTAGGTAAATTCTAAACTAAAACAAAAAAAGCAAACAAAACAAAAGTAAATGGCAGGTGAAATGTAAAAAGAGAGTGAAAATGAGATAAGGGCATACCGCCCCACCACCCCAAACTTTTGAATCATGATGTCCTCAGCATGACACTAAAGTCTAGGAATGATAGGGTAAATGATCACTTTGGTGGTGGTGCTCCTCCCTATGGTGGAGGATGTTGGTAATAGGAACCCCAATAGTTTGAATGTGGAGGTGAATAGTTGTCCTAAAATGCTGACAGTAAACTCCAAAAATCTTCCCCCCCCACTGGGGGTTCCTCTCGGACTGGGCGTGCTGGAACTGATACAAGTGGTTGACCTGATAATGCATTTGTTGATGGTCTAACCACATGTCATCCTTGGTGCATTGGAAACCATCATGTGCCCTTAAAATCCCCTCGTGGGTGCTTAGTATGCAGTCCTATGTGCTCTGTATTCCCTCCAGCTGTGCATGTATGATGGGCATGTCATATGCGTTCGTTGTGGGCTGTTGCAGCTTCTATGATGTCTCCGCCTCACGTCACCTCACCCTACACATTTCTTTCTCCTTCTCTCGACAACTTCCTATGACTCTCCAAGCCCTTTAGGAAGATCTCTGAGCTGCTTTTGCCATGTATCTCTAGGGTGCTCCTCTTTCCACCTCCTCAAGATGTCCAAAAAGTCCAGAGATGGACCACATCCCTCTAGGAGAGGTGTGGCATGGTAAGGGAACTCTAGTGAAACCCCTACATAGGGAGGGTTGAACTGGTAGAAAATATTATATTCAACGAATGAAATCATAGATGAGCGAGTCAAGTAGTGCAGGTCAACGATCTTTCCTCCTTCTACCTTTATGTAGCAAGATACATCATGCCCAATGGCCAAAGCAATGGAAGTTACAATACCTCCCATAATAAAAGGATTCTTGCTCTTGGACATGATTGTCTTCATGTGATCAATAATAAGTGACCCCAGATTTACATGATTTTCCTACACCATCCATCCCAACACAAAGAGGTATTTCTTGGTACAAGTACCTTGATTTTCATATCAGGCGAAGATGGTGGTCGCCAAGACCTTTTGAATGTATCTTAAGATGGGATTGTGAATCAGACTTATCTTTGATTTTCCTTCCACAAAACTACTTTTCCTTGTAACTCTCTTCCACATTGTAGGGTAGTTTGTATTGGTTTCTCTATCTATGCTTCCTTGATCAAGTGATGTTATTGCCTCAGGGGTTGGTGTAAAAATTTCATTAAGAAAAGATGCGGTAATGAGGTAGGTGCTATTCCCTAAAGTGACATTGATGGCATCCTTTGAGACCTTGTCTAGGGTTGCAAGGAATGACTGCGTAAGCTCCACATAGGTATCCTAAACTGTGGTCAACACTTCAACTAGCCCAACGAGATCCAAGATATCCAAAAAAGAAATCGAAGATACCCAAAGTTTCCATTGTCTCCTGGCATGCGTAGCAAGTGGCAATCACTCGGCGCGTCAAGCACTCTAGGTGTTTTGGTTTCTTCCCTTTCTTTCTCTGACTCTCAGGTGCTGCCTCATGATGTGATTCAGGTGCATCCTCTTATTGTGCATCTGACATTGTCTCATCTACATCATCTATTAGTAGCTGTCGGTGTGCTCTCGGCTGTGGATGTGGCTGTGTGTCGTGGATGTCAAAGGTCGTACAATTGAAAATGATGGCCGAGTTGCTGAAACTAATGGATGGACTTTCAAAATTGATGGTCGGGCTGCTGGCCTACCCCCTCTGGGTAGTCTAGAGGACTCCTCTGTCATGGGATCCATCGTTGCCGCCACATGGGGTGATTCACCTTATGAACCGGAAGCTACTGATGGTACCAAAAGGGCTAGAGGTGTCGATGGAGCTGAGGAGGATGCATTCTAGGGCTGACATCCATAGGAAATCACATCCTTGGTCTTAGCTACAACCTTCTTAGCCATTTTCTTCATTCTGGATCGAGATTGGTGGAGAAAAATTGGATTTAAGGTTTTCTCTGAAGAACTGGGCTGTTGGGGAGGATTGGAGAGAAATGGGGGGTTTTGTGGATTAAAATGGGTGGAATTCAGAGATTAAGGTAGTAGAAATGATGGGAGATTGATTGCAGATGGATTGGGGGTGATTTGGGGGTGATTTAAGGGTGGTAGGGTGGCTAGGAGGTGTTGCATGACTGCCATTCATGGAGAATGGTTGTGGTGTTCGTGGAGTTGAGAATAGAACTGATTTGGGATTTTTGCAAATTGTTGACTTAAGTGCTGGAGTCGGGCTGCAACATGGCCATGGTGGCTCACTTGTTGCACGACTGTGGCACCCCACACGGCCGTTATGAGTGGGTATCTACACGGTCGTGTTGCCTTGTACGGCCGTGCTGGGTCTATTCTTCAATTCTCAAATTCCTTAATTTTTTCAAATTCCCTTTTGATTGTGAATGCACCACTACAAACGTTCCATGGCACCAAAACTGTGGTAAGTACTATGGAAGTTCATTTCAACTTGAATCCCATCAAAACATCAAATCTTTGATCCAAAATGGTTTTTCATGGATTACTTGTCAAAATTTCATCTAATTTTCTTAATTTCACCCTATTTTCACATGCACATATGAAAACTAAACAAAAACTATTAAAAACAAGTGTGTGTGTTTTCTTGGAAAGTGTTAAAACAAAGCAAAAGTATCAAAAATGGAAGGTTGGGTGAAAAATTCCCAAACCTAAGTGGGTTGCCTCCCACAAGCATTGAGTTTCATGCCTTCAGCTGGGCTTCTTGGAGATTCTTCAGTCATTCATCCATTTGGCATCCTCATGTGCCCATTCTTACAATAGATACATCTCTCATTTGCACTCAATTTATGTTCCTCATCCTGTTGATCACAAAAATCATCATCAATTTTTTTCATCCTGACCTTCTTCTCTCAAATGACCATTCAGACTCTTGAAGTAACCATGTCCAACATCCTCATCTCGGGCTTGCCGGGTCACAGTCTTGTACATGTTGATCTTGATCTTCATGTCCATGAATGAAACTATCATTGTGCCACTGTGCACATGTATCTCTACATCAGTCGTAGATAAAAATGATTTTCCCAATATAATAGGAATCTTCCTATCTTTCGGCTCCATATCAAGAACAATAAAACCCTCCAGGAACATCGTGCCCTTTTCTTTGTCTATCATTACCAAAACATCATCCACTCTTTCTCTAGGCACTTTATGGAACGATCTGTCAATTGGAGAGTGCAATGTGCCAGCTTCAACTTGCCCAATCCCAATTCCACATAGACATTGTATGGCATCAAATTCATACTAGACCCCAAATCAAGTAACATTTTTCATTAGCAAATAAAATTACAATGTTTACATATCATTTTACCCCAACATGGTATCAAAGTAACAATTTTCACCCCAAACATCCCACCCAAGGGGCCTAGCTACTCATAGCAATGCAAAATACAAAAAGAAGGGAGAAATAGGTAGAAGAACCCATAGAGCTTAGTGTAGATGGAGAAATCATCCACTTTAGCTACTGCAAGACGTCCTCCTCTCTCCTCCAAGGTAAAATGGCATGGGATGATGGTGGAATAGGGTCAAACCACTAGGAAACTAGGGTTTTGGTGGTGGAAATGGTGAAATGGGGTGGAATGGAGGTGGAAATGGAGTAGAATGGATAAGGGGTGAAAATGGGGAGCTAAGAGGTGGTAGAATGTAGATAGGGTAGCCAACCTTGTGCTCCAGCCGCCACCTAGGTATATATAGGTGTGGGGGAAGAACTAGGTCAAGTAGGGTCAATATGGGTAAAGTAGTGTAAAAATAGCTAGGCTTTTGTGAGTAGCATGGTCATGGTGGTCACCATGGATGTGGTGGGAAGGGGTGAGAATGGTCATGGTGGATGGGAATGACCGAGGTGAAAAATGTAGAAAAATCACAGTAACATGGTCAAGTTTGTACATGAAGTAGCATGGCCCTGGTGGTCACCGCGGTTGTGGTGGGGCTAGCATAGCATGGCCGTGGTGATAACCAAAGCCATGGTGGTCACCACGGTTGTAGTGGATTGGAAGTCATTGCCCATTCTTGCCTCCACAACTGCTCTGTCTCAACTATCACACGGCCGTGCATGGTGGCACGACCGTTCTAGGTTAGTTCACCACGACCATTCTAAGTGGTACCCGTGGTGATTCTAGCTTTGTTCTAAGGTGACTCTGTTGATTTTCAAGTATGCTAGCATGACCGTTCTATGGTACCATGGTTGTGCTGGCCTATGGATTAGCACTTGGATTTATTTCCTTTGATTTTCTTGGACATATTTGCTTCAATGGATCTTTGGCCACTAGGGGTAGGTGAGGGAGCACCAGACTTCCCTTGATGCCTCTCCAAGGGTTGAGAAACCCTAGGATCACTCCTTCTCTATCTCTCTCTCCCATCAAGCATGGTCTAAATGCCTGAAAAACATGCAAATAATGTCCATAAGTGCATTTTATACAAATATGCATATTAATGGAAATAACATGTAATCTGACACGTATAGATGTGATTGAAATGCAATATGACACAAGATGAAGCCCCAAAATAGGGCTGAATCACCCAACAATCTCCCCCATTAGGAGTTCCTCTAGTCCTGGGTATGTTGGAAGATACATGTGGTTGATCTAATGGTGCATCTGTTGATGATCCAACCATAATGCATCCTATGTGTGATTAATCCCTCTTGTTCCCTCAAAATCCTATCATGTGTGCTCTGAATACTCTCCAGTTGTGCATGTATGGCAGACATGTCAGATGCATTTATTGAGGGTTTTTATGGCTGCGGTGATGTCTCCGCCTCCCCTCTCCTCACCCTACATGCCTCTTTCTCCTCACATGTCCACCTCCTCTTGACGACTTCCTGAGACTCTCCTAGTCCCTTGGGCAGATCTCTGGGTTGTTGCTGCCATGTGTCCCTATGATGCTCCTCTTCCCATTTCCTTAAGATATCCAAAAAGTTTGGAGATGGACCACATTCCTCTAGGAGAGGTTTATCATGGTGGGGGAGCTCTAGTGAAATTCTACATAAGGAGGGTTGACCTAGTAGAAGATCTTCTGATCAATGAATGAAATCATAGATGAGAGAATCAGGTAGTGCAAGTCCACGAGCTTCCCTCCTTTTGCCTCAGAGTAACTGGATACATCATGATATAAGGCCAGAGCAATTGAAGTCACAATCCCTCCCATGATAAAAGGGTTCTTTCTCTTGGACAAGAGTGTCTTCCTATGATCAATGATGAGCAATCACAAATTTACATGCTTTCTCTACACCATTCATCCCAACACAAAAAGATCTTTCTTTGTAAAATTTCCTTGATTTTCATACCGGGCAAAAATGGTGTTTGTCAAGACCTTCTAGATGTACCTCAACATGGGATTATGAATCAGACTTGTCCTTGATTTTCCCACTATAAATTTGTTTTTCCATGTAAGTCTCTTCCACATGGATGTGTAATTCACATTAGTATCTTTGTTTGTGCTCCCTTGATTAAGTAGGGATGTCACCTTAGGATTGGGAGAAAAAATGCTATTGAGAAAAGAGGTAGTGACGAGGTAAGTCCCATTTACCAATGTGACATTGATGGCATCCCATGAGACTTTTTCTAAGGTTGTGAAGAACTATTTCTTAAGCTCAACATAAGTCTCTTGGACTATGGTCAACACCTAAAATAACCCAATGGGTTCCAAGATATCCTAAAAAAAAATCAAATATGCCCAAAGTCTCCATCATTCCCTGGCAAGTGTAGCAAGTGGCAATCACTCAGTGTGTTAGGCACTCCAGTGTTTTGGATTCTTCACGTTCTTTCTTCTCACTTCATGCATTTCTTCTTGTAGATCATGTGGTGCATTCTCTTATGGTACATCCAGAATAACTTCATCTTCATCATCGAAACGTAGCTATTTCCATGCTTGAGGATGAGGCTATGGCTGCGGTGACATGGATGTCGAAGGACGTGCTGCCGAAACTCAAGGTCGAGCTTTTGAGGGCGGTGGCGGTGCTTCTCTAGACGATGATGGCATTTCTCGCCACTGTTGCAGGGATGCCTCCTCCACAATCAGATCTATCAAAGAATTTAACTCCTCCATTGACAAACGTGTTCTTCCAGAGCTGAAGGCAGACGGTGGCAGTGGAGGGGCAAGGGATGCTGATGGGGCTGAAGTGGAGGCATTCTTGGACCAACTTCTATAGGAAATGACCTTCTTGGTCCTAGATACCACTTTCTTAGTGATCTTCTTCATGTAGAGTAGATTTTGGTAGAGAAATATGGGGTTTTAGGGATTTTCATAGTTCTACCTACGTGGGGCGGAATGGTGAGAAAATGGAGGAATTGATAGTGGGAAATGGGTGAACATGATAGATGAAGGTAGGGATAATGTAAGGGAACTAATTTGGGGCGGATTGGAGGTGAATTGGTGAAGAAATCATAGGTTGGAAGGTACTGGAGTCGCCACATGACCGCTTGTATGCGGGGTATATGATTGTTTTGTTCCCAAAATGGAATGAGCAAGTGAAACGAAAATTTTAGGTCAGGTTGGTTAAGTGTTGGAATCTAATGCAGCACAACCGTGATGCATGACAAATGCTATGGTGGCTTGCCCGTTGTATGACCATTCTCCCTCACACGACCCATTCTTACTAGATAGGTACACGGTCGTGCTACCTTGTACGGTCGTGCTGGGTATGTTCTTTACTTCTCGATTTTTTTTCCTTTTGGTTTGAGTGTACAACCATGACCATTCCACGGTACCACATCTGTGGTGAGTATTGTAGCATGTGTTACACATTTGAATTCCATCAAAATATCATATCTTTGATCAAAAGTAATTTTTCTTTGAAACCTTCTCTCAATTTGACTCATATTTTCTTCATTTCACCCTATTTTCACCTACACATCTTAAAACTAGAAAAAACTATTAAAAACAAGAGAGTGTGTGTGTGTGTTTTTTAGAAAGTTTAAATATAAACCCAAAGTATCAAAAATTGAAGGTTGGGTGAAAAATTTCCCAAGAGTAAGTGGGTTTCCTCCCACAAGCACTAAGTTTCATGCCTTCAGCTGGGCTTCTTAAAGATTCTTCAATCATTCATCCATTTGGAATTCTCATGTTTCCATTATTGCAATAAATTCATCTCTCATTTGTAGTCAACCTATGTTCCTCATCCTTTTGATCACTAAAGCTATATTCAAATCTTTCATCCAGATCTCCTTCTCTCAAATGACTAGTCAGACTCTTGAAGTGACCATGTCCAATATCCTCATCTCAAACTCACCGGGTTAAGTTCTTGTATATATTAACTCTTGAAGTGACCATGTTCAATATCGTCATCTTGAACTCACTGGGTTAAGTTCTTGTATATATTGATCTTTATCTTCATCTCAAACTCACTAGTTAGATTTGTCTATGCAATTTCCCTCGATGTAGCTAGGTAAGAGTGTGGCTCCTGGGTCTTTACTCTTCATGGGGAGTGAGTGTTGGAGGATTGAGCTCACTTATTCAGTCAACTTGAATTTCTTTGGTATTCTCCCAGTTGACCTTCTTTTCACAGTGCATAAGTTCTTAAGAAACTTGGCATATGATGGGATCTGCTTGATAGCGTCCAATAATGGAATGTTGACCTTCACTTGGAAAAACACCTCAAGAATGTCAATGTTGTTCTTTTGTCTCCTCCTTACTTCCAGTGTCTCATCTAATGCTTCAATGAATGGAGGCTCACTTGTTTTGGCCTTACTTGCATCAACATGATTCTCTTGTGGCATGCCATGAAGTGGAACACTAGGGATGGTAGGACCTACAAATGGAGTGTGAGGTGGAGCACATGGTACCACAAACTCAACAAGAGGTATCACAAAATCATCTTCGACAATCTCAATCAAAATATCACCACTTGGCTACCTTTGCTTTGCTTTGCTTACATTTCTTTGACTTGCGGGATGCTCAAGAGATTTCCCACTCCTTAGAACTGTCACAACACTTCCTTGCTCATGGTGAAGAGGGGGAGCTTGTTGTGGCTATGGAGGAGGTGGAGGTGGTACTTGGTATTGAAATTGAGGTTGAGGGGAGAATTGAGGTTGGAATGAGAATTGTTGAGAAAGTTTTGGTGATGGAGGGGGAGGAGGAGTGTAAGGCTTTGGATGGCCTTGGAATTGGTATGTGGGTTGGACTATAGAGAACTTTAGTGGAATGCATAGGTCTACTTGCTTCATTGAAACTCATTATGGGCTTTGAAGATAATTTCTCTTCTTAGAGAGCAAGTATGGAAGATAGCTGCTCTATCCTTTCTTCAAGCTTTGTAACATTCTTTTGGACATCATCAAAGCTTTTCAACCTAGAGAGAACCTCTTCCTCAAACCTTGATATATATCTTGGACTTTGTTGTTTTAGGTATCTATGGGAGTGAGGTGTCTTCATTTCTTCACCAAAGGACTCAACATAACTCACAGAATGGCAAGGAACATTTGTTGTTTGGTTCATCATGAAACTCACCATGTCACTAAGAATCTTCATCACTTACATACTTGAATCACTATGAACTGAAGATGTCACACTAAAGGGGCGATCACTTTCACTCATCATGTTAGAAGCTCGGATTCTTGAACCTTCTGCCAATTGCTCAAACAATGTCCATATCTCCTCAGCTGGCCTAGCCATAAAAACTCCTCCACAAGAAGAATGTATTGTAGCTTGACCCGTTGTAAGTAGACCATATTAAAAGGACTAAACTAGCTGCCACAAAGGGATCTCATGGTGCAGATACTCTCTCAACATCTTTTGAAATCTCTCCCAAGCATCATGAGAGTACTCATTGCCCATTTGACTGAAACTCACTATGGCACACCACATTTGTGTTAACCTTTCAATGGTTAAGAATATCCTCAAGAAGATGATGGCCCTCCTTGAGTCATACCAATCTTTGGGTTTGTCTTTGAGGGAGAAAGAGAACAAGGTCAATCAGATCGTGTCATCACTGGCTGTCAGTGTCCTCAAGGTGGATCATACTTCAAGAAATGAGTCCAAGTTCTTGTAGAGGTTCTCACTCTCTGGGTCGTAGAAGGTGGTCAGGAACCCAGGAAGACTTGGAGGGATGGAGAATTGCTTCCCTGACATTTGATCAACTCTTCTAGCAATTGATGATTTGCAGTTGCTAGGGAAGAATCATTCTTGAAGTGGCTTGTGAGGTGCATTTTGGCCTTCCATCTTGTCTTCTCTTAGTGTCTTGTCACATGTACAAGGCACAACCAAATAAAAGAGAACAAGTTAGCAAACCAATATGCATAAAGACTACAAAGAATAAAGAATAAAAAAGAGCAATGATGAGGCAATGATGCCGGAAAGCTTGGTGCGTCCCACCAGAGGGGCACACCCTAATCAATTAGATTTGTCTAGATGCACCCCACCAGATTAGGAAAAACTTGGGATAACTTTCAAAATTTGTAAAGACCTAAACCAACACACCTACTTCTACTAAAACACTACACGTGCAAGCGCATGGCGTCGTGTCGTAATATAGGAGGACGACAAGTATAGGGTCAATCCAAAGGGAGAAAAGGGGGCACAAGAGCTAGGTTAGTTTTTGGGCTAGGTTCCTACTGCAGATTCTAGGTTGAAGAGTTTGAAGGTTGATTTTGATTACACTAATGTTGAATAAGCAAGCAATTAAACGAGAGAAAACTAGATAAAAACCTTAGTTAAACCATAGACAGTTAATTCTACTATGTAAGAAAAGATAAGCAAACAAGGAAAAGATAAAGCTATGCTAAGGCAGGTGTGAATAGAAGTCTATACTACACTAAGCTAGCAAATCAGGTAAGAGAGCAATTAAAGACCTAATCTAGCAAGAGCAAAGCAAGAACAAGGCAAGAAACTATCTAATCAAGTAAAGAATTAACTAAGCTAACACTAGCTAAACAAGAAGGCAATTCGAGTTTTAAAGCAATAAAAATGTGTGTGGAATGTTTAGGGGATGAACTTATCAATTAGGTTGGGAGTGAAATGTGAACATTATAGTCTCATTTAGATTATCCAAACCAAAGAACTAGATAGAGGCTAATGAATTACCCTAAACTACTAATTGACCAGGGATAGGATAGATTTTGTGTATAGGGGAACTAGTCCCTAACACCTCCTACTACCCTTACAAGGCTCAATTGGGTTATGGTTTAGGTGTAATTCAATTAGAGTCTAAATAGGTCTAGGTTTCAAGGTTAGATGATCTTGGGGTGATTAGGGGTTGAGGGTAGTAATGGGAGTGGGAGTGAGGTTTTAGGCCTCACATCATCCACATTCTAGCCTTGAGAAAGCTCCATGATAAGAATGGCAATTTGATCAAAACTAGATACTTAGATCTCTCAACTAGGGTTAGGGAAATTGATTAGCATGTTGGAAGATGGGTGGCTAGCTAGGGGTCCATGAATTGGACCTAGGAGCAAATCCCAAAATTCACACATATAAGGAATTTCCTTGAATTCCTAGGTGATTTGAAGCACAAACCAACAAGAAATCCATGTAAAATGATATATAAATAGAACATAATCATTATCAAATAAAATTACATTGTTTACCTATCATTTCCTCCCAACATGGTATCAAAGTAACATTTTTGGCCCCAAACATCCCACCTTAGGGGCTTAGCTACTCATGGAAATGAAAAATACAAAAAGAAAGGAGAAAGATGGAGAAGTAGACATGGAGCTTGGTGTAGATGGAGTGATCCTCCTCTCCAGCTACTACAAGGATGTCCTCTCTCCTCCACCAACATGAAAGGGCATGGAATGAAGGTGAAAAGTGGCCAAAACACCAAGAAACTAGGGTTTTTGTTGTGGAAATGGTGAAATGGAGTGGAATGGAGGTGGAAATGAAGTGGAATGGGTGGAATGAAAAAATGGGGAGCTAGTAGGGGGTATAAGGTAGCTAAACCCGTGCCCCAACCACCACCTATGTATATATAGGTTGTGGGGAAGCACTAGGTCATGTGGGGGGTAAAATAGGAAATGTAGTGAGAGATTTGTATGTAGCATGGTTGAGTTGGGTAGCACTGACGTAGGGGTAGGAGTGAGCATGCTCATGGTGGAGTGGAATGAATGAGGTGAAAAATGGTGAAAAAACATAGTAAGTTTTGTGTTTTTGAACTGAAGGTGACACAACTGTTGTGGTCACCATAGTCGTGAAACACAGTAAGTTCTATGTTTTAGAACTAAAGGTGGGATGACCTCGTGGTCACCACGGCCATGGTGAGGCAAGGGTGGAACGACCATGGTGACTTGGAGAAGGCTGGTCATTCTAGGTGCCACATTTGTTATGCAAGGAGTGCCACACGGTCGTTCTACCTGGCATGACCATTCTGCTATCTTGTACCATGACCATGCTAGGTAACACGGACGTGCTATTGAGTGTAGTCTTCATAGCTTGTCTCTACTAATTTTGAGTGAGCTAGCATGACCTTTTTGCTCTATGCATCAACACTTTGGGCTTGTACTTGGTTCATTCTTGGACATCTTTTCTTTAATTGATCTTTGAACACTAGGAGTAGGTTGAGGGGCCTTGGACTTTACTTTGGGCCTCTCTAAGTGTAGAGAAACCCTAGGATCACTCCTTCTCTCTCTTCCATCCAAGCATGGTCAAATACCTAAAAAACATGCAAATAATGTCCATAACTGCATTTTACACAAATATGCATATTAGGGGAAATAACATGTAATCTAGTAGGTATAGATGTGATTCAAATGAAATATGACACATGATGGAGCCCTAAAATTGGGATGCATTAGTACCCCACCAAGAAAACCTCTCAAAAATACATATAGAACTATGTCTTTGTCGCTTTTCCTAAATCTCAATGCCTACAAACATTGCATTCCCATTCATGCACAAAGGGAAGGGTACATGGTTAGAGTAAGTGACATTAAATTTCTAATAAGATGAACATATACTACACTTGAAAAACAAAACCAAAAACTAAAAAGATGAGTTGAAAATTGAAATTTGTACACTTATATGAAACTAAAGTATCTTTTCTTTATAAAGTTATCTAATTTTTGCCACCATTATATGGTAACTCATCCTCTGTGACAGTGAAGTGTCCTATGTGGTGCAACATGCCCTATATTGGCAAGATGTTCCCTTTGTTGCACAGAAATGTCCTCTATGGTGAAAGACATCCTATGTTGGCTCAATGTGTCCTTTTTTGACACATGTAATGTCCTCTGAATCATCCTGGGACTCTCTAGTGGGGATTTATCATATAATGTTAAGTTCTAATTTTCTTAGTTCTTTATCTGAACTAAAACTGATTGACATATCGATCTGAATCTCAGTTAATAAAAATAGAGATTGGATCTGAAATTACAATATGTATTTGTTTCCAATATCTGGATAGTCGAAGAATATGTAACCTAAATCTAAACTTTAAAATTAGATTTTCTTATTATATGGATAAATCTAAATCTGATGTTCTAATCTAGAAATTTGAAGAATATCTTAGTCCAAGGTTTAGAGAAAATAAATTGAATTGAGATAGAAATATTGAATATCTGAAAGTAATGTAAACTTGAAATATTTGAAATCTTTAATCGAACAATTAACTCAATCTGAATGAAATCTGATTGCCCAAAGCATGACTAGATATGAAAAAACACAAAATACTTAAGTCTAAAGGTAACTTAATCTCTAAGTTACTTCAAAGGAATTACAAGATGAATCATGATAATAATGAGATCCAATAGACATGGCTCACTCAATGCGAGTGCACAATTAAATCCTCACTTGTTCTAAGAAATCGGTATTGAGTGTAAATCTCATGTAGAAACACACCAAGTATCTATCAACTTTCTGATCTTTCCTGTTAAGTTATAGTATAGGTTAACTGTGTTTTCACTCATGTATTCACCTTTCATAAATTCTAATCTTAAACTAAATCTATGATTAGTGATTCTCTAAACAATCATTTCTCATATATAGGTTTGAAAGATCATAAAATTTGATATATATTATGCGACATCCATTATACATTACTTCAGATTTCACCATTATGTTAGGGTTTAGATTATTGGATTAGGTGACATGCATTAAGTCATTCAACTTAGCCACCATTACCGATCAAAGAACTCATATTTATGTTCTCACATTTTTTGGGGCTTATCTTGATGTAATGTATATTTATTGGCTTTTAGGGATATGATTATAATTAGAAAATATTTAAGATCCTCAATTATAGTTTTTTTAGTATGCAGAAGCAAGGTTGGTAACATGATATCTAGTGAATCCATGCATCGCTTTTACTATCCCATACATTTACTAACATTTTCTAGTAATATATTTTCTAAAAGAAGCCATTAAGGATTTATATATGTAGTCATCCTATATGCATATAATCACAAAAATATATCTAATATTCATGTTATATGTTTCTAAATCTTAGTTAATGATATTAATGTACTTCTAGCTCATATTAGAAGTCTATTCATGATGGTTACAACACCTCATAAGCTATTTATGATCATGCAATAGAACCTAATATGGGGATTACATCCACACAAAGTACATCCTATGTTATATCATCAAACTATAGGACTAAGTATTTTATCATGTAGTTCATAATTTTCTAAATAAAATGGTACATAGTTCGTAATTTCTCAAAGTTCCTAGTATTTTCCATGACTTTTGTGAGATAATTTTTTTTTGAAAATTAACAAATGTTTGTCTACACTTTCTTGGATCTAGCACTGGATTCTCTTGGGATATGAACCCATCATACTTGAGTAGGAGGTCTCATGTCCCTCTCCTTGATTGGAAGGGTTCAATTTTATCTGTGAAATAGAGTACCACCCAGTGTTGCTGCTCCATCCAACCAACATGATCTCCGATGACCATTGCCTCTGGGAAGAAGTACCTAAAGGTTCACAACACATCCCTATAGATGATAGCCCCCACTTATACCACCTAATACTGCCTTAGGATACAATGGGTAAATGCTATCTTTGCACCCACAACAAGTTGTGGATCTTATTATAACAACCCATTTTAAAACTAACTATCTAATTAGGGTTTACTTGGATGATTACATGCTTAGTAGATTGACCATTGGTTAAGCTTGATCAATGATGATAGTCTAATTATGATATTTTAAAATTAATGAGAGACTCTAATCATGATTTTATTTTGAATAATTAGGGTTTGATAAAAGTAAACCCTAGTCGCCAAAATTAGGGTTTTGCTGCATATGAATACACAATTTGATAAATACAATGGTGTAGTAATTGTTTTCTAGTATTTTATCTACAACTCTAATTGAATTGAAATTTGGATATGATTTGGAAATCTCAAATGTAAGTTTACTTACAAGATATCAGAATTTTTGAATATTTACTAACCTATTTTTCGACAAAGTTTCTGCAAGACAAACTCAGCCGATCATGCATTTTGGCTGAAATAGTATTTAAAATTATCTTTTTGTTTATTTATCCAAATGAGATTAAACATCAAAAATATCCTTTGAGCTCCATATCAGACATTATGTTGAATTTTAATAATTTTTGGATGATGTTAGACTATTCCAGAGAGTCTTGTCGGCCGAGTTTCTTATCATTGATAATTCAGCCGGCCAACTAGTCTGAAAAAAAAGAAAATGCAATGAACGGATTCTTTGCAATTGTAACAAGAACCTAATTAGATTTTTATGATCCTAACACCCTATATCCCATAATTCATCATCCCTATTAGAGATACAAACTTTGAGAGAGAGAGGAGAGGTAGGGGTTTTAAGGAGAAAATTACCAACACTGTTGAATTAGGATTTTGGTTTCCTATAGCTTGCAAATTCACGTAAATTCTTCAACCCTAGATGTAATTCCATGGTAAATATTCTCTCCTACGTCTAGATTTCATCCCTCCTATTCTTTGAATAAAAATGATTGAAATCACCATTTTTTCTCTTTCTTTCTCTTCTCTTCTCCTTTTCTAGGGTTTCTGAGTTGAAAAGATGAATAATTGGATTCACTTGCTAGAATCTTGATGGAATTCAAGAAATTCAGATTATATGTGACGTTTTTAAGGTGAGTGGCACCTGAGGTGAGTGCTTGTCACCATATCAATCTCAAAAATTATGCGGGAAACCTGATTCTATCTGACTAAATTATTCAAAATTTTTATTTGTAAGTATGCAATTGGGTAACCAAATGGACATTTTTTTAGGAAATCAGATGCTACTGATTTGGATTCTTTCTCATTTATTTGTAGTTAGTTATTCCCTAATATACCAATTCAAGTTACATGCGAAGTCTTATTGACAGATAATTATATCATTTTACACCAATTTTGCTAAAATAATCAGCCCGATGGGCGATATGCTTGGAAATTTAGTTGGCATGTATGTAATCATATTTGAACATAATAAGCATGAGTTTCTCAACTATATTTAACCATATTTGTAGTGAATGTGTGATGTACACATGGATCAATATATGAGGGTTTGATACAAAGGAAATCCGTGTCTAGAGTAAATGTTGAGGGATGAACTCAAATAAGTTAATGGAATATTGTAAGATTGTACATGATTGGTTGACTATGCATAATGGAAGCTTGGGTTTCCATGTGTATTGATTAGAATCCATGAACCTCTATACACTCTAACGAAATTAATTAATAATATTATTTTTTATGTTGTATTGAAAAAAGTCGACCTCTTGAAAACCCTAGAAATTTAATATTTAGTCGAGTATGAGAGATAAAGCCTTAAGTTGCATTCATCTTGTAAATGTGAAATGATCAATTGAAGGTATTATTACTTCAACTGAAGATAAAAAGTCTTATTAGGATGATCTATACCTAATGCATCTATTCCAGTATAAAATATGGAATAATAAGTGAATCATGCATGAATGAAAGACTTTTATTCAAGTGACATAATAATGAATTGAGAAGATGATAGGAGACCTAGAGCCAAGAAGAAGTAATCTTAATCCATGGTATCTTATAATTTGAGAGATTTATAAAGAATAAAAGGATTGATTTTATTTACCAAAATGCCATTACGAGTAAAATGACTTGGTACATGAATCTAGATGCAAAAAAAGAAATGGACAAAGGTGATTTGAATTGTTATGATATGTAGTGCATAAAATATATAAAACATATGTATGACTGAATATTTTATATTTTTACTTTAAATATATTTGGGTTGACCTGGAATGAATGGATTACACTAAAATCATACTACAAACTATTTCCATGAGAGAGGAATTGTATTCATAAGTAAATATAGAATGATTTATTCCATGAGTAGTAGAGAACATGAAATGAAGTCAATAATAATGAGTATTAATTGAAAGAAAAATGATGAAAACTAGTAGATGGATCTAAGAACCTAATGCTAAACCTAAAATGATTACCTATGTAATGCTATTGAATAATGATCTTAAATGAGCTAAAAATGCATATGACTATAGTTTAATTCAATTATAAGATGAGGATCAAGGATATGAATTGGTTTATAAGAATGTGCTTTTTTATTGTGATTGTATCTTAGGATACTTGTATTTTGAGAATGGACTTCTTTGATGGATTTCAAATGAGATTTCTTATGTGTTGAATAGTATCCCTAACTGCAGAATGCTAAATATTAAGAGAGGATAATTAAGTGTTACAAATGTTTAATCTTGAAATTTAACTAGATCTATTGAAATTGGATGCCATAAGTAGATGTTGTATTATGAATGTGTTCTGAGCATGATGGATGACATTAGATGTCTATATACCTATATTGTTGCTAGTTTTAATGTCTGTGAATACTCAATGAGAACTGTGACTTGTTATGAATTGACAAGAAATATTTTGTGATTGAATTCATTGCATTATTAATATTTGAGAAATAATATTTAGGGTACATGTTGGATAATGACATTATGTCTTAGGCTAATAGCCCATTAATGATGACTGATACAAGATTATGTATAAATGGAATGAAACATATATGATGCAAATTACAAATTTGTTGTTCCTATAATACTCATTGTCTTTCTTGTTAATCCAAATATCCATTGTGTCATTCTAGCTGTGTGAGGATATACACATATGATAATGATGATATGAAATTTCTTTAAGGAGTAGAAGGGCATTAAAAACAAGTGAAATAATGATACATATAGTTAGTTGTACTAAATGTCGTGAGTTTCCCCCAATGTCCATACCGGGGAAATGAAAAGGATCTCCTTGTAGTAATAAGATAATTATAAGAAGTATTTCCTGAGTGTGGTCCAAACCTTCAAGGTTAGACCACCAACATTTAGAAGTGAGACATATGGTTTGACTCTGGCCCTAAATCATTTGATGTGAAAGTCTATGTCCATGAGGAATGGATATGATAAAATGGAAACTATGAAACATGTGATATATGATGATATGTGGTATATTGCTTTTTAAGGTTCCTATCTCGTGTACCCGAGATGAGGACGTGAGCCTATTTAGGTAACCTTGTGGTGGACTAGGGTCTATCATTGAAATCTTACATAACCACCTAAACCCAATGATTGTGATGGTGAGTCATTGACATTAGAATCAAGCGTGGAAACTTCTACTTGTTGAGGTACAAGACAAGTAGTTTCAGGGAAAATGATTAAAATATGACATGATGCGTAGTATATGAGTTGAATGTTTGTTGCATATCCTTTCTACTAGATGACTGACTTGATTTTATTGATTATATTTCTTGTTATGAAAAGTAATCATTCTTTTATTAAGATAATATTTTTTTCATATTACTATTTGTCTGGTTCAGAATTTGGTCTTAGATGTTGACATGTAGAGGATGTGGGGATTTAATTTTTTCTCTAATATGATTTGTATATGATTTCTATTTGAATAGTCTTGTTTGGTCATGTCTTATGCAAACTTCATCTTCAAGACTTACATGATTTTCTCCTGGTCAGGATGGTGGGGTATCACAAGGATGATGTTATTGTTGATATGTTGACTCTAATTGTTTAGATGTTGAACTATTACTCATGCTAAAGGAGTATCATGCTAAGTAAGTAGCATCCATTGACTTTATCATATACATGATCTTAAAGATGTTTTAAAGTTCATCTTCTCACATCACACTTATCTCACGAGTTCTATTCTCTTACATGAATTTTTATACCTTGAATTATTGCATTAACACAGATTTATCTATCTTTTACCTTATTAACTTCTAGAGTTATAGCTTCAAGAACTCCTCTTTAGCTTTCTTGTATTCATATTTTAGTTTCTTATTGTATCTCTCTATTTAGTTACCAAAAATCCAAGTTTTGATAGGTTACGATGTGATTCTCATCTTTCATTGGGGTAAGATTAAGATGTTTTCACTATGATTTATTATTCATTAAGCTCTTCAGATTGTTTCAAACTGACTACTTGATTAGAGTAATTGGAAAGATAACAATCTTAGAGTTCCACACTCACCTTTTCTTCAATAACTAAATACCTAGTCAGGGAATCCAAATATTAAGTTTAGGCAGTATGCATCATGTTCACATGTTTGATTCTCATCATCCTATCCCTAAGTCCTAGTTTCCCTGTAGACTTAGCAAACCTAAAGATCTGATACCAACTTGATATAACCCGTCATGCCAAATGCGATCACTCAAAACTTAAAACACGATTGACTATTAATGATCCACATAATCGGAAAATAGGGTGAATTAAAATCGATTTAACATTTCAGAAGCATTCGCATAGAGACCAACATTTCTCATATATTCATATTATGCCAAGTGTCCTTTACAACTACTCTATGGCCTCAACCACAACTTACATATAGAAGATCATTATCCACACATACCACATGTATAAGCATCTAGGTTCTAGTAAAATCTTGATTTGATTGAAACATCATATACAAACTTTCCCACCCAGACTTGAGAGTATAGGGATGACTGTAGGACACACTAGACATCTAACAATCTTCTCTAGGGTCTATCACCATAGCTCCTTGTCACTGCCATGGGTCTGCTTCTGCTGGTGCTGATTACCTAAAAAGATGTGGTGATCCACGAGGTGAGACCCATGTACGAGATGATAGATATAACCCTCAACAATGGATTATTGATTACAACAAGCTATATTTTAAACAAGTAAGCATCTTAAGCAGATTAAGCAAGTTAAGCAAATAGGCATAGCAACAGGCATGTCTAACAAGATATATCAAGGAACAGATAAAACTATCATCATAATATGGTTAACATCATTAGCAGGGCTAACAATATGTTCTTAGCTAACAACATAAGTAGTCTAATGGTAGAAACATGGATATCATCATATGTAAGTCTAACAACATAGTGTTTCTTATTAATATATACCTAATCCAACAATATCAGTATATTTAATAACCTAAGCAAGACTAATTTCTGTTATTGCACTAAGCATCATTTATATGTGGAAAGAGAAAAAAAGGGTTATCATCCAATGGGAGGTGATGTGTATAAACCTAAGAAGATATGCGACATGACTGTATTACATCAATTATTAAGACATGGGGAATTTGTGATAAACCATTCGAATTCCAATTGATCACTAATAATTTGAAATTAGTTCCTTATAAGATCTAGGAGATATGGAATCCTAAGATCTCATACGCCATCAGTAAGTACGAGTCAACAAAAACAACATATATAGTCAAGCTCCAAAACAACATAGTCCGCCATTGGTTTACAGGTCATGACACTAGTGAAACTAGGGTATACAAAACCCTATCATCTGAGGTACAACCACAACTGTCCTCAAACACATCATATATATACTAAATCATAATCATCTATGATGTGGCCTCAACCATTCACTAGAAAAGGTATGACCATAACCATCCTTGTGAACATGCATATACTCAATAGTATATGACTCTGAGATTCCATTAGAGGAATACACTTTTCACCATTCGGCAAATCCTGACCCTATAATGGATCTATCACACATGGCACTACATGATTAGGGTTTCACTTAATTAGTTAATGTCAATTGGGTGAGTGAAGGCTGTATCAAACAAGTGGACATACAAATCCTAATCAAATTCTAACAAGCATAGATATATAACAACTTCATAAGATATAAAATATATGAGACATAATTCCCCATCTTGACATCACGTGGTACTATTTCATTTCCATTCATGAGACTATACTTGTCATTACACCATCACATGATACAAATCCTTATCACATTATCCCAAGTTACGAACCCTTGTCAACATAAAGAGGATTACACCTCCATAAGGGCTCAAGACAAGCCCAAAGGTCATTAATACCGCCACCTCATTTCTTGCACGATCATCATTATCTTTCAATACCTTGAAGAAGGTTCAACATACCTTCTATTCTGGAGGGTAGCTATGCCTCACTCTTGTGTCCGTACGAGGAGAGTGGTCGAGTGGTCAAAAGCGACAGACTATAAATCTCACCATACTTGTGATACACATATTCAACATAATATTGCATTACAGAGTTATGATGTTAACATGGTAGCATAAAGGGAAACATCAATCATAGGTCTATGATAACCACCAACTAACATACTCGGATTGCAAAAAACATCTAGAGAAAATATTCCTTTATTATATCATACAAAGAAGCCAAGTATGATTGAGCATCATTACTTAATTTTTTAAAGTTAAGTTCAACTAGATAGATGGAGTAATGTTACAAATCAGCATCTCAAACCAAACCATAGCTTCATACACTCACTTAGATCAACACATATCCTTCACACATAGCACCCCCATCCAATCAATCATGCACAAGGCAAAGCATTATCATCACTTCCCATATGATCCTCAAGTATGGACTTATACATAACACAAAGTTTAACCATCAAATTAGAGAATTAAACAAAAGCCATCAAAACTTATGGTTCATCAACCATCGATTCACATAGATACAAAACCAACGAGTTGTATTGATTCGAGGGAAAAGGTAAGACTACAAACTCATGGGCTTAATTCATTGATTCTAAACATAAAACCCAATCCATCAAATCAAGTGCAACAAGAAAAAATCATCAAACTATAGACCACATATGAAACTATAAGATTCAAGGTAAACAAGACCATTGAAAACATGTGCATTAGTCACCACCAAGGGATCATGAGAATCATAGGATTATACACTTCATATGGACCATCATTTGCTGAATATATAAGCACCTACGTATGATCAATTATCATTAATTAGTTGAATTAGGATTAGGTTTAAAAAGGTAGTTGGATTAGGGTTACAAGACAGTCCTTAAAGGTAACCCTAATTCTTAGCATCTCCATTAGACATGAAAGCATGAGTTCAGACACAACTATTGACCATAGATCCAGGAAATCACATCAACCATATAAGTTGGGAAAACATAGCAAACACCTAAGTTGGAGACACCTTAGTGACCGCTAGGGTGAGGTTCCTTAGTGACCAACATGAATCAAAACTTCATCGACCACTAAAGGTCATAGATGTCATTGACTGCTAAGGGTCAAGGAGGTTGGAGAGCACTAGGGTTACCAAACATTGGCAACTAACAATGACATAAAACTTGGTGACCGATTGAAATCACAACTCATGACGACCACTATGAATATAATCCTTCATCGACCGCCAAAAGGTCCAATGTTTGGTGACCACATAAGAGCAAAAAGTTGGCGACCACTCATGTGTCAATATCTTCACGACCAATCAAGGGAATCAAACATTGGTGACCACATGACATAAAGGTCTCATTAGCCACATTGAACCTAAACATGTAGACCATTAACATCAAAAAATTTGGCCACCACACAAAGAAAAAAACATTGGCGACCATAATGCATTCAAAATCTTGGCGAAAATGGAGAGACCAAAATCTCTCTGACCACTGGATTCTAGAATAGGTTGGTTACGACAAATAATCCAAAAGGTCATCAAGTTGCATCACAAGGAGAAAGATAAATTCAAAATCCTAATTAGCAACCATAATTTGAGAGAATTAAAACCATCATTTCCTCAAGAATGCAAGTACAAAATTCAACTCCCTAGTAAGATTCATGAACAAGGGAGGTATTTTCAACCACTAGCTCAAGATTCACCATGGATCTGACAAAGTAAAGGTAAGAAGGGGGTAGGACAACAAGGAAAACGAAGGAAAAGAGGGAGATCTCACTTATCAAGGTCAACAAACCAAGTAAGGATGTATCAAACAACCTCAACTAGGGTAGATCCAGACCCTAGGTACACATGCAAGCAAGATCGACCTCCTTTTTCAACTTCAGCTACTCCTTCACCATCGATAAAGAAGGTATGAGATCCAAGATCAAGAAGAGAGTGAGATTGAGAGGGTTAAAAAGGTTTGGTTTCATGAGAAGAGGGAGGTATATATGGTTGTGGGTGAGATAGGAAAGAAGGTAGAGGTGTCCAACCATGTTTTCCATGTGTCCAAGGCATCTCGTCCATGCAAGAATATCACACAAGCAAATAAGTCAAATACAACCCAGGAAACCAAACCAATAAAACTCATCAACCAAGGTGGTCTAGAAAAACCCATTAAGCACTTTAGCAACCAATTGATTAAAAATCCAAACGGTCGCTAAACCTAGGAAATCTTAGTGACCAAGATGAGTTAGGAACCTCATCGATCGACAAACATAGGTAGCTCAATGAAAATTTGATAGACTGCTAAAACTTAGGACAATAGGAAATTGGTGATCGCCAAAGCTAGGCAGCTCACACTGAAGGTCAAGCATTGACTTACAGAATCCATGCAAACCCTAATCTCAACACAAGGTATCACCACTCAAACCAAGGTGTGACAAGGCTACCCAAAGTGCAAATACATCAAAAGTAGTGTGAAAACATGTGAGTCATAACAAGAATGTGAAAAATTGCAAGAAAAACCCTAGAGATGGGTAAATTGAATAAAAGTTTAAAACAAGCGCATATATGCACAACTAGCTCAAACAATGTCCAACTGGACCAAAATTAAAACTCAATCTTGTCACATGATATGAAAGCACATATTAGGGTTTGATTAAGGTTTTAAGTATCTAATTAAGGTAAGAAAGAATGTTCAACTAGAAGGTAAGGTCAAGGGTCTGGCAATAACTAACTTGGTAAAAGTATTAAGATACTTTGATGTGATCGATGTTGAAATATTTTAAACCAAGAATTTGTGGACCTTTTGGGAGAACATGATAGTGTATCATGATGAAATCCACATGAAACACAATTATAGTGTATAAAAAAGGATGCGTCACACCCTATTATTCATGTTCCGATTATCAACAAAACTAGATAATCTTCCAATTTCCTTTTAGGCACATGCTTTACACTAAAACAATGTAATATCTAAAATGGTTCAAAAGACACCATATGATATATGTCATGGGAGGTGTCCCGATATGTATTTTATAAGGATTAGGATTGAAATATTATATAAGAACACATTTTCTTGAAAAGCTTTTTCCACAAATCACATAAATGATATTTTGTTATATACTACTCTTATCCCAATCTGACAACAAAGTGTTGGTTGCCAGGATGGATATATTCCTAAAGGAATTAGTGGGAGAAAAGTTAAATTTGAAAATTTTGAGACAAAACAAGAAAACATTACACCTAAAGAGGTATAGTGGGAACAATGAGAATCACAAACTATTTTGGAATCTAAAGATCATTATATAACACATAAAACTCATAGTTATAGTGGAACACACCTTGATATCTTATGACTCAAAAAGAAGTGAGTTGATCATAAATGATGAATCAACAACCTACCTAGAAGCTATTGAGGGACCAGAGTCTGAGTCATGGCGTGAGTCCATGAGATCCAAGGTGGACTCCATGTACACCAACAAGGTATGAACTTGGTTGATCCACCTGAAGGGATAAAACCCATAGGGTGCAATTGGGTCTTCAGGAAAAGACCAACATGGAAGGGTATTTTGGTTGCAAAGAGTTTCAAACAAGTTCAAGGTATTGAACTTGATGAAATCTTTTCATTAGTTCCAATTGCTAACCTATCATGATCATGCTTGGTATTGCAACTTATTGTGAAAATAAGATTTGGCATATGAAACTTATAACTACATTCCATAATAGAAATATTCACAATGATGTGTAATAGACACAACCTAAAGGTTTTAAAAATCCATTAATGCAAATAAAGTCTGTAAGCTATAAAGTCAATCTTTAGATTAAAGCAAGCATATCAAAATAAGAATCTTCAATTTGACAAGATAGTCAAAGAGTTTGACTTGATTCAAAATGAAGATGGTGTGAGCATATTTATACTCTACACAATGATGGGGAACAACATCCTTATACTACAAATGTTAAAGCCTGGCAAGGAAATTGTAACATTCCTAACCTGGGTTATGCCATAAACCTGGAAGTTTTGATTAAGTAAGTTATTTATAAACTTTTTTTAATCTTTTGAAAAGTAACTAAGACTCAAGGAGATTTTAATTTTCAAGTTTGATCTTATTTGCAAACTGTTTGTGCATTATATGATAGTTTGGGTGTAATTTGCAATTCACCCAAAATGAGGGGTTATATTGCAATATGTCACATTTTGAACATGCTTGAAGTGCTTTAGTATCATAAGAGAGAGAATGATGCTAAGGGGTGGCTTGTGGAAAGCCTAAGCTTCAAGTTGGAACTTGTTTGAATAATGCTTGTGCCTTGTGTACCAATTTTGGTGCAATTTGCAATTTACCCAAAATGTAGGGTTGATATAAAAATTACCACCTCCAGAGTGTCCCTACTCCGTATTAGAATCATCTAGATGAGATATAAATAACGATTCACCATGTTTAAATCGTATTTGAATGGTAGCATTCTTGGTGATGAAAAGACCAAGAAGAGTTGTCTAGTTGAAACTCTAATTGAGTTGTATTGAGTTGTAGAGCTTAGATGGGAGTGCCTATTAGTCAAGGAGCCATAGAGGAGGTCCCATATAGTTTTTTTCAACTCTTGGCTTTTGTCATGATAGGTTAAGAACCTCAAGAAGGTGATGGATATTGGTTTACAACTTTTCTTAGAAAAAGTGTATCAGTTTGTGAATAATGTGATGTTGAGTTGAAATATCTTGCTCGACAACATAACTAATGGCCGAAATATTATCCCTAGATTATCCTCAAGATTTTTTCATGTAAATATAAATATGTGTGCATGCATGTACACATGTCATCCATGCATGGACACGTGGCACCAAGTAGTATATGGTGATGACACCTCTTATACACTCTCTCTCATGAGCCTCAATTATATATACCACTCCTTTAACCTACTAGTGAAACTTTTTGAATACTGCAACCCTCTTTATCTTAGATATCATGCATAGTATCTGAGGAGAAAGGAGGATCTAGATCCTTAATATTAAGGTGAAGCCATGGTCATCTTCAACCTTGGTTGAAGCATGAATCTCAGGTTGTGATTCTTCCTTTCTTTTCTTCTTCACCAAGTTCTTATCTATGGATTCTTTGCATATAAAGGAGTTGTGAACAAGTCTTGGATATTTGATAAGTTCATCTTCAACCTTGGTAACGTGAAGCATTGGAGCTTGGATCTTTAAAGTTGTTCTTGTGGTGGGTTATATAACTTGAACCTAGTCATGTTATTATTCACCTTCAATCTTGCTATACTTGATGATCTACTTTCAATTTTGAGTTTTCTTGAATAATTGTTGAATCCATGAGTTCTAATAGTTGCATAGGATTGTTGTCCATGAATTAGTATAGAAAGGAATGAATGTCTAGATCTTTATGATAATGGCATCATCATGGCACAAACTGATATCAGGTTGAAGCACCTCTAACCCGATATGGTGATGAAACCTAATATGGTGATATGAAACCCGATATACCTTGGAACCCCACACCCCTATCAGTTTGTACACTTGGGTTGGTGGAGACTAACCAGATGTCTAGGCTGTCACTTAACACATGGTGAAGGGTAGGCCGATACCATGAAGGTTTGAAGATGTATGAGCATAAGGGTCTAACCCGATATGAAAACCCTAATTTGGAGCAACTCGATATATGTGACACACACATACACCTCATGCACGATATGGTGATGAACCTACACCTTAGGCGCAATATGGTGATCAAGAATACACCTCATGCATGATATGGTGATGAACCTACACCTCATGCACGATATGGTGACCAAGGATACACCTCATGCATGATATGGTGATTAACATACATATCTGGAATGATATGGTGATAATCAAACATTATCTAAATGATATGGCGATGAGTATACACCTCATGCATGATATGGTGACACACACACACACCTCTTGCCTGATATGGTAAGCAGGCATACACCTCTTTCCTGATATAGTAAGCAAGCATACACCTCTTGCCCGATATGGTGGAAGCACCTCAGATCCAATATACTTGATGGAGTAACACATGAAGTGTGTTATACCAAATGATACATTAAAATGTATATAGTTTAATGCATTTTGATAAATGTAGGCCAATGTACCTTGAGGAAAGGGTTGATCCAACTTAATAAAGTATGTTGTAATCAATATCCTAGTTAGGATGAGAGAGGAACTCATACTTGTATGATAATTAGTTAATGAGCATACATAGATAATCCTAATATGTGTGGAGCTATGAATTAGGGTTTGATTCTTGATAATATGAACTCGAATCCCTAATTGTCTTAAAACCCTAATCGGCTTGAAAGGCAAACCCTAACCCTAATAATGGGAAGGTTGTATTTATCTTGTATTGCATGGTGATTTTATGTACTTGATATTGTTTTTATCATGAAATACTAACCATGTAGGTATCATAAGCTGATGAGCATAGCCAGGTATGTGCTATGATGTTATAATACAAATTAAGTGGGCCTTGTGATCCATGTGGAATACTTGTGTAATAAGTATAATGTATACCTGGTCTAAGGACCTAAAGGTAATAGTTACCTGATAAAAGGTGACAATGTTCAGTGATGAACTAAAGGTTCGAATACCCACATCTAGCAATCATGATGATGATAATATTAAGGGATGAGAATTCCTAGTAATGTGATAAGGGACTGAGATTCTGAGTGTTATGCATTCAATGTGTTCCAAAGATTATGAAAGTACTTGATAATTGTATTACACCTTTCTTTGTAGTATTTGTTATAATCCATGCTTGTAACTTGGTTGATGCTAAAAGATATTGTAAGGCACCTAATTAATCAATGGAACCTTATCATGTAGTTGCCCAGGCCATAGATCCATTCGGTGTCATGATTTTCTTAATGGTGAAACGAGTTTAACTTGGAATGCATGTTTTTGAATATGTGGGGGTGATGGACAAACATATCATTACGTCCAGATAGGGATTTCTGTGTGATCTCCTAAGGAATACCAAGGTTGTTATGTGATCGCCCTGATGAAAATGTATCGGGGATTGATGTGTTATCTCCCCGAAGAGAGTGCATGATGCGGCTGTAGCTCTATAGCGATGATGCCACTATACCACGACAAGCTAGTTGTAGTTTGACATGATTTCACTTCCAGTGGTCTCATACTGACCGAGACAGGTGAGGTCTTGGTAGCTGATTCTTCCATTGACCTTGTATGGTACCGATTTCGACTAAGCGGTGGTCAGTTGGAGCATGAGCGGTATACCTCATCTCCTCTAGGCATAAGTGTGATTGCGAACATGTAATCAGCCGTGTAGCATATTTGCTTAAGGTATGCATATGGAAAGATTGGTTGATGCTTCATTACATTATATAATTTAGATTGATAGATGTTATACATGTTCTTCATATTCCTTATAAAGCAAGTAGATGATCTATAGCTCTGTCATGGATAGTTAAACTACTTAAACAATGCTATTGCTTTGCACTACAATTAAACAATGATTAAACATGCTTATTTTCATAAAAGAACCTCTGCTCAGTTTTATATTGTTTACCTGTGATAATAATATTGTTGGAGGAGAGTTATATCTTTTGCTGGGACAATTGTCTTACCTTGTGGGTTCCACAATATTTAGGTGGACATGCACGAGGAGGTAGAGGCCATACTGTAGAGGAAGGACAACAATAACAGGAATGACAATAACAACTCAGGTTGAGTGTGTTGTCTATCGTGTCTTGTAGATAGAAGTCATATGTGTTGTCTCTGTACTCTCAGGTCCTTGGAAGTTAGTATGTAATGATTTTATAAACGATTTGAGATTTTGGCTTGTATGCCTCGGGGTTTTATGTTACTGTTTGGGCAAAGCAATTGGTATATGATATCCTCAAGATGAGAATGTACAATGTATGTACAATGTGAACGATGATGTATATATTGCTTTGGTTCTTTCTTTAAGAGTTTCCTGGCAATGGATCTCTTTGTAAAATGGTTTTAATTGTTAGTGATTTTCGTTAATCTACTGCTAATGGTTATTTTGCATAATTATTGGTGGCGATTTTACTGTCGGGTTGTCATAAAGTTTTGGTATCAGAGCCTAAGGTTCACTGAGTCTACAGAGACATAGGACTAAGGTTGTTGAGTCTGTTCTAGTGTCCTCCAATTTATCGTGTAGTGACTTCTGCTCATGTAGGAGAAGAAGTAAAGCTGAAAGATTACTGGAGCACATGAAGAACATGCTGCTAAGAGTAGTGTTGTTGCACCAGGAGGAGTTGCAATGGATCAGGCTAGATAGGAATCAGTGTCTGAGAATCCCCATCTTGATCAAGCCATGCTAGAAAACCCAACCTTTCATGCTCTTTTCAGGCAGTTCATGACCACAATGACACACATGGCAGATCGGATTCAAGCACTAGCACCTAGGGCATCAGTTCCCAATGAGGGACATGGATCTGGTAAGACCTTTGAGTAGTTATGTCGGGTAGGAGCCACTGAATATGTCGGTACAACTGACCCAACAGACACAGATTTATGGCTCACTGAGCTGGAAAAAGCCTTTAGAATCCTTAATATACTAGAAATTGATAAAGTTAGGAATGATGTGTACCTTTTTAAAGGAAGCGCTGGCCATTGGTGGGACATTCAAGAAGAGAAAAGACCTGGTGTTGAGGTCAGATGGTAGGAATTCTGACATGAATTTGTCAGTAGATACTTTTCCAAGACTTATCTGGATGAGAAAATCTCACAGTTTGAGCAAATTAAACAAGGACCGATGAAGATAAGTGAGTATGAAGCTAAGTTTATAGATCTTCTACAGTTTTGTCCACACATGGATACTACGGATGAGGAGAGGATTTGACATTTTGAGATGGGTCTGAACACTGAGTTAACCACACCTATAGCTGCTCTAGAGAATAGAGAGAGGTTTGCTACCTTTATGGAATAAGTTAGGAGGATAGAAAGGTCTGTGACTGAGAAATGTGAAGTGAACAGTACAAAAGGACCTTCCTAGTTCCAGGGACAGAGGTCTGGAAGTTTCAAGAAACTAAGGTTTTCTGTACCATTAGCACCATAGAGGTTCAATGCACAGACGCAGTGGACGTCAAGCAAGGGTAGAGGTTGTAGTTTTCTGCCAAGTGGAGCCCATAGTACAACATCAATGTTAGAAATAGGACCATCTAGAGCACAGAAGGACATAAACTGCTTCAAGTGTGGGTAGACAGGACATATGATGAGAGAATGTCCAGTTAGAGACATGGAGGTAACCCAACCACCGAGGTAGAGTCAACAAGGCTCTCAGTGGAAACATTTTAGCAGTGGCACACAAGGATGTGGACATGCATCCTAAGCAGGTTCATCTGCACCAAATAATAGAGCATGGAGTCAGCAACATGAAACGATGAGATTCTATGCTATGAATAAGCCAGAGGCAGTAGTCAATCCACGAGTCATGACGAGTCAGATGGAATTGTTTCATTCTGATATGTCTTCATCCTACTTCGTATCTATTTTGATTGATCCAGGTGATATACATTCCTTTATCACTCGAGAAGTGATTTATGACTACAATATGACTATTGGTCATAGAGCAGACAATCTATTATTAGAAACTCCATTAGTCGGATCTGCAGTATTGCAGGAGGTATGTTCTCCATGTGTTCTTTCCTTTTCAGAACACATCATTCAAGTGGATCTTATACCACTTGAGATGCATGGGTTTGATGTAGTTCTTGGGAAGGACACCCTAGAAAAGTATAAGGTTGTCTTGGATTGTAGTTCTAACCAAGCTATGTTTGCAGACAGTGATGAGACATGGGTCTTTCAGGGGGATATAAAGATTCTTCCAACCTGTCTAGTGTCAGCAATAGTAGCTGAGAGACTGATGCGACAAGGATGTGAAGCATTCTTGGCACATGTGGTAGACACCATGTTACGACCCCATCTGAGCTTAACTGGTAAACTAGGGTTTACCTAGACAATTGCAAAGATTAATTGGAATAATCATTCTTGAAATCTAATTACTGACGATAACACAATTAGGATGTTTTAACTATGATAATAAGTCTAAATGTTCTTTTGTCTTGAGAATTAGGGTTTGAGAAGCATAGACCCTAATCGGCCCAAAATAGGGTTTTAATGACATATGAATACAGAATTTGATAAGTAGAATGTCTCACTAAATGATTTTTAGTATTTTATGTGTAACTCTGATTTACTTAAAATTTGGATATGATTTGTATATATAAAATTTGAACAACATTGGAAAATATCAGAATTTTTGAAGAATGTTCTGACCTGTTTATCGGTCGAGTTTCAAATTCGACCGATCATATTTCCAGATTTATACAGCAATGTGGTAATTGAATTTTATCTTTTTATTGGTATATCCAATTGATCTCAAATTTTAACTGTGCTTGAAAAACACAGTTTTAGACACTCTGTTAAATTGTTATAATTTTTGGATGACTTTTGATCTCCACAGTGAGGGTGTCGGTCGAGTTCTGTGCAGGGCAAACTCGACCGAATCTGCTGCAGACTGCAATATAGCAGTGCACTGTTCTATTTTTAATTATTTATTGGTAAATCCAAATGATCTAAAATTTTAACTGAAGCTTTATATATAAATTATAAACAAAGTGCTAAATTCCCATAATTGTTGGAGAATGTTTGATCTCTGAAATAAACTAATTACAGTAACCTTGTATAACTGAATATTCAGCCAATATAATTAAAGTTGAGTGTTGGGTCAATATGCAATTGACCTAAGCAGCTCAAATTGACTTATATGATCGACCACACACACACACAGCTCTCATTCTTCGTCATCCATCCTAGAGAAACAAAAATCTGGAGAGAGAGGGAGAGTTAGGGCTTGAGTGGAGAAAGAGGAGGAATTGTTGACCTAGGGTTTTGCGGTCCGAGGAATGGTGAAATCAAGTATGTTTGGATCCTTTGCATAGACTTTTATGGTGAATCTTCTCTCTCATGTCAAGATTCCGTCCATGTTCTGATTTGATCCAAGATGATGTCGAAATTCCCTCTTTTCTCACCCTTTCTTCATAATCCCTCATTTTCAAGGTTTCCTAGTTGAATGGAAGAAGAATTGGGAGATTTGCTAGGGATTTGATATGAGTTCGAGATCCCCTGAGTTGAGCTGCAGTTTTGAGGTGTTTTTACACCTTAGGGTGAGTGGGTTCTTCCTTTAAACAGTATAATGCACGAAATTTGATTATAGCATCCAAATCCCTAATTGCTTGGTATGTGATTCTAAACCCTGAAATGTTCGTTTAATTTATGTTGTTGCAATTTGATATGATATGGATTCCTTTTCTATTTGAATGACTCCTTGATGGTAGATTCACATCAGAAACGTATACAACACATCCTAGAAAGAATGCTTTTCAGATTTATACCATATGATGTAATTAGGGTTTAACCTAATTGAGATATCTCTAGAGTTTCAACCTTATTGAAAAGGACTAGTAATCTTATAAGTGGTTAGGATGTACCTCATGGATTACCTTATTTGAATTTTATCCTTGGTGCATGATATCTCAGTGAATATCATGGAAACCTAAATTTAGTTCACTTTCCATGGTTTCATACATATATCGATTGTATATGATTTGTTGAAAACAATCTTTATTTAGTGAATGCTTATATCCTATGAAATTATTATGAGAGCCATGTGACAAGTGAATGAGGTAAATGAAAAGGTGAATGAGGCGAATGAAACCCTAAGAGTAGGGTGTTGGCATGTGATGAATGAATAAGGCAAATGAAACCCTAAGGATAGGGTGTTCAATGAATTATGTTATGGTGACATGAAAGGTCTCGATATGAGATGTGGTGATACTTAACTGTTGAATTGTATGTTTCTAGTGCATTTAACTTTATATGCTTGTTCTCTCTGAGTTGATATCTACATACTGTAGGGCTTCTTATATTTCAATACATATCTCGTAAATTGCAGGTGATGAGATATGACATGCCCTAGAAAGGGATGTTACTGAGACATGGTATATGTTGAATACATGAGCTATGATGTTTTATATGATATGATATGGCAGGCCGTGTGAGCCTTGTGAGAAATGTAAAATGAGTTATGATTTCTGTTTTACATGTATCTATAATATTAATGTTAGACTTAGGTGCCCTGAACACCGTAGAACCCCTTCGAGAGATCTGCTTCTTAGGGGTGAAACTCGTGTTGCAACATTAACCGTGCGGAGTCATGGTGGCACGAGGACAAAGAGGCAGTGTTCAACAATAATCCGTGCGGAGTCACGGTGGCACTGGAGAAAATAGGGGTTATTGCAACAAGATCCGTGCGGAGTCATGGAGGTAACCCCATGAGACTCTCCGCCTATGTGCTCAGGTTAGAGGAGGAGTCTAGAGCACTCGGAGTAGTGCATTGAGGCTGGAGATCATGTGGTCCTGTGGCAGAACAGGGTTGGCGTCAGACTTAGCATTTCCCGGGTGTGTCACTAAGTCTTGTACGGTGTGGCCGTAGTGCACTGCGAGTCTCTATGCAGAGTACACTGCATAGATCAGGGCATAAGTTAAAATATGATCATATAGGTTCACAGAGTTCCTTATGAATGAATGAGATAAGGAAGACTAGAGCATAGTCTTCTAGTAGTTATTCTTTGAATGCAATATTTACATTCTTTGTTATTTCAATTATATTGTTTTAGAACTGCTCAGTGTAGTATTTATTGTTGTTAAATTTCATAACGTTTATTCAAAGTTATATCTGTAATCACATTAGTGCCTTAGACTGTTTCCTTGAAGTACTCATTCACTGAGCGAGTAGGCTCACCCCTCTACTCAAACATTTTAGGGTTAACCGCGTGGACTTGAAGATGGTCAGAGCATCAGCGTAGATCTTCTACAAGAGTTAAGTACAAGATTAGTTGAGTCAGTCGGTCCTTATCACTCTAGGTCCTCAGTAAGAGATAAGAGGGAGAGTTGTAATTACGATGTGTAATATTGTTCCTCTTTTGATATGTATGCTAATTAGCAAGTTTTATGTGCATAAGGTGTGAGAGACATCATGAATGTTTATACATATATCTTTACTATTGAAGTCTGATTAGTAAAAGAAATGTTCAGATTCCTTTGTTAAGATGTTATGTGGTTCAATGCGGGGAAACAAGAGTTTTAAAGAAAAGAAAAAAAGTTAAGGGTGTTCTTTGTGTTACATATAAGTCCTATCTTATGCCCTAATCTCATGATTTGAGGAAATTGTGAGATCGGGGTGTAACAGCTTGGTATCAGAGTTTAGGGTGAGTTGTCAAGGACCATTAAGTTAGTAAGTTAGCATCATAAGTGTGGCAGATAGGAGATGTTTTGATGTTAGCTTTGGGGATTTGAGTATTTGGATATCCTGGCCCGATATCTGAATACTTGGATCAACGAGTACAAGCTACTCTATCTATTCTCTCACGTATGCCCTGGCCAGGTATACAGTGGAAGAATGGGCTAGAGAGGAACCCTAGAAATGTTAGGGTTGGAAAACGAGAAAAGAAACAAGAATTAAGAGCATAAATGTAAAAGGAGATAGAACTTACATTTCATAATGTTGTTTTTGTTGGAAATGTATAGAAATGCTCTTATATGTTTGAATTGAAATGTTCAGTAGTTTGAAATATATATGGGTCTTTAAGATTTGTTGCACACTATGCATTTGTAGCATTTATTGATTTCATTCTTTGTAAGAAGTAGACTAGAATTGACCTTTGAATGAGCTTTTGTTAGTGGATAAGTTTTCTTCCACACTTCTGAGATGAATAGGAGTTGAGTAATCCTTTGTAGTTCTTGGCTTCAGGACTTCAGGTTTGGCCTGGTCCGGCTGGCAGGATGCGTTACTGGGATCTAATGACTCCTATTAATAATATAATAAGAATAGACTCTGGATAATTAGACCCACATTAATGTGAGAATGTACATACAGTAAGATGTTGAAACATATGGGCAAGATCAGAACAACTAAGAATTAGTTGAAACTGATATCTGAGGTTCAATTTTGGGGCCTCATATGAGAAACCCTTAATTGGGAATAAAGGAACATGATATGAAGTTCATAATCAGTTTATTGATTAATATTATATGAACTATACATATGAAATATAGAAAAGATATGTGAAATGTATGTATGGTTCAAGATAGCAAGAATCAATCATGAAGAATGAATCATAGAATAGAGTATAATGCTTTTATGAACTCTAAAGCAAAGGCTAAGTAGAGAATACGGTTGAGCATTCAATAGGTCCATAGAAGTAAAGAGTCTTCAAAAGAGTAAAAGTGAAGAGGATCGTATGAACATGTAATTCATAAGACTATAACAACAAACTAGTTTCTAAGCAAAGAACATAGGTGTAGTTTAACGAATGAATAAGTCATACAAAGGTAGACTGTATTCAGGAGAGAAAAACTTGATTGAAAGAGAAACTATGTTTGACCCATGCATGATCCACTTGATTTAAAAATGAAGAATATGTAATGTATTCAACATGAGGAAAAACTAATAGAAGGGATATTAATTTAGAACGTTAACTTCACAATAGTATAAAGATAAAGGAGGAAATATGTTCAACATGGTATACATGACCATACATATGAATAAGCAACATGGTCATAAGAAAAAAAAATTAGAATTAAAGAAGACGGGTTAAAGAGTAGTATATGGTAAGAGGACTATGAAACGTAAGAAAGGGTTTGAAATATGATGGAAAAGTTATAAATAAAGAGGTTGTGAGATTCAAGCAAGTGCTAATTAATCAAATATCTCTGTTGATAACTAAGTAAATCTACATATGAGAATGTATTAAGGGAATGTTTGAATACAAGTATTCCAAGTCTTAAAAATCATCTTCTCTTTCATATATTCCTTAATGAGAGTAAGGTGGGAATGAAATGATAAGAGAAAATGAATCATATACGGTGCATAACTACCTTGGTGGGGTCATCTAGTGAATGTAATAGTGACATACATTATGATGGAGTGCGATAAGAAATAAATTCTTGTGTGATAGCAAGAATGATGAATAATCTATTCTTACCTTGAATGTTTTAATGTTAGGGATGTTTATTGTATATAATCATATGAAAAGGATAGGTAGCAAAAAGTAAAGAAGTAATGAATGAGCAGAGAGATATGGGAAAACACTAGCTTTGTATAATATGTGAATTTGTTTTTACATGTATGATTTGTTGAAGGCATATTAAGGTATGAAAGTTGGTTCTACATATGATTTCAGGGTATTTGTGTAAGCTATATGTTAAATTAAAGGCGTATGATAGTTGTAGTAATTCATACCTGATATGCATCTTACTATTGTGTATTTGTGATATGGTGATACGGTTTGGATGATGTCAGAACACATGGAGGGATATCCTGAATAAGGTAGTTATACCTATTCACTCATATTAATAGAAAGGGATGATAATCAGATTGTCTGGACAAATAACCCTAATGAGGTGTAGCTTGTTATACCTAGCTCTAATATAAATGAGTGATGGTAATTGAGTATGATTAATGCTTGAATGACTGATACAATTGTGGATTTCTTTATTACTGTGGTTGGAATCCTAAAATGATATAATACGACTGTTACACTTTGAATTGTGTGTGGGCCCATAACCCACAGGTCCCAGGATCGAAACAGGATAGTATGGAATGAGGTGGTAATACTTCACCTCATGCATCCATGACCCAATGGGGATGCCAAGAGTAGTATTGTGCAATTGATTGTCGAATCTAGTCTTTTAATTCAAGACTGTTTTACTATTTGAATAGCACTTTATTATAGTTTAAAATAGCATGGTGAACTCGCTTTTGTCACTTAAAGGTGATACAGAACAATAGAACTTTCTGAGCCGCATAAGTTGAAATAGTTGTATCAGAGTATCAGAGTGGCGCAGCGAAAGCGTGGTGGTTTATCTTTGCATTCTATGTTTGACTGTGGCATAAAGAATTTGCTTGATATCATTGAGAACTATTTGAAATATGTTGTGATTTAGTAAAGAATTAAAAGATCTAATGTTGAAAACTACATTCAGGTATGAAATACAAGAATATAATGACATGGAAGGCTTTAGAAGCTTAAAATAACCTTGAATGTATCTTTCTTGTGAGTTTATGTTTCGAGGACGAAACATTCCAAGGGGGGAAGAGTTGTTACGACCCCATCTGAGCTTAACTGGTAAACTAGGGTTTACCTAGACAATTGCAAAGATTAATTGGAATAATCATTCTTGAAATCTAATTAATGACGATAACACAATTAGATGTTTTAACTATGATAAGAAGTCTAAATGTTCTTTTGTCTTGAGAATTAGGGTTTGAGAAGCATAGACCCTAATCGGCCCAAAATAGGGTTTTAATGACATATGAATACAGAATTTGATAAGTAGAATGTCTCACTAAATGATTTTTAGTATTTTATGTGTAACTATGATTTACTGAAATTTTGGATATGATTTTTATATATAAAATTTGAACAACATTGGAAAATATCAGAATTTTTGAAGAATGTTCTGACCTGTTTATCGGTCGAGTTTCAAATTTGACCGATCATATTTCCAGATTTATACAGCAGTGTGGCAATTGAATTTTATCTTTTTATTGGTATATCCAATTGATCTCAAATTTTAACTGTTTGAAAAACACAGTTTTAGACACTCTGTTAAATTGGCATAATTTTTGGATGACTTTTGATCTCTACAGTGAGGGTGTCGGTCGAGTTCTGTGCAGGGCAAACTCGACCGAATCTGCTGCAGACTGCAATATAGAAGTGCACTGTTCTATTTTTAATTATTTATTGGTAATTCCAAATGATCTCAAATTTTAATTGAAGCTTTATAGATCAATTATAAACAACTTGATAAATTCCCATAATTTTTGGAGAAGTTTTGATCTCTGAAATAAACGAATTACAGTAACCTTGTATAACTGAATATTCAGCCAATATAATTAAAGTTGAGTGTTGGGTCAATATGCAATTGACCCAAGCAGCTCAAATTGACTTATATGATCGACCACACACACACACAGCTCTCATTCTTCGTCATCCATCCCAGAGAAACGAAAATCTAGAGAGAGAGGGAGAGTTAGGGCTTGAGTGGAGAAAGAGGAGGAATTGCTGACCTAGGGTTTTGCGGTCCGAGGAATGGTGAAATCAAGTAAGTTTGGATCCTTTGCATAGACTGTTATGGTGAATCTTCTCTCTCATGTCAAGATTCCATCCATGCTCTGATTTGATCCAAGATGATGTCAAAATTCCCTCTTTTCTCACCCTTTCTTCATAATCCCTCATTTTCAAGGTTTCCTAGTTGAATGGAAGAAGAATTGGGAGATTTGCTAGGGATTTGATATGAGTTCGAGATCCCCTGAGTTGAGCTGCAGTTTTGAAGTATTTTCACACCTTAGGGTGAGTGGGTTCTTCCTTTAAACAGTATAATGCACGAAATTTGATTATAGCATCCAAATCCCTAATTGCTTGGTATGTGATTCTAAACCCTGAAATGTCCGTTTAATTTAAGTTGTTGTAATTTGATATGATATGGATTCCTTCTCTGTTTGAATGACTCCTTGATGGTAGATTCACATCAGAAACGTATACAACACATCCTAGAAAGAATGCTTTTCAGATTTATACCATATGATGTAATTAGGGTTTAACCTAATTGAGATATCTCTAGAGTTTCAACCTTATTGAAAAGGACTAGTAATCTTATAAGTGGTTAGGATGTACCTCATGGATTACCTTATTTGAATTTTATCCTTGGTGCATGATATCTCAGTGAATAGCATGGAAACCTAAATTTAGTTCACTTTCCATGGTTTCATACATATATCGATTGTATATGATTTGTTGAAAACAATCTTTATTTAGTGAATGCTTATATCCTATGAAATTCTTATGAGAGCCATGTGACAAGTGAATGAGGTAAATGAAAAGGTGAATGAGGCGAATGAAACCCTAAGAGTAGGGTGTTGGCATGTGATGAATGAATAAGGCAAATGAAACCCTAAGGATAGGGTGTTCAATGAATCATGTTAGGGTGACATGAAAGGTCTCGATATGAGATGTGGTGATACTTAAATGTTGAATTGTATGTTTCTAGTGCATTTAACTTTATATGCTTGTTCTCTCTGAGTTGATATCTACATACTGCAGGGCTTCTTATATTTCAATACATATCTCATAAATTGCAGGTGATGAGATATGACATGCCCTAGAAAGGGATGTTATTGAGACATGGTATATGTTGAATACATGAGCTATGCTGTTTTATATGATATGATATGGCAGGCCGTGTGAGCCTTGTGAGAAATGTAAAATGAGTTATGATTTCTATTTTACATGTATCTATAATATTAATGTTAGACTTAGATGCCCTGAACACCGTAGAACCCCTTCGAGAGATCTGCTTCTTAGGGGTGAAACTCGTGTTGCAACATTAACCGTGCGGAGTCATGGTGGCACGAGGACAGAGAGGCAGTGTTCAACAATAATCCATGCGGAGTCACGGTGGCACTGGAGAAAATAGGGGTTATTGCAACAAGATCCGTGCGGAGTCATGGAGGTAACCCTGTGAGACTCTCCGCCTGTGTGCTCAGGTTAGAGGAGGAGTCTAGAGAACTCGGAGTAGTGCATTGAGGCCGGAGAGCCTGTGGTCCTGTGGCAGAACAGGGCTGGCGTCAGACTTAGCATTTCCCGGGTGTGTCGCTAAGTCTTGTACGGTGTGGCCGTAGTGCACTGCGAGTCTCTATGTAGAGTACACTGCATAGATCAGGGCATAAGTTAAAATATGATCATATAGGTTCACAGAGTTCCTTATGAATGAATGAGCTAAGGAAGACTAGAGCATAGTCTTCTAGTAGTTATTCTTTGAATGCAATATTTACATTCTTTGTTATTTCAATTATATTGTTTTAGAACTGCTCAGTGTAGTATTTATTGTTGTTAAATTTCATAACGTTTATTCAAAGTTATTTCTGTAATCACATTAGTGCCTTAGAGTGTTTCCTTGAAGTACTCATTCACTGAGCGAGTAGGCTCACCCCTCTACTCAAACATTTTAGGGTTAACCGCGTGGACTTGAAGATGGTCAGAGCATCAGCGTAGATCTTCTACAAGAGTTAAGTACAAGATTAGTTGAGTCAGTCGGTCCTTGTCACTCTAGGTCCTCAGTAAGAGATAAGAGGGAGAGTTGTAATTACGATGTGTAATATTGTTCCTCTTTTGATATGTATGCTAATGAGCAAGTTTTATGTGCATAAGGTGTGAGAGACATCATGAATGTTTATACATGTATCTTTACTATTGAAGTCTGATTAGTAAAAGAAATGTTCAGATTCCTTTGTTAAGATGTTATGTGGTTCAATGCGGGGAAACAAGAGTTTTAAAGAAAAGAAAAAAAGTTAAGGGTGTTCTTTGTGTTACATATAAGTCTTATCTTATGCCCTAATCTCATGATTTGAGGAAATTGTGAGATCGGGGTGTAACACACCAAAACATAGAGTCATAGTCTTTCTGAAGTACCTATTGTCAGGGAATTGAAGGATGTGTTTCCGAAAGAATTTCCAGATATTCCTCCACCTCGAGAGATTGATTTTGAGATTAATCTAATTCCAAGCACACAACCCATAGCCCAAACACCTTATAGGATGGCCCCTGTTGAGATGGCGCAACTCAAGAAACAGTTACAGGAGTTTCTAGAGAAATGTTTCATTCGACCGAGTACTTCGCCATGGGTGCTCCAGTTCTTTTTGTTAAAAAGAAGGATGGGTCTATGAGATTATGCATAGACTATAAATAGCTTAACAAGATGAGTATAAAGAACATATATCCTCTGCCAAGGATAGATGATCTATTTCACCAGTTGTGTGGTGCAATAGTGGTCTCTAAGATACATATAAGGTCAGGATATCATCAGTTACGTATCAACGAGAGTGACATACCTAAGTCATCCTTTAGGACAAGGTATGGTCATTATGAGTTTGTAGTTATGTCGTTTGGACTGACTAATGCACCGACTACATTCATGGAGCTGATGAATAGAATCTTCCAGCCATTCCTTGATCTGTTCATAGTGGTCTTCATAGAAGACATCCTGATATATAGTAGAGCTGGTCAACAACATGAACAACACCTTCGTCAAGCCTTGACTTTGTTGAGACAACAACAAATGCAAATTATGGTTGTTAGAAGTGTCTTTTCTAGGACATGCTATATCTTCTTCAGGTATTCGTGTTGATCCTAAGAAAGTGGTGTGTGTTATAGAGTGGGAACAGCCCAAGACACCAAATGAAATTCACAGATTCCTAGGTCTTACAGGTTACTACAAAAGGTTTATTAAAGACTTCAGTACTATAGCATTACCCCTAACTAGGTTAACTAGGAAGGAGGTTCCTTTTTTCTGGAATGACAAGTGTCAATGTTCTTCCCATTTGTTGAAAGAAAGGTTGACTAGTGCACCTGTGTTGGTTTTACCTGAGTAGGGAAAGGGATACATTGTTTTCAATGATGCCTCTAAGAATGGTCTAGGATGTGTTCTGATGTAGAGTGATCATGTAGTTTCTTTTTCTTCTCTATAGCTTAAGAAACATGAGGAGAATTATTCAACGCATGATCTAGAATTAGCTGTAGTGGTCCACACATTGAAGATTTGGAAGCATTATCTTTATGGAGAAATGTGTCAAATTTTCACAGACCATAAAAATTAAAGTCAATCTTCTCACAACATGAGTTGAATATGAGACAACACTGCTGGATGGAATTAATCAAGGACTATGATTGTACAATTTATTATCATCCAGGAAAAGCTAATGTAGTGGCAGATGCACTAAGTAGGAAATCTTCATCTCTAACCATAGATAAAACCCAGTTGAATAATTTAATATGCTTTAAATGGGACATGTTTGTCTCTTTGAGACAAATAAATGTATAGTTAAAAGTATCTTTGTTAGCTGAATTTCTGGTCGAGATGTATGTGAAACCTACTCAAAAACAACAAATTAAAGAGGCACAACAGGCTGATACTGTGATTCAGCAGATCATGTTAGAGTATGGTAGTGAGAAATAGGATAGTTTCCATGAGTCAGAGGAGAGGTAGTCTGTTACCATGGTAAGATGGTATTACCTGATGCCTATGACTTAAGAAAGATAGTTATGGATGAAGCTCATTCATCCATGTATGAAATGCATCCAAGGAGTACTAAAATGCATCATAACTTAAAAGATATGTATTTGTAACGACCCCGCCTCCCGATAACGCCCGATTAAGGGAGACCCAAAGGTCAGAGCCGTTATTCAATTAACATGATCAAAGGTTCAACAAATAATCAATAATAATTATGAAATTCTACTAACTAACTGGAATTTGGTATAAAATTGAAACTTTACTTACCTTTGAAAACCTTGGAAATCTATCTATCTTGGTCTTGAATTATTCTATCTAATCCTCCTTACACTTTATTTCTTTTTCTACAATGTGTCACTTTACAATTTGTTCTTTCAATTGTTGTTCCTAAAACGCCGACAAATAAAACGTCGGTCAGTATATCGAAATATACTGGTATGTGGAAACAACCAAAATCTTGCAAATATGTCTAACAATTTAATAATCACAATCAAATTAATTAACAAGCAAATTTACAGTTTTCAGTATGGCATTCTCCACCGCTTTTGCCCTAACCCTGGCATACCCACCTGAGAGTGCCCTTTGCCAATGACTTAAGGCCACCTTCTCAATCCCGAGCTTGGTACCTGGGGGTCACCACTCATGGTGCCCACTAGTCATGCAATATCATAGGCCACCTTCTCGGTGCCTGGGGTCACCACTCAAGGTGTCCATTGGTCTACCCATCTGGGCCTGACCTTTGGCATCATTCATCAGGGTGGCATGTAGGTGCAAGAATCCATACTTCTATTATTAATGTGATAATCATAGTGACTTTATAATTTTCAAGTATGAACATCCAGACTGATAATTTGCATTCAATGCGATTAACCATCCGAAAAATCATCGGGAAACTAAGGCGGTTATTCATAATTAACCACATGTACATGCAGATTTTGAGACAGAATATTCCAATCAATTAAGACATCCAAGCAAGTACAAGAGTCCTGAAATCACATTCAATACCTTTTATCAAAATCTATCCAACCATCTGGCTACTTAGGGTTTCTATTCCTTCTTAGGGTTTCTTTGTAATTAGGGTTTTACTTCACCATACTCTTTTAAACCCTAATTCCTCATCTATCCTTTACGAAAGTTATTAAGGTTCCCTTTTATCAACTCATAATCTTAAGTTCAGATTTAAAGCACAATTAACCATTAATTAAGTTCATTAAGCCTCTCTTCCATTAAAGCTACCATCTTTATCCTTTTAATCCACTCGAAAACCCTAATTTCTAGATTAAGGGTATTTATCCACAATTAGGAACCTTTGTACTCAAAATATATTAGAACCATCCTACCTCAGCTTTGTACATGAATTTAACCAATTCAAATCATTAAGGATCATAATTACCAAAGTTAGGGTTCAATGTTAATTAAAGCATATGGAACTCTAAATTAACCAAATTATGCATGAAGATCATCCTTTTAAATCTAGTATGCCCTTTTTATTAACAACATGTTAATATCTACTTTAATCATCCATTAAACCCTATTAAATACTTTAATCATCTCAAACTAGGGTTTTTCATTGATTAAACCATTAAACATAACATCTTTACATAATTTTTGAATAGAAAGCATAATTAGGTTTCAAAGATAATTTATACATGTTCCTCTCATTCTAAGGATCAATTTTCATGTATTAACTTTATTCATCGGAGCTTCCTAGCAATTTCTACGATTTTTGTAAGTTTATCACTTAATTGACCAGTTAGAAATTGACACATCAACGTTAAAGCCTTTACTAGTATTTTGTGTAGAGAAAAGGTCTCGGCTGCCCTTGGGTCTTGTACGCGCGATGAGGGGTACAAGAGTCATTTGACTCTTTCCCTTCTTCCTTTGCGTGCCTGCGTCTATGTGCACACATCACTGCCTCACGCGGATGCCTCCAGGCGATCTGCTTCCTCCGCACCCACCTTCCTTCCTTTTCTGTATCTCTCTCTCTGGCTGTGCAACCCCTAGATAGCGCCACTCTCCTCCAACAGCATGCCCAACCCCTTGGGTCCCCTGGGATGGCCGGTGCAGGGCATGCGGCCGTGGCTGTGCAGGTGGCTGCTGCAACCCTTCCCAGAAAAAGATGGTGCTCGCACTCCTTTTGGGATGAAAACAACACCAAGAAGGTGGAGAAGGCTTGCTGAAGCTGGTCGCCGGTCAGTTGCTAGGCCATGATCTGCTGTGATTGAGTTGCAGGTCTGTCTGTGTCTTCTCAAGGCCGAACGACGGAAGAAACTGGGATCATGGATTCACATGGTTCCTGCTTGGGCCACTACGGATAGGGCCATGAATTCTGGTGGCAAGATGCTGACCTGGGTTCCTATATATATACTCACATCTAAGGAAACCCTAGGGATCATTCTTAAAGAGATGAAGAGAGGCCTCAAAGCCTAGACCTATATCTTTATGGCCGCGAGACCCACATGGGTGGGAGACACATAATTGTATTTCGTGTTGCACACCAAAAAGAAAAGGAAAATGCCCAAAGGCACTAATCATCATGCCTTATTCTCTAAAATCATGTCCTTGTATATAGGTTCTGGAAAAACACTACATATTCCCTATTCCTTTCTATTTTGGAATACTTACATAATGAAAAACCGAAAATTATTACTCTTACTCTCTTTATGTTTGGATTTTAATCCATTGGCCACAAATTCATATTTTCTTTTAGCAAATAACATCTCTTTTTGACATTATCAAAAAGTCATTAATGATGTATCCCATTATCTTCTTATTTTGTTTATTTGCCTTTCCTCTTTCTTTTTATTCATTGGGACTCCTTGGACCCCAAGAAACTCAAAGATTTCGAAATTCCTCATTAAGGATACTCATTATCCTTCTAGATGCATCTAAATACATTATTTCACATTATATTGTTTATTTCTTCATTAAAATATATCTTTTTGAAGTTTCTCTTTGTTTCTTTTTTATTTTCCTTATTGGTATTCCTTTCACCATTAGGAATCCTTGGGATACGAAATTCCACCAAGAATTACTCCACTATACCTCTTTTCACTTATTTTCCATATTTCATTAATATTTTCAATTTCTTTCTTAATAAAGAAATACTTAATTGATCTTTTCTTTTCTTATTGCTCTCTTTATGCAACTTTAGACTCCTTGGAACCCAAGGAACCTAAGAGGCACGAAATTCATTCTTGGATTACATTCCTTTTCCTTCTAGAGGTTTCTACCTCATCTCTCTTTTCGCAACAACTCAATTATTCATTACTTAATTGAATTTCCTTGTTATTGGGCCCAATAGCCAATAAAGCCCACAAATCAAACAACAAGGCTATTTTAAATGAAATCCATTTATTCACAACAAATTATATCATTATTTGTCCAAATATATTTAATATGAGAAATTACATTTCTCACCAAAGGAACCCAAAATTTGGGGTTGTAACATCCTTCCCCTCTTATGAGAATTTTTGCCCTCAAAATTCCATCAAGCCAGCAAACAAACATGATAAGTCTTCTTATGTCCATCAGGGCTCCCATGTGGCTTCACCCTTTCCATGGTGTTTCCCAAGAACCTTCATTATCTCATTTTCTTCCATCTGAGTTCTTTCTTACCTTGGTATATCGTACCCTCATAGGTGACTCGGGACTTTTCAGCCTTTGAAAAGATGAATAGGTTTAGGGCACAACACCTGGCTTGGGTACCTCACATAGTGCTCTAGATCGGACTCACGCAACACATCATTTTATCCTGAGGGGTAAGGTTAACACAACCATCTCCACCAATCCATCTCAAATGGACCCATATATCGGGGACTCAGCTTTCTCAGCTGTTGCTTAGAGGGGTTGGATTTTCACATCACATATTCTCCCACAGTAAGCTGCATATCAGTCTGCTTTGCATCAGCTCGTGACTCATGTCACCACTGGGCTCTCTCTCAGCCATTGCACGATCAAAGCGACTTCATCTGCACACACTTGTGGTTCTTTTCTGACCTTCACGAGGCCTCCTTCACCAACATCATCATAATGAAGTGGTGACCGACACAACCTCCCTATAGAACTTCTTGCATCCCGATAAAGGCTATGGTGGTTAACATCACATCTTAAGAACTATCTCTATGTATCACCCTAAATGAGCACACATGCTCTCATCAGACCCTCTAGTCTGGATCATACTGTTCATTAGTATGGGGTGATAAACTGTACAAACACTGAGCTCTTCATGTATCTACTTCCACCTCATAGAAGTGAACCTTTAGGTCACATCAAGAACTCTTGAATTCGCATCATGGTGTAGTTGAACCATATCTTTTCATATGTAGTTCAACCAGATTTGTCCCTTGACAGAACTCTTCCTTTCTCATGTCATCTAGGTAAGGCGATATACCATAACCCATATTCTATCTTAACCTTCTTGGTCTAGGGAGACTAACAACATCCATAGTGATGAACTCCCAGTCCCTCTCGGGAACTCTTTATACTTTATATCCATGCACTGGGATGATGGTTTTCTTCCTTCACCTCCTGGCTTGCATGGCCACATGCTACATGCAACTTTGTTTTAAGCATCCAGAATGCTACCATCACTTACTATCTTTGTAGTATCAAGGTATATCATGACCTCCTGTATTGTTATGATTCCTCAAGCTTGATACCTCAGAAACCCTAAACCACTCTCAAAAAGGGTTTTATTACCTTCCTATCCAAAGAAGTGTATCTGAGGTTCTATCACCATCCTTTTACTACACCAAGGAATAAACTGGCTACTCAAACATATCTTATTACATCCGAGTGTTAGCCTAAACACATCTTCTTCTCAAACTTAGGGTTAGCCAAACAACCTCAACTTCTTCTAGCCTCTAATTAGGTAGCTAGATCTCAACTAGAGCATTCATTACCACCTCTCATCCTTAAGTGTTAGGTAACATACACCTCCATGTATTAAACTTATCATCTTATCTCAAACCCTAAGTCTATCTTCATCAAGAAGCTCAGAGCTCATCCTCACTGTGATCGAACTCGACTTTGGTTAACTTGCAAATTCCACATAGCTTCTGCTAAAAACATCCCTATTTCTCTTACTATTTGTAAACCATCCATGTATCGTTCACTCCACAAGGGTATGTTATTATTTCTATCCTCATACCTCATAGCAATGTTCCAACTTGCATCATCTTTTATCCTTGGTGTAAGGCATGCATTTTGTCCTATCTCTCACTCCCATAACAAGAAGAAATAAGCATTTGGCGTCCGTCCAAATACAGAGTTCTTCCCATTCCAGGAGTAGAGATGGCACATCCCACCTTGCCAGTACACCTTCAAATCTAAGTTGAAATGTGCAACTCATGTCTCCACATCACAAACATCATGATATCAAAATTACTTCCATAGGAAACTGGTCTCGAACTTACTGAGGTTTACTACACAATCCTTGATCATCTCCTCTAGGTCTATAGGGTGCCGACACTTTTGGGGGTCATCCCTCTTCCTTTATGCATCCAGAGAGTGCCCTACTCATCTTCCCTTTGGGTCCCATGAGTTCATGAAGGTGATCAATCTCCTAACCCATGGCCCCTGGACAATGATAGCTGTTACCTCCCGACCCTATGGTCATGTGCAACTAGGGAATTAGGAAACTCCTTCTTCCATCGGTCTTATCCCTACCTGACCCCAGGATAGACTTAGGATTCCATTATAGTACATGTTCAACTTAGAACCTTACCCCAATCCTTCATCATCTCTCCCTGCATTCACGACTGACTTTCATCCCTTCATGGGGGTCATGGCAACCTGCCTACCTTGGTCATACCGGTTACCTCCATGGTAACACACCCACATGCACTTAGAGATGGTTATCTAAGGGTCTACAGGTTCATTCTCATACCATGTACTTTTCACTTAGCTTCTCAAGATCTTCTGAAACTTCTTTAAGTTACCTCAAAACCAACAAAACTGGTATACATCCTACAAAAGGGTCCCTCTCCCAGGATGGGAGGGAACTACAACTCTTGACAACCAAAGTCACAATTGTCCTTATGTTTGGGGTCTACATCCCCATGAGCATGCCTAACCCAACATCTACTAAGGCACAGGAAAACCACCTATTAAACCATGCTAGATCATACTTGTTCTCTTTTCTCAACATTAGTTCAACTTAGTTGTGAGGGGTTCATCAAACATACCCTCAACTTAAGGGGTTTCCTATTCCTCTACACATGAGGAGTAACATGCTCAAAACTATAGACTCAAACTCGCCATGAGCATTGGATACACTGCTTCCCCTCTTAGGCCTAGGATCCCTAGGTTCTCCTTTGGATATCCAACTGCATGCTCAAACTCTTAACCACGGGTCAAACATGTCCAAGTTATGTCATGTACTCCCATGATCCTTTTATATGAGCAACACCTCAGAGTTGAGTCCTCCTCAAGGACATTCAACTAGGTATAAAACCTCACCACAGGGTACTTAAACCTCCTCAGGGTCTAAGGCACTCTTTATCTCATCCAGCAGGTAATCACTTATACCCTGGGTACTAGAAGCATCGTCCTCTCTCTAGGGTTTGGTTCCTCTAAAGGCAACCAAGATATCATCAGCCTCCAGGGATCAAGCATAAGGCAACCACTATCATCCACTTAGGTCGCATCATTCTCGACTCCCCACTATTCCTCAAGTTTTGGGGTTTTAGACTTCCAACCTCCTTGTTGGGGTCCTGCTTCCTCTCTCTAGAGATAAAACCACCTCCAACCATACCTACTAGAGGTCCCTTCTCCATGAAGGCTCATGCTCACAAGCATACCCTTATGTGGTTGAAGCCTATACTCAACTCATGTTTGGCTCAAGAGCATCCATACCCCTTTCATAAGCCATCCATCATGATCTCTTAACCAGGATTTCATCAAGCTACACCCTACTTGCCTAAGCCCATAGGGTAACTATAGATTCTCTATCCACGAAGGATCAATCCTTTTCTATGGCATGCACGACCCTCTCTAGGGTTGGGTCGCCAAAGGTACTAGGTCAGCTACCCTCTTAAGGCATCCAAAAGGCATGACCAACCAAACACTCGGTCAATCATGACATCTAACTCATCATGTCATCTCTCTCTAACCACCATTTAGGGTTAGGGTTACCATCATCCTCAAAGGATGTGATAGGTCTCTACCTTTAATGGAGGTCTCTACCTCCAAGACTAACTCTCTCTACTCATCCTCCTACCAAGGAGGTCTATCCTTAGGTCTCTCCTGAGGGCAATGACAACTCGTGTCATACGACCTAAGCATGTATCTATTCCTTTTACGCTTACTCTATTAAGCTTATGTCCATGACATCTTATTTACATGCTTTTTATTAATTTGGTGGAGGATTTCTTAATCCCTATCAACCTTACCCATACCTCAAGAGGGTGAGGAGGAGAGAGAAAACCCTAATCCTTAAGGTCCTTAATAGAATTTGAGTTGAGAAGGGATGAACAAGATGAGAGAGTCCTAAAGGTATCTTATTTCGATTCATACCCTAAGACTTTGGCCAGGCAGTCACACAGATCCGGGAGTCCTCGTATTCTGACTAGTGGTGCGGAGAAAAATATTGCCAGCCCCCGGTCGTTATCCTTTTCTAGACACCTCGGTCTTTTGGATAATCCTCTAATAACTCCCTTGGGTTCTATAGAATTTGTAAAATTTAATAATTATTAAAGATTAAGTGAGGAACCTACGCTCTGATACCAATTGTAATGACCCGCCTCCCGGTAACCCCCAATTAAGGGAGACCCGAAGGTCAGAGCCGTTATTCAATTAAAAGGATCAATGGTTCAACAAATAATCAATAATAATTATGAAATTCTACTAACTAACTGGAATTTGGTATAAAATTAAAACTTTACTTACCTTTGAAAACCTTGGAAATCTATCTATCTTGGTCTTGAATTATTCTATCTAATCCTCCTTGCACTTTATTTCTTTTTCCACAATGTGTCACTTTACTGTTTGTTCTTTCAATTGTTGTTCCTAAAATGCCGACAAACAAAATGTCAGTCAGTATATCGAAATATACTGGTATGTGGAAACAACCAAAATCTTGCAAATATGGCTAACAATTTAATAATCACAATCAAATTAATTAACAAGCCAATTTACACTTTTTAGTATGGCATTCTCCACCGCTTTTTCCCTAACCATGAAATACCCACCTGAGGGTGCCCTTTGCCAATGACTTAAGGCCACCTTCTCAATCCCGAGCTTGGTGCCTGGGGGTCACCACTCATGGTGCCCACTAGTCATGCAATATCATAGGCCACCTTCTCGGTGCCTGGGGTCACCACTCAAGGTGTCCATTGCTCTACCCATCTGGGCCTGACGTTTGGCATCATCCATCAGGGTGGCATGTAGGTTCGAGAATCCATACTTCTATTATTAATGTGATAATCATAGTGACTTTATAATTTGCAAGTATGAACATCCAGACTGATAATTTGCATTCAATGCGATTAACCATCCGAAAAATCATCGGGAAACTAAGGCGGTTATTCATAATTAACCACATACCTGTACATGCAGATTTTGAGACAGAATATTCCAATCAATTAAGACATCCAAGCAAGTACACGAATCCTGAAATCACATTCAATAACTTTTATCAAAATCTATCCAACCATATGGCTACTTAGGGTTTCTATTCCTTTTTAGGGTTTCTTTGTAATTAGGGTTTTACTTCACCATACTCTTTTAAACCCTAATTCCTCATCTATCCTTTACGAAAGTTATTAAGGTTCCCTTTTATCAACTCATAATCTTAAATTCAGATTTAAAGCACAGTTAACCATTAATTAAGTTCATTAAGCCTCTCTTCCATTAAAGCTACCATCTTTATCCTTTTAATCCACTAGAAAACCCTAATTTCTATATTAAGGATATTTATCCACAATTGGGAACCTTTTTACTCGAAATATATTAGAACCATCGTACCTCGACTTTGTACATGAATTTAACCAATTCAAATCATTAAGGATCATAATTACCAAAGTTAGGGTTCAATGTTCATTAAAGCATATGGAACTCTAAATTAACCAAATTATGCATGAAGATCATCCTTTTAAATCTAGTATGCCCTTTTTATTAACAACAGGTTAATATCTACTTTAATCATCCATTAAACCCTATTAAATACTTTAATCATCTCAAACTAGGGTTTTTCAATGATTAAACCATTAAAGATAACATCTTTACATACTTTTTGAATAGAAAGCATAATTAGGTTTCAAACATAATTTATACATGTTCCTCTCGTTCTAAGGATCAATTTTCATGTATTAACTTTATTCATCGGAGCTTCCTAGAAATTTCTATGATTTTTGTAAGTTTATCACTTAATTGACCAGTTAGAAATTGACAATTCAGCGTTAAAGCCTTTACCAGTATTTTGTGCAGAGAAAAGGTCTCGGCTGCCCTTGGGTCTTGTACACGTGATGAGGGGTACAAGAGTCATTTGACTCTTTCCCTTCTTCCTCTGCGCGCCTGCGTCTCTGTGCGCACAACGCTGCCTCACACGACTGCCTTCGGGCGATCTGCTTCCTCCGCGCCCACCTTCCTTCCTTTTCAGCATCTCTCTCTCCGGTTGTGCAGCCCCTAGACAGCGCCGCTCTCCTCCAACAGCATGCCCAACCCCTTGGGTCCCCTGGGATGGCCGGTGTAGGGCCTGCGGCCGCGGCTTCCTGACGGCAGTCTGCCCAGGTTTCTTGCCATGCAGGTGGCTGCTGCATCCCTTCCCAGAAAGAGATGGTGCTCGCACTCCTTTTGGGATGAAAACAACACCAAGAAGGTGGAGAAGGCTAGATGAAGCTGGTTGCCGGTCAGTTGCTAGGCCATGATCTGCTATGATTGAGTTGCAGGTCTGTCTGTGGCTTCTCAAGGCCGAACGACGGAAGAAACTGGGACTCATGGATTCACATGGTTCCTGCTTGGGCCACTACGGATAGGGCCATGAATTCTGGTGGCAAGATGCTTACCTGGGTTCCTATATATATACTCACATCTAAGGAAACCCTAGGGATCGTTCTTGAAGAGATGAAGAGAGGCCTCAAAGCCTAGACCTATATCTTTATGGCCGTGAGACCCACATGGGTGGGAGACACATAATTGTATTTCATGTTGCACACCAAAAAGAAAACGAAAATGCCCAAAGGCACTAATCATCATGCCTTATTCTCTAAAATCATGTCCTTGTATATAGGTTTCGGAAAACACTACATATTCCCTATTCCTTTCTATTTTGGAATACTTACATAATGAAAAACCGAAAATTATTACTCTTACTCTCTTTATGTTTGGATTTTAATCCATTGGCCACAAATTCATATTTTCTTTTAGCAAATAACATCTCTTTTTGACATTATCAAAAAGTCATTAATGATGTATCCCATTATCTTCTTATTTTGTTTTATTTGCCTTTCCTCTTTATTTTTTTTCATTGGGACTCCTTGGATCCCAAGAAACTCAAAGATTTCGTTTTTCCTCATTAAGGATACTCATTATCCTTCTAGATGCATCTAAATGCATTATTTCACATTATCTTGTTTATTTCTTCATTAAAATATATCTTTTTGATGTTTCTCTTTGTTTCTTTTTTATTTTCCTTATTGGTATTCCTTTCACCATTAGGAATCCTTGGGATACGAAATTCCACCAAGAATTACTCCATTATACCTCTTTTCACTTATTTTCCATATTTCATTAATATTTTCAATTTCTTTCTTAATAAAGAAATACTTAATTGATCTTTTCTTTTCTTATTGCTCTCTTTATGCAACTTTAGACTCCTTGGAACCCAATGAACCTAAGAGGCACGAAATTCATTCTTGGATTACATTCCTTTTCCTTCTAGAGGTTTCTACCTCATCTCTCTTTTCTCAACAACTCAATTATTCATTACTTAATTGAATTTCCTTGTTATTGGGCCCAATAGACAATAAAGCCCACAAATCAAACAACAAGACTATTTTAAATGAAATCCATTTATTCACAACAAATTATATCATTATTTGTCCAAATATCTTTAATATGAGAAATTACATTTCTCACCAAAGGAACCCAAAATTTGGGGTTGTAACAGTATTGGTGGCTTGGTTTAAAGAAGGATGTAGTTGAGTTTGTTATGCGGTGTCTAGTGTATCAACAAGTTAAAGCAGAACACCAGAGGCCTATAGGAATATTGCAACCCTTACCTATACCATAGTGGAAATGGGATCACGTGACAATGGACGTTGTGGTTGGTCTACCCAGAATAGCTAAAAGTCATGATTCCATTAGGGTGATAGTTGATAGATTGACTAAGTCAGCACAATTTCTTCCTATTAAAACAACATATACTGCTGAAAAACTTGCACAGATCTACATAGATGAGATAGTGCGATTACATAGAGTTCTAGCCACAATTGTGTCTGATAGAGGTCCCATGTTTACAAGTCATCTTTGGGAACAACTACATAAAACCTTGGGTACACAGTTAAAGTTTAGCACAACTTTTCACCCTCAGATAGATGGACAATCTAAAAGGACTATACAGACTTTGGAGGACTTGCTTATGGCATGTGTTCTTCAGTTTATAGGAAGTTGGGACTTACACTTGAGCTTAATAGAGTTGTCTACAACAATAGTTATCAAACAAGTATTGATATGGCACCATATGAAGCATTATATGATAGACAATGTAGATCTTTGTTATGCTGGTATGAGACAGGAGAATACCAACTTTTGGGTCCTGAATTAGTACAACAGACAACTAAAAAGATTAAAGTAATACAACAATAGTTGAATGCTGCACAGGATAGACAGAAGTCATATGCCAAAAAACTCCATAGACCTTTAGAATTCCAAGTTGGAGACAAAGTATATCTCAAGGTCTCTCCTTGGAAAGATGTTTTCAGATTTGGGAAGAAGGGTAAGCTAGCTCCTAGATTTATGGGACCTTACCCAGTGAAAACTTGGATTGGAAAGGTAGCCTATAGGTTGGAGTTGCCACTTGAGCTACATAGACTACATCCAGTGTTTCATATATCTATGCTGAGAAAGTATCATCCGGATACAAAGTTGGTGTTGCGAACTGTAGAGGTAGAATTGAATAAAGATATATCCTATTTGGAAGGTCCAATGATGATTCTTGACATAAGAATCAAGAAGTTGAAAAAGAAAGACATAGTTCTTGTGAAAGTTCTCTGGCATCATTGTGGCGTTGAAGAAGCCACATGGGAGCTGGAGGAAGAAATGAGGAGGAAATACCCTTCTCTTTTCTCTTGATATTTTAGGGACAAAATCCATGTTAGGGGTTGATAATTGCAACATCCCTGGCCTGGGTTATACAATAAACCTAGAAGTTTTGCTTAAGAAAGTTATTTATAAACTTGTTTTAATATTTTAAAAAGTAATTAAGACTCAAGGAGAGATTAATTTTCAAGTTTGAGCTTATTTGCAAACTGTTTGTGCATTATATGATAGTTTGGGTGTAATTTGCAATTTACCGAAAATGAGAGCTTATATTGAAGTATGTCACATTTTGAACATGCTTCAAGTGCTTTAGCATCATAAGAGAGAGTATGATGCTAAGGGGTGGCTTGTGGAAAGCCTAAGCTTCAAGTTGGAACTTGTTTGAATAATGCTTGTGGCTTGTGGAAAGCCTAAGCTTCAAGTTGGAACTTGTGGAGAGAGAAATTAGGAGGAACCATGTTTGAATCGTATTTGAGTGGTAGCATTCTTGGTGATGAAAAGACCAAGAAGAGTTGTATAGTTGAAACTCTAATTGAGTTGTAGAGCTTATATGGGAGTGCCTATTGGCAAAGGAGCCATAGAGGAGGTTCCATACCGTTTTGTCAACTATTCTCCTTTTTCATTAGGGGTTAAGCATCTTGTAACATACCAAAATCTGGGCATTTTGCCTTTTTGGTCCTCTTTTCTATCTTTTCCTTTCATTTCTATCCTCTTTGGCCTTTCTATTTAATTTGTGGACAATATGATGGTTTAATGAACATTTGTTCACCTTTTTCACCAATATTTGGGTTTATGCACAAATACCTCAATGAAAGCTTAATAATGGGTTTAATATGCAAAATATCCACTTAAGTGATAAAAAGAATAAATAAATTCATCCTAGAACTTTTTAGTGCTTTTTAGAATATGAAAAAGAAAGAAAATCCCGAAATATAAATAAAGGAGATGATAAATGCAATAATTGGGGATAATATGGAATATTTTGGATAAAAGAAGCTAATGAGGAATATATTGTTCCAAAAATATTAAATAGAAACCCAAGAAGATAATTTGGATAATAAATATATCAATTTCGTTTTCTTGACTTAAGAGTTGCTTAATGGCCAAGTATCATCTAATTTGGATAATAAATAAATACATAATGCCTTCAATACAAGATAATGGAAAATAAGCCAAGAAAGAGAGATAAAATATTTAATGCCCTCAAATTAGAAAACTATCTCCAGATTCGTAATCTAAACATAAAAATAAGCCTTTGAGAAAATTTGCATTTAATTTGGTCAATGTTTAATATTTTATTTTATTTAGGAGAGAGAAAATGATTTAAAGACCAAAAATATTAAATATATGTTGATAAAAATTAATTAATCTCAAAAACGTGTTCCTAACGTTTATTATTACTTGTATACCAAGTTTAATATTTTTAGGAAGTTTCTAGATGTATCTAATAAATTAAAAGGACAAATAAGTGATAAATTTTAAATGAATTAAATAAAATAATAAAGGTCTTCAAAAAAATATAATAATGCAAAATTCGTATTTTACATGTTAAAATGTATCTTTGGATGAGTTTTGAATCAATTTGGAAAATATTTGATGAGAAGATAAATTAATGAGAGAGGAAAGAGTAAATAGTAATTGGCTTAATTAACTAATCTAACTTTCTCAAAAGGCAAATCTAATTTTATATTCAAATTCTTCACACTTTAATTACCAATCCCATGATTTGGTATAGCTCTACTCTCTTAATTAATTAAATGAACATGGAACTCTAATATTTATATAAATGCCTATTGCATGGAAAAAAAGGAAACCCCCTTGACTCTTATTTAGTATGCCCTTCTATTTGTTTGACCATTGAGTAGAAAATGCTTTCCTAATTGAATTGGATTTTTAAATTCCTAATTACCATAGGCTTTAATAGTGGTATTTAATTAAACAAATTAATGTTTTTCTAAACCAAACGTAACGCAACGTTGTGTTACTTCCTCTCCCTCCAACGTGACCTCATGTTTTCCCCCTTCCAAAACAGACAACACCCAACACAACAATGGTCGCCCCCCTTCCTCTATGTATCCTATTTATCTTCCCCTCTTCATTCCTTTTCTCCTCAAACACACCAAGCCCTAGCCTCCCAGCCTACCCTCACCTTGCGTTCAACCATGGCAAGCAACGCCAGACAGAGTTGACGATCGTTGGGTAGCGTTGCCTCCTCCTCTTCTTCTTCCTCTCCCTGAATGATGCCTGAAACCGATGCCTTGATGCTGCGTTAGCATCACTACCACCTTCCATTCTGATGCTGCAACGCCACAACACCCCGACGTTGCGACGCCCCGACGCCCACAACATCACTTCCAGAGCAACTCTGACCCCATCACACACTGACAGTAGGGCATTGTAGCCACCAAGTGCAACGCCGTCGACCTTGACAGTGACGCCGTCATTCACAACCACTAGATATGCAAGACCATGACATTTGCAAACACCTCCATTCAGCCTGATGATGGTGACTCATTACATGCTGCTTCATCCTAGGTCACATGATCATAGAGAATGTGATGATGTGTTTGGTCCCCATCTTGTTGTGAATCAACCAGACATGCAACCCCCATGGTAACTCTAGACATGTAAGTCTTCATTTCACTTTCAATAGCTTTGTTTTAGAAAATAGATTATAAAGATGGGATAAGTATGGAGTAAGGATAATCTAGTTATTTAAAAGCATAACATGAACTAGTCAATTATCTTACCTATCAACTTTGTTGTATACAAATGTAAATATTAGATTGCATGAAATAAAACCTGTAATGATACGTTAAAGTGGAGACTTGATATTAAATAGATGATATTGTATAAGACTCGGGTGGATTCATATCCAAAATGATTAATGAATCACCCTAATTGCTTATTGTATACTTACCAAACCCTAAGAATCATTAGTGGGTGTATCCTTGTTTTAATGTATCCTTTACATTAGAAATCATATATATAGGTGCATTACATGATATTTAGAAATACATATGGATCTAGGGAACACTCTCATCTAAATTAATCCAACGGAACTTGAAATCTGTATAAAAATTCATCTAACGATATTGTCTTCTTAGGAATTAAATAGTAAAAAAACGAGATAATAATGTGTAAAGGAATATACTTTTATAAACATATATCTAGATGACATGTTAGTTGGATCAAAGCATGTGTATATTAGTGAACCTAATAAATATTCATATGGAATATACTTACACCAATGAACATGGTAAGCATGATGTTAGGAATAATATGGACTCACATCATTAAACCTATATTGGAAGCATATATATTATTATTCACATATATATGAGTTACATAAACTTATGTGACTAAATAGTGGTAACTAGAACTAATATAGATATGTAAAACATCACATATTATCTCAACAAAGATTAAAATCATAAACCCTAACATGACATTACATGATCGGGAATTGGGTAGTAATAATATAAAAATATAATAGGAATGCATACGTTCACTTTGACTTGGCTAATATACATAATGTGTTTTTAGGATGAAAAGTTGACTTTGTGGACCAAAGTATACTATTCAAGTTAACTTTTATGTGTGAAAAGAGGTATATGCATCAACACCTTCAGTTGGGAAATTATTTATACCATTACCTATGTTCCCTAATGAGGCTTAACCTAACTTAATCCATTATTCTTGAAACCTAATTTGTTCATGCCTCAAAATCAGTTGTAGTATTATCTTGTTTGGGTTTTTATACCCCACTGCCATGTGTATAAATCTTTTAATTAATCTTTCCATAACTCTTTTGCTAGCATGTAATTAAATGTTCTATTTAATTGTAAAGTTGAGGTACTTATGTACAACCACCCACAGAGGGCATGTATACAATCGCCCTAGGGGAATGTTTATGATTCTCCCCATAATATTATAGGTGCCTGAGAATGTCTTATTCTCCCCTCACCTAAGGTTAGAGGTCCGATAGGTGCCTCAACCCTAATTAGTTAGGTAGACATATTAATTTACATGCAAATCCTTTATTTACTTTTATTATTGGCAAGTTTCCTTAATAAAAGCCTCTTACTCTTGATGTCTCATCTTTTGATGAATCCCTAGCCTGATTTACTTGTTATATTTATCTTGTCACCTTTAGTATAGTTTAGTGATACATACTTTACTTCCCTTTTCCTTTGTGCTGGGTGCTTTCCTGATAACCTCCAATTTTGTGATGTTATCTTAGTAATATTCTTCAGTTTTCCACACTCTTTCTCAGATAAAGTAGACAAAATCTCTAACTATTCTCTTTTATTGCAAACATACTGTTAGATTAACTTTTCTCCTTTTTACTTATAGAAAAAGACACAAAAAAAATCACAAAAGACTTAAACGGTCCCATGACCGCATGAAGCCAACCGGTCTCAAGACCGCATGAAGCCAAACGGTCTCAAGACCGCATGGAGTCATACGATCTCAAGACCGCATGGAGTCAAACGGTCCCAAGACCGCATGGAGTCATACGATCTCAAGACCGCATGGAGTCAAACAGTCCCAAGACCGCATGGAGTCATACGGTCCCAAGACCGCATGGAGTCATCCGGTCCCAAGACCGCATGAAGCCAACCTGTCTCAAGACCGCATGAAGCCAACCGGTCTCAAGACCGCATGAAGCCAAACAGTCTCAAGACCACATGGAGTCATACGATCTCAAGACCGCATGGAGTCATACGATCTCAAGACCGCATGAGTCCAAACGGTCTCGGAGTTCAAATGGTCTCGGAGTCCAAACGGTCTCAGACTCCAAACGGTCTCAGAGTCCAAACGGTTTCCAAGACCGTTTGGACCCAAAATTTACCAAACCGTTTGGACTTCACTTAAGGCCTATAAATAAGACCCAAGGGGTCCTCCCAAAGACATCAAGTTTCAGACGCCCAGAGGCTGCCTCCATCACTCCAGAGCTATTTCAACTTCCATCCTCTGCCCGAAGGCTGCCGGTCTGAGATCCAACTTCCATCTTGAAGTTGCTTTCTCTCTCTTCACCAAAGAAGGTGGGAAGAGGAGATCTCATCATCAAGCAACCTGTGAAGACTGAAGATCATCAATCTCTCTCTCTCTAAGGGGTTGACTTTCCTCTCTCCTTTGTGGGGATGACGCTCTCTCTCTTCTCGCCTCCTTCTTTGTCCTAGCTATGAGCGAGTAGTCTCTTTCACTAGGGTGCGGGGAGTAGCCCCGCTATCCATGTTTTCATTTCATGTAATGTAATCCATAGTTTGCAATATAGAGTTGTTTTCTTTTCAGTTCAACATCAATCGTTTAATGAATGCTTGTTGCTTGATCACCAACTTGTGTTATCTTTTATCTTTTAGTACGAATTGTCTATGTTTGTACTACTAGATTCGAAACTCGATTGAGTGTTGGTTCTTGATGCATGTATCCACCATGCATCTGTTTCGGTATCTAGGAGTGTTTTTCAAGAAGTGCAGTAAACTCACTTACCATCGTTGTACTTTCATACTATGAAATGGAATCAATTGACGTATGAAAAGTACAACCTTGATAGGTCGAGGAACACACTTTGCGAAGGGAATGATGCAAAGTAGTTGACCATTCATTCGGGGATGGCTGACTTTGCAACATTCCCGCACTTCTCATAGTTAGTTCTCCGAAAGGAAACTAAGTCTACAAAGATACTAACTGTTTTAACTCTTGTTGCAGGTTATGTTTTATATTGCATGTTTTGATCCATGTATAGTGGCGGTGAAAACCGATCACATCCTAGTGGTTCCTTATCATTTTTTAACATCCTTAAATTTACTTGCTTGATTTACTTTACTTGCTCTTAGTCTATAAACAACCAAACCAACCTTTTGATTTAAATACCAACTATTAAGAGATTAAGTGATATTCCAACGTTTTCCATCTTGTTGCTCTCAACAAGACCGTTGTCCCGTGGATTCGACCCTTAACTATATACTACGATAAGACTTCCGTGTATCATAGCATACGTGGGTGGAGTTCTCAATCTAGTGTAAGCAAGGCTAAACCTAAAGACTTACTATCTTTAGGATTTTTAGTGGTGCATGCAATTCCACATAAGTGGAAGCTCCATCATTTCCCAACCACCCAGGAGTTGAGTAAGGTGATGGATATGGCATGAAGATCGTAGCTTTGGCATGGACTTAGCTGATGGATATGTTGCTCATAGATAAAAATGGAGTAGTATAGACTTCCCTCTACTGAGATCCTCTTTTTTGTATAAAGCATGTACACCCATATTGGGAGAATTTTTATGTACACTTTATTTAAATTGAATATAGTCAAAATTTTATCTTCCGCTGCTATCCCAATTGGATTTTGTTTACCATTGTTATTAGTAGAGAGGTTGATTGATTTCACTTCTTTAAACATCTCAAGAAGGTGATGGATATCAGTTTACAACTTTCCTTAGAAAAAGTGTATCTATTTGTGAACAAAGTGATGTTGAGTTGAAATATCTTGCTCAACAAGATAACTAATGGCTAAAATATTATCCCTAGCTTATCCTCAAGATTTTTGCATATCAAGATAAATATGTGTGCATGCATGTACACATGTCAACCATGCATGGAAACATGGAACCTAGTAGTATAAGGTGATGACACCTCTTATGCACTCTCTCTCATGATCCTCAATTATATATATCACTCCTTTCACCTACTAGTGAAACTTTTCAAATCCTACAACCCTCTTTGTCTTAGATATAATGCATAGTATCTGAGGAGAAAGGAGGAGATTGAGCCTCAAGCTTAAGGTGATGCCAGGGCCATCTTCAACCTTGGTTGAAGCATGAATCTCAGGTTGTGATTCTTCCTTTCTTTTCTTCTTCACCAAGTCCTTATCTATGGATTGTTTGCATATAGAGGAGTTCTAAACAAGTCTTGGATCTTTGATAAGTTCATCTTCAACCTTGGGAACGTGAATCTTTGGAGCTTGGAGCTTTGAAGTTGTTATTGTGGTGGGTTATATAACTTGAACCTAATCATGTTATTATTCACCTTCAATCTTGCTATACTTGATGATCTACTTTCAATTTTGAGATTTCTTGAATAATTGTTGAATCCATGAGTTCTAATAGTTGCATAGGACTGTTGTCCATGAATTAGGATAGAAAGGAATGAAAGTCTACATCTTGAATATGATGACATCATCATGGCACAAACCGCTATCGGGTTGAAGCACCTCTAACCAGATATGGTGATGAAACCCAATATGGTGATATAAAACCCGATATACATTAGAACCCCACACCCCTATCGGTGTGTACACGGGTTGGTGGAGACTAACCAGTTGTCTAGGTTGTCACTTAACACATGGTGAAGGGTGGGCCTATACCATGAAGGTTTGAAGAGGTATGAGCATAAGGGTCTAACCCGATATGTAAACCCTAATTTTGAGCAACCCGATATATGTGACAGACACGTACAACTCATGCATGATATGGTGATGAACCTACACCTCATGCACAAAACGGTGATCAAGGGTACACCTCATGCACGATATGGTGATGAACCTACACCCCATGCATGATATGGTGATCAAGGATACGCCTCATGCACGATATGGTGATTAACATACATCTCTAGAATGATATGGTGATGATCAAACATCTCTAAATGATATGGTGATGAGTATACACCTCATGCACAATATGGTGACTCACACACGCCCCTCTTGCCTGATAAGGTAATCAAGCCTACACCTCTTGCCCGATATGGTAAGCAAGCATACACCTCTTGCCCGATATGGTGGAAGCACCTCAAATCCAATATACCTGATGGAGTAACACATGAAGTGTGTTATGTCAAATGATACATTAAAATGTATAGATTTTAATGAATTTTGATAAATGCATGCCAATGTACCTTGAGGAAAGGGTTGATCCAACTTAATAAAGTATGTTGTAATCAATATCCTAGTGAGGATGAGAAAAGAACTCATACTTGTGTGATAATCTTTTAACGAGCATACATTGATACTCAAGAATATGTGTGGAGCTATGAATTAGGGTTTTGATTCTTGATAATATGAACTTGAAACCCTAATTGGCTTGAAACCCTAATTGTCTTAAAACCCTAATCGGCTTGAAAGGAAAACCCTAACCCTAATAATGGGAAGGTTGTATTTCTCTTGTATTGCATGGTGATGTTATGTACTTGATATTGTTTTTATGATGAAATACTAATCATGCAGGTATCATGAGATGATGAGCATAGCCAGGTATGAGCTATGATGTTTCATATAATACAAATTAAATGAGCCTTGTAAGCCATGTGGAATACTTGTGCAATAAGTATAATATATACCTGGTCTAAGGACCTAGAGGTAATAATTACCTGATAAGAGGTGACAAAGTTCAATGATGAACTAAAGGTTTGAATACCCAGATCTAGCAATCGTGATGATGATAATGTTAAGGGATGAGAATCTCCAATAATGTGATAAGGGACTGATATTTCGAGTGTTATGCATTCCATGTGTTCCAAGGATTATGAAAGTACTTGATAAATATATTACACCTTTTTTTGTAGCATCTTTTATAATCCATGCTTGTAACTTGGTTGATGCTAAAAATATTGTAATGCGCCTAATTAATCAATGGAGCCTTATCATGTAGTTGTCCACGCCTTGGTTGATGCTAAAAGATATTATAATGCACCTAATTAATCAATGGAGCCTTATCATGTACTTGTCCAGGCCATAGATCCATTTAGTGTCAAGATTTGCTGAATGATGAAACGAGTTTAACTCAGAGTGCATGTTTTTGAATATGTGGGGGTGACAGATGAACATATCCTTACGTCCAGATTGGGATTTCTGTGTGATCTCCCAAGGAATTCCAGGGTTTTTGTGTGATCACCCTGATGAAAATGTACTAGGGATTGATGTATGATCTCCCCGAAGAGAGTGCATGTTGCGGATGTAGCTCTATAGAGAAGATGCCGCTATACCCCGACAAGCTGCTTGTAGTTTGACATGATTTCACTGCCACTGGTCCCGTACTAACCAAGACGGGTGAGGCCTTGGTAGCCGACTCTTCCATTGACCTTGTATGGTACCGATTTCAACTAAGCGGTGGTCATTTGGAGCATGAGCGGTATACCTCATCTCCTCTGGGAATAAGTGTGATTGTGAACATGTAATCAGCCATGTAGCGTATTTTCTTAAGGTATGAATACATATACATTGGTTGATGCTTCTGTTTGGTTTTAGGGGAGGCAGATAAGGCAGCTGAAACAAAAAAATTCTCCTCCCCAAACCCAGAACAAGGAAACGCGTCAACATCTATACAATAGGAAAGGATGGTTTGGGAATCGTACCTTGTCCCGAGGCTTGCTCAGCGACAATACCTCACGCCTTGCGCAGTCTTCACCTCCGATCTTGGACAGTGTCTGTGTAACTCTTGGTCGCACCGGGACTATCGACTCTTGGTCTCTCTAGGACTGTCGGGATTGACAGTTGTCCTCCGAGTGACAGAAATCTCCCGCCTCTGAAGTAGTCCACACGGACCACCTGGAACTCCAATCACCTTGTCCCACAAGGAATTGGAAGGAGTCGCACCCTCCTGTCAGCATACTAGTCACTGACACACTCTCCTGTCACCAGTTGCTTTCTGTAGTTGTCTTTCCCTTGCTGTGCTTCACTTATCGAGTAGCACTTGCTCGGGCTCTCTCGGTTACCAAAACCAAAGAGAACGACAACTTTACAGAGCAACTGGTTGCACTGAGTTGTACTTTGAGAAGCCCCCAATACCCCTATATATAGGAGGGTCATGGGACAAGGTTCTCTATCCCGGGCAATGTGGGACTAAAGCAGGAGTAGAAGGGTTCGAGATTTTCCACAAAAACAACCAACTGCACAACCTGAACCGATCGTTTCATTTTTGAAACAGTCGGTTGGGGATCTTAGCCGGTCAGTTGACACCTCAACTGATCGGTTGGGACCCATGAAATGACCGATTCACTTTTGAACCGATCGGTTCGTGGTCCTGGTCAGTTCCCGATTGACTTTTCTTCTTTTATTTCTAATTGGTACCTAATACCAATCCTTGTTCCAATCAAATTAGGCAAGTGAAACGAAATGAAATTTCTCACCAATCCTACTTTCCCAACTTGCTCGGTTGGACCAGTTGAACTGATCATTTCAACACTTGAACCAATCATTTCACCCTGTCCATGAGCCGATCGACTCACCACCTGAGTCGATCGGTTCACCAAGCTCATTCGATCGGTTCATCACATGAGCCGATCGGTTGGGAGTGTAGATTGTGCATAATCAGTCAATTGCAGTTTCAATCAATCTGATACTCTAATCAATCAGTCCAACACCTTGAACATTATGACACTGAGCTATCAATTGATTGAGTGTTTAATTGAACTACTAAACTCCTTTAGTAATAAATCTAAACATTGTTTGTGGACAAAACTCCTCTTCCAGGTTAAATCCTATGTGTGTGACCCTGCAGTTCCTTTTCACGTTGGCAGTGAAAGTCCATAACACTTATGACTTCACAAGCAAAGAGCGGTGCCTAGTCACACATCAGTGCTACCCAAGTGAAATAAAAAGTTGGAGAACAACTTTCAATCCTGCAATCCGTGAATGGTGTTACAGTGAATGTATAATTCCTTTATCACTGATATCTCGAATGAACTCGAGGCATGGAACAGTCATCCTGTCAACGTTCATTTACTTTCTTGATCTCAGAGTAGATTGGAAGAGATATGTATGACATCAATATCACATACAGATTCACACATGCATACATGCCTTTCTCAATCCTACTTATCAAGTGGCCATGGATATCAAACTCCCTCAGGAGGGACAAATCCCATATCTATCACTCACCCCTCAAAAGCCCCATGTGTTAAAGCCACCCAATCATCACCTTTATAACAACCCATATTTCAGGACTGTGTTTGATGATGTCAAAGTGTGCCCAAAAACATGTGTTGATTGTATTGATTTTAGGTCAAAGAATCACACTCACCACCATCAATGTGAGTACTGACTGTGACTACCATGTCATGGTTCCATGTGTCAAACTCACGGTGGGCCTGTCCGGTACACTTGTTCTCTAACAAGTACCTATGTATTTGGTTTGATATCTCTATATCATGACTAATGAGATTCTGTCATCAACCAACACCACAATCTAGTTTTGTGTGTCATTGCTGTCTATCTACCTTCCACAATGACATCTGACTAGGGACATAATGAGAATGTACAAACTTTTAGCATCCGTATGAGCTCATCGTTCAGGTCCTGAACCTGAAGGCATACGTCATTGAGTACTGTCATTCTCTAGACATTCAATATGTTCTATCACTATCACATATGATTGAACCATAAAGATTTGGAAGCTTGCCTTTGATGTTTATCAAATCAATCTTAATGTATCCCACCAATTATCCCATGATTGGCTCTCAGGGCATACATACCAATAGACTCCCACTTGCACTACGAGCCAATCACCCTTGAATCATATTCATAGTGATCTTCAAACATGTCCCACATGTTACTGTGCTCTAGTGCGAACATAGTGAGTTATGGCAACACCTTGCCAAAGTCAGTATCAATTGCATGTCTCACATCTCTTCGTTGTACGTCACACGTATGAGATGGAGTTTTCGTAATATGCGATCTAGTATTCCTTTGCTAACCCTTAGCCACATTGCATGATCAAGGATTCCATACTTGTCATCAATGAGCGGAATATCTATAAGTTCATCTCATGAACTTCCAGATCCATATAGCATCCACTGTTATTCTCTTACACACGGATACTTGGCATTTTCCTTTTTAAATGGTTTTATTGGAACACTTCCAATTATCAACAAACTTTCACTTTTATATATATCCAATATATATATTGCGATTAATTTTCTGTCCTTTTCGGAAGTTCGCATCAGTGTAACTCTTTACATTGAACTCTTCCTTATCTCCATATAACTAGTACTTCTCAAGTACTTATCAAGTTCTCATGGTATTCCAGTAACCCTTACTGGAAGTAGACAGACATCCACTTGTCATGTATGGGCACATCATATTGCCATGTCCTACATACAAGATGATGAATGCATTTTGTTCTTTCCATGTCGATACATGCAAGATAATGGGATGATTACATACATGATATATCAATATCTATTCTTAGTGTTCCCATTCTTCATAAGAATTGGACACTTGGCCTTGGGATACTAACTCCATGTAACATGGACAAGTTTTCTCCCACTGAATCTGTGCACACTGAACCCTTCAGTACAGATTGCCAATGTATGCTTTCTCTTTTCAGGTCAAGAGATTTTCGAGAACTATCTCTATAGATCTCTATTCCTATCACATAGGAAACATCTCTATCTTCCTTAAAGATAATTTCCACTTTTGGATTTCCATTCTAGAACATTTCCATTTCACATCAACATGTGGAATGTGAATACGCTCCCACTAAATCACAGATCCTTCTTTATCTTTGACATATTAGTCAAACCCCTTTGACTATATCATCAAAGTAAAGATCCAATTCTGAGTTTCTTGTACTCAATCAATCACATTGATTAGTCCATTGTAACTTATAGACTTCATTTGCATTAGTGGATTCATAAACCTTATAGGTTGTGTCATGTACACATCCTTGTTTTATTCCTCATAGGAATGCGGTTTTAGTATCCATATGCCAAATGTATTAGTCATTAAGTTGCAATCAACAAGCATCATCCTTCTCAAAATGTTATCCATGTGTCTTAACACTTAAGATTCATTTGCACTTATGGATTTCATCCAATGGGTGCTACCATCAAGGTTATACCTTATGGTTCACATGGATGTCATTTAGGATGTAATGGTCATAAACCATAACTCAAAATTTGGTTCCTCATATTCATCTAGATAGTTGACTCATCACATGAACAACTCATCACATAGATAAACGAGGTGTATCCGTCAAGGATATAAGAACTTACAACTCCTTGTGATTCTTAATGTCCTTTATTAGTGTGGGGTATTCTTTTATTAAGAAGAATTCAGTTATTTGATAATCATTCTCTAACTCCTTAGAGTATGATTCCTTGTTGATTTAGACATCACCATGCCTTAATCATGAGTTCACTATGATACACTATCATAATCACTCATAAGGATCTCAAACATTTGGTCCAAGTATTTCATTCATTGATCTCATCAAGAATTAACACTTTACCAAATTTGCACTTCATCTATGATAATCTTGAACACTTCAAGATATACATATTGGTATTTCTCTAAACACCATTTGAAGTATTAGCATTTGTTCCAATACGTATGTAAATACATCACATGTATTATACCTAATATCATTCTCCCACTACCATTAGTGAAGATTGATTAATCATGTTCAAGATATTCATGTCTCTTACTGGTTTTCTAACCAAAAGAGTCTAGATTTATCCATCATATGGAAACTAGATATGAATTTCTCATGATTTATGCTAATTTGATTGCTTAAGTCATCAATAACTTTAGGTGTCATTTTATCTTATGCAAATCAAATACCACAAGATAAACAAGGCATTGCCATAAAGATCATATCTTTGAGATTGAAACATCAACTTTATTAATTGCCATCATTGTCATACAATATGCAAAAAATTAAGTGTTTCTATCTATTGGAAAATATGAAAAAGTAGTTCATAACTGTATTACATACCTTTTAGGCTGAAAATAAACTAAAGTACTCCTATCTATGGTGGCAACACTTGCCCCATTTATTGAGTTCTTTACACTTTACATCTTGGTATCATATACCTCAAAAGTGTTACAAGTTTACTTTCATGACACCTTTAAGTAGAGACATTTGTTGCCTCCTTCTTCTTTTGTTCTTCCAGATAGAGAGGACAATTCCTTTTCCAATGTCCTGGCTTTTGACAATGGTGGCAATTGCCTTTCTTGGTCACGCCTCCCTTGGCCTTGAGAGCTGAAGACGACTTGGGCTCCTAGCTAGCATCAGAACCTTTCTTAGCTTTGCCCTTGCCCTTACGCTTGGACTTGCCTTTCTTGCTCGTAATCACCATCACAGACTTAGGCTTGTCCTTCTTCATATATGTCTCGGCTGTCCTCAACATGCCCAACAACTCTGACAGTGTCCTATCAAAGTTGTTCATGTTGTAGTTCATCACAAACTGACTGTAGGATTTTGGCAATGATTGTAGTATCACGTCAGTAGCCAACTCTTGGCTCAGTGGAAATCCCAGTCTTGTCAGGTGCTCCACATACCCAATCATCTTGAGCGTGTGAGGACCAACTAGATCTCCTTCTGTCATGGCACACTTGAACAGTGCCCTTGAGACATCGTATCTCTCTTGCCGTGCTTGATCTACATACATGTTCCTGAGATGTTGAATCATCTCAATGACACCCATGTTGTCATGCTGTATCTGCAACTCGTGGTTCATAGAGCACAACATCAAGCACTTTGCATCAATGGCATCATCAGAATGCATCTTGTAAGCATCCCTTTCTGCCTTTGGTGCATTAGGAGTAGGTTCCTCTAGAATTGGAGTATCTAGGACATAAAGCTTTTGCTCTTGAGTGAGAACAATTCTCAATGTCCTATACCAGTCGTGGAAGTTTGTCCCATTTAGCTTGTCCTTTTCAAGGATGGATCACAAAGAAAAGTGATTGTTGTTTTTTGCCATTTGTACTATAAAAGAAAAATATGCAATTTTAGTCCAAAACTCATTTTTGACTTATTTGATTGATTTGAAAAGTTGACGATATAATTAGGCCTTTAATTAATTATCGCTCCCACTATTTTAGTTCAAATTGATAGCCTTCACCATCAATTCGGAAGATTGCAGCGTACAACCTTCTAGTGGGCAAGATCCTGAAATCCTCTAAGTCATGGACCAGCTAGGACTGTCACCCACAACTTAGATCTCTTAGGTAGGCAACTCTTTCCAATTGCATCATATGAAACTCTTGATAAGATGTCATATGCAACTCCTTGCCATGATCATCTCCATGCCTCAAGGTGCTAGATCCTATCTAGGTCATCTTATTAAGTCCGACCCAAAGCAAACACGATGAATATGCACCCTGCTAGGGCAGACCCACATACCCATCCTTCACGCTTCCACGAGATAGACGGTGCACCACGCTAGGGCGTGCCCACACTTGGTCGATCAAGTTTTTCACGTGTGTCACATTTGGAAGGCATCTAAAACTTAATATTTAATTAGGGATTTGGTTTTTATATACATATACATATCCAATCACCACAATATATAGTACGTATCATATACATGCTATATCCCACTGAAAACATGCAAAATGATAAAAGCAATGATTATGGCCATCCTAATGTGATTCCTCGAGCCAAGAGGAATCACGGTCATCTAGGTCTACATCACATGCAACCTTTACAAGATGAACTATGTGCTTTGCCTTTCTGGGTTTGATCAACTCATCACATGAATGATTGGCTCGCCATCAGACTGGTCGGCTGGGTGCCACCAACCGATCGGTTGGCTCCTCCAACCGATCAGTTCGTTTGGTCATCGTGCATCTCATCATGGCCGCCACCCGCTCATCTCGCTCCTCGAACCGGTCATCAACCGATCGGCTCACTCCTTTCACCGATCATCTCGAACGTCAACTGATCGGTTCACGCCTTGAACCAATCATCTCAGCTGTCGTCAGGTTGTCCTCCATTCTTTGACATAACATGAAATAAAATTCTATCCTATTTTACATTGTAAAAAGAGAAACCTCGAGTTACATTCGAGGGGAGCAAAGGTAGGAAAGAAATCTCAAATTATTTCGAGTTACATCAAGAATAGGAGAAGGAAGATCGGTACGTAGACCGAGATGCAAGCAACCACATACAACCATACATAGATAGGGTTTATTGGCCATAACCACGCTATACATCCACCACAAAAATCATTTAAGGGTGACGTGTATCGATTGCATTCATAATACATATCATATATGTAAATTGGGATTTGTGGATTTAGGATTGGACATGCATAGAGCCAATTTTATTCGCATTGTATGCAATAAATAAAGGCGACAAACCAAAATCGATCATATCGATAATCCTAAAGTATAGAGTAGTTGACGTGGCTCTGATACCACTGTTGGGTTTTAGGGGAGGCAGAGAAGGCAGCGGAAACAAAAATTTTCTCCTCCCCAAACCCAGAACAAGGAAACACGTCAATGTCTATATAATAGGAAAGGATGGTTTCGGAATCATACCTTGTCCCGAGGCTTGCTTGGTGATAATAACTCGTTCCTTGTGTGGTCTTCACCTCCGGTCTTGGATGATGTCTGTGTAGCTCCTGGTCGCACTGGGACTGTCGACACCTAGTCTCACCGGGACTGTCGGGATTGACAGTTGTCCTCTGAGCGGCAGAAATCTCCCACCTCTTAAGTAGTCCACACGGACCACCTGGAACTCCAATCTCCTTGTCCCACAAGGAATTGGAAGGTGTCACACCCTCCTATCAGCGTACTAGTCATTGACACACTCTCCTGCCACCATTCGCTTTCTGCAGTTGTCTTTCCCTTGTTGTGCCTCCCTTATCGGGTAGCACTTGCTCGGGCTCTCTCGGTTACCAAAACCAGAGAGAACGACAACTTTAAAGAGCAATTGGTTGCACTGAGTTGTACTTTGAGAAGCCCCCAATACCCCTATATATAGGAGGGTCATGGGATAGGGTTCTCTATCCCGGGCAATGTGGGACTAAAGCAGGAGTAGAAGGGTTCGAGATTTTCCACAAAAACAACCAATTGTGCAACCTGAACTGATTGTTTCATTTCTGAAATGATCAGTTGGGGATATGAGCCAGTCGGTTGACACCTCAACCGATCGGTTGGGACCCATAAAATGGTTGGTTCACTTCTAAACCGGTCGGTTCGTGGTCCTGGTCAGTTCCCGATTGACTTTTCTTCTTTTATTTCTAATTGGTACCTAATACCAATCCTTGTTCCAATCAAATTGGGCAAGTGAAATGAAAAGAAATTTCTCACCAATCCTACTTTCCCAACTTGCTCGGTTGGACCAGTTGAACCGATCGTTTCAACACTTGAACCAATCATTTCACCCTGTCCATGAGCCGATCGACTCCCACCTGAGCCGATCGGTTCACCAAGCTCAGCCGATCGGTTCATCACATGAGCCGATCGGTTGCGAGTGCAGATTGTGCAGAATCAGTCAATTGTAGTTTCAATCAATATGATACTCTAATCAATCAGTCCAACACCTTGAACATTATGACACTGAGCTATCGATTGATTGAGTATTTAATTGAACTACTAAACTCCTTTAGTAATCAATCTAAACATTGTTTGTCGACAAAACTCCTCTTCCAGGTTAAATCCTATGTGTGTGACCCTGTAGGTTCTTTTCATGTTGGCAGTGAAAGTCCATAACACTTATGACTTCATAAGCAAAGAGCGGTGCCTAGCCACACATCAATGCTACCCAAGTGAAATAGAAAGTTGGAGAACAACTTTCAATCCGACAATCTGTGAATGGTGTTACAGTGAATGTATAATTCCTTTGTCATTGATATCCCGAATGAACTCGAGGCATGGAACAGTCATCCTATCAACATTCATTTACTTTCTTTGTTACGACCCCATTTGAGCTTAATTGGTAAACTAGGGTTTACCTAGACAATCGCAAAGATTAATTAGAATAATCATTCTTGAAATCTAATTAATGACGATAACACAATTAAGATGTTTTAACTATGATAAGAAGTCTAAATGTTCTTTTGTCTTGAGAATTAGGGTTTGAGAAACATAAACCCTAATCGGCCCAAAATAGGGTTTTGATGATACATGAATACAGAATTTAATAAGTAGAATGTCTCACTAAATGATTTTTAATATTTTATGTGTAACTCTGATTTACTCCAAATTTGGATATGATTTGAATATATATAATGTGAACAACATTGGAAAATATCAGAATTTTTGAAGAATGCTCTGACCTGTTTGTCGGCCGAGTTTCAAACTCGACCGATCACAATTTCAGAATTTTACAGCAGTGTGGTAATTGAATTTTATCTTTTTATTGGTATATCCAATTGATCTCAAATTTTAACAGTATTTGATAAATACAATTTTAGACACTCTGTTAAATTGGCATAATTTTTGGATGACTTTTGAATCCCTACAGTAAGGGTGTCGGTCGAGTTTGTGCAGGACAAACTCGGCCGAATATATTCTGCAGGCTGCAATATAGCAGTGCACTGTTCGATTTTTAATTAATTATTGGTAACTCCAAATGATCTCAAATTTTAACTGAAGCTTTATAGATCAATTATAAACAACGTGCTAAATTCCCATAATTGTTGGAGAATGTTTGATCTCTGACATAAACGAATTACAGTAACTTTTGTATAACTGAATATTCAGCCAATATAATTAAAGTTAAGTGTTGGGTCAATATGCAATTGACCCAAGCAGCTCAATTGACTTATATGAACGACCACACACACAAGCAGCTCTCATTCTTCGTCATTCATTCCAGAGAAACGAGCTCCTAGAGAGAGAGGGAGAATTAGGGCTTGAATGGAGAAAGTGGGGGAATTGCTGAATTAGGGTTTTGCGATTCCAGGAAGGGTGAAATCAAGTAAGTTCGGATTCCTTGCATAGACTTTTATGGTGAATCTTCTCTCTCATGTCAAGATTCCGTCCTTGCTCTGAATTGATCCAAGATGATGTCGAAATTCCCTCTTTTCTCACCCTTTCTTCATAATCCCTCATTTTCAAGGTTTCCGAGTTGAATGGAAGAAGAATTGGGAGATTTGCTAGGGATTTGATGGGAATTCGAGATTCCCTGAGTTGAGCTGCAGTTGTGAGGTGTTTTCACACCTTAGGGTGAGTGGGTTCTTCCTTCAAACATTCTAATGCACGAATTTGATTATAACATCCAAATTCCTAAATGCTTAGCATGCGAATTCTAAATCCTGAAATGTCCATTTGATTTAAGTTATTGTAAATTGATATGATATGGATTCCTTCTCTGTTTGAATGACTCCTAAATGGTAGATTCATATCAGATACGTATACAACACTTCCTAGTGAGGATGCTTTTAGATTTATATCAAATGATGTAATTAGGGTTTGACCTAATTGAGATATCGCTAGAGTTTCAACCTTATTGGAAAAGGACTAGTAATCCTATAAGTAGTTAGGATGTACCTCGTGGGTTATCTTAGTTGAATCTTATTCTGGATACATGATATCGCAGTGATGATATGGAAAACCTAAATTTAGTTAAATTTCCATGGTTTCATGTCTATATTGATTGCATACGATTTGTTGGAAATAATCTTTATTTAGTGAATGCTTATATCCTATGAAATCCTTATGAGAGCCATGTGACAAGTGAATGAGGTAAATGAAAAGGTGAATGAGGCAAATGCAACCCTAAGAGTAGGGTGTTGGCATGTGATGAATGAATAAGGCAAATGAAACCCTAAGGATAGGGTGTTCAACGAATCATGCTATGGTAATATGGAAGGTCTCGATATGAGATGTGGTGATGCTTAATTGTTAAATTGTATGTTTCTACTGCATTTAACTTTACATGCTTGTTCTCCCTGAAATGATATTTACATACTGTAGGGCTTCTTATATTGCAATATATATCTCGTAAATTGCAGGTGATGAGATATGACATGCCCTAGAAAGGGATGTTACTGAGACATGGTATATGTTGAATACACGAGCTATGATATTTATATGTTAATTAGTTAATAGACTTAGGTGCCCCAACACCGTAGAACCCCATTGTGCGGTCTGTACCTTTGGGGTGAAACGATCGATCTAGCCTTGTGCCTAGATGGTCGGGCTCGTGTTCAACAATAATCCGTGCATGTGTCACGGTGGCACGAGGTCAGACAGACAGTGTCCAACAACAATGCGTGCTTGTGTCACGGTGGCAATGGAGAAAAATGGGGGTTATTCAACATTAATCCGTGCTTGTGTCACGGTGGTAACCCAGACCCTCCGACTGTGCACTACAGGGTGGGAGGAGTCCAGAGCACTCAGAGTTAGTGCAGACAGGCCCTTGTGCGCCCGAGAGTCCTGTGCAGACCAGGACGGACAGTCAGACTTAGCATTTCCCGGGTGTGTCGCTAAGTCTTGTACGGTGGATTCGTAGTGCACTGCGAGTCTCATATGTAGAGTGCGCTGCATATGTTTGGGGCATAAGCTAAAATATGATTATATAGGTTCACATAGTCCCTTATAAATGAAAGAGTTAAGGAAGACTAGAGCATAGTCTTCTGGTAGTTATTCTTTGGATGCAATATTTACATTCTTCGATATTTCAATTATATTGTTTTAGAACTGCTCAGTGTAGTATTTATTGTTGTTAAATTTAATATCGTTTACTCAAATTATATCTTTGATCACATTAGTGCATTAGTCTGTTTCCATGAAGTACTCATTCACTGAGCGAGTAGGCTCACCCCTCTACTCAAATATTTTAGGGTTAATCGCGTGGACTTGAAGATGATCAGAGCGTCAGAGTAGATCTGCCACAGGAGTCAAGTATGAGATTAGTTGAGTCAGTCGGTCCTTGTCACTCTAGGTCCTCAGTAAGAGATAAGAGAGAGAGTTGTAAATACGATGTGTAATATTGTTCCTCCTTGATATGTATGCTAATTAGCAAGTTTAATGTGCTTAATGTGTGAAAGACATCGTGAATGTTTATACATGTATCTTTTCTGTTAAAGTCTGATTAGTAAAAGAAATGTTCAGATTCCCTTATTAAGATGTTTTATGTGGTTCAATGCGATGAAACAAGAGGTTAAAAGAAAAGAAAAAGTTAAAGGTGTTCTTTGTGTTAAATATAAATCCCATCTTACGCCCTAATCTCATGATTTGAGGAAATTGTGAGATCGGGGTGTAACAGCTTGGTATCATAGCTTAGGGTGAGTTGTCAAGGACCATTAAGTTAGTAAGTTAGAGTCCTAAGTGTGGCAGATAGGAGATGTTTGATGTTAGCTTTGGGGATTTGAGTATTTGGATATCCTGGCCCGATATCTGAGTACTTGGATCAGCCAGTACAAGCTACTCTGTCTATTCTCTCACGTATACCCTGGCCAGGTATACGGTGGAAGAATGGGCTAGAGATGAACCCTAGAAATGTAAGGGTTAGAAAACGAGAAAAGAAACAAGAATTAAGAGCATAAATGTAAAAGGAGATAGAATTTACATTTCATAATGTTGTTTTTGTTAGAAATGTATAGAAATGCTCTTATATGTTTGAATTGAGATATTTAATACTTTGAAATATGGGTCCTTAATATCTGTTGTACACTATGCAATTGTAGCATTTATTGATTTTATTCTTTGTAACAAGTAGACTAGAATTGACTTTTGAATGGGCTTTTGTTTCTATGGTTTTGCCTGCTGATTCGAGTGAAATTGACATCAGCAGGTCTGTTTAGGTTTTCAGTCTGTGCGCGGTTCGGCCGAGTTCGTGTTTTGGTCGGCCGAGTTCCTTGTCTAGGATTTCAAACAGCGTTTTGGTCGGCCGAGTTTGGTCTTGAATCGGCCGAGTTTCTTTGTAGGTAAACAAGTAGTGTTTCGATCGGCCGAGTTCCTCAGAGGATCGGCTGAGTTTCCTACTGATCGGCCGAAGTTGGTCGGCCGAGTTTCAGAACCTGGAAGGTGATCGGCCGAGTTCCAGAGTGATCGGCCGAGTTTCTGAGCTGTGAGTGGCAGTTCAGGAAGAATGTAATTCTTTGTAGTTCTTGGCTTCAGGACTTTAGGTTTGGCCTGGTCCGGTTGGCAGGATGCGTTACTAGGATCTAACGAATCCTATCTATAACATAATAAGAATATAATTGGAATAATTAGACCCACATCATAGTAAGAATGTACATACAGTAAGATGTTGAAACATATGAGCAAGATCAGAACAACTAAGAATTAGTTGAAACTGACATCTGAGGTTTAACTTTGGGGTCTCAAATGTGAAACCCTTAAGTGGGAATAATAGTACATGATATGAAGCTCATAATCAGTTTATTGATTAATATTATATGAACTATACATATGAAATATAGAAAAGATATGTGAAATGTAGGTATGGTTCAAGATAGCAAGAATCAATCATGATGAATAAATCATATAATAGAGTATAATGCTTTTATGAACTCTAAAGAAAAGGCTAAGTAGAAGAATAGAGTGAGCTTTCAATAGGTCCATAAAAGTAAAAAGGATCGATAAACATGTAATTCATAAGACTAGAACAACAAACTAGTTTCTAAGCAAAGGGCATAGGTGTAGTTTAACGAATGAATAAGTCATACAAAGGTAGACTGTATTCAGGAGAGAAAAACTTGATTGAAAGAGAAACTATGTTTGACCCATGCATGACCCACTTGATGTAAAAATGAAGAATATGTAATGTATTCAACATGAGTAAAAACTAATAGAAGGACTATTAATTTAGAATGTTAACTTCACAATAGTATAAAGATAAAGGTGGAAATATGTGCAACATGGTATACATGACCATACATATGAATAAGCAACATGGTCATAAGAGAAAAATTTAGAACTAAGGATGACGGGTTAAAGAGTAGTATATAGTAAGAGGACTATGAAACGTAAGAAAGGGTTTGAAATATGATGGAGAAGTTATAAAATAAAGAGGTTGTGAGATTCAAGCAAGTGCTAATTAATCAAATATCTCTGTTGATAACTAAGTAAAACTACATACGAGAATGTATTAAGGGAAGGCTTGAATACAAAAAATTCCAAGTCTTAAAATCATCTTCTCTTTCATGTATTCCTTATCGAGACCAAGGTGGGAATGAAATGATAAGAGAAAATGAATCATATATGGTGCATAACTACCTTGGTGGGGTCATCTAGTGAATGTAATAGTGACATACTATATGATGAAGTGCGATAAGAAATAAAATTCTTGTGTGATAGAAAGGATGATGAATAATCTATTCCTATCTTAAATCCTTCAATGTTAATAATATTTATCGTATATAATCATATGAAAAGGATAGGTAGCAAAAAGTAAAGAAGTAATGAATGAGCAGAGAGAGATGGGAAAAACACTAGCTTTGAGTAATATGTGAATTTGTTTTTACATGTATGATTTGTTGAAGGCATATTAAGGTATGAAAGCTGGTTCTATATATGATTTCAGTGTATGTGTGCAAGCTATATGCTAAACTAAAGGCGTATGATAGTTGTAGTAATTCATACCTGATATGCATTTTACTATTGTATATTTGTGATATGGTGTTACGGTTTGGATGATGTCAGAACATATGGAGAGATACCCTGAACAAGGTAGTCATACTTATTCACTCATATTAATAGAAAAGGATGATAATCAGATTATTTGGACAAGTAACCCTAATGAGGTGTAGCTTGTTATACCTAGCTCTAATATAACTGAGTGATGGTAATTGAGTATGATTAATGCTTGAATGACTGATACAATTGTGGATTACCTTATTACTGTTGAAACCCTAAAATGATATAATACGATGGTTACACTTTGAATTGTGTGTGGGCCCATAAGCCACAGATCCCAGGATCGAAACAGGATAGTATGAAATGAGGTGGTAATGCTTCACCTCATGCATCCATGACCCAATGGGGATGCCAAGAGTAGTATTGTGCAATTGATGGTTGAATCTAGTCTTTTAATTCAAGACTGTTTTGCTATTTGAATAGCACTTGATTAAAGTTTAAAACAGTATGGTGAACTTGCTTTTATCACTTAAAGGTGATACAGAACAATAGAACTCTTTGAGCAACATAAGTTGAGATAGTTGTATCAGAGTATCAGAGTTGCGCAGCGAAAGCGTGGTGGTTTATCTTTGCATTCTATGTTTGACTGTGGCATAAAGAATTTGCTTGATATCATTGAGAACTATTTGAAATATGTTGTGATTTAGTAAAGAATTAAAAGATCTAATGTTGAAAACTACATTCAGGTATGAAATACAAGAATATAATGACATGGAAGGTTTTAGAATCTTAGAATAACCTTGAATGTATCTTTCTTGTAGGTTCATGTTTCGAGGATGAAACATTCTAAGGGGGGGAGAGTTGTTACGACCCCATTTGAGCTTAATTGGTAAACTAGGGTTTACCTAGACAATCACAAAGATTAATTAGAATAATCATTCTTGAAATCTAATAAATGACGATAACACAATTAAGATGTTTTAACTATGATAAGAAGTCTAAATGTTCTTTTGTCTTGAGAATTAGGGTTTGAGAAACATAAACCCTAATCGGCCCAAAATAGGGTTTTGATAATACATGAATACAGAATTTAATAAGTAGAATGTCTCACTAAATGATTTTTAATATTTTATGTGTAACTCTGATTTACTCCAAATTTGGATATGATTTGGATATATATAATGTGAACAACATTGGAAAATATCAGAATTTTTGAAGAATGCTCTGACCTGTTTGTCGGCCGAGTTTCAAACTCGACCGATCACAATTTCAGAATTTTACAGCAGTGTGGTAATTGAATTTTATCGTTTTATTGGTATATCCAATTGATCTCAAATTTTAACAGTATTTGATAAATACAATTTTAGACACTCTGTTAAATTGGCATAATTTTTGGATGACTTTTGAATCCCTACAGTAAGGGTGTCGGTCGAGTTTGTGCAGGACAAACTCGGCCGAATATATTCTGCAGGCTGCAATATAGCAGTGCACTGTTCGATTTTTAATTAATTATTGGTAACTCCAAATGATCTCAAATTTTAACTGAAGCTTTATAGATCAATTATAAACAACGTGCTAAATTCCCATAATTGTTGGAGAATGTTTGATCTCTGAAATAAACGAATTACAGTAACTTTTGTATAACTGAATATTCAGCCAATATAATTAAAGTTAAGTGTTGGGTCAATATGCAATTGACCCAAGCAGCTCAATTGACTTATATGAACGACCACACACACAAGCAGCTCAAATTCTTCGTCATTCATTCCAGAGAAACGAGCTCCTAGAGAGAGAGGGAGAATTAGGGCTTGAATGGAGAAAGTGGGGGAATTGCTGAATTAGGGTTTTGCGATTCCAGGAAGGGTGAAATCAAGTAAGTTCGGATTCCTTGCATAGACTTTTATGGTGAATCTTCTCTCTCATGTCAAGATTCCGTCCTTGCTCTGAATTGATCCAAGATGATGTCGAAATTCCCTCTTTTCTCACCCTTTCTTCATAATCCCTCATTTTCAAGGTTTCCGAGTTGAATGGAAGAAGAATTGGGAGATTTGCTAGGGATTTGATGGGAATTCGAGATTCCCTGAGTTGAGCTGCAGTTGTGAGGTGTTTTCACACCTTAGGGTGAGTGGGTTCTTCCTTCAAACATTCTAATGCACGAATTTGATTATAACATCCAAATTCCTAAATGCTTAGCATGCGAATTCTAAATCCTGAAATGTCCATTTGATTTAAGTTATTGTAAATTGATATGATATGGATTCCTTCTCTGTTTGAATGACTCCTAAATGGTAGATTCATATCAGATACGTATACAACACTTCCTAGTGAGGATGCTTTTAGATTTATATCAAATGATGTAATTAGGGTTTGACCTAATTGAGATATCGCTAGAGTTTCAACCTTATTGGAAAAGGACTAGTAATCCTATAAGTAGTTAGGATGTACCTCGTGGGTTATCTTAGTTGAATCTTATTCTGGATACATGATATCGCAGTGATGATATGGAAAACCTAAATTTAGTTAAATTTCCATGGTTTCATGTCTATATTGATTGCATACGATTTGTTGGAAATAATCTTTATTTAGTGAATGCTTATATCCTATGAAATCCTTATGAGAGCCATGTGACAAGTGAATGAGGTAAATGAAAAGGTGAATGAGGCAAATGCAACCCTAAGAGTAGGGTGTTGGCATGTGATGAATGAATAAGGCAAATGAAACCCTAAGGATAGGGTGTTCAACGAATCATGCTATGGTAATATGGAAGGTCTCGATATGAGATGTGGTGATGCTTAATTGTTAAATTGTATGTTTCTACTGCATTTAACTTTACATGCTTGTTCTCCCTGAAATGATATTTACATACTGTAGGGCTTCTTATATTGCAATATATATCTCGTAAATTGCAGGTGATGAGATATGACATGCCCTAGAAAGGGATGTTACTGAGACATGGTATATGTTGAATACACGAGCTATGATATTTATATGTTAATTAGTTAATAGACTTAGGTGCCCCAACACCGTAGAACCCCATTGCGCGGTCTGTACCTTTGGGGTGAAACGATCGATCTAGCCTTGTGCCTAGATGGTCGGGCTCGTGTTCAACAATAATCCGTGCATGTGTCACGGTGGCACGAGGTCAGACAGACAGTGTCCAACAACAATGCGTGCTTGTGTCACGGTGGCACTGGAGAAAAATGGGGGTTATTCAACATTAATCCGTGCTTGTGTCACGGTGGTAACCCAGACCCTCCGACTGTGCACTACAGGGTGGGAGGAGTCCAGAGCACTCAGAGTTAGTGCAGACAGGCCCTTGTGCGCCCGAGAGTCCTGTGCAGACCAGGACGGACAGTCAGACTTAGCATTTCCCGGGTGTGTCGCTAAGTCTTGTACGGTGGATTCGTAGTGCACTGCTCAGTGTAGTATTTATTTTTGTTAAATTTCATATCGTTTACTCAAATTATATCTTTGATCACATTAGTGCATTATTCTGTTTCCATGAAGTACTCATTCACTGAGCGAGTAGGCTCACCCCTCTACTCAAACATTTTAGGGTTAATCGCGTGGACTTGAAGATGATCAGAGCGTCAGAGTAGATCTGCCACAGGAGTCAAGTATGAGATTAGTTGAGTCAGTTGGTCCTTGTCACTCTAGGTCCTCAGTAAGAGATAAGAGAGAGAGTTGTAAATACGATGTGTAATATTGTTCCTCCTTGATATGTATGCTAATTAGCAAGTTTAATGTGCTTAATGTGTGAAAGACATCGTGAATGTTTATACATGTATCTTTTCTGTTAAAGTCTGATTAGTAAAAGAAATGTTCAGATTCCCTTATTAAGATGTTTTATGTGGTTCAATGCGATGAAACAAGAGGTTAAAAGAAAAGAAAAAGTTAAAGGTGTTCTTTGTGTTAAATATAAATCCCATCTTACGCCCTAATCTCATGATTTGAGGAAATTGTGAGATCGGGGTGTAACATTCTTGATCTCAGAGTAGATTGGAAGAGATATGTATGACATCAATATCACATACTGATTCACACATGCATGCATGCTTTTCTCAATCCTACTTATCAAGTGGCCATGGATATCAAACTCCCTCAGGAGGGACAAATCCCATATCTATCACTCACCCCTCAAAAGCCCCATGTTTCAAAGCCACCCATTCATCACCTTTATAACAAAACCTTTTTTCAGGACTGTGTTTGATGATGTCAAAGTGTGCCCAATGACATGTGTTGAGTGTAGTGATTTCAGGTCAAAGAATCACACTCACCACCATCACTGTGAGTACTGATTGTGACTACCATGTCATGGTTCCATGTGTCAAACTCACGGTGGGTCTGTCCGGTACACTTGTTCTCTAACAAGTACCTATGTGTTTGGTTTGATATCTCTATATCATGACTAATGAGATTTTGTCATCCACCAACACCACAATCTAGTATTGTGTGTCATTGTTGTCTATCTACCTTCCACAATGACATTTAACTAGGGACATAATGAGAATGTACAAACTATTAGCATCTGTATGATCTCATCGTTCAGGTCCTGAACCTAAAGGCATACGTCATTGAGTATTGTCATTCTCTAGACATTCAATCTGTTCTATCACTATCTCATATGATTGAACCAGAAAGATTTGGAAGCTTGCCTTTGATGTTTATCAAATAAATCTTAATGTATCCCACCAATTATCTCATGATTGGCTCTGAGGGCATACATACCAACAGCTTCATTACTTTATACATCTCAGATTGATAGATGTTATACATGTTCTTCATATTCCTTATAAAGCAAATAGATGATCTATAGCTCAGTCATGGATAGTTAAACGACTTAAACAATGTTATTGCTTTGTAGTACAATTAAACAATGATTAAACATGCTTATTTCCATAAAAGATCCTCTGCTCAGTTTTATATTGTTTACCTATGATAATAATATTGTTGATAGAGATTTATATCTCTCGCTGGGACAATTGTCTCACCCCGTGGGTTCCATAATTTTTAGGTGGATGTGCACGCGGAGGTAGAGACCGTACTATAGAGGAAGGACAACAGCAACAGGGACAATAGTAACAGCTCAGGTTGGGTGTGATGTCTGTCATGTCTTGTAGACAGAAGTCCTATGTGTCGTCTCTATACTCTCATGTCCTTAGGAGTTAGATGTAATGATTTTATAAATGACCTGAGATTTTGGCTTGTATTCCTCGAGATTTTATGTTGTTGTTTGGGAAAAGCAATTGGTATATGATATCCTCGAGATAAGATGGTACAATGTATGTACAATGTGAACCATGATGTATATATTTCTTTGGTTCTTTCTTTAAGTGTTTCCTAACAATGGATCTCTTTGCAAAATGGTTTTAATTTTTACTGATTTTCGTTAATCCGCTGCTAATGGTTATTCCGCATAATTACTGGTGGCGAATCGGCTATCAGGTCATCACAGAAAGTACCTTCTCTATGAAGGGTTTGGGTGAAGCATTCTATATGAAAGGAATTGGGGTCTATGGGGATAGATCTGGTCTCAACCTAAGAAAGGGCACACACATTGGCAAGATGTTGAAGCGGTTCGGCATATAGGACTCAGTTAGAGAAAATCTATCCATGTTCTATGGGATGAGTCTCTCAAGAGCCCAGTGTCCCAGTTCTTATCAATAATGGAGAAAACATGAATAAGATGCCATATGAATATGCAATTGGATATATCATGTATACAATGTTATGTACTCATTCCATTATCTTATATGCTTTGGAAATGATGAGTGGATATCTATTAGATCCCGGTGAAAGTCATTGGAATGCAATAAAGAACATCCTTAAGTACCTGGGAAGCACTAAAAGGATATGTTCCTTGGTAATAAGGAAGAGTTGGGTGTAAAGGGTTACACTGACACAAGATCCTAAAATGACAAATAAAATTCATTATCACAATCTAAATTTATGTTTAAGCTTAACACGAAAATTGTAGAGCTAGAAAAGTTCTGAGATAGAGACGGTTGTTTAAATTCTACAATAGAAGCTGAGTATCTTGGTGTTTTGATAACAACAAAGGATATTGTATGGAATAAGAAGTTCATATAGATGAACTTATGGAAGGTTCCAACCACTAATGACATAGTAGAGATATTATGACAATGATGGAGCTACTGGTTAGACAAGGAATCCCAGATAGCATACTATAGCACTTCCATCTCATACGAGATGTCGTATAGTGAGGAGATGTAAAACATATAAAATACTGACTTGAACCAAAGGTTTCTAACCCCTAATAAAAGAGCATGCACAGTAGAAACATGATGGACATGTTAATATCACTTGGAATAAGATTTTTGGGTGATTGAATCTAAGTGAAAGTGGGAGTCTGTTGGTATGTATGCCCAGTGAGCCAATCATATGATGATTGGAATGTGACATTAGATACCTAATTTGATAATGATAAAAGTAATTTTGTCTATTATGTTTGTCTCAATCATGAGATGGTGGCATACATATTATAGATGTCTAAAGAATTATGATGCTTGATGACATATATCTTTAGGTTGATGACCTGAACAATGAGATCATATGTATGATAAGAGTACATACATTCATGTTATGTCCCTAATCAGATATTATTGAGGAAGAAAAATATGCGATAGTAAAACATAAGTCTAGAGTGTGTGTTGATTGATGAAAAAGTCTCATTAGTCATGATATATGATATCAAGTCAAGCATACATGTACATATTAGAGAACAGTGTATTGGATAGACCCACCTTGGAAGTGATACATGGATACCATGGACACCATGGAATGGTAGTCAGAATCATATCTCATAGTGATAGTGGTGATCATGGTTCTTAGACCTAAAGTCACTACACTCATCACATGTAGTTCATTGTACTTAGACATCATCCAACATGACCTTTGAATATGGGTTGCCATATAGGTGGTACTTGGGTACTCTGGGAATTGAGTGTGAGTGATGCAGATTCAATTTATCCATCCTACATGAGATTGATATACATGCCTCTTGATAACTGAGACTGAGAAATGTATGGCCATATTGATGTAATTCAATATGTGATATGTGAACTCACATGCATCCCATACAATCTTCTCTAGTTCAAGGAATATGCATTGAACATTGAGAGGATGATGATTCCATGACTCGAGTTCAATCTGGATATCAGAGACAAAGATACTATACAATCATGGTGACAATGATCACAGATTGTAGGTTGAAGTTGTTCTCCAACTTTCCAAATTAATTGGGAAGCAATGATGTGTTTCTAGATACCACTCATTGCTTGTTATATCATAAGTTAGTTATGGACATTCACAACCAACATAATTTGGGACCTATAGGGTCACACACATAGGATGCACTTAGAATAGGTGTTGATTCATGAATGATGTTTAACTTGATTACTAAAAGTGTTTAGGTATTCAATTAAACACTTGATTTTCAAAGTTGATTGACTGGACTCTGAACCAACTAGTTCAAGTGTTGAACCAATCGTTTGGAGTGTTAGGTCAGTTGGAAACAACAATTTGCTGAATATTTGCCTAATTAGACATGTGAAACGACCATTTCAAATATGAAACGACCATTTTACTTTTGAAACGACAATTTCAAAGTAAAACATCCATTTCATGATATGAAACATCCATTTCATGATGTGAACCGACCAGTTCATCATCTAGATTGTCCAGTTCAATGAATAATTCGATTGGATCAACAATTGATGTTGATGTCATGATTGTGGATTAATTGAATATTGAATGACAATTTGATTCTAAATAGGAAAGCTACTGAGATTACCTATTTAAGGATTGAACCGTCCAATTCACCTCTCAACCGATCAGTTGGATAGTGAACCGATTGATTCATTGGTCTTAACTTCCAGAAAATTTGCGAATTCCATTTCTTTGACTCACATACCAAATGGAAACCCTGATCCTAGCCTCTCCTATAAATAGAGGGTATTGGGGATTCCTAGACACAAGAATAAGCTCTAAAAATGGTTCTCCTCTCTGGTTGTGGTAACCAATAGATATCTTGAGCAAGTCCTACCTATAAAAGGGAGGGATAGCAAGGGAGAGACAGTTGCGTGAGAGTGAATAAATCATAACACATTGACATTTGAAGGGACAACTCCTTTCTGTTGGATCTAGTAGCACAAAGTGGAGTTCTCTATGGTCTGTGTGGACTACTATAGAGGTGGGAGGCTTTTGCGTATTGCTAGGAGGATGCCATCAACCGTCGTCACTGATGTTGCACTAGGAGGTTGTTGTTGATAGACTTATCGAGTGCTTCTTAGAGAAGAAGCACACTATTACAACAAGAATTGTTGCTGAACTTGCTCCAGGACCAGGTATAACTCTTGTTATCTTCCTTTATAGATACATTGTTGTTGATGTGATTCTGCTAGTTAGGGAATTAAGAATTAATTTTTTTTGTTTCTGTCGTCTTATTTGTCTGCCTGATTCCCAACAAAAGTTGTTTATGATCTTTTAAATGCAATGGAATGATCAATTAAAGGTATAACTCAATTGAAGATAACTTGTCTTGTTAAGATGATCTAAACATAATGCATCTATTCTAGTATAAAATATGGAATAATAAGAAAAACATGCATGAATGCAAGAGTTTTACTCAAATGACATAACAATGAATTGACAAGAAGATAAGAGGTCTAGAGGCTAGAAGAAGTAACCCTAATCCATGGTATCTTCTAATTTTGAAGTTTTATAAAAAAATAGAAGGATTTCTTTCATTTACTGAAATGCCATTATGAGTCAAATGGCTTGGTACATGAATCTAGATGCGAAATAAGAAATGGACTGATTTGACTTAGTGATGATATGTGACAAATGAACTATTAGTAAAATAAGTGTGAGGGAGTATTTTATATTGTCATGTTAAATATATTTTGGTTGAACTAAAATGAATCAAATAAACAAAATTAGACTATAAAGGATTTCAATGAGAGAGAAGTTTTATGCATAATTAATATACTATTATTTCCATGAAATGAAGGAAGTCTAGACTAATGAATATGAATTCAAAGGAAAATGATGAGAACCAGTAGATGGATCTAAGAACTTAATGCTAAACCTAAAATGATGACAAATGTAATGTGAATGAAGAGTGATAAAAATGAGAGATTAAATAATGCATATGAGTATAGTTTACTTCAATTATGAGATGAGGATTAATGATATGAATTGGTTAATAAGAATGTACCCTTTGATTGTAATTGTATGTTAGGACACTATATGATGAGGATCAACTACTCTGAGAAATAGCCTTCTCTAATGGATTTCAAATGAGATTTCATATGTGTTGAATAGTAGCCCTAACTGAAGAATGCTAAATAATACAAGAGGAGAATTAAGTGTGATATGAACATTTATGCTTGAAATATAATAAGATTTATTAAAATTGAATGGAATAAGTATATATTATATGATAAATCTATTCTAAGCATGATGGATGACATAATATGTTTGTATGGCTATTTTTTTCCAGTTTTAATGTCTTTGTGAATACTCAATGAGAATTGTGACATGGAATGAATTGATAAGAAATATTTTGAGATTGAATTAACATGTATTGATTATATTTGAGAAGCATGTTTTGGGTACATGGTCGATAATTTGGTCATGTCTTGGGCTAATATACCATTGACAATGATTGTTATGAGATGATGCATAAAAGGAAAGAATCATATATGTTACAAATTACAAACTTGTTGTTTTTATTTTAATCATTGTCTTTCTTGTTAATCCTAATATTCTTTTTGTCGTTCTACTTATACGATAATATACACATGATAAATGATAATATGATTTTTTTATATAAGTAAAGAAGGGTATAATAACAAGTGAAATGATGATACATCTAGTTAGGTGCCCTGAACACCGTGAGTTTCCCCCGAGGTCCATATTGGGGAAATGAAATAGATGTCCTTGTAATAATCATTGAATTATGAGAAGGATTTCTAGAGTTTGGATCGAGGCCTTAAAGGCTAGACCATAGGGATTTAGGAGTGAGCCATCTGGTGTGACCTTGCCCTAAATCCTTCCCCTAAAAATCTATGTCCATGAGGAATAGACTCTAATGAAATGAGAACTGTGAAACATGTGATATATGATGATATGCGATATATTGTTTTGTTGGTTCCTCTCTCGTGTACCTGAGATGAGGATGTGAGCCTCTATAGGAAATCTTGTGGTGGACCAGAGTTTGTTGCTAATATCTTAATTATCTAGCTAAACCCTAAGATAGTGATAGTGAGCCACTGAAATAAGAATCAAGAATGGCAAGTTCTATGTGGTGGGGTACAAGCCAAGTAATTTAAGGGAAAATAATTAAAATATGGCAAGCTGTGTTGAATATGAATTGATTTTTTATTTCATGCCCTTTTCTAGCTAGCTGATAACCATGATGTTGTTGATTATATTTGTTGTTCTAGAAAGTAATTATTATTTTAGAAAAATAATATGTTTCTATGTTATATTTTGTTTGGTCTAGAATCTAGTCATAAATGTTAACATGTGGATGATGTTTGGATTTGACATCTAGTATATACTTGTTATTTGAATATTCTTATTTGCTAGACATGTCTTATGTGGACTTCGGGATCAGGACTACTAGATTTGTTCCTGGTCTAGCTAGTATGGTGTCACAAGGATAATGTTATTGGCAATATGTTGATTCTAATTGCTAATACGTTGAACTATTATTCATACTAAAGGATTATCTTGCTGAAGTAGCATCTACTGACTTGTTCATATACATGATCTTAAAGATGTTTCAAATTTGAAATTCACCTAAGTGATTAACTTATCTCAATGATTGGTTTATTGCCATAAAATGGAGATATCAAATGCTAGAATTATCTTTTTGACTTAGTAGTATTTGCATGTCTCTTTTCAGTTTCTTATACTTAATCTGATGTTTATGCATGTACTTAGTTTGAGTGGGAGTTATCGACCTACTAGGGCTCTATATGAGTCTCATGGGGTTGTTTCAATTGTTTTTTAGGTAATGGCATCCAACTGAAGGACATTACAAAGAAGATGTAAATAGAATAGCATAGATATATTAGAATGTCCCTATATTTTCTTTCCTAAGATGGGTTGTAGTTTGAGTTTGCTCTTTCATGTAAATGTATCTAATCTAAACCAAATAGTTGTACATGATGTGGCATTGGTTTATGAGGGTTTATGAACAAAAGATAAAATTTACCTATATTTTTGGTATTACTTTATTAAACATGTTTATCAAGAAATTGGTGTTTTGTTCCTTAATATGGGTTTTAGGTGTAGGGTTTCTCTCTAATGGTTGCCTTATATGTCGATAAAAAAAGTTGACACTTACTGTCCTGCATCAATGAGGGTTGCATCTGTGATTGATTGTTGTCATCAGTTTTTTAAGGTTTGTGACCCTCCTTTTGTGGTAGTATGGAGACCCCTCTCTAGTTCTGGACCCCAATGTCAACATCAAGCTCTGCCATCATACTATGATTGCACTTGGCCATGTTTTAGAGATCCATAGTGAGCTTGTTATTATAGGTTTAGGGAAAACCCATGCTTTGCCCATTATCGAGTTTGGAAACCATCTAGATGGATACATATCACTTCATGAGTGAATCTATCTTCCTTAGCATGAGTATTCAATTCTTCCTTTTCCCATAACATCCTACCATACTACCTTGCTTGGAGCTCTAACTTTCTCCTCCACAGTAGGTTTCTCATGAATGGTGAAGTTGAATCTAGATGGAGAGGGTCGATCTTTTTAAGTGAGGAGATCCATATATGGTAAATCTTCTCAGAGAACAACACTGGATTATGATAATCAATCATATAGTATATCTCTTATCATTATTTAAGCCAAGATCTTGCTTCACTATCTTTTTCAACTGCTATGTTCTTTTTGAACCTTGGAGAATACTAGGTCCTCATTGATTATGATTCATTAATTTATTGACATAAATCATTACTTACAAAGTATTATCTTTCCTACTAAACTCCTAACTTATAACATGATAATCCCAATTGCATTAAATTTTAGAAACTGTGTATCTATTTCTCAACCACACCCTTGACCCAACATACATTTGTTTTTCTATTTATTAAAATGATTTCATATAGATTCTCTACGTGGTTTTTTAGATCTCAATTAACATCAAGAATGAAACTTATTGAAGTCATCCTATAAATCACTAACCATATGTATATTTACAAGGAATCGAATAATAACATTGGTCATTCAAATAATTACTAAGACAAACATACACAACATTTACAATCATGATTTCAAGATATGATATAAACACTTGAATATACCTCAAGGAACATTGACCACATGTTACTTGGGTATTAACTTGAGAAACTTAATAAATAATCTAAACATAGTTTTGTCTACATGAATGACTATAGGTCCTCAAAGCTATTTAACAATAGTCACTAGGGTTTTAAGCTCTCAAACATCTTATCCATCAAATCAGATCATATTCTTAGAATATAGCAAGAAATTTCCTTATAGTATTGGATTGTTATTTACATCAATTTTCTCCACGTATGGTCAAGATATACAAAAATATTGACTCAACCTTGGTTATGGTTATGAGTATCACGAGGTCCATAAATCAGCCTAGACCCCAATGAGTTGTAAAATATGAGCTTTCAGCAAATGGTATAATTCTACACACCTTACGAAAACTTGTCCTCAAAATTCAGTTCAATTACTTGGGTCTACCCAACTTAGGGTCCTATATCAATCTTGATATACTTCTTACTAATACATCTTGGAGTATCTGACCCTGACAACTAGGGTTCCAGTATGTATGCAGTTAGGTTTATGTGACCACCTACCTAAAACTTTTCTTGTAAACTCTTTATTTTGTGTCCCCTTCTAGTATATGTCAGCCAGTCGTATACTTCAATACTCATTTTAACACCTCATGGTTCTCCGTATACCCATATGCATTGGGAAGAGTGAGAATTATCATAAATATATACTCATGAACATAACATTTCCTCTATAATTTCCCATGGGTTTGTGTTCCATACCCCAAACATGTAGAAAAGAGAGAGGGAATGCTATATGCAAATCTAGAGTTAACATGTAAAGTTTGAAGCAACTAGATAGTTAATGCATAATTATCCATTTTATTTGCAAATTTTAGATCATTCCTTAGAAGTGTTTTGTTGACTATTCCCTGGTTTTGGATTGAAATATCTTAGTTTAACTTTTCTCTTGTAAATTGAAGTTTTTACTAGATTTGTTTGGATTTTGCAGGGTAATAGCCCAATCATTCCAAAGACCAAAAAACTCAAAATTACAGGCTTCAATTAGAAAATCAGCCTCCCAGATCTTCCATTCGATCAACTGACAACCTAGTCGGTCGACTCACATGCTAGAATTAGTCATGTCTAGAATTCCAACCAATCAACTACCATTCCAGTTCATCAACTTGTAAATAAGACCCGGTCAAAGTCAAAATCAAGAAAGATCATTATTACATATCAACTAACCGATTGATCACCAATTGCTCGACTGGCCTTCCTTTGGGCCAAAAAAAATATTAAAACCGGTCGACTGAATGGTCTTCCAATCCATCGATTGGCATCACAGATTATGTGTCCTTAGCCACTGCTAGGAGCTCTTTCTAGGAATTTATCCTCCATTTCCCTTCTATAAAAGGATGTCAGTCCAAGTACCGAGACATCTTTTTTGTACTTCATATTTCCTCATACCTTGATAGTCTTAGAGACAACCTGGGGTGCATGGAGCAATGATATAAGAAAAGGAGCTTCTATCTCACAGAGATTGCTTCATTGTTACATCTTAGAAACATGACACTTTCTATCCCTATCCTTACTTTTGTATCTATTTCTATTTTCTCTGAGCAATCCTTTATTGGGGCATGGTTAGCAGCCCTACAAATGGTTCTTTACTTTAATTGTATTAAGTTCCAAGATGCTATTAATTAAATGTTCTTCCTTTTGATTAATTAAAATCACTCTCTGTCTAGGTTGTTTACATATCTTATTGGGTGATGAGATTTGAATCTCAACATTGTATGAAGCCATGGACTTTTGACAAAATCATCTAATAAAGTTCCATGAGCTATCCATTCATTTATCTTGTCTGTTATAACTTGTGGTAGTGAAATAAGTTGATCAATGAGTTGGAACACCAGTTGAAGATCGTGAGTTCTTGAAAAAATCTCTGACAGGATTTGATGGATGGTTGAACAATGATCCTTAAGCACTAAAATCTCTATGTTTGGTAGATGTGAGACCCTTTTCTAGATTTTTGTTTCAAAATGACACAAATGTGCATTAGTCTTGATTTAATCAAATAATCTATTAAATTAATAAAGTGGTCTATGATGATAATCCCATGGATCCCCAATATCTCTTAAAATTTGAATTCAACCCCAACTTAACTATTTTTAACAATTCTTGATTCTTGTTTAAATTTAATCACTTTTTACAAAATGGATTCTAATTATCATTCATAACAATTGGTTCAAACTTCAAACTCTTAATAATGTTGTCTCATGGGATCAATATCTTTCTGAAATATAATCAACTTTCTTGTTTCGAGTAATTTGATAGTCGTTAAAAGGTTAAACTCCAAAGATAATTTCTCTAGTAAATTTGTTGATGACGCACATCAAATTTTGGTGTTGTTATCGAGCAAATAGAGTTTCTTTCAACCATCATTGTTTTGAATATTTAAGACTTTTTCTTTTCAATTGATACTCAATCTTACCTATTTGAATTTAAACATTTCTTGTCTCTTTTTTAGGTACTAACAATTTACATGAAACTCCCAAGGCATTGGTTCTACACCATTTGTAGTAGACTTAGAGATGGAAAAAACCTTCCATCACCTAAACCTGATCCATCGGTACGTTATGGATGAAGAGGAAGTTATACAGTGGATAGGACATGCCCTAACTGCATAGAGAGAAGCCAAAATGCCCGGAATAGGAGCTCAAGATACCCCCTGGAAATAAGTAGAGAGGTAGAAGCAACTTAAGGACTTCTCAGTCCCTATGACCTCTAAGACACTACATCCCATTGTACCCCCTACTATTATCGATCCACAATTAGATATCCACACACAATGGATCACCATCCTTCAAAGTAATTTGTTTGTCAGGTAGATGGGTGAAAATTGTCAAGACCAACTCCAATGCTTCACCAATCTATGTGCCTTGTACAAGATATTAGAAGTTTCAGATGACACCCTCAAACTTTCTCTATTCAAATGTTCCTTGATAGATCTATCCAGTAGTTAATGCAATACTATGGAGGGATACCACAACACCTCTTAGGAAACCCTTCAAGCAATTTTCTTTGAAAATTTCTACCCCCATCCCTAACCTATCAAATTCAGGGACAAACTATGTAGTTCACCATGGTTCCAGGAGAAACCTTAGCGAAGATTGTGAGATTTTCAAAGAACTCCTTCTCTATTCTACACATCACAACATCTCCCCAATATAGCTGATCAAAATGTTTTATCAAGGTTTCGAAAATGATACCAAGACCTTTCTTGATACCTCATCTCGAGGTAACTTCATATTCAAAAATGTTGAAAGTGTCTAGGAATTTATAAAAAGAAGTGTTGAGATCGAATCCTTGTCTAATGTAAGGAATGGGGGAGTTATCACGGTAGCCAAGGCCAAAGATAACTCTATGCTAAAATCTATTGCCAAAGGCCTCAACATGCTCTCCATAAAGCAAGATCCTCTAAAATCCTATTTTAACACCTATGAAAGAAAGGGATATCTCTATATCCTCAGTATCTGCACCAAAAAATAAAATCTCTAGATTATCTTTGTGAGATCTACCAAGGCCATGTTCATTCCACTCTACAATGGCAACTAGCTTACAACATTCCCATGAATGGACAATGGATGGATGATCTCAACTCTATCCACAACAAACCTGGTTAAGCCTTTTACAATCCAAACCAAACCAAGAATCACCCTGGCTTCTAGTATGGCAACCTGGTTGGCATATGGAATGCGGCACAACATGGACCTTCTCAATTTATTAACCAAAATCATGGTCCTCATTGGGTTCCACTACAATAGCCAATAGAACTTTAGGAACCAAGGTAATTATTAAGAACAATAGTTCTGGAATCTAAATCAAGTCCCCACAACTGCAACAACCTATTGTGCCTCCCTCTATGAGAGCTTACCTGTGATAGAAACAATTCTCCACTTTTAGCAAGTGATGATCTCTAGTCAGCAAGCCTATACAAAATCCATTAATTTTCAGTTGTCTCTATTGACTTCATCTCTATACCCTCCCACATTATTTTTATAGGGAAACCATAAGTGAATCTAAAGCATATGGAACAACTCAAGGCTGTGACAACTCATTCTGGCTTTACCCCTCCAAAGAAGGTGAGCCTTTCAACTGTGATATACGAGAATAAAAATGAGGCGAAAGTCTGGAAACTTCTCAATCAAAAACCTTCACATCTATTTTAGACATCTCCATTTACAAAACTCATGTGACATACCAAACTCAGTTGAACCAAACTAACCTAGATACCAGGTTCAATGAAATTTAAGATACCCTAAAAAATTTATATGTTAATATCCCACTACTCGATGCCAAAACTCAAATCCCTCAGTGGACTAAATTCTTTAAGCTCCTACTCAATCTCAAATACCTAATTGAAGAATGTGAAACTGTTAAATTGGAAAGGGTAACATCAAAAAATATTTAGAGCAAGATGCCTCATAAGGACAAAGACCCCGGGTCTTTTGGAATTTCACGCTCCATAAGTGATTCTACCTGCCGAATAGGGCAAGCCTTCCTTAGAGCTAGCATTTCTATCATACCATTTAGTCTATGTAGGAAGTTCAACCTTACCAATGCAAGATCCACTAGGATACCTATCCAACTGTTTAACTCCTCAAAGACCAAGCAAATTGGTATCATTGAATATGTATAGTTAAAATTTTGGTGGTGCATGGTCGTTCCTAGTTGGTGAAGCAATTTGTTTAGTTAATTCCATTAAAAAATGAGACATCAACCTGCTAACTAGTTATGCAGAGGCAACCCTCTGTGGATAGATTCTTAGAGGGACTATTTTTTTTCTATTATTGGCCCTCCTTGCTATTATGGATTTTTTTTCTAATGGTCAGATGCTTCATGAAGAAAATAGAACCTTTATCTCCCTCATTCCTAAAGTTGGAGATTCTTCTGAGTTTAGAAACTGGCATCCTATTGCTCTACGCAATGATATCTTTTAGATTATCTCAAAGATTTTGGCCAATCATCTCCAAGCTATCCTTCCTTTTATTGTGGATTCAAACCAATGCACATTTATTAATGGCAGGTCTATAAAAGATGCAATCTTTCTCTCTAATGAGATCATTAGTGATTTCCATAAGAATTTGGCCAAATTGTGCATTCAAGAAGATATCTCCAAAGCCTATGATTCAGTCAATTGGAAATATCTCTTTTCCATCATGTTTAAAATGGGCTTTTCAATCACCGAGATTTACTGGATTGAAAGTATCTTTATGTCTTCTTCTTGTCAAATCCTTATCAATGGTGAACCTCTTCTTCTTTTAGCCCGTCAAATAGTATTAGGCAGGGTGATCCCATTGCACCCTACCTTTTTGTGCTAGCTATGCAAGGTTTCTCTGTTCTCATGAAAGATAGTATTTCCAAAATGGATTTTTCTCCTATTCAAGCTTCTAAAGACTTATATGTTTCTCACTTAATCTTTGTTGATGGCCTTATGATTTTCTCGATGGATGATTCAAAGAGTACTTCAAATATTAGGAACATCCTTAATGAGTTTCGTTCTATGTCTGGTCTTCGTATCAAAAATTCCAAAAGTGTTGTGTTTTTAGCAAAGATGTGCATAAAACTCATCTTTCAAAGATTCTTCCTATAGAAGAGGGTAGTCTTCCATCTAAATATTTGGTAGTACCCCTCTTTGTTGGCAAGCTGTCCAAATTCTATCATTCTGAGTTCATTGATAAACTTAAAAGAAAACTTGATAGATGGAAATCCAGGCTCTTATCTATGGCATCTAGAGCCGAATTCATCAAATCTACTCTCTCAAAATTGCATCTTTACTGGCTTTTCTCCTTGCCTATTCTGTGCTTTGTGCTAGATGAAATTGATAAGATTTGCATGAACTTTCTCTGGTATTCTTCTGAAAATAAAAGGAATAACCATCTTATCAAGTGGGACATGGTCATTTTACCTAAAGAGGAAGGTGAGCTCTCTATTAGAAAAAGTAGGGATATAGCATGTTCTTGCTTTATTCTAAATGCCCGGGACATAGCTAGGAAAAAAGATTCCTTGTGGGTGAAATGGGTCAATGAAAAATACTTAAGAATGGATTCCTTCTGATCAATTTCTAATTCCCCAAATTTCTCCTGGTTTTTTAATGAATTCCTCAACATCAGATCCTCCTTCTCTGATAATATTGAGTACAAGATTGGTGACGGTTCAAATTTCTTTTTGTGGTTGGACCCATGGGCTAAGGGCAAGCCCCTTAATAGTTTCTTTGATTCTTCTCCTTTTATCAAGTTTGGTCTCCCCAGAGAGTCAAATCTTAGCTCTATTATCTCCAATTGTGTTTGGAATTTCTCAAATTCTAGAATTTCTGAAGCTTTGGTTATTGTAGTAAATGACGTTGGTCAGAACTTTGTTGTTCGTGACCAAATTCTTTTTTTGGGTTTTGAAAAACCTACTCTGAAATCTATTTGTAATTCTATTAGATTTAACATGGAGCCTTTCATAATAAAATTCCTACTTTTGACTATTCTAGGAGAAGAGGTATACAACTGACCTCTACTTGCTTCCTTTGCAATTCAGGTTATGAAAGCACAAACCACATTTTTTTTAATGTCCTTTTACTTATGAAATTTGGGATAATATGTATTCTTTGTTCTCTTGCTTATCTACTCCCAAGGACTGGACTTCCCTCTTTGCTTACAGAGACTACAAGATTAAGTCCTCTATTACCATTATTTTCCATCTTTGGACTGAAAGGAATATTCAGGTGCATAACAATATATCCAAATCCAGCGATAAAATGAGGTAATCTATTATGAGTGATGCGGTGATATTCTTTTATTTATCTCTGGTTCACTTGTTTCTTCTAGTTTATCTTTGTTTTTTTTTAGCTGTTCCATCTGGTTATCTTTTTGGATGCATGGCTCCTGCTGGTTTTGCAACCCAAGCTTTGTTTTGGATAGTTTATACATTTACCTTGGAGAACCTCTCCAGATTGTCTAGCCCTTAGGCTTTCTGCTAATTCTCTCACATATACTTCTTGCTAGATGGAGTTTCTGTCTGCTACTCAGGCTTTTTTTGGATAGTTTTATTCCTTGGAGCTCATCTGGGATGTTTTGATCCTCGAGATATCACTGATAGTATTTTTGTCTCTTCATTGAGTGCTTATAGCTATACTTTCTTTTGTATAGATACTACCATGTATTCCTTTTCTCCTTTTGTCACACATTGTACAAAAACAACTTTTTAAAAATATAAAAAAGCACCATAAATTTAGATGACCAAAAAAAAGTTGAGGAATTTTACATTTGATGTGAGTTTGTAATTTTAGATATCAAGTATGATCTTCATACACTCTTATCTTCGGTGGGTCATTCATCTCCACTACTAGAGCCTTAATTGACAACAAAGTTGGACTTATGACCCTAGCAGTAGGCAAGTAGTCTTTCAGCTTCCAAGCTCTTGGAGGCTCCAAAAAATACACTAGAGAAGAAGAAGTGTACTTCCTCAGCTATCAACCAATTTATTTTGTTGCAACAACAAATCTTCCTTTCACAAGCCCTAGACATTCTTGAGATTTGAATAGCCTTAGAGGGTGATCACAAACAAATAATATTGAGAGTGAACCAATCTACTCCTTTTAAGAAGAAAATATTCATCCATAGAAGAGACACCACTCTCCCTTGAAGCCTCTTCTCCATAGATCACCCTGAGTACCAAGAGAAATTCTTTCTGCAAACACATGTCAATATAGAGATCCAAGTTCTACCTCAAGTCCCCCCCACTCACCTTCCCCCTCTCCCTCACCTGACTCCAATCTGGGAAGACCACCTTGAACCTCATGAATTGACAATACCATATGTCTATCAAGAAATATAATATGGGGGCATGACATGCCAAAACTATGCGAGTAAAACATAAGTCGATGCGTCATGAAATACATGCCTACAATGCCCGAGTGTTAAACTTAAGAAAACATTCACCAAAGACTAGCACTTACTAAAACCTAATCATATAGGCCTAGAAAAATGGTTAATTTATTGTTTAATACCTAAGAACAAGGAATTAAATCTAAATTTAAAGTGTTTGTGATCATGAATGAATGGATTCCTCAGGACTATGGTTTTATCACATCATACATTGCATTCAAATTTCATTTCATTAATTATTATTCATCCTTAACTCTAGACTAGAGACCAATAGCAAGTGACACTGCTTTTATAGCATAACACACTACCAAAACCAAAACCATCCCCACTCTTGGTGTAGTTTAGGAATTAGCTAGGTGCATTGTCAAAACCTCAAGGTTGTTCTTTCACATCTGCAAGCCCTCTCCCAAGACACAATATAGACTATGAGGACCAATGATTTGTCCAACCCCCCTAATCCCTCTCCCAAGGAAATTAAAGATCTATTAATTTGATTATGGTGATCAAGCATAAAAAATCATTAAGAGATCATAGACTCACATCCAGAATGAAGGAAATAAATTATCAGTTCATAGAATTTAGATACCGATCTACTCCCAGGTCCTAAGAAATATGATTGATATCATCATATAAAGAGAGGGAGAGGAAGAGGAAGAGAATATGCTAAACATTATAAAATTATAAGCCCCTGGAGAAGTCATCTCAAGGAACCCCTCTGGTGAACACCTTGATCTGCAACATTCCAACCACACATCTACTCTCAGGAACTACCTAGAGAATCCGATCAATGGATATCTCCTTTGTCTCCTGCTCTCCCAACTCTGTGCTCTACTGTAGATAGACAAAACATGATCATCCCTTTTGACTGCATCCCCTTAGGTCATAAGTGGGGCTTTGTCTGTCACGAAGTTATAGTCGTTGAATCTAACTTAATCTCATATTTGAACTGATCTCATAGTGTCAGTACCACCAAAGGGTGTCAGTGGCACCAAGTTGTTGGTTGACTTGTAAACCATGAACTGGGTCAATAGTACTAACTAATATGCTTATATCACCAAGTTGTTATCTTCAATTTCTGATGTAATTTGAATGCTAAAATCAATACCACCAACAAGAGAGTCGGTGGTTCTGAGACAATTATTCCCAACTTCTGGTTCTCTCTGGATTGTGAGTCAGTAGCACTGACTCCTGGCTTTGTTAGCATTGACGTCATCCTTAGTAGCACTGTGCATGTTCTCAGTATCATAGAGATTCCGTGATTTTCAAGTTCAAACTTTCTATTCTATCAATACCACCGACATACGTGTTGATAGTACTGTGTTGTCATGTAAGTGCTCAATTTCCCTAAAATAAGGGAAAAAATAATAATAAGTTCAAATTATAAATGGTAATTTAGCATGATTTGGTGGAAATACTTAATATTTTATGCAATAATGATTCTCATGCTAAAAATAAGAAGCAATGCATAAACATATCTCAAGACGAACATATATGTAATTGATGCCCAAAAATTAGCCTGTGAAATGTGATTGAAAATAAATGCATCAAAATTCCTAAGCTTGAATGTTGCTTGCCCTCAAGCAATGATAGTTTTTTATGTATTTGGAAGATTCATAAAGAGGACAAATCATATGAACTATGTTTCTCAATTACCACAACTAGACAGTCTTGAACTGGCCCTTACCAACCATTGAACAAATAACTACTTTGAAGTGACAAAACTTGTTAATTAAACATGTCCATACTCAAATCAATGGAACACTATTAATATAGATAATATAGCATCATAGTCAATAGGGCATATGCTTGATGCACCATGTGATTCTCTAGCTACACTGATCTTATCTACCTACACAAATATGTTGGAAGCAGTTCTCCATATAGAAATGGATGAGGGGTTTAATCATATATGTAGCCTATCATAGAGAACAATGGGTGGAAATAAAATAGGTGGCTATGAACAAGAATCACAAGTAACATTCAAATTATTTATGCATAAATAAAATATGACACACCTAGATAATGAAGGGAATGAAAATGCATGACTCCTAATGCCTACAATTGTGGTGGGATGATGAATGCAATGAATGTCTCATACAAATAATGAGTGTGGGTAAAACAATACATACATGTAAGATATTTTCACTTTCTCCTTAAAGAAAATTCAGATTGAGTTCAAGGCATCCTTTACTCCCTTTTCTTGATATCTTGCTTTCTTTCTCTTCCCTCTTATTTTAGCATGATTCATGATTAATGGCCGAGCTTTCTTCACCATACATCATTTGTTTCTTTCTCTTTTTTTGTTCATTTAGAGGGATACAAATGTAGATCCTTTCGATGTTTATTTGTGGAGAAAGCTAAGTAGATATATGTTGCATAATATGCAAAATGATGCCAAAGGAAAATGCAATCTACACAAAATTTGTTATTAAACTAAATTTCCTCAACTTAATAGAATGATAACACATCTCTATGTCTTGTTAATGTGCTTGAAATGAAACTTAATATCATGCTACCTATGATGCTATTCCATGATGTCAAGGGGAAAAAAATTAAATTACTTGATCATCTCATGGTGGTGAATGGAATATCATCAAAAGTGGATGGAATCACATGACTAAGAGATAATGCCTTTCTTAACCATAATATATCCCTCTCCTATCAAATTTTATATAGGCTGACCTTAGAGTTTCTTTGTAAAACTCCCATTTAAAATCTCATTATTTGTTTGGTTGGTTTGAGCTCAAACCTCATCATCATACACAAGTCTTGGGAAACTTAAGATTTTCATTCATATAAAGTGTCCTCAAACTGACTGAATCAAAGACTCCCTACAATTGGTGTTGTCTTAGAGTTCACAAATAAGCTTATAAAATTTATCCGTTTAGATTCATTGCAAGAGTATGAAACACATTCTTTTAATCATACATTGCAATCGTGATAAACTAAGCTCCACAATTACACTAGACATGTTGTGGACTCTATTACTTGAAAACAAGAAAAACTTTGTAAAATAGAAAATCAAGAAAAAAACATTCCATCACCCCTGTAAGATTGAATTTGACAAAGTCCTCATAGTCAAGAATCTAACTTAAAGGTGGAATGAGGGTACCCTATGTTCAAAATGGTGTTGATTTGGATGGAATGTCCCTACAAGGATTTATGGATTAGGTGGATAGAAGTTGTCAGTGAGTTGTGAAGATCAGTTGGCATGTCTGTCCTTCTCCATCGATGCCACGGACAGGTGGGTTAGTGGTATCGAGTAGCGTCATTCTTTGTCTTCTTTGAGATGGATGAGTCGGTACCACTAAGAACGGTCTTTTCCTATATCTATGCAATATCTTCTTAAAAGATGTTGGTGCTATCAATAGTGGCATCAGTGCTACGCACATTAATGTCTCAAACAAACATCTACCTAATAAGGACACAATGCCACTGATAGGTGTCTCGGTGGTACCTATAAGACCCCAGACCTAGCTTAATAGTTGAATATAATTGATTACCTAAATTAAGTGCTAAAAACCTTAATATAACCTTGTGATGTGCTTTTATATCATTTGACAGGATTAAGTTTCAAGTTTGGTCTAGTTTGGACACTGTTTGAGCAAGTTATGCAATTTTGTACATGTTTTGGACTTTTCTACAATTTACCAATATCTGAGGATTTTCTTGCAATTTTTCACATTATTTATGTTCCTTACATGTTTTCATATCATTCTTGAGTTTTTGTGTCTTGGAGAGCCTTGGTATTCCTTGTTTAGGTGGTGTTACCCTTCCAGGGTTGAGTTAGGGTTTACCCTTCATAGATGAGCCAACTTGGGAGGCCATCAACCGATGGTTCCCCTAGATATGATGAAAAACAATGTTCATCACTGGTTGGGACAACTGATTGTTATCCCTAGAGGTCCTACGTTGATGGTTACCTCTTTTTATGGTCCCTTGATCTGATGGTTTGCTTGGAAGGGGGTGACAATCGATGGTTTTCACCCTTGTAACCTAGAACTTCATGAACTGATGATCACCAAGTGTGGAAACCGATGGCCACCCTGGGAGGGACAATATCCAATGGTCAATCAGACTCCATGACTGGTGGAGCTGCTTCTTGCATGGGCATGATGTCTCGTGTCCATGGACACTTGGCTAACATGTTAGGACACTTAGACCTTCTCTTCTCTCTCTTTCATAGCTATATAAACCTCCTACCTTCCATGAAAAGAAACCTTTTGGAATCCTTCCTCTTCCTTTCTATCTAGAACTTCGTCCTCCTTTCTCTAGTAGAGAGGAATGTGAAAAAGGTAGAAGAAGGTGGCGAATCTTCTTGCATGTGTTGTTAAAGGTTGAATCTATCCTTCCGTGGAGCTTTCTTTTGTTGTTCTTGACCTAAGCAAGTAAGATAGATCTCTTTCTCTTCATTTTCATTACTATTCTACATCCTTCCTCCTTCTTCTTGGTCATGTCCATGGTGTTGGTTTCTCTATATCTTATAGACCCCTTCTTGCTTCCTTGACCTAGGGTTTGCTCTTTTGCTTGGAGAGGAAGCTTGCTTGGCCATGCAGAGAGCTAAGATAGGGTTTCGTTTCTCTTGTGCGCAAGTTACCTAGCTGTTTGGAGCTTGTTATACTTCCTAGAGGTGATTTATATAACCTTCACCACATTTATTACTTACTTATAGCTTGCATGTGCTATATCTTGCTCTAAAGCTTAGTTCTAAGTAGTAAGAACCTACCACTACCTAGGGTTTGAGCTTAGATGCTTGTATCTTGGGTGATTTATCATCTAGGATGTGTTCCATGCCTTGTGCACAACTTGCCTAAGGTATAAGAAGCTTTGTGGTGGGCTTTCTTGGCAACCGATGGTTCTTGTTTCCCATGGGGCGATGGTTTTACTTGGAGTTTTAAAGGTTGATTTCTACCTTCTATGGAACATGATGGTGTGCCTTAGTATAACAACCGATGGTCTTGCTTTTTAGAGTTTTTTTGTTGGTTCCTTTACATCAAATGATGGTTATGACTTAGCTTCGGTTTGTACTCATTTATGCTCAATAAATGATGGTTTTGGTGTTTCTTTAAGTGGTGAACTTGATAGTTGATTATACTTAATCTTGCTTGTTGTAACTTAACCCAAATGTTATCCAATTATGGAGGTTGATCATACTCAACTCTTTTATTACTAATGTGGTTGTAATCCTATTGTACTGCTATGTGAACATCTTAATGCAAGGTTATTTTAAACATGTGTATCACAAGTGTGGTGATAGATTGTTGAGCCTTTGATAAGGCATGCAAGAATAATGATGTTCTCGTAGGTGTTTGTGATGAGATGGTCTTAATGACCTTTGGGAATTGTGTGATCCCTATTGGGAGGTGTGACCCTCTTGCTTATGTGATAGGGAATGGTTTCATGTAGTGATGTGACAAGATTCCTACCTCATACATTTTATATCTTCTGAAGTTGTAATACCTTAATGTTTCATAGATATGAATTAGGGTTGTATGTCCACTTGTATGATGCAGTCTTAATTCACCCAATAAACTTAACTAATCAAGTGGAACATCAATCATATAGTTTCCCTGTGCCATAGATCCATTCCAGTGTTAGGACTTGCTGGATGGTGAAACGGGTATTCCTAAGGGAAACTTGGAGTGCATACTATTGAGTATGCGAGGTACAAGTGACTATGTGTCCTTGATATCTTGACCTCATTAGTTGGTGGCTGACTATGATCATGTCTCGGTGTGAGAATGGATTCTTTCATATCTCAGTGTTATATATGATGTTTTGAGGACAATTGTGGTTGTACCTCAGTGAGTTTAGCCTGAGGACTAATGTTGTGACCTGTAACAAGGCAGTTTAGGTGTTTTAAAGCTTAACTATATTTCACTGATGAAAGTTTGACTTGTATGTCACTGTCGTGCACACTCATACTGATCGGGAGGTGTGTGGAGAAGATCTTGGAGTCTGGATCTTCCTAAGTCTTGTATGGCACTGATTTTGGCTTAGTAGTGGTCATATGGATTTGGGTGGTACAATTGAAATTTTAGGGCACTAATAAAAGATGTAATACAGTCGTGTAGCATTATCTATTTAGGATTAAACACACTTTACATTGGGTGTTTACCCTTGTCTTTCCCTTTTATGATGTTAATTGCATATGTTTCTATAGTACTCTTAATTGTTCATTTATCATACATGTTCTTCATCTCCTACTAATCATAAACATCCTTTGCTTATTTGCTATAGCTGTTCAATCTACTGAACCTATATAATCAGTTTAAATATTTCATTTAGATGAATCTTCTCTTCCTTCTTAGTAATACTTTATCTGTGGTAACCATAAGTGTTGGTGGAGAGTTATATCTCTCGCTGGGACGTTGGTCTCACCCTATTGGTTTCCACAACTTTTTTGGCGAACGTCAGTGATGTGATGTTGAATTAAATTTTGAGATTGAGAGTGTCCACCTCTTCAAGGAATTCATATTATCTTTTATGCATAAATAAAGGGACCACTAATAAAGAGAAAATAATGTTATTTATCCTTTTTGTATATTGAATTCTTTTTAATCATAATCAAATAAAAGAGGAATCATATTTCGTTTTCTTTTTGCATCAAATATCATATAAAGTATTTCATATTTAGGGTATCTTGCATTAAAGTCTAACTTTTGAAATTTATGGTTGCAAAATTTGCAATTATGACCCTAGACTTATTTTAATTGAAATTTGGGTTGTTACACAAACGATCTTGGACATGGTGTAGCAGTAGAAGCACTACTCAAGACTCAGCACAAGGTCGCTGACACTGTTTGACACTCAAGAAACACATACATGGTCGCTACCATCATCCATGCAACTCATACATAGCCATGCAAACCCTAATATCACCTCAAGGTCTCACATTTCTTCAACCAAAGCCCAAACAAGCCTCCCCATAGCATCACCTTCTCTCTCATGATGCCAAAGCATAAGAATCACAACCTACATGTGACAACTTGTAAGATAGACCTTCAGCATGGGCAAATTAAACTTGGTTCAAAAGAAGCATACATAGCTCAAACATCAACAACATTGGACCAAACTAAAAAGATAAGATTGTCACATGTCATTCAGGCATCTCAAGAGATTAGACTAAGGTTCAAGCATCTTATTAAGAAAAGCAAGCACATCCAAGTATTAAGCTAGTTCAGGGTCCTTACGACGATCGTGTTGGGCACCACGACCATGGTGGATAGTATGTAGAATGGTCGTGGTGAGGTGGAATGGGCGAGGTGAAAAATAGAAATAAATGTTAGGATGTTTGGGGGGTTTGGAAAGCTGGTGGTGTAGTTTTGGTGATCACCAAGGCCATGGTGGGTCACTAGTAGCAAAACCATGGTGATCCACATGACCATTCTGGGATGGAAGCATATTGATTATTCTACTAGGAATGCCCATTCTAAAATCTAGAAACATGGTCATGCGAGGTAGCATGGCCGCTCTTGGTCCTTCTTAGCACGACCATACTGTCATGCATGGCTGTGTTGCTGAACTTCTTCATTAATGTTTGAAGTAATCTCTCTATGTGATTTTTAACTTGACTAGCATGACCATTCATTGGCACCATAACTGTTATGGGGTCTTCATCTACATTTTGTGCTTCAACTTTGGATCTCCATTGACTTTTTTGCTTGAGTTGACTCCTGGCCACTAGCGATAGGTCGGGGATGCTCTTGGACCTTGAACCCCTTTGATGGTGAAGGAACCCTAGGATCACCCTTCTTCACTCCCATCCATCTAACTTGGTCCAAGTACCTAAAAAACACACAAATAACGTCCATAAGTGCATTTGATGATAATACATATCAAGGGAAATAACATGCAATCTAACAGATTTATATGTGATTGAAATGTAATAAAACACAAGATGAATCCCTAAAATAGGACTACATCAATAAATTGCACTCTAACTTTGATGGAGAAAATATTTACATGTTGTGTTACTAAAATGTGCATTTAGTGTTTCAGGTGATCAAGGAAATTAGACAAGATCCAACAATAAAGAATATGTAATATTATATGTGTTTTAATGCTTGTAGGACAAGTTGTATCATGTATATACTTTGTACAAGTGCATTTTATGCAACTTTATAGTAATGATGTAAGAACAAGTGATTATCAGATCTATCCTATCCTAATCCCTTTTTCACACTTATATGAAGTCTTTAGGATACATAAATGTCATTAGAAACATCATTCAATATATTTTCCAAAAGTTCAGAAATATATTTATAGACACATTCTTAATCGAACTACACCTCAACTGAGAAGGAGCCATTGTAGAAAAAGAACTGTTGTAGATAATAACCCATGTAAAATTTAGGAGGAGATTGACTCCCTGTCAAACTACAATTTGACCAAAATTGATCTCGGAAAAAGTATAATTGAATCGAGAAGCAGTCTACAGTCAAAATCTGCATTAATTATCTATCCATTGTAAACTCAATTTTTGACATCCCAATGACTAGATTAGCATTTAACTGGGTCAAAACACTCCAAACAACTATATTGACCTTTCCTAAGTGTTTCCTATATATAAGAGTGCCTACTATCAGTTAGGATATTCACTTGAGAAAATTTATTACATGTTATCTTTCTCTAATCTTAGAATTCTACACTGCTATCTTCAGATCGAAGCCATATCTCAACAATAATGTCATACTCCACCAAATATAGCCTTGTCTATATTTGTGTAATTTGATCATCACTTGTTCACAGAGAGCTTCAAATTGTAAATCTTTTGAAGAATTGTTATTTATATATTGTGAACATTGGTATTCCCTCTCCAATATTGTTCAACAACATTATTCAAGTGTTCTTGGACTATTTCTTTTGAGAAGGTTGTTTGGGACTTGCTAGAGAAGGAGTCTTCTCGTTGGTCCTCTTCGTTGGCTATTAAAGAAGAGGTGAGGGTTTGGTTATCTTTAAAGCCATCAAAGAAGAGGTGAAGGTTCGGTGATCTTCGTTGTTCCTTAAAGAAGAGGTTAAATGCTCTTCAAAGTTGTTAAAGAAGAGGTGAAAGTTCGATTCTCTTCCTCAGCCGTCAAAGAAGAGGGTAACCATTGTACTTTTAATTATTCCTTACAAGGTTAATAAAATTTCATTGTTAAAAATCTTGGTTGGGAGCAACCAGGTAGTGGACTGACATCTTTTGGTGGAACCACTCTACTTCGGGTGTCTCTTGTGGTTTGTTTTCATTGCCCTATTACTTAATTAGATTTTTGATGTAATATATCTTAATCAAGTTGCAACCTAACCTCCTTAGTGTTAAAAATTTTATAAGAATTATATTAGCTCTATCCGCCCCCCCTCTAGCGCACATCACTTTTGGATTTTAATCAAAGCCTAGCCTGGATCTCAGAGCTAATATGGCGTTGCACCATTGGCCAGACCCTACCCACATGGATAATATATAATATTCCTAATTTCTGACATTTCTTTTTATGATTAGCTCAATAATGATTATTTTAAAATAATTCTAGTTAATTATTGGTAGGTCATACAATAGTGAACATATATATGAAATTGATCAGAAAAAATTTTAGATCATGAAATGAAATAGTTTCATAGCCTAAATATGATACAAGTTCTAAAAGTATAGTAATGCATGGTTATAAGTTAACTAATGCATACAAACAATGGTTGTGAAAAATAGGATTGTTGATCACGTTCAATATGTTTTATAACCTAATAATGATGAAATTTAATGATGTTCCCAAGATCTTAACTATATTAGTATGATAATGATGTTGAAATGGGGTTTTTAGATCATATGAATCATATACATGAAAATCAGGGTTGTTGAAACGAATGATTCTTGTCATAATCATAACATGCATAACCTAATGTAGTTTCTCTTAGTAACATGATAAATTGAATTTAATAATTAGGGTAACATATAACCCAAAAATAGAGTTTATAATCCTTAAGACTCATGATATGATGGAAGTAGGGCCTGTGACCCTTATTCCTAATGTGAACCCCAGGCAACCCTAAACCCTAGTTCAGATATTTGGTTTAATATAAATAATGTCAATACACGGTGACAGATTAGTAGTATACATACATGCAGATAATGTAGGTTGATTGTGTTGATTGCTTGGATGCTTGGACACATACTTAAACTATATGAAGTATACTGCATGGCTCTTCATTAAGTTACTTGGTTATCTTATGAATACTCACATTATCGACCACCAAATGTTTATTGGAAATTTCTTGAAGTTTGATGAAATAATTTTTTGGATATTTATTTACTTATGTTCAACTATAATTCCACTATAAGTGTTGGTAGAGACTCCATTTATTAACTCTTGGTGGAAGCGCGGCTCTGGAGATTGAGTGTGCAACCTAGGGAGAGGTGGTAGCGGCTTGGGACTCGGGGGATGGGGCCTTGGTGCGGTCAGATGCCACCCCGTTCCCTCTGGGCCTACTCCTCAACTCTTTTCCAGCGATCTGCTTCAGGCCGCCGACTTCTAGCTTCTTCTCCTTCTCCTCTTGTCCATTTCGGCTGTGTGGAACGCCATCCCTGGTCAGGGCTGGTTTTATGTACGATTGGGTTTGGGAGGGCTAGTGTTGCTGCTGCAACCTATCCCCGGGACGGTGGATCTGAAGCTGTGCTAGTGGCTTCCTACTCGACGGATCTGCTGGTTCTGAGCCCCCTTCCTCTTTCTGTGTTCTCTTTTTCTTTGCAGGTTTTTAGTTCTTAGTCAAGGGGCAGTTTTTTTTCCGTGTTTGCAACGCCGGGGTGGCATTTCTGTCAGTCCTTTTTGGATAAAGGTTTGTAATCATTCCTAGTGAAGGTGGTTGGGCACTGGTTTTCCCCCTCTGTCTTGATCATGATTGGGGTTTCCCCCCTTTCTTCTATTGTGGTCGGTTGTTTTGGGTGTTGTTTTTTGCTGATCTTTTCACAGAGGTTGGATGGTGTATACACAGATAAGGATCTTTCTTGCTCTTGGCTTGATGGAAGAGTTATCTACTACACAGATACTACCCATGATTGTGGTTTGATTCCGGTTAGAAGCTCCTTTGGCGAGATATTTGGGGAGGAATCTAAACTGAAGTGTCTTACTTGTATCCAATCCCATCTGTTAAATGTTGATGTACTTCATCCTTTCTGGCTGTTAAGTCCAATTGGATTCTTCATCTTTGTCGATGTCGTATGTCCTTTATTAATATGATGGCAACCGATGTTAAAAAAAAAGAGACTCCATTTATTTATGTTATTAAGGGTTTTTGTACTTTGGTCCAAAGTATGTCTTGGCCCATTAGGGTTAGGTAGTGTCAGTACCCTTCCATGGTCTCCTATATTTAGGAGCAGGGTTTGTTCTATTCAATAGAACAATTAGTTGACTCTCATTATTTCACATGGTATCAGAGTAGAGATCCTAAAACCCTACGTGAGAAAGAGAAAACTGGAGGAGTGCCCCCTTATGGGCAGCCACTGCCCTTGGCTGCTCACTAGGAAATTCTTTATCATTCTTGTTACTTTTACTTCTTTATCATCTCCTATACCCTACGCCATCATTGCCCCTCTTCTCAATGCCTACCCTTTCTACAACCCCTTGTTGGTGCCACCTACTAGCCGCCACTGCCCTCTACCCGCCACTTGTTGCCCGCTAGCACTACTATGCTCCCGTTACCTAGTCACCTGCCTCTTTTGTCATGATGCTATTTCCATTGCCATGCACCCCCTGTACTCCTCCCATCATTGCACCCGATGCTGGAAAGTGAATAGAAATCACCTTCATAGCCACCATTGCCTGCATGCTAACCCACCTCGATTATTGCCACCATCTTTTTTGGCTTCCCCCAGTTAGCCTGTCGATGATCCTTCATCATGCCTACGCTACCACCATATTTATCCTTCTACTCCATGCTCCATCACCACCCCTAATTTACCCTATTACATCCACCGTAGGTTGTTGACCCCCTTACTACTGTCGCAACCACTCCCTACTACTTCACACTCTTCAAATCCCCCTCCATCGTCGATGTTGCCCCTCTGCTCGCCACCTCTTTTGCCTGCCTGCTTCACCTCCTAAGCCATGTCTGCCAACTTGTGACACCCCTATTGCTGCTCCTTCTTGTTGCCGCTAGATTGCTATGATGATATTGCTGACCTTACAAAGGCTGTTGTGACTATTGCACATGAGCACCCTAGTATTATTGGTGGTACTTTCTGACTACTTCCATCACCATGCACTGCCGCACAACAACTAACTCGTATCGCATCCCAACAACACCTTCGTTCACAAAATCTACCACTACCTCTCCTGTTGCCTACTGCTTCCCACAACAAGTATGGTTCAAAAGAACTTCCTTCCGCTACAAATCACTATCCTCTATCCCTACATCTTCATATTTCTTTTTTTCACTCCCTCAATATTTTCTACTACCCCACCCTCATATACATTATGCATATTTCTATTCAAATCCTTAATCAGATATATTTTTGTCCTAATTGGTTTTTTGTGGGGGCTCTGCCCCCGTTCCCCTACATTTGTTATCTTACGGGATAAACAAATCCCCTATTCGGGTCAGAGAAAGGTCCATTTATTTGTCTACCCGGATCTACCTAATAGGATCATATTACAGCTTGCCTCAAGTTATCGATTATCCTCGCCCATATATCTACCTAAATTTTCTTACCTCTACCACTTTTTCTGACTTTTGACCCCAACCACTCTTTTGACTCATTTCATGCTTGATGTGAGGGGGAGAATAGGAGGAAGAAAATATGTATAGAGGGAAGAGATGAGAAGGAGGAGAGAGGAGGAAGTTAATATTTACTGCCATGACTACATGCTTCTTGAAGAGATTGGTTTATGGATATTTATTTCTACTTACTACTTGTTTATGTTGATGGTCTTATATCTAGTGATGTCCGCTTTACTAGTGTGGGCCAACACTCTCTGGTTTGTTTGTGCTTTGTTTGTACATTAACATTGTCCATGCTTTGCACATGTTGACTTTCTATACTTGTATGTGCCTTGCTTGCACATTGACTTTTCGATATTGTGTGCCAGCACTCTTTGGCTAATCCTTGCTCTATTTCGCATGTTGACCCATCCGTACTTTATTTGTACGTAGACTACTACTTTTGTTGTGGCCCATCACTCTCTGGCCTGCAACATTAGTGACTGCAATGAAGATCGTGAAGCACTATAGTTTTTGCTTATTTACCCTCCAAATGATCACAAAGCTTCTTCGACTATGACCTACTTTCTTGGAGTATCTAAATGAGGGGGGAGTATATGAGTGTTTGAGTGATTAATTGTAATATTGAGGGAAAGAAAATTATTTTTTGAGATTGGTTATCTTTTATTATGGTTCTTTGCTTTTACTCTGACTCTCTATTTGTAAGCTAATTTAGAATTCTCCCAAACTTAAAATCTTGAGGGGGAGTGTTAGAGAGTTCATTTATTTATGTTATTAAGTGTTTTTGTAATATGGTTTGTTCTATTCAATATTAAATTAGGTGTCCCTTATCATTTCACAAGTGTCAAGTAAGTAAAATGTGGTATTATAAACCCTGGGTTACACCGATCAAGACATAATGCACATAAACTTAGTTATGGACAATAATTTACACCCGAGATAGTAGACAAAACATGGGTTAGAATATGTAATGAAAATGTCATCTCATATTGCAAGTAGTTTATTGATGCAATATATAATGTTAGTATACTTGCTCACATCTTGGTTGCACCACATACAAAGTATAGAAATATACTGACAATGTTTTGTTTTTCAGCATTTTAGGTAGTTAATACACATGATATAAAGATATGAAGATAAAGATATTACTATTAAAGATATTATAGCTATGCCAAGGAGGATTAGTTAGACATATATTTATTCTCAAAATATGTTAGTTCTCATGTTGAAAATTCATATAACTCCTTTGAGGAGTATGATTCTATATATATATATATATATTCAAGCAAGTTCAAAAAACCAAAATTATTTCTTATTATTTATTATTTGCTAAATCTGATTTTAGAAAATATAAGTATCGATCTTTATATTCTAGGTCTCTCTAAATTGGGGTATGCTGAGAATTGGGGGTTGTTACAATACCCCAGCCCCATCTAGCCAGTAATAAATTAGACGGTGAAAAACAAGCTTAGACCCTCTTGAAAAAACACCCATTAAGACTGGAAGTTCCCTATGAAAGACACTACATGGGTGTGGTATATCCTTCTCTGTGTTACTTGGTAATTTAAAGAGATGTTCTATATAGTACCATTCCTAAACCTATTTTGAAACTCATTTTGTCTCCATTCGAGCTACTGCCATTTGTTGGCTGGAAGTAGATGGGACGATTGGCAATTGATATACAATGAACATGACATTTGGAAGAGAGAAAAGAAAAGGAAGAGAAGAGAGAGAAAAGGGGAGAGAGGGAAGAGAAGGGAAAATAAAAGGAAGATGGGTAGAGAGGGGTATGGAGTGAGAGAGAAAAATGAGAGGAGAGTGAAAATGAGTTAAGTTTTTTGTTATTTGGAAAGAGATAACACAATAGTTGGAAGTGTTGAGTCAAATGAGGATTAGAGAGAAAACAAAATGCCAGACCAAAGATAACAACACATCTGACCATAGAGTAACCAATCGATTACAAATAAAACTAAATTAATATCACCACTTCCCTCCTTTCTTATATTTTTTCTCTTTTCTCTTTCTACTACTTCCCTCTTCTGTTTGTTATTTGTTACAATCTTTTGAGAAAGATAATGTACAAGAGGAGGGAATTGATGAGTGAAATGAGGAGAAGAAAAAAAATAAAATGCCATACCAAAGATAACAATGGGAAAGAGAAAATACTAGAGGAAAGTGATGAGTGAAATGAGTAGGAGAGAGAAAATAAAATATTAGACCAAAGATAACAACACATCGAACCATAGATAACAAAACACTACAAAAGAAAATAATTAACACTCGATCCCTCATCCCTTTTGTTTTCTCTCTCTTCCTCTTCACACTGCTTCCTTATTCCAATTGTTATCTATCATATATTGATTTGTTATTACCCACCTCCATTTATTCCCTCTCTCACTTTTTGCAAAAGAGAGAATTCAAAGAGGAGGTAAGTGGTGAGTGAAATGAGGAGGGGAGATAAAAATAAAATCCTAGACCGATGATAACACTACACTGAACCAGAGATAACTAATAGATTAAAAAAGTAAACAAATGAATATCTCTACTGCCCTCCTCCCTTCTATTTTTATCTTCTTTCTCTTCCTACTACTTCCCTCCTCCATTTGTTACATGCCATATATTCATTTACTATTTCCCTCCTCTGTTTGTTCCATATCTTTTTTTAGAAAAGAGAAACTATAAGAGGAGAAAAGTGATGATGAAATGAGTAGGAGAGAGAAAAATAAAATATTAGACTAATGATAAGAATAGATTAAACTAGAGATAATAAATCGATTACAATAAAAAATTAATACCACAACTTCCCTCCTCCCTCCTATTTTTTCTCTTTCTCAACCCACTACTTCACTTGTTCATTTATTATCTATGTCATATTCATTTGTTATTTTTCCCTCCATTTGTTCCCCCTTTTCTTTTTTGGAAAAGAGAAAATGGAAGAAGAGGTAATGAGTGAAATGGGGAGATAGAAAAACAAAATGTATTATGTGTCACATATTTATCTATTACTTCCCTCCACCATAATGTTCACATATGTTACAAATATATTTTCTCTCACCCACTTCACCCATTAGTTCCCTCTATTTTTTATTCTCTTTTTTCTCTTATCCCACTAGTCTCTGTCTGCCTCCTTTTTCGTTCTCTCTTTCTCTTACTTTTCTCCTCCCTTTATTTTTATATTTATCTTTCTTTCTTCCCAGTAATTTCCTCATCTTTATTTTTCCCTCTCTTCCCCATATTACCCTCATCGTTCTTATTTTTTTGATGAATACATAATTAGTCAAATTTAAATAAAAATTAGTTTTAAATTGCTAGCTCACATACAACATCTTACTATGACATACAACACTCCAACGTCACCTAGTGTTTTGGACAGAGCGGAGTCACAAGTGGCTTTGAAGGGAGGCGACAACACGTAGGACCACTGGACCAGGCTACCAGCTGCTAGATATCTAAAAAGGTCCCGTTTGAGTTTATGATTTAGTCCGTATAGCATTCTCCTAATTTAAAAGCACACAAATAACAATTTCGCACAAACATGGTCGTCATTTTCGTGAGAAAAAGAAGAAACATGCTAATTCGGCGCATTTTCTTTCTGAATTCCTAAAACGGTATATCTAATTATTATGTCGCCGCTTTCTTTTGTGCTATCCGGCATGTCATTTAGGGCACGTTTGATTTTCTGTATTCAATTGGATCTAAGAGAACACAGGATTTACATAATCCATGTATAATTATATTTTGTATCTCGAAAATTCTATAGCTGCAAACTTTAAGTTTGGCGGCATGCGACGAGAGATCGCTTTTTGTACCCTGCTGCAGCGCGAAGACACGGCAAACATGCTGGATGCCGATGTCCGGACGTTTTGAACGGGAGGGCATCATCCGGCAACTATTTTAATGCTCAGAAATGCTGGACAGTGTCTGTTTCTCCATTACCGTAAATCAAACCTAATATTTCCCCAACTGGATTATTAACTCCAATCCAATCCGAACAGATCCACCTAGGGCATGTTTGTTTTGTTGGATCTGGTCGGATTCTGAGGATTACCTAGTTTTGTTGATCCGGGTTTCGTCTGGTCCTTGATTTCTAATAATCCAGCAATGACGGGCTTTTTGTTTGGTTTAGATGGACGATCTCTCTGTATTGTTCACATAGGTGGGGACCATCGCCAGTGTTGCAGACTGTAACAGCGATTACCAGCCTCCGTTTTGAAATGGAAAAGTATATCCAGCAGTTGTATGTTAGAAAAATGCTGGAGTCTGCTCATTTTCCAGCTCCATCAAAACAAACCTAAATTTTGTGATGATGGATCTATGATTGCAGTCCAATACAGCAATTTACAGGAAAACAAACGTGCCCCTAATCAAACATGCCCTTTGTGTATCCAACGACTCGAATTTAATTGTTTCAGGCATCTTTTGCACTATTAAAGTAGTGCAATACTTTTTTCAAGTTTCACATTAAAAATCCGTAATGGTCACATATAAAACGACCCATTCACTGAACAGGGCCGGAGTCTGTCGCCCATCGTTGTCATCCCCACCTCCACTTCCACCGGTGCCTTCCGCCTTCGTCACCCAATCCGTTGCCCGTCGCAATCCTTTTTCCTTTACAAGGATACAAATTTCCTCCAACAGTGACATGGCGACTTGGACGCATATATACCATGATGTCGACACCGAAGAGAGCGGACAATATTTTGCGCAGGTGCTGGAGGGAGAAGGTTTAGTTATAATAATTGCAGTTACCTTGCTTTTTCTTCGTCTTTCCGAAGGCGTGAAAGCCTTAACACCCTTCCAGAGGCCTTGAATTTCCATGAAAACTAGACTTTCGTCACCCTTGCGAAGCCCCAGATCTGGCTATGAGTAGCATACTCCCAAGTTCAGCTTGGTTCATGTTTAGTTTTGCCAATCTCAATTTGACTTAATTTACCCCAGATCTGGCTATGAGTAGCATACTCCCAAGTTCAGCTTGGTTCATGTTTAGTTTTGCCAATCTCAATTTGACTTAATTTACCCCAGATCTGGCTATGAGTAGCATACTCCCAAGTTCAGCTTGGTTCATGTTTAGTTTTTCCAATCTCAATTTGACTTAATTTAATTATCTGCAGACATCTGAAATCATTTCTCATTGCAGGAATGCAGCTCAATTTACTATTATAAGCCCCAAATTGAAGAGCTCTGGAAGATAGCCAACGGGAAGTCGGAACAACGGGTCAAAGAAAGTAGGAACATTCATGGTTTTTTTGCTAGCCTATTTAGTCACACTAGTGGGAAAAAGCTAAGAGGAGTAAGAGGAAATCATAGAACAACAAACAGCGACGAGGAAGAAGAGAGCTACAGAGAGAAATTAGCTAGGATGAGAAGAGAACCGATAGGCAATTTCGGAGGGAAATGAACTTTTCCTTCTCATCATTTAAAATCCCATGATCGTACAGACGATAATACAGAATATTGGTCCCAACTAGAACGATCCAATAGGCAGGGCAGCGTCTAGAACAGGCTGATAAAGACAAACTCACAAAAAAATAACACAATAATAGTCTTTATAACTACGCTACTCACCGTGAACTCTTTGAATAATTAAATCTCTTGAATCGCCTTCAGATCGTGTTTTTCACTGATGATCAGAAACGAGAGGTAATTGTGCTTCTTGGGTTTATTAGTATTAAAAGGGCAAAAGATTAGATGCTCGGAGGTTCGTTCTAAGCATGCTCATGAATACAATCTGGAGAGCATGAGTATGTTGAAAATTCAGACGATATAATATGCACAATTAAAATTTCAGCTACGACAGCAGTTGGCATGCACGTTATTTCGAAACAAGATCCAACAGAAAATATAAACTCAAATAGTATACGGACCAAAGAAAGAAAATTTGTGATCAGGAACATATCTGAATTGGCCGTGTCTAGGCATTTTCTAAGAGAGAATAAACATCTAAATATATGCATCTTCTCTTCTAAGGTAGGACGTTTGTGTTGAATAAAATTTAATATTTTACGTCGTTACATGCAACAGCGACAAGTGCAAAGAATTAACGGTTACAAGCCAGATCCAGATAACAAGCAGAAGAATAAACAATGCATAAGAAAAATTAAATTGAGTTAGGAACCTGACCAGATCGTTCGTTGAAAAACGAAAATGTGTACTTAAAGAAATCAACGTTGTGCAGTCCTCCAGGACAGGCGTTGTTCTCCCAGTTTACACGGTCACGAACCTGAAGGGAAGCACGAACATATGCACTACCACCAGTGCAACCCAGTAACCGTAGGAACCACCGCCTGACAGGTTGCGTCTTGAAGGAAGAGGATGAACGACTTTGTCGCTTTCAGGAGAGAGATCTCCAAGCGAACGAAGGAGCAACAACGACAGACTTTGGGATTAGGACTCACTAAATATTCGCACGAACGGCTGATGGCTGTGTTCGGAAGAGATGTTTTTAACCCTAATGACCGGAGGTCTATTTATAGCCTTACACGTCCCACTAATCCTATTCCCGTTAAGACGCAACCACTCAGTTGCTCTTGTACATATCGCGGAAAATTCTGTAAAAGAGACACTTTCCAGTTAGGATTAATAAATATGAAAATAAAAGAAATAATTAATTATACGAGTAATTAATTACTTAGTTGTATCCTAGTGCAAAAAGAAGACGAAAGGCATTCTCCATAATCCACAAGCCATGAGCCACGAGCTGCGAGTCACAAGCCCCAAGTCAGGTGAGACGAGGCGTGGCGTGGCACATACGTGCGTGCGTGTGTGTTGTAGTAACCCCACCCACCAAGGAGGTGAGCATACATTCCTCCTAGGACCCCTTGGACACTAGTACCCCATGTGATCCTACATATAAGGATCACAAAAGTTCTAGGAGTGAGCAATATGGGATAAAACTTCTTTGCCATTTGTACTAGAGACCAAACTACTTTTCTCACATGTACTAGCTGCACTACATTGGGCTTAACCCATGCTATATATATGGCTGCTACAGCTACCATATATCTAACAATCCCCTACAAAGTCGAATGTGTAGTGTGCTCTACCATTCAATCCTCCATACTTTGCTTTCAGCAGATACCTTTCAGTTTGAATCTACCTGAGTTATCCAACTGTGACCCTCACAAGAACTAGGTGAATAAAAGTCGTGAACCTGAACCTTGGATATAAGAGTATAGGTTGGTAACAACACAATAAAGAGATGGTAGAAAAGAAAATAATGGATTAAGGCCATGCATACAAAATCCTATATCATGATTGATAACAGAGAACAACCAAATTTTCCTGTTGCGGCCTACACAACATCAATCACTTAGTTGGAGTCTCCAAAGATGTACTATTAACATCCTGTCCTAAGACTTGAAACCATTCATAGAATACTCTCTTACTAACTTGCAGTCACGAGACTAACATGTTTCGAGGAGATAGACACACATATTCTAGAAGCATCAAACAAGAATACATAGTGTCATCCGATTCACCCGACAACTTGTTATTACCACTTTGAATCCAATTTTTGGGATCTCCACTCATTTGGGTTGGGTTGTCACTGCCTGTAAATCTATAGGGGTTTCAGTCTCATCTCCATCCTGGATTTTTCCACTAAAGCTAAGGTAAGTCCATTAGTGAAAGGATCAACTGTATTATCTTTGGTACCGACATAGTCCACAACCACGACCCCATTAGACACTAACTCCCTTACAGATTTCAATCTGACTTGGATGTGTCTATGCTATTTTTTATTGTACTTGAAACTCTTTATCTTAGCAATAGTTAGTGCTGTCACAGTGAACTGAAATTGTAGGAAGTGACTTCATTACCATAGGTAAACTGGACAGAAGTCCATGTAGCCATTCAGCTTCCAATCCAGTTTCATCTAAAGCACACAACTCTGCTTCAAAAGTGGACCGAGACAATATAGTCTATTTCTTACACCTCCAGGAAACAACTCCTCCTCCCAACAGGAATACATATCCTGAGACACCATTACTCCCAGAATTCACGACAATCCAGCTTGCATCACTATATCCTTCGACTACAGAAGGATGTTTACCATAATGCAGCCTAAGGGAATAAGTTCCCTTGATATACCTCAGAACTCTGTCAAGAGCTTCTCAATGGGTCTTGTTGGGACAACTGGTGTATCTACTAAACTTGTTCACGGAAAACACAATGTCTGGACGTGTGTTGTTCATAAGATACATCAAACTTCTGATAATCTGAGAGTATCGTAATTGAGACACTGGAACCCTAGTCTCATTCTTGAACAAGGACTTGGATGAATCATATGGAGTCTTAACAGGTTTACGTGATGTGTACTCAAACCTCTCTAATATCTTCTCAACATAGTGGGACTGTGAGAGAGTTATACCATCAATAGACCTAATGATTTTAAGCCCAAAAATTACATCATCGACACCCATATCCTTCATCTCAAACTTGCTACACAAGAATGACTTTGTCTCATTTACTACTTTTTTAAAGAGTGGGACCCGAAAGGGGATCCACTCAAATGATATATTACAAGAGGCATGTAATAATAAAGCAGCGGAACAAAACTATTACAAAGTTACAATGGGTATCGCTATACAAAAGCTCATCACCATAAAAGGTGAATTTACAAAAAAAAAACTTGAACTATCTACAAATAAGCCCAGTAGCAGAGGGTAACCTAGCCATTCCAAGCTATCCTTAGGTACAATTCTCTTCATATGATCTTCGAGCAACCTTGATCTTTAATGCACCTAAACCTGGGTGGAAGGGAACATCACCCAGAACATAGGAAACAATAAAGAGGTCAGCAAAGGCTGAGTATGTACACATTTAAAACATTTTGGGCATTATATAGGGGTAAAAGTATAAAAAGAGATGTTTCCACAAGAATGAGGCTATTTGCAATTAGGTAAGTTTCAAAAGGAATATAACAAAAGAAATGAGGCATATAAAATTTCAGATTTACAAACATGATAATAAAAGAGTGTCTTGCCATAACAATCGTCCACAGATTCACATTAAAACAATAATTATTTGCATGGATAATGATGTAGACTAAATATACCTAAAACATGGCCATAACACCATAGGATCATGGCCTAAAAACAAACAAGGGTGGAAACGCACACCCCGGGCGGAATATGCACGCCCTATATAAATCTGGTTGTACATAAGTACCGCTATTCTAGATATTCTAGTCAAACATGTAGCATGCATAAAATAGAGTGACAAGACTGACATTTTAGTCAATTTCAAATTAAAAGACAATAGAGTAGAAGGGGTCCAAAAACCCATTATAAACAAGGTATCACAATAACCAATTAAATATCATGAATTGAGAGAAAGAAAAATAATAAATGTCCAAGCAAGTGATTTTCAAGTAGAATAACAGTTCAAGAGATGCCTCATTAAAAGCATGTAGATCTTAGTCAAATAGTGCCCAAAATAAAATAGAGAATGTACATACCTGAATTCCTGTTTAAGTCAAATGAATAATCCCCTAAGTCTGAACCAAGATTAATATCACCACCTAGGCATAAAATGGTACTTCGAGTTAATATTAAATCGTATACAACCATTTAACCTACTAAAACACTTCCGTGAAATCTTGGGTTTAGGTTCTGTCAAAAGTGTTGATAAATCGGAACTCGAGTAAACTCCTACATATACAGTCTTTATTCTAATGCTAATTAACCTTGCCGCACCCAGTCCGGATGGTTATGATATTTCTCAATTAGCCACGAAAGTGCTATATAGTGATTTACGTTCACTGGACTGCCAACCAAATCCTTGTGGTTCAAAGGTGATAACCAGTAATCCATTCACCGCGTTCACCGTAGAAGTAGTTCTTAAGGGGTTGGGATCATGCCCAGGAATGAATACTGGTCCTTAAACGTCCGGGTGATCATACTAGCGATTCAAAACTCAAAAGCATATATGATCTAAAATAAAAAAAATAAAAAGCAATGATCCAAAATGAAAACAAAAGGCAATGTGCCCCTCATGCAATCACTGCAGGTCATCCCAAGGTGTCGGCCTCATTCTAGGGATTAATCCCCTGTTAAAAATGACGTCGGTGGGAGGCCTCATTCAGGCTCCCAAAAATCCTCGACCATAGCAGCGATCTCAAACGGTAATGAAGAAGAGGCTACTGGAATTTCATGGCGACTGGAAGAATACAGAATGCAAGTCAGAACTACTAATCATAAAATCTAAGCCCAACACACAGTTGCATTACCAATACTCTTACGGCCAGAACCTCAAGCAAAGCAAAATCAGGGACCGGTATCAAGAACTAATGTTGTCTAATTACGGCAGAAATCTGAGGTGCCAATCCAAAGCAACTCACCCAGTCGTTTAAATCCATCTGCTGGTTCTAGAATCAGCGTCTAGTAACCGAGGTTTCAAAACCCTTTTAAACAACCTGCCTCCGGTGTACATACAGGAAGAAACAAGGACCTTTGTCGACCCAGGTGTCGGGGCTGAACTGTGACACATAGAATGCCTAGAACGAACGAGAGTGGGTCCTAGACGGTTACCTCGCGAACGATTGGACTGAGAAGAAATACACAACAGCTGCACCCCGTTCTCGCTGGAGAAGGAAACCAACGCCGGCAGCAGCTTCATGGCACCCACACGAGCAATTGATTGAAGGGAACCCAAGAAGAGACACCTTGGATCGTTTCTGGAGCAACGGAGACGAGGTGGTGGCGTCGAAGTGGGGATTCGACAAGCTGGAGAAAAATAGCGACAGCTGCTCGAGGCCTAAAAAAGGTGTTTTGCCAATGCTTGTCCCCGAGGCCCGAGTTAGGGCTCGTTGGAAAGGGTAGAGGAAGGGGGAAGTCGTTGACAAATGAATCGATCGATTCGGTTAAGATAGAGGGATACATCGGCGATGGACTCAGTCGCCAGCCGAAGGCTGCGCTGCACGCCAATGTCGGGGGTTAGGGACGACCAGGTCCCGACCCGTCCCACTCATTAGAGCAAGAAAACCGAAAATAAACCCGGCCCAGCCCTAGGTTCGGATGTGACTGAAATAAACCAATTAATCGACCAAAATTTAGGGTAAAAGCTTATAAAATCTATTAGGGTCTAATTAAGGGTGCATTTGATGTCCAAATGACCCCATATTTTGAGGGTTGACTAATTACGCTATGAGGAACTCGATCATGGGCTTAGATTTGGATTTTGAGGTTACATTAGCCATTATTTATCTGTAGTTCATAAATCACTCACTGAATGTTATGATCATAGTCTAATGATCAATTATGGTGAAACCTTCCACATTCCTCACTCTAATATTCCATGGTTATACCAGGATGTTAAATAATGTTTGAGGCTATAGTTTAATATTAGTATCCACCAATTCTCATCCTTCAGTATTAGGGTTATCTCATTCAAAGATTTCATGTTCATGTGATTCGAAAGAGTCAATTAGGGTTATCAGATCCTAATATGGTTTGGTCTATGCTAATACAATGAAATATAGACATCGAAAGGTAGCCAAGTAAAGAAAATGGACAAGGGATTTTGGATATCCATCTAATCAATTAGGGGCCTAGAAGAATGGGAAATTAGCCTATGTGTCTAGAATTGAGTATGTTACAACAATCCACCCCTTAAAGAGGATTTCATCCCCGAAATCCATCCACCGCTAGACCTGAGTGCTAGTTTGTTCTACAGATTCTCATCTTCCATCACTTAAGCATGAATAACCAATCTTCATTTACAAATTTCCCAATAGAACCATTTAGATTGAGACCGTTAACTTGGTGTACTACTTTTGCATATAAACATCAATCCTCAAGTACCATGATTCCTGTCATTATTACTACTAAGGAGAAATTCCTTATCAACATTATCATCATCATCATCATCATCGATGTCATCGTCCTCATCATCCACATCATCACGGTTACTACCTTCTCATCTACATCATCATCATCATCATCATAAACATCATTAACATATTATTATCTAAAAGGGTCACGTGGGAAAAGCTCAGAAATTCCACCATCCTGAGTATGTTCATCCCATCCTATACTATATAGTCATCCCTACCATTTAATTAATAGCGATTTGGGGTATAGGATATTAATTTGAGCTTTTAAGTGTAATTTACTTTTACCTACATGTGGCTTAAATAAATCCTTTAAGGATAACTCAAGATGAAATTTTAAAATCTATTTCAATCACCAAAGTAACATTTATGATGGTGGTTAGCAAGAATCGTCTAAATTCTTGATTTGGTAGCCTATACATATGTTGACACTATTTCTAAGAGTTATCTAAGTTTTATTTGTTGTAGCTGTTATTAATCCTGATTATACATTTTGATTCCTAATGAATAAACTGTATGAAACTACACCCCTTAAAAGGTTTAAACTATAAATTAGTGCATAACCTAGAGGGGAAAAAGGGTGGATCCACTAGGTCTGATATATATATTTGAAACTAACTATGTTAGTTTTAGGCCTAGGGTATTAGGGTTGACACGTCAGCTAAGGGTACTTCACTAAAGAGCTTCTCTACTACTCAACTTACTTGTGGTGGTGACTTGGTTCTGAAAATCATCGATGAGATCATAAAAAGAAAAATAAATCTTTTGTACATATAATTTAACAATGAAAATAAGTTTTAGCGATAAAGGACTGGCAATGAAGATGCAAAATTGGCGCCAAAATCGATCCGAGAACCAAGTCAGACACCTTCCACAACCTGAAACATACATTACTATCCTATATCACTTCCTTCTCCAAAAGGGGTCTGATCCTCCTATCACCAAAATATCATACGACTATTCTCTAATATGTAAGCATGAGAGAGAGAGAAGGGTTTCTTATTACTCACGGTCAACCCCAAACAAAACCTATGAAAGCATGACATTCCACCATTCCCCATGGCATTCTTAAGCATAACTGACACAAGCTCATCACAATACCTAAGGGATTCATAAGGTCGTCCAACCATTATAGGAAGAAAATTGAGATTTTCCCAATATTAGTTGGTTTACATTTATAGTGCCTTCTGAAGATAATGTAACCCTACGCAGCCAAGCTACTCATCTTCAATCATTAAATAAACGAATCACACTATGGGATATGAGAGAGATGGTTACTCATGGGTATCTACTAACACTTGTAGCTTTCTTAGTAAACTATAAATATGAGGCATGACAAGCTCAATGAAAATGGTATCCAATTCTTACATGGATTTAGGTAGATCTATGTGTGACATACCCCATATTGAAGACAAGACATTCCTAAGTATAATATAGCTAATTAATTCAATCACCTACTATCCATGTAATCATCAACATGTTTCCACCCATGTCATTGTTATATATATGTCATCGATGCATGCTTCCGTACATACCAAGCCCTCCTAGTGGGCATATCTAAGACATGCTAGACAAACAACTAGAATAGGGCCCATAAGGGAATTAGGGTTAAGCCTATATACTAGTGTTCGAGACCACCTACATCTTAACACTAAACTATATTTCCATGCGGTGGGAAAAATTAAGTTTAATAACCAAAAGGGTTGACCCCTATTTAGGGAGATTTATTTATCCATATGGGGTGTTGGGTGAACTATGGTTCTAAAAATCAATGTCTCAGCCAATTAGTGAGTTGGGGAGTGAAAGTGACCAATTTAATCATGGGTTAAACCCTAATTGGCATTCCACTACTAGCAATTAGGTGTATCAATAATCTCTAAGAGTCACCTATTTAATTAAGGGTCAACCTAGGATAACTTGAAATAGTCAAGTTACCGACTGCTTAGGCTCTGATACCATTTTGTAAAGAGTGGGACCCGAAAGGGGATCCATTCAAATGATATATTACAAGAGGCATGTAATAATAAAGCAGCGGAACAAAACTATTACAAAGTTACAATGGGTATCACTATACAAAAGCTCATCACCATAAAAGGTGAATTTACAAAAAAAAACTTGAACTATCTACAAATAAGCCCAGTAGCAGAGGGTAACCTAATCATTCCAAGCTATCCTTAGGTACAATTCTCTTCATATGATCTTTGAGCAACCTTGATCTTTAATGCACCTAAACCTGGGTGGAAGGGAACATCACCCAGAACATAGGAAACAATAAAGAGGTCAGCAAAGGCTGAGTATGTACACATTTAAAACATTTTGGGCATTATATAGGGGTAAAAGTATAAAAAGAGATGTTTCTACAAGAATGAGGCTATTTGCAATTAGGTAAGTTTCAAAAGGAATATAACAAAAGAAATGAGGCATATAAAATTTCAGATTTACAAACATTATAATAAAAGAGTGTCTTTCCATAACAATCGTCCACAAATTCACATTAAAACAATAATTATTTGCATGCATAACAATGTAGACTAAATATACCTAAAACAGGGCCATAACACCATAGGATCATGGCCTAAAAACAAACAAGGGTGGAAATGCACACCCCGGGCGGAATACGCACGTCCTATATAAATATGGTTGTACATAAGTACCACTATTCTAGATATTCTAGTCAAACATGTAGCATGCATAAAATAGAGTGACAAGACTGACATTTTAGTCAATTTCAAATGAAAAGACAATATAGTAGAAGGGGTCCAAAAACCCATTATAAACAAGGTATCACAATAACCAATTGAATATCATGAATTGAGAGAAAGAAAAATAATAAATGTCCAAGCAAGTGATTTTCAAGTAGAATAACAGTTCAAGAGATGCCTCATTAAAAGAATGTAGATCTTAGTCAAATAATGCCCAAAATAAAATAGAGGATGTACATACCTTAATTCCTCTTTAAGTCAAATAAATAATCCCCTAAGTCTGAACCAAGATTAATATCGCCACCTAGGCATAAAATGGTACTTGGAGTTAATATTAAATTGTATACAACCATTTAACCTACTAAAACACTTCCGTGAAATCTTGGGTTTAGGTTCTGTCTAAAGTGTTGATAAATCGGAACTCGAGTAAACTCCTACATATACAGTCTTTATTCTAATGCTAATTAACCTTGCCGCACCCAGTCTGGATGGTTATGATATTTCTCAATTAGCCACAAAAGTGCTATATAATGATTTACGTTCACTGGACTGCCAACCAAATCCTTGTGGTTCAAAGGTGAGAACCAGTAATCCATTCACCGCGTTCACCGCAGAAGTAGTTCTTAAGGGGTTGGGATCATGCCCAGGAATGAATACTGGTCCTTAAACGTCCGGGTGATCATACCGGCGATTCAAAACTCAAAAGCATCTATGATCTAAAATAAAAAAAAACAAAAAGAAATGATCCAAAATGAAAACAAAAGGCAATGTGCCCCTCATGCAATCACTGCAGGTCATCCCCAAGGTGTCGGCCTCATTCTAGGGATTAATCCCCTGTTAAAAATGACGTCGGTGGGAGGCCTCATTCAGGCTCCCAGAAATCCCCGACCATAGCAGCGATCTCAAACGGTAATGAAGCAGAGGCTACTAGAATTTTATGGTGACTAGAAGAATACATAACACAAGTCGGAACTACTAATCATTAAATCTAAGCCCAACACACAGTTGCATTACCAATACTCTTGCGTCCAGAACCTCAAGCAAAGCAAAACCAGGGACCGATATCAAGAACTAACGTTGTCTAATTACGACAGAAATCTGAGGTGCCAATCCAAAGCAACTCACCCAGTCGTTTAAATCCATCTGCTGGTTCTAGGATCATCGTCTAGTAACCGAGGTTTCAAAACCCTTTTAAACAACCTGCCGCCGGTGTACATACAGGAAGAAACATGGCCCTTTGTCGACCCAGGTGTCGGGGCTGAACTGGGATGCGTAGAATGCCTAGAACGAACGAGAGTGGGTCCTAGATGGTTACCTCGCGAACGATTGGACTGAGAAGAAATACACACCAGTTGCACCCCATTCTCGCCGGAGAAGGAAACCAACGCCGACAGCAGCTTCATGGCACCCACACGAGCAATTGACTGAAGGGAACCCAAGAAGATACACCTTGGATCGTTTCTGGAGCAACGGAGACAAGGTGGTGGCGTCGAAGTGGGGATTCGACGAGCTGGAGAAAAATAGTAGCAACTGCTCGAGGCCTAAAAAGGGCGTTTTGCCAATGCCTGTCCCCGAGGCCCAAGTTAGGGCTCGTTGGAAAGGGCAGAGGAAGGGGGGACGTCGTTGGCAAATGAATTGATCGATTCAGTTAAGATAGAGGGATACATCGGCGATGGACTCAGTCGCCAGCCGAAGGCTGCGCTGCACGCCAATGTCGGGGGTTAGGGACGACCAGGTCCCGACCCGTCCCGCTCATTAGAGAAAGAAAACCAGAAATAAACTCGGCCCAGCCCTAGGTCCGGCTGTGACTGAAATAAACCAATTAATCGACCAAAATTTAGGGTAAAAGCATATAAAATCTATTTGGGTCTAATTAAGGGTGCATTTGATGTCCAAATGACCCCAAATTTTGAGGGTTGACTAATTAAGCTATGAGGAACTCGATCATGGGCTTAGATTTGTATTTTGAGGTTACCTTAGCCATTATTTATCCGTAGTTCATAAATCACTCACTGAATGTAATGATCATAGTCTAATGATCAATTATGGTGAAACCTTCCACATTCCTCACTCTAATATTCCATGGTTATACCAGGATGTTAAATAATGGTTGAGGCTATAGTTTAATATTAGTATCCACCAATTCTCATCCTTCAGTATTAGGGTTATCTCATTCAAAGATTTCATGTTCATGTGATTCGAAAGAGTCAATTAGGGTTATCAGATCCTAATATGGTTTGGTCTATGCTAATACAATGAAATATAGACATCGAAAGGTAGCCAATTAAAGAAAATGGACAAGGGATTTTGGATATCCATCTAATCAATTAGGGGCCTAGAAGAATGGAAAATTAGCCTATGTGTCTAGAATCGAGTATGTTACAACTTTCTTATCGGAACCAAAAAGTAGAATATCATCGACGTATAAGCATAACAAAATGAATCCATCATTGACAATTTTGTAGTAGAGACACTTATCAAATTCATTAGAAACAAAGTCGAATGATGATATCACATAATCAAACTTCTCATGCCATTGCTTAGGGGCTTGTTTCAAGCCATATAATGACTTATCAAGCTTACACACTTTGGACTCATTCCCACGACCCACAAATCCCTCAAGTTGTTCCATATATATCTCTTCCTAAAGATCACCGTGTAAGAACGCGGTCTTCACATCCATCTGATGGATATAGAGATTATAAATGGAAGCCAATGCTATAAGCACTCAGATTGTGGTCATATGAGAAACATGTGAATAGGTATCAAAATAATCTATTCCTTCCCTTTGTGTGTAACCCTTAACAACTAACCTAGCCTTATACTTATTGATTGTCCCGTCTATATTAAGTTTCTTCTTAAATATCCATTTGCAACCAACTACAGAACAACCAAGAGGCAAATCCACCAATTCCCAAGTTCCATTCGAGAGAATTGATTGGATTTTATCATTAACATCTTCTTTCCAAAACTTAGCTTCTGGAGATTCCATAGCTTGTTTGAAAGATACAGGATCATCCTCAACATTGTAAGTGAGAAACTCAATTCCAAAGTCCTTGGATGTCTTAGGTTGTTTACTTCTCCTTGGTTCAACTATTTCTTCAGAATCATCAAATTCAGAATTAGCGTGTTCTGAGTCACCCCCCACATTTGTTAACCTGTCCACGTGCTCGGGAATGGAACTTGTGGTGAATGAATCTTCTTGAGACACTTCATTGGGCACACCAGTTTTCCTGGGAAACACATCCTCAAAGAATGTAGCATCACATAATTCCACAATCGTATTGAACTCAATGCCTGAGATATCAGATTTTACTATCAAAAATATATAGGCATAACTTGTCTCTACATACCCCAAGAATATGGCATCAACCGTTTTTGGTCCCAATTTTATCCTTTTGTGTTCAGGGACAAGTACCTTAGCAAATCACCCCTACACTCGAAGACATTTAAGACTCAGTTTTCTTCCTCTCCATAACTCAAATGGACTACTCTCTATATGTTTATGAGGAACTCTATTCAGAATATGGAAAGCCATATTCAAAGCTTCCCTCCACATGAAGTTGGGTAGATCTGAGGTCTGAATTAAAGAATTAACCATATCTATTAGGGTTCGGTTTTTTCGTTCAGCTATCCCATCAGACCGTGGTGAATAAGGAGTGTTAACCTCATGAACTATACCATGTGATTGGCAAAATTCCAAAAACAAGTTCGAGGTGTATTCTCCTCCCCTATCAGATCTTAATCGTTGAAGTATTTTGCCAGTTTGAGTTTCAACTTCTTTCTTATAAATTTTAAATTTATCCAATGCCTCATCTTTACTTCTAAGTAAAAATACATAACCATATCTACTCGCATCATCAATAAAAGTTATAAAATAACATTTTTGATCCCTCGTAACAATTCCATTAAATTCACATATATCCGTATGCACTAAATCCAAAATTTCTGAATTCCTATTCACAAAATGAAAAGGCTTCCTAGGCAGTTTATCTTGCACACAAATTTCACATTTATTATTGCTAATTTCATATTTAGGGATTAAATTTAGATTCATCATACACTTCATTGAGGAAACATTAACATGTCCCAAATATGAATGCCAAACGTCGGATGGTACACGATTCATGCATACAGAACTATAATCATTCAAATTTAAAATGGAATTTGAAATAGGTTCAACATGAATCTTAAATAAGTTCTCCACATCATATAAATACCCCTTGTCGAAAAATAAAGAATCACGAAGGCGTATAATAATAGCCTTGTTACATTTGCAGTCTACTCTATAACCTATCCTAACTAAAATTGTGCCACTAAGGATATTACGTCGAATGGTTGCAACATGTCTGACCCTTTGAAGAGTCAACACCTTCCCCAAAGCGAACTTCAAGTCCACCCATCCTTTGCTTTTGACTTCTACAGAGCTGGAATCGCCCAAAGTCACGAACTGACCTCGAGAGGCCTGGTAAGATACAAACATGGACTTATGAGCACACACATGTACATTAGCCCCAGTGTCAATTATCCAATAAAGTGGTTCAAAAATAGAAAAGATTTTAGGTTTAATAGACACGTACCCATCATTGAGGTTTAAGGATGTAGTCATCATGTTGACCACAGCCTCCTCAGTTGCAGATGTGACAACTTTCTTTGCCTTCTTAGAAGGACAATCTTTGTTCCAGTGACCAACTTGTCCACAAGTCCAACAAGGTTTGTTCTTCAAATTATTCTGGATCTTGGCCTTAGGTTTATGTGCATTCTTAGATTTCTTATCTTTTGTGGTTTTAGAATTAGTAAAATTAATAATAGGATTTTCATTAGTAGGCACCTTGACCGTCTTCTCCTTTAAGTGTTCTTCTTATATGTTTATATCCATCATTAGTTCTTCCATTGTATGTGTCCCTTTGCAGTGCTTCAGACACATACCAAACGATTCCCATGACTTAGGGAACTTTTCTATGATAGACATAACAACGAGCTTCTCAAGCAATACCATCTTGGTATTAGAGAGTTCATGAACTAGGAGTTGAAGATCGTGTGTTTGATCAGAAACAAACTTACCCTCTACCATCTGAAACTTAAGAAATTTAGACACGCAATATTTTTCAACACCTTAGTTTTCAGTGATAAAATTATTAATTAACGATTCCCAACTTTGGACGTAGTGACAGACGGCTTTGAGTAAGAGTCATACAACTTGTTATTTAAAGCAAACAGAATCAAATCGCGACACGTCTTGTCACCCTTCTTCCAATTAGCAATTATATTTGCATTATCAGGAATAGTATCATCAGATTTAGGTTCGGTCTCTTCTAAGTACTGATCAAAACCCGCAATATTCAGCCAAATTTGCATCCGACTCTGCCAACGGGCAAAATTGGTATCAGTAAATTTTTCAAGCATACTGCTGGTATTAATTTTATTCCCAGAACCACCCTGACCGACCATTGTTAATTAACGACAGAAATTGATTTCTTTAAGATTGTTGAATAAAATTTTGTATTTTATGTCATTACATGCAACAACGACAGGTGCAAAGAATTAAAGATTACAAGTCAGATCCAGATAAGAAGCAGAAGAATAAACAATGTAGGAGAAAAATTAAACTGAGTTAGGAACCTGACCAAATCTTTCGTTGAAGAACGAACATATTTTACTTAAAGAAATCAAAGTTGTGTAGTCCACTAGGACAGACGTTGTTCTCCCAGTTTACACGATCACGAACCTGAAGGGAAGCACGAATAAATGCACTACCACCAGTGCAGCCCAACATCCGCAGGAACCACCGCCTGACAGATTGCGTCTTAAAGGAAGAAGATGAACGACTTTGTCGCTTTCAGGAGAGAGAGAGAGATCTAAGCGACCGTAGGAGTGACAGCGGAAGACTTTGGGATTAGGGCTCGCTAAACACTCGCACGAACGGCTGATGGCGGTATTCGAAAGAGATGTTTTTAACCCTAATGACTGGAGGTCTATTTATAGTCTTAAACGCCCCACTAATCCTATTCTCGTTATGACGCGACCACTCGGTTGATCTTGTACATATCGTGGAAAATTCCACAAAAGAGACACTTTCCGGTTAGAATTTAATAAATCTAAATAGGAAAGAAATAATTAATTATACGAGTAATTAATTATTTAGTTGTATCCTAGTACAAAAAAAGGACAGAATACATTCTCCACAATCCACAATCCACAAGTCATAAATCCGAGTCTGGCCCGGCCCGGCCAGGCCAGACGAGGTGAGACGATGCGTGGCGTGGCGTGGCACACGTGTGTGTTGTGGTAACCCCACCCACCAAGGAGGTGAGCATACCTTCCTCCTAGGATCCCTTGGATATTAGTGCCCCATGTGATCCTACATATAAAGACTACAAACGTTCTAGGAGTGAGCAATATGGGATAAAACTTCTTAGCCATTTGCACTAGAGACAAAACTGCTTTTCTCACATGTACTAGATGCATTACATTGGGCTTAACCCATACTATATACATGGCTCCTACAGCTACCATATATCTAACATTTTGCAAATTCAAAACACACATACCTTGTCTTGAACGAACTTTGATGACCAGTGACAGATCAATGAGGAGGTCTTCACGGTAGAACAATGTGTTTCACGACATGCGTTCACCTTAAGATTAGTTTGGTTGGATGTAGTGTGATATAGTTTAGTGAGTTCGCAATGTGAAAACGTATTACCGATGTCACGTGAATTGAGGAGAATGTCTCCACGGTAGAACAACGTTGTCCATCACACACGTTCATCGCGGAATAGAGACAATATTGGGATCATATTTGGAGTGAACGGGGCCAACTCTGGATCTTGGGATCTGTGTCTCTAACGGTCGACCGTGGATTTTTGCAATTTGCCATCAAAAAATCGGGTTTTTGCACTCATCTAGAGGTAATTTTCAGATTGTCTGGAAACAAGTTCTGATTTCTGATCTGTTGAAATTAGAAAGGAATGTAGTTTGGAGGGGCCAATGGACGTTACAAATGGAATCGTCGGACCATTAGTAAAATAAGGTATAAACTTGTAAACCTTAATATAATTTTGATGCATTACACAAATCATGCTCAAAAGTTTGTCTGGGAAAAATATTCTGCTGCAATTTTCACTGCTGAGAAACCTACACCAAGTGTCACCTTCTCGTTGTGATCCGCACGGACAACAGCTATAATTCGCTGAGAGCTCATATTTTACAACTCATTGGGGTCTCGACAAATTGACGGACCTCATGATACTCAAAACCATAATCAAGATTGAGTCAAGAGGTTTCTTATATCTTGAAATCATAAATGATGAAAACTGATGTAAATAACGAGAAAATTGTATAAGAAAAATCTCGGGCAATGTTCTAAGAACATGATTTATTTTATGAATAAGATGTCAGAGAGATTAAAACCCTAGTGAACGTCGTTAAGTAACTCTGAGGATCTATAGTCAATCATGTAGACTAATATATGTTTAGATTATTTATGAAGTTTTTGAAGTAAATAATCAAGTGACATGATCAATGTTCCTTACGTATATTCAAGTGTTTATATCATATCTTGAAATCAGGATTGCGAATGCTGGTTTTATGTTAAGCTTGGTGATTATATCGATGATCAAATTTTATTATACAGTTCCTTGTGAATGTACATATGCTTTGTAATTAATAGGACTTTTGTAACTTTTGTTCTTGGTGCTAATTGAGATCTAAACAACCATATAGAAGAGCCTATTTGAAATCTTTTCAATAAATAGACAAACAGATGTATATCGGGCCGAGGGTGTGGTTGAGAAATAGATACACACTTCCCAAAATTTAATGCAATTGGGATTATCGGGCTATAAGTTAGGGAGTTTATTAGGAAAGATATATATTGAAATTAACGATTTATATCTATAAATTAATGAATCAAAATCAGTAAGGACCCATCTTCTCTATGGTCCGAAAGGAACAAAACGGTGTGAAGTAAAGTCTTGGCTTAAACACTAATAAGAGATATATTGTACTATTTATTATCCTAATCCAGCCTATTTCTCAGAGGTGTTTGACAATGATACGAGTTTCCTCTATTAAAAAGATCGACCCCCCTCTAGATCCATACCTACAACAAAAAGCTCAATGTGTATCTTTGGCAAATTGATAAGTGTCGTCATAGACTGATGGCACGGCCTGATGCTGACCTTGAGGTCTGAAAGTAGATAAAGGATCTCCACCCTGCCGCAAAGGAGGCTCACAAACCATGAGCAACCACGAAAACAGCCAATCGGAGATGCATCCCTCGTTGATGTTGGACATTAAGCCACAATCTGGTGTCAGTTCTAAGATAGTAGCAACCCCTTGCATCCCAAGGACGGTTCAGGTGGTCAAAGTGGGGGCGATCAGATGTGAGAAGTTGTTCAAACCTTCAGGTGCTTCTTCCCGAAGACGATGGCCATTGGAGATCATGCCAGTTAGCTAGAGCAGCCTCACCGGGCGTTACTCTATTTTATAGAGAAAATAGAGTCCCTCCCAAAATCAAGGAAAGGGACAAGTAGCCTCATGCTCAGATAAGAAGTGGATCATCAGCCCAAGCAGATCCAGTGCTAGATCCAAAAAAGTGCAGGTAAACATTTATTAATTTTGTGAAAGTCTTAATCTCACAAAAATCATAGAAAATGCTAGGAATTTCGGGAAATTACAAATAATATACCATTTTGTTCAGAAAATTATAAACTCAAAGATAAAATAGTTAGTTCTATGATGATATAAGATTGGATGTATTTTATGTGGAAGTAAATGTTCATACTGGTTTCTAATGCATGATCATAAATATCTTATGAGGTGCTCTAACGATCACTCTTTAGAATAGACTTTTAATATGATCTATAACTTTATTAAGATCATTAGCTAAGATTTATGAAATACAAACTTGAATATTAGATATATGTTTTTTATTTTGGGCATAGAGGATGACTACATGTGTAAGATGAGTACATATGTAAGTCATTAATTGCTTCTTTTGAAAGATAAATTACTATAAAATGTTAATAGAGCTTTAAAATAGTAAAAAATGATGCATGGATTAACTATGGTTACATTGTTACCGCCCTTTGTTCTGCATATTAGAAAAACTATACTTGAGGAACTTAATCCTTGTTTACTTCTAGGCATATCTTTGATAGCCAATAAATATCCACATCATCAAGATAAGCTCTTAAATATGTGAGAACATAAATATGTTTTCTTGAATTAGTAATGGTGGCTAAGTTGGATGACTTAATGCATGTTGCCTAGTTCAGTATTCTAACCCTAACATAATGGTGGAACTCTAAGTAATGTATAATGGGTGTGACACAATATTTATCAACATTTATGGTTTTTCAAACCTATATAAGAGAAATGATTATCTATAGAATCACCAACCATAGATTTATTCTAAGATTAGGTTTATTGAAAGATGGATACATGAGTCAAAACCCAATTGACCAAAACTATAACCTAGAAGGGAAAATCTGAAAGCCAATAGACACTTGGTGTGTTTCTATAGGAGATTTACACTCGGTACCAGTTTCATAACACAAGTTAGGATTTATATGCACACTCAAGGTAAGTGGGCCATGTCCATTGAATCTCATTATTATCATGATTCAAATATACTTCCTATCTAGTAAGTTAGAGATTAAGTTACTTTTGGACTTCATTTTTTCATGTGTAATTCATATCCAGTCATACTTTCAACAATCATATTTTGTTCACTTTGAGTTACGTCGCCTAATTTTCAGATTTTAGATATTTGACATTTATGTTACTTTTACATACTCGATATTTCTATGCTCAATTCAATTTATTTTCTCCAACCTTTGGAATCAGATAATATATTTCAGACAATTGCTAAATTAGAACTTTTAGATTTATCCAGATAATAAGAATGCATAATTTCATAATTCAAATTTAGATTACTTATTCTTTGAGTGCCCATATATCAGATCCAAATACATATTAGAAATTCAGATCTAACCTCATTTATTTATTTACTGAGATTTATACGCATATATAGATAAGTTTCAGTTTAAATAAAAAACTACAACTTTATATTATATGTCCTCACTAAAGAGTCCTAGGATGGTTCAGAGGTCACTAAGGGTGTCAACAAAGGGCATGTTGTGTCAACAGAGGGTGCATTGCACTGTAAAGGAAACTTTGGTGTCAACAACGGGCACATTGTGCTAGTAGAGGGTGTGTGCCACTATCGAGAATACTTTGGTGTCACAGGAGAGGATTTATCATGTAATGGTGTCCACAATCAGATAAACATTATAAAAAAGATACTTCAATTCTATATAGGTGTACAAGTTTCTGTTTTCAAAACATTTTTTAGTTTTCAATTTTGGCTTTCAAGTATAGTATATTCATATTCATCTTATTCAAAATTCAATGCTACTTACTCTGACCATGTACCATTTACTTTGTCCATGGTTGGGGACGAGATGTCTTTAGGCATCGAGCTTCAGAAAGAGTGACTAAGACAAAGTTCTATATGTATGTTTGAGAGGTTTTCTTTATGGGGCACCACCTACACGATCCAAGAGCTTATATTGGAAATGGTGACTGTGATATCATGTAGTAGATATCTTCTATGCAGCTAGCTTTATGTACGTTCTTTACTAAGTATCAATGAGAATATTCTTTCACTAGGAGCTTGTTATGCCTTTTGTCTATATTAATGAGATGCGTATCATGGTTGTAATAAGCCCAAGTTTAAAAAAATATCTTATGTCATGTGATATGAAAGTTGGAGTGTTGCAAAATGGTATCAGAGCAATAATGTAGATGGCCATAAAGAAGATTCTAATATTCTTGGTTTAGATTTCCCATTAGAAGCCAAGTGAGACTAGAGTACTTTAAGAACCTAAAATTTGGTAGATATGAATTCTATGACCATGATGCTTGAGTTGATAAGAAAATTAAAAATAATAATGTTATCTTGAATCCACTTTGAGCATGGGTTCAACCCGTGGCCCAAGAGAGGCCCATGAGACTAGTTACTTTGCAAATAGTCCTTTTAGCACAAGTTTATGAAATAAAGGTGCATAAATGAATGGTTTTGGCATTATGAGTTGTTATATAATGAAAATGTGGGATGATAGACAAGTTTCCAAAATAGCCTAAGATAATTTGTGATTTAGATAATTAATGGAGTAATTATCTAATCTTGACTTGTAGCACAAGTTTTTAGTATAAAATAAGGATAATTCTATTGAATTTTTGGAATAGTCAAGATAATGAGGAAATTAAGAGAATTCTAGAATTTGATATAAAAAGAGCATAACACGTGATGTGGGTAATTAATTTAGAGAAATCCTTAATATGCAAGTTTCATCTATGAGAGTTATCATAATAAATCCCAAACATTAAATATAAGTCGACAAAGGTATTAATGAGTTTCTGTACAAATTTCACAGCAAATGGATTTTTGTAGTGGTCTAGGAATAATCGAGATGAAGGAGGGACCTAGTTGTAATAATTAAATCTTGTTTCTTTGATTGGAGACATTAAATGGTTTCTGACTTTAGCTAAGTGCAACCACACCCCTTTGATGTGTTGCATGTCTTATTGGCCACTAGATCTTTGATCAATGCTCTGAAGTCGTGTTCTACATCCACCCTAGTTTGGAATGTCGAGTGATAGCATATCATCTCCCATCATACTTCTCCCTCCCCCCTCTCTCTATGGATCACAATCTCTCATAAAATACTCCCATTGACTTTTGGAAATAAAATTCAGACCTAACCATCCCTAAATATGCCCATTTTTGTGTGGGATTGGGACTTTCCCCAATTTCATTGTGGAGTCATAACTCCACTGGAGACCAGTGGATACACCTCCCTGTGATGCATTGCCTATAAAAGGTTGATGACCCTCTATAGAATCAAGACAAACCCTTAAGTAGTTTCTATTCCAATGACAAGTCCAAGCATCTCCTTTTTCCTCTCTTTTATAGACGAGATGAGAAATGACTACCTCTCACTGTGATTTGTCCACCGTATAGATATAGAAAGGAAATGCCAATTAAACCCCTTCATTCCTGTTAGAGAACATGCTGACAAAGGAGGCAGGCAGGACAGATCAAGGCCACGAGTGTGGTTCCATAGTAGAGGGCTCTGTAGGGAGGGTGGAAGCTGGATTCATCCATGACAACCCTCTATTCTCTCACAGAAACAAAGTTCGCGTGCATGAGGCGTCGAAAAAGATGAGCAAGAAAGCAGCTACTGGGTCTGGGTTTTTGGATAAATGAATTATTAAAATTAGAGGTATTATTAGCAACATTATTAAATATATATTATTAAAATTAAATTCATTATTATTATATTTATTAAAAAATTAAATATATATTATCACAACACAGATCTATGAGATAGAGAATAAAGGTAATTAATCACTAATGTGTTGCGTTATATTGGCTTAAATATAATTAAATTGTAAATAACATAGAAGATTGTTGCTAGCTCGTAGGATATTAAACCTATATATGAAATTGCTCAGCAAAACATGTAGAATCTGAATAAAATGTGATTGGGGCATGTTTCTCATCATGGTTCAAAAGTATAGTGGATGCATGATTAATAAATGGTTTACCTTGCATAAAATCTTAGAATTTGATGATTAATGTGTTGAATACATTGAGTACTTTATTTTTTGTTATAATCTAATGTTGCAGAATATAATGAGAAATCAATAATGATGATGATAAGTAATAATAATGATTATTGTGGATTTTTATGTCAATAATAATACATATGATGAAGGGCCTTGAGACCAATGTTTATATCATGTGATGATCTTCATGCCCATGATATGATCTAAATATTCATAATAACCTAAAAGTTCAATTTGATGAGAATCTAAGTCCTACTTGCAATTTGGATTATTAATGATCATGGTTAAGGTTTTGAGTTATATAGATGTTAATTGGAGTTTAGAACCTAATCTACATTGTCATATGATCTTTAGTTGCATAAACTCTTAATGACATAATATGTTAGATTTGATAACTAGAGTCTCATCTAATGTGTAATTAGGGTTTATAAACCTAACTATGCAATATGCATTAGAATTAGGGTTTTGTACCCTTATACCTTATCCAAACCCGACACAACCCTAAACCCTATTTTAGTACATATGTTAGATAATAATGATTTGAATATGTATGGTGACACTTTAGGGTTGACATACATGAAGATTGGATGTTGATTGGTTCATTTGATTATATATGCTTGAAATATTTGCATGGATTCCGCCTGAAAAAGGTACATGGATACAATTATAAAAACTTGCATTATCGAGTACTAATGTTTGATGTTAGGTTTTATGGAAGATTGATAAAATAAAATTTTGGATCTTTATTCACTTCATGTTCAACTGTAATGCCAATATGAGTATCACATAAGGAACTAGAATATTCCAAATGCTAGGTTGCACCAATCAAGGGGTAATACAAATAAGCCCAAAGAGGGACAGTAATTACACCCGAGATGGTAGACCAAGGATGGGATAGAATATGTAATAAAAATTCTAGTATTATTTGCAAATATTTTATCCATATTATGTTGTTATCTTAGTTGCTCACATTTTGGTTGCTCCATATACATGATGTAGAAATATGTTGACTGCATTTTGGATTGTTGGTGTTTTAGGTAACTACAATATATGAAGATATCAAGGCATGGTGAATTAGATAAAATCAATTGAAGACATTAAAGCTAAGTAAAGGAGGATTGGGTACATGCTTGTTCTCATATCTATTAGTTCTCATGTTGAAGATTTATGTAACTCCTTACAGAAGAATCACTATACACCTTGTAAACAATTTTTGTGAAATAATGGAAATTATTTTCTATAATTGTTATTTGCTAAATCTAGATCCTGGAGATTTTAGGTATTGTCTATCGACCTTAAAGTCCTTCCTTAATAGGGGGACACTAAAAAATGAGGTCATTACATTTGGTATTAGAGCACAAGATTTATCAAATACTATTTAATAGTTGATCATTTGATATAATCCTTAGAAATATGAGAAAATTTATTAGTGCATAACCTAAGGGCAACGGTGTTTATAAATGATCATGGCTTTGGAGTCTTACAATATTTCCCTCTACACCATTAAGTTGTTATATAAGGAATCCCTTAGCTAAGGTGATACTTTCCAGACCAGAATCTAGAGTTTGCTTGAAGTAATATTTCCCTAAGTCTTCTCATCTCCAATTTCATCCACTTCTCATCTCCTTGCTTAATAAACCCTAAAATGAAATGCCCTCCTCATCTCAAGATAGGATTTTGAGAAGAAGTAGGATTAAGGCATTCTTTGCCATTAATGTACAACTGATGTTGAATAGTGATGTAGTTAAGAAATTTTTTTATGGGTTTTCCTTGTAAGGGTAAACCTGAGATGGAGCTAGGATGGTTTAAGAAAACCTTGAGTGGGTCAAGGGATATCATATAACCCTAAAATATATAGTAAAGTCCCTAACCCTAATGCTAAACCTAAACCCTGATCCTGGGTAATGGGAGTAGGGTGGGTAGAATAATAACCATACTCATATAAACCCTAATTAGGGTAAGAGGAATGAGGAAATCCAAATGTGTTGGATACCATAGATTTCATGCCTACATGGAATAATACATGCTTGATTCATGTAAAGGGTTTTAGATATACATAAGAAACCTAGACAATAAATGGTTATATATAAGAATGAACATAAGCCTTAAACTCCTATTAAGGGATGGTGACCCAACCTGGGGTGTGTCAACCCAAGAATGTGAAAAGGACCTATGGGGAGGCATAACCCTAAACCAATGGGGTTGGGTTGTGGCTGGAAAGATTAAGCTCATCATGTGAGCGAAGAAGGCACCCTAGGTTAGGACCTTCACTAGAAGGGTGAGTTAACCAATCATGTTAAGAATTGAGGTAACCTTGAATTTCACCTAAAGTTTGAAAAATTATGTGCATTAAACATGGAAAGACATACATTAAAAATAATTCTTTGAACCCAATAATGCCATCTCTGAGGGTTGGTGAAGGAGGTATGCTCCCAGTAACCTAAGAAAAAGTCACTAATGAAATGGTTGACATGGTGAGACCAAGCCCAAGAGGGAAGGCCACCATGAAGACCAAGCCTAGGAGGGGAAGGTCACCATGAAGACCAAGCCCAAGTGGGGAAGGTCACCATGAATACCAAGCTGAGGAGGGGAAGGTCACCATGAAAATCAAGCCTAGGAAGGGAAGGGAACCATGCAAACCAGACCAAGCCCATGAGGGAAGGTCACCATGAGCTCAATGAAGTAACATATAGAAAACATTGTGAAGCCTAAGAGATTGAGGAATTTAGAGTTAAAGAATTATAAAAAAAAGAACAATGTGTTTGAATATTATTAGAGAAATCTGAAGGAAAAATGTATAATGAAATAAAGTTATGATATCTCAATAAAACCTTATAAAGGATGGATCCCTAAGTCAATTCTAAGGTCTAGCATGGATGATAAGGTACATAAGACTTATGAGGTTAGGAAGTGATCATTCCCTAATTGCATAAGACTATGGGGTCAGTAGATATCCATCCATGCGTACCCAAGGCCCATGGGATCAGGAGATTGGTTACATTCATGAGTGCATGAGGCCCAAGGGTAAATGTAGAGGCACCCCATTAGTTCATAAGGCTCAAGAGATCAAGAGGATATCACTCCAAATATACCCTTAGAGTTCTTCAGGGAAGGACTAAGGATAATGATACATGATATGTGAATATAAGGAATACTAGAACCTATGAAACAATGTTTGGATAAAATCTTAAAAGGGAGTTGTGCATAAACTCAAGAATTGAGAAAAACAATACCCCCTTGAGTTCATGAACCTTAAGAAAGAAATAAAAGGTATTCATGGTTTGGGGTCATTATTGAGAGTAACTCAACCTAAAATATGAAATTAGAAGATAATGTGTGAACACACAATCTATAATCTTGGAATGGGAAAAAAATTGCATTTGGACTACAACCAAATGCTTATTTCATCTTATTATGAGTGTTAGATATTTGGTAGACGCATGCTAAGCATAAAACTGACATATGTGAAGGAATAACCTAAGTTGAATTTAGTGGCATAATCTAAGGTTTTGAGGTGTTACCTAACCCTTATACAAAGAGAAATGAATAATAGTTTGGAAACCTAAGTGAAAGGTAATCATCAAGTGGAAATCACAAGTGAAAATATCAGCACTAAGTGATAATCTTATGCAATACACGAGGATGTGGAAATATCCTAGAATTAGATTTGGGTTCAATATCAGAGATTTTCATATCAACAAAAGTTGTTAAAGATAAAAACCGATCTAAGAAGAGTTGCTAACCTTGAGGCTTGAATCTAAGTTGAGTTAACATTCCCCTTAACCTTATCAGGCTTTCATTTTTGGGACAAAATTCCTTTGGGGGGGTGAACGTAGGATCCTCAAATTTGGTAAATTTAAATTCTATAAATATGAGGCTTGAGTTGATAAGTAAACTAGAATAATAATGTTATCTTGAATCCACTTTGAGACATGGGTTCAACCCATAGCCCAAGGGAGGCCCATGTGACTAGCTGCTTTGCAAATAGTTCATTATTTAACAAGTTTAAATAATAATATGCATTCATGCATGACTGAATAGTTTTGCCTTTATGAGTTGTTAGATAATTGAAGTATGGAATAGTAGACAAGTTTCCAAAATATTCTAAGATCATTTGTGATTTAGATATTTAATGGAGTGATTATCTAATCTTGACTTCTAGTAAAAGTTTTGAGTATCAAATAAGGATAAAAGATCAAAATTTTGGTCCAATCTAAGATAATGAGGATACTAAGAGAACTCTATAATTGGAGATAAAAAGTGCTTTTCAAGTGATGTGAGCAATTAATTTAAAGAAATATTTAAAAGGCAAGTTTTGTGTATGAGAGTTATCCTAATAAATCCTAAAAATTAAATGTACGTTAAGGAAGGTATTCATGAGTTTCCCTCCATATTTCTCAGTAAAAGGATGTTTGTAGTGGTCTAAGGAAAATCAAGAAGAAGGAGGGACCTAGTTGTCATAACCAAATCATGTTTCCTTGATTGGATGAATTACATGATTTCTGACTTTATCTAAGTATATCTGCACCCCTTTGATATGTCGCATGCCTTAGTGGCTTCTAAATCACTGATCAACAACTATGAAGTTGCCTTCTACCTTTGACTAGGTTTGGAAAGTCAGGATACTGCAACTTATTTCCCCTTAGACTTCTCCCTCTCTATGAATCATGATTTGTCATAATAATACCCCCATGAATTCGAGAGATGAAACCAGAACTAAGCATCCCTTTATGTCCCTATTTTAGTGTCAGTTCGGGACTTTCCCCCATTTTGATGTGGAGTCAGAACTCCAGTGGAGACCCGTGGATACACCACATGTCATGCGTTGCCTACAAAAGTCTCATGAACCCTCCAAAAAATTGGCACAAACCCATCATAGTCTCTATTGCAATGACTAGTCTGAGCATCTCCCTTTTCCCCTCTTTTCTAGACAAGTCGAGAGCTGACTACCTCTTACTGTGATATGTCCACCCTTTGTCTATGGCAAGGAGAAGCCATTTCAACCCCTTTCTTTACTCCGAAGAACATACTAGAAAAGGAGTAAGGCAAGATAGGTCGAGGCCAAAGGTGTGATGACATAGCAGAGGGATCTATGGGGAGGGTGTTAGTTGGAGTTATCCACGATGAAACTCTATTCTCTCAAAGATCAGAGTCTACTTGTGTGGGGAATCATGCATAATGAGAGGGAAAGCATCTATTGGGATAGGGTTATCGGATAAACAGACTCACACCACAGATGTGCAAGTCTTGAGAAGAAAGGAAATTAGTCTCTGACGTGGTTGTGTTCTATTAGCCTAAATTTGATCAAATTGTAAATAATGTAGAAAATTATTAGTATCTCATATAATAATGAACCAAATACGAAATTGCTTAGTAAAAATATGTAGAATCTGAAAAAAATGTAACTGAGGCATGTTTGTCATCATAGTTCAAAATTATAGCAGATATTGATTAATCAATGGTTTATTTATGCAAAAAACCCTAGACATTGATGATTAATGTTGAATACATTGAGTACTTTATTTTATATTAATAATCTAATGTTGCAAAATATAGTGAGAATCCAACAATTGTGATGACAATAATACTGATTATTTAGTATTTCTAAGTCAATAATCATATATATGATGAATAAGGGTTTTGAAACCAATTCTTATAACTTGTGATGATATTAATGCCCATGATATGATCTAAATGTGTACAATAACCTAATATGTTCAATTTGATGAGAATCTAATTCCTAGATACAATTTGGATAATAATGTTCATATTTAAGGTTTTGAGTCATATACATGATAATTTGAGTTTAGAACCTAATTTATTTTGTCATACAATCTTAAGTTTCATAAGCTCTTAATGGCATAATATGTTAGATTTGATAACTACAATCTCACCTAATGTCTAATTAGGGTTTATTAACCTAATTAAACATGATGGAATAGAATTAGGGTTTGGTACTCTTATCTCTTATCCAAATCTATGACAACCCTAAATCCTAGTTTAACACATATGTTACATCATAATGATTTGAATATGTATGGCGACATTTTAGGGTTGACATACATGCATATTGGATGTCGATTGATTTATTGGATTTTCTATGCTTAAAATATTATGCATGGATGTTGCATGACAAAGGCACGTGGTTATGATTATGAATACACTTTTTTGACTATAGATGTTTGTTGAGGATTTCTAAAAGATTGTTGAAATAAAATGTTGGATGTTTATTTACTTCTTGTTCAACTATAATTCCAATATGAATATCACATAATGAATTGGAATAATCGAAACCCTTGGTTACACTAATTAAGGGGTAATACACATGATCCCAAGGAGGGACAATGATTACACTGGAAGTGGTAGACCAAGAATGGTTTTGAATATGTAATGAAAATGCCAGTTCTTGTTTGCAAATATTTGATGCATATTATGTTGTTATCTTAGTTGCACACATTTTGGTTGTATCATGTATACATTATAGAAATATGTTGATCACCTTTTGGATTGTTGGCATTTTAGGTAACTACAATATATGAAGATATCAAGACTTGGTGAATTAGATGAAATCAGCTGAAGACATTAATGAGAAGTGAAGGAGGATTAGTTAGATGTTTTTTCTCATATGTATTAGTTCTCATGTTGAAAACTCATGTAACGCCTCCGAGGAATATTAATGTACATCATGTAAATAATATTTGTGAAATAATGGAAATTCTTTTCTATGATTTTTTTTTCTAAATCTAAATCCTGGAGATTTTAGGTAACAACTCTCAACTTTAAGGTCCTTCCTTAATTGGGGACATGAAAAAGTGAGGTTGTTACAAGTACATATTAAGAAAGAAATTTAACAAACCTAGTTATAAAGGAAGTGAGTGAAAGATAGTGGAATCCAAGATAGAGGTTTAGTCAGGTGTTAGAAGCTAGGATATGGACTGGGATTATGTGTCTAGAGACGTGCCTCATCAGTAGAAAAATATTTACTAGGGAAACTATTCCTATAGTGTAACCTTTTAAAATCTACCAACTCACTTGCACACAAGCAAGTTGAATTTAGTATAGAAATGTATTGATCATGTGCAAAAACATTATTTAGTATTCTTGGTGATCTGATTGACTGGAATATCAATCGATCGGTTGGAGTTTCTTGACTTGACCAATTCTTGCATGTGAGTTGACTCATTGAGATGTCCTTTGATCGACTAGAAGGTTGGAAGGCTGATTTCATAATTGAAGTCTCTAATTCTTGGGTCTTTTCGGGCTTTGGAATTATTAGGCCATTTTTTGCCAAAATCCAAGAAAATATAATGAAAACTTCAATTATCAAGAGAAAAGCTAAACTAAGACAATTGAATCTAAAACTAGGGAATAATCAACAAAACACTTATATGGAATGATCTAAAACATGAAAATTAAATGGATAAATATGCATTTATCAAATACCATGAACTTGAACGTTGCTTGTCCTCGAGCAACATTGAATCATAAAAATACCAAAAAATACTCTAAACCAATACTCCTATCTTTCCTAGAACTACTTGAATCCTTACCACTGTTCATGGCCAAGCGTCCTGATTTCTTATAATCACAAAAAATAGTTTCCAAATTCCCTTCTTGTAATTATTCACGACATGTTTTCATTTCAAGACACAAAAAGAAACAGAGTTCCCACCCATGCTTCGTTTGGTACTCCCACAAAATTGTCACAAATTTAGCACAAGAATAAGGTGCATGGATTTGATGGCTTGGGGTTATGTAGATACTCCTAGGTAGAAAAGTAGAGTGAATGGAGATATGGAAGAAGATGACATCTTCTTTATCTGACTCAAGATTTTTTACTTATTTGTTGCAATACATTGATTGCATTTTCTATGTGCACATTGGCATCTTTTCTTGGAAGTACACCCCTATTGAATTTACGAGAGGTATGGAAGAAGCGGTAGAGGGGAAAGGGTGTGCCACCCCGAATATGGAATTGGCACATTCTTTTTTGGATTTTAATTATTTTTTTGTGAATGCAGGGGTAAGAAATTGTTAGAAGAGATGTAGAAGAGGCTAGACTTATGAAGTTTGTGTTTGGAATTTAATGCATTGGGAGTATCGTGGCATTAGTTCAATTCTCTTTGGTCATAGGGGACCAGACGATTTCTAGGAAGGGTAGTTTATGAAATTGTTTAAAAAAGAATCATTGATTTAGGGGGGGGGGCTCTTCATTAACATGCATAAACTGCTGACTAGATAAAGGTCAAATACTTAACGAAGGGAAAGGTTGAAAACCTTAAATCTAAACTACATAACATATTGAAAATTGCTAAAAGGGAAGATATATTGAGTGGTATATATACGTACCATCCACCTTCATGTGTGCATAAAATTTTACTCATCTCGAGCAAAACTTAAATTTGTAAGGAGGGAATAAACGCATTGGGTTTCCTCCCAACAAGATCCTTGTTTAACGTCGAAGGCCTGACACATTTGTTGTCTACCATGGAAGAGCAGAAACAAAAGCTTCTGTGGGTTTATTGAACTTCCCTACTAGATTTCCTTTAAGCAACTCCCCTATCGTTGCTTAGATTCTTGTTTCCTATAGCCTGTTGCAAATGGTGTGATACGTGATGGAATACATGGGAAACAATTGGAGTCATACCTGGTCAGTTCCTATTACTCAATGTACATTGATGAATGATGGATTTGAGATCAATTGACACTACAATGCCAAGGGGACACAAGAGCGAGGTTCGATGGATGCATGGTCATCCCCTCATTTTTTTAGTTGGCATCTATGCCGGTTGGATCTGGTGGTTGGCACTTGGGAAATTTACATCCATGATGTGATACATCGATTTTTAGTCACTTTGCACACGCTATATTTTGGGCATTAATTGCATATATGTTCATATTGAGGTATATTTATGCAGTGTTTCTCATTTTTATCCTGTGAATTCTTGATGCATCAAATATTAAGTACTTCTACTGAATCATGATAAATTATCATTTATAATTTGGACTTATATTATTTTACCCATGTTTAGGAAAATTGAGTAATAATATGATAGCCCAGTGCTACCGACACATATGTTGTTGGTATTGATAAAGCACAAAGTTTCAATAGGGAAATTGAGAAGTCTCAGTGCTACCGAGAGCCTGCTTGGTGCTACTGAGGATGACGTCATTTCTATTGAAACTAGGAGTAAGTTCTACCTACTCAAGATCCAGAGAGCATCAGAACTGATGTCTGGGAGGGGCGAGTGGGGCGATTGGGGGGGGACACAAAGGGTGGAGGGTGTGGCCTGGGAAGTAGGGGTGGGGGTGCACAAACGAGAGGAGGAAGGGGGAGGGGTTGTCTTATGGGTGGAAAAAATAGCAACCATGGATGACCTCCAGAGGGGGCTGAAGCGCCTAAAGGGACATCAATGAGAGTGGAGGAAATAGGTCTGGATCTATGGTTTTCTGGAATGAGGAGAGGAAGCGGAAGTCCACCCAGTGTAAACAAGGAAGCGCCAAGCCAGAGTGCTGTTACGACAATGGAGATGGAGACCAGGGAGGCTACTGGAGTAAGGTATGCACAGAAATCAACCTTCATCCTAGATGAACCAGTGGCGAAGATAAGGCCAGAAGATGTGGAGATAGTCAATGAAAAAGGTTACCTCGAAATTTACATAGCACCAGAGGCTAAGGAAATTCTTTAGAAGTAGTGGAAATTTGTTGTGGTAGTTAAGCTTGTGGGGAAGACTCTCAGCTACCTCACTATGGTCGACAGACTCAAGCTTCTCTATTGGAAGAATGAATGTCCACGAACTGAGCATGGGACATTACGTCATTCAACTGTCTTGTGAAGAGGACTTCTACAAGGTCCTCATAGATGGGTCGTGGGTGATTTTTTGAAGCAGCCTCATGGTCTGGCCATGGGATCCGTACTTCCAACCAACTGATGAAATGCCTAAGTGGGTGGTGACTTGGGCTAGAGTTTTAGGTTTGCTGCTACACCTGTATAATAAGAAGATATTCAAGAGAATAGGATATGTTTTGGGATGCTTGATCAAGATAGATGAACACACGGTTGGCTGCACAAGAAGCAAGTTTGCCCAACTCACTGTAAATCTTGAAATAGAAAAGCCAATCAAGCCAGTGGTCATCATTGATGGAGTTGAGTATAAGGTGGAGTATGAAATGATTCGAAAAGTCTGTGCTAGCTGTGGGAAACTAGGACATACCAAAATGGCTTGCGGGAAACCAACTAGCACTATAGCACAAGTCCTGAAGACACTGAGGAAAGGGTAGGAGTGAAATGGAATGAGGAGAAGGAATAATGGCAGACTTACTACAACAAAAATGTTCACTCAAAGAAGCCGAGCTATAAGTAGAAGAATGCAGGAGGAAACTGGAAAGAAAAAGGAAATAAAAATAGGTACGAAGTCCTTGAGGAGGAGGAAACTAAGGCACACAAAGGAGAGGAAGAGGATGTGGAGGATGTGATAGCGGACACTACTGTAAGAGCAGTTCAAGGAGGGAAAACAAGGAGGACAAAGAGGAAAGTTACCGCACAGGATATGCCATGAGAAGAAGTCCTACAGGAAAATACTACAAAGGTGAACGAGATGACTAATAAGGAAGGGGATACAATTATGAAGACAAAAAAAGTCCACACAACGGTTAACCCAGGAGTAGATGAAGTCATAATGAACATTTTCGAGAAAGAAAACCAGGAAGTTATTAGGAAGGGGACCACAGAACCAACAACAGGTACCGTTTCAGTAAATGGAGACCATGTATATGGAACAGGAACTCTAGGAATGGAAACTAGGAGCAGCAGTGTGAGGATGAAGGGACCTAGATACAATACTAGACAGCAGACAAGAATGGAGGAGGATGAGGCTGGTGGAGACTCTTCCAAGAGGGGAGCTCAATGAGTCCCTCACTCCCTGATCCCGCTCTTTAATGATTAATATGATTGCCTGGAATGTGAGGGTCATCTAGAATGATGACACCCTCAACATTTTGAAGGAAATGATTCAGTGGCATAAAGTAAAGATGGTAGCCGTCCTTAAGCCTCAGATTTCAAGGGTGAAAGTGGACATCACCATTCATAAACTATGATTTAATAGATCACATAGAGTCGAGACATGGGGCTTCTTAGGAGGTATTTGGTTGTTGTGGAATGAAGAAGAGTGCTCAGTTGAGATCTTGGAGAGTCATCGACAATACATCCTTTGCAAAGTTAATAACGCTTTCTGCACAATAGTGTACTCTAGTCCTAACACGATGCTTAGACCTCTGCTCTGGAAACATCTTGAGTGGATTGGTAGGGACATGGATGGGGCTTGGGTTGTGCTTGGTGACTTCAACACCATGACGTAACTGATCAAGAGGAAAGGTAGTGAAAGTTTTAGTTACAATGAAGAATCTAAGTTTCAAGAGGCCCTCATGAATGTAGGGTTGTCTGATATTGGCTACTTAGGCCCTCCCTTCACCTACAAGGCTGGGGCGTTAATGGAGAGATTGGACATATGTGTAGTTAATGTTGATTGGATCCAGAGATATAATAGATATGGTGTTAGACACCTACCCCGGATAAGTTCCGATCATAGTCCCATTCTGATATTTTCCACGTAGCGCTAGAAAATAGGGGGGAGATTTAGGACCAGAGAAACATGGAATAAGGAAAACGATGCCCAACAAATCATCATGGAAAACTGGGACAATAATCTGAACTTCTAGGGGGCTCTTGGGAAAGCCAGACCTGAGCTGATGAAATGGGACCAACAACTGTTGAAGGAAAGGAATAAGCGAAAGAGTTATATCCTCAAGGAGATAGAACAATACCAAGAAGCCTTGATGTCTGTTTACAAAAGTGAGCTGGATGAAGCTTGCACTTGTTTGGAAAAAGAATATGAGGATATGTTAGCTAAAGAAGAGGAAAATCTAAAACAAAAGAGACACATTAATTGGTTACTCAAATGAGAACGTAATACTACGTACTACCATGATGTGATAAAAAAACAACACGTGAACTCCATTAAATCCTTAAAGAATGGAAGAGGCCAGTGGGTCAGTGATAGCGAGCAGCTAGAAAGGATGGCAAATGATTTCTTCCATGGGCATTTTGCTTCTAATGACGTACCCTCTCTGGAGGATATCAATAAAATTTCGGGAACCTACAAAGTGTTGTCCCTACAACGGGTTAATCAAATAGCTAGAATATCAGACGAAGAGGAAGTGTTTCATTATCTGGGGAAGATGGCCAAATGCAAGGCTAGTGGCCCTGACGGGGTGGATGCTGATTTCATCTAGGAAAATTGGAGGCATATCAAAGAGTCGATCGTCCTTACGATTCTTAGTGCTATCATGGGGCTACCCCTACCTGGAGGGATGTGTGACTCCATTATAGCCCTTATTCCAAAGGTTAAACAACTGGCAACCTGTAATTAGCTATGGCCTATCTCGCTCAACAAGACCATCCTAAAGTTATGCTCGAAGCTAGTGGTGGAGCGGTTAAAAAAACACATGCCAAGTTGGATCTCCAAATAAAAAACTAGCTTTGTGCCAGGGAGGAAAATCATAGAAAATATTGTAATTGTCTAAGAAATGACCAATAACATGCGTTGGCCTGGCCAAGGAGCCTACATGGCAATTAAAGTAGATCTTATAAAAGTGTATGATAAAATGGACTGGTCCTTTATTCATGATACTATGGAAAAGGTGGTATGGCCCAAAAATATCATCAACTATGCCATGAATTCCATCACCGGAGGTAGGACCAGTGTGTTGTGGAATGGGAAACAACTTCCCCAGTTTAAAGCTACTAGGGGACTCTACCTGGGGGACCCCCTCTCACCTTATTTATCTGTTCTTTGCTTGGAGAGGTTTAGCCAACTAATTCACTTTCGGGTCAGACAGGGGGAGTGGAAACCACTGAAGATGGCCACCGCTGGACCATCCTACCCACACATGGAGTTTGTTGATGATATTGTGTTGTTTGCCAATGCATACCGGGCACATATTGAGATGATCATGGAATGCTTCAAAAGATTCAAGGAAACATCAAGACAAGCTATTTCTACTGAAAAAATCATGATCTACTTCACCAAAGGCACTACAAGCTATAGGGTCTTCGGGTTCCGGGAAACAGATGATTTGGGGTGTTATCTTGGAGCCCCTCTTATCCATGGGCGGGTGTGGAAAGACATGTACAACGATATCATTGAGAAGGTAGAAGGAAGGGTGAATGGGTGGGATGCCAAAACCCTATCTCTTGTCGGGAGGTAGTGCCTGGTGAAGTCAATTTTGTCTACCATTCCCATTTAATTCATGCAATCCAGTAGTCTCTTGGTGGCTATTTGTAATCAGATTGACAAATCTACACGCAGCTTTCTCTGGGGGGAGGAAGGAAGGCTAGACCTCTATCGCTGGTCACCTGGGATCAAGTGACTACTCCTTAGGAGGAAGGCAGCTTGGGGATTGTCTGTGGACAGGATTGGAACGCTGCCATAATTTTGAGAAGAACTTGGGACCTGAAAAGGAATGCTGAGGCTAGTTGGTATAAGAGCCTGAACTCTAAGTACAAAAATTTCACTAGTAGGATGGGCCAAAGGGCCACACTTTTTTTGAGATAGATTTTTAGCATGGGAGACCTGATCAAGAACCAATGTTGGAAGGTGGTGGTGAATGGTGAGGATACTAGTGTCTGGAATGATCCTTGGGTGCCAAACTATCCTGAGCTTCGGAAGCTGATGACAACGAATGTCGAGGATGACATTCAGGATCTCAGAGTAGCTAATATGATCGACTTGCAAGGGGAGTGGAATGTGGAGTTTATGGAGAAATACATCCATGGTACTGTTTTCCAGGCCATATGCTGGATTCACTCCTGTTAAAGGTGGTAGAACAAATGTATGGGCCTGGAACATGAGAAAGGATGGGAAGTTCTCGATGAACTCAGCCTATATACTCCTGAGGTAGGGCAAATTCAAGTTTAAAATTGGACCTTGGAGGAAAATTTGGACTGCGCCTATATCGACCAAGATGCAAATTTTTCTTTGGACCTTGGTTCATGACGACTGTTGACGAACAAAAAATGGTGGTGACGAAAGCTGACATTGGACCCTAGCTGCAGCTGTTGTGGTGCAGCCAAGGAGGACAACCTTCATGTGTTGCGAGACTACAGATTTGCTGCAGATACTTGGCAAAAGCTGGGATTCAGTAATTCTAATGTTCTATTTCAGGCCAACAATGTTGCTGAATGGATCAGCCAAAATCTCAAGGAGAAGGCGGAACATGTCCAACAGTTTGTTGTCAGGTGCTAGAAGATATGGCATTTCAGGAACCAGACTATTTTTTAGAAGAGGGAAGTCCCAGTAGAGCAAAGTGCAAGAACTATCGTGAAGTTGAGTGAAGACCTCAAGGCGATGGATATGGAGAGGAAGAAAACCATTCCTAGTATGAGAAGCTGGAGAGTCGAACTTGCCAAGGAAAGGAAGAGGGACACTGTGTATATTAATGTCGACGCCTCAGTCATACAGTGCAAGGCTACTATAGCAGCTGTGGCAACCACAGCGGAAGGGGAATGGATGCTTGGATAAGGGAGGAAGGTGGACACATCCTCAGTAGATGAGGTGGAACTTACATCCATTTTATTAGGTTTGGACATGGCGGAGAAGGAGGGCTAGATTAAGGTGGAAATCCAATTAGACAGCTCTAATGTTGTGCACACGATCAGTCTATTGGAGGATGATGAGGCCCCTACGTGGGCGCCGTGGAGATCTCGGATTAGGAGGCACTTGGAAAGGAACGCGGAAGCCACCATTAATCGCATCAGTAGATAGGAAAATGAGATTGCGGACAGCCTGGCTAAGATGCACCGAAAACAACCCAACTCCGTTATGGAGTATCGTGAATGCCAGGGTAACTAGCATTTACCATTAACTGGTTGTAACGGCAGTAGTACTGCTGGGTTTAATTTCTTTACTCAAAACTATGGTTTCTAACTTCGATAAAGCCTGTGTGAGGAGAACAAGGTGAATAGAATAGTCTCCTGACTTCCAAAAAAAAGATCCAGATAGCATCAAAAGTCAAGACTAATTGTCTCAGTACCACCGACTCACTTGTTAGTGGTATCAATTTCAACAGTCAAATTACATTAGAACTCAAAGACAACAACTCGGTGCTATCAACACACTTGTCAGTAGTAGTGACACAGTTTGAGGTTTATAAGTTAGCCAAAAAGTCAATTCCATCGACACACTATTTGTGGAATTGAAATTTGAGATTAAGTCGGATCCAACAGCCATGACTTAATGATTGACAAAGATCCACTCATGACCTAATGTGAGTTTGGCCTAAAAGGAATATTAGGTTTTGTCACGCTACAATAGATAATGGAGTTGGAAGAGGAGGAGATGAAGTTGATAGCCACTGACTAGAGGCTTTGGGAAGTTTTGGAGGGAAAAGTTGTGGCCAAAACTCTATAGATCAAGGTGTTCACAAGAGGAGATCACCAAAACAACTTTTACATGTTTTTCACATTGGTTTTCAAATGTTCACCCTATTTTCTTCCTCTTCCTCTCTTTGTGTGATGATAATAATCCCATATTTCTTAGGACCTGGGTGTAGCCTGAGATTGCTTTGTATCTGAGTTCTACAAATTGATAATTTATTTCCTTCATTCTTGATGTGAATGTATGATATTTTATCAGTTTGTTTATGCTTAATTGATATAATCTAAGTAATAGATGGCAAATTGCTTCAGGAGAGGGATTATGAGTTTGACAAATCATAGGTCCACATGGCCTATCTCTCTCCTTGAGAGAGGGCTTGCGGCCATGAAAGAATAACTTAAAGATATTAATAATGCACCTAGCTAATTTCTAACTGCTAAGTGAGTGCAGGTTGTTTTAGTTTAGGTAGTGTATTATGCTGTAGAAGTAGGTAATATTCGCTAAAGGTCTTTAGTATAGTATTAAGGGTGAATAATTATTCATAAAATAGAATCTAAAATCAACGAATGCTATGTTGAAACCATAGTCCCAAAGAATCCATCCATTCTTAAACACAACCACTTTTAATTTAGATTTAATTCCTTGCTCTTAGTTATGAGACAACCAATCAACTATTTTTCTAGGACCAACTTATTAGGATACAATAAGTAGTAGTATTTTGTGAACATTTGAGATTCGGGCCTCATAGGCATGTATTACACAACGTGTGCACTTGCAATTTACACATAGAGTTTTAGCATCATTGTCGTGGCAACATAATCACCTGCACTATGAGTGATGTGATCATCCACTCTGGGCCAGTTTTCTTTCTTTTAGTTACTTTTTGTCTTTTCTTTTGAACAAGAGAAAACTGAAAAAAAATCAATTCACTAGTATTCTGTGTCTCATAATACCATTTATTTTTAAGAACTGGTGCATGGTTCACACTCAAACTACAAATAATGAAGAGTCTATTCCAACTAGTGTAGATTATGAGGATATTTTTCTAAGGCATAATATTTGAGGCTTTAGTTGAGAAGCTCATCCAAACTCCACCACCCCAGCTTGAGTAAGAGCATACAACATCCATGGACCTAAACGATGATGACCATGCAAAGGATGGTCCTAAAGAATAGATGGTCTAGGAGAAGATAAAGGCATCATCAGCCACAGCTTAGTAAGAGACAAAAAAACATCAAGTAGTAAAATTTGGCAACTAAAAGATATACCAAGGACTAGTTCCACTCATAAATGTTCAATCATTCCACAAGCATAGCTTGGAGGACCCTGTAACACATATAAATGTTTTTGTGGAAAGCTATGACATGCTAAAGCTTGATAGAGTTCCAGACACAGTGATATGTTTGAAGTTGCTCTCATATTTATTGTCAGATAAAGACAAGGTGTGCTTCCTTAGGCTATCACTAGAGTCTATAGAAACCTGAGATGAGATGGTAGATGCATTCTTCAAGAGGTATTTCCCATTGCAGAAGATGAATGAATTGGTAGGGAGAATCCACAACTTCAAGAAACATGTTGGGGAGTCATATTCAGAAGCTTCGGAGAGATTTTGAACATGCTTAGGAAAGTCCCCTATCATGGTATTGATCTTTATGGGAAATCAAAGCCATTTTATTCTGGCATAACAAAGGGGAAAGGACTATTCTTGATAGTGAAAGGGCAGGAGATTACCTAAACAATAAGGCTACAGGATGTCACGAGATCTTTAAGAACATGGACAAGAACCAACCCTAAGGAGAGGAGAGAGAAGCACAAGAATAATCAATAGTTATATTGAATCTAGAGAGATTACATAAGTTAAGGCTCAAATGGAGAGACTCCTGAGGAATCTTGATCAGAAATATAGAACCTCATCTAGAGGTGAAGAGGAGGAATGCATGTTTGTGCATCACATAATAACATGGGCAACAATGAGTATTCATGGATTTGGGATCCTAATTTCTCATAGAAGGATCCAAACAATTTCCAGTAGGACTAGTCATTACAGTAGCAAGGACATCCTTCACAACAATATCAATAGGATATGGATCCTAGTAAAATGGACAAGATTGAAGACATGTTGGGAAGACTTGTGAGTCAGAACGAGGCCTTACTGGACAAGACAAAAGGGAAATAGTAGAATCAAGGGGCTCACATCCACAATATTGGAAATCAAATCTCTCTATTAGCACTAGAGGTGGCATCCATAAAGAAGCCTATTTAATAGGAATTTACTAGGAACACAGAGACATCTCAGAAACATCATCCATTAAATTACATCTCTTTTTTCAAGGAAATAGAGCATGCTACTGAGGAGACACCAAATCAACACACTCTAAATCTCAAATGTGTGTGTGTCAAAAGTTTCATTTGCTAGTTGTTTATATAGAATAATAAGGGGATGTAGAACACCATTGTATTATTCTCACAAATGCACCTCAGTCAATACAATGTCTGCAAAAAGCAACAAGGACAACCTTACTATGTCCATGCTCCCAATTCTAGAAAAGGTGTATGTGCATCAAGAATAGGTGAAGGTTCTACTCCATAGTGGAGCAGTCATAGTTGGCAAGAAGGCACTCACAATTTAAGAAGGAACAATCACATGTCACCCCATCCACACAAGATGTGCTAGATTATATTCTAGGGGTGACATTGAGGCAATATTAGAGGAGGAGATCCCTAATGTGTCATACAATCCTCCACATAGGTGCATAGTAAAGCCACATGTGCCATTCTTAGATATTTTTTTAAAAGAAATCGGGAGGCATTCTTATTCATCCCTCCCTCCCCTTACGAGCAAACTTAAATTCAACTTACACTCACTAATTAAGCATGAACAAGTAGACATGGTAGTACTACTACCATTACATAGATCTAGCTTTAGTAAGCTAATAACCTCCTCGGGAGGTTGTGTGTACTCAATGTACATGAGATTGTTTTTAAGGGCTAGTTTAGCCAATTTTTCTGCCACACCATTGCCTTCTCGTCTAATGTAGACTACTTACCACTCTGGCTTCATGCGTCATAGAATAGGATGGATGAGCTTGGCATACTTAGGGTTCATTTCGATGTTCTCAGTGAGCATCCTCACAACCACCTGAGAATCTGTTTCAAAGGTAACAGACCACAGGTCGTTGGCCTTTGCAATCTCCAGAGTGAGTCCTAAGGCCTCAAGTTCCTCTTGGAGCACATCAGTGTGTGCAATATGATGGTCGCACCCCCCATCCATGTGCCCCAATCGTCCCTGGATATCACTGTGCCTTGAGCTTCTCCTCCTTTGACAACGACATCCGTATTTAGCTTGATCTTTCCACTGTCTGGTGTCGACCATTGGTATTGTCATTCCAATTGTGAACCGGTGGTCGTACTTTGCTGTGATTTCGTCCATGCCTCATTGTGCATGTCGACCTTGTTGCAAATCCTTCTAGCTACTTGTCGGCGGTGGCTTTCTTCCTTCTCGAAGGTGTGTCTGTTGCTCACACACCATATGTGCCAATAGGTGATGAAGAAGCTGCATGCCTCCCTTGCTTCAAGATTTAGCTGATTGTTGATCCAGATTTTGGGGTCAGTGACATTGAAGAAAGAGTGATGTTGATCCCTATCTAGGACGTCATACCAGATATCCCTCACAAATCTACAATCTCTCAATGCATGGGTAGTTGTCTCCTCCCTCTCCAAGCATCTGGGGAAGACAATATTGTCTGTGTAACACCCAGATTTTTATATCACATGAGCAGAAGCAATTTTTTTTTCTTTTTCTGGGAGTGTCACAAACATGATTATCATTGCAATGAAAGTAAATGAAACACTTTGCATAACTATAAAACTGATCCATACATAGTTTTTGTCAACGGAAAAACTACATCAAGTTAAACCATAAAATCTAATTTAATAGACAACATAATTGGACATAATAGAAAGATGTCAAAACTCTAGATCATCTAGGCAAATGGCACCCTACTAGGTTAGCTGGAAATATTCTAGTCCTTTACTTGTTCTTTTGATCCTTAGCTGCTCCAAAACCTGCGGACATCGCGTCCCTAGCCATGCATTGGAAAAAACAGTTGTTAGAGTAAGTGGCATGAGTATTCTAAAATGCACATTACTGAAGAGCTAACAATGTTACAAAATATTCTTGGCCACTATAAAACTGATAGCAAATGTTGATTAAAATCTGAAAACATAATATCTCTTAACTTCTTTAACTCTTATCTTTCTACTCTATCTTTTCTGGAGACCTATACCATGGGCCTCATAACCTACACCAAAGTGTCTAGGTCATACTTATCTCATCTGAATTCCTCTCATCACACTCATGGATGAGAAAGTATCTTTTACTTATGATTCTTATCTATTTGTGGCCACCATTATACAATAAGTCCTCCTCTGTTGACACTGAAGTGTCCTCTGTGGTGCAACACCCCCTTTTTTGGCACAACGTGCCCTCTGTTGACACTGAAGTGTCCTCTATGGTGCAACACACCCTCTATTGGTACAACGTGCCCTCTGTTGGCATAAATGCCCTCTGTGAGACCCGCAATGTCTGGCACAACGCGCCCTCTGAATCGTCCCGGGACTCTCTGGTGAGGACTTATTATATAATGCATTATGTGAATGTTTCAAATTAATTATCTTAAGTCTATCCTTAATAAACTTTGAATCTGCACTTATCTGAAACTGAGTACTAAATATGTATTGAATTCTGAATCTGAAATCTGAATCTGAATCTATATCTGAATGTAAACATGTATCTCAATTACTACATAATTGGGATTGGGTCTATAACCCATATCATGTACCTTTATTCAAAACCAGGCTACTCACATAGTGAGTAGTCTAAGCCTGAATCTAAATCTTTTTATTCTTAAGTTCTAAACTGAATTCATTGCTGGATTTGAACATGTATCTCATTATCGTGGTAAACTTTGTTTTAAAACTCTTATTTGGTCAAATTACTTCACTTATACCAATTATATGATAAATAGCTTAGGAAAAAGGACTTGAAATGCTCATAGAATTACTAGGTATACAAAGTATCTTAAGTTAGGTTCATAAACGTATTTTAAGTACAACATATCTAAAAATACAAATTCTGACCAGGTGGTTCAATCCTTCTTGTAAAATATGATGCTACCCTGAACCTTAATATTTACATAAAAACTTACACGTTAAACCTTAAATATTAGAATAGAAATCGCATAAAATATTATCTTACAACCTAATCATAACTTAATTTGTCATTATCTTATAATGCCATCATAAACTCATTTTACAATACCTTCTGATCCCAAACATACTTTTATTAGTACACCATGTCCTAATATTTTCAAATTCATATTCTTACATTGTACTTGTATTCTAGATACTATTTATCCTAGGGAATCTAGTTCTTAGATCTCTACATATGTATGAAATCTTAATGGCATGTTTCTACTTGAAATCTTACTACATAACTATGACTATAAATATGAGAAATTCTAATAACATATGTGTACTTACGTTCTTCATACAAAGCTATTTGAAATCATCAACTAAGTATGGGTACATTACTGGCATATCTTATCTTGAAATCGTATTCATTACATCCAAACATTTCTAAGAAATCTTATAGGAATATGATTCTTCAACTTTCTCATGGGCTTGGTCCATGAGTCACAACTATTTTGAGCAACATATCACTATTTTAGTCTTTGGGTATCTACACTTGCATACAGATAGAAATATGATAATAATATTGTTTGTAAATCTTAACACTGAAGTCTTAGAACATTAAATCACATAGATCATGAAACTCTTATCAGGAGACATGTAAACATATTAAACATAAACTATGAGTACTCATGGGCATGGACCACTTACCTCTTATACAGATAGCATCGATAAGGAAGTCTCGATTCTAAGTTCCATAACTTTAATAACCTGGATATCATCATAGTTTTATCAGTCCAAGAGTATGTTCCCTCTTTCTATTTCTAAATATCACACCCCACTTTCCTAACTATATATACCAACTTCGGGTTCTTAAACATAACTTTATACTCACTATAAAATCTTGGCTTTGAAATTAAAATAAACTCTTATTATGTATTTACTATAATCTTTATACTCAACATAAATCGTCTTATGCACTAATATGAACATATACTTCATATAATGAGAATAATTTCCAAGCATAGTCACATGTTAGAAAACTTACTGACTCAATTAGGAAATCAAAATATAATACCACCATGTTAATAATATTAGACCTAGTTAGCCATACATATACCACTTATTGTCAAGATAATCATCTATTACCCTCACATAATGGTCACTCAGGTCCAAAACTAAATAATAATATGATAACACAAGAAAATGCATCAAATCTCTAGAAAAATAACCATATAATGTAGTAAGGTCATGTATTAAAACATTGGGTCATTTAAAAAAAATCATATCCATGGGTGAAATACCCAAAATACCCTTATTAGGGATTATATCACAAACCTCAATAAAAATTAATATAATAGATATCAGACTTTGAAATCATGTTAGGAATATCATAATACACATTCAATAAAATTTACATGAATTTCTAAGTTTGTTTGCTATTTTTAATTGGCTAAACATCAAAATCATATAGTTTTGTCTACCCAGAATATAATAAATAGAAGACATCAAAATCATACTCTAGAACTATTTTTATAAGATAGCACACTCGAAGAGCTTTCCATAGTTATCTTGTTTGTCCCAAACCAAGATTTGTAGCTCAAGATATGAATTTTTGAAAGTACCTTAGTTTGAATAAGTCTCAGCCGTCGATAATGGATCCAGTGGTCATGATCGAGTCTTGTTGTGCGACCAGCAGTACACAGCTGGGACCCCTCACGGATCCTTGCATGGATCCGGTTCGATTCAGAACCTGGACTTGTCTGGGTTGTCTTCCTGTCTGTGAACACACTCTGTTTTAAAGAGTTCCGCCACCGCCACCTGGTGCTCTTCGGCGAGGTCGGTCTTTGCAACTCAAGCCACATCATCGCATCCCAGGCATCCATCGACTTCGGTCGTGCCTTAGAAGCCAGGATGACACCCCGTACTCCCCAGAGTAGGTCGAGAAAGAAGATCCCAACATGGAGTCCCCAGTTCTGCCGCCATTGACGCCACCTCTGTTCTTTCTCCTTAGTTCTCCTTCTCGCCTCTTCTAATTTGCTTGAAACCCTAGGACTAGGTGCGACCGACCCTTGTTTGCAAGGATCAAGGGTCTTTATATCAACAAAACCTAGATCTAGGCAGAGAGACCCCATCATCTCGGACCCCTGTTCGGGTTCTGTTCTGCCCGAGCGCCAGCTCTCGGTCTGCACTGGGCTAGAGTCTCGTTCCCTTTTTTTTGGTAAGTCTGCTCCCTTTTTTTATTTTCTTTTTCTTCTTCTTTTGTGATAAAACTCCAAATATAAGAAATATTCATATATCCCACTCTATAGCTCAGTTTGACTTCAGATTTTAAGGTAAATACTATATTATCATCATCTTTATATGAGCAATATTTTGAGTACAAACTAGTTGCACAAACACTCCAAACATGTCTTTTAAATAAAAACATTATAATTACTAATTTAATTACCTAGGCCACTATATACATCACAATCATCTAAATTTTTTTCCCACCATTTTATATTCTAATTATTATTCTATGAAAAATATTTTGAGCATTTTATGACCACCAAATACATAATTCTAAATTTATACTCGAAGGACCTATTTGTAAAACTTAATAGGTCCAAAAAGGGCTGAAATTTGGACTCTAGGGCACATGGCCCATCCCTTAGTATTTCAAAGGGTCCATGAGCTTGATTGTATTCCAAATCATGAAAATAAGTCTTCAAACCATATAATTTCTCAATTGAAGCCCATGTATGACACATGTGATCAATATTTCTTTAGTTACATAACATGAAGACCTAAGCTAGGTCTAAGGCTCAAGCCATGAACTAGACTCATCATATTATATATTCATCACATTATTGTTCATAGGAGTAATTCATTTATATTGATATACAACTTACTACAATCATACACATTTAAGTCATTATGTATGAATTGGTTGATCAGATGGCTTGTATTACACATTCTGTGAACTTAATTACATGCCTAGCCATGGTTACGTTCATTGCATCCCCTGGAAGGCCTTTACTAGAAAACTCCACATTAAAGGCTTACTTTAGCTATGAAATTGAGGATGTTACAATTCTACCCACCTTAAAATAAATTTCGTCCTCAAAATTTCTCTAGGCTACTACCCACCTTAGGGTTCTGCTTACCTCTGAATTTATTGATGATTAACATATTAAGGTACACTTATGTTCACAATTTTACATAAAGAGAGATATGTAATGTATTTGATAAAATATTTATGTGATCATTATTATCTATTACCTTGGTCTACTTCTGAACTCATACTTAGGGTCTATGAAGTTAAACTGGTATCTACAATTAGGGCATTTGACTCAACCTTGTCATGAATTCTAAACATTAGGTGTAATTGACCATCTAATCCTAAGTCTTCCAGGTATCTCCTACACCTCTAGATATGTGGTGATCAAGCACATACCCACAAATGTGAGATCCTGTCATGCTATCTCTCACTAACCTACTAATATGTGTGTCCCATACCACACAAACTAGTGAGAAATGAGAGATGTATCAAAGTCTAGTGCTTATGACATTCCTCTTCAATTCTCAATTGGCTGGCCATAACCATTGATAATGGAGAAGCAACATCATTAGCAAGGGTTAGGTTGAAACATGAGACCTAGAATATAAACATCTCCCTCGGACATCTCTATTTCTTCTAAGGTGAAAACTATTGTTCATTCTAGGTCATTGTATATTTCTATGGGAATCTATCCCTAAACTCTAATCTCTTATCTCTTCACTCTAGGGTGACTATGAGGATCATGTTTGCCTAGTGGCCATTTAACAAATTGCTCTGATACCATATTGTAACACCCAGATTTTTATATCACATGAGCGGAAGCAATTTTTTTTTCTTTTTCTGGGAGTGTCACAAACATGATTATCATTGCAATGAAAGTAAATGAAACACTTTGCATAACTATAAAACTGATCCATACATAGTTGTTTTCAACAGAAAAACTACATCAAGTTAAACCATAAAATCTAATTTAATAGATAACATAATTGGACATAATAGAAATATGTCAAAACTCTAGATCGTCTAGGCAAATGGCACCCCACTAGGTTAGCTGGAAATATTCTAGTCCTTTACTTGTTCTTTTGATCCTCAACTGCTCCAAAACCTGCGGACATCGCGTCCCCCGCCATGCCTTGGGAAAAATAGTTGTTAGAGTAAGTGGCATGCGTATTCTAAAATGCACATTACTGAAGAGCTAACAATGTTACAAAATATTCTTGGACACTATAAAACTGATAGCAAATGTTGATTAAAATCTAAAAACATAATATCTCTTAACTTGTTTAACTCTTATCTTTCTACTCTATCTTTTCTGGAGACCTATACCATGGGCCTCATAACCTACACCAAAGTGTCTAGGTCATACTTATCTCATCTGAATTCCTCTCATCACACTCATGGATGAGAAAGTATCTTTTACTTATGATTTTTATCTATTTGTGGCCACCATTATACAATAAGTCCTCCTCTGTTGACACCAAAGTGTCCTCTGTGGTGCAACGCACCCTTTGTTGGCACAACGTGCCCTCTGTTGACACCGAAGTGTCCTCTATGGTGCAACACACCCTCTATTGGCACAATGTGCCCTCTGTTGGCATAAATGCCCTCTGTGACACCCGCAGTGTCTGGCGCAACACGCCCTCTGAATCGTCCCGGGACTCTCTAGTGATGACTTATTATATAATGCATTATGTGAATGTTTCAAATTAATTATATTAAGTCTATCTTTACTAAACTTTGAATCTGAACTTATCTGAAACTAAGTACTAAATATGTACTAAATTCTGAATCTGAAATCTGAATCTGAATCTATATCTGAATGTAAACATGTATCTCAATTACAATATAATTGGGATTGGGTCTATAACCCATATCATGTACCTTTATTCAAAACCTAGCTACTCACACAGTGAGTAGTCTAAGTCTGAATCTAAATCTTTTTATTCTTAAGTTCTAAGATGAATTCATTGCTGGATTTGAACATGTATCTCATTATCAGGGTAAACTTTTTTTTAAAACTCTTATTTGGTCAAATTACTTCACTTATACCAATTATATGATAAATAGCTTAGGAAAAAGGACATGAAATGCTCATAGAATTACTAGGTATACAAAGTATCTTAAGTCAGGTTCATAAATGTATTTTAAGTACAACATATCTAAAAATACGAATTCTGACCAGGTGGTTCAATCCTTCTTGTAAAATATGATGCTACCCTGAACCTTAATATTTACATAAAAACTTACACGTTAAACCTTAAATATTAGAATAGAAATCTCATAAAATATTATCTTACAACCTAATCATAACTTAATTTGTCATTATCTTATAATGCCATCATAAACTCATTTTACAATACCTTCTGATCCCAAACATACTTTTATTAGTACACCATGTCCTAATATTTTCAAATTCATATTCTTACATTGTACTTGTATTCTAGATACTATTTATCCTAGGGAATCTAGTTCTTAGATCTCTACATATGTATGAAATCTTAATGGCATGTTTCTACTTGAAATCTTACTACATAACTATGACTATAAATATGAGAAATTCTAATAACATATGTGTACTTACGTTCTTCATACAAAGCTATTTGAAATCATCAACTAAGTATGGGTACATTACTGGCATATCTTATCTTGAAATCGTATTCATTACTTCCAAACATTTCTAAGAAATCTTATAGGAATATGATTCTTCAACTTTCTCATGGGCTTGGTCCATGAGTCACAACTATTTTGAGCAACATATCACTATTTTAGACTTTGGGTATCTACACTTGCATAAAGATAGAAATATGAGAATAATATTGTTTGTAAATCTTAACATTGAAGTCTTAGAACATTAAATCACATAGATCATGAAACTCTTATCAGGAGACATGTAAACATATTGAACATAAACTATGAGTACTCATGTGCATGGACCACTTACCTCTTATACAGATAGCATCGATAAGGAAGTCTCGATTCTAAGTTCCATAACTTTAATAACCTAGATATCATCATAGTTTTATCAGTCCAAGAGTATGTTCCCTCTTTCTATTTCTAAATCTCACACCTCACTTTCCTAACTATATATACCAACTTCGGGTTCTTAAACATAACTTTATACTCACTATAAAATCTTGGCTTTGAAATTAAAATAAACTCTTATTATGTATTTACTATAATCTTTATACTCAACATAAATCGTCTTATGCACAAAAATGAACATATACTTCATATAATGAGAATAATTTCCAAGCATAGTCACATGTTAGAAAACTTACTGACTCAATTAGGAAATCAAAATATAATACCACCATGTTAATAATATTAGACCTAGTTAGCCATACATATACCACTTATTGTCAAGATAATCATCAATTACCCTCACATAATGGTCACTCAGGTCCAAAACTAAATAATAATATGATAACACAGGAAAATCCATCAAATCTCTAGAAAAATAATCATATAATGTAGTAAGGTCATGTATTAAAACATTGGGTCATTTAAAAAAAATCATATCATGGGTGAAATACCAAAAATACCCTTATTAGGGTTTATATCACAAACCTCAATAAAAATTAATATAATAGAGATCAGACTTTGAAATAATGTTAGGAATATCATAATACACATTCAATAAAATTTACATGAATTTCTAAGTTCGTTTGCTATTTTTAATCGGAAAAACATCAAAATCATGTAGTTTTGTCTACCCAGAATATAATAAATAGAAGACATCAAAATCATACTCTAGAACTATTTTTATAAGACAGTACACTCGAAGAGCTTTCCATAGGTACCTTGTTTGTCCCAAACCGAGATTTGTAGCTCAAGATATGAATTTTTGAAAGTACCTTAGTTTGAATAAGTCTCAGCCGTCAATAATGGATCCAGTGGTCGTGATCGAGTCTTGTTGTGCGACCAGCAGTACACAGCTGGGACCCCTCACGGATCCTTGCGTGGATCCTGGTCGACTCAGAACCTGGACTTGTCTGGGTTGTCTTCCTGTCTGTGAACAGACTCTGTTTTATAGAGTTCCGCCGTCGTCACCACCTGGTGGTCTTCAACGAGGTCAATCTTTGCAACTCAGGCCATGTCAGTGCATCCCAGACCTCCATCAACTTCGGCCGTGCCTTAGAAGCCAGGACGGCACCCCATACTCCCCAGAGTAGGTCGAGAAAGAAGATCCCAACCTGGAGTCCCCAGTTCCGCCGCCATTGACGTCACCTCTGTTCTTTCTCCTTAGTTCTCCTTCGCTCCCCTTCTAATTCGCTTGAAACCTTAGGACTAGGTGCGGCCGACCCTTGTTTGCAAGGATCACGGGTCTTTATATCAACAAAACCTAGATCTGGGCAGAGAGACCCCATCATCTCGGACCCCTGTTCGGGTTCTGTTCCGCCCGAGCGCCAACTCTCGGTCTGCGCTGGGCTAAAGTCCCGTTACCTTCTTTTTTTGGTCAGTCTGCTCCCTTTTTTTATTTTCTTTTTCTTCTTCTTTTGTGATAAAACTCCAAATATAAGAAATATTCATATATCCCACTCTATAGCTCAGTTTGACTTCAGATTTTAAGGTAAATACTATATTATCATCATCTTTATATGAGCAATATTTTGAGTACAAACTAGCTATACAAACACTCCAAACATGTCTTTTAAAATAAAAACATTATAATTACTAATTTAATTACCTAGGCCACTATATACATCACAATCATCTAAATTTTTTTCCCACCATTTTATATTCTAATTATTATTCTACTAAAAATATTTTGAGCATTCATTATGACCACGAAATACATAATTCTACATTTATACTCGAAGGACCTATTTGTAAAACTTAATAGGTCCAAAAAGGGCTGAAATTTGGACTCTAGGGCACATGGCCCGTCCCTTAGTATTTCAAAGGGTCCATGAGCTTGATTGTATTCCAAATCATGAAAATAAGTCTTCAAACCATATAATTTCTCAATTGAAGCCCATGTATGACACATGTGATCAATATTTCTTTAGTTACATAACATGAAGACCTAAGCTAGGTCTAAGGCTCAAGCCATGAACTAGACTCATCATATTATATATTCATCACATTATTGTTCATAGGAGTAATTCATTTATATTGATATACAACTTACTACAATCATACACATTTAAATCATTATGTGTGTATTGGTTGATCAGATGGCTTGTATTACACATTCTGTGAACTTAATTACATGCCTAGCCATGGTTACGCTCATTGCATCCCCTGGCATGCATTTACTAGAAAACTCCACATTAAAGGCTTACTTTAGCTATGAAATTGAGGATGTTACAATTTGTGATTCTATGAAGTGCTCTTTTGCAGTTGGTGAGGAGGGCCCCGTGCATCAGTAGCCAAGCGAATGACTTGATGCGCGACACTATGTGCAAATGCCACAGACATTTTCATTTTCCGGGCACCTTTGTTCCTTTCCCATTCCTCAGAATTCTATACGCTGAATTCATCGTGAAGACCCCATTAGATGTATGCCTCCATGCTCAGATGTCAAGAGCGTCCCCCTGTTTAGGCATTTTCATTCGCTTCACCTCTTATGCTAAGTTGTCAGGTAACCAGTCCTCTAGGAAGCTAGAGTCCTAGAAGCCATTAAGATCGACCATACTTGAGACCTTGAGGTCCAATAGATCTTCGGAGATGGGCTTTAGAGTATGTTCTCCCAGGATGATGGCACTAGTCACCCATCTATCCGACCACACATTTGTATTCTCTCCATTCATAAGTACTAGATAGGAATTGTTTAGAATGAAATCTTCCCCAGAAAGCATGACTCTTCCCAGGCAAGATAGATTAAGTTGTTTCCCTGGATCATGCTTTAGAAGTTGCCCTCTCATACGGCTGTTCCAATTTGACGTTCCGTTACTCATAGTCTCCCAGGTGTGTTTGTTGATCAAGGCCTTATTCCAGTCTCTCATATTTCTCAGGTCGAGTCCACCTTCTCTTTTGTGGCATACCACCTTGTCCCATGACACCAAGGCTAACGGTGGGATTTGTTGTTGCCTCCCCAAATGAACCTCTTAATGCTAGCATCCATTCTGTCACAGAGTTGGGCAGGAATCACCGCAGTCTGCATCACATAGGTAGGGATCGCGTCCAGTGTAGTTCTAGCTAAGCAAATTCTGCCGGTGAGAGAGAGACTCCTCGCAGCCCAGGCTGACACCCTACCTTCAACCTTCTACAAAATATCACTGTAAGTTGTTCTATTGAACTTATTGTGGATAATTGGGACCCCTAGGTATTTTCCTAGGTCCTCTGTGCTTTGGAATTTACAGATGCGACTGATCTTTCTGCTCAGGCAGGTGTTCACACTTTTGGCGAAGAAGATTCTCGTCTTCTCCACTGAGATGGCTTGGCCTGAAGCTTCCCCAAAAATGCAAAAACACTCCATTATAGTCTTGATTTCTGGGATACTAGCTTGGGCAAAGTGGATTAAATCATCCGCAAAGCATATGTGTGAAAGCTTGGGTCTGTCTCTCCCCAACTTCAACAATTTCCACCTTCCATCATCAACCTATTGTTGGATTAATTGACTCATCTTGTCAAGGCAAATCACGAAAAGGTATGGTGATAATGGGTCTCCCTGATGAAGCCCCTTGTTTCTCTGAACGACTGTGTCATTTTTCCATTCCACACAATTCTGGTTTCCCCTTTCGTGATCGACGACATGATATAGTTGATCACATTCGTGGGAATTCTAGTTCTCTGTAGCGTATCTTTCATGAAGCCCTAGTCCATTTGATCGTAAGCCTTGGTCAGGTCAACCTTAATGGCCATCACCGGAGCACCCTTCCTTCTCTTCATAGTGTGTATAGCCTCCTGGATGATGGAAATACTGTCATTGATTCTATGTCCCTATACAAAGTTGCTCTGGGGTTGTTCTATCCAATTAGGCATGTGCGGTTTTAGGCATTCGACCACCACTTTTGAAATCACCTTCAGGGCAAGATTATTTAAGAAGATAGGCCTCAAGTTTTCACACTTGGTAGGTGTAGCGATCTTCGGGATGTAGACGATGGTCACATTACAATGTTCCTCAGTGACACATCCTGTTGTGAGGTCATCTTGGATAGTGCGTACAAGAGAAGGTCCTACAGTGTTACAATTTTTTTGAATGAAGGTCCCATTAACCCCGTCATGTCCGGTCGCTTTCGTTGGGTCAATGGCCATAACTACACTGCGAACCTCGTCTTCAGTGGGCTGGCCATCGATCTTGGCCACTTGATCGTCATTAAGAGTTGCAAAAAGGCCGGGGCAGGTGGTGTAGCAACATAGTGATCTGTCCCACATATCAACGAACACCTTGCGGAAGTGTTGTAGAATGTGGTTCATCAAGGTGTCATCGTCAGAAATCCATTCGTCGTTGTTTCCTTTTAGGGCTTTGATAGTGTTTCATCTCCACCGCTGGTTGATGAGGTTATGGTAGTATCTAGTGTTGTTGTCACCCTCTGTTAGCCACTGTATGTGATAATGGTGCTTGAGGTCTTCCACTTCCTCCTTTAAGATGTCATCCAACTGGGCTTGGAAGCTTGCACAAAGAGCATCCGTGATCTCATTGTATTGGGTTGCCAGCTCAGTCTGAAGGGTATTGATGTTTCTTAGCAGCCGGTCTTTTGCTCTTCACTTCTCCTTCCTCTTGTAGATATCCCACTTTTTGATTCTGGCCTGGGCCACTTTTAGAGCATCATTGAAGTGAAGACTAGTGTCCCAGTTGTGTTTGAGGGTCCCCACAAAACCTTCAGTGCATTTCCACGAGGCTTGTGTGATAAACCTTCTATAGCGGTGGCATCCTACTCTGATCCGGATCAGCAGCGGACAATGGTTAGAGCCCATACGGGGGAGGTGCTCGACATTCACACTGGTGAAGGTGTTGATGAATTCACTATTTACAAGGGCTCAATCAAGCCTCTTCTGTAGAAGATCATGTCTGAATGTATATTGCATTCTAGAAAAACCCAAATCGTTCAGATTGGCATCCATCAGAGTGCTTTGAAAGAGGGAAGCTTCTGTGTTGTTATAGCTATCACCTCCACTTCTTTCGCTGAGGTCAAGAATGGTGTTCAAGTCCCCAACGGCCAGACAAGGTCTTTTATAAGCTCTTCCCATGGTAGTAATGTGTTTCCACATAAGCTTCCTGGTAGTGCTTTGGGGGCTTGCATAGATGAAGGTGGTGTAAAGTTCATCGTCGATCTTGCAGGTGACGAATTGTCGGTGACAATTTATGATACGAACTGTGTTATGTGTGTCATTCCAACACACCCAAATTCCTCCCGAGAAGCCCCTGGCCTCCACTCAGAAGGAATTTGTGAACCCCAGGTCCTTGATCTTCCTCTTGGCACAGTTGGCACTAATCCAAGGTTCTAAAACATGCACTACCTTAGGTTTATGGATAGACATTAGTTCTTTGAGGGCTCTATTTCTGACATCACTGGCTATTCCTCTCACGTTCCAATAGAGCAAACTTGACATTCAGAAACTGAGAAGGGAAAGAGAGGTTGGCCACCTAGTCAGACTTCCCTTTCAGATTGGTTTCTTCGTCACCCCTCTCCTCAACATTCTCTGTCCCCCTTGTTTCCATGTTGGGAGGGGTAAGCATCCTTGGACTCTTTCGTATATGTTCATATGGGGCGCCACACTCTGCTTCTTGGATTTCGAGCGTGCCCCCTTCACCTTTCTTCCTGGTGCTAACAGTGATGGTGTTATCTTAATGGGCGAATTACCAGATGCAGTGCCTAACCCCAAGTCCCTGGTGGACTGGCCTTCCTCCTCCATGATTGTCTCTTGCTCGGCCTGAACAGTATCTCCCTCTGCGCTGATTTCTTCAGCCATAGATGAGTTTGCGGCTATTTCAGGAATGATGGTGTCCATTGTTTGCGGTTCCTCATGTGGCTCATCCTTGTCGCTAGCAATTTGATCCTCCTCTGCAATAATGATAACTTCGTTTACTCTTGGGTTGACAACAATATGTTCTTCTTCATTCGTCCTGTTCTGGGTTGATCTTTCTGTTCCACTACTGGCCTTGTCATTCGCCGAGTTGTTAGGCTTGTCTTGCATCTATCCCTCGGCGTTCGCCTTTTTCTTTGCCCTCCACTGTTTGGCCACTTTTTCCGCCCTTCTCCTCTGGGTGCTTTGGTCGGCCTTCCTTTCTGTCTCCTTGTCTTTTGGGTCCTCTTGTGCTTGTTGTGTATCTGCATTATCCAGCCCCTCAAATCTGTTGGAGGACGACATGGTTTGTTGTGGCTTCTCGCTATATTTCACCTGCCTACTCCCTCTTATGTTTTTGTTGTTTCTCGCTCTTTGTTGTTGCCATCTCGTGTCTATCTCTACTATTGTTGCCCCTTGGTCTTTCTCTTGGGTCTTCTCGGTCGTCGTAGTGTTATAGTTTTGATTATTTTTACATTGTTGTTCGTTATGTCCATTCTTCCCACAGATGGAGCAACTCTCTGGTTTAACCTCATACTCCACAGTATACTCCATTCCATTGATGATAATGGATGGTATGAGGGGTTTGGTTGTGTCGATTTCAATCGCCAATCTAGCGAATTTACTTCTCATTCGGAAGGCGGTGTGGTTATCCACTTTGATCATCTGTCCCAAGGCAAGTCTTATGTATTCAAACATCGTTGGCACATAAAGATGCAATGGGAGGTCTAGGATTTTGACCCAAGTGACGACTTACTGCGGCATCTCCTTCGTCAGCTTGAAAGATGTATTCCAGTCCCAGACGATGAGGCAACATCCGAAGATTTTCCATGGCCCTCCGGTCATTGCTGTCTCGTAATCGTCTCTGCATGACAGTTGTACGATGTAGTGTCCCTTGTCAAGTTCGAACATGTTGAACCTGCCCTTGGGGTTCCACAGTAACTTGATCCAGTCTCTCATCTTCATGTATCCGATGTCCGTGCTGAGCAACCGAGTGACCACGACATACATCCATGGCCTTACTAGGCCCTTCTCTGCCTGAGGTTCGATAAAGATGGCCGAGAACCATCCATCGTCGTCAAGTTAATATCTTTATCTTTGAGTTTGTCCTCAAACAACTTTTCTAGAAAATAGGTGTCCTCGTTCCCGTATGGTCGGTTTTGGTATCCGCCGCCGCCCACCACATCACTCTAGATCTGCAGTTGTTGCGACTGTTGTTCCATCGACCGTGGGTGATGCTCCTGGTCGTAGTTGTTGTGTTCCATTGGATGCTGATCATCCTTGTCTTCCGTCGTCATTTCTTCTTCGGTAACCACCGCATCCGTTGGTATTCCCCTCATACCTACAAACTGAAACTCCAATCCCGCAAGGGGTATGGAAATCCTAACCCCCCCTCCGCTAGTGTGATTGCCTTGACGATGAGCAGGTTTGTCAGGTCCTTTCCGTCGACATGCTGCATCCTTACCCCGGCCATCTCCTACGCCGAAGCCATTGCTCTTCTTCGAAGTGTTGTCTCCTTGGTCGAGGACAAACAATTTAAGAAATTCATAGAAATCTTTTGAAATCTCCACATCAACATCCTCCTTGAGGAGGTGATAGAACATATCAATGTTTATGGGAGATTTTTAAATGATATAATCAATAAGAAAAGATAGGTGAAAGATATACATGTCTTTCATTTTGATAAAGTAGTTAATGCTTTGATCTAAGGAAGGCTTTCGATAAAGAGAAAGGACCCACAATGTTTCTACATTCCTTGTTCAATATGCAACAAACATTTCAACAAGCACAATGTGATTTCAGGCGAGCATAAATCTCATGACTCTCTTTACCTTTCACAAGGTGGATTGAAGAAACCAATAAAGACGAATATGACAATCCAGTTGGCAAACTGTGATGCCATTTGGGATATGCGAGGATTTTTTGGTCAAAATTGATAAACTCATATATCATGTCAACTTTATGGTCATGGATATGTAAGAGATGTGAGTATCTGAGAAGTGGTCAGGAAAGCCATTCCAAGCTACAACGGATGTGATGGTTGCCATGGGTAGAGGCTACTTGACATTACAGATACATGATGATAGAGTGGAGTTTCGATTGCCAAATGATTCTTCACAACCATCCTATGACAACTCAGGTTGAAGAAAATCATCTTGTCGAGCCTAGGACATTAAACAAAGACGCTTATTGGAGTCAACCCATTCTTTCATATTTTCTTTTGTTTAAAATAAAAAGATACCTTGATTAAATTTTGCATGATGTGCATGTTTTAACAGTTTTTGTACCATCAACACACCTATGGGTACTGCCAAAAGACCTGTCGGTACCACCGACAGACTATTCAGAAATTATCATGGAAATTCATCAAATATCTCAGTATTTTGACACGCTGTTCACACCAAATGAGATAACTCAAAACCCAAAGCACGTGATTAACAAGTAAGCACCAGGTTACTAGAAAACACAATAAATAAAAAATGATTCATAATAACCATCACAAGTGGAAACATTTACAACAATGTCCATAAAACTTGCATAACCATATATACCACACCAGGTATTTACATCTCCGTACACTGGACTTAGCCACAACCTGTATACAAAATGACATGTTCATATGTGCATGCCATACATATGTACAACCAAGGCATACTTCCAAAAACACATGTCGCTCTATGCATCATCTACAAAACACAACTCTCTCGGGACCTAAGAGTACATGGACGACACATAGGACTCTACTAAGACACAAGTAGCTAAACAACCTTTTTCTCACTAATCTCCAAGTTGTTTCTCCTCAGTGGAAAAATACAATTGCTTTCCCACACCCTTGAAGTAGCCTTCACCTGAAGTAGCCTCAATCCCCCTAGAAGCAGCCTTCTGAAGTAACTCCAAGCTCACCCTTGAAGTAGCCTTCACCTGAAGTAGCTTCACCTTGAGGCAGCCTTCTTGAAGTAACTCCAAGTCACCGGGAGCAACCTTCACCACTTGAAGTAGTTCCACGAACCTCCTTTCAACAACCTCCAACCTAGGAGTAGTCAAGGAGAATAATATACAATAAAAGGAACGAGATTGGAAGAAAGAAATAATGTTACCAATGAGTACAACACTTTGATCCTATATCAAGCGTATTGATCCCCTATCCACTATAGATGAACGTGGTTGTGTGGTGTCTAGGAGATACTAGGCTATGGGACACTAATGTAGAGCTCAATGAAACAAATTGCAAGTATAGCTCAGCTTGTTGCTCACAAAGAATGAATCTCAAGTGTAATTGTATGCACAAGTGATGCTTTGGGTGTCCTAAGGCCTCTCCTATTTATAGGAATAGGTTACAAGTTCTTAGGTACATTCTAGACACTTTTTAGGGTGTTCTTAGTGCTCAACTAACTGTTAGGTGTCCACTAATTTCATTGCAATGACTAGTTGTTTATTGCAGAAAAGTGCAGTGTAGAACTTCTCTCGGTCGAGAAGTTTGTCGACCGAGAATGTCTCGGTCGAGAAGTTTGTCGACCGAGAATGTCTCGGTCGAGATTTTTGTCGACCGAGTGGGAGGTTGAGATCAATGTGTTGTAACATTCAATTCCAACTCCCAACTACTTTGCTAACTCAGTCTAACGACTAGGAGGGTCTATTCTCGGTCGAGAACTTTGTCGACCGAGAGTGTTTCGGTCGAAGATTTTTGTCGACCGAGAAAGTCTCTGATTCAATGTATTGAGTCATCAACTAAGTGTGTGTATCAATGTGTAATTGTGCTTATATCTTAGGGGAGGATCTATCTAATTGTTGTGAGTAGATAGGGAAGATCTAACGCTTGATTTATATGATGTCTAAGTACTTGTACATTATATACTTGTACAAGTTTTCACATTAAGTAAAATCATGAAAATAAAAGCAATCTAAGCATGTTGATCTTCCAATTTGTGTAGATTTTCAGCTATCCACTTCCTTATTTTTTTTTCCCTGAAACACTCAAATAACAAGTTAGATCCACAAGAATGAAATGTTTGTCATCATCAAAACAAAGGGTATAATAATGTCCAATTTAGCCAACAAGTTTTTGATCCCAACTCTTGGAAACAAATGATAGTTTTAATATGTTACATCCCATACATGGCGTGTCTTGACAATTTCTAGAAAAATACAAAGACTGGATGTCTCTTAGTTTCTTCAACTCTAATCTCAAGAAAAGAGGGGGAGGTGAGTCACAGGGCAATTTCCATACGAAAAGAGGCTAAACTAAATAAGAAGAAGACCAAATGAGGTGGATTTACTCCTCCTTAAGATAGAGAAGCTTCTTTTGCAAACCCTTTGTAAAGGATTTCCACTCTACTTCTATAGTATCATGTATCTCTTCTTCGTCCACAATGCTTCCACCATGAAACTTGTCAAAAATGTGGTTTGCAACCTAGTGTTCAAATCACCTTAGAATATGGACTAGTTTTCCTTATGTTTGGTGCCTCTTCGAGCATATTAGTCAATTAGTGAATATCTTTTTAATCTTACAAATTCCCTTCTTTATTTCTTTAATTATTTATGATTATTTAATGGAATCTATGACTAAGGTCCTAACATATCCTTATTCGACACACTTGGAGGGACACATATACTAGAGGATAAATAGATCTCAAATTTTCTATTACATTAGAGAGAATAAAAGTTTCTACATCTTAGTCTCCTTGCACTATAAATAAAGGTGGATTAATATTCTTTTAAGGTAATTATTCATCTTATTCTACATTGTTAGTTGGAATAGAAGAATCTAGTTTTTTAGGTTACTACATGTGGGAGTGATCAATCATAATGTGGTGTCAGTTATGGACAAAAAGGGAATTCAATTTGGTGTGTGTGAATGTTCACCATATGGTTAATAGGTGTTGTGTTACCAAACACATTTTGCTTGAGTTGATTACTTGAGAGAAATTTTGTGACAAGCTTTTGTTACTTTAGAAATAAATCAAATCAACCAATTTCTTCTTTAATCACATGGTAATTCTTACCATTTTATGTTTGATATGCGTTTCCATCCCATGGAGATAGCCTTAATCTATGCTATCATTAACCCATCATGTCGAAGGCATTGAGTGTGTTATTTAGGTTAATTTTGTTATTGATTGCATACACAACCCTCGTGAGGCAACACCATTAAGTCATGCATCACTGAATTTTAATTGGATGATACCATCCGAGTGAGTTTAGGAGAAAACTAAAAAATGCTAATAGTTGAGTTTAATTAAATTTGGATAAAGAGTTTAATTTCTAAAATCAGTTAGTTATGTCTAGTTGGTCAGTATACTAATCCGATCACTAGGCAAGTCGAGCAAAAGTTAACGAATGGTTGGAAAGAGAATAACGATGAAATTATTTTCATACTTGTATATTTCTGGTAGTGAGTGCTATAATTTTATTTGTAAATTTATGTATAGTTAGTCTATTAATATGCATTACTATCCTACATGAAATTTTAATCATTAAGTGTGTACTATAGTGCTTTAGATTGTTCTATTATTGTACTCGTTCACTGATGGGGTGCTCAACCATCTATTCACAAAAAATATATAGAAATGTTCTGTGAATTGGAGATGTAGATGCATATTACTAGATCTGCAACAAGATTGTTTTATTAGATTAGTTGAGTTTATTCGCTCCCTAACACCTAGGTCCTTGTATAGAAATAAGAGAACTTTAAATGAAATACGTCATATAGTTTTTTATTGCCAGAGTCTATTTAAAATTTTCAATAATTGTGTATATGTAAATAAGAGATTCCATATGAATGTTTGATTCTATGCTCTTATGTCTTAAATCATATTATAAGGATTAAGTTTTAGATCCCTATTTAGAGTCAATTCATGTGATTGAATGTGAGAAATCCAAGAGTTTTCAATCAAAGTAAAAATACAAGTATGTTTTACAATGTTTAATCCTCAACTAAACCCTAATCTCATGATTAGCGGTAATTGTGAAATGTGGGCATAACACACTTTGGTTTCTATCTATGAAACAAACCCTTCTTACCTCAAATTCATAGAGGATAATGGTTTTTTCCCCTATGAAATGACCCCTTCTTATCTCTTACTTGTAGAGTCACATTGGTTTCACTCTATGAAACAACCCCTTCTTGCCTCAATCTTGTAGATGACATTGGTTTTTTTCCTTCTTCTATAAATTGACCCATTGTTATCTCAAAAGACCACATTGGCTTCTTTCAATGATACAACCCCATCTTACCTTAAACTCATAGATGACACTGGTTTTCTTTCTTTCTATGAAATGACCCCTGATTACCTCAAACTTGTAGATTCACATTGGTTTCTTTCTATGAAATCACTCATTCTTACCTCAAACTCATAGATGACATAGTTTTATTTTTCAATGGACCGAACCATCTAACCTCAAACTTGTAGACTCACATTGGTTTCTTTCTATGCAACAATCCCATCTTCCTTCAAACTCGTAGACGACATTTGTTTTTTCCTATGAAACAACTCCTTGCCTCGAATTTGTAGACTCACATTGATTTCTTTCTACGGAACGACCCCTTCTTACCTCAAACTTGTAGATGGCGTTGGTTTGTTTTTCTTCCCCTGAAACGACATTCGTTGCTGATGCGGGAAGAAAATGAAGAGAGAGTTGGGGGTGGGGTACGAGGAATCAGTTTCCAATACAAGCAATCGGATGGAGACGGGCAGCGCGCCACAGTGATCCCGATTGAGATTGTTGTTTCTATTCATGTCTTTTTGAAAGAATGGATGAATGTTGAGTGGAGTGGGAAAGCGAGGAGGAATTCTACTTGGGTTTGCAAAGCACCGACCAACTCGGATTATCTCGGCAGTTGTTAGTCAGTGAGATAAGCCGACGTGGACAGCTCGAAAGTCGAATAAATGTGTGTGAGCGCATCACCTATTCACCTCCCAGCCGATTCGCGTACGGAACCTATTGTATTGGTGCGTATGCATGGTGCCTGTGCATGATTGAGGGTTGGATTTTCACCGTGTCGTAGGAAAGATTTGGTTTACTTAAACAAACATGGCAAGTTGACTCAGCTGCCAGTATTGCCAAACTATAATAACCGTCTAGTTGAAAGCAAAGCCGGTGTGCATGGCCAGAGTGTGGGCATGGCTGTGTCCACTCGCACTCTCGCCGCCCAAAACAAAGCAAACCCCACTTTGATCGGAGAGGGCCGCATGAATAGCAATTGCCAAACAGAGCAGACACAGGATGGAGCCATGGAGGCTTATCTGGAATCTGTCCAAGGAAAGTTGACTTGTCGATGGGTGAATGGATATGTTGGGAGGCCACACAACAACAGTACCTAAAAAAGCAAAAAGGCACCTTGAATTTCTTTTTTGTGCCGTCATCAGCGGTGTGCTTACTGAACCGAATAGGGACACCCTTGACCTAGCCTCCTTAACCAAGTCATCAAAGTTGGAAAGAGGATAAAACGCACATGCCATGACCCACTCCCCTCAGCTTTTAGCAATTCCTCGTGACTCAATTCCTTTGTCTTCAGGTCCTACATAAGGTTGGCCGTTCGGCAGTACGACTGTACGAGTAGACCTGCCTCATTCTGCATGTTCATTGAGATTTCTCCGATGGCGTGGGGCTATTGGCCAACCCAACCCATAGCATAGGATGGGCCCTATAGTAACTCTATAACACTACCACCTCCGATGTTACAAATGCTGTTAATTTTGAATTTACGATGTTACATGCAACAACGACAAGTGCAATTAAGTTAACAATCCAGACCGATCCAGATGAGAAAACATAGAATAAACCAATGCAGGAGAACGAAAAAATAAGGTCAGGAATCAAACCAGGTCGTTCGTTAAAAAACGAACGTGATATACTTAAAGAAATCGACGCTTTGAAATCCTTCTGGATAGGCGTCGTTCTCCTACTCGACCTAGTCACAAACCTGAAGAAGAGATCGTCTCACTCGTACTGACGACGAACGATGCAGACGAACGACTTGCACCACCAGTACAGTCTAACGATCGCATGAACTACCGCCTGACAGATCGTGTCTTGGAAGGGAGAGGATGGATGAACTTGCTACGTCCAGGAGAACATCTTCATACAGCAACACGAAGGAGACGGCTGGAGGAGACACCGGAGGTTAGGGTTTGCAAATACGCACTCGAATGTTGACTGTTGTATGTTCAAAAAGATGTGTTTAACCCTAATGACCGAAGGCATATTTATCGCCTTACACGCCCCGTAATCATATTCCCGTTAAGACGTGACCACTGTCGCTCTTGTGCATATTGTGGAAAAATCCATCAAGAGATACTTTCCAGTAGAATTAATAAATCTAGTTTGGAAAGAAATAACTAATTAAATTAATAATTAATTATGTAGTTGTATCCTAATGCAAAAAGATGTTGGAAGATGAAATATATTTTCCACAAGTCACAAGCCACAAGCCCGGGCCCGAGCCCATGCCCGACTCGGTCAGGATAGGCAAGGCCTGGCATGGTGTGGCGTGCGCACGTCCGTGCGTGTGTTGTGGTCACCATACCCACCAAGGAGGTGATCATACCCTCTTCTAGGACCTTTGAACACTAGTGCTACATCTGATCCTACATATAAGGACCACAAAAGTTCTAGGTGTGAGCAATGTGGGATAAAACTCCTTCCCCATTTTCACTTGACACAAAACTACCTTTCTCCCATGTACTAGCTGTACTACATTGGGCTAAACCCATGCTATATACATGGCTGTAGTAGCGATATATCTAATGATCTCCCACAAAGTCCATGGTGTAGTGTGATCTACCATTCAGTCTTCCATACTGTGCTTTCAGCAGATACCTTTCAGTTTGAATCTACCTGAGTTATTTAACTATGACCCAACATAAACTAGGTGAACAAAAGTCTTGAACCTAAACCTTGGGTGCAAGAGTATAGGTTGGTAACAACACAATAAAGACATGGTAGAAAAGAAAACAATGTATCAAGGCCATGCATACAAAATTTTATGTCATTATTGACATCAGAGAATAACCCAATTCTCCTGTTGTGGCCCACACAACATTAATCATTTAGTTGGAGTCTCTAAGGATGCACTGCTAACATCTTGTCCTAAGACTTGACACCATTTAGAGACTAATCTCTTACAAACTTGCAATCATGACACTAACAAGTTTCCTAGGGGATAGACACACAGATGCATGAAGCATCAGAGTAATTACATAGTGTCATCCAATTCACATGACAACTTGTTATTACCACATTGAACCCAATTTGAGGGGATCTCCACACTGTTGGGTTGGATTGCTACTCTGTGCAAATAGTGAGGGGTTTCAGTCACATCCCCAACCTAGAGTTTTCCACTAAAGCTAGGATAACACCTTTAGTGAAAAGATCAACTGTATTTTCTTTGGTACCGACATATTCCTCAACCACGAACCCATTAGACACTAACTCCCTTACATACTTGAGTGTGACTTGGATTTGTCTACGCTATTTTTGATTGTACTTGTGACTCTTTATCTTTGCAATAGTTTTAGTGCTATCACAGTGAACTGAAATTGTAGGAAGTGATTTCTTTACCATAGGTAAATTGGACATAAGTCCATGTAGCCATTCAACTTCCAATCCAGTTTTAGCTAAGGCACACAACTTCGCCATAAAAGTAGACTGAGGCAATATGGTTTGTTTCTTAGACCTCCAGGAAACAAATCCTCCTCCCAACAGGAATACATATCCTAAGAAACCATTACTCCCAGAGTTGATGGAAATCCAGCTTGGATCACTATATCCTTCAACTACAGAAGGATATTTGCCATTACGCAGCCTAAGAAAACAAGTTCCCTTGATATACCTCAAAACTCTATCAAGAGCTTCCCAACGAATATTGTTGGGACAACTGGTATATCTACTTAAGTTACTTACAGAAAACACAATGTCTGGACATGTGCAGTTCATAAGATACATCAAACTTCTGATAATATGAGAGTATCATAATTCAGACATTGGAATCCCAATATCATTCTTGAATAAGACCTTGGATGAATCATATGGAGTCTTAACAGGTTTATATGATGTGTACCCAAACCTATCCAATATCTTCTCAACATAGTGAGACTGAGAGAAAGTTATACCATCTGTAGACCTTATGATTTTAATCCCTAAAATCACATTAGCGACACCCATATCCTTCATCTCAAACTTGCTACACAAGATTGTCTTTGTCTCATTTACTACTTTCACATTGGAACCAAAAAGTAAGATATCATCGACATTTAACATAACAAAATGAATCCCTCATTGACGATTTTGCAGTAGAGACACTTATTAAATTCATTACAAATAATTCCAAACGATGATATCATAGAATTAAACTTATCATGCCATTGCCTAAGGGATTGTTTCAAGCCATATAATGAATTAACAAGTTTATACACTTTAGACTCATTCCCATGACCCAAAAATCCCTCAGGTTGTTCCATATATATCTCTTCCTGAAGATCACCGTGTAAGAACGCGGTCTTCACATCCATCTGATGGATACAAAGTTGATAAATGGAAGCCAATGCTATAAGCACTCGGGTTGTGGTCATACAAGAAACATGGGAATATGTACCAAAATAATCTATTCCTTCCCTTTGTGTGTAACCCTTAGCAACTAACCTAGCATTATACTTATTGTTTGTCCCGTCTGTATTAAGTTTCTTCTTAAATATCTATTTGCAACCAACTGCAAAATAACCAAGAGGCAAATCCACCAATTCTCATGTTCCATTTGAGAGAATTGATTGGATTTCATCATTAAAGGCTTCTTTCCAAAACTTCACTTATGGAGATTTCATAGTTTATTTGTAAGTTACAGGATCATCCTTAGCATTGTATGTGAGAAACTCACATCCAAAGTCCTTGGATGTCCTAGGCTGTTTACTTCTCCTTGGTTCAACCATATCTTTAGAATCATCAGATTTAGAAATAGCTTACTCTGAGTCGACCCCACATTTTTCATCCTTTCCATGTGCTCGGGAATGGAAACTGTGGTGAATGAGTCCTCTTGAGATACTTCATTGGGCACATCAAATTTTATGGGAAACACATCCTCAAAGAATTCAGCATCACATAATTCCACAATTGTATTGACCTCAATACCTGAGATATCATATTTTACAATCAAGAATCTATAGGCATAACACATCTCTACATACCCCAAGAATATGGCATCAACCGTTTTCAATCCCAACTTCTTCCTTTTGTGTTCAGGGACAAGTACCTTAGTAAAGAACCCCCCACACTCGAAGATATTTGAGACTCAGTTTTCTTCCTCTCCATAACTCAAACAGACTACTCTCTATATGTTTATGGGAAACTCTATTCAGAATATGGCAAGCTATATTCAAAGCTTCCCCCACATAAAGTTGGGTAGACATGAGGTTTGAAGTAAAGAATTGACCATATCTATAAAGGTTTGATTTTCACATTTAGCTATCCCATTAGACTGTGGTTAATACGGAGTGATAACCTCATGAACTATAACATGTAATTGGAAAAATTCCACAAACAAGTTCGAGGTGAATTCTCCTCCCCTATCAGACCTTAATCGTAGTTTGAGTTTCAACTTCTTTCATATAAATTTTAAATTTATCCAATGGCTCATCTTTACCTCTAACTAAAAAGACAAAATCATATCTACTAGCATCATCAATAAAAGTTATAAAATAATGCTTTTGATCCCTTATATCAATCCCATTAAATTCACAAACACACGTATGCACTAAATCTAATATTTCTAAATTCCTATTCACAGAATGGAAAAGTATCTTAGGTAACTTAGCTTGCACATAGATTGCACATTTGTTTTAGGGATTAAATTTGGATTCATCATATGTTTTGTTGAGCCAACATTCACATGTCTCAAATGTGCATGCCAAACATCAGATGATACAAGATTCATGCATAAAGAACTATTATCATTGAAATTTAGAATGGAATTTAAAATAGGTTCGACAAGAATCTTAAACAAGTTCTCAATATCACATAGATACTCATTGCCAAAAATAAAGAATCACAAAGGCGAGTAATAATAGCCTTATTACACTTGCAATCTATTCAAAAACCATCTCTAACTAAAATTACGCCACTAAGAATGTTGTGTTGTATTGATGAAATATGTCTGACTCTATGAAGCATCAGAACCTTTCCAGAAGGAAACTTCAAGACCACCCGTCCTTCGCCTTTGACTTTTAAAGCATTGGAATCACCCAAAGTCACAAATCGACCATTAGAGGCTTGGTAAGACACAAATATGGACTTGTCAGTACACACATGCACATTAGCCTCAATGTCTATTATCCAATATAGTGGTTCAAAAATAGAAAGAACTTCAGATTTTATAGATACATACCCATCATTGAGGTTCAAGAATGCAGTCATCATTTTGACCAGAACCACCTCAGTTGCAGATACAATAGTTTTCTTTGCCTTCTTTTAAGGATAATCCTTGTTCCAGTGGCCAACATGTCCACAAGTCCAACACGATTCGTTCTTTGATTTCTTCTGGATCTTGGCCTTAGATTTAAGTTAATTCTTAGATTTCTTATCCTTGTTGTTAGGAGTAGTTAAATTGACAGTAGAATTAACATTAGTGAGTACTTTGATAGTCTTCTCTTTCAGATGCTCTTCCTGAATATTGATGTCGATTATGAGATTGCTCATTGACATGTCTCCTTTGTGATGCTTAAGAGTCATGCCAAATGACTCCTAAGATTTTGGAAATTTCTCAATGATTGACATGCAAACAAACTTTTCAGGAAGTACCATGTCAGTATCAGCGAGCTCTTGCACCAAGAGTTGAAAATCGTGTGTTTGATCAGAAATAGATTTACCCTCAGAAATATGAAACTTTAGAAATTTTGAGACACAATATTTTTGACTTCCCTGATTCAATATTATATTTCTTTTCCAATACCCCTGACATAGCCTTATATGTAGTAATAGGCAGCATTGAGTATGAGTCATATAGTTTGTTGTTTAATACAAATAGAATCAACCCTCAACATGTCTTAGCACCGTTCTTTTAAGTTGTAATTAAATTAGCATTATATGGGATGGTTTCATCAGTTTTGGGTTTGTCTTCTTCTAAATATTGATTATACCCTACCATGTTAAGTCAGATTTACATCCTACTTTGCCAACGAGCAAAATTAGTTCCAGTAAACTTTTTAAGCATACTAGACATATCAATGTTCATACCAGAACCTTGAGCAATCATTGTTTTTTTTTGCTCGAGCAATCATTGTTAACTAATGAAAGATAATGATTTCTTTAAGACTGTTGTTAATTTTGAATTTATGTCATTACATGAAACAATGATAGGTGCAATTAAGTTAATAGTTCAGGCCGATCCAAATGAGAAAATGTAAAATAAACCAATACGAAGAACAGAAAAGTAAGGTCAGGAATCAAACCAGGTTGTTCGTTGAAAAACAAATGTGATATACTTAAAGAAATTAGTGCCTTGCAACCCTTATAGATAGGTATCGTTCTCCTACTCGACCCGATCAAAAACCTGAAGAAGAGATCGTCAAACTCGTATTGAGGATGAATGATGTAGACGAATGACTTGCACCACCAGTGCAGCCTAGCGACCGTAGTAACCACTGCCTGATAGATCACATTCAGAAGGGAGAGGATGGACTAACTTGCTACGTCCAGGAGAAGATCTCCATGCAACATCATGAAGGCGACGACTGGAGAAGACACCAGAGGTTAGAGTTGGCAAACACACATTCAAACACTGACAGTTGTATATTTGAAAAGATGTGTTTAACTCTAATGATCGGAAGCATATTTATAGCCTTACACTCTCCGTAATCTTATTCTTGTTAAGACGTGACTACTCGGTCGCTCCTATACACATTGTGGAAAAATCCACGAAAAGACACTTTCCAATTAGGATTAATAAATCTGATTTGAAAAGAAATAATTAATTAAATTAATAACTAATTACATAGTTGTGTCCTAATGTAAAAAGAAGACAGCAGACGAAAAATATTATCCACAATACACAATCCACAAACCCGAGCCCGTGTTCGGCCTGGACAAGTGTGGCGTGTGTGTTGTGATCACTATACCCACCAAGGAGGTGAGCATACCCTCTTCTAGGACATTTAGACACTAGAGACACATGCGATCCTACATATAAGGACCGCAAAAGTTCTAGGAGTGAGCAATGTGGGATAAAATTTCTTCCCCATTTGTATAAGACACAAAACTACCTTTCTCCCATATATTAGCTGCACTACATTGGGCTTAATCCATGATATATACATGACTGTAGTAATAGATGTTTTTTTGGTTACAAGTCAGACAAATTGGGCTTAATCCATGATATATATCTAACAACAACTTTGTCACTTGCTCCCTTGTAATAGATTCTCTCTTGGTTACAAGTGAGACAAATTGAAATTATGATGGGGGTGTAGTATTTTCTCTCAAATAAACATATATAAACTGAGAGGAAGGGGTTCCAGTTGAGGAACAAGGTCCTCTTTATCGGATGGCTTTGTAGGAGAAGGTAGTGGTACCATATATCTCCACGAAGGAGCATAATCAACCATCTCTCGTCTCTTTGAGTGCTTTGTAGAGTGATTTGTTTATTGAACATTCATAATTTCAACTCCCACAAATCTACATCAATATTGGCTCTAGCAGTAATCTTTAGGAATGAGAAACCTATATTTACATTGGTTGTGTCTCCTACTTTTGTGTCTAGCACTGCAAAGTCTACATGTAGAATATGCTTATCAACCTCCATTAGTACATCTTCAATTGTTCCTTCATTGTTACACGTAAAGACATTGAAACTCGCATGGGCTTTCCTAAATGAAACCTCATGTTAAAAACAAACATAATTAAGTTTGTGTTAGCCCCATGATCACAAAAAGCTATATTGAAATTTAGGTTGTTTATTTTATAAGGGATATAAACTCCATCGGCACCCTTTTGTTTTAAAGGTAAATTATTTTGGATAATGGCACTTAAAATGTGTGTGAGAGTGACTATCCCATTATGATTTGAACATCTCTTCATTGATCAAAGATCTTTGAGAAACTTCGAATAAACTGGCTTGTCCTCTACAACTTCAACACATGCTATGTTGACGCGGTGTTGGTAGAAGTATTTAACAAAAACTTTAAATTATTTGTCAACTTTTTCCCACCTCATACGTTGCGGGTATCTGGTTCAAATATACTGTCCTGAGCATTCTGTCCCAATGTGTCCCTCTTAATTTCAGCCATACACACACCACATTTTTTTTATCAGAGGATTTTTGAGTAAATATATGGTAGAGATTTTTTGGGAAACAACCATGATAGTAAAATCGGTATAACAAATTTGGAGTGGTGGGTACGTCATTGCTTCCTTGTTGTTTCTCATGTATGGTGGAATGTAGGTGCTATAATTTTCCTTTGACCTTGCACCACTTGTGGTTCATCTCACTCATTATTGCCTCCATCAATCCATTCTTCCTCAGTTGTTACAAATTTGTCATTACCTTGATCTAGTTAGTTTCTCAGTTGCCTTTCCACCTCTTATTCACTTCTTAGCATAATTTCTCTCGTGCATTTTCTTTCATTTAGTTCAACGTTACTAGGAAATTAGCCTTTTCATTTCCTTCCTTCACTAATGGGATTGGCTACTTGTCCATACGACAATCTATTTTATAGTTCTTGTGGTTGTTTTTCTTAAGTGGTTGTTGTTCTTTGTCCTTCCAATCTAACCAGGGGTGATTTCTCCATCCCAGATTCTAGGTGTTGGAGTAGGAGTTGTTTGTTTGATTTTTTTTGAACAAGTTCACATTTTTCCATTAATAGTTTGTAGTAATACAACATTTCAGTCTAAAACCATGTATAGTCCATTGCAAAAATATCACCTCGTAACGTGTTGTAGTTGATATACACTCATCACATTAAGTTGTTTAACATTGCTATCTTTTTTGCATTGAGAGTTGTGATTGCCTCTAAATTGTGTGTGGCACTTCTTCTTTTTATCCATCAGTCATGGATTGATTCATTGGAACTATCTCTATGAGCTTCTCTCTTTTACTAGATTTCTTCATCAAAATTCTAACTCTAAGATGCAATAGTGGTAGAGGTGGTGTCATGATATAACTGATTGACTCAAAACATGGATTAAAAGTACAAGCATGATCACCCTATCTAAATAGATTGAACTTTAAATTTGTAACTAACACCAAGCGATGTTGGCAAAAAACACAAGGTCTATTGTAGTAAATAGGATCAAGAGCTGGTATAAGGTCAGAAAGTACGTCATATGCTAAAGTCCTTTGTTTATATGAGACAAACTAGAAATTTGGATTGAGTGTTCCAAAAAGGAACCAAGTAACTAACGAGGAAGAAAATCTTGGTTAACAACTTAAATGAAACAATTATGTTATTTATCAAGATAAAATGATAAATAAAAAACTTGGACTATGCTTATCTAATCAAGATCACTTTCCAACCATGTAATAATTCCTCCTGTATTATATCCTACCACAACGTTCTGTAAGTAGTCATCATAAACATTTAACACCTTTCTCTCTCTAGAGGTGCAGGTAGATATAGGTCGTGGGATGCCTCTCTCTCAAGATGACATGCAATCAATTACAAAACACAAGCATTTGACTACATCTTTAGTGATCCCTCACTCTCATGGATTCAACTATTTGATACCCTAGATCTTCCTAAACATCTTCCTTTGAAATCACATAGAACGAATATTGCAAGAAACTAGCTAATCATACGAGCAATGTGTTAAATTGGGAGTAAAGAAACAAACCTTTCCAAGATATATTTTAAATAAGAAAAAAACAATCACATGGTTGGGAGGACCTGACAGCTACTCCAACCCATATTTAAGGGATTTAGTCGCTCGTATGGTGTATGGACATCATCGGATTTCAAACTGACTCAAACATTTCTTTCTAAAATAAATAAATAAAATAAAAAAGTATGAGAAAAGAGGCCAATTATAGGGTATATCTAGCTAGATATACCCCACCTTATGGCTCGAAGTCTTTCCTTATTCACTGGTCCATTGAGCTACTCAAGGTTAACTGAGTGCTCACTACTCAACCGCTCTTGACTGGTTGATGGTTGTGAGACTTATCAGATGATCCTTTCTTGAGGAAGCAATTTGATTGATCTTAAGAGGGTAGATTTGATGGTAGAGTGGATGATTGATCAAGCGGTTGATCATTGACACTCTAGTTCTTTGGGTTTAGTGGAGTAGAATCTACACATGCAAAAGTCAATATGCATAAAAGGGGTCCATGGGTCTTATATATATTTACTACTCAGAGTCAAAGGTGACGCCGAAATGATCTGATTGGTCCTGTTGTTGGTGAGTCAGCATGCCCACCTATTGAGGATGTTCCTTGATAAGTGATCATTGATTTCTATGATGTTAGTAGATTATGGTCGATCGTTTCCTTAATTATTTGGAGTAACTTCAGAACCTCAATGAGTACCTATCAAGGTTGATATTCAACCCACATTTGGTTGGTATTGGGTTGATTCTTGTGAAGCAATCTACTTCATACTTGATATATGGTTATGGAATTTGTGTTTGAACGATAACCATATTAGTATTGGTGGTCAACAAGTTTGATCAATGATAAATCCTTGATTGGACTCCTTCTTGTATGGTGAGGTTGATATATGTTGATCTTATTGACGTGCATTTCTCAATTGAGGTACTTCCAGAGGTCGATTGATATAGACCTCATTCGTGAAGCTCGATTGGTATGCATAGAGTTTTCTCCAAAGTTTTCCATTATCCTAATATTTCAAGGATCAATTAATTAGAATAGTATTTATCAAAATTGTCTCCAAGGGATGAATATATGAGTATTATTCTTGCAATTAATGATATTCTAAGTAAAATAAGCATAAAGCATTCAATAAATTGGATGTTATCAACTCCACTCACCAAACTTAGCATGTATCTAGTCAGCAACATAACAATAGAACTAGAATGTTGAGTCAAACGAGTTAGGAGGTAGATCATATAAAGGCCAAAAATGATGAAACGATAATACTCCATTGATAGCCTCTTATCAAGATGGTATAAAGATTGGTAGATAGTTGTTCCTCCCAAAAATGTCACATGACTTCAAATTGTTGATCTTGTTTTCTTGGCTTTCATTCCTTACTATCTTGTTAATATTAGCATGTGTACCGTCTCATATGAACACTTTATTTTAAGGTAGCTTTCATTCCCATCAATTATTTTTGGAGTGTTGGATGGTGTATCAATAGCCCAAGGCTGATCAGTATCGTTGCACTTCTTTGCGTCATTCAATTATATGCCTATTTAGAAAAAAGTGGTCCATGTAGTCTAGTCTAGTTGCATTTAGAGCAATGATTCCACATCATATGTAAAACTACCCCATATTACTATTTTTCAATGAACATTGTCAAATTTTAAGGGTGTATTATATTAGCTTAAAATATTTCTACCTAATACAATATACTACATTCTTGAGCGCATCAATACACCATTTGAGAAATACCTTTTCCTTATAAACATGGGACAAGTCTCATGTTTTCATTTATATTCTACTTGTATACCTATCTTTTTTAGGGATTTTCGTGGATGTTTAGGTTTTTATAGAGTATATGACGGGTAGCTCTTTCTTGCCCAGGGGTCTACTTGATTGATTATGATTTTGAAGTGATTTATTAGATAGGGAAAAGATCTTCTTTACATTTGGTAATCAACTCAGGTAAACTATAGTGCCTTGATGGTAGACTAGCAAAATACCATCATGCATACATTTTTTGGAATAAACAAATGTCCTAAATCATTTTTTCCTTACATAAAATGTGCAAGGATATCTTGGAGAAAAATTAGTGTCATTTTTAGAAGTGTTGAAAAACATCATAAGAATTCAAAATTGGCTACCCTCTTTACAAAAATAGAAAAAATGTCTTAGAAATTAAAAACTAAGAATGAAACAATAACTATGAATGAATCTAAAAACTAAGAATGAAAACTAGTGTGACTAAAAAGTGATAAAATTAAATTACACTCCCTTAAAAGAATATTCCCCAAACTAATCATATATTCTATCCTTATTGAGTTAAAGTACGACAAAATATCTAATCGGGGAAGGATTCAGACTTCTTGACAATAATGAATTTCATCTATGCACTATGAGAACAACATCTAGATTGCATAATAGCCATGCAAATAATGGTAGTTCTCTCCATTGCAATCTTCCATCTCAACATGTATGGCAAATAAGGATTACATCCAATAAAGGATGTGGAAGCCATAATCATTATATGGCTACCTTTGTTGAGGATTGTGGTGGTAGTATTAAAGTTTGCTTAGTTTCTTATTCAATGGATGAGAACTATAATCCCTATCATGTTTTATAATCTGGTTGATGAGCTCTCAAGTGCACATTTTAATATGAAATTTTGTTCAATATGAACTCTTTGGAACTAGACAATAATATTGAACCAAGTGCCAGGTCTATTGTAAAACCTACTCTATTTTCTTTTACAAATATCACAAGTAGTATCCAACACTTTTCATTCATTATATGTAAAAATGAACTTAGGGATGGTTAAATACAAACCACTTAATAAAGAGATATTTCTTCCCAAATTTATCCCTAGCATAGAGGTCTTTCATTGGAGTTGTCCAGGCGATGCAAACATTGTCTGAATATTAACTGACCAAGGTTGTTAATTACACATGACATTCAAATGCATTTAGCTTCCAACTTTCATAACATAGAGATCATCTTTCATGAAAGTTATATTGTTGCAATGAAATTTGATAGAATAATTATCTCCATCCTACAATTACTAGATCATAATTTTCTTAACATCTTATGGAAATCCCAATGCATGCACTTCTATGAACATTCATACAACTTGGGATTACAGTGAAAGCCATGCTCTTTCCCTCCTACGCTATTATCCAATAGAAATTTCCATTGTTCTTTAATGTCATGGGAAGTTCCTATTTGGGGTGTTGATTCTTGACCAAAATGTTCTCTCTTAAAATCATGATATATCAAGGGAGGTGAAGAATGAGCAGTTGGTTCTTACACTGGCAAACTCTACTAGTTGGGCTAAATAAATTGATTTTGCTGAACTGGTGGATGATGATGATATTATGCAGCTTCATGAAGTGCCTATGTGAAAGGTTTTTTTTGTAGGGTTGAGGATTGAGGGCGTAAATGGCCCACAAAATTAGAGACATCGATGGATCATGAAAGAAATGATGTATGTGGATGACCGTCATGGCACACTAAATTCATAGATGATTGAAGTTTTCCTTATATGAAATGAATCACATTGAAGGAATTTTTTGTGTTCCTATTGCTTTTTGATAGGCCAGAGTCTCTATCATGTGTCAGTTGTAGTTAGGGTTAATCATGATTTGGAATTAGGTGTTCTAACCACATTGTGACGTGAGGGATTTGAAATGCTCATATGTTTGTTAGGGAGATCCTCACTGTAAGTGATGAAAAAGATTGCCTTCTGGGCTATCAAGTCGATAATGTAGAGATTCTAATGCCCCTTGTAGTGAAACAGGAGGAGGATAAGCTTTGTGGTGAGCTTTTTGAATTTGTAGACAAATGTGTTGATGTAAGGTGCATCTTTTCCTTCTTTTGTAGAGATAGTCTGTTATGATTTGGAGTAGCATTGTATATCATCCATGTCTTGTCTCTTGGCATGCCATCATATAAACTGTCATTGATAGAATAACCAAGACATGCTTTCCGGTGTCAGATGGTCTTCTTAAAATATTGTGCAAATCATGACATGTTAGAGAGTGGATATCATTGTTGTATACAAGATGCTTTTGATGTTTCCTCATCCAAGATATCTTATAGAACAAACACATCTAGTACTACAGTGCCATGTATAGATTCTGGGTCCATTTCCTTCATTTTTTGTTGAATGTAGGGGGTTGTGGAAGTTGATGTTAGAAAATTTTGATTATATGGTCTAGGTATTCTGTCAGATAATACTATAGCTAGATGTCCATTGTTGTCATTCCCATAAGTGACTACATGAATATGATTTCAAATATGGTAGGATCTCATCATCAAAGTCGAGGAGGGTAATATCCTCATCAAGAATGTGTAATCATGAGGTATGGCATGGGGCTAGGCTCAAACCAGAATGTCTTTTGGTGGTTATTGTCCTGATGAGCCCCATAGGCATGGGAACATACTATTAAAGACATGAAGAACTTATTCACCCCCCCAAGAGATGTTAGTGGGGAGGATAAAGGGTTCTCATATTCATTAACAATAGCTAGTATCCACTCTCCTATTTTAGCATACACTACAAATTCATGTGACTGAGGTGGACTCATATCCATGCCCTACATAATCTGCTCTTTTACATTATGTAGTGGGGCTAACATGTGTCCTTGTCATGGTGATGTCTATGCCACAATGATGATTCTAAGCATGTGCATGATTATATGCAATGTTGTTTGAGACCAACAACTGAACTGATGTTGGTGATGGCCTACACTTTTGTGGTTAATGCTTGTATCATCATGGGCTTCATGCAATGTATTGTGAACAACTATGTGATGACCAACCTCATTTATGTTGGTTTTAAGAACAAAGTGGAATCTTGTGTTAGAAGGATGTAGTTTTCTACTAAAGGTTGTCATAAGAACACTCAATTGCTTCGATTGAGGTCTCTGGTATATACGAGGGTCTAGGAGATGTAGACAAGTGGTGATTGTACCTTGCCTTTTGCTTGAAGTGAGTTGTTCACAATGTTATTGCTGTTTGACTACATATTTATAGTTGGTCCTTCCTAGATTTCCCTTTGTCAACCACAAGTCTCCCAATGTTGATGGGATATCCCTCCATGAAGAACTAAAGGATTTGAATGTCATCATGTATAGTCTAACTATTCCAGACTTAGTGTAGAGAAAATTGGTGATGATTTTGTGGATGATGTGCCACACCCTATAATGGACATTGGTAACCTTGTAGTATCTTGATTTGTATTGCATTCTCTCTATCAATTTGTTTGTGATGTTATTAGTGTTGAACCTTCTGTCCTCTTTTTCTGTTAGCTTAGAATTTTCAACTTCAACATCCTCTTCGTCTATGCAAAAGATTTCATTCACCATTTCCTTAGTGGTCATGCACTCCTTCTTGAAATGACAAACTAGATCTTGTAAAAAAACTCTATATTTCTTCCTTTTAGACTGTTTGATGGGGATCCTAAGGAGAGATGAAATGAATTCCTATGTTTCCTCTATGTTGAATCACTCCATTCCAAGATAGTCCAAGATGTTGGACTGTGTAAGTAGAGTTTTAACAGGATTAAAGACACCAAGTTGTCATAAAGTCTCCTCATCAAAAAAATTTGTGTCTCTAAAAGTTTTTCCTCCCATCTCATTGTATTAGGATTGATGAGCATCCTCCCTAGCAAGTAAATGAGCATGCATGACCTAAAGAGAAAGTGGTTGTTGGAGTTGTTGTTGTGTGGGTTGGGAAGCATTGTTTGCAGTTGGTGGTTTAGTCTACTATCTCTTGGTGAGTGGGTTTTGTTTTGGTGTTTGATTATCATTTTAGCACCTACATTTCTGGGTATAGGTATCCATAACTTTGAGATCCCTTCCCTTGAACAAAGAGTCTATAACCCTATTGGCCATTGTTGTAGTTGATCCAACTTGGTGGGGGCAATGGGATCTTCCTTTGAAATGGCCAATCATATGGTGGCCTTAATTATTATGACATGTATAGCAATTATTCTTTTAAGAAGTAAGTATTTGATTAATAAAGTCTACTGACAATCTCAATAAGTTGACAGTTTGGAGATCATTAGCCCGGTCAAACTCAAGATAACCACCCACCAAAATTCTATTAACAAAAGGGATGTGTATAGAAGCTTGATAAGTAGAGGTTGATCAATTGCATAAGGGTTTGATCAACTCATAATATGATAGGTTACAATCAATAATCTCCAATAACATATGCTTGATCGAGGGAATTATCATAGGTCGATAGGAAGGTTCTAAACTAAGGTGTTCGATAGGTGGGGAAAGAACTATCAACTATAGAAATGGTTAAGCAGGTGGTCGATCGTATTGACTCGATAGGTCCCCTGCCACCTTATCAAGAAAGTAAGATCGATCAAATTGGTCAATTAAAAATGAAGGCATGCAAAATAGGTAGATTGAAAGGTAACTAAATAAAATATGCTTTGATTGAGGTTGGTTGACAGGATATGTACCCAATCGGTTGGTAAATCATATGATAGTATTAGTTCTTATGATATGTCTAACAATTATGCTTTTAAGAAGAAAGTATTTGATTAATAAAGTCCACTGACAATCTTAATATGTTGAAAGTTTGGAGATCAATAGCCTGGTCGACCTCAAGATAACCGTCCACCAAAATTCTATAAATAGAAAGGATGTGCATAGAAGCTTGATAAGTAGAGGTTGATTGAATGTATGTCCACAGTAAGGGTTGGATCAGCTCAAAAGATGATAGGTAACAATAAAAAATCTTTGATAACATATTCTTGATTGAGGGAATTACCATAGGTCAATAGGTCAGTTCTTGACTAAGATGCTCAATTAGTGGGGCAAGAATTGTCAACAACAAATGGTCGACAATGTGTCGATCATTTTAACTCGATAGGTCCCCTCTCACCTTAAAAGTATTGATGTACCAAGAAAGTAAGATATATGAAATTTGTTAATTAAAAACAAAAGGTGCATACAATAGGCACATTGAAAGGTAACTAAATAAAATATGATTTGATTAAGGGTGCTTGATCGTATTTGTACCCAATTGGTTTGGCAAAAATAGTCAATCAGCTAATGAGTGGATTATAATAAATTTAGCATGAAGGGTTTTAACTTTGGCTAAAAACTCATGTGATTGAGAAAAAATGATTTGTCCAGTGTGATAAAGTATGGTTGATCTAGTGTAGTTGTAAATGAAGAAGTGTCAATTGAGAACGATCGATTTAAGGTTGGTGGTTGATTAGTGTTGGTTAATATCTAAAGTATTATAGAAAGGATTTTTGCACGTGAGGTTTAAAAATTTCTAAGATCATAGTGGCTCACCCCCCATATACCCAAAGTAGGTGGGGTTCCATGAAATTGAGTGCATGACACATTTTTCATTTAAGAGATTTCTTTATTAGTCGATAAGTCGAGAGATTGTTCTTGATTGATAACTATACTCAAGTAAGCTTGATATAACAAACACATTATTTTGAGTCTTTGATTATAAGATGCTTGCTAAGATAACTATACTCAAGTAAGCTTGATATAACAAACACATTATTTTGAGTCTTTGATTATAAGATGCTTGCTAAATAAATCAATTAAGATGCTCTATAAATTGGGTGGAGTAATCTATTATTTTTTACTTTGTCAAGACTGCTCGATCGATGAAGTTCATGATCAAGAAAATCAAACGAAATGGTTTATTAATAATCCACCTTCAATTGGAAGCAGATAAAAGAAAAATCTATTTGCAAAAAAACATAAAAGGAAAAGGAAAAAAGAATGCTTGGTTGTGTCCTAAGAAGTTCTAGTTTATGATCATTTAGCTTGTCCTACTTCTCATCCAATATTTAGGTTGTGGTTATGATAGTTCTAGTTCATCTCTCCTAGTGAAGGATTCCTCCTCATAATACCTTTTCAAACGTTGACTGCTTACGAAAAAAAGTTTAGACTGTGAATTACCATCGTCACTGATCAATGATATCACAATTCCCCAATATAATTGGATTTTAAATTCGAAAAGAAGAACCATGTCCCCTTCAAAGATATCTTTTCAATTTATATCAGAATCATGACATACTTTGGTCCATTCTTTTTATATTTAGGGTTTCTCATAGGTGTGCAGGCAGAGTTCTTCTAACTCCTAGATATGTAGAGATGTCATCTTTCTACATAATTCTAGATTCATGTTGAGGTTTATTTTTGTTTTGAGAAATGTACATAAGCAAATCATGTTATTCGTTTACATCAATCAAAAGATCTCCTGGAGGCTCAGCATAGAAGTGGGACTCTCTCTTCTCCCTAAGATGTTTTTTGGCCAGCTTGTCAGCAAGCTCGTTCCCCTCCCTGCATATATACTGTAGGGTAATGTTTGAGTTTAAGAATCTTCTAATCTTCAGCACCCAGTAGGTGTATCTTGGGGCGATATCCTCCTCAGCTGCAATCATCCTTTTTGCTTTCTGACAATCTGTCTCTATAATCACACTGGTCCAACTTTGCATCATGCTTTGTTCTATGGAGAAGTATATACCTGCCAATTCAACTTCAGTAGCAAATTTCGAATGTACCCTTCTTCCCCAACCTCCAAGCCAGTTGCCTACATTGTCCCTTGCAATAGCAGCCACGACTGCTCTACCTTTATACACGGCATCATCAACATTAACTTTTATTTCCATGGGTGATCACCAATCCCTGCATGCAGATTCTATCCAAAGCGCATCATTAAACTAGTCATGCCATAACATCGACAAGTATTTCTAGTTGCATCACCAACTGACAAGATACATAAGCGACTCTTTGCTATGAAAAAAATGAAGGGTGGTGCCCTTGCATTGTGGAAATCCCGAAGGTCTCGTTTATCTATTTGATCTGTCAACCATACCTCTTGTCGATTTTGTCTCCCAATTATGCTTTAATTTAACCAGATCATGTTCCTTATGCTGGCTTTCAGACCTGCGGGCCTTGTGGGAACTGCCTCAAATAGCTCGTAGTTCCTACTTTTCCATACTTCATGGCATGCTATCAAAAAGCATTCCTCTATCATCCCATTAATCTGAATTATAGTTCTGCACCACCCTTCAAATGAGTTCGCTCCAAAGAAGCTCTGACGTACTGCTTGAGGTATAATGTCCAGCCACGTATCCCAGACGACCCAGTAGTCCCGCAATGCGTGTAAGATGGATTCACTGCTGCTTTTACATGTGCTACACGTATCTTTGCCATATGACGTTCCCTTCTCTGTTCATTAGTCAAGAGAGCCTGATGACCTACAATCCATGCAAAGTATATCACCCGAGCCGAAGCTTTTAACTTCCACACTTTATCCCAGCTTCCGGGTACCACCACCTCCTTGTCTTTCCTTAACACGTTGTAAGCTGAGCTGGTCGTGAACCTTCCATCTTATGAGGGAATCCAGATCCTCTGGTCCTTGGTAACGCTCTTAATCGGTACCGGTAGCCTCAGAATGAGTTCCACATCGTCTATTGCAAACCATTCTACTTACCTTTAAATCCTCTAGCTCGATTGGAATTGGTTGTACTGCACGTTGTCTTAATTTCTGTTGAGGTTTTAATTTCTCATAATGCATTATGCTTAAGTTCTAGTGGTAGATTACATGACATTCCATATATTTAACGGTATGTGTTGTATCATTTCATGTTTTGAAAGTTGTGTGACATGCCTAAAGAGCATCATCGAGCTTGGCTGTCAGTCCTTTCTAGATCTCCTTTGTATTCTCTAATATTGTCTTTATCTAGTTATTTGATACTTTGATCTTCCTGAATGTCTCTAGGTGATTAGGTGTAAATTATGTGCGTAACCCCATACATCTTTTATCACATAACCATTGTTTACCATGAGTCCACACTTGTAATGACTACAAAGCCAAAGGCGAGTAGACTTGGGTGCCTATTTGTAGAATGGAACAAATATTTCAGATAGGTAGTATATATCTTAGAGTCTTTAGTGCAGCAGATCATCATTTGGGAACTACAAATTCAATAAGTAAAATATATCAATGCGAGTGGATTGAGTATGCTATGAAAAACATGCAATAGTTGATGTGTATTATAAAAGTTGCTTGGCTAGAAAGATCATAAAGAATAAGAAGTAGAAACAAGACAAGAACACTGAAAGACATTCTTTTATACAAAACATGTTTTAGGTTTCTTTATCCATTATGTTATTTAGCCAAGCATTTTGTAAGGAGTGGGATCCTAGAGGGGAACGATTTCCTACTAGAAGTGAGAAGGCAACATTCCTTGAACCAAACACCACATAAAATGTTTCACCAAGGGATGAAGACTAATTCATTCAACGCATAAAGGAAAAGAACAACAATGAAATAGATACTTGCTATAACCAAACAAATAAAATCATGTCATACTATCACATACAAAGATAGTAGGGGACACACCCCACAATCATCAACATGCATGCATGTTAGATAAATACTAGAACAATATAAAGACAAAGGTGGACAAGGCTTAACATCCTTCAAACCTGATAGAGAATGACACACTGCCAAATTCCCAATATATAAAGTTGAGCCATGGCTTCACATCCTTGAAACTGGGGTATGGGGCACCACCACATCCATCCCAAAAATAGTAGGGGCACATGCCCAAAAACCAATGCAATTACACTACTCTAGTGCTACTGAATCACATAACATGTAAAATGTAGAGGCAAGTAAAAAATATAGTCAGATTATACAATGTTACCATCACACAATGGAAAACACAAACATATAAATATCCACTTTGAAGTGGGCATATATCATTATATAAGATCAATATGCACCAAGGCACAAGACAAAAGTTAAGAGAATATCCAAGATTACCACAAACATGATAGTTCACAAGAACCATGATATCAAAAGATAAGAGCAATGTGTATAGGTTATTGTCTATAGGACTAAGAGAAAGAACAAAACAAGTGAATTGCTCAATAAGAATAGTAGGAGCTACAACATACCTCAACTTCAGAGTCTACTCTATCCAAATCCAAGTCTAGGTCCAAGCCTAGGCCTCCAAAGAACCTATGATGCATTTATGTAGAATTAGGGTTAGATTTCTATTAATTATTCAAAACCCTAAAAATCACCTATTTATTATTAGTGGATTAGGTTATCAAAACCATGCCATGTTTTAGGTTATAGTTTTCTGAGTTCAAAACATATTTTATTATATTTTTTCACTTATAAATGATTAGTTATGAATTTTACAAGTTATTACTTATTTAGAGTAATCCATTAAAATCGCATACCTTTAGCATTGTATTTAGGATACAAAACCAATACCATTAGAAAGCTTACATTTTTCTAAATCCAACAACTATTTATTTGAAATTTTTGACTGAATAGATAATTAGTTATGATTTTCATAAATTGGACCAATCGGGAAATTCCAAAATCCCTATTAGTCGAGAAAATCTGGTCAAAGGTCAAGCTTTTCTTAGTTGGTCCTATCGGGCTTCGCTAACTGGGGTAGGCCCTCCAGACAACTCAACATAAAGTCTCAGCGTTAAAACAAAACAAGAAGGGGTGAAAAGATGAAAATACCCCTCCAAAGAAAAAGCACAAACAAAAAGAGGAAGGAGGGTAACATGGGAAAACACCCGTGAGGATTGTTCGCTCGTTTTGAGCTTGCCATGGATGAGATACTATAGGTTAAGAGAGACTACAACTTGCTCCTCACGTAGGCTCGGTCTTAACCGAAGGTTTTAAAGGATCCACGACAAACTAACAAAGGCAACAAGCCTTAAAATAGAGCCAACGATGGACTAAAACACCATATCAGCAAGTCACTCTGAAGGTCAGTGAAAGTCCAAGAAGAGTTCGAACATTGACACATGAAACAAATGAAACAAACCCTCAAGCATTCTCATGAGAAGTCGATGAACTCAAGCAATTCAAAAACAAAATTGCTGGTCTAAGAACACGATGACTAACTCGAAGAAAACTGCTGGTTAGGAGAATAAACAAGTGCTCTACTCGACCCATGAAACCAGACCTCCACATGATTGGGAAAGAAAGGGAAATAGAAGTATAGGTTACCGTGATCATGTGAGTGTAACCAATCAGATCTCAAACACTCCTATCAACTGCCAGAACCCAGTGAAGAAGATGACTGGGACCCTGGGTGTAGAGTGCTTTTGAAGTCCCAATTAACGGTGCCGGAGAAACACTTAGGGTACGAGAAGGGTTTTTGGGAAACCACATAAGGAGGGGGGAGTGATGAACACTTGTCTACAAAAATTGACGGAGAACTTGCTTTTGGGGATTTCATATATATAGGGCAACATGGTCCAAACTTAGGATCATTAGGATCAAAATCAAAAAAGGAAACCAACAACTAAGAAATCTCGAGAAACTGATGCTTGAGAAGAGAGAATGGTTGAAGAGAGGATTATGGGTACTATTCATGGCTGATCGGACTCCTACTCAAGGCAGGAGATGACTCCAGAGCCGCTGGATCAAAAATTGAATGGTCTGGATCAAGCGTATAATCAAAATAGATACCAAGGCATGTGATAGTGTGACAAAATCAAATTAATTGAATAAAGTGAGATTGCATTTAATTTCCTTTTCCTCTTTCTTCATTTAAGGGTTCAAACATTATCCAAATTAAGTAAAATTTTGCACAAAGAACAATTAAGGCATGTCGATTCTGATTATGCACTTAGTTTTGCTTTTGTAAACTTTTAATGTGTTAAATAAATCAAATCCTATTTTCTCTTTACTCCTTCATTAATGACATTAGGATTCTCTAAAATTAATGAAACTTCACACACAAGTCATATTTAATGTGTTGGATACAAATTTTCCATCAATTTTACATGTTGGAGTTGTTTGTACAATTATTTAATATTTTGAAGGTTCTACACACTTTCTCTCTCCTGGTTTCACCTTTTAAGCAAACTTTCTCCAAATTGAATGAAAATTGACCCAAAGGCTATATTTATTATGTAGATTAAAAATCCAAGATTATTTTCCTCTTTTGGGGTGATTTATTATTTTATTTGATATTTTGGGGGAAACTTAGATGTTTTATTTCCTAATTGATAAATTAATTATTATTATTATTATTATTATTATTATTATTATTATGTGAATAATGTGAAACTTGACTCCCAAAACAATTAGGACCCAAGGAACATGATTTTTAACTTAGATTCCACTTTTGGGGTTTGTTTTAATGAGATATGTGATATGGCCCATTTGTGGCCCATTATCCAGAACTATTCATCCAATTAAGTTCTTTAACTTCTTATTACCATCCAAATGAGTCACATGTGATTATTAAGAACAAATTATCATTTATTTCATTATAGACTTTAGGTGACACATTTTATGTTCCATTTTTGGCATGAGTCTAATGTGAGAACATTAGGTTGCACTAGGGTGATTTTTACATGCATTCGCTCATTAGGGTTATACTAAACCTTGTTTGGCCAAGTCCAAAAGATCAAACTTCTAGGGTAGGGTTCGAGATCTAGTATGTTATAGCACACCATCCCTTAAAGGGATTTTGTCCTCGATATCAAAACATCCACATATATAAGAAAATAACTTATTCACCACCCCTTAAAGGATTCATCTTATTAAGTCAAAACTATTCTTTAAGTATAAAGGGTTCCACTATACTTCCTTACATCCTACTACATAAGCATCATGAAAAAAGGAAACATAACTTATAAAGCCTAAAATAGAACTATGGACTATCCTAATCTTGTTCATTATCATTAACTGCTTCACCATCCAAATCAAAAACTCTTCCAGGTTTTCTTTCCACAGGTCTTCCTCTATTATTGAAACCATTATTATTTCCCTAATTCTGAAGAGGTGCTTGTTGTTGTTGTACTGGAGGTTGTCCATTATGACACTTAGGGCAATCAGGTCAGATGTGTCTAGGTTCACTGCAATAATTGTGACACCCCTCCATCACACAGACAATGAGATGACACACGAAAACGTGTAGAACCACATATTACCGAAAACACGGGTTAATTAAAACCGATTGTAGAAATCATACATGAGAGAACTTTTGCATCCAAATCCTGTAGAAAGACATGTTATATAAACATTCACAAGCCCTATTTTAGGTCCACATCTTATCGGAACTAGCTGTACTTTCAGCACCAGAGTTCAACACCTGTTTATACATACATAATGGCCACGTACGGACAACAACATGATATGCAAAAATTACAACAACTAGACATTGTGAAACATTGTCAAACACCTCCGAGGACCTGAGTGCACATGGATGATTCTAGGACTCTACTACAAAACCACCAAAACAACATCATGTCCATCTCTTGCCTTCTACTGCCCTTCTTGCTGCTCGGACGCAACCCCACGACCACCACCACGTCTAGAACGATCACCTAAAAAGGTTGTAAACCAGCGGGATGAGACACACAGTCCCAGCGAGAAACATAACTCCCTGCCAAAACTATAAAACTGGTTAAAGTAGATAACAACAGATAACTGATAAAGCGTATAACAAGAGCAGCATACTAAGAAAAGCTATTGTTACCACCAAGCTTACCAAGATATCTGGGGGCATATAACCAAGTATTTCTTTATGGAGCATGATTGACAAGATAAGCTTTATAAGAACTTATCACAAGATATAAGGATCATACACACAACTGCATAGCACAACTAGATCAGCTATATAAGCAAGGCCTCAATCAATGTTCCGTATTTTGCTCTAAGCAAGATATACTTATTCGGCTGGATTATGTTTTATTATGCCCTGTAGAAGTGAGCCTTCCCTGCTCAAATCCAACCATTGGATGTGAAGCCCAATCTGGTGCCATACAAGGTCTAAGGAAATCCAGACTCCATGACCTCACCTTCTCGTGGTCAGTACACGAGTCATTAAGCAAGACTGCAGTCTTATGCTTATAGGGCCTCAACCTCTGGGTCATCTCTGCAAGCTACCCATATCTTTAGCTCACCTCATCGTAGGTGCTAGTGCATACATCCGATCCATTAACGCATCATGCTCATCATCACACATCCTGAGCCATGAGTCTGTTCACCATGCTCCATATGTCCCGAGTCTGCAACCGTAGTTGCATTCAAACCCTCCTATTTTAGGCTAGGGGAAACCTCACATATTCAACAAGATGCGCTCCAGGTAATCCCGCAGGATAAACCTATTTCACCATCACCAAATACTGACCGTAATGGATCTATGGCCAGGGAAAACTACATGATATGTTCATCTATAACTAATGAGTATATTTTAAGCCAATTGTTGAGGCAAAACAAAGTATAAACATAGCCTGATAGGATTACATCATTATTGCCATCATCATACTGTCTTGGGACCTCAATCCCACATAATATCAACCACTACCTCTCAAGGCATCATAATCATGTATCAGCATCCTGGGAACGCATCCCTTATATCATCATCAGAGGATAACACCTCACTAGGCACTCAGCCTTATATTAGGTCCTCAGACCTATCAACTTGTTTCCATATTACCACATGGTGCTATTCCAGCACATATGTCTCATAGCTCTTACCAGGCTATGAATCCACATGAAATACCTGCATGGTTAATATACACATTCATAGAGATAACTGAAGCCATCATGGATTAATAGAATGATCATGCTATCAGGTATAGAGCAACATCGATGATTATAAGCTTTATCATTCATGGTATTATTATCAATCATGAGCATATATTATGCCTTATACTTGTGACCATAGGCATGGGTCACATCATCATGTGAAACAACTTCATATGCTTCCAAGCTTTCTGGTTCACAACCTATCATTATATCTCATCATCATATTTGTAGGATTCAAGGTGATTACACCATAGCACATGTAAAATCATTATTAACATGGAACTATCATCTATATACATCTTGGGTTGTCATAACCCTTACCAAAACTTCCACATCCCTCCCTAAAAGGGGTGGCAGGTAGCGTGTCCCTCACCACAACTTGTATCGGGTAGGGTAGCATCCCCTACCAAAAACATACCAGCCTAAATAAATAAATAAATAAATAAATAAATAAATAAATATATATATATATAATCACATATCAGCCAACTCTAGAAGGTATCGACCACCACCCAAGGGTGTCGTTCAACTAGAGATCAAGGAATTATCATGCAACCCTGACGTACATACCGGATGCATAAGGCACTATCGTGCAGCTAGGTTAAGAGAGTGTATCACACATCCAAGGCTAAGCTTGTATCAGCTATCTATCTGCATTGACCAAGCCCTATCACCCATCTAGGGTTAGGGTTCCTATCGGGCAGCCACACCACTCTATCGCCTAAGGCTCGTACTGTCAAAAACATAGCGCCCCAACATAACATGGTATCGCCCAACATATTCACAACTCAGGCGACACAGAAGTGCTTCAAGGAAGCCTATCGGTCAAGGGAAGCACTCCATATCAGCCTCCATCAAAGCAACATCTAGGGTTTCTATATGCCACCATATCGGGCATCACCACAACCAACCCATGTCGCCCAACACAAGGATTGCCTACTGAGCTCTATAACGTCCAAGGCACATTAGGCACCAAGACAACTACCTTAACTAGGTGTATCGTATAGGGCACTCAACAAAGCATATCGCCCAAGCACGCATGGGTATCGGCCACCACCCAAACTCCAACTAGGCACATCGGCCAAGGGTACATCTCAAGACTAAACTATCAGGAAGCACTACTCCAAGGTCATCTTCAACCTCAAGCATAAGGGATCCAAACCCTAATTGATCAAAAAGATCGGCTCACCTCTCAATAACCAAGAGAGAGGGGTTTTGCACAACCTCTATCACAAATCGGGCAACCACAAGGATCCACCTCAGCATAGGTCATCATCTATTCAAAAGCTCACCTCTCAAATCCATGGTGAGAGGAGGGTGTTGCCCAATCAACTAGAATGTAGACTCACCTCTCAACTAAAACGAGAGAGGGGTATTGCCTACATCACTAGAGCTCAAACTCACATCTCTAGACCAAGGAGAGAAAGGAGTATTTCTACCAAAGGAAAACTCCAAACTATAGGTTCGATCAACTAAATCCAAGACATATAGACCATCGACAACATCATGCTCGCTATACCCATAGATCAACAACATATACTAGAGAAAGAAACATAACATACAATGGTCTATCAACAACATATATGAAACATGAAACATAGAGAAGGTAGTATATCTAGGGTTATAAGTTATGTAACCCGCCTTAAGAAAACTCCTCAAGCTCCAATGCTCCAAGCTTCAAGTTCCTAGCTCCAAGCTCACCACTTTCGGCCACTAAGGAAATAAGGTCCACCTAGGGTTCGGCCACCAAGCGAGAAGAAGAAGAAGAGAGCTCCTTCAAAGAGATCGGCCACCAACCTTAGCTCCTCCAAGGGTATCGGCCACCAAGGATGCAAGGGAGAGGTGTATCGTGCACTAAGGAAGAGAGGAGCAACAAAGAGCTAAAGGGTTCCTAAGGAATAGAAAGGCAAGGCATATATAGATGAGGTTCAAGGTTAAACCAAGGCAAGGTGTCACCTTACCAAGGGACACTTGTCCACACGTTTCACCACCTTGTAAAACACATGCACATGCCATGCCACTACTCAACCAAGGATTGGCCACATGTCCAAGCTAGGGTGACACAACCAAAGCAAAGAGGTCAAACAAGGTCAAAGGCCGACACACCACCCCCCCCATGGCCGACACACCACCATGGGCAACACAAAGCAAGGTCGATACAAACATCCTTGCCCGATACAGGGTTCAACCAAGCAAGGAAAGGCCCAAACAAGGGAAAACAAGGCCCAAAAGAGCTCAACCAAGCCCAAGGCAACCCAATGCACAAGCCCAGACCTTCCTCTCAACCCCTAGAGGAAGAAAAGAGAGAGAAAGACATCTCTCAAGGTGACAAACTTGCTCTCCAACCCTAACTTAGATTATTTTGCAAGTAGCACCTCCAGCTCTCGACTAAGCACAAGCCAACCCTAATCATCACTAAAGATGATTAGCAAGCAACCAAGCACAAGGTTTAGGAAAAACAAACAGGTTAAGCCCAAAATGAAGGCCAGGGTCCTTACAATAATGGCATACCATTAGAGTACTATGACGAGGTTTGTCCTGAGAACGCTTTCCTGGAGGATGGTAACCATTGCACTTAGCACACTTATCCCTTTTTTGTTCATCTCATGAGGGCTTCCTCTTCTTGTCAAACTCCCTAGGTTGAACCCTGGGTAATATTCCACAGCTAAAGCTTTATCAACCATGTTATGAAAAGTCAAAGGCAGTTGTGGAATAAGAGCACGACCCACATTGTAGTTGAGTCCTTGCAGATATAGGTCAGCTCTACGTTCTTCGCTAAGTCCAGAAGCATATCTCTTAAGCAATAGGAATTTTTTCACATAAGCAGAAATAGTCATTGATCCTTGCTTCAAACTATAAAACTTAGCTTCCTTTTTCTTCAAGGTGGAAGTATAGATATACTTCCCATGGAAAAGCACCAAAAACTACTCCCAGGTCATGATAGAGACATCACGAGTCCTTGCTATTCCATTCCACCAAACTCGAGCAGGTCCATCCAAAACATATGAAGCAAACCTAACCTTCTAGTGTGGAGGGCATGCCATATCATCAAAAGTCCTCTCTATATCTAACACCCAATCATTAGCTTTGTCAACCATCTCTATTTCACCTTCACCCTTGAAGGAGGGTGGTTGCATCTTCATGAACTCTATGATTGAGAACTCCTTAGGATTTTCAGGTACATACAGTTCTTTCATCTTTCCTTCCACGGTAGTAGAAAAAAGTTATCAAAACATGGCCAACTCTTGCTCTAGGGTGATGACTATTCCCGTATTAATAGTAGTAGAGATTGGGGTTTCTTGTCCTATTGATGATCCACTTTCAGTTGGAGGAATTACTTGTGTCACTGGAGTAGTAAAGGGTGGATCCATTCTTGGCATCCCAAACCTAGGGTTCTAGGGTGTCTCGTAACTGTACTGGTTGTCAACAGTTGAGTTATCTCTCACCATTAGGGTTTTTCCTGCACAAGGTAAGGTACTAGGTATAAGCAACCTAAGTTAAAGGTAAACATCCTAAGGGAGACAAGATTGAAATAGTTAGATAACCGACTGCTAGTGGATTCAATACCATGTTGTAAGGAGTGGGATCCCAGAGGGGAACCACTACCTACTAGAAGTAAAAAGGCAACATCCCTTGAACCAACCACCACATAAAATTTTTCACTAAGGGATGAAGACCAATTCATTCAACATGTATGTATCATAACACAATAAGTAGCAGCGGAAAAGATATATCCAACTATATACAAAGCTTGATATCTCTTACATCACTACACCACTCATAGGTGAGTTACAAAAGAAACTATAAGGATCTAACTGAGGATCATCTAACTACCTCTTTCAAGTCTCCTAAAATATCATCTACAAAGGTTGTTTTCCAAGTCCACCTTGCTTAACCTCTCCTTGATCTAAACCTAGGGATGAAAGCATACCCCACAAAAATGAGAAGAAAAGGAAGCATTATCAAAGGCTAGTATCTACATACAAAAAAGGAAATTGAGCAATTTGTATAGAATGAGAGACATCAAAATAAAAGGCTTCCCATGAAAGAGAAAAGTACTACCTAATTGGGCATAAAGGAAAAGAACAACAATGAAATAGATACTTTCCATAACCAAACAAATAAAATCGTGTCATACTATCACATACAAAGATAGTAGGGCACACACCCCACAATCATCAACCTGCTTGCATGTGAGATAACCATAGCCCTAGAACAATATAAAGATAAAGGCGGCCAAGGCTTCACATCCTTGAAACCTAATAGATAATGATACACTCCCAAACTCCCAATATATAAAGTTGAGACAAGGCTTCACAACCTTGAAACTTGGGTATGGGGCATAACCACCTCCATCCCAAAAATAGAAGGAGCACACACCCAAAAAGCAATGCAATTACACTACTCTAGTGCTACTGAATCACATAGCATGTAAAATGTAGAGGCAAGTAAAAAGTATAGTCAGATTATATAATATTTCGATCACACAATGGAAAAATACAAACATATAAATATCATCTTCAAAGTGGGCATATATCATTATATAAGACCAAAATGCACAAAGGCACAAGACAAGAGTCATGAGAATATCCAAGATTACCACAAACAAGATAGTTCATATATCAAAAGATAAGAGCAATGTGTATAGGTTATTGTCCATAGGACCAAGAGAAAGAACAAAATAGGTTTAATTGATCAATAAGAATAGTAGGGTATACAACATACCTCAACTTCAAAGTCTACTCTGTCTAAAGACAAGTCTACGTCCAAGCCTAGGCCTCCAAAGAACCTATGATGCATTTATGTGGAATTAGGGTTAGATTTCCACTAATTATTCAAAACCCTAAAAATTGCCTTTTTATTATTAGTGGATTAGGTTATCAAAACAATGTCATGTTTTACGTTATAGTTTTATGAGTTCAAAACATATTTTATTATATTTTTATGACTCATAAATTATTAGTTATGAATATTACAAGCTATTACTTATTTAGAGTAATCCATTAAAATCACATACTTTTAACATCGAATTTAGGTGACAAAACCAAAACCATTAGAAAGTTTACATTTTTCTAAATCCAATGACTATTTACATGAAATTTTTGTCCCAACATATAATTAGTTATGATTTTTGTAAATCAGACCAATCAGGAAATTCCAAAATCCCTATTAGCCAAGAAAATCAAGTCAAAGGTCAAGCTTTTCTTAGTTGGTCCAATCAGGCTTTGCCAAATGGGGTGGGCCCTCTGGAAAATGCAGTGCAGAGTCTCAGCGTTAAAACAAAATGAGATGGGGTGAAAAGACAAAAATACCCCTCGAAAGAAAAAGCACGAACGAAAAGAGGAAGGAGGGTAAAATGGGAAAACACCAGTGAGGATTGTTCCCTAATTTTGAGCCTGCCATGGATGAGATACTGATGGTCAAGAGAAACTACAACTTGCTCCTCAGGAAGGCTCGGCCTCAACTGAAGGTCTCAAGTATCCACGACAAACTAACGAAGGCAACAAGCCTTTAAATAGAGCGAATGATGGACGAAAACACTGGATCGACAAGTCACTCTGAAGGTCAGTGAAACTCCAAGAAGATAGGCAAGTACAATGCTTTGGTCGATTTGGAAACATAATATAACACGACAAGCATATAGTGATTGCTAAAAGAACTAGAAAAACTTCATGTAATAAATTCCCCAGACGTCCAAATAACGTCAACTTACATTTAGTTTGAAAGATACATTTCATTACATCTAGAGATGTTACATGTTCTTTGACATGCATACAAGCCTTTACATATGACTGAACATCTTCAAAAATCAAGTGCCAGGAGAATCTTGAGTGTAATCCTTTCTGATAGTCTTTTCTTCTCACAAATGTCATATGTAAGGAGATACATGATATTTCTCAAAATTTATGGGGGTTTTCCTTCGAGGATGCATCGACGGTACATACTATCTTAACATTTTGTGAATAGTAATGGATCATCTCAAACGTAATTCTTTGGAAATGAATTTCTTCTTTTTGTTGTACATTATATCTAGAGAAGTTGTTGGTATGCTAAATAATTGCAAAAGTTATTAAACCTGGGCAAAAAAAACATGAGATTTTAGATCTCCTTTAGTGTATCATCACCATAGGAACCCTTTATTGGTAAGGAGTGCTCATCTTTTAGACAGTTTCTGGAATGATGGTCAGTGAAAACATTTTCTATACCCTTCTTGTTCACAATCTCATGATCAAACTCTCCCACCATAGTGTCTTTGTACCCTTATTTCTCATCAAATACTTTATTGACCTATTATATTTGTACACGATGACTTCTTCTCCTGGGAAATACAAGTGGAATTTATCAAAAAAGTATATGATCTAAATAATCTCCATTTTCAAGGTTTGCATAATTTACTAACACTTCGTCTAGGGTTTTATTTTTGTAATATGTTACACTATTGAATCTATCTTTCTTCTATACCATCGACACCCCAATAGCATAATCCATCACACAACAATATGATGGTTAGCTGTAAATATGAGGTCTATATAATGTGTGTTGATGTCAAATTCTTTAGGTCGTGGAATTCTTTTAGGCAATCATCATGAAATATGAACGGGGCACGTTTTTTTAGCAACTTAGACATCAACTTTGTTATCTTGTAGAAATCCTTAATTAACCTATGGTTGTAACTCGAGTGACCAAGAAATTTCTCATTCTTGTGATAGAGTAGGGTAGTCATAACTTGGAAATGGCCTCAATTTTTCTTTTGTCAACTTTAATACTAAATTCAAAGACCTTGTTCTAATGGAATTAGAATATCCATCAAGTAATAGAAATAGGAGTGGTGGGCCAAACACTCTAGTTTGTGGTCAATGAATGTCAAAGGGAGTGATCCTTGTTTGTGGCATAATTTATCATATGACAAGCTATACACATCCACCACCCATTTATTATTATAGTGGCAAGGTCTTGATTGTTACCCCCTTTTTACAACTATCATTACTCTCTTCTATGGTACAACGTGTACTGGAACAACCCATATGTTGTCGTTGATAGAGTAGATGAACGTGACATCACATAGCTTATAACCTCCTTTTCAAATACATCATGTAACTCATCATCCAATTTCCTTTGTCCTTGGAGTATTGCATTTAAACTTCCTCTAGGTTGATTATGTCCATGAAAAATGTTAGCCATACCCTTTTATGTCATTTATGCAATATTCTAGGGCTTTTCTTAATGATACGAGCTCAATAATAACATGGCCATGTTTTTCATTCAAAAATAAAATATTTATAATGACTATATTTCTCCCTTTGTCATATAAGAATTCATACCTGAGTCATTTGAGGAGTTTCTTCAATTTTGGAAGTTTCTTAATATAGTTTTTTCAATAGGTTTCATTTGTTAGGAGATGCATTTTTCTAACTCTTGTTATCTTCCTCGTCTCTCAATGATTTGTTCAATTATAGGTTCTGAGATACCAGATGATGAATTTGGTAAGTGGCCTCATAAATGGATCAAGCGTGACACTCCATTTTTGAATTACTTCATGTAATTGTCTGTAAAGGGCCACAAAGTACACTATTACATATCTATAGGACCTTCATATGATCCATAATTTTGAAATTGATATACTAATATCTTACATCACAGTTAATGATTCTTCCAATGACATCAATCAAAGTTCATGTTGTTGAAAGACATGGTCTTCCAAAAATTACCGGATATTGACAATATTGATGATGAAATTGTCACAAGGGTCTAGTAAAATAGTTGTCTACCTACTAGAATCTCATGGGGACTCTATCATATCAATTAAGGCCAACCTTTTGGCCAATGATAATGTCATAAAGTCAATGATGGAACCAAGATCAGCCAAACCATGCAAGTTTTTGTAGTCCCCAATGTGTAGAGGGACTGTAGAAGCTCCCAAGTCCTTCAATTTAGTTATCATGGTGTCTTGAACATATGTTGTGATCATCCTAACCATCCACTCAGTCTCTATCTCATCTCTTTTACATTTCTTATGATTAGGTCTATAAGAAATTTTGCATAAGTAGGCATTTTGTCAATTACATTTAGGTGTAGTATTTCGTGATGTATATTGTTGATGGTTTCAAACAATTTGTTATACCACTTTGCCAATTCAGCCTTGACCAATATGTATGGGAAATTTTCATGAGGTGTGAACAGGCTACCATTGGGGAACATAGTAGTAGGTACACTAGTATACTTAGATATCGTTCCCTCTTTGTTCCTTCCTTCTCCTCCCATTTTTGAGTTTGCATTGATTTTCCAAGGGATAGATAATCCTTAAGCATATCTTACATTGTACTAGAGTGTTTAGTGATGACTAGATGGTTAAACATTACATTAGAACTCAAAGTTCTACTTTTTTAGACTCATGATTTCTATGATTGTGTTCAGTATTATTGGAAAACTGACCCATCATATGCTTGATTAATTTGGCTAGTTGTGTTAATTGATTGTTAAATCATGTTGTGCTAGTATAAGTCACTAATATGTTTGTTCACTAGTTTCACTTGTGATTGCATTGTATTGATTATGATGTTGTTCTTATCATGGCTTGTCTTAGTTTTTTTGTCAAATAATTCAACTAATTTATTGTGATTTATTGTTGATTTTAAATTTTCCGTTCTTGTTGTCCTTTGATATCCCCTTTTTGAATAAGACCTCTATTTTGTTGAAAATTGTTAGTTTGTTGGAAAATAGGTGGAGTTTGACCTCTACCCATAGTAGGAGTAGACTGACCTCTCTATAATTATCTAGTGGTTCATCTGGGGGATGGAAATTTTTAAATGCAGATGTGTTTCCATAGGAAACAACTAGGGTGAGTAGATTTTTGTAATTGACACAAGAGACATTTTTCATCTCGATTGACCTCTTATACTAGCTCCCAATATACACAATGTTGTGTCTGATGTCCTTGATCACTAAAAGTGTTACACTACATGAATATTTCTGATGACATATTGGTTATGGAACTTTATTGCTTCAATATATGTGCAGTCTTGTCAAGTTATGTTGTCAATTGATCAATGTTTATGGATGCATTCACTAATTCTAGTAAACCATTATCGCTGGTGGTCCAAGCTCACAGTCCCATGTTGATTGTTCTGATTCCTAGTTTTCGATTATCTAAGTGCACTCCATCGCTTGTTTTTCTAAGAAATTTCTCCCTATTGAGGCATTTATGGATTTCTTCTTCCCTTGAGTCAATGTATTGGAAAAGGTTGTGATTAAGAAGGTTTCATCAAAATCATTATGTGTGTACTCCCTCTGGAAACTTTGAATTTTTTCTAGCTTCATCAATATTTTCAAATAGTTTCTAATAGAAATCAAGAATCTTAATATGAAAATGGATATTCTTTGTTTAGAAAAGAACCTATTGATGAAGGCTTTAGTAAGTTCATTTTAGGATTGGATGCTTAGCAATTAAAATCAAGGTACCACCCTAAAGATTTATCCCTCAAAGAGAAGGAAGAAACCCTATCACATATAGCTTTATGCAACACTATCTAAGTCTTTGAGTGTCACAAATTGCTTTTAAGACACTTGTTAAGGGGTTTTTATCAAGCGAGTTTCCCCAAAACATCCTTTATTGTGTCAGTGAAATGGTGCTCCTCTTAATATGAAATTAAGTGACATTAGGATTTATATTCACCACTGGGATCCTTGTGTCATTAATGTTAGATTGTGTGTAGAAATTAAGAAAAGGATGTGATTTCATCACTTCTTATCTAGCTAATAGCTAAACGTTCAAGCTTTCAAGTGTAGGATCAAGATGTGTATTAAACCTTCAAATAGATGTGCTAGATTATAAATGTGAAATTGATTTTAAGAGAAAATAGAAAACACATGGAAAAGGGTAAGTAGACCTAAAGTCCTCAGAAGGTTGTAGTTTATACTTTCCCTACAATGGCACCAAGTTGAGTGGTAAAAACTTTGGTTTAAAAGTGCAAACACAGTTTCCCATTTTAAATGGATTAGACTTTAAATTTGTATCCAACTCTAAGATACACCAACAACAAAGCATGGTGCCTATAGTAGTAAACGTGGTCAAAATTGGGGTAAGGGTGGAAACCATGTCAAAAATTAAAGTTATTATCTTAATAAACCAAAACAAAAGTTTAGAATGAGTGTTCAAAAAAGGATCCAAGTAACTAAAAGGAAGCTACATCCAAGTTAGAAAAATAAATGAAACAATTATGAGATTTATCAAGATAAAATGATTAGTGGGAAACTTGGATTAGGGTTAAGTAATCAAGTTTTGTATTCAACTATATAACTTTCCCGTCTATCTTGTAACCTAACATAACCTTTTACAAGAAATGATCATAAACATATAATGACTTTATCTCTCTCAAGGTGGGGTTTTATATGGGTCGAGGGATGGCTCTTTCAAGATGGCATGCAATAAAATATATTAAACTAACATATAATTATAGCTATAGTGATCCCACAATCTTTTGAGTTACCATTATTCCATACCCCAGATCTTATCTAGATTCTTCATTTGAAATCATTCTGATCAAACATTTCAAGCATGCAAGTGACAAATTAAAAATAGGAGTAAGGAAACAAACTTGCAAGGATATACATTAGCTAAAATAAGAAAAGTTACATATTTGGGAGGGTCTGATGGCTACTCTCAACCCAACATTAAGGTATTTATCCACTATGGTGAACATCATCATGTTATAACTTGCATTACGGATTGCCTTACAAAATATATAGTAAAATATCAAGGTTGACTCACTAATGGATCAAGGTTGACTCACTAATGGATCAAGTTCCCTCAAGTTGATATCCCTTGTTTAGTTGAATGATGTGAGACTTGGCACATATTCCTTTTTTGAGGTAGCAATCTTATTGCTCTCTAGAGATTGGCTTGGATGGTAGAGAGGTTGATTGATTGAGTAGTTGATCATTCTATATCTCATTCTTAAACACTAGTGGATCACTATTAAAACCCTAGCTATGGTCATTATTTCAAACATCAAGATATGATCATCCCTATAGCTAATAATTGAGTTCTTTTTTTCTATTTCATATTTTTTTGGCATTTTCCACCTATTTCATCCACCCATTTAGTCATTTTTTCACATTTTGAGGTTTTCTTAAGGTATTTTTGTGGACTTTAGTGCCATTTAAGCTTTGAATTAACTTTTTGTATGCCTTTGTCCATAATTTTTTCTAGTTATGTAATCTTGATCAAAATCTACCTTCTAAATTCTACAAATATTTAATAATAATTATCTTTAAGAATAATAACATCTTTTATGATAATTAGGGGGATTATCTTAAAGAAATATCCTCATATATCCATTCATTTTCTTATTGAGTTTTATTCATATAAGTAAATCATTCATTGTAAGCTAACTCTATCTAAAATATCTCTAGAAGGTTCTTCAAAAATGCAAAAAGTTAGATAAAAGAATTCTTTTTTTTCTCTACCTAGAGATACCCAAAATATTCCACCCATCTGCTGGCTTCCATATGGTAGAACCACATGATGATCCACATGTCTAGCCCACATAAGGTAGTATTCCATTGTCAATTCCATAAACTTCTAATTTAGTCCTTGGACCCTAATGTTGTGCTATATATAGCACCTATACCCACCATATCATTTGGTCCACTTTGACTATCTTGAAGCAAGGTATCCACCCTTAATTTTCAGTCATTTGAGTTTCTAGGGGTTACTTCCTCTGGTACAACCATTTTGCAAATGGATTTAGGAAATATAATAATAACCATAATTTCCTGATCTACATATCTACTCAAAACTACTCTGATATACATATTTGTTGTAACCTCTCTGATCAACATATCAGCTCATAATTTCTTACTCAATCCTCATGTTCTTACCATTGGAATAATATAGATCGACTCTTATTTGATATAAAACATATTGTACTTCTTTGTTCTCTCTATCTTCCCCACTCATAATAAGATTGTCAAACTCAATCTTTGGTTACATTTTCCTTATATTCCGTGGGGCAGAGTTAAATTCATGTTTTCTCACATTTTGCTACTAATTTAAATGTAAATCATGATTTTTGCTTATATATGGATAAAACCTAGTGGAGACTAAGTTGAATCACTTTTTTATCTTTTTACTATATTTTATGCCATTGATGGATTAGCCTCATTGTGTGATAGTTTTAGATGGTTAAAATAGTATGGTTACTCTATTGGAGATAATTATATGATCTTTTTACATTATATAAGTTTTTTAAAATTCTTTGGAGAAACAAAGAAAGGGCTAGTGATTCCTCACAAAATGGTGTGTTCTACGAGATTCACCTATCATGAGATCTTGGATTTCTCAAGAGAACTTGACCACCAAAATCAAGTATTCTTCCAGGCTTTGTGGATTCTGATTTCTCCTATTTTTGAGTCTTATATTTAGGTTTTCTTGTAATATTAATTTTATTAGATACACCATTTTTCGATTTTAGGGTTTGACACAATTATTTAGAATTCTTTTTCACTTTGTAATTTGGTTGCCACTTCTGGGTTAGGTTTTGTTTGCTTCTTCTTAATTAAGGTATGACATTGCTTTCTAGTAGGGCTTTGCTTCCACTTCTTAATTAACAACTGTCATCACTTCCCAATTATGGTTTCACTTATGCATCCTAATTGTAGTGTTCTCCATGCTTCTGAATTAGGGTTTTGTTTGTCACTTTGTAATTAGGGTTTGCTTCTATTTCCCAATATGGGGTTTTCTTCCATCTCCTCATTAGGGCTTGCTCATCTTTTCCCAATTATGTTTTTGTTTGTCACTTCCTAGATTGGTCTGTTGCCTCTTCCCAATTAGTATTTTTCTTCACCTTTCTAATTAGGGTTTTCTTGTTGCCTCTTCCAATTAGTATTTTTCTTCACCTTTCAAATTAGGGTTTGCTCACTGCTTCCCAATTAGGTCTTACAAACACTTCTTCATTAGGGTTTTCCATCCTCTTTGTAATTTGAGTTTTCTTTTTCTTCCATTTTAGGTTTCTTTTTTTTTGCTTTTTAATGAATATAACAAAAATGAAATAAAAAAGAGATAAAAGGATAACAAATGTATTTTAAATGAGAAATATACTCCTTTTCCTGGTGATAATATAATTGATATCTTAAATTTATGGTTAGGTTTTGGGAAAGGGATTGCATGAATGCAAGGGGAGTAGTTCTTATTCTTTATTCTCCATTTCTTGTTATCTTAGGATTGCACCCAAAAAAATATTTCAATTTCACTTTACATGCCAAGAAATTCATGATTCTAAGGAATGTGTACCAACACTCACTTTGGATCCCTAGGTGAGGTGTGGGAGTTCTAGTAAAGGTACCGGTGTAACACAATGTTGGACATCCAAAGGCCTTGAGGATACCCTCTCTCCTAGAACACATGACCGATTGCAACCATTGTAGTCATGATGTGTATTGGGAGTAGTATCCATATCTAATGAAACAGAGTTATCTCCTAATAAGGTCCATCACACCATAGAGAAGTTAAGGACCAAACCCTCTCTACACGTCATGCTTGAGTGATTGTATAGATTATATCTAAAATTATTGGCTTAAAATGAGGAAAGTTCATTTTTTTACAAATGCATATTCACATTGTTTCTTACTTTGAAAATCCTAAGAGAACTATGCTGATAAGATTGTAGTCATTTTGCATGGACATTGCATGATTTACTAACAACTTCATGTGTAGGCCAATAATCTTAAACAAATAATTTATACCAATGATCTCAAACTAGCCATTCAAGCAACCTATAATGAACAATGTTCAATAAAAATCTTCACTCCACATTTTTTTATCAATAATATTTCATCAACAATCTTTTCAAATCGCAACAAAAGGTGAAGAATATTTTCCATCTCAACAAAGTTGGAAAAAAAATTCAATCTCAACAAAGCTAATCAACTTTTTCAAGTTTGACGAATCCTTTGAACCTCAATGAAGTTGAGGATTCCTTTCAATATTAAAAACAATCCTTTCAATCTTGAGCTATCTCATGGATACAATATTTCATGTTAATAAGAACCTCCAAATAGTTTAGACCATCATAGTGTAATCTTTAAGAAAATTTGACTATCTAGTCAGTCAATCTCCCAACCTACCCTATGTAGGTATCTTGGCAATATCCATCAGATCAGCCAACTTCACATCCCATAACCCAATCATGAGATTTTTAGTGTTTCTCCTCACATATGATATCTCCTACAGTGGTTAGCTTCCCCTTTTTTTCTAGTAACCTATGTCACGCCTAAGGGTTGCTACAATTATCCCTCAAGATTCCTTACACTTAGAAAACATTCTCCACAATCTTCTGACTTGATCCACACTAAATAGCTACCCAATTTTGGTATCTTCTAATGATCCACCACTCATACTTGAACCCTTTGATACCTTCCAAAAAGGTAAAAAAATTGTTTGAATCGTTAAATTATCTTCAAGGTTGACTCATGCCCATGAACGCACCAGAAGGCTATCTAATCAAAAAAATATTCTCAATAATCATTGACCATCTAGAATAAAAATATCAATGTCCTACCTTATGTTGAATTTGTATTTGACTTCACCTATAACCTATGTACTTCCATGAAAATAGTACACCCATCTTTGTTCCATTTTCTTGGTTCTTAAGCTACTAGTATGTTTGACCATCATATACCTCCTAAAAGGACCTCCCAAATTAGTTTCATCCCTTTCAATATTACAACATAAGACTATTTCTTTCTTGACCTCAAACCTAGCTTCTATCTCATGGTGAAATAGGAAAATCACATTTCGGATGCTTTAGTATCATCTAACATGATTGAGTTTCCAATTTGACTGATATGTCATGTAGTAGCACATGTCTCTCTTGTTTTTACAACCATGGTCATAGACCAAGACCTAAATTGAGACCATTATACCACCTTCACATTCATATCTATATAATCCAACAGTGACCTAAAAATGAACCACCACCCTCTCTATACTTCCTTGCCCCCATGTTTGTGCTCCATCACTTTGTTTTTATGACTTGCAATAAGAGAGGGAAGTGGTCAAAGAAGGAAGTTATCAAATGTGGTGAGCTTTGTGGCACTGAGGATGCTTTAAGGGATTCTAAATGAACCTGGATCCCTTAGTAGAATGATGTAGTGGGAGTAGGTGGACAATAAACTATATCACTAGTCTTAAATAACTTTAATTAATCACTAAACTCCTAGTCTTACCCTTATCATGAATACCTCTCTCATGAATGCACCCCAGAGGGAGGTCATATCCCATCTACCATGAAGCACAAATTATTGTTAATCACAATCATTGGACCCAAGCTTGTCATGAGTTATCATATTAACCTTACTAGGTTTTATCATAAAACCCTTACATCTAAACTACCATGAGGTTAATAGGTACATATCATGTCAACGGGAAACCCCTTCTATGTTCTATGAGCTAGGACCATACATGATGTATCTACAACTCAATCATGAAACTTCTATATAATTGTTGTTCATTAAAAGGATTGTGAAAGACCATGGATTATCCTTTTCAGCTCTCCTAAAAGGGGGAAAGTCATTTAATCTTTATATAATGAAACGTTTCTAGGGGAGTTTACCTTGATGAAAATACATTCATGAATTACATACTAATAAATTTAATTTGAAGCCGGCGAGCAGTAGCCCAGCTGGTCACAACTCGTGGCCCCTCACGAAGGGTCTCGGGTTCGACTCCCGCTGGAAGCACTACTTGGAAATGAATTTCCCGCAGCGTCAGCTGGCCTCTGATGTGACTTATTAAGATACTGGTGTGCAGGCGCACGGGTCTCCCAGGTTTACCATCCCTGCTATCTGGGTCTCCACCTAGGGGGGTGGGTTTCCCTCGGCAATAAAAAAAGAAAATTAATTTGAACCTTGCTAATCAGAATTATAGGCCATAACATGAGATAACAATATTCTATATTTCACTCGATCTTACAAGAGACTGATCAAGAAGGTTGTGCCAAGAAATTTTTACCAACAACCCAAAGGGTCTGCTAAAGGAGTTGGTGACAACCATTAATAGGACAAACCCATTTGATGGGAGAAGCTTAAAGAACCTGCCCACCTAGAGGTTTGGTAGATGAGTACTCTGAAGTAACCATTCAACATCATTTTGTACCACCCACAAACTACCATTTAGGGAGATTAGTGTGCCAACCCATCAACAAATTGGTTTTTGTGTAACATGTGAAACCTGTCTCCACACCAAGTAGGTCAATTCCAATCTAGACACTATCAGAAACCATCACATGTGAATGTTTCTTTGGTACTAGTATCTCCATAGTCGAAGACATCCATTTGAATCCTAAACCATGAGGCTGTTAAAAAGAATAAGGAAGTGGAGGTCGAGATCACATGGGAGAGTCCCAATTACACATAGAAGGGAAGCATTTATATGAGTATTCATCATGCACAACATGGGAATGTAAAAGGGGTATTCACTAGTCCACTCATTTTACCCTCAGTCACTATCCTAGTACAATACATATATGGTAGAATCATATGGCTCCCTCCACCAATTTTGTAACATCCTCAAAATTAAAACTTAAGAATGAATACTAAATTGGAAATCCTAATACTTTCATTAAAGCATGAGCAACCTTTTTAATTCAATTAGTTTATAAATCAGTTACACCAAACCTAGCCAAGATTTGTAAATATGTCACACATCAAGGTTTAAAGTGGAATTGACCTAGCCAGAGTTCATTTTATGGCTTTGTGAAAATTTATGTGAGTCTAACATGATATTAAATGATTTTTCTCAAAATATGATCCCCTAGTTAGTTTTAGATAATTCTATATGATTAAGAATAGATTTAACCTAAAAAGCAAAACATAGATAAATGTGACCCTCAAAATTTGAAACCAAGTGGAAATTGGGATTCTTCACACTAAATCTAGGTAGCATGCAAAATTTGGCCTCTTATGAAGAACCTTAACTACCGCAATTGGTTAAGAAAGAAATAATATAGTTGTAATCCTATATTAGAAATGATTTGATATTAATGTTCACTTTCCTAATGATTTATGTGCCACACACTCTCTTTGGGAGAGAGTCATGTCCAGGTTGGACTCTCTAACCTGGTGTCTCCGTGACCAGGAGTCGTCCTCTTCACTCGATGCCTAGTTTTTTTGAGAACTCAGCCTAGAGTATCCTCCACAATAACCTATCCCTCTAATGAATCCTAATACAAGATGAACTCCCCAAGAGTTGTGCTGCACTGTTATTAGCATATGCACCCCTGATTCGATAGGGATTCAAGCCCTAGAATCCCCAGTCAAGGGTGACTACTACATCACTCCCATGTTTCCACCCCAGTAAGAGACCCAAGTCATAGGGACCCTCCCCTATAAAACCAAGACCCTAAAAAGCTACAACGTGTCAACCACAATCTAATAGAAATCTTGTTTCTCCCTCGACATCCCTACAACATCATCCCTGAACTCTACCACCAACCAGGATGTACTTCCCATGTTCCTGAGTTTAGCTCAAGGCCTAAGACCATGGAAAACCTGTCAAAGCTTCTTGTTTATCTCTAAAACATCCCATGAGGCTTTTTATGCCCTCAATTGTGAGGTAGTGCAAGGTACTTACTTATCCCTATTTTCTTTGTGCTTGCGATCCCTAGATTGATTATTGGTCTTTTGATCATCTTAGTATGTGAGTGTTCCATGACATGCTCCCCCTTTATCTCATGAAGTTAAGTTGTTGCTAAGATTTGTTTTTCTTAGCCTGAGGATCGATCTCACCTTCCCCTTTTGTGACTTTGAACCTGCTTTCCCCCACCATCCATGGTGGAAGTCGTAGCAAGAGCTTCCAACCACTACAATGCCTATTATGGGGCTCACTGAGTTCGGTCAGGGTTGAGGAGGGTGCCTAGCACCATAATTTCCACTAAGAGACTCACAATCCCAGTTTTGTTCTCTAGATTTCACTGTTCATCTCATTGCCCTTTGTTGTTCTTCACTGAATTGAAGGGAGAAGAAGCCCAATTACGTTCTTCCCATTTTGCCCCTGCATGATCGCTTTTCTAGAGTTGCTTCCTCATGGGCATAATGGGTTTTTGTCTCACTTTGACCACTTGTAGACCGTAGGTTTTATTTTAGGGGACAATGGCCAGTTGGTGGGATCCTTTTGGGCCAGTTGGACAATGGCCCCATCTCCAGCATAATTAATTTACATGTGTATTTAACGAGCTTGCTTATTGATCAGATCTTTTAAAATTCATATTTAATCAACCTCATGTCAGAAAAATACAAACAAATACTCATTGGAAAGATAAAAACACAAGGAACAATAATATGGTAGTTTTGAGTCCCCATTTCAATCAGAATTTCCTTAATTTGTTCAAGATCCATGAAACACTAAAATTAGGTTGGATAATGATTATTAATGCATGTTAATTAATTATACAAGGTAATTAGGGTTCCCTAAACATCAATAGAACATTAGGAGTTGCACCAATCTCTATAAGTGGTCCATGCACTTTGAACATAATTATTCGATGTTTATATGCTATTGTGTGCAATGTACATGTTATTATGTGAATGTATTATTCATGCTATGATCCTATTGATCAAAGTTATAAGTTAATGGATAAATGAAATCTATTTTACTATTTATTTTCCAGAATCATCATATCACATCATATTCATGTTTAAGCGAAAGAGTGAAGAGTAATAAAGAGTAAGAGTAAAGATAATGAATGAAACTTATATAAGATCCCCGTCATGGGCTTTCCTAGCATATAGTGTACTTCAGTACAAATCATGGGCTTTCCTATCATACAATGTACTTCGGTACAAATCATGGGCTTTCCTAGCATATAGAGCACTTGGGTGCAATTCAAGAGGCGCTCTAGTGCAAAGAGAACAAGCACTTCAATGCAACAATTGAGGATCCTTATATAAGTAAAAAAAAGACAATGATAAATGCAAAGCTTATTTTCATGATGTTCAAATGTTTTCTTTTCCAAGTATATGTTATTTCAATTTTATAATATGTTCAATTCCTCTTACGAATTGTTTTATGCATGGATGGGGGCACGATGCCCATAGGAAAAGAGCAACATCAAGGATAAAGTTGTCTAAAGACCAACTAAAGGAGGAGCTCAAGGACATTTGAGAGTAGACCTGGTGGGGTGCCAACTATGAATAGATTAGATTTTTCCTTTATATTTATGAGACATGTGTTTTAGTTTAGAGTGTGAATTTTATGTTATGAGTTGAGATATGAGAAACTATGCAACGTACCCTATGTTGGTTAATCAAACTTTATTTTTATGCAACAATTATTGTTTTGTGACATTCCCAATGAGATTATGCTTCTATGCAACAAATTATATTTTTAGAAATTTGGGATGTTACAATATGGTATCAGAGCTAAAAATATAGTTGACCACTTATCTTTCCTCATGATTTCCTAGATAGATCTTACATCCTTCATATGATAGGAAGCAATATAGAGGATTAAAGTCAAGGAATTAGAATGTATGCCCCTTTTCCTTGAGAAGTAGGAACCCTGTAAGAAATACAAGTCTAGAGAGATACCTATGGACATATGTGTTAGGGATAGGAGATTATCTAATTTGGATCCTTTATGTTATCTATATGTAGCTAGTGGCATGTCCTCTCTTATTCTCAATGGTGATGGCCAACTAATTGAGAATTTTGGAGGAAATGTTAAGAGAAAAATGACTTATTATGCATATGTTCTTCTTCTTTCTAGTATATGTGGTATGGGACATGTACGCTAATAAGATCTTGAACATTAGTATAATGAGTTCTCACACCTTCAAATTTTTGTCTAGCTAACACAAATCCAGAGGTGCCATTAAGAGAGTTATTATAGAAGACCTAAATTGGGTAGCCTCTAAACCTAATACGAGTGGATAGTAGAGATTAAGATCATGGTTCCCCTAGGCTTTGGGAAAGATATGAGGATGGTTTTAGCCCCAAACAAAAGTGGTAGAGGATGGATGATTCCGATTTTATTTGAGGAAAACAATTTAAGGATGAAATGATGAAAATACTATAATTTACATTGAGGAAATTGATTTTGTGAATAGATTGAGATCATTGATATTTAGGCATGAATTGATCATACTCTTCGGACGATGATTTGGTAATCCCTAAGTATATAATTGACCTTAAACTCTAGGTGAACCTTGTTAAAAAAACTAGAACCTATTTTTCAAACTAAGATGTTAGAATTTTCATGATAAGGATAAGGAAAACCCTAAGGTTGGTAGACCAGTAGAATTTTGAGGATAAAATTCATGTAAGGTGGGTAGAATTGTAACATCCTTGAAATTAAAACTTAAGAATGAATACTAAATTGGAAATCCTAATATTTTTATTAAAGAAAAAGAAACCTTTTTAACTCAATTAGTTTATAAATCAGTTACATCAAACCTAGCCAAAATTTGTAAATATGTCACACATCAAGGTTTAAAGTGGAATTGACCTAGCCAAAGTTCATTTTATGGCTTAGTGAAAATTTATGTGAGTCTAGCATGATATTAAATGACTTTTCTTAAAATATGATCCCCTAGTTAGTTTTAGATAATTCTAGATGATTAAGTATAGATTTAACCTAAAAAGGAAAACATAGATAAATGTGACCCTCAAATTTTGAAACCAAGTGGAAGTTTGGATTCTTCACACTAAATCTAGGTAGCATGCAAAATTTGGTCTCTTATGAAGAACTACCCCAATTGGTTAGGAAAGAAAGTAATATAGTTGTAATCCTATATTAGAAATGGTTTGATATTAGTGTTCTCTTTCCTAATGATTTCTATGTCACACACTCTCTTTGGGAGAGAGACATGTCTAGGTCGGACTATTTAACCCAATGTCTGCATGACCAGGAGTCATCCTCTTCACCCGACGCCTTGTTTTTCTAAGAACTCAGCCTAGAGTTTCCTCCTTGCTAACCTCTCCCTCCAATGAATCCTAGTACAAGTTGAACTCCCGAAGAGTTGTGCCTCACTATTCTAAGCATATGCACCCCTAATTCAGTAGGGATTCAAGCCCTCGGATCCCCAGTCGAGGGGGACTACTGCATCTCTACCCTCTTTCCACCACAATAAGAGATCCAAGTCATCGTGACCTTCTTCTATAAAACCAATACCCTAAAAAGCTACAAGACCTCATCCACACTCTAATAGAAATCGTGTTCCCCCCTCGGCGTCCCTGCGACATCATCCCTCAACTCTACTGCCAATTGGGATGTACTTCCTGTGTTCATGAGTTTGGGTCAAGGCCTAAGACCTTGGAAAACCTGTAAAAGCTTCTTATTTATCTCCAAAACATACCCGGAGGCTTTTACCCTCAATTTTGAGGTAGTGAAAGGAACTTACTTATCAGTCTTTTCTCTATGCATGCGACCCCCTTGAATTATTCCTGATCTTTTGATCATCTCAGTATGCGAGTTCTCCATGAAATGCTCCCCCGTGCTCTCATGAAGTTAATCTTGTGTTAAGTTTTGTTTTTCTTAGCCTGAGGATGGATCTCTCCTTCCCCACTTGTGACTTTGGACCTGCTTTCCCCACCATCCATGGTGGAAGCTGTAGCAAGAGCTTCCAACCATCACAATGCCCATTATGGGGCTCACTGAGTTCAGTCAGGGTTGAGGAGGGTGCCTAGAACCATGTTTTCCACCTAGAGACTCACAATCCCAATTTTATTCTCCATATTTCATTGTTCATAATGTTGTCCATTGTTGTTCTTCAATGAATCGAAGGGAGAAGAAGCCCAATTGCGTTCTACCTATTTTTCCCCTACATTATCACTTTTCCAGAGTTTCGCCCTCATGGGTATAATAGGTTTTTGTCTTGCTTTGACCACATGTAGACCATGGGTTTTATTCTGGGGGATGATGGCTAGTTGGCAGGCACCTTTTGGGCCAGCTGGGCAATGCCCCATCTCCTGGATAATTGATTTACATGTGTATTTAACGAGTTTTCTGATTGGTCATATCTTCTAAAATTCATATTTAATCAACCTGATGTCAGAAAAATACAAATAAATACTTGTTGGAAAGATAAAAATGCAAGGAACAATAATATGGTTGTTTTGAGTCCCCATTTTGATCTGAATTTCCCTAATCTATTCAAGAGCCATGAAACCCTAAAGTTAGGTTGGATAATGATTATTAGTGCATGCTAATTAATTATACAGGGTAATTAGGGTTCCCTAAACATCAAGAGAACATTAGGAGTTGCCCCAATCTCTATAAGTGGTCCATGCACTTTGAACATAATTATTGGATGTTTATATGTTATTGTGTACAATGTCCATGTTATTATGTGAATGTATTATTCATGCTATGATTTTGTTGATCAAAGTTAAATGGTAATGGATAAATGAATTTTGTTTTACTATTTATTTTTAGGAATCATCATATCACATCATATTCATGTTTAAGAGAAATAGTAAAGAGTAATAAAGAGTAAGAGTAAAGATAATGAATGAACCTTATATAAGATCCTCGTCATGGGCTTTCCTAGCATATAGTGTACTTCCGTACAAATCATGGGCTTTCTTAGCATACAGTGTACTTCAGTTCAAATCATCATCTTTCCTAGCATACAGAGCACTTCAGTGCAATTCAAGAGGCACTCTGGTGCAAAGACAACAGGCACTTCGGTGCAACAATTGAGGATCCTTATATAAGTCAGATAAAAGACAATGATAAAATGCAAAGATTATTTTCATGATGTTTAAATGTTTTCTTTTCAAAGTATATGCTATTTCAATTTTATAATATGTTCAATTCCACTTACAAATTGTTTTATCCATGGTTGGGGGTGTGATGCCCACAGGAAAAGAGAAACGTCAAGGATAAAGTTGTCTAAAGACCAACTGAAGAAGGAGCTTAAGGACATCTGAGACCAGACCTGGTGGGGTGCCAACTATCAAAAGATTATATTTTTCCTTTATGTTTATGAGACATGTGTTTTAGTTTAGATTGTGACTTTTATGTTATGAGTTTAGATATGAGAAATTATGCAACATAACCTTTGTTGGTTTATCAAACTTTATTTTTATGCAATGGTTATTGTTTTGTGACATTCCCAATGAGATTATGCTTCTACTCAACGGATTGTATGTTTTAGAAAATTGGGATGTTACAAGTTTACATGGAATGTCCACAAAAACACAAATTACCAATGTTTCCTTTTGTAGAATATAGAAAAGAAGTGCACATCTTAGAATTTGCAACTACAAATCACCTCATTTTCCACATTGTATGGAAGCTCAAACAGATATAGAGGAAGGAATGAAAAAAGACTTTCAATGACTTTTGACACTTCATATATGTGAAGTTACCAATTTTTTTAATATGACAAAGTTTTAAATACTCGTGGAAAGGATTATCTCTCACCCATGACAAAATCCTCCTATTATGACATGGTAGAGGTGCAAGATAATGACAAGTTCTTGCTCTGTTATTTTTCACACTCTTTAGCAGACCTACCTTTTCATAATATAACAAAGAAGACCCAACAACACTCACCATCAGGAATAGCAAGATGAGATGTTTATTGACTAGTACAGCAAGAATCTAGGATAGGTCCCAAAAAAAGCACCACAATAGAAGATATAGGAAACCTTCTCTGAGTTCACTTGTAACACATGGACCCACTACCCAAGGCTCTAGTAGACTTTTAGGAATAATGAATTATCCCACAACCACCACTAGCCTTAACTATGCACTTTTTCCTCACTCACGTGCAAGCCATGATAAACTTCCTAATTGGTCACCCATCCTTGTACTACTCTGGGTTGATCACGCTTACCATAGAGTTCTTAAGGATGGAATCCCTAAAAAGGAGGTGCACCTTGGTGATATGGGTGGTCTAATCATTCATTTTAAGATCATTTTTTTCTGAGGCCTCAAATTTTGGGACGTTACAATCTCCCCTACATACTCTTGATGTCCTCATCAAGGCTCGACTATACGGTCTCATAATATTTCCCCATTTTAGTGCAAACCCAGAATGGCCCATGGACACCCAACTCCTGATTACAGAATACCAACGCAAGGGTGGATACATCACCATGGACAACCCTTTCCAACATGCTCGAACCGTACGTCTTTAGACTGGCATGCCACATGCCCATGTGGGCCCCACCTATTGTAGGGGTTATGGATCTGATACCGTTTATAACACATGGGCCCACAACACTTCTCTCGTAGAGTTTCAGGAATGACAACTGGTCCCACAAACAACCACTAGCCTTAATTGTGTGTTTTGTCCTCACTCTCATGCCATCCAGGATAAACTTCTCAACTGGTCACCCATCCTAGTACTACCCTGGGTTGAGCACACTTAACCATAGAGTTCTTTAGTGATGGGATCCTTGAAAAGGAGTTGCACCTTGGTGATATGGGTTGTCCAATCATTACTTTTAAGATCATTTTATCTGAGGCCTCAAATCCTGGGATGTTACATCATTGGTTGATGGTGAGAGCTCAATCCCAATTATAATTCAATAATATTGATAAAGAGGTCATTAATATGGTAATAAGGGAAGCTTTTACATCCATTGCATCACAATTATTACTGAAAAGGTACAATACATTCTATAAATTAGTTTGAGATATAATTCACATTGGGAACTTCATCAATATAGGGGTTTACCCGAACATTGTCCTCATCCTTCAGCCTCATTCTACATCCTCAATAAGAAGACAATGTAAACAAAGACTAAAGGATTTGACTCTATATGTGAGTTTTACTAGTTTTAGTTTCCAACAATAATCACAAAAGGCAATACCAAAACATTCATTTATCTCCGACATAGGAAAAACAATGTCAAGTCGACAATTTCACCCAGACACCACAACAACAACAAGCCCAATTGGCACCATGTAATGCCCAATACTTCCAACCTTGATACATACCACCACTACGTTGGTACTAGACAAACCCATTTTATGTGTATTGCCACCACCACTCCAGCCTCTCATACAACAACCAATTGCAAACAATGCTCCACCTCAAAGGGAGACTCTAACAATGTCTATAGATAAATAAAATCCCACAAAACCAAGAGGAAGTTCACTCCTTTAGGAGCTTTAATCAACACTATCCATCCACCATACAATATTATTTAATGTTTCCTGCCATATGGGATCTGCTAAATCCCTAACCTAAGGGTTATAGAGCCAATGTTGAGTATGTTTTTCATCACACCAAAAGGCACCATACAGACTCTTGCCTATATCTTAAGCATTCTCGACAAGATTTGATTGAGTAGGGGAAAATCAATACATGTGGAGTAGAAGGTACACTATCATCATCCGATACCATGCTTTCCATATTTCATCATGAATATCCAATGGAGGAACTAATTAGTCCCTTGATGCAAAACCCTAAAAATTTGTGCCAAAGAGTTCATGTCATTATTATTTTCTAAGAGAATAAAATTCTAGTCATGTGAGCACTTGAAGGGCAATCATCATAGCAGAGGCATGTTTTCCTAGTTTGGGTCCCAAAATCACATGTCATAGAAACTACTAAAGCTTTATCATACCTAGACCAACTATGATCAAAATAGCTATACCTACTGTGCTAAGTTAAGAAAAAGGACCAAAAGTTTCTAAGTCAACAACATTATAGTTTTTTCCTAGACCACATCATTAGAGGTTCCTACATCCCAAGACAAAGGGAAGAAAAGATATCTTTCTATGAAGGAGCACCTAAAACCTTCCTTAATATATCAACATAGAAAAAGCCCATGGGGTCACATGAAGCAAGTTCCTCATATCCCTAAGCTATTTGAAGAAATAAATTTAGAGGGGTCATAAACAGTCCAATTTTTGAATGATATTGAAGGCGAATTATCATTTAACAAAATGGTGTAAAGATTAAGTATACAAAGGGAAGCCATGATGAAAACCCTAAAATGAGTCTACATGCCTAGGAGGTGAAGTTGGAAGCTCTTTCTACTACAATCGGATTGATTGCAACTCTACATTTGATATTTGTTTCTAAAGAAAGAAATATATAAGGGAGGGAACCATAATAGGCCTTTGCTTACCATTTCCATGAAAAGTGGTCTCAATATTCCTTCATGACTCCTCAACAATCAAGCATGCCTCAATGTATTCCCCCTTAAGACACTAATTAGCATGTGGAGAACTCCCTCGAACCTAGTACCAACATCAAAATAGGGTGGTCCCATTATCAAAATATCAAAAGCTCAAGTATCAATAGGCATGCCACTATTTAAGTCCATGTTGACAACCAAAGTAGTATGATAGAGTGCATAGAGGAAGATGACCTTCCGCTCAGGTTTGTGATGCTTCATGTTTCCACCATCTGCTATGTGCCACCCAAAAGGTGACAACAATGCCATCTCTTGTATGAACCCATACAATTGGCTTAGCTATTATAGGTGGAAATAACCATCCAGACTGAGGCCTGAATCTCAGACAATAAGGGAACATGGAAATTGTATATATCCGATCAGGGAAAAATAAAGTGGGCCTATGGTTATCTAGCCAATGCTACTCTCACCCTCACTTCACCGTATGGATGTTGTATTGGATACCAACCTCACTATTTCCCACGCTGCAAGTGATTTAATAAAAAAGGATTGACTTCAACAACCTGTCACCTTCCTTGAACTCGAGTATGGAGGCCCACAGAGTATTCCTTGACAATGATAATTGGATATACGTGCTTTATGTTGGTATGTATGCCCTGAGAGCCAATCATGGGATGATTGGTGGGATACATTAAGATTGGTTTGATGAAAATCAAAGGCAAGCTTCCAATTCTTTCTGGTTTAGTCATATGAGATAATGATAAAGATTGAATGTCTAGAGAATGATAGTGCTCAATGACGTATGCTTTCAGGTTTAGGACCTGAACGATGAGATCATACGAATGCTAAAGAGTTTGTACATTCTTATCATGTCCCTAGTCGGATGTCATTGTGGAAGGCAGATAGACAACAATGACACATAAGACTAGATTGTGGTGTTGGTTGATGACAGAATCTCATTAGTCATGATATTGAGATATCAAACCAAACACATAGGTACTTGCTAGAGAACGAGTTTACCAGATAGACCCACCGTGAGTTTGAGACATGGAACCATGACATGGTAGTCACAGTCAGTTCTCACAGTGATGGTGGTGAGTGCGATTCTTTGACCTAAAATCACTACACTCAACACATGTCGTTGGGTACACTTTGACATCATCAAACGCAGTCCTGAAACATGGGTTGTTATAAAGGTGATGATTGGGTGGCTTTAACACATGGGGCTTTTGAGGGGTGAGTGATAGATATGGGATTTGTCCCGCCTGAGGGAGTTTGATGTCCATGTCCACTTGATGAGTAGGATTGAGATAGGCGTACACACGCATGTGTGAATCAGTATGCGATATTGATGTCATACATATCTCCTCCAATCTACTCTGAGATCAAGAAAGTGAATGAATGATGACAGGATGACTACTACAGAGGTAGGAGACTTCTGCTGCTCAGAGGATAGTTGTCAATCCCGACAGTCTCGGTGAAGCCAGGAGCTGCACAGACACCATCCAAGATCGGAGGTGAAGACCGTGCAAGCCGCGCGTCTCGATGTGAGAGATTGATGATAAACTTATTCCTAGATCACTTTTTGATAGTGGCTGAGGATCATGAGGAAAAGGTAGGAAGAAAAACTCTAATTCAACATATCTAGCATGTTGACTTGTAGGGTCGGAGCTCTTCTATTCAACATTTGTGAACCCATGATGGGTATACTACATGTGGTGGTACATTTTGTGATTGAGGCATGTTTACAAGGGTTTCGTAGAGCATAAGTTAAGAAGCAGGCAAGTGCGGTAGTAAGATTCAGTGATCATCAAAAGCTATTTTATTGCATATCTATGTGTGAGGAAGAAGAAGAGGTGGATGTAGGTTTATTTAAAGTTTGTGGTAATTAGGGAGAGGCCAATTTTTCTAGGGTTCAAGGATATGGGAGGGAAGGACCAGAGAAAGTGAAGGAGAAGATGAGGTAATAAGTGCCTACTCTAGCCACGGTAATTTTTGGTAGTAGTTCCCCCATTTCCATTTCTATTGGGTGCAAGGAAGAAAACTACCATTGCTAGGGTTTATGCAGGTGAGGAGAGGAATGTGATGGAAGATATAGATGAGGGGATATCAGTTGTATTCCCAAGTGTTGTAGAACAATGGCAATGATCCCGCCAGTTGTACCTTGAAGGTAGCTTGACCCTGCTAGTAATGGACATGTGAGAGAAGGAAGGAGTGTGAAAGAGACATGCAAAATAAGAGTAAGGGAAAGATAGGGGAGGAACCTATAAAGTAGAGGTCAGGGAAGAGAAGGGAAATGCTTATTGGTTATAATATTTTTGAGGAAATCATGCAAAGAAGAAACATAGTGCGATAAAGAGAACTACTAAGGCATTACCAAAAATTGAAATGTGGAATTAGGTGGATTGAAAAGGTTTAATGCTTTCACATGATTGAAACTCTAAAATCTTATTAGTTAATTATAAGGTAAATTAATGTTCCATTGACTTGAAATTCATGGTTTCAGATGTGATGAGTCTAGGTTTACCATTTATTTTGTCTTTTGAGAATGTCTGATATTTAAAATTATTAGTTGGTTTATATGCATTCATTTACTACATTTATTCTTAATTAATTAGTCAATTATGATATGATATTTTCATTTTCTCAATTCTTATCATTTTATAGTACTTGGAATATCATAGTGTTGATTTTGAGTCAACAACTTTTTCATTGGTATTTCAACAAGATTAGCATGACTTATTTAAATGATGAGTTAATTAACTTAAAAACTTCAAATAAAGGATAACTTGTTGTCACATGAGGTTATTTGACTTTAATCATTAATAATTTAATCTAAATCAGGGTAAAAGGAACTTAGCATTGACACAAGGATGAAGGAGTCTGGGATAGGGAGTTTAAGTTATGAATCAAAATTTGGATATTTACAATACTACACCCCATAAAGAGTATTTCATCCCCAAACTCCATCTAGTTATGTCTTTCTATACCATTTATACCTCCTAAAAATTATAGGTTTTTGGGTCACTTAGTGTAATGGATCATAGCATACCACCCCATGAACCACTTATAGATTGACCCCAAAGTGAAACTATATAACTCCATGCTTTGAGTCTCCATTATCCTTTCTTGTGGTAACAGTTGAGCTAAGGATCTTACACCAACATATAGGGTTACCTGAATAGTGTAGTATTCATTATAATGTGATTTCACCATCTACTTATCATGATCTTCATAACAATTTTTAATAGATTTTCCCAATGGGGTCATTTAACTCGTGAACACTAATTTGGAAGCCTAATTTTGTCTAGGGTTAACAACTTCATCAATTTCATCATGACTTATAATATTTTCATTATTATTGTAGTTGTTTTCTTAAATATCATTTGTATTAAAGATGGTGTGTATGGATCAATAGTTCATAACATGAAGATATATGTTCTTTTCCTCCAATGATTAGGGTTATCTATTGAGTTGAGTATATTTATAGATTTTTACAAGAATGATTACTTATCTCAAGACTCATGACCAATACAAATAATATAGTCTACTAGGTAGATTAAGGTTAGGTGTAGGAATTTGTTTGCAAAAATGCCCCATCATACATATTTGAACATTGTAGGTCATTGTAAGTGACTAGCATACTAATTATCCATGATTTTTGTGTACACATTGAAGCACAAAGGCTATGATTAAGGCATACTTAATTCACTTTCACGTTCATTTGTTATGGTCACATTGAAATGGTTGCATATCGTAACACCTTTAGAGTGTTCAACCTAGTTTCTAGCATAGACTTCTCAATACAATTTGAATAATATCAAATTGGGTAATAGAGCACTAATTTCAAACTTGTAGGGTTGATTTTCTTTTAACTTAGTTTTGTAACTAATCTAACTCATGTTTACAACTTTAGATAAGTGAAGGTAAGTTTGAAAATTATTTCATTTATCACAGTATTACTGATTTGAACTATTGTGAAGTTGTCCTTTCCTTATACTCCCAATGAATATAGTGTAGAAGACTCCAATCCTTAACAGGGTCAATTACCTAACTACCCATCTAGAGAAGAACAAAGGTTAGGTCAACTAGGTCATCCATATCGAAAACTTCTTCTTCATGCTCTCTATGTCTCACTTAGGCCTAGGGTCTCTTGATTTACCTAGATAGTAAAAGGGGTCTTGATTAACGGGTTTATCTATAGCTTAAAACTTCTTTATGGTGGAAATTTGGTTTCAAAACTTGTCTATGAATCTAGTAAAGATTTCCTTTTATAAATAAAGTTTAATAATGAAAATAATAATGATGAAAACTTAGCTATGGAGATCTAAAATTGGCATCAAAATTAGGCCAAGAATGAAGTTCTCCACTTAACACCACTCCATATGTATACTTCACCATCACATCATTCACCAAACAAATCTATTCCTTCAATAAAAAACAATACAAATGAATATCTAACGTATGGCATAGGGAGTGGAAAAATATTTCTTATCACCCATGGCCATCTTCTACTAGATCCTAGTAAGGCATGATATCTACCTTTCCCCATTACACTGTGCTACTAATTAATACAACCTCATATTGAGACATAGGGGAGTCATATGATCTTCTAACACTATAGATTAGGGTTTTCTCATCACTTGTTGTTCCTTAGCAATGAACTAAGTAGTCAGATTGCCCATCATCTAGTTCACTAGTGATACAAACTACACTATGAAATCAGAGAGGTAATATCTTAATAATATTTACTACATATTATAACTTTCAAAAACCAACCTCATTTATGAGACATAACAAGCTTCGTGTTGACGGTATCCATCCCTTTGATAGAGTAATTTTGGAAACTGTCTACCCTATCATAATGTAGTTCCAGTTCTTACTTCACAAAATGGATATCACAATTCTAAAGCATTTGTAGGGATACAAAATGGGTTGTCCATGCATGCTCAGTCCTTTAAGTTGTCATAGTTGAGGATTCTAGGAGACAACAAAAAAATGGTTTACAGACTGGAAATAGGGTTAAACCTTGTTATGGCTAATCAATTCAGCCTACATATCCTATTGGTCAAACTATCTTCCCAAAAATTAGGAGACATGAACTATTCACATAAGAGTCAACTCCTACATAGTGATACATCATCCTTCATTAAAGATGGTAGCATTATTAGGGTTACTAAAAAATGAGTATGGACACATGAGTGGTTATGGGTTTTGAAAATGACCAAATTAGAGAAGGATTGAAACCCTATTTTAAATTAAAACTTAAGGAAAGGTATATAAACACACTATATGGAGTTACTAGAAAACCTAATTAAGTAACAAGGAAGGATATCTTGAAATAGTCAGATTACTTAATGCTTTTTGTTCGTATACAAAATTTTATAGAGTGGAACCTTAGAGGGGATCCACTCTTCACTAAATTGAGGAATAAAACAATCCAAATCAAACATATTACAATATATAAAGGAAAATTGTTGGGACCCACTCTTTTGATCACAATAAATACCAACCATTAGAGAAAATTCCAAACCTAAACCCAGATTATGAAAGAAAATAATGAATTCTTGACAATGGCGATTGAAAGAATATATGGATATCACAGGTAACTTTTTTTCTCTCTCTTCACAAATTCATAAATCAATGTCACATCAAGGACATCACATTTAAATATCAGTAATATTATTCAAATCCATTAAAACTAGAATCAATCTTGTTCTCATATGTTGTTCAGTTTACATCACATACATGTACATTGATGAACAAACTTAATCTACAACCCATCCTGGTAAAGAGAGAGTACAAGGACATTCTAATCTATCTAGATTATGCTATTTATATCTTCTTTATCACAACCTCTCCGCTGGATAGCATTATACCTAAAAACATTAGAAACAACCTCATGAGACTCATATAGAACCCCAGTGAGTGGATACCTCCCACTCAAGATAGGTACATGCATCAGCATCAGATTAAGTATAATAAACTTAACAAAAACATGCAGATATTGAAAAGTCTAGCAGATAGTTCTATCATAAGTCATATCTAACTTACAATGGTAATCTAATCCAACATATAAGGTAATCACTTAAACCAATTATAACTTTGAAACATCTTTTAAAGCATGTCTATGAACAAATCAACAGATACTTCTTAGTTCAGATTAAGAATCCTACAACATGAGTAATTAGTCAAGTTCTAAGCATTTTGAATCAATACATAACAATAACATTATATTTGTGACACTCCACCAGCCAGACCAGGAACACATCATGTAGTCCTGAAGCTGAAGTACACATAATACATATCTACCAAGCAATACTATCAAATAGCAGGCAATCCAACGCATATTCAAAATGGATATAAATCCCATCATTTATAACTTGTCAGCATGACAAATTATAATATGAAATAGAAAATGTCCATAGAAACATGATTACTTTCCACAACATGAAGCTTAATCAACAATGACAAATCATCAACTAGTAGTACAAGGAATGCAATAATCATTCGAATCATGTTCTACATGGCTTACCATCTTTTATTCATTTGCTCTGAAAATACTTGGCTTGTACCTCATCAAGTAGAAGTCGCCATGTCTGATTCTCATGTCAACGACTCATCGTCACTATCTTAGGGTTTAACCGGACACCCTAAAATATCAACAACAGACCCTGGCCACCTCAAGGTTGCCTAAAGAGGCTCACGTCCTCATCTCAGGTTCACGAGATAGGAACCAACAAAATAGTATATCACATATCACAGTATTTCACATATTTTTTATTTCACATTTCACATATTTCATTTCATCAGAGTCTATTCCATCTGGACATAGACTTTCACAACAAGGATTTAGGGCCAGAGCCACTCCAGATGACTCACTCCTAAATCCTAGTGGTCTAACCTTTAAGGTCTCGATCCACACTCTGGAAATCCTTCTCATAATTCATCGATTACTACAAGGAGATCCATTTTGTTTCCCTAGTGTGGTCCTCAGGGGAAACTCATGGTGTTCAGGGAACCTAACTAGATGTTCTGTCATTTCACTTGTTATTAATCTCTTTTACTCATCTTATAAGAATTCAAAACATCATATACCATATCTATGTATTCTTGCCTAACTAGAATAAAATGAAGCAGATTAAGTTTATCAATAAGGACAATGAGCAAAGAAAGAAGCACAATAAATATGTATATTGCAACACATATGATTATTTCTATCTTCTACATCATCTCATAGCAATCATCAACAATGGGCTTTCTTCCTGAGACATAATTTTATTGTCCAACATTTACCCCATCTGGGTTTTATCATCATCAGTGGGCTTTCAGCCCTAGACATAATCTCATTATGCAATATTTACCCTTATTAGGGTTTCTCAATGTAAGGAGTGCATATTAAATTTAATTTCAACATAAATCTTATCAGTTCATTATATATCACAATTCTGAACAAATATTAGCAGAGGAATTAGAACTAGCAATAGTAAAAGCATATAGATATCATGTATCATTCCTCATACTCAGAATAGATTTATCATACGACATATGCTTGTTCCATCCAATCTCAATAGTTGCCAAAAAAATTCATACATATACATGCATAACAGACATAGTTCTCTTCTTCTTTTATTTCACATTCTTCATATGGGGTAACTAATCAACACATGTTGATTATCATTTGAATTCCATCAAAACAGTTCATTCTCATAGTACAAGTATTCTATAAAACAATCACAATACAAGAACACATTCCTGTAAATCAATTCAAATACTTGAGTTTCATCTTTTAGTTGAATTCAACTATGGTTATGTACATCTCTTAATCCACCATTTGAGATTGTGATTCATTAGCATCATCAAACTCATCATTTTAGGGTAAGAGTTACATTCTTAGAATCATCTACTAATTCCTATCCATTTCCATCATTTTATACTAGGTAGTCTCAACTTCTTTCATATCATGTTCATTACTGTAGTCTCAACTTCTTTCATTTCATGTTCATTACATTATCTGGACCAGTCTTTCTTGATTCACTTTACATACAATGCTTCTCTTCTACATAACATTTATCAAAGTACAATTCTTAGTATATTTCATTTAATTTGGGTTTATCCAAATGTAATTAAAATAAAAAATATAATACTGCATCTTACAATCTTCATTAGTTTCATTTTTATCTTGCAATCACCATTAAGTACATCTTATTCATATTGTCTCTTATATTCAGATAAGTGTACATTGTCATTGACTATTAATGTCATTCCCATAATCAACAATGATCATTCTTTATTATACTAAAACAAATGCATTAGACTTAGATGATATTAGTAAGACTCATCATATTCAATTGAAGTATTAATACTTTCAACTTCAGCATTTGATGACATTTACAACATCATATACAAGTTCTAGCTTTATTACTCATAACATTCTTAATAAAAAACTTTTAGGGTTTTCAAGAAGTCATTCCTTAGTTCAACATATCATAAGAATCATATCATCAGTAATCCAATCATGACTCAAGGGTTCATTAGGGTTATTCACAAAAATTGAAACCCTAGTTTCTATTATCACACATTTCATTCATCAATCATAACTATACTTTGATTAATTGACTCATTCGATTCACTTCCTCAACACAAATCCTAATCAGGATATGTGGTCACCTCGTATTGATCCTTACACATATATTATATTCAATTCCATTAACATTCAACAATACACTTGTATAATATAATCTAGTACAGTTCAAATATGATTTTATACATGTTAATTCAATTCCAAGCATAACGTCCATTAGGATGATTTTTAGGCAAAATTTACATGAAATAGCATAGTCATATACCCATAAGATTACCCATGGATCCTCGATCAATATATTAGGAACTAATCAAGTTCCAATCAATGAGAAATAATCAAAATCAGTAGAATTGGATCCCCTAATATCTTTCCCAAATCAAATCCAATCACATACAAATACAAACAAGGTTTTTGATTATTTTAACTGGATAGAATTAGGCTTTCAACATGAATACAAACCTTAGGAGGGAGAAAAACAATCACCTTAGGTGCAAGCCCCTTAAAAACATAGGTCAACCTCTGAAATTTTGGAAACCCAATCAAACTCTAGCAAATGAATCCAATGCTTTCTCCTCTCAACTCGGAAACCCTAGAAATGGGGATTAGAAGAGAAAGAGTGAGAAAAGGGGGAGTTTTGATATGATTTCAAATCAAATCAGAGGATGGATAGAATCTTGACATGTGAGAGAAGATTCACCATGAAATGCTATGCAAAGAAGCTAAACTTACTTGATTTCATCATATCTTGGATAGAGAAACCCTAGGTCAACATCTCCTCCACTTTCTCTTCTCAAAACCCTAGCTCTCCTCTCGCTCAAGAATTTCATTTCTTTTACAGGAAGGATGAGTTATAAGAGCTCCTTGTGTGTTAGGTTAGTCATATAGATGGATTGAGGTGCTTAGAATGATTACAAACAAGCCCTTCATTATATTTTTATTTTTCTCAGACTGGTTGGTCGACTGAGTTATAAACTCGATCGACACCACACTTTTTAGAACTCAAACATCATCAAAAAATTATGAAACTTTATTAAAATGTATGAAATTGAGTTGTTAAGGAACAATAGTTTTTTTAGATCATTTGGAGTTACCAATATATTAATTAAAAATAAAATACTACACTGCTATATTGCAGTCAGCAGTATGGTCGGACGAGTTTGTCCTTCACAAAACTCGACCGACACCCCTCTCTGTAGGGATAAAAAATCATCCAAAAATTACACCAATTTAATAGGGTGTCTATAATGGAGTTAGTAAATTACAGTTAAAATTTTAGATCAATTTTATATAACAATAAAAATATAAAATTCAATTACCACACTGCTATATCAATTTAAAAATATGGTCGGTCGAGTTTGAAACTCGACCGACAAACATGTCAAAACATTCTTCAAAAATTCTAATATTTTTCAAGAGTGTTTACATTTGAGATATAGAAATCATATCCAAATTTAAATTAAATCAGTTTTACACATAAAATACTAAAAATCCTTTAGTGAGACACTATACTTATCAAATTAGGTATTCATATGTCATCAAAACCCTAATTTGGGCCGATTAGGGTTTCCAAATCTTAACCCGAATTATGTGAATAAAAGTATGATTAAACCTTCTTGCTATATTTAAAACATCAAAACTTAACTACCGTTATTAATAAATCTTTTAAACAATGATCAACTTAGTTAAGCATACAATCATCCAAGTAAACCCTAATTAGACGACTAATTTGAAAATGGGTCATTACAAATTCTCCCCTCCTTTTATGATTTCATCCTGAAATCTAAGAAAAGATATGGAAGAATATCATATCATCTAATCATTCACCTCTTTGGTTATCAAATTTTAAGGACTTTCATTTTATCTTTCTTTCATATGAAATTTTTTTGCATTTAATGGATATTTCATCCCTTGTAATCATCATATCTCTACTTGACTATTACAAATACTTACTTCAAAGATATTAGTAATACATCATTTATCAAGATCTGATTCACATCACATTTTTCACATCCTTTTTTTTATTTGATTGTGTATCTTATGGATTAATATTATGACTCATTCACATATTATCATCTGCATTCATCAATATAAAGAAGATCATCTAGTGTGCATCTTAGTTCATAGGTTTTTCTCACAATTTCAGATTTCATACTCAAATTCAAACTCATTAGAGATTGTCTTCATAATCCATTAAGCTTTCATCTTTCTTATATGAAATTTCATGTTTTCCATAGGTTCCATATTGAATTATAAAATCATTTTCTCTTTCACCATTTTATCACCATTCTTCTCTTTTTCATCATGTATCTTATTATACTACCAAACTGTGTTCATCTAGATACTTGGTCAGGGCATCCAGAAGAAGTACAATCGGCAGTTCCATACTATCTTATCTCAATACCCAAATACTTGACCAGAGTATCTGGATACTGAGTTCAGTTAGTATGCACATCATTCAGGTTATATTCAACATCCACATTATCATTGAATCCTAAATCCTATTGTCCCTGTAGACTCATCTAACCTAGGCTCTGATACCACGTTTGTCGAGACTCACTCTTTTGATTAGCATAAATACCAACCATTAGAGAAAATTCCAAACCTAAACCCAGATTATGAAATAAAATAATGAATTCTCGACAATGCCGATTGAAACAATATACAAATATCATAGGTAAATTTTTATTTTTCTCTCTTCACAAATTCATAAATCAAAGTCACATCAAGGACATCACATTTAGATATCATAAATATTATTCAACTCTATTAAAATCAGAATCAATCGTGTTCTCATATGTTGTTCAGTTTACATCAGATACATGTACATTGATGAACAAACTTAATCTACAACTCATCCCAGGAAAGAGAGAGTACATGGACATTCTAATCTATCTAGATTATGCTATTTATATATTATTTATCATGACCTCTCTGCTGGATAGTATTATACCTAAAAACATTTGAAACAACCTCATGAGACTCATATAGAGCCCCAGTGAGTGGATACCTCCCACTCAAGCTAGGTACATGCATCAATATTAGATTAAGTATAGTAAACTTAATAGAATCATGCAGATATTGAAAAGTCTAACAGATAGTTCTATCATAAGTAATATCTAACTTAAAATGGTAATCTAATCCAACAGATAAGGTAATCACTTAAACCAATCATAACTTTGACACATATGTTAAAGCATGTCTATGAACAAACAACAAATACTTCTTAGTTCAGATTAAAAATCCTGCTGCATGAGTAATAAGTCAAGTTCTAAGCATTTTGAATCAATACATAACAATAACATTAACTTTGTGACACTCCACCAGCCAGACCAGGAACACATCCTACAATCCTAAAGCTGAAATACACATAATACATATCTACCAAATAATACTATCAAATAGCAAGAAATCCAACTCATATTCAGAATGGATTTAAATCCCAACATTTATAACTTGTCAGCATGACAGATCATAATATGAAATAGAAAATGTCCATAGAAATATGATTACTTTTAACAACATGAAGCTTAATCAACAATGACAAATCATCAACTAGCAGTACAAGGAATGTAATAATCATTCAAATCATGTTCTACACAGTTTATCATCTTTTATTCATTTGCCTTGAAACTACTTGGCTTGTATCTCACCAAGTAGAAGTCGCCACGCCTAATTCTCATGTCAACGACTCACCGTCAATATCTTAGGGTTTAGTCGGCCACCCTAAGATATCTACAACAGAGCCTGGCCACCTCAGGGTTGCTGAAAGAGGCTCACGTCCTCATCTCGGGTACACGAGATAGGAACTAGCAAAATAGTATATCACATATCACAATATTTCACATATTTTTCATTTCACATTTCAAATACTTCAAGAGTCTATTCCATCTGGACATAGACTTTCACAATAAGGATTTAGGGCCAGAGCCGCTCCAGATGACTCACTCCTAAATCCTTGTGGTCTAACCTTTAAGGTCTCGATCCACACTCTGAAAATCCTTCTGATAATTCATCGATTACTACAAGGAGATCTGTTTTGTTTCCCCAGTGTGGTCCTCGGGGGAAACTCATGGTGTTTAGGGCACCTAACTAGATGTTCCATCATTTCACTTATTATTAATCTCTTTTACTCATCTTACACGAATTCAAAACATCATATATCATATCTGTGTATTCTTGTGTAACTAGAATAACATGAAATAGATTAAGTTTATCAATAAGGACAATGATCAAAGAAAGAAGCACAATGAATCTGTATATTGCAACACATATGATTATTTCTATCTTGTACATCATCTCATAGCAATCATCAACAGTGGGCCTTCTGTGAAAGATTGGATTTTAGCTTTATTTTGAGGACGGAATATCTTTTAAGGTGTGTAGGATGTGATGGAGTGGACTTTTAGAACTTTTTATATGATTAATGACATAAGTGAATTCATCCATGTTGAGTTATCTTAAGAGTTACAAGTGCTTTGATAAATATGGATTTTTAATTGGTGTTGATATCATGATTATGATTCATAAGTTCATACTCTTTTGAAGTATTAATGGAATGATCAAATAACTGATTCTTGGTACTAAAGTCGGATGATGTGTAGCTTGGATGATGCTAAAGCAAGATTCATTATATTTAGATATTTTTAGGAGGAGATATCCTGATTTGAAATTGGTGAAATAATGCACGTGTTGGTGACTTTAGAACTATGCCTATTAATGATTTTAGACCAAGCTGTTGTTTTGTGCTATGTCACGTGCCCTATGCATTCTGAATGGACTGTTTGGAATTGGATCTCAGATCCATGGTCTCTGCCCTACAGAAGTTGGTGGCATGGATCAGGATGGTGGGGATGATTCCAAGCCTTTGGATTTGCAATCTATAGATTTCAAGTCACTTCCTACCTTGCGGTTGGAGTACAATAGTGAACATGTAGTCTCCACAGTCTCTCCACCAATGTACGATGTGGTCATGGATCGAGGCATGTAACCGAGTGGTCAGTTGATTCCAGGATATTACAAGCTAGAAGTAGACCCCTCTCACGACTCCTTTAGCCCCCCGAGAGATGAGATCCAGTTTCCCAGAACCTTTCTTCTCCTTTTTGAGTTGCAAAAGTTGGCTGGAGGTATGGGCGGTGTTGAGTAGAAGACTAAGTCAAAGAGGAGCGGTGTTGAGTAGAAGAGTAAGTCGAAGAGGAGGCAAGGAGCAAAGCAACACCAGTGATAGCTTGCCTGGTAGGAGGACTGGGATGGAACCTTCACCGGATTCCATCCTGGGGCGGCGGCGCTCAAGGCGCAACTGGAAAGGCGGGTGACCCCATCTCATCACCAGGAGGTGCGAGGTCGGCACCGGTGCGAGACTCGAAGTCATGGAGTCTGTAGAGGTAGGCGGGGAAGACCATGGCTTGCATGAATACCCGCAAGAGACTGGAGCCCAGTAGCAGTGCTTATAGAAGTAGAGAACTGAGCTTCTGCAATCAGAACTGAGCGATGAGCATCCTCATGGAAGTAAATGCGCGGAGAATCATCTCGCCACTACTCCCACGCTGGAGAGGAGAATCGGTAGTGCTCACAAAGCTGAGGGGCGCGAACCTCACAGAGGTCGGCGGCTCAGCTGTCCGAGAGGACGGTGGTGCAGAGAAGACACTTCAAGGAATAAGAAGCTAGTTGCGATGAGGATGAGGGACTCAAAAGTAGATTTCTCGCCAGAGAGAAGCCTAGCGGTGGCGGCCTGTAAAAGGGAGAGATGGCGGCATGGAGCAGACACGGGAGGTTAGGGCTTGATAAGGGTAGGGAACGACAGATCGCATACCAGTGAAGAGACTCGCATGACGGAAAGCCTGCGGTCAGGGTCGTTGCAAACAATTTAGAGGCCCCGGGGCGAACATAAAAAATGGGCCTCTGTATACTCTTATTTAACAAATTTAAGTAAATACAAGTTTGGTCATAATTGTGAAAACTGTCATATAAACAAATAGAACATGTTCTTACAAATCAAACTAAAATGAATGTATAAATTAAATATACATATTTCCTTATGAATCTTTACTCATCATATAAAAGGACTTCTTCGAGCCTTTCGAGATGCAAAATCTTGAATAACAGTGTCAACATCAATATTTCCCAACATATCCTTCTCAATGCATAATATTGCCAAATCGTTCAATCTTTCTTGAGACATTGATGATCTAAGGTAGTTTTTCAGCAACTTGAGCTTGGAAAAACTTCTTTCTGCAGACGCTACTGTCACTGGCATTGTCAACAGAATACGATAAGCAATTGATATATGAGGGAAATAATCTGCATCTTTTACAAATTCAAGAACTTCAATAGTTGACTTTTGCTCTTCTGGCAAACTCACATGCAATACTTTAAACTCAGAGTAAAAGTCATCCAAGTTTATGTCTGATGAACTTTCATGACAAAAAGTAGCATGAAACTTAGTGCAACATGCCTTTAGGGTAGCTTCATCCAATGATTTTAAAATCTCCGAGTTATATAGGAATCCAAAAGTATCTTCAAATATCTTCACTTGCTCAAATCTCTCCTTCAAAGAAGAGATAGACATATCCACAACCACTAGAAAGTAATTCACTCGAAAAGACTCTTTCTCTGATTGAATAATATCATCATCGTCATCATTTTCATCAAATTTTCTTTTCCTAACAATGCGATGCTTAACTTGAAAAGTTGGCTCAACATTCATCTCAGAGGCAATCTCAGTAGCAACAACAATACTAGAATCAAATCCTTCGTCTTTGTATTTCTCAAGAAAAGACACCATATCTTTCAATAACTTTACAGTAGCATCAGTGCAAACAGATTTGGATTGCAACTTCTTAGTTACTGTATTAACAATATATAAAATATCATACCAAATAACAATACCCAATAGAAACTCGAAACTCTCAATCGAGTAAACTAGACTGTTTGCTTCACTTTGTGTCTTAGCATCATCACGAGACTTAGATAATTCCAATAGAGCCAACCTGATTTGAGGAGCTTGAAATCTAATAGCTTTGACACTTTTAATACGACTCTCCCAATGAGTATTGGACAGTGATTTGATAGTCAAACATGAGACATTGTCAAGCAAACACTTCCACCTTTTCGGAGAACTTCCAAATAATGTATATATGCAATGTATAATTCCAAAAAAAGAAACAGCTGGAACACAAGAATGAGCCATATGATTAGAATCACGTAAAAATGATAACAGTCATGTATATATGCATATCATATGTTCATAAAAATGATTAGAATCATGTAAAACCATGATAACAATCTTTTAAAGCTTAAATGTCAGTAATATCATGTAAGATGCTATATACTTGTTTAATGGATAATAAATATCACACGATGCCCTAAAATTATGAAAAAATACCAGTAAATAGACATTCATGTTTATTATACTTTTTAGATCTGAGATTATGATGTTGATGCATGAGATCATGTATTTTGCTTCATATGTCTATCTAGGGCTAATAATCCTAAATAAAATGCAATTAATGCATACATGCTCAATAAATGATGAAATTCACAGAAAACCCTTATATCAGTAACTAGAAGATAATATCTAAATCTGAGATCAATTGTATGCACGAAATTCATGTTATATGAAGAGAACCCTTAATACATGGGTTGTAACCTTAATTTGAATAATGTGTACAAACTAGGGTTAATATGTGCACAAAAAGGATATGGAACCTAATGTTCAGATAATGAATCATAATATGGAAAATGACATCAGTAAGATAAATCTAAGACAAGAATGCAAGTAATGATGCAAATATCCTAATGAGTAAGCAAACCCTAAAATGGACATAAGTTGGGTTATGATGATGAGAACCTGATGGTGACATGGCCTTGTCTTAATTAGGTTTAATAAGGATATAGTTGATATCAAGAATATGACATGATTAGGAATATCTTGGTTCAAGGTACACCATTACCTCTTACTTGGCTTATTATACAATATACTTGTGTTATACATGTAGTAAAATACTTGGCATATGGTATTGGATGAAATGATTGTTCTTGTATGATATGTTGTTTGATTTTCCATACTTATTGTTATGTTCACATGAAACATAATATATTTGTTCCATTATATGAAAGCACTATATCTCTTTGGTAAGCATAGTGCTAGTGAGTGATCTATCTCTTTGGTAAGAAGATCACATGTACAATGATCTATCTCTTTGGTAAGCAGATCATGAGGCTTGGATGCATCTATCCCATTGGTAGGCAGATGCACAAGCATATAATGGAAAATAAGCTTAAAATATGTGTTCTCTTTTATTAATGAATATCTTTGTGCAAGTATACACTTTTCTTATATTTGTTAATGCTGCCAAGTATTAGTTTTATCTTATTGTCAAGATATGATGAGAGGTATATAGAAGACATGTAGGCATACTCAGTACAATGTTTTTGAATATTGTGCTGACGTGTATCACATTTAATCCTTTGTTTAGGTTGTGGTTATGCTTTTGAAGATCTAGGATAGTGAGAGTTGTGTGGTGAGCTGATGTACAGGTGGACCTGTTGTCTTAAGGTCCTATTTTTTAGTGGTAGTACATGTATATGTATAAGTTTGTTGTTCAATATGTAATACCAAATGTTGTAACAATTCATGTTGTAATTATACATTGAATGGTGAACAAGTGTTTTATGGTTTTATTATTGTTCATGTACATGTGCTACCGATTGTTTCCTTCTGACTTTGTCTCTGTTTTTCTTCTTCTTAGCCTAGTGTGCGGTGTTTAAATTGGGATTCTCGCTGAGGTGAGGTTTCAATTTGGATGTCACACATCAGATTAAGTTTTCAAAAATCTGGGGACGTCACACCTTCAGCTCGAGACATAATCTTATTATCCATCATTTACCCCGTCAGGGTTTTATCATCATCAGCTGGATTTCAGCCCTAGACATAATCTCATTATGAAACATTTACCCTTATTAGGGTTTCTCAAATGTGAGGAGTTCATATTAAATTCAATTTAAACATATTCCTTATCAGTTCATTGTATATAACAGTTCTTAACAAATATTAGTAGAGGCATTAGAACTAGAAACAGTAAAAGCATATAGACATCATGTATCATTCATCATATTCAGAATAGATTTATCATACAACATATGCTTGTTCCATCCAATCTCAATAGATGCAAATAAATTTCATGCATATACATGAATAACAGACTTATTTATCTTCTTCTTTTATTTCACATTCTTCATACGAGTTTACTAATCAACACATGATGATTATCATTTGAATTCCATCAAAATAGTTCGTTCTCATAGTACAAGTATTCTATAAAACAATCACAATACAAGAACACATTCTTGTAAATCAATTCAAATACTTGAGTTTCATATTTTAGTTGAATTCAACTACGGTTATGTACATCTCTTAATCCTCCATTTGAGATTGTCATTCATTAGCATCATCAAACTCATCCTTTTAGGGTAAGAGTTACATTCTTAGAATCATCTACTAATTCTTATCTTTTTCCATCATTTTATACTCAGTAGTCTCAACTTCTTTCATTTCATGTTCATTACATTATCTGGACCAATCTTTCTTGATTCACTTTACATATAATGCTTCTCTTCTACATAACATTTATCAAAGTACAATTCTTAGTATATTTCATTTAATTTGGGTTAATCCACATGTAATTAAAATAAAAGATAAAATACTTCATCTTACTATCTTCATTAGTTTCATCTTTATCTTACAATCACCATTAAGTACATCTCGTTCATATTGTCTCTTATATTCAGATAAGTATACCTTGTCATTGACTAGTAATGTCATTCCCATAATCAACAATGATCATTCTTTAATATACTAAAACAAATGCATTAGAATTAGATGATATTAGTAGGACTCATCATATTCAATTGAAGTATTAATACTTTCAACTCCAGCATTTGATAACATTTACAATATCATATACAAGTTCTAGCTTTATTACTCATAAAATTCTTAATAATAAACTTTAAGGGTTTTCAAGAAGTCATTCCTTAGTTCAACATATCATAAGAATCATATAATCAGTAATCCAATCATGACTCAAGGGTTCATTAGGGTTATTCACAAACATGGAAACCCTAGTTTCCATTATCACACATTTCATTCATCAATCATAACTATACTTTGATTAATCGAATCATTTGATTCACTTCCTCAACACAAATCCTAATCAGGATATGTGGTCACCTCATACTAATCCTTACACATATGTTATATTCAATTCCATTAACATTCTACAATATACTTGTATAATACAATCTAGTACAGTTCAAATATGATTTTATACATGTTAATTCAATTCCAAGCATATCGGCCATTGGGCAGATTTTTAGGAAAAATTTAGATAAAATAGCCTAGTAATCTACCCATAAGATTATCCATGCAAGAACTAATCAAGTTACAATCAATGAGAAATAATCAAAATCAGTAGAATTGGATCCCCCAATATCTTTCCCAAATCAAATCCAATCACATACATATACAAAAAAGGTTTTTGATTATTTCAATCAGATAGAATTAGGCTTTCAACATGAATACAAATCTTAGGAGGGAAAAAATACTCACGTCAAGTGCCAAGAACCTTAAAAACGTAGGTCAACCTCTGAATTTTTGGAAACCCAATCAAACTCTAGCAAATGAATCCAATTCTTTCTCCACTCAACTTGGAAACCCTAGAAATGGGGATTAGAAGATAAAGTGTGAGAAAAGGGAGAGTTTTGATATGATTTCAAATCAAATCAGAGGAGGGACAAAATCTTGACATGTGAGAGAAGATTCACCATGAAATTCTATGTAAATAAGCTAAACTTACTTGATTTCATCATATCTTGGATAGAGAAACCCTAGGTCAACATTTCCTCAACTTTCTCTTCTCAAAACCCTAGCTCTCCTCTCTCTCAAGAATTTCATTTCTTTGACAGTAAGGATGAGTTATGAGAGCTCCTTGTGTGTTAGGTTAGTCATATAGATGAATTGAGGTGCTTGGAACAATTGCAAACAAGCCCTTCCTTATATTTTTATTTTTCTCAGACTGGTTGGTCGACTGAGTTATAAACTCGACCGACACCACACTTCTTAGAACTCAAACATCATCCAAAAATTATAAAACTTTAATAGAATGTCCGAAATTGATCTTTTAAGGAATAGTAAATTTTTCGATCATTTAGAGTCACCAATAAATAAATAAAAATAAAATACTACACTGCTATATTACAATCAACAACATGGTCGGTCGAGTTTGTCCTTCACAGATGTCGACCGACACCCCTCTATATAGGGATGAAAAATCATCCAAAAATCACACCAATTTAATATAGTATATATAATGGAGTTATTAAACTAAAATTAAAATTTTATATCAATTGGATATATTAATAAAAATATAAAATTCAATTACCACACTACTATATCAATATGAAAATATGGTCGGTCGAGTTTGAAACTTGACTGACAAACATGTCAGAATATTCTTAAAAAATTCTGATATATTTCAATAGTGTTTAAATTTGAGATATACAAATCATTTCCAAATTTTAATTAAATCAGAGTTATACATAAAATACTAAAAATCAATTAGTGAGACAATATACTTATCAAATTCTGTATTCTGTTTCAAATCTTAACCCCAATTATGTGAATCAAAGTATGATTAAACCTTATTATTATATTTAAAACATAAAAAATTAACTACCATCATTAATAAATCTTTTAAACAATGATCAATTTAGTTAAGCATACAATCATCTAAGTAAACCCTAATTAGATGACTACTTTGAAAATGGGTCATTACAAAAATGATTTAGTTATTTTTATTTCTTAAATGATATGTATCATAGAGAAAAATGATTAATAAGCAATGTAAAATTTACTATTTACAATGTTACAAGGCATTCTATATACAATTGTGCCTTGCCATAAAGGCGGAATGACAAAAAATGTTACATGTAATTGTGCACAATACTAGTTAAAAAGTTTCTGTTTACAAGATATCACCACATGTGTGTGACATCATGATCTATGTCTATATATTGATTCTTCATGTTATACTTATCAATATTCATAACCTAAAGTTGATTTTTTCCCCTAATAACCATATCTATTTGCAAATTATCATATTCTTTTTCTAACATCATAGCTAGCATGAATATTATAAAGTATACATATTTTATTATCTAATTCTTTAATATGTCGTATGTACAAGTATGCATGGTATGAATAGTATGAATATCATCCCAAGCAATCATATTATTTTGCATAGATTTTTCAGGTTATGAATTCATCCATTTATATATGTATCAAAACACCTTATATGATATCTGCTTCACCTATTCCATTTCATTCAAAATAGGCTAATTATAGGTAGAATTCCCGCATTCTTATTGTTTATATGAAATACTTGTTATGTAGGTCTATATTTGAAGTTATGATTTCGTAAAAATAATAAGTTAATATTTCTATTATATTCTTAATATTTTCTATAATTGTAGTTCTTCTCTTTTTCACATCAAATACATGTATACTTTAATATGATTTATACATATACTAAATTGCCAAAGCCAATTATAATATCTACTAGGATTTAGTAATCATTCATAATCACATAAGACACATATAAGTCAAGTTTAATCTTAATAAACAAACACTATAATTTGAACATATGGTAAGAAAATATACTTACCATTCGACTAATTATAATAAGTCTTTGATCATTAGTCATGATTAGTTTCAGTGTGAGATATGGGTGATAACCTCATTGCCTTATCTCTTTTGAATGGTGGTGATAGAGAATGAGTCAAATATAGGAGGCAAAACTCATATTCAACATAGCTACTAGACTAAGCATGTAGGGTCAAGGCTCTTCTCCTCAATTGTCAAAATGGGTAGACAATAGGTGGTCACTAAATTTGTGGTATAACCATGGTTATAAGGGTCTAGTAGAGCACAAGTTTAGAAGCAGGAAGGTGTGGTAGTAACACCTAGAAATCATTAGTAGCTATTATATTGCAAGTTTGTGTGTAAGGAAGAAGAAGAAGAGGTGGAGGCAACCTTTGGTCATGGCCGTGGGCATTATCGAGATGGAAATGTTGCTAGAATTCAGGGATATGGGAGGAAAGAACATATAGAAGAGAAGGAGAAGAGGAGGTTGTCAATGCCTATGCTAGTTGTGATAGTTGTTGGAAAAAGTATTGTTGTTTCCATTTTTATTGGGTGCAATGAATGAGACTACCAATACAAGGGTTTAGGCGTCAAGTATATGAAGGTGATGGAAGATATAGATAAGGAGGATAGTGATTGTCTACCAAGGCATTGGAGAACACTAGTGATGCCCCCACCATTGGTGATTTCTTTGCGGCTCAAACCTACTGCTAATGGACATGTTTGTAAGGAAGGAGTGGGGGAGAGGTAGGGAATAGAATAGAAAGAGAAATATGGTGGAATTACATGGAAGAGGAGAGACCGACAAAGATAAGGGAAATGTTCAACAATTATGGGGTTTTCATGGAAGTCGTCGTGAGGAAGAGAAATAGTGAAACAAATGGAACTTCTCAGATGTTACTAGAAAATGAAATTTGAACTTAATTGGAATTTTAAAAGTTGTATGCTTTGATATGAAATAAAGTTTCTAAATTTATTCAATTTATTGGGAGGGTAATTATTGTTTGATTGAAATGAAAGTGCATGGGTTTGCTGAATGAAGGATATGATGAGTCCAATTTTACCATTTATTTTTATTTTGAGGACGATTTATATTTTATTTCATTAATTTATTGATAAATATTAATTAACTACAATTATTCTTCCTTAATTACTCAATTTTGATACCATATTTGCATTTTTCAATGCTTCTAATATTAGAATATTGGGAATATTAGAGTGTTAATTTTGAGTCAACAACTTTTCCATTGTTGTATTTATAAGATTAGCATGACTTGTTTAAATACTTAGTTAATTAAATTTAAAAATATCAAATAAAGGATACTTTGTTATTACATGAGATTATTTGACTTCAAATATTCCATATTTAATCTATATTAGGGGAAAAGAAACTTAGCACTAGCATAGATGGTAAGGAGTTTAGGAATAGCGAGGGTAAGCTATGAACCTAGATTTGGGTATGTTACAATGCTCCTATGTAATAGCATTCCAATATGTTACCACATCCCTTCTTCTACTTACATACCCATTGATCTAAGAAACATCAAACCTAGCTCATTCTACCCTTTACATATCTTTTTGGATCACCTAGAGTGGATCGAAATATTAGATGGAATTCATGTGGGTAAAATGAGGCTCCTAATCATTTGGGGACATAACCATCATGCAACGATTTACCCAAAAATTATATGAATTGATTGTCTATTTGATGCTCTATATTGAAAATTTATGTGCTCATTGCTATGATCAAAATTGGCTTGTGAAAGAGGAGAGGAGAGAGGTGGAATACATTTATTTAGTCAGTATTTATCCCTTTTTGTCAATATAAATCTTTATGAATGCTTTTGTCATTTTTTGCTTTTTGGAAAATTGAAAAGAGAAGGATTCAAAGAATGCTTGAAGAGAAGTATGATTTAACTTGTGATGGTGATTAAGACCTTCGTTGTGCCTTCATCTTTTGACACATTGTTTTTCACATAGATATAAATGGTTTATAATGGAATCATTCCCCAAGGATAGGAGTTTGTATGAAATGCACTTATGTATACACTTTGCATGATTTTTAAGCACTTTGACCACTACTTAGATTAAAAGGAGATAAGAAGGTTAAATCTAAGGTTTGTCTAAGCTTAGAGAAGACCAAATGTAGACAAGATCATTCCTAACCTACCACAAGTGATCAAAAAATAGTTGAAGACAAAAGCTCCATGAATGACCAAGTTCAAGATCAAAATGCAAGATGAAGCCCCCAAAATGGTCATGGTACTTGGAAGCAGCCACGCTACAAAAGAAAAAATCACAAAACTCAGGAGCAAGTCGAAGGTACCTCAGTACACTCTGCCACAATGGTCATTCTTAGCACCATGGTTGTGGTGCCAAGAAGACCTGAACAATCATGCTTCCTAGCATGACTGTGGCGGTCATCTAGAAAAATGATTGTTTTCTAGGGAAAAGCTCCCAAGTCCAACTAGTGGATCCTTAGATAGATACACCTTTTCCTACATACTCATCTATTCTTCTACCCCTAGGTGTGAGGTCTACGTGTCTAGTAGTGCATCATTTAGTGTTCTTAGCATCTATATGTTAGATTGAGTGTAAATAAAGTTATATAGCCTTATCCTACACTCCATGCCACCCTCTTCTACTAAGTACATTGGGAGAATCACTCCTAGAGTCCTAGAGTAGTTTGGTTTTGATTGAACTATATCTATACCCTAGTCAATTTAACCTTGTAAGGTTGGATAGGGGGTAAGAGAGACTATGTCCTCTATCCACACCCTATAACTCCCATGGTCAATTAGTTGTACATCATAATTCACCATCACCCCATTGTGTTGTTTGGTTATATAACATTTTTATTTGAATGTGTTGCTTGATATGACCCTAGATGAGTGTATATGTACATTTACCCACAAACAACCTACTTCGATGATTAATTTCTTGGAACCAAAAATGTATATTTTACATAGTTAGTTTTAAACTAATTAGCTTCTTTATTTGTTTACTTAGATATTTTACTGGCTCATGTTAGTTAGATCTTGTAAAAAAAGTTAATACTTATCTTTGGTGCTTTGTGCTAGATTGTGCTAGTTTTGTTCATTACTTTCCTTCTTAGTGTACTTCCTAGCTTATTGTAGCTAGTTGTTCTTTTCTTGCCTTGATTAGTCATATAGTTCCTTGATTGCTTATTGAGGAGGCTTTTCTTAACATAGTATTGAATGTTAGTCTTTAGTTTCCCAGGTTAGTGTAGTTTCATAACTTGATTAGTTAGATAGAAATTAATTGTGTAGGATTAACTTGGGTTTGATTCTTTCTCACTTCAAATGCTTGTTCACTTAGTGTCGTTCAAACTCCAAAGTCAAACCCTAAAAGTGTTTCACTATACAATAGGAACCTAGAAAAGATAACTTAGGTCTATTTTTCCCAACTCTCCCTATGGATGAAACCTAATCTTTCCTACTTTACACTATACTCTAAATCCGTACTTTTAAGGGAAAGGTGATTTTGTATATTTGGATGTGTTGGATTAGGGTATTAGATTTTGTTAGCCCTAGTGTGTGTGTCTTGTGTATGCATCACCGTCCAATAAGAAGGCTAAGAGGCTATTTGTACTTTTAAGGATGATCTTTGATCACACAAGATGTTGATCCATAAAGAGAGGGTAGCCAAAGCATCGACAAATGTGTTTTGTTCTCATTTCATGAAGATGAATTAGATTTTTTCAAAATGTTAAGTGAAGGAGAACAATACTCTTTGTAAGGGATCAAATTATAATGACAAGTCTTGTACTTCTTTTGGACATGATAGATCATGAGGAGAGAATCAACATAGGCATATAGATGATGTGCCACCTATTTCTTGGTGAGATAGAGTCCCAAAATGCAGGTGTCATACTTGTCCACATTGATGGTGGAACTGAACCTGAGTATTCCTGGCATAGTTATTTGTTCACCATGATGATTTTGTGATTGTAATAATCAGCTCTACATACACATTATATCTTTGAATCTTGACTAATGAATGATCTTCATCAATAGTATTTTCAATCATGTGAAGGTTCTTCAGGAAATGGAAGTCCACAAGCTAGCCTTCTAAAGCTTATGCTCTTACTACCTCATTGGTAGGTAGGGGAAATATGTTTTTGACAACATCACTTCCCATTTTGCACATCGTCTAGCGAGGGGGCTCCTTCACACAAATAACAGAGTAGGTCGTCTTTTGTAATTATCTAAAGGCATATGTCATTGAATAGTGGTGTAGCTTCCTTTTTGAATGTATCGGGGTCAACCAATACTTTTCAATTGTAGTGTATCAAACCTGAGTGTCATCAAACATCTTAAATAGATAATATATGGAATTGTCACCTATAATTTAATTATTGGATCAAGACCCTTCCCATTTATGTTTCATAGACTTATAGTTGAAGGGGGAGAGGGTATTCTTCCATTATTGTTCAAGAACTAGTGTCCTAGCAAGGTAGTATTTGACCTTGTACAACACTTCATCACACTCTTCACTCCATCCTAAGTTAGAATTCATCTTTAGCAATTTGAATATGGGCTCACATGTAGTTGTGATCTTAGCGATGAAGCGGATGATATACTAGAGATGACAAAGTAGTCTTTGATCTCCTTTTCTATCTTTGGAGAAGGTAACTCTCAGATGGGTCAAGCCTTCCCTAGGTCGAGTTTGAATCCTTTTTTTACTACCAATGTACCCAAGTGGATTATTAGATGTAACTCTAAAGGTGCATTTTGTTGTATTGAGACATAACAAGAATGCACAATCATTGAACCAATCACTATAGATTGGCAACATGATCTTCTAGTCTCATATCATTAGATTTCATGTTGTCCACAGTGAGCACTGCCTCTTTATAATCATTTCATTGAATAGAGTGACCATCACTCTTTGATAGGTATCCCCGGATACATATCCTCAGAACTATTGAGGCCAAAAGGCATGGCTCGTAACAGAACATCCGTCATTATGTGATGAATGTAGGCTTCTCCTAGTATTTCCTGGCCATTTTCATTTGATTATAACCGACGACAACATCAACATAGTTTAGGAGTGTGTGACCAATTGTGTTTCAATGAGTAAGTCAATGTGTGGCAATGGAAAGTTGTCTGTAGAAGACTCCTCATTGAGGTTGTGACAATTCATGTACATCCACACTTCACCATCTTTCTTTGATATATGTGCAATGATGGTGAGATAATTGGAATAGTTGATTGACTCTAAGAGACCAATATTTTATTTCTTTCTAACTTCTTCTTTGATCTTGAGACTCCTTTCTATAATATCCCTCTCACCTTCTATTTGACTAGGAGAACACCGGATATGATAGATAGTCAATGAACCATGACCCTCACCTAACTGGGTAATGTCTGAGTAACTCCATGCAAACAGATCAACATAGTTGCAATGGATGCCCTTCAACTAGTCCTTTATAAGATGACATAGACGTGCCTCAACTTCTACTTCATGTGTCTTGGGACTTGAGCTAAGGTAAACTATCTTTGTCTCATCTTCTATGTGAAAGGGAAAGGGCTCTTTCAGCATGTAGTCTAGGATAGGGAAATTTTTTGAACTCTGAATTTTTGTCATTATAAATATGTGATACTTCTATTAAATATATATTGAACTCTTGGAGAGCTAAAATGTCTTGTAGTTTTTCCAAATTTTCTTGATTTTGTATTTCTTTTTGGATTTTGTGTGGAACGTGGAACATTGTATCGCATTGACAAACATCAACCCTGGGATCTCACAATGTTAGGGTTCCATAATTCTAATGGGATATATTTTTTTATCTATTGAAGGGGGATTTTCCTTCAAGACAATGTGCTCCTCCATATGCTAGTTTTTCAAACTCTTTACAAACATCATAGTGGACAAATAAGTGTTTGTGGATCCTACATAACTTCTACATCAAAGATGAAGTTTACCCCTAATCCCTCCAACATTTCATGGGCATCGACATGTTCTTTATACGAGAGACCATAGTGTTCTTCCGTATCTTTATCATTCCCCTTCATAAAGTCAATCACGTATGGTGTTGGGGATAGCCATTGGTATAGTACAATTGGCATGGATGAATGATATATCCATTTTATCACATGTTGGATTTGTGGCCTCCTCCATGTAATATCCCATGACTTTATGCCCTATATCATTAGAAGGATCTCCATATTCATACTCCATGATCCTTCAATTTGAGTATTTTGAGCATGGTTGGTCGACCACAGGGGTGATTGTAAACTTCATTTCTTCCTCCTCTAGAAGGATGATTATGTCCTCAAATGACTGATAGATTTGGGAAGACTAGATGCCATGTGGAACTTCATTGATGAGAGAAATCTCCCTGATGCTACCAGTAACACCAAGGTAGTTTTCCTTGTAATCTTCATCAACCTCTTTAGTGAGGTATGCTATCATCATAAGGATGGTGGCTTTGGATGTGTTAAAGTCTTCTTCTCCTACTGTGAAGCTATAAGAGAAATATAGATGGGTTCTAGATCCCATGTATAAAGTGTTGGGTTTTAGGGGAGACAGAGAAGGCAGTGGAAACAAAAATTTTCTTCTCCCTGAACCCAATCTAAAGGAATCGTGTCAACATCTATACAGCAGGAAGGATGGTTTGCAAAGACATACCTTGTCTTGAGGACTACTCAGCGATGTTACCTCACAGGTTGCGTGGTCTTCATCTCTGATCTTGGACGGTGTATGTGCAGCTCTTGGCTTCACCGGGACTGTCGGGATTGACAGCTGACCTTCAAGCGACAGAAGTCTCCCGCCTCTGTAATAGTCCACACAGACCACCTAGAAGTTCGATCGCCTTGTTGTACAAGGAACCGGAAGGAGTCATACCCTCCTGTCAGCATACTAGTCACTAACACACTCTCCTACCACCAGTCACTTTTCTACAGTTGTCTTTCCCTTACTGTGCCTCCCTAATCAGGTAGCACTTGCTCGGGTCTCCTGGTTACCACAACCAGAAAGAATGACAACTTTGTAGAGCAACTAGTGTTCTGAGTTGTACTAGAGAAGCCCCCAGTACCCCTATATATATAGGAGGGTCATGGGACATGGTTCTCTACCCCGATCAATGTGGGATTAAAGAAGGAGTAGAAGGGTTCGAGATTTTCCACAAAACAACCAACTGCGCCAGCTGAACCGATCATTTCAAGCATGAAACGATCGGTTGGGGACCTGAGCCGATCGGTTCACACCTAAACCGATCGGTTGGGGAACCTGAACTAGTCGGTTAACTGCCCTGGTCAGTTCCTAATTGACTTTTCCTCTTTTGTTTTGAATTTATCCAAATACCAATCCTTGTTCCAAACAAATCAGACAAGTGAAATGAAGAGAAATTTCTTGCCAACCTGACTTTCCCAACTCACTCATTTGGACCAGTTGAGCTGATAAGTTCAACCCTTAAACTAGTCGGTTCATCGTGTCTTGAGTCGATTGACTCACCAATCTGAGCCGATTGGTTCACTAAGATGAGCTGATTGGTTCATCATATGAGCCGATCAGTTGGGAATGCAGACTGTGCAAAATCAGTCAATTGTAGTTTCAATCAATTTGATACTCTAATCAATCGGTCCAACACCTTGAACACTATGATATTGAGTTATCAATTGATTGAGCATTTAATTGAACTACTAAAATCCTTTAGTAATCAATCTAAACATTGTTTGTGGATAAAATCCTCTTCCAGGTTAAATCCTTTGTGTGTGACCCTATAGGCTCATTTCACGTTGGCAGTGAAAGTCCATAACACTTATGACTTCACAAGCAAAGAGCGGTGATTGTCGCACATCAGTGCGACCCAAGTGAAATAGAAAGTTAGAGAACAACTTTCAATCCTACAATCTGTGAATGGTGTTATAGTGAATGTATAATTCCTTTGTCACTGATATCCCGAAAGAACTCAAGGCATGAAACAGTCATCCTATCATCATTCATTCACTTTCTTGATCTCAGAGTAGATTGGAGGAGATATGTATGACATCAATATCACATACTGATTCACACATGTGTGCGCACACCTATCTCAATCCTACTCATCAAGTGGCCATGGACATCAAACTCCCTCAGGAGGGACAAATCCCATATCTATCACTCACCCCTCAAAAGCCCCATGTGTCAAAGCCACCCAATCATCACCTTTATAACAACCCATGTTTCATGACTGCGTTTGATGATTCCAAAGTGTATCCAACGACATGTGTTGAGTGTAGTGATTTCAGGTCAAAGAATCACACTCACCACCATCATTGTGAGAACTAACTGTGACTACCATGTCATGGTTCCATGTGTCAAACTCATGGTGGGTCTGTCTGGTACACTTGTTCTCTAACAAGTACCTATGTGTTTGGTTTTATATCTCCATATCATGACTAATGAGATTCTGTCATCAACCAACATCACAATCTAGTATTGTGTGTCATTGTTGTCTATCTACCTTCCACAATGACATCCGACTAGGGACATGATAAGAATGTACAAACTCTTTAGCATATGTATGATCTCATCATTTAGGTCATGAACCTGAAAGCATACGTCATTGAGCACTGTCATTCTCTAGACATTCAATCTATTCTATCATTATCTCATATGACTGAACCAGAAAGAATTGGAAGCTTGCCTTAGATTTTCATCAAATCAATCCTAATGTATCCCACCAATCATCCCATGATTGACTCTCAGGGCATACATACCAACAAACTCCCACTTGCACTGCGAGCCAATCAACCTTGAATCATATTCTTAGTGATCTTCAAACATGTCCCACATGTTACTATGTTCTAGTGCATACGTAGTGAGTTATGGAAACACCTTGCCAAAGTCAGTATTAACTACATGTCTCTCATCTCTTCATTATACGTCACACGTATGAGTTGGAGTTGCCATAATATGCGATCTAGTATTCCATTGCTAACCTTTAGCCACATTGCATGACCAAGTGCTCCTAACTTGTCATCAATGACCGGAATGACTATATGTTCAACTCATGAACTTCCAGATCCATATAGTATCCACTACTATTTTCCAACACACGGATACTCGACATTTCCCTTTCACTTTTATATATCCCATATATATTGCGATTAATTTTCTATCCTTTTCGGAAGTTCGCATCAGTGTAACTCTTTATAGTGAACCCTTCCTTATTTCAATAGAACTAGTACTTCTCAAGTACTTATCAAATTCTTATGGTATTCCAGTAACCCTTATTGGAACTAGACAGACATCCACTCGTCATGTCCCACATACGAGTTATCAGGATGAGCACATCTTATTGTCATGTCCTACATACAAGATGATGAATGCATTTTATTCTTTCTATGTCCATACATACATGATAATGGGATGATTACATACGTGATAGATCCTTATCTATTCTTCATAAGAATTGGACACTTGGCCTTGGGATACTAACTCCATGTAACATGGACAAGTTTTCTCCCACTGAATCTGTGTACACTGAACCCTTCAGTATAGATTGCCAATGTATGCTTTCGTTTTTTAGGTCAAGAGGTTTTCGATAACTATCTCTATAGATCTCTATTCCTATCATATAGGAAATGTCTCTATCTTCCTTAAAGATAATTTCCACAAAGGATTCCATTCTACAACATCTCATTCCTCATCGATATGTGGAATACAAATACGCTCCCACTAAATCATAGATCCCTTCTTTATCTTTGACATATCAATCAAACCCTTTGACTATATCATCAAAGTAAAGATCTGGCTCTGCGTTGCTTGTACTCCATCAATCACATTGATTAGTCCATTGTAACTTATAAACTTCATTTTCTTTAATGGATTCATAAACCTTATAGGTTGTGTCACGTACAGATCCTTGTTTTATTCCTCATAGGAATGTGGTTTTAGTATCCATATGACAAATCTCTTAGTCATTAAGTTGCAATAAGAATTATCCTTCTCAAAATGTTATCCATGTGTCTTAACACTTAAGACTCATTCACACTTATGGATTTCATCCCAATGGGTGCTACCATCAAGGTCATGCCTTATGGTTCACATGGAAGTCATTTAGGATGTAATGGTCATATCTCAAAATCCGGTTCCTCATATTCATCTAGATACTTGACTCATCACATGACCAACTCATCACATAGATAATCGGGGTGTATCTGTCAAGGATATAAGAACTCACATCTCTTTGTGATTCTTAATGTCCTTTATTAGTCTAGGGTATTTTTTATTTAAGAAGAACTTCGTTATTTGATAATCATCCTCTAACTCCTTAAGGTATGACTCCTTTTTTATTTTGACATCACCATGCCTTAATCATGAGTTCACTATGATACACTATCATAATCAATCATAACGTTCTCAAACATTTGGTTTAAGTATCCTTATGCCTTGATCACATCAAGAACTAATACTTTTACCAAATTTGTACTTTATCCATGATATTCTTGAACACTTCAAGATATTCATATTGGTATTTCTCTAAACACCATTTAAAGTATTAGCATTAACTCCAATAGGTATGTAAATACATCATATGTATTATACCTAATAGGATACTATGTAAGTGAAGATTGATTAATCATGTCCAAGAGATTCATGTCTCTTACAGGTTTTCTAACCAAAAGAGTCTAGATTTATCCATCATATGGAAACTAGAAATGAATTTCTCATGATTTATGCTAATTTTATTGTTTGAGTTATCAACAACTTTTAGGTATCATTTTATCTTATGCATACCAAGTACCACAAGATAAACAAGGCATTGCCACAAGGAAACATCAACTTTATTAATTGCCATTACTGTCATGCAAAAATAAGGTGTTTCTATTCATTGGCAAATATGAAATAGCAGTTCATAACTCTATTACATGCCTTCATAGATGAAATTAAACTAAAGTACTCCTATTTATGGAGGCAACACTTGCCCCATTTATTGGGTGCTTTACACTTTATATCTTGGTATCATATACCTCAAAAAGTGTTACACGTTTATTTTGTGACACCTTCAAGTGGATACGTCTGTCTCCTCCTTCTTCTTTAGTTCTTCCAAATAGAGTGGACAATTCCTTTTCCAATGTCCTGGCTTTTGACAATGGTGGCAATTGCCTCTCTTGGTCACACCTCCCTTGGCCTTGAGAGTTGAAGATGACTTGGGCTACTGGCTAGCATCAGAACCTTTCTTAGCCTTGCCCTTGCCCTTGCGCTTGGGCTTGCCTTTCTTATTGCTGATTATCATCACAGACTTAGGCTTGTCCTTCTTCATCTATGCCTCGGCTGTCCTCAACATGCCCAACAACTCTGTCAACGGTTTGTCAAAGTTTTTCATGTGGTAGTTCATCACAAACTGACTGTAGGATTCTGGCAATGATTGCAGTATCACGTCAGTAGACAACTCTTGGCTCAGGGGAAATCCTAGTCGTGTCAGGTTCTCTACATACCCAATCATTTTGAGCGTGTGTGGACCAATTGGATCTCCTTCTATCATGACCCACTTGAACAATGCCCTGGAGACATCATATCTCTCTTGCCGTGCTTGATCTTCATACATGTTCTTGAGATGCTGAATCATCTCAATGACAACCATGTTCTCATGTTGTCTCTACAACTCGTGGTTCATGGAGCACAACATCAATCACTTTGCATCAATGGCATCTTCAGAATGCTTCTTATAAGCATCCCTTTCGGCCTTTGGTGCTATAGGAGTAGGTTCCTATTACGACCCTGCCTCCCGGTAACCCCCAATTAAGAGAGAACGAAAGGTCAGAGCCGTTAACCAATAACCCGGATCAAAGGTTCGACAATTAATCAATAACAATTATTAAATTCTACCAACTATACTGAAAAAAATGGAGTAAAATAAAAACTTTTGCATACCTCTTAAAACTGGGATTTTAAAACTTCTATCCACACAGATACTAATCTATCTAATCCTCCTTTGCACTTTAATTCTCATTTATTACCACATATGCCACTTTACTGTTTGTTCTTTCCATTGTACCTAAAACACCGACAAACAAAACGTCAGTCAACAAGAAGCTGGTATGTGGGGGAAACAAATAATGTTCAACTATGTTAACAATATAATCACTCAATTAATCATTTAACAATCAAGATTTAATTTTAAGCCAAACTACTCAATCCATACCTATCCACAACTCTGTGTTGTCCCTGTAAGGACTTATATGGTACCTCTGTAAAGGTAGAGTCGCATGGCACCACCCAAAGGTAGCCCAATATCTGACTAACTGTGACTTGATGGACCTACCCTCTAGGCAGTCATATACTAAGTCATACATGACCTGATGGTCCTACCCTCTAGGTAGCCATATACTAAGTCAGCCATTACGACACAGAGGGGACCAAGATCTGAGCTAGAAGGCATATACATTATGTGATAGTCATAGTCACTTTATAATTGCATTATGAACATCCAGACAGTTTAGTTGAATTCAATGCGATTAAAAATCTGGGAATCCATCGGAAAACCTAAGCGGTTATTCATAATTAACCACATACCTGATTTGATGATTTCAGAAGCATTAAGAAAACCCAACCAAGCATGCAATCCAAGTAATTCATAATTCCTATTTGAGCCAATCGCGTGTTGCCACATCATCGATTCCATGCAAAGTAGTCCGTTTGAGAATTAGAATTGAAAGACCCTTTTGCCCCTACTTAAGTTGTGCACGTCTTTAGCCCGCGGAGGGCAGAACGGTTCAACACATCTTTTCCTTTCTTCTTCCTCGGGCCAGCGGCTTGCTGCCGCCCTAGCCGCTGAGATGCTGCCTTGCGCGGCCACTCCTCCACTTCTGAACCCTCTCCAGCCTTCGGGGATAGGTCCCCGATTTCGTCGCACCCTAGCGCACCTACAGGGCCCGCAACTAACTACCACGATGGTGCGAGTCAGTCAGGGAGGACCTGTGATCCATCCGCCATTTGCAGCCGTGCTGCTGCCATGGTGAGTCGCTTAGGGCTTGGCGGCTCCGACTAGGCCTTGCTTCGGCTCCTCCTCATGACCAGCTACCCTCGCAACCGCTCCTGGGTTCCCCGTTGCTCCAAAATCATGAAGTAACTCGTGGTTAGGGTTTACGGATGTAAACAAGGAAGAAGAAGATAGGGAAGTGAGAAGAAGACATGGGTTTTCTTCTTTGAACTCGACCAGGGGGTCTACCCCTTTTATAGGCGAGGACATCCTCACCCTAGGATACCCATCTAAGAGGAAACAAGTCCTCTCATTATTAGGAAACCACTTTTCTTCATTAAAAAGCAAGCTTTCTTTTTCTTCTTTATCCTTTGGATAATCCTTATTTAATGGTTATTAGGAATTCGAAATTCCTCTTCCATTTTATTTATACTTCCCCTTTTTAATTCATTGGCCTCAAAATCCTATTTTCCTTTATTAACAAATACTTCATTTTTATCAAAATCACAAAATTCATTAATAATGTATCTCATTATCCTCTTATTTTGCAATTTTGGTATTTTCTCTTTCCTCTTTCTTCATTGGGACTCCTTGGATCACAAGAAACTCTATTATTTCGAAATTTTTTTTATTGGATACTTATTATCCTTCTAGATGCAACTTTATGCATTATTTCACATTATCTTGTTTATTTCTCATTAAAATAACTCTTTTTGAGAATATTTCTTTATTTCTCTTTTTATTTTCCTCACTGATATTACCTTTAACATTAGAAATCCTTGGGATACGAAATTCCACAAAGGATAAGTCAATTATACCTCTTTTCACTTGTTTTCCACATTTTATCATTATTTTCAATTTCTTTCTTATGAAAGAAATACTCTATTAATCTTTTCTTTTCTTATTGCTTTTCTTTGCAAATTTGGACTCCTTAGAACCCAAGGAATCCAAGAGGCACGAAATCCCTCTTTGTATTTGCCTTCTAGAGGTTTCCACATCCTTCTTTTCTCAAAAATTCAATTGTTCATTCACTGATTGAATTTTCTTGTTATTTGGGCCCAATAGCCAATAAAGCCCACCACCCAAACATCAAGGCTATTGTAAATGAACTCCATTTATTCAAACCAAATTATATCTATATGAGAAATTACATTTCTCACCAAATAAACCCAAAAATTGGGGTTGTAACAGTTCCTCCGGAGCAGGAGTATCCAGGACATAGAGCTTTCTCTCTTGAGTGAGAACAATTCTCAATGTCCTAAACCAGTCGTGGAAGTTAGTCCCATTTAGCTTGTCCTTTTGAAGGACCGATCACAACGAAAAGTAATTGTTGTTTGTTGTCATTTGTACTACAAAAGGAAATATAAGCAATTTAGTCCAAAAATCAATTTTGACTTATTTGATTGATTTGGAAGGTTGACGATCTAATTATGACTTTAATTAATTATCGCAACCACTATTTTTGTTCAAATTGATAGCCCTCACCATCAATTTCTAAGATTGCAGCATACAGTCTTCTAGTGGGTCAAGATCCTGAAATCCTCTGAGTCATGGACCATCTAGGGCTGTCACCCACAACTTAGATCTTCTAGGTAGGCAACTTTTGCCAATTGCATCATATGCAACTCTTGAAAGATGTCATATGCAACTCCTTGTCATGATCACCTCCATGCCTCAAGGTGCTAGATCCTATCTAGGTCACCTTGTTAAGTCCGACCCAAAGCCAACACGATGAATATGCACCCTGCTAGGGTAGACCCACATATCCATCCTTCACGCTTCCACGAGATAGATGGTGCACCACGCTAGGGCATTCCCACACTTGGTCGATCAATCTTTTCACGTGTGTCACATTTGGAAGGCATCTAAAACTTTAATATTTAATGAGGGATTTGGTTTTTATAGGTATATATACATATCCAATCACCACAATACATAGTACATATCATATACATGCTATATCCCACAGAAAACATGCAAAATGGTAAAAGCGATGATTATTTCCATCCTAATGTGATTTCTTGAACCAAGAGGAATCACGATCATCTAGGTCCACATCACATGCAACCTGTACAAGATGAATTCTTTGCTTTGCCATTCTGGGTTTGATCAACACATCTTTATGATTGATTCGCTCGCCATCAGGCCGGTCGGTTGGGTGCCACCAGCCGATCGACTGAGAATAGTAAGTATATTTGTCAACTTTAAGTTCAGATTTTATATATTCATTTATTAAGATTAAACTTGACTTAGGTACAACTTATGAAAATATGAATGAATTATAAAACCATAGTCGATATTAGGTTTGGATTTGTCAATTTAGCGTATGTATAACTTATATTAAGATATAACTATATTAAGATTTGAAAAATAGAAGATTGGCAACTTCAGAAATTATGAAGAATACAACACAAATACTTATTTTTTCTTTTCATGAAATTTTATCTTTAATTTACTCCTAAATAAAAGGTATTTTAAAGAAACAATATGAATGAGGGAATATCTACCTATAATTAGTGTATTTTGGATTTTGTGGACTTGGTGAAGGAGAATATATATAAGTGCTTTTGTAAATATAAGAATGGTTGAATTCATAAACCAATGAATCTATTATAGATAATATGATTGGTGGTTACTAATTTCATATTATCCATATAATACATACTCACATTTATAGTATACTCAATATTAGATAATAAAATGTGTATACATTATAATCTGCATGAGAATTATGTTGTTAGAAAAGCAATATGATCATTTTCAAATAGAAATGGTTATTAAGGATCTCCCCAGGACAAATTTCTTTTGTTCCTAGGCGGAGAATAGCAGACAACATAACGTTTGCACATGAAATCATTCACATTATGTGGAGGAAGACATCTTCTAAAATGATGGCCATTCAGATCAACCTATCCAAGGCCTACAACAAGATGACATGGTCATTTATACCTGATACCTTGGTCAAAATTGGTATCCCAAAACCTATCAGAAAATACATCCTCAACTTCATTTCAGGTGGACAAGCTTATATTATATGGAATGGGAAACCTTTAGGTTCATTTAGGGCATCATGGGGACTACATTTGGGAGACCCTTTGTCTCCCTACTTGTTTTTCCTCAGCCTTGAACGTTTATGCCAATCCATTGAAACTTTAGTTTGCGATAAGAAATGGACTCCACTCCATTTGTATAGCAATGGACCCTAGATCTATCATTTATGCTTTGTCGACGACATATTCTTATATGCAAAAGAGGATGCTTCCCAAATGCAAAACCATCATTAACTGTTTTGATAAATTTGGGGTAGTATCAGGACAGATAATTTTTACTAGAAAATCTTGCATCCACTTTTCAAGAAGTGTGCCCAAGCACGTAAGGAGGAGGATCTATAGAATCAATGGTTTTGCCCAATCAGACAACTGTTGGGTTTTAGAGGAGACAGAGAAGGTAGCGGAAACAAAAAAAATTTCTCTCCCCATATCCCAGAATGAAGGAATCACGTCAACGTCTATACAATAGGATAGATGGTTTGTAGAGGCATACCTTGCCCTGAGGCTTTCTTGGAAACGACACCTCATGGCTTGCGCGGTCTTCACCTCTGGTCTTGGACGGTGTCTGTGCAACTCCTGGTCTCACCGGGACTGTCGGGATTGACAACTGTCCTCTGAGCGGCAGAAGTCTCCCGCCTCTACAGTCATCCACATGGACTACCTGGAACTCCGATCTCCTTGTCCCATAAGGAATTGAAAGGAGTCGCACCCTCCTGTTGACGTACTAGTCACTGACACACTCTCCTGCAACCAGTTGTCTTTCTGTAGTTGTCTTTCCCTTGTTGTGTCTCCCTTATCGAGTAGCACTTGCTCGGGCTCTCCTGGTTACCACAACCAGAGAGAATGACAACTTTGCAGAGCAACTGGTGTTCTAAGTTGTACTTTGAGAAGCCCCAAATACCCCTATATATAGGAGAGTCATGGGACAGGGTTCTCTACCCCGGGAAATACGGGACTAAAGCAGGAGTAGAAGGGTTCAAGATTTTCCACAAAATCAGACAAACTACACCAGTTGAACCGATCGTTTCAACCCTGAAACGGTCGGTTGGTGACCTCAGCTGATCATTTCACACCTGAAACGATCGTTTGGAGCATATGAGCCGATTGGTTCATGCTCCTGGTCCAACTCGAATTGACTTTCCATGTTTGTTTCCAACTAATCAACTATTAGTCCTTGTCCAAATCAAATTTGACAAGTGAAACGAACTCGGTTGGTCAGCCGACTAGTTCAACTAAGTGAACCGATCAGTTCATGACCTGAGCCGCTCAGCTCACCAGCCTGAGTCGATCGGTTCATCTCCATGAGCCGATCGGTTGGGGTAGCAGGTCAGTCAATCACAGTTTCAATCAATCCGATACTCTAATTATTTTATCCAACACCTTGAATACTATGATTTTGAGCTATCAATCGATTGGGTGTTTAATTAAACTACTAAACGCCTTTAGTAATCAATCTAAACATCATCTGTGGACAAACTCCTCTTCCAGGTTAAATCCTTTGTGTGTGACCCTGCAGGTCCATTTCACGTTGGCAGTGAAAGTCCATAACACTTATGACTTCACAAACAAAGAGCGGTGCCTAGTCACACATCAGTGCTACCCAAGTGAAATAGAAAGTTGGAGAACAACTTTCAATCCTACAATCTGTGAATGGTGTTACAGTGAATGTATAATTCCTTTGTCACTAATGTCCTAAAAGAACTCAAGGCATGGTACAACCATCCTTTCAATGTTCATCCATTTCCTTGATCTCAGAGCAGACTGGTGAGATGTGTGTGACATCAATATCACATATTGATTCACACATGCATGTGCATGCCTTTATCAATCCTACTCATCAAGTGGCCATGGACATTAAACTTCCTTAGGAGGGACAAATCCCATATCTATCACTCACCCCTCAAAATCCCCATGTGTCAAAGTCACCCAATCATCACCTTTATAACAACCCATGTTTCAGGACTGTGTTTGATGATGTCAAATTGTACCTAATGACATGTGTTGAGTGTAGTGATTTCAGGCCGAAAAATCACATTCACCACCATCACTGTGAGAGCTGACTGTGACTACAAAAACATGGTTCCATGTGTCACTCTCACGGTGGGTCTGTCCGGTACACTTGTTCTCTAACAAGTACCTTTGTGCTTGGTTTGATATCACTATATCATGACTAATGAGATTTTGTCATCAATCAACACACAATATAGTCTTTAGTGTTATTGATGTCTATGGTTATTTCCACAATAAAAACTGACTAGGGGCTAAACAAGAACATATATTCTTAACATCTCTATGATCTCATCATTTATGTCCTTAACCTAAAAGCATACGTCATTGAGTAAACAATTCTTTAGACATCTATCATGTTACACTATCATCTCAGAAATAGTTAAAACATATAGATTGGAAATTGCCTTTTTTATTATTCAAATCATTTACAAAGTATCTGATTACAATCATCACATGACTTGCTCTATGGGCATACATACCAAAAGACTCCCACTTGAACTTAGAGCCAGTCACCTAGGAACCTCAATCCTTGTGACCTAGCATGACCATCATGCTTCTGTTGAGAAAGGGCCTTCGTCAGTGGATCAACTATGTTGTCTTCAGTTGGTACTTTGCAAATCTTCACATATCCTCACTATACGATCTCTCGTATGAGATGGAAGTACCGGAGTATGTGCTTAGACCGCTGATGTGATCTGGGCTCCTTAGCTTGAGTAATAGCTCCATTATTGTCATAATAAATCTCAATTGTATCACAGCTACTGGGAACTACACCAATTTTAGAGATGAACTTCCTGATCCACACATCCTCCTTTATTGCATGTGAAGCAGAAATATACTCGACCTCTGTAGTAGAATCGACAACTATTTCTTACTTGGAACTCTTCCAGCTCACAACTCCATTGTTTAGGCAAAATACAAATCCTGACTGCGATCTGTAATCATCTTTGTCAGTTTGGAAGCTTGCATCGGTGTAACCTCTTACAACCAGTTCTTCCTCACCGTCGTATACAAGGACCTGATCCTTAGTTCTTCGCATGTACTTGAGGATGTTCTTTACAGCTGTTCAGTGAGCATCCCCAGGATCTAACTGGTATCTGCTCATCATGCTTAGGGCATATGAGACATCTGGGCATGTGCACAACATAACATACATGATGGATCCGATGAATGATGCATATGGGATCCCATTCATACGCTCCCTCTCTTCACAAGATTGGGGACATTGAGCTCTAGAGATGGTGACTCCATGTAGCATGGGGATGTTTCCTCTCTTTGAGTTCTCCATGCTGAACTGCTTCAACACTTTGTCAATGTAGGTGCTTTGACTTAGTCCAAGAATCCTTTTAGATCTATCTTTATAGATCTTAATACCTAGAATGTAGGATGCTTCTCCTAAGTCCTTCATTGAGAAAGTATTCGCAAGCCAAGTCTTTACCTTCTCTAAGTCTATGACATCATTCCCCATCAATAGTATGTCATCCAAATACAATATGAGGAATGTGGTCGTGCTCCCACTAACCTTCTTGTACACACAAGGTTCATCTTCATTCTGAATAAAGCCAAACACTTTGACTTCCTCATCAAATCGAAGATTCCAACTCTGAGACACTTGCTTCAATCCATAGATTGACCTTTGTAGCTTACAGACTTTATTGGCATTCTTTGGATCTACAAAACCTTCAGGTTTTGTCATGTACACATCCTCATTTATATTCCCATTAAGGAATGCAATTTTAACATCCATTTTCCAAATCTCATAGTCATAGTAAGACGCAACAGCAAGTATGATCCTGATGGACTTAATCATGGCAACTGGAGAAAAAGTTTCGTCATAGTCAACACCTTAAACTTGTCAGAAACCCTTTGCAACCAATCTGCCTTTATAAGTTTGCACATTGCCATCCATGTCGATCTTCTTCTTGAAGACCCACTTGCACCCTATGGGTTTTACCCCTTTGGGTGTTTCCACCAAAGTCCATACTTTGTTGGAGTACATGGATTCCATCTCGGATCTCATGGCCTCAAGCCATTTCTTAGAATCTGGTCCCTCCATAGCCTCTAGATAGGTAGTTGGATCATCATCTATGATCAACTCACCTCCTTCCTGAGTCACAAGGTATCCAAACCTCTCAGGTTCAAGGCATGTCCTACTAGATCTACGAGGTCCTTGTGTTACTTGAGGAGACTGAGACTCCACAACACCTTGTGAATCTCTATGTTCCTCTTGTACATCTAATGGTTAAATGTCTTCTTGTTGGGCTTAAACCTCTTCAAGCTCTATTTTCCTCCCACTGCTTCCTTTGGAAATAAATTCCTTTTCTAGGAACACAACATCCCTGGCAACAAACACTTTTTTGTCAGTTTAGTGGTATAAGTAATATCCCTTGGTTTCCTTAGGATATCCAACAAAATAATATTTATCAGATTTAGGGCCTAGCTCGTCAGGAAACATTTTCTTGACATATGACTCACACCCCCAAATCCTCTTAAAAGACATATTGGGACACTTCCCAGTCCATATCTCATATGGTGTCTTTTGAACCAATTTAGATGGTACTCAGTTAAGTGTAAATGTGGTGGTTTCAAGAGCATGACCCCAGAAGGAAATCGGAAGATCAGCAAAACTCATCATTGATCGCACCATATCAAGTGAAGTGCAATTCCTTCTTTCAGACACACTGTTATGCTGTGGTGTTCCAGGCGGAGTCCATTGTGATACAAGAAGGCTCGCAGTTGACTAACTCGAATTGACTTTCCTTGTTTGTTTCCAACTAATCAACTATTAGTCCTTATCCAAATCAAATTTGACAAGTGAAACGAACTCGGTTGGTCAACCGACTAGTTCAAGTAAGTGAACTAATCGGTTCATGACCTGAGCCACTCAACTCACCAGCCTGAGCTGATCGGTTCATCTCCATGAGTCGACCGGTTGGGGCAGCTGGTCAGTCAATCGTAGTTTCAATGAATCTGATACTCTAATCATTTGATCCAACACCTTGAATACTATGATTTTGAGCTATCAATCGATTGGGTGTTTAATTGAACTACTAAACTCCTTTAGTAATCAATCTAAACATCATCTGTGGACAAACTCCTCTTCCAGGTTAAATCCTTTGTGTGTGACCCTACAGGTCTATTTCATGTTGGAAGTGAATTCCATAACACTTATGACTTCATAAGAAAAGAGCGGTGTCTAGTCACACATCAGTGCTACCCAAGTGAAATAGAAAGTTGGAGAACAACTTTCAATCCTACAATCTGTGAACGGTGTTACAGTGAATGTATAATTCCTTTGTCACTAATGTCCTGAATGAACTCAAGGCATGGTACAACCATCCTTTCAACGTTCATCCATTTCCTTGATCTCAGAGCATACTGGTGAGATGTGTGTGACATCAATATCACATATTGATTCACACATGCATGTGCATGCCTTTATCAATCCTACTCATCAAGTGGCCATGGACATTAAACTCCCTTAGGAGGGACAAATCCAATATCTATCACTCACCCCTCAAAAGCCCCATGTGTCAAAGTCACCCAATCATCACCTTTATAACAACCCATGTTTCAGGACTGCGTTTGATGATGCCAAAGTGTACCCAACGACATGTGTTGAGTGTAGTGATTTCAGGTCGAAGAATCACATTACCACCATCACTGTGAGAGCTGACTTTGAATACCAAAACATGGTTCCATGTGTCACTCTCACGGTGGGTCTGTCTGGTACACTTGTTCTCTAACAAGTACCTATGTTCTTGGTTTGATATCACTATATCATGACTATTGACATTTTTTCGTCAACCAACACACAATCTAGTGTTTAGTGTTATTGATGTCTATGGTTATTTCCACAATAACAATCGACTAGGGACTAAACAAGAATGTATACTCTTAACATATGTATGATCTCATCGTTTAGGTCCTTAAGATAAAAGCATATGTCATTAAGTAAATAATTCTTTAGACATCTATCAAGTTACACTATCATCTCAGAAATAGTTAAAACATATAGATTGGAAATTGCCTTTATTATTATTCAAATCATTTACAAAGTATCCCATTACAATCATCACATGACTTGCTCTATGGGCATACATACCAACAAAAACTTGGGCAAGTATTTGGGAGTCCCTCTTATTCAGGAAAAGGTGAAACTTGACACCTATGGCAACGTCCTGAATAGAACTGCATCATCTGTAAACTCTTGGTTTGCATGAACTCTCAGTCTAGCGGGAAGAGTGTTATGACCCGTTCCAAAGTTTATTGGTAAGCTTTATGATTTGAGCCTAATTAAAGTTATTTGAGCTAGCTTATATGCGTATGAGGTGGTTAGAGCGTTAATAACTTGATTTAGTTGAATTAATCACATAAGATCAATTAGTGCATAATTAAGATGAATAAGTTGAGTTAAGTGATTTCTGATGCAATTAGAGATTCGAACCATTGAAACAGTCTAATTAGCATGCTTTCATGCCTTGGGATTTGTAGACGATCTCTCACTTGAAAGATGCAAAAGAAATCAATCAATTTGGACCCCCGAGGCCATAGTTATGGCAATTTTAAGAAATTTTGGACTGAAATGCAATTTTTCCGATTCATTTCCCATTTAAGTGGGTCGGCAACCTGTACTTATCATCTTCATTCCGATTTCATTCTCGATAGAACAGTAGGCGTGGCTTGAGCAGGGTCCGGACCTGCGACATCTCGCAGCAGAGAGCAGCCCTAGGGCTCACAAGCTCGACTCCAGGAGAAATCGCCTCCTCTCCTTCTTCCCTTCCTGTTTCCCCCTCTCTCCGTTTGCCCTAGCCAAAGCCTACCGAGCAGCCAAGCTGCTAGGGCGCCGCTTAGCAGAGGCCGCCCAAGCTGCTGGCGCGGCAAGCCGCTGACCAGGGGAAACTTAGGTGCGGCCAGCCCCTTCAAACTACAGCGCTGAGGTCGACTATGGGGTACTAGCCAAGATCCAGAGCCTGGCCATGGTTTAACCACCGTGTACCCTAGCTGGCTGAACGACGGCCAACCTGCAGCTACTGCTGCGCGGCGCACGGCCAAGGAGGGATTCGTTTGTCTAATCAAATACTTCGGGAAGGTACTCCCTACTTCTAATTCATGGCCACAGATCCGATTTTGCAGCTTTAGCCCAAGATTTAGCTTTTGATCAAGCCAATTTCAGATTTCTTTGCGTGAAGAAGCTATTTTACTGTCGAATTGCAGGAACAATAAGCTAATTAATTCAAAGGTAGAAGACAATAGAAATCCACCCGGAATCAGACCTTGGACGCATCTCCGGACGAATCCGGACAGTTCAGATGGAAGTGAGTAGGAGTTCATTTAGTTATCATCATTTAACTCCTTCGTTGGAATTTTTCGGTAAACTGTGCATTTTTGCACTGATATCAGTATTTGATGAAACTTGAATTTTATTTTTATAAATTACTTCGGTACGATTATACATGATCTAGAACAGCTTCTGATCAGTGTAGAACAGTTCAATGATTTTATTTGGTTCGACGGAAACCAAAAGTGCTTAATGCAATTGTTGAAATAGATTTAATTAACTGAAATATTGCTTCTGTGTATGTTTGAACAATACAGATAATTGACTTGCTCTATGAATACTTCTGTATATACAGAGTAGCGGTTGAAATTAGTACAGTTCATAAACAAGTGTATTAATCCAGTTGTATGTTCTAAAGTAATGAAAGATATAATTGTGTTATAATAGACTTAGGTGCCCCAACACCGTAGAACCCCATTGTGCGGTATGTACCTTTGGGGTGAAACGACCTACCTAGCGTGTTTCTAGATGGTCGGTGACTCGTGTTCAACAATAATCCGTGCGTGTGTCACGGTGGTACGAGGACAGAAAGGCAGTGTTCAACAATAATCCGTGCGTGTGTCACGGTGGCACTGGAGTAAATAGGGGTTATTCAACAATAATTCATGTGTGTGTCATGGTGGTAACCCAGACCCTCCGACAGTACACTACAGGTTGCAGGAGGAGTCCAGAGCACTCAGAGTTAGTGCAGTGAGGCCCTTGTGAGCCTGAGGCCCTTGTGAGCCTGAGAGTCCTGTGCAGACCAGGACGAGAAGTCAGACTTAGCATTTCCCGGGTGTGTCGCTAAGTCTTGTACGGTGGGATCGTAGTTCGCTATAGATCTTCATATGCAGAGTGCGCTGCATATGTTTGGGGCATAATAATATAAAAGTGTAATCATATAGGATCACAGTAAATTTAATATGTCAAGAGATTTGAACTTTTGTGCCAATTCTCTATAACTGTTTATTTGTTTAAAATATCTGTTGTTAAATAGAAATGTGATTATTATCTGTAAATCTGCTATGTCATTAGAAGTGCCCTGCTTAGTATTGCACTTATGCTTTAATTCAATTTTATATATCTGACGAGTTTTTTAGTGATAGCTAAATGAAATGCTATTCACTGAGCAAGTAGGCTCACTCCTCTACTCAAACATTTTCAGGTCAGCGACAGTTCCAGGAATCTGAAGGATCTTACCACCCTAGTCAGTAGAAGGTATATGTAGTTAGTTAGATAGTGGTCTCTTAGTCCTTTCCCCTCGGTCCTTGGGACATGGTGTGGGTGAGAGAGAGTATGTATGGTGAATGTGTAAAAGATGTAAATTAACTGTTATGTTTTACTTTCTGTTAAACAATGTTACATGTTGTAAACTCTGTTTATGTTCTCTAGCCAGTTTAATTGAAATGCTTCTGAAATAGTTTATTATGTTTTAGTTTACAGCAATAATCCGGATTTCATTATGAGGTTTTAAAAAGAAAAAGTTCTTAGTGATTTGTTTATGTGATAATCCCTCAGTCACGCCCTAATCTCGTGATTAGTGGTTGGTGTGAGATCGGGGTGTGACAGCTTTGGTATCAGAGCATAGGTTGAGTATATGAATACTCTAAGTCAAGGTCAGGGGACGAAAAGAGACCAATAGGATTAGGACTTAGGTGTCTTCCTTCTAACTGTAATTTTATAACAGGAAGTGTTCTGTTATAGTATTGCAGATGGCAGGAAGAGGACGTGGTCACGAGAACCAAGTAAAGAGTTTATGTTGAATCGTCAGGGATCATTAGGGTCGAAAGATAGAGTTATAAGTGAGAAAGATAAGAAGTGATGTGTCCTTAGTTCTGGGAAGTCTGAGTATTTAGGTACCCTGGCCAGGTATCTGAGTACTTAGATTGACCAGTATCAAGCTACTCTGTCCATTCTTCTCTGGATGCCCTGGCCAGGTATGCAGAGGAAGGATGGGCTAGAGACAAACCCTAGAAATCTTAGGGTTAAGAAATCGGAAATTAATACAGGAGTAAGAGATTAAACATAGGATGCGATGCAACTCTTACCTTATATTGCTTATTTGATTGGAAATCACTAGAAATGCTCTTATATGTATGAATTTAGATTTTCAATTTGTAGAATAAATATGATTCTTTTATATTGTGGAGTGTCATGAAGTGATTTATTTATTGTTTATATTCTTTGTATTAAGTAGACCAGAAGTTATGTTTAAATGAGTCTGCCCTAAGTGGATATTCTTTCCACATGTTTGAGATTAATAGGAGTTGGTTAATCCTGAGTAGCTCTTGGCTTCAGGACTGCACGTTCAGCCTGGTCAGGCTGGCAGGATGCGTTACTGAGATCTAATGACTCCTATTAACAGTATAATAAGAGTAGACTCTGGATAATTTAGACTCACATCATAGTAAGAATGTACATACACTAAGATGTTGAGATATAAGAGAAAGATTAGCAAAACTAAGAATTAGTTGGAATTGATATCGGAGACCCAACATTGGGACCTCATATGAGCAATCCTTAATTAGAAATAAAGGAACACAATAAGGTTCAGATTAAATTTAATGATTAGGTGAGAAATACCCTTAATGGTACTAATCAATAATGCATAACAAATGCATGGATCCAATACATGATTAGTAAACCCTAGTGGAGGGTGTATCATTGTGAACCCTGGTTGAGGGTGTATCCTTGTGAAACCCTAGTTGAGGGTGTATCATTGCGATTGTTTATAGGCAACTTTATAATAAAGTTATGCCTTAAACTAAGATAAGTCCATATCATGTGAGATAGATGGACAATTCTAATGTGTGGCCTATGCATTATATGCTAAGGGTGAGTATTCTGTGATTGAATGCATTAAGAGGGGAAATACCTTAATACAAGATAAAGTTGGTTAACTCAAGAGGGTCTGAATTAATGAGAAATGGGAACCCTAACCCTAATTTGGGGAAAAGGGAATGATAAGCCTTGTTTGATAGTGAACCCTAATTCCTGGTTAAGGAATTATGGTGTTACAATTGTATCACATGATGTGATGAATATCTTGTATGACTGTTATCATGCCTAATAACCATGCAGGTATGATGAGATGATGAATATAGCCAAGTTTGGGCTGTGACATTTATATAATAAATGTTGATTGGATTTTTGTGTGTTGATGTTGTTGTTGCTTAATAAAAGTAATAATGTGTACGGATTTTATGAGCCATGTGAATAAGTTGTTGCCTAGTGAGAGGTGACAAGATATGAATGACCTTGTGAGCCATGTGTGATGTTGGGGTAACAAGTATCATGTTTATTTGTAGCATTTGTGTTAATAAGTTATGCTAGAGAACCTGGCTGATGTTACATTTCTATTATATATCTATAGTTCATTGATGATTATTCATATCTGTTGTATTCATTACAAGTAGATGGATGAACTTATGAGATCTAAAGTTTGATTTCAAACTAAGGAAGCAAAGTCACATCACAATAATGCTATGTTACTGATAAGGACCAAACCCTAGAATGTTTAGAGTTGTAGTAGTTCAAGGGATGTCACTAGTGATTTGACCTTGAATACTAGTATCTCTATAAAACAAGATCATACGATTTGCACTATGAAAGGTAACCTAGCACTAATAAAATCCAAGGTTTAAAGTTAGCTAATCTGGAAGGTAGATGTACAATATGAAAATGATTCAGAGAAAAGAATAAGATACAAATTTGAAAGGTAACAAATGTGTTTGAAACAAAAGGAGAAATACAATATAAGTGAAGTGCGATATGAAATAAATTCTTACAGTAATAATAAGAATGAGGAATAATCTATTCTTACCTTGTATGTTTCAATTTTTGGGATGTTTATTTTATATGATCAAAATGAGAAGGATAAGTAACAAGAAGTAAGTAGCATAGAATGAGGAGAATTACTCGTCACATGATCTGGAATTAGTCGTTGTAGTTCATGCTCATAAGACATGACGTTACTATCTTTATGGTGAGGTGTGCCACGTGTTTATAGATCATAAGAGCTTAAAATATATCTTTACCCAGAAGGATTTGAATCTTAGACAACGGAGATGATTAGAATTGATTAAGGATTATGATATAATGATAGATTATCATCCTGGAAAAGTGAATGTGGTAGCAGATGCCCTCAGCAGGAAGTCAAGTTCAACAACTGATGCATTCTCTATGGCATGTTTCAAGAGAGACCTGCTAGTAGAAATGCGGAAGTTGAACATAGACTTTGGGGTGACAGAATAGAGTGGTTTGATTGCACAGATGCAAGTCAAGCCTACTTTTTATGATCAAATTAAAGAACTTCAGCAGAATGATAGTGAGTTACAGCAGATCATGCAGGATATGACAAAGGGAAAAAGACCGGGGTTCAGGTTTTCAGATGACAGATTGCTATATCTGCATGACAGGTTATGTGTACCTAGAGATGGTGATTTGAAGGAATAGATTCTTGAGGAGGCACATGCATCGATGTATGCTATACATCCAGGTAACACTAAAATGTACAGTAATCTCAAGGAATTGTACTGGTGGTTAGGTATGAAAAAGGATGTAGCTGAATATGTGGCTAGATGTAGTGTGTGTCAGCAAGTTAAGGCTGAACATCAAAATCTTGCATGTACATTGCAATATCTTCCTATACCAGAATGGAAATGGGAACATATCACAATGAATTTTGTGATAGGGTTACCCAGGACACCTAGAGGTTGCGACTCGATATGGGTGATTGTGGATAGATCGACTAAATCTGCTCACTTTCTTCATGTTAAGTCAACCTTTGATGTTCTAAAGTTGGCTAAGATATACGTGGATGAAATAGTCAGGTTGCATGGTATTCCAGTTTCAATTATATCTGATAGAGATCCTAAGTTCACATCTAGATTTTGGAATCCGTTGCATCGTGCCTTGGGCACAAAGTTGAGATTGAGTACAACATTTCACCCACAGACGGATGGTCAGTCAGAAAGGACCATTCAGACTCTTGAGGACATGCTGAGAGCATGTGTTTTGCATTTCAATGGAAGTTGGGAAGAACACTTGAGCCTTATAGAGTTTGCATACAATAATAATCACCATTCTAGTCTTGGTACGGCTCAGTATGAAGCTCTATATGGTAGAAAGTGTAGATCATCCATATGTTGGTATGGGGTAGGTGAAAAGCGTATTTTTGGACCAGAGATAGTGGATTTAACTATCGGAAAGATTGCAGTGATTAGAGAACAGTTGAAAGCTGCACAAGATAGACAAAAGAGTTATGTTGAGAAGAGATGTAGACATCTTGAGTTTGAGGTTGGTGATGAAGTATACTTGAAAGTTTCACCATGGAAAGGAGTGCTGAGATTTGGTAAGAGAGGCAAACTGACTCCTAGGTTTATGGGCCCATATCCTATCATTGAGAAGATTGGACATGTAGCCTATAGGTTAGAATTTCCATCTGAGTTGTCAAATCTGCATGATGTGTTTCATGTATCCATGTTGAAGAAATGCTATCCTGGTACAGAAAAGATAGTTGACCCAGAATCTGCACAGCTCAGATCAGATGTGTCCTATGTTGAGGGACCAATTCAGATAGTTGATCGAAGGATCAAGAAACACAAGAATCGTGAGATACCATTAGTGAAAGTTTTGTGGAGGAATCATAACCTAGAAGAAGCTACGTGGGAGCTTGAATCTGAGATGCGCAACAAGTTTCCTTTTCTCTTTTAGGAATTTCGGGACGAAATTCTTATAAGGGAGGGAGATTGTTATGACCCGTTCCAAAGTTTATTGGTAAGCTTTATGATTTGAGCCTAATTAAAGTTATTTGAGCTAACTTATATGCGTATGAGGTGGTTAGAGTGTTAATAACTTGATTTAGTTGAATTAATCACATAAGATCAATTAGTGCATAATTAAGATGAATAAGTTGAGTTAAGTGATTTCTGATGCAATTAGAGATTTGAACCAGTGAAACAGTCTAATTAGCATGCTTTCATGCCTTGGGATTTGTAGAGGATCTCTCACCTGAAAGATGCAAAAGAAATCAATCAATTTGGACTCCCGAGGCCATAGTTATGGCAATTTTAAGAAATTTTGGACTGAAATGCAATTTTTCCAATTCATTTCCCATTTAAGTGGGTCGGCAACCTGTACTTATCATCTTCATTCTGATTTCGTTCTTGATAGAACAGTAGGCGTGGCTTGAGCAGGGTCCGGACCTGCGACATCTCACAGCAAAGAGCAGCCCTAGGGCTCACAAGTTCGACTCCAGGAGAAATCGCCTCCTCTCCTTCTTCCCTTCCTCTTTCCCCCTCTCTTCGTTTGCCCTAGCCAAAGCCTACCGAGAAGCCAAGCTGCTAGGGTGCCACTTAGCAGAGGCTGCCCAAGCTGCTGGTGCGGCAAGCCGTCGACCAGGGGAAACTTAGGTGCGGCCAGCCCCTTCAACCTACGGCGCCGAGGTCGACTATGGGGTCCTAGCCAAGATCCAGAGCCTGGCCATGGTTTAACCACTGTGTACCCTAGCTGGCTGAACGACGGCCAACCTGCAACTACTGTTGTGCGGCGCACGACCAAGGAGGGATTCGTTTGTCTAACAAATACTTCGGGAAGGTACTCCCTACTTCTAATTCATGGCCACAGATCCGATTCTGCAGCTTTAGCCCAAGATTTAGCTTTTGATCGAGCCAATTTCATATTTCTTTGCGTGAAGAAGCTATTTTACTGTCGAATTGTAGGAACAATAAGCTAATTAATTCAAAGGTAGAAGACAATAGAAATCCACCCGAAATCAGACCTTGGACGCATCTCTGGACGAATCCGGACAGTTCAGATGGAAGTGAGTAGGAGTTCATTTAGTTATCATCATTTAACTCCTTCGTTGGAATTTTTCGGTAAACTGTGCATTTTTGCACTGATATCAGTGGTTATCAGGAATTTGGAATTTTATCAGTATTTGATGAAACTTGAATTTTATTTTTATAAATTGCTTCAGTACGATTATACATGATCTAGAACAGCTTCTGATCAGTGTAGAACAATTCAATGATTTTATTTGGTTCAATGGAAACCAAAAGTGCTTAATGCAATTGTTGAAATAGATTTAATTAACTGAAATATTGCTTATGTGTATGTTTGAACAATACAGATAATTGACTTGTTCTATGAATACTTCTGTATATACAGAGTAGCGGTTGAAATTAGTACAGTTCATAAACAAGTGTATTAATCCAGTTGTATGTTCTAAAGTAATGAAAGATATAATTGTGTTATAATAGACTTAGGTGCCCCAACACCGTAGAACCCCATTGCGTGGTCTGTACCTTTGGGGTGAAACGACCTACCTAGCGTGTGTCTAGATGGTCGGTGACTCGTGTTCAACAATAATCTGTTCGTGTGTCACGGTGGCACGAGGACAGAAAGGCAATGTTCAACAATAATCCGTGCGTGTGTCACGGTGGCACTGGAGTAAATAGGGTTTATTCAACAATAATCCGTGCGTGTGTCACGGTGGTAACCCAGACCCTCCGACTGTGCACTACAGGTTGTGGGAGGAGTCCAGAGCACTCAGAGTTAGTGCAGTGAGGCCCTTGTGAGCCTGAGAGTCCTGTGCAGACCAGGATGAGAAGTTAGACTTAGCATTTCCCGGGTGTGTCGCTAAGTCTTGTACGGTGGGATCATAGTTCGCTACAGATCTTCATATGCAGAGTGTGCTGCATATGTTTGGGGCATAATAATATAAAAGTGTAATCATATAGGATCACAATAAATTTAATATGTCAAGAGATTTGAACTTTTGTGCCAATTCTCTATAGCTGTTTATTTGCTTAAAATATCTGTTGTTAAATAGAAATGTGATTATTATCTGTAAATCTGCTATGTCATTAGAACTGCCCTGCTTAGTATTGCACTTATGCTTTAATTCAATTTTATATATCTGACGAGTTGTTTAGTGATAGCTAAATGAAATGTTATTCACTGAGCGAGTAGGCTCACTCCTCTACTCAAACATTTTCAGGTCAGCGACAGTTCCAGGAATCTGAAGGATCTTACCACCGTAGTCAGTAGAAGGTATATGTAGTTAGTTAGATAGTGGTCTCTTAGTCCTTTCCCCTCGGTCCTTGGGACATGGTGTGGGTGAGAGAGAGTATGTATGGCGAATGTGTAAAAGATGTAAATTAACTGTTATGTTTTACTTTCAATTAAACAATGTTACATGTTGTAAACTCTGTTTATGTTCTCTAGCCAGTTTAGTTGAAATGCTTCTGAAATAGTTTATTATGTTTTAGTTTACATCAATAATCCGGATTTCATTACGAGGTTTTAAAAAGAAAAAGTTCTCAGTGATTTGTTTCTGCGATAATCCCTCTGTCGCGCCCTAATCTCGTGATTAGTGGTTAGTGTGAGATCGGGGTGTGACAAAGAGTGTGCCTTGCAAAGGTCACATTGATTGTTGTCCCCAACTACATTATGCAAACAACATCCTACATATGAAAATATGTGACCATATAGACAGTAGCATACGATCCTTTATTTGGGGAGGAAACCAAAAATGACATCCCCTCTCCCTAGTTTCCAAGAACAAAATTACATGTGATATATAAAGGCCTTGGTTTGAAGTCCATGAGGGAACTAAACTTGGGATTGATCTCCAAAAATGCATGGGATGTAAGAATGAACAAGATCTACATGTGGTACACAAAACTCTACTCCAAATACATGAACTTCAATGGAGGAGTCCCTCCTCATATATCAAGGTTAGGATGAGAAGTATTCCAATGCAAATCATTCATCCATTACAACTTAATGATGATACATGTGAGCGGGCATGACACCAATGCTTGGAGTGATAAGTGGTGGTGCAGAAATAACACTCTCTAAGAACTAATTACAAAACATATTCCTGAATATTTATGAGATCTGAAGGTTGCTAGTCTTATTAACCTAGAAAATGCATGGGATGTCAACTTCTTATCTCAATGGCTTCCGCCAGATGTGGTGAAGAAAGTAGTTGACATTGTAGTACCATTGAATAATGATGAACCTAACATTCGATACTAGATCCATATAGACTCATGTAGGTTCACATCTAGAAACACATATGACATTATCAGAATGGACAAAGAAGTCAGAATTCCTAGAAAGTGGGATATTATTTGGAAGACCAAAGTTTCAACAAATATAAAGTTCTTCATGTGGTTAGTAGGTCACAATGCAATCCTTATCATCTGTCAGAGATCAGATCGGAACATGACCGTAGACAATTATGCCCAATCTGTAGTCTAGTGGAAAAAATGACATTACACTCACTAAGAAACTACTGCCTCACAACCCAGGTCTGGAAAGAAGTACTTGATCAAACAAATTGGATCTCTTTTGTTGCTAAAATAGAGTTATGGAGTTGTCTACCTAAGAATATGATAGTTGCAACACTCACAATCTCTTGTTTATGATTGGATTCTGGCAACTCTAGATGAACATAAATTAGGAGGTCTTTGAAAACATGAGGATAATCAATAGCTACATCACATTTCTCATTAATAAGGAGGCCTTCATTACAATAAGGGCATGGGAAGATGAGGGTGAAGAGGCATCGAATGATCCCATGCATTTCAAGGGCTGGAGGAAACCCCAGGAGGGTGATCTAAAACTAAATGTTGATGCCACCTTAAATTCAAATAACCATCAATCATCCATCGTGGTGGTCTATCAGAATAGTGAAGTTAACTAGGAAGGTGGTTGGGTCAAGAAGGTTACAACATACATTGTGCTTGAGGAGGAAATCCGAGCCATTGAACTAGTGGTGGAAGTGGAACAATCTTTGGTATATAACAATATATGCTTTGAAACGGACTAGAAAAGGGAAAAGGAGACTATTGAAGGTATTATCTCAGACAACCTAAAGCTTACTAGAGGGTTAGTGGAAATGAAGGGGAAGTGGAAAGCTAATTGGCATTGCTCAAGTATAAAAAGAGAAGGAAATAAAGCATCCGGCCTGCAAGCAAAGTTTCATTAGAAAACCCATAGTGTCTTTATTACTATAGAAGGCCACCTAATGTCCTAGTTGATATTATTAACTTGGAATCCTATAAATACAAATTTTTGTTATGTTTCAGACAATGTAAATTGTATTGACTCATTTGATCTTGATTGCATGATAGGGGCAAGCTGAATTAAGACCCTCTAACTTTCACAAAAAAAAAAAGAAATGGTTATCAAGGAAAGAAACTTAGCTCTGTATAATGATGTAAAATAGTGAATTCACCCCTTTACTAAAAATTTGAAGAATAAAACATCCATCCCAAACATACTAAAAAATTATGTTGGAACATGTGTAAAATTTTCAAATCTTTATATAATGGTATACAAAAGATCAAAGTGTATAGAAGCAAAATAAAAATCGTGACTATATTCAATTTTTCAAAAGATTACAAAATTCCATCCTATCTCCCATTAAGGGTTTACATGTAAGATACATCAAATGATCTAAGATAGAGGGAATTCTAAATGACTTCAAGTCTTATCTCAAAAGAAACATCTCAAATATCTAGGTTCATGCCAAAAGCTGTTTTCCTTGATCTTGTTCAACACCTTGTGCTTTACCTAGGTGGTTGGGAAGTCACCCAACAAGAGAGAGAAACAAGGTATGTGTCAACATTATGAACAAGAAACAAAGATAAGAACAAAAATGAAACATAAGGATATAGATTCATCATAAGATGAGAAGGCCAAGAGAATGAGGCATATAACAACATATTCTTTCCATAAATGATTAAATAATAATAAACTTGCATAAATGATTAATATTTGACTAAATTAACTAAGTAGGGTTGAGGCGCATACTGGACCCCAACCTATAGATGAGGGGAGAGTAATCACATTCCTAGTCACCTATCAAATATTTTATATTGGGGAAAAATAACACATTCCCATGGGGGGGAGAGTTAGCACATTCCCCAGGGTGAAATAAAACATGCCCTAATTGTAGGTTGTTGTACCTAAGTACTACTACTATAGCTAAATAGTCAAATAAACCATCATGCTTAGGGAATAGTAATGTGGCAATAAATATCATCAAATATTTGTAACATGGCAATGGGGTTCCAAGACCCAATAAATAATATATCAAATCTTATTTTGAGGTAATTAGAACAAGAGAAACAATGATAAAGGAGACATGATCAATTTCATGCCTCATTATGGAAAATAGGGTTGGTTCACAAATATCCCAACTTAAGGGTACTATTTGCACGTACCTCTTTTACCAATTTCAATAACTAACTTTCAACACTTTAATTGTGTCCAAGGTCCACTTTTCTTGTTTTCAATGTATAATTATGTATTAGGGTATATCATGTACATTATTGTAAAGAAAACTCCTATTTAGGACTTTTTGCATAAAGCTTTGGTTTAGATTCTGGAAACATCACCATTGATCTTATTAGGTTCTTTTGATTAACAAAAATATATATTTTTGTCAATTTTGGAGTTATGATGATTAAAATGTATTTTTGGTGTTTTTTATGTATTAAAATCATTTTCTAGAAAAGACCTTTTGCCAAAACCCAAAACCAGACTTGGAAAGTATTTTTATTAGATCAATCACATTTTTTTGATTCCAAAACATATTTATTTGTTAAATTGGACAAGTGAGTGAAAATGTATGATTTTTATAATCTTGACCAATTAGAAAATTTGAAATTACCAACTAAGCAAGAAATCAACGAGAGAGGAAGAGAGAGAGGGAGAGTGAGGTAGGGCCCTACTCGCTTAGCCCAATCGGAGGCAGTAGTGTCATCAGGTCAAAGGTCTAGTTTGACTCGTCTAAGGAAAATAAAGAGGGGTGAAACGACAAAGATAACCCTTGCATGAAATCGATCCCCCTCTAGACCGATGCCATGGCTGTAAGCAGGCGAGCTGCTTGCATGGGGACGATTGGGAATTTTTTAAAATCATCACCAAATGAGGAACTAAAAGTAGGAAAAGAAAGAAGAAGGTCAGGGAAACTTATTGCTAGGGGGAACTGGGTGGAGGAGACAAGAGGAAGGAGCAGCAGTTGTCGCAAGCCAAGCTTGAAATGAGACCTCCCATGACAAGTTCATGAGAGAAAAGAAGCAATTGGATTGAGAGGACAATTTGTTTGGGGCTAGTGGTGCTCAGTGTACCAATATATATAGGTGTGGGTGCTTGAAGAAAAGAAAACGGATGTTGTCACAAAGCAACTTGCCCATGATTTGTGTAACATCCCTGACCTGGGTTATGCCTTAACCCTAGATGTTTTTCTTAATAAAGTTAATTATATGCTTGCTATTACTTCTTGAAAAGTAATTAAGGCTCAAGAGGAACTTATGTTTCAATTTTAGTCCTTTTTGAATAATGTTGAAACAATGTTTTGTTTATTTTTGACTAATGTGCAAATTACCCACGTTGAGGGGTTAAATTGCAAATGTTACATGGTAAAATGTTCTTCAAGTGTTGAAGCATCATAAGAATGAGAATTATGCAGAGGTATGTCTTGTGATAGCCTGAGCACCAAGAAAGAGCTTGTTAAGCAATGTTTGTGCATTAAAACCTAGTTTTGGTGTAATGTGCAATTTACCCAAAACCTAGGGTTCAATATGCAAATTACCACTTCTATAGAGGCCCTTATGTTTCTTGGAATCATGTAGAGAAAATAAAATGAGAGGGGCGTCTCATTTGAATCTCTTTGGAGGAGAGAGAATCTTGATTTTAAAATAATCATGATTTAAGCATAATTGAAACCCTAATTCAATTTAGTGCAAAAATAAATATATTAGTTGAAGTGCCCTTCAATCAAAATTGAGATGGTTGAATTTGCTTAAGTGTGAACGTCCTTGTTCCTTGCAAAGGCCACGAAATATCCCAAGTGAGTGGAGAGCCCACTCACATTAGTTAATTAAAAAGTAATATCCACTCAATTTTGGATATTCTTATTATATGAATTAAGGTGCTTAATTGCTTTTCCTTTAATTCATGGATAATGAAGAAAAATTGCAAGGTAGGGGAGATGGATTCGTATGCAAGGGATGGAGGGGAGTATGTTGCACCAATTTTGAAAAATAAAGGATTATTATAAAACTTTCTCTTTCCTTGAATTTCCTTATATACATCCCATTTCCAAGCCAAATGAAAGACTTTTTCGATTCCTTTTTCTCTCCTTGCTTTGGCCATGCACAAAGGAGCTTAGGAGAAATATGAGGACGAACTCCAACCTGTAGGTAAGCTCCATAGTCATCTTCAACCTTGGTTTCATGGTGGAAATCAAAAATCAATGCTTGATTTCTTCCTTTCTTCATTCAATCTTCAACTCTAGCCAATCCTTTCCTCAAAGATTTGAGGACGAGCCTTGGGAGGTTGTGAAAGCTTCATCCACCATTGAGGACGTGAAGCTTGAAGCTTGGATTCGATTTTGAAGGCGGGTTATATAACTTGAACCCTTAAATGTTATTACTACATTCAATTCTTCATCATTTGTTGATTGTTTTGTTCTTCTTGAAATTCCTTTGATTAATTTGATAAATTACCATGAGAATGGTAGTAGATTTTGAAGGATCGAAGCTTGATGATGATGACATCATCCTAATCACACACCTTAACAAAGATCTAGTGCAAATGGTTTCAATGACTTGACACCAAACAGTCTCAAGATCGTTTGAAACCAAACGGTCTCAAGACCGTTTGGGATCAAACAGTTATAGACCGTTTGGAGGTTAAGTGATGATGTTGTTGAACGTTGATCCATTGGCTTCAATTGAATTGATGATAATGGTTCCAAGTTTGGACGACCCACCAATTGCAAACCCTAATCAATTGAATTGATTAAAACCCTAGTTGAGGGAATCAGTTTTGAGGAGGTTTGACTCGAACGGTCTCAAGACCGTTTGAGGTCAAACAGTCTCAAGATCGTTTGGAGGTCAATGTTTGATTGTGTTGAATGGTTGGAGATCCAAGGTCTACAATCTGATGTACCTTCAAGAGTTCAATAGATTGATGATTCAATATGTTCAAGCCCTAAATCAATTTGATGTTGGGGGAAACTTTAATTGGTCCATTCGGTTTCAAGATGGTTTGGACCAAACGGTCTTGAGACCGTTTGGGATCAAATGGTCCTCAGACCGTTTGGAGAGCAAATGATCTCAAACCAATTGATGTTCCTTCGGTTTCAATGTTGAGTTGCTCATTCGGTTTCAAACCGTTTGGAGTTAAATATATTATATTCTAACGGTCCTCAAGACCGTTTGAAGATTGAAGTGCTTCAAGACCGTTTGAGGATAGAGGTGCCTCAAGACCATTTTAAGATTGAGGTGGTTCAAGACCGTTTGAGGATTGAGGTGCCTCAAGACCGTTTGAAGATTTAGGTGCTTCAAGACCATTTGAGGATTGAGGTGCTTCAAGACCGTTTGAAGGTCATGTGACACCAAAACCATTTGAAGGTCATGTGACACCAAGACCGTTTAAAGGTCAAGGAGGTCAAAACCATTTGAAGGTTCAGAAGTAACAAAACCTTTTGGAGATCTATTAGTCTCAAAGCTATGAAAGATTAATCAACCCTATGATGGTTAATGAAGTTATCACAGATAATTACAATGGTTGTACCTTTAAGGTACTAGGGTAATTAGTACCTTTTGAGTGGTTAACCCTTGGTACTTATGGAAGCAATGACTTAATACACTGTGTCAATCCTTCATTCAAGTTGATTTGACCTAACCAAATTAAGTTGAAATGATCGACATCCTAGAGAGGATGAGAGAGAGAGGAATTCCTACATGAATGATAATCATGTAGTGGTTAAGCCTCAACACTTTCAATATGAATAAAATGTGTAATTAGGGTATGATCCTTGATAAAGAGATCATGAAACCCTAATTAAGAAGGTTGATGAGCCCTAACCCTAATTGAGGGCAATGATAGGTGAAACCCTAATCTAAGGTAATGATGAAACCCTAATTGAGGGTGATGTCATATGAAACCCTAATTGAGGGTGATGTCATATGAAACCCTAATTGAGGGTGATGTCATATGAAACACTAATTGAGGGTGATGTCATGTGAAACCCTAATTAAGGATGATGTTATGTGAAACCCTAATTGAGGTTGATGTTATGAGAAACCCTAATCAAGGGTGATGTCATATGAAACCTTAATTCAATGATGCGATATGAAACTCTAAATTAAGGGAGATATCAAGTGAAGCCCTAACTAAGGGTAATGTCAAGTGAAACCCTAATGTAATGACATGTGAAACCTTGATATGGAATCCTAACCCTGATATAGGGTAAAGGTATGTGAAGACCTGATCTTGGGTTATAGTGCATGAAACCTAATCTTGGGCAATATGATGATAAATCATAACCCCAACTTGGGTAATGGGATGAGTATTACTAATTGACATGAATTGGGAAATCCTAACTCTAATAAGGAAATAGTAATGCTACTCTTACAATGCATAGTGCTGATATGTAATTGATATAACTATTATCAGGTGCACTAATCATGCAGGTTTCATGAGATGTTGGACATAGCCAGGTATGAGCTATGATATTTTATTAATGGAATTGCTTTATGGGCCTTCTGAGACATAATATGCTTTGTTGCCTAATAAGAGGTGATAAAAGATTAATGGGCTATAAGAGCCATGTGAAATGCCTGCATTGCAAATATTATGTTTACTCTGGTCAAATGACCTGAAGGCATTAAGTTACTTGATTAGTGGTAACAAGTATTCTTAATGAATTGAGGGTTTGAATACCCATATTTCATAATCATGATGATGAGATGTTAAGGGATGAGAATACCCCTGATGTGACAAGGGATTGAGATCCCAATGTTTTATAAAGCTTTGAAAAGGACTTGATAGATGTAGTACTTATTCCTTGTAGCATTTGTTATAATGAATTATGTTTGAAAACCTAATTGATGCTAAAAGAATATAGTAAGGTACTTAATTAATCAAGTGAAATCTTATCATGTAGAGCTCTGACCATAGATCCATCATCATCAGTAGCTTGGTGATGGTGAAACATGTTTTCCTATGGGAACTCCTAGAGGGCATACTATTGAGTATGTGGGGGTTATTGGCGTGAATATCCTTACGCCCTAATGGAGGTATTGATGTGAGATAAACATTAATTCTCTCAATCCTTCATTATATATGCCGGGATGGATGTATCACTAATCTCTCGAATGCCGATATGGATGTATCACTAATCTCCCGATGATGTTAATGTCGGATCGATGTGAGATAAATATAATATCTCTTGATTGTGAAGAGAGTACAACATGCCACTGTAACTCTAATAGTGAAGTTGCCAGTATACCCTAGAAAGCTATTTAGTAGAGATACAAGATGTCCTACATTTGGTCCTCACACTGACTGAGGAAGATGAGGTCATGGGAATCTGGCTCTTCTATTGACCTATGTATGGTACCGATTTTGATTTCGCAATGTTCTGTTGGAGTATGAGCGGTATACCTCATCTCCTCAGGGTTTAAGTATGTTTGTAAAATGTAATCAGCTATGTAGCATATTTGCTTAAGGTTGAAATACGAGAATCATTGATTGATGATATCTTGCTTAATATATCCTAGATGGATAAATGCCATACATGTTCTTCATATTCCTTATTGGATAAATGACATACTGCTTTACCAAGTTACAAGCTATAATACTTTGAAGAAGAACATTGCTCTAATATGCTTAGATAATTGATTTATCTGCTGTTAAATACTTATGATTCTTCTGCTCAATTTTATTCCATTAATTGCAATAATAATATTTCTGGCGGAGAGTTATATCTCTCGCTGGGACAACAGTGAATTCTCAGGTGAAGAACAACAACAACAGCAACAACAAGGACAACTGTGAATTCTCAGGTGGAGACACTGGTTGTCATGTCCTATAAATAGAGAGTCATATGTGTCATCTCTATACTCTCAGGTCTTAGGAGTCAGTAGTTAATTTAATATTGATCTGAGATTTTGGTTTGATGCCTCGAGATTTTTATACTACCTATGTAAAGTTTAATAGGATAGTTGATGCTTATAACTCTCGAGAGGGAATGGTACAAGACATGTACTTATGAACCAGGATGTATATGTAATTACTTTGGTTCTTTATGAAAGAGTTTTCCAGTATATGGATCTCTTTGTAAAAGTTTTAATTTTTAGTGATTTTCAGTAATTCCACTGCAAACGAACGCTTCCGCTTAAGTAAATCATGATTTTATGAGTTGGATGCCACAATTTGGGTGTTTCTCAATAACACCATAAAATTGCATGAGTAATGGCTCATTGGATGTGGATAGTAATTTGCAACGTCTGAGTAATGAAATCTCAAGGAAAGATGGAGAATCAAGAGAGAAATCTGTGTTTGAAAAATCAAAATCCTCAACTCCTAGTTCTATAGCGATGCAAGCTAGAAGAGGACCTGGAGCCATTGGATCGTGGATCCAAAGGTCCAGATTGCATGTGCCAAACATTTATTTGTGACATTTAATGTCATTCCCATTTGATTTCAAATAAAGTTCAATTTAAATTATTTTCCTTTTTCTCTCTTCACTTAAGCTTGCAAACAAATCCCAAATTAAATGAAATTTGGCACCTAGCCTATTTTGGACATAAAGAATTAAAATGTGGCCTTAATTTTCACATTTGAAGACTCTAAATGTTTTATTTAATTATTTTAAAGTAAATCATATTTTGTCTTTCTTATCACATTAGCGACATCTAAAAGCCATTTATTAATGCAAAAATTTACCATCAAGAAAATTAAAACATATGGAGCACAAATTGGCCATTAATTTTATCCTTTGGAATTATTTTTCTCATTATTTAATATTTTGGACTTTCTCTCTCCTTTTCTACACATGGATATTAAAGATTATCCAAATTACATGAATATTCACTCGATAAATATTTTAATGTGTAGATTACGAATCTAAGATTATTTTCCACTTTTGAAGTCATTAAATATTTTATTTCATATTTTGTGGAAATTTTACTTTTTGTTTTCAGAATAAAAGAGATATGGTTAATATCATCCCAAAATTATGAAACTTGGCATTCAAAACAAGCCAAACCCAAGGAAAAGAATTACAAGTTATATTTAACCAATTAGTCTTCCTTTTATGAATTTTAGCCCATCATCCATTATTACCACTATTTCACATATTAAATAAAGCATTATTATTCATTCATTTTTCTCTTCTTTCCTCCAAAAGGATAAGGAATGTTCTATCACGAATTCATTTTATCATTATCTCACATAAGTGGTAAATTTGCATATTAGACCCTTATTGAAAACATTTACTAAGGTATTTGTGCATAAACCTTTTATTTGTGTAAATGGTGATCAGATGTTCACCAAACCACTATTATTTCCACAAATTTAACATCGAAGACAAAAAGGATAGAAAGGAAAGTAAAAGCATGGGAAAAGGGTCAAAAAGAGAATGTTCCCAAGATTTCAGTTTGTTATAACACTCCACCCCTTAAAAAGGATTTCATCCCTAAAATCTCAAGCAAAGAGGACTGGTGAGTACATAATGACTCATCTCTAAACAAACAAAATTTCCATCAAAACATTCACTAATTGAAACTTCTTATTCTTCAACTATTTAACTTGGGAGTTTAGAAACTTTATAGGAAACTCCTCATAGGTCAGGTTTTCAAGGATCACTAAGGTTCCACTATTAATATTTATTTTTAACATTTTTAGGTTTATTAGCACTATATCCATCAGAATATCACATTATCATTATTATTATTTTAATTGTGTCATGTCATATTCACTTTATTACCAAAAGAGTTATATTTCATTATTATGTAAGAAACCCTTTATATATTTCTTTACTTACCTTATTAAGAGTTTTAAGCACAATTAGAGTTATACTCAATTATGTATTTATATGTGACCATTATACTTAATAATTTGGATTTAGGCTCCATTATCCTAATATCATCACCAAATTAAATTATAACAAATTATTTTTCATGAAATAAGACATTTTATCCAATTTGTTATTAAGTCTATAATTAGTCCAAATAATGTCACGAGAATTACTTATATGACACATTACTTCACTTACTCACATTAATGTCATCATTATTCATTTTCTCATATTTATTCACTTCTTATTATTGATAATGCACATTTGTGTGAATCCAATTACTTCTTATCCATATTGAAGTCAATACATGTATTTTGGTGAACAAGATGGAACATATTACATATAAATGAATTGATTCACATACCAAGTAATGATTAGGTGATTAATTAGGTGTGTATTAGAAAATCTGTTGATATGCATTTCATATTGATGACTTGATTAATCAATGATTATATGAATATATATATTTTATGTGTATCAAAGCATGTTATCTGATTATGAAACCTAATGTCATTAATGTATCATCAATTTCATTAAGGATGCATATATTAAGGTTAGATGATTACAACATAGGTTTTAGGTCAACTTGGTCATTATATTTTACTTATGCCTTCTTAGCATGCATTAAGTCAGGAGTTAGGTTCCAATTATCTTGCTCAACATATCATTAGGGTTTATTGGTTGATGACATGGTTAGCATCATGCTTATTCATTATTAGTATTAATATGTGAGTTACTCATATTATGTGCATTAAACATTCATTAGGATTCAAACATATGAACTATTCATTAGATGGCCATTATAATTTCATTAGTATATAAACAAGCATTTTGAGTTATAACTATAACTTGTTTGGTCAATTCTAAGGGTTCACACGCACTAACCTCTCAATCATGGAGTTAAGGTTTCTAGAGTCAGAGAAGATATATTTTAGAATGATGAAGGACTCCATCCCCATAAAAAGGATTTCATCCTCAAAATCAGCACATTCATGATCTATCAAGGTATTACTACTATCCCTCCACCCCTCAAAGAGTTAAACTAACTTAACCATGTATAAGATCTATCACTTAAACCTCAAGGTCTATGTTCTAGGTATAGATTACTCAAACATGTGGTTCTAAGGGACATAAGAGAACCATATTTGGTATCCCTCCTCAAATAAGTGACAAGGTCTTCATATTAAGGTTCTAGGAGAAACCAACATAGATATCTAAGGTTACTACTGCCTAAAGGTATGGTATTTCGGACAATCAATATCAGCCCAGGCTAGGTAGGTATCATATGGATCTGGGGGTCCTCATAAACCAAGCTAGTGGTGTAGAGGAAAATCTTGCCATCCCCCAAACATTGATCCTTTCTGGACACCTTCACTTTCAACTTATGCCCTAATAGCAACCTAATAGGATCACCACATAAAGGTTAACTTAACATGTTTAAAATGTGAAACTCATATGATCCTAAATCAACCTTTCATACTATGAAAAACATAATTCAATTCTAGGGCAAACAATGCACTTAAAGGGAATCTATGCAAGGCAAGGTTTCTAATTAAGGAGACAAAATTGTAATAGTCAGATTCTAACTACCATGGGATATGATACCATGTTGTAAAAGAGTGAAATCACCCCTTTACTAAAGATTTAAAGAATAAAACATCCATCCCAAACATACTCCAAAGGTATGTTGGAACAGGTGTAAAATTTTCAAATCTTTCTATAATGATATATAGAAGACCAAAGTGTATATCAGCAGGATAAAAATCATGACAATATTCAATTTTGCAAAAGATTACAAAATTCCATCATATTTGCCATTAAGGGTTTACATGTAAGATACATAAAAGGATCTAAGATAGAGGGAAGTCTAAACTACTTCAAGAATTATCTCCAAAGAAACATCTCCAACAACTAGGTCCATGCCAAAAGATATGTTCTACTTCATCTTGTTCAACACCTTGTACTTTACCTGGGTGGTTGGGAAGTCACCCAACAAGAGAGAGAAACAAGGTATGTGTCAATAATATGAAAAAGAAACAAAGATAAGAACAACTGTAAAACATAAGAATATAGATACATCATGAGATGAGAAGGCCAAGAGAACAAGGCCTATATCAAAAGATTCTTGCCATAAACAATTTAATAGTAATGAACTTGCATGAATGATTAGTATTGGACTAAATCAACTAAGTAGGGTTGAGGTACCAAACTGGAACCCGACCTATAGATGAGGGGAGAGTAATCACATTCCCAGTTACCTATTAGATATTTTATATTAGGGAGAAATAACACATTCCCCAGGGGGAGAGTATGCACATTCCACAAGGCAAAATAACACTTGCCTTAATTGTGCGTGGTTGTACATAAGTACCACTACTATAGCTTAATAGTCAAATAAACCATCATGTTCAAGGAATAGTAAAGTGGCACAAAATATCATCAAATAGTTGCAACATGGAAGTGGGGTTCCAAGACCCAAGAAATAATATATCAAATCTTTTTTTGGGGCAATTAGAACAAAAGAAACAATGATAAAGAAATAGGATTCATTTCATGCCTCATTATGGAAAATAGGGTTGGTTCACAAATATCCTAACTTAAGGGTAAATTTTGCACATACCACTTTTACCAATTTTAATAACTCACTTTCAACACTTTAATTGTGTCCAAGGTCTACTTTTCCTATTTTCAATTTATAATCATGTATTAGGGTATATCATGTACATTATTGTAAAGAAAACCCCAATTTACGAATTTTTACACAAAGCTTCAATTTAGACTCTGAAAACATTACCATCGATCTTATTAGGTTCCCTTGATTATGAAAACATATATTTTTGTCAATTTTAGAGTTATGATGATTAAAATGTATTTTTGGTGATTTTTATGTATTAAAATCATTTTCTAGAAAACACCTTTCGACGAAACTCAAAACCAAACCTTGAAAATATATTTATTAGAAAGATCACATTTTTTCAATTTCAAAACGTATTTATTTGTTAATTTTGGACAAGTGAGTCAAAAGATAAGATTTTTATAATGTTGACTAATCAAAAAATTTGAAATTGCGAGCTAAGCAAGAAATCAACAAGAGAGGAAGAGAGAGAGTGGGAGAGTGGGGTTGAGCTCTTCTAACTTGACCCAATCATAGGCATCCATGTCAGTAGGTCAAAGGTCCAGTTTGACTCGTCCAAGGCAAATAAAAAGCAGAAAAAAGACCAAGATAACCCTTGCGTGAAAAAAATGGTGAGAGAAGAAATGAGAATGGGAAAAGCATAAATGAACATGGGGAATTGATCCCCCTCTAGCCTGATGCCATAATTGTGAGCAAGAGAGTTGCTCGCATGGGTAAGATTGGGCATTTTTAGAAAAGACCACCAAACGAGGAACTAAGAATAGGAAAACAAAGAGGAAGGTCTGGAGAAACTTACAGCTAGGGGGAATTGGGCAGAAGAGATGAGAGGAAGGAGCAGCAGTTGCCACAAGTGAAGCTTGAACTGAGACCTCCAACAGCAAGTACATGGGTACAAAAATCAATTGAATCGAGAGGACAATTGCTCTAGATCTAGCGGTGCTCAGAGTACCAATATATATAGGTGTGGGTGCGTCAAGCAAAGAAAAGGAAAGTTGTTGCGAAGCAACTTGCCCATGATTTGGGTGTTTCTTGAAAACACAACAAAATTGCATGAGTAATGGCTCATTGGATGCATATTGTATTTGCAACGTGTGAGCGAAGAAATCTCGAGTAAAGATGGAGAATCAAGAGAGAAATCTGCATTTGAAAAATCAAATCACCAACTCTTGTTTCCATAGTGACGCAAGCTAGAAGATGACCCGAAGCCATTGGATCGAGGATCCAACAGTCCAGATTGAGTGCACCAAACATTTATGCATGAAATTTAATGTCATTCTCATTTGATTTCGAATAAAATTCTTTTTAAATTATTTTCCTTTTTCTCTCTCTTCATCTGAGCTTGCAAATGAATCCCAAATTAAATGAAATTTGGCACCTAACCTACTTTTTACATGAGAAATCCAAATATTGCCTTAATTTTCACTTTTGAAGACTCTAAATATTTTATTTAATTATATTAAAGTAAATCATATTTTCTCTTTCTTATCACATTAGAGACATCTAGAAGCCATCTATTAATGTGAAACATCACCCTCAAGCAAATTAAAACATATGGAACATGAATTGACCATTAATTTTATCCTTTGGCATTATTTTTCTCATTGTTCAATATTTTGGAATTTCTCACTCCTACCTACATATGGATATTAAATACTATCCAAATTACATGAAAATTCACCCAAAGACTACTTTTAATGTGTAGATTACAAATCTAAGATTACTTTCCACTTTTGGAGTCATTTAATATTTTATTTCATATTTTGAGGAAAACTCACTTTTTGTTTTCAAAATAAAAGATATATGGTTAATATCATCCCAAAATTATGAAACTTATCATTCAAGCCAAACCAAACCCAAGGAAAATGAATCATAATTTATCTTTAACGAATTAGTCTTCCTTTTATGAATTTTAGCCCATTATCCATTATTACCACTATTTCTCATATTAAATAAAGCATTATTATTCATTCCTTTTTCTCTTCCTTGCTCCAAAAGGCTAAGGAATGTTCTAGAATGAATGCATTTTATCATTATCTCACATAAGTGGTAAATTTTCATATTAGACCCATATTAAAACATTTACTCAAGTATTTGTGCATAAACCCTTTTATTTGTATAAATGGTGATCAAATGTTCACCAATCTACTATTATTTCCACAAATTAAACATCAAAGTCAAAAAGGATAGAAAGGAATGGAAAAGCATGGGAAAAGGGTAAAAAGAGAATATTCCCAAGATTTCAGTTTGTTACGCCACACTACCCCTTAAAAAGTATATCATCCCTGAAATCTCAAGCAAAGACGGAAGGTTGAGTACGTAATGACTCATATCTAAACAAACCAAAACTTCCACAAAAACTTTCACAACCAAAACTCCTTGTTCTTCAATTATTTATCTTGGGAGTTCAGAAACATTATAGGAAACTCTTCATAGGTTAGGTTTTCAAGGATCACTATGGTTCCACTATTAAGATTTCTTTTTAACATTTTTAGGCATATTAGCATTATATTTATCTGGATATCACATTATCATTATTATTATTTTAATTATGTCATGCCATATTCACTTTGTTGCCAAAAGAGTTATATTTCATTATTATGCAAGAAACCCTTTAAATATTTCTTTACTTACCTTGTTAAGAGTTTTAAGAACAACTAGAGTTATACTCAATTATCTATTTATATGTGACCATTATCCTTAATAATTTGGATTTAGGCTCCATTATACTCATATCATCACCATATTAAATTATAACATATTATTTTCATGAAATAAGACATTTTATCCAATTTGTTATTAATTCTACAATTAATCCAAATAAAGTCACAAGAATTACTTATATGACACATTAATTCACTTACTCACTCACATTAATGTCATCATTATCCATTTCCCCATATTTATTAACTTCTCATTATTGATTATGCACATTTGTGTGAATCCAATCACTTCTTATACATATCGAACTCATTACATGTATTTTAATGAACAAGATGGAACATATTACTTATTAATGAATTGATTCACATACCAAGTTATGATTAGGTGATTAATTAGGTGTGTATTAGAACACAAGGTGATATACATTTCATATTGATGACTTGATTTATATGTGATTTGATGAATATATATCTTTTATGTGTATCAAAGTATGTTTTTTTATTATGACACCTAATGTCATTAATGTATCATGAATTTCATTAAGGATGCATATATTAAGGTTAGATGATTACAACTTAGGTTTTAGGCCAACATGATCATTGTATTTTACTTAAACCTTTTTAGCATGCATTAAGTCCAGAGATAGGTTCCAATTATCTTGCTCAACATATCATTAGGGTTTATTGGTTCATGACATGGTTAACATCATGCTTATTCATTATTAGTATTAATATGTGAGTTACTCATACTATGTACATTAAATATTCATTAGGATTCAAACATATGAACTATTCATTAGATGACCATTATAAATTTATTAGTATATAAACAAGCATGTTGAGTTATAACTATAACTTGTTTGGCCAATTATAAGGGTTCACGTGCACAAACCTCTCAATCATGGAGTTAGGTTTTCTAAAGTCAGAGAAGATAGATTTTAGTATGATGCAGGACTCCATCCCCCAAAAAAGGATTTTGTTATAACCTAAATTTTCCAAATTCAGAATTTAAATGTAATTTCTCCTTTTAAAAGATATATGAACAAATAATTATGTAATTTGACTTGGATGTATGGATTTCATTAATAAATACCCTTGAATGTGTGATTTCATGGTGCTTATTGGCTATTGGGCCCAATAACAAGAAAAAGGAAATAAAAGGAAAAAGAAATCCAGTTAATAAAAGAATAATTAAGAAAAGGAGAAAAGAAAGAGGTAGAAGCCTCTAGAAGGCTAGGAGGTAGCCTCTAAAGGAAGATTTCATATCTTTGGGATTTTTTGGGTTCCAAGGAGCCCAATTTGCAAAGATAACAAGACAGGAGAGAGAAAATACCAATTAAATTAGCTTTATTGAAAGATAACTTGCTTATGAAGATAATTCCCTTTTCCTTTGGAATTTGGGACTCAATTTTAAAACACAAGTAGATAATGTCGATCCAATGTTTCCTTTAAAATTTGGTTGAAAAAGGATACACAGTTTATGAGATATGGATTTTTTTAAGTTATCCTAAAGTGGAAAGAAAAATATGTCACGATTTATTTAGGATTAAAATCCCCAATTTTGTTTATTAAGCATGCACTCGTGACTGTTGAATCAGTGATCCATGGCTTGGGTTGAGTCCCATTCTCGCGAGGACTGGGAACACAGAGTCTAACTTGCTGGGAATTTGATCGAAGATTTCTCAGAATTGAGGCAACCTGTGAGGCTGTGGATGAGTCCATCTCCTTCAGGAGATTGTTCTAGACTTAACCACCCTAAGGTCGGTTGGGTTTTAAGGAGGATTGAAAGAATACCCAATTTGTCAGATGTCTATAAGAGACCCTATATATAGGGATGGGTATGGGTATCATGAGCAATCGTGCAAACCCTACCCTCGAGTCTGGAGTGTTGCGACGATCATGCTCGTGCTCCCAATTTAGCCAACTACCCCTGTTCTTCCCCACGATGAGAAGCAGGTCTTGCTGGAGTAGCCACGGTCGGTTGACGGTGAAGGAGTGCTGTGGAGAAGGAATTGATCGATCGAGTAGGTATATGGGAGGTAGATGAAGCTCCCAGCATTCTTAGGTTGTTTACAGGCACATGGAAGCCTGAAGTCAACCCAACAGTTGACCTCGACTCACTACAGGTGCGCGTGAGAGGTTGAAGATGAACCTCTGTTGATTTACCAAATTTCCCTCCCGCTCCTTTAGCCCAGGTAAGAGCATTCTCACCTTTTGTTTCTTTTGATTGCGAGCAAGGCGCGCACCGCGGGTCATCCGATCCTGCGTGATTCAGCGGACCCCTGATCAAGCGATCGAGCTTTTATGGAGATTTCCTAATATAGTTCCTCTCTGCTAGAAAATTCAATAAAATAGCTCTCTTTGCAAAAATCATAGAAATTAATAGGAAGGTTGTATGAAGAAACTTTATATATGAAAAATGATCAGAAAATACGAGGAATCTGTTAAAATTGTTATTAGCACCTAATTTCATTTGTAATTACAAAAGTACCTTAATATGATCACATAATGCATTAAACTTAGGTAAAAACCCTAATAAGGATTAGAGATCATATTTAAGATTATTAATGGTGTAATTCGAGTATTATTAACCTATTGGGAGATAAAGTGAGATTTGAATCTGATATTAGATAATAATTGGCTTGTTTTAAGGCTTTAGTCCATGAATCTATGATAATGCATATGGAAACCCTAATCTAAGGTGAAAAGGGTGATTAACTTGAATAATCTAAAATTCTTCGAAATAATGTTATTATCAGTTGATCTTGAGCTTGTTAGGAGGAATATAACAAGTTAATTAGGGTTTATACTTAGTTTTGTTGTTTTAGGATTTGTAGTGTCAATAATAAAGATAAACCCTAATGAAACCCTAAAAGGAAGTAGGAAACCCTAGCAAGTGAGTTAAAATGAATAGATCCTAATAATTGAATAGTGAATAGATTATATGTTGGTTTCAGGATCCTTGCTTGTGTGAACTGCTTACTTGCCAGGATACTTCCTTGTTTGGACTGTTGTTAACTTGTTGATTCGACTAAACATGTATGTGGTTATTTATGAATAATTGCTTTTAGTTTCACGGTGTTTCCCGAATGTTTCTCGATTGATTGCAACCTAAATTGTTGGATGTTCAATTATGCAATCCTATAAAGTCCCTATGTGTATCACAATTAATATACATGTGTTTCTCGAACCTACATGCCACCTGATGTACGTTGCAAGACCATGCCATGGAGGAAAGGTCTGATTTGGTCAAGCCCCAGAGGGAAGATCATTGGGAACCTCGAGAGGTGACCCTAGACATCAAGCTTTGGATGGAGAAGGTGGCCTTATGTCCCTTGCAAGGAGAAAAACCCTAAGAGAGGGTAATACATGGTTTAGGGCAAAAGCGGTTGAGAAGTCACATAGAAAGAGTAGATTTGGATTGTTAATAAAATATTTTTGATGATTAGGTTGTTAGAAACTATTTATGAAACTGTGATTGTTCCCCACATACCAGTATATGAATATACTGATTGACGTTTTGTTTGTCGGTGTTTTAGGTACAATTCTAAAAATGGACAAACAATAAATCAAAATATTATGAAGATACATTTAACCTATGCAAGGAGGATTTTTTAGTTAGGCTTTTTCTGTGGATTGAAGTCTAGATCCAAATTTTACAAGGTATGCAAAAAGATTTATTTTATTCTAGCTTATCAGTTTAGTAATAGTAGAATTTGATAATTATTTTTTATTAAATGTCAAACCATGGATCCTGAAATATTGGGATAACGTCTCTGACCTTTTGGTCTCCCTTGATTGGGGGTTACTGGGAGGCGTGGTCGTTATATTAGGTATTAGAGTTGTGGTTTCTCATTTACTCCTTAGTAGTTAGTAAATTTTACAAACTATGTAAAACTTAGGGAGTTACTAGAGGATTTTCCAAAGACGAAGGTGTCTAGAAAAAGATCATAGTCCGGGGGCTAGCAATATTTTCCTCTACCCCGCTAGTTGGTCATGAGGACTCCCGGATGCAGTGTGACTTCTTGGCCAATGTCTAAGGTTCTGACTCGAAATAAGATACCTTTAGGACTCTCTCATCTATTTCATCCCTTCTCAACCCTAATTCAATTAAGGATTCTAGGATTTAGGGTTTTTACTCTCTCTTCCCCACCCTCTTGAGGTCAGGGTAAGTAAGATAAGGATTAAGTGATCCTCCACCAAATTAATAAAAGGAACATAAACAAGATGTCATCAGTACAAGTATAATTACTTTAAATGTAAGATAAAGTTTGATTATATGCTTATGTAAATGGCTCGTGTGAAGATCGTAGCTACTACTGTTGAGGCCACCGAGAACCCAGCTAGGGGTTGGCCTCCCCATAAGAGGAAGGGATCTTCCGAGAAGAGGAAGAGGGACTGGGGTGATGAGTCCTCAAAGAAGAGAAAGAGACCCGAGGGATCCTCACAAGAAGGTCTCAATCCTAATCCAGTTCCCTTCGGCAACCCTGAGATGTACTAGGAAGAAGAACGCATGTCAAAGGATAAGGTCAAGTTTGAGGAGAACTAGACTAGTGGTCCAGGACCAGCAATGGTAGTTCACACCCCTGATGTCGTATGGATGGAACAATTAAGAGCCTAACTGAGGCCATTAGTGCCCTGGCCCTCAGGGATATAGCCAGAAATGAAAATAATGAGTCCCTTTCCGTTTGTCCCCGACTTGGAGTCACCATTATGGACTTCGTCAAGCTGAACATTGAGAGATTATGGGGAGAGGATAAGACCGAAGTGGTTGACAAAGTGGATGCTTGGCTACTGGCAGTCGAGAACAATTTCTACATGGTGGAGGTATTGTCGAACAAGAAGGTTCCTTTTGCTGCTCACCTCTTGGAAGGAGCATCCAAGATCTGGTGGGAGAACCACATCATGGGTCAAGATCTGAGTGAGGAGCTCATGGAATGGACCGACTTCAGGACTATCTTTACTTCCAGATTCATCCCCACCTCAACTAAGAAGGAGAAGGAAAGAGAGTTCACCAACATGATCCAGGGTAGCCTATTTGTTGAGAAGGGCGCAAGTTTCACATCTTGGAGTGTTTTGGGCACATGATGACCAAGGAGACGTGGGTGGACCATTTTGTGGAGCGCCTTTACCCTGAAATCAAGCCTCATGTGATGGTGAGTAAACCAACAACCTTTACTGAAGCCTAAAACACTACCTTAGACATGGAGAGGATAATGATGCCTTCTCATAACCCACCCAAAGGATATTTGGGTTTCACTAAAGGTACTCAAGGATAGAAGAATGACCACAAGAAAGGACAAGGGCGTAACCACACCAAGGGCAAGCATGGACACAAAGAAAAACAATGTGGTTTGAGTCGCTTTCAGAAGTGTCGCACCTGTGGATAGACACATCCTGGGAAGTGCCGCTTCGAGAAAAGGGTGTGCTACTGTTGTCAGTAGGAGGGACACTTCATCGCCAACTACCCTCTTCTTGATCCAAGTGGTCCAGTGGAAGCACAACCAGTGGAAGCAACACCCCCTGTAGGAGGAGGAGTACCAGCTAGAGGTCCACCTATTGGAGAGAGAAGACAAGCCAGAGTGTTCGCCATCGACAATGAAGAAGCCCAGGAAAATTCTAATAGGTTGATCGAGGGTAATAACCCATAGTGTTTTCCTTTCAGTTTAGTTTGTTCATGTAATAGCAGCTTGATACAGTATGAAATGATGTAGGCATGCTTGAAGTCATGGGACAAAATGTAAAAGCTCTTTTTGATTTTGGTTCTACGAATACTTTCATTTCTAGAAATCTGGCAACTATGCTTTGTTTGGACATCAAGGATTTAGGCTATGTCTTGGATGTCACAACCCTAAGTGGTCGGATATATTAATCTCTTTTAAAAAACCCCTATCTTACCAGTTAAGTGCCTAAGTCACGAGTTTCCCACTGACTTCATCCTCCTCGATATGAATGATTTTGATGTAATCATTGGTATGGATTGGCTTTACACCTATAGAGCGCAAATTGACTATAGAGAAAAGAAGATCCTTATTAGGAAACTTGGTCATCCACACTTTACCATTCGAGGAAGGAAAGATGCGACTACCAGCCTTTATGTGTCGGCTTTGAAGGGTGAACATATGATATCTAAAGGTTGTCGAGCATACCTGGCCATTGTCATAGAGCCCGAGGCCAAGGTATGACCCTTAGAGGAGATATAGGTTGTTCGGGAGTATGAAAATGTGTTTCCAGATGATCTACCATGGATTCCCCCTGAGAGGGAGGTAGATTTCTCCATTGAGTTAGCTCCCATGACTAGCCCTATATCTAAGGCACCCTATAGAATGGCCCCTGCTGAGTTGCTTGAGTTGAAAACTCAGTTGCAGGAGTTTCTAGATAAAGGTTTTATCCGACCTAGTACATCACCATGGGGAGCACCAGTCCTTTTTGTGAAGAAGAAGGATGGATCACTCCATATGTGTGTTGATTGCCAGATGATCAATCAGGCGACCATTAAGAACAAGTACCCCTTACCTAGAATAGATGACCTTTTTGACTAGCTCAAATCAACCTGAGTCTTTTTCAAGATGGATTCGAGGTTCAGGTACCACCAGGTATGAGTCAAGAGTGATGAAATCCCTAAAATGACTTTTCGAACCTGTTATGGCCATTATGAGTTTGTGGTCATGCCGTTTGGGTTGTCCAATGCACCCAGTGTCTTTATGAACCTTACGAACAGTGTGTTTCAACCCTTCCTTGACTCCTTTGTCATTTTGTTCATAGATGACATCTTGGTGTATTCTAATGACCTAGAGCTACACTGTGACCATCTAGGTAGAGTCCTTGATATCCTGAGAAAGAAGAAGTTCTACAGAAAGTTCTCGAAATGTGAGTTTTGGATAGACCGAGTCATGTTTCTTGGACACATCATCTCAGGAGGAACAATCACCGTGGATCCAACTAAAGTGTTAGTAGTTTGAGACTGGCCTGCACCGAAAACCCCCTCTGAGATTTGCATCTTCTTGGGGTTAGTCAGATACTATCGACGCTTCATCAATGATTTCTTAAAGACTTCCTTACATCTTATCATGTTGACTCAGAAGGATGTGAAGTTCATGTGGTCTGATATATGTGAGGTTCATTTTTAGGAGCTAAAGGAGAAGTTGACCACTACTCCAGCATTGACGCTACCTTCTGGCAATGAGGGTTTTATGATCTTCACAAACACATTAAAGATGGGACTTGGTTGTGTGTTGGAATAGAATCGACATGTGGTTGCATATGCCTCCCGACAACTAAAGCCCAACGAGGTGAACTACCTGACGCATGACTTAGAACTTACTGCTATCATTCATGCTTTGAAGATATGGTGGCATTACCTGTATGGAGCTACCTTTGAGATCTTTATCGAACATAAGAGCCCGAAGTACCTCCTGACACAGAGAGACCTAAACTTACAACAATGAAAATGGATGGAGTATATGAAGGATTACGACTTCACCATCACTTATCACCCTGGGAAGGCGACATCATAGCCGATGCACTAAGTCAGAAATAGCTCAGGTGTGCAGCCATTTTGTCGAGTCAGTGGAAGAGCTTAGAAGAGCTGGTGGAGTGGACTCTACAGCCATTAGAGGATCGAGTTTGATTGGCCAATATTCATTCAGATTCAGTCAGAGTTGTTGAGGGAGATAGTGGCGACACAATTGACCAGTTCAGAACTCAGTAGGATGACGAGCATGTTAAAGAAGCCCCAAACCCATCTCTCAATGGGAATAGATGGAGGGATCAGATTCGAGAACCATATTTGGGTTCCTAAAGATTCACCATTGAATGAACGTATCTTGTAAGAGGCTCATGGTTCTAAGTATACGATACACTTGAGAACTACAAAGATGTTTAAGGACCTGCAGAGGTATTTCTAGTGGCCAAGGATGAAGAGAGACATTGCGACATATATGGCCAACTGTCTTACATGCCAGATGGTGAAGGCTGAACACCAACGACCCAGCGAACTTTTAAATTCATAGAGATTCTAGAGTGGAAATGGGAGCAGATCACCATGGATTTCGTTGTAGGTCTGCCCCAGACCAAGAGAGGTCATGATGCGATATGGGTTGTGGTAGATCACCTTACCAAGTCATCACACTTCCTTGCCCTGAAGATCACTGCCAAGGTATCTGACCAAGCTGAGCTATATATCAGGGAGATAATACGTTTGCATGATGTACCTAGTTCCATCATCTCTGATAAAGACTCGAAGTTCACTTCCAAGTTGTGGAAGTAGGTACAAGAAGAACTTGGTACAAGGTTGAAGTTCAGTACTGCTTATCACCCCCAGACGGATGGTCAGTCAGAGAGGGCGATCCAGACCTTAGAAGATCTGTTGAGGGCTTGTGTGCTCGATTGGGGTGGATCATGGGAACAACACTTACCTTTAGCCGAGTTTGCCTACAACAACAACTACCAAACCAGTATCGGGATGCCTTCGTATGAAGCTCTTTATGGGAAACCATGTCGGTCATTGCTTCACTGGGATGATGTCAGTGAGAGGACCTTATTGAGGTTAGATGAGCTCTAAGTGTATGCAGATAAAGTCACTTTAATCAAGCAGAGGCTGAAGAGAGCCTAAGATCGACAGAAGTTGTATGTTGATGTGAAGCGAACTGACGTGCAATTCACTGTGAGAGAGCATGTGTTCTTGAAAATCTGACCGTTGTGAGCTATATCCAAGAACAAAGGGAAGTTGATTCCCTGATACATGGGTCCGTTTGAGGTGTTAGAATGGATTGGTGAAGCTGCATACCATTTGGCATTACCCCCTAAATATAGTATGATGCATTATGTATTCCATGTGTCCAATCTACAGAGATATGTGCAAGATCCGAGCCATGTGTAGATTCTAGAAACCAAGGTGAAAGAACTCAGATGTAAGAATGTAGAGATGGTAAAGGTTCGTTGGAAGCACCATGGAGAGGATGAGGCCACATGGGAGCTAAAGACGGACATGGAAAAAGCATATCCTAACCTGTTTGTTTGATTGTTGAATTTTGAGGGCAAAATTCTTATAAGGAGGGGAGGATGTTATAACCTCAATTTTCCAAATTTAAAATTTAAATGTAATTTCTCCTTTTTAAAGATATATGAAAAAATAATTATGTGATTTGATTTGGATGTTTGGATTTCGTTAATAAATAGCCTTGTATGTGTGATTTCGTGGGCCTTATTGGCTATTGGGCCCAATAACAAGAAAAAGGAAATAAAAGGAAAAAGAAATTCAGTTAATAATAGAATAATTAAGAAAAGGAGAAAAGAAATAGGTAGAATGTCTAGAAGGCTAGGAGGTATCCTCCAAAGGAAGATTTCGTATCTTTTGGGTTTCTTGGGTTCCAAGGAGCCCAATTTGCAAAGATAACAAGAAAGGAGAGAGAAAATACCAATTAAATTAGCTTTATTGAAAGATAACTTGCTTATGAAGATAATTCCCTTTTACTTTAGAATTTGGGACTCAATTTTGGTACACAGGTAGATAATGTCAATCCAAAGTTTCCTTTAAAATTTGGTTGAAAATGGATGCATAGTTTATGAAATAAGGATTTTTAAAGTTATCCTAAAGTGGAAAGAAAAATATGTCATGATTTATTTGAGATTAAAATCCTGAATTTTTTTAATTAAGCACGCACTCATGACGATTGGATTAGCGATCCATGACTTGGGTTGAGAGCCATTCTCACGAGGACAGGGAACATAGAGTCAAAGTTTCTTGGAATTTGATCGAAGATTTCTCAGAATTGAGGCAACCTACGAGGTTGTGGATGAGTCCATCTCCCTTAGGAGATCGTTCCGGACTTAACCACCCTAAGGTCGGTTGGGTTTTGTGGAGGATTGAATGAATCCCCAGTTCGTCAGTTGCCTATGAGTGACCCTAAATATTGGGATGGGTCTGGGCATCGTGAGCAATCACGCAAACCCTACCCTCGAGTCTGGAGCGCTGTGACGATTGTGCTCGTGCTCCCAATTTAGCCAACTACCCCTATTCTTCCCCTCGACGAGCAACAGGTCTTACCGGAGTAGTCGCGGTCATTGACGGTGAAGGAGCATTGCGGAGAAGGAATTGATCGGTCGAGAAGGTCCGTGGGAGGTAGACGAAGCTCCCAGTGTTCCTAGGTTGCTCGTAGGCAAATGGAAGCCCGAAGTCAACCCAAGAGTTGACCTCGACTAGCTGTAGGTGCGCGCGAGAGGTTGAAGACGAACCTTTGTCAATTTAACAAATTTCCCTCCCACTCCTTCAGTCATGGTAAGGGCATTCTCACCTTTTGTTTCTTTTGATAATGATCAAGGCGTGCACCGTAGGTTATTCGATCCTGCGTGATCCAGCGGACCACTGATCGAGCGGTCTAGCTTTTATGGCGATTTCCTAATATAGTTCCTCTTTGCTAGAAAATTCAAGAAAATACCTTTCTTTGAAAAAAATCATAGAAATTAATAGGAAGGTCGTATGAAGAAACTTTATATATGAAAAATGATCAGGAAAATACGAAGAATCTGTTAAAATTGTTATTAGCCCTAATTTTGTTTCTAATTGCAAAAGTACCTTAAGATGATCATATAATGCATTAAACTTAGGCTAAAAATCCTAATAAGGATTAGAGATTAGATTTAAGATTATTAATGGGTTAATTCGAGTATTAATAACTTGTTGGGAGATAAAGTGAGATTTGAATCTAATATTAGATAATAATTGGCTTGTTTTAGGGTTTTAGTCCATGAATCTATGATAATGCATATGGAAACCCTAATCTAAGGTGAAAAGGGTGATTAACTTGAATAACCTAAAATTCTTTGAAATAATGTTATTATAAGTTGATCCTAAGCCTGTTAGTAGGAATATAATAAGTTCATTAGGGTTTATACTTAGTTTTGCTATTTTAGGGTTTGTAGTGTCAATAATGAAGATGAAACCTAATGAAACCCTAAAAGGAAGTAGGAAACCCTAGGAAGTGAGTTCAAATGATTAGATCATGATAATTGAATAGTGAATAGATTATATGATGGTTTCATGATCCTTGCTTGTGTGAACTTCTTGCTTGCCTGGATACTTCCTTGTTTGGACTATTGTTAACTTGTTGATTTGACTGAACATGTATGTGGCTATTTATGAATAATTGCCTTTAGTTTCACGGTGTTTCCCAAATGTTTCTGGATTGATTGCAACCTAAATTGTTGGATGTTCAATTATGCAATCAAATAAAGCCCCTATGTGTATCACAATTAATATACATGTGTTTCTCAAACCTACATGCCACCCTAATGTACGTTGCAAGACCAAGCCCTCAAGGGAAGGTCTGATTTGGTCAAGACCTAGAGGAAAGATCATTGGGCACCTCGAGAGGTGACCCCATGCACCAAGCTCAGGATGGAGAAGGTGGCCTTATGTCTCTTGCAAGGACAAAACCCTAAGAGAGGGTAATCTAGGGTTTAGGGCAAAAGCTATTGAGAAGTCACATAGAAAGCATAAATGTGTATTGTTAATAAATTATTTGTGATGATTAGGTTGTTAGAAACTATTTGTGAAATTGTGATTGTTCCCCACATACCAGTATAGGAATATACTGACCGATGTTTTATTTGTCGGCATTTTAGGTACAATTCTAAAAATTGACAAATAGTAAATAGAAATATTGTCAAGATACATTTAACCTATGCAAGGAGGATTAGTTAGTTAGGCTTTTTCTGTGGATAGAAGTCGAGATCTGAATTTTAGAAGGTATGCAAAAAGATTTATTTTATTCCAACTTTTGAGTTTAGTAATAGTAGAATTTGATAATTATTTTTTATTAAATGTCAAACCATGGATCTTGAAATATTGGGATGACGTCTGTGACCTTTTGGTCTCCCTCGATTGGGGGTTACCGGGAGGCGGGGTCATTACATTTGGTATTAGAGCCATGGTTTCTCATTTAATCCTTAGTAATTATTAAATTTTACAAACTCTATAGAACTGAGGGAGTTATTAGAGGATTTTCCAAATACAGAGGTGTCTAGAAAAGGATCACAGTCCAGGGGTTGGCAATATTTTCCTCTGCCCCACTAGTCTGTCACGAGGACTCCCAAATGCAGTGTGACTGCCTAGCCAATGTCAACGGTTCTGACTCGAAATAAGATACCTTTATGATTCTCTCACCTATTTTGTCCCTTCTCAACCCTAATTCAATTAAGAATTCTAGGATTTAGGGTTTATTCTCTCTCTTCCCCACCCTCTTGAGGTTAGGGTAAGTAAGATAAGGATAAAGGATCCTCAACCAAATTAATAAAAGGTACTTAAACTAGATGTCATTGACATAAGTATGATTAGTTTAAATGTATGCATAAGTTTGATTATATGCTTATGTAGATGGCTCATGTGAAGACCGTAGGTACTCCTGTTGAGGCCACCGAGAACCCAACTAGGGGTTGGCCTCCCTGTAAGAGGAAGGGATCTTCCGAGAAGAGGAAGAGGGACCGGGGTGATGAGTCCTCAAAGAAGAGAAAGAGACCCGAGGGAGCCTCAGAAGAAGGCCCCGATCCTAAGCTAGTTCCCTTCGACAACCCTGAGATGGACCAGGAAGAAGAACACATGTCTAAGGATGAGGTCAAGTTTGAGGAGAATCATACTGGTGGTCTAGGACCGACAATGGTAGTTCACACCCCTGATGCCCTATGGATGGAACAACAGAAGAGGCTAACTGAGGCCATTAGTGCCCTGGCCCTTTGGGATATAACCAGAGATGAAAATGGTGAGTTGCTTTCTGTTAATCCTCGACTTGGAGTCACCATTCTGGACTTCGTCAAGCTGAACATTGAGAGATTTTGGGGAGTGGATAAGACCGAAGTGGTTGGTAAAGTGGATGCTTGGCTGCTGGTAGTCGAGAACAGTTTCTGCATGTTGGAGGTACAACTGAACAAGAAGGTTCCTTTTGCTACTCACCTCTTGGAAGGAGCATCCAGGATCTGGTGGGAGAACTACATCATTGGTCAAGATTTGAGTGAGGAGCTGATGGCATGGACTGACTTCAGAACTATCTTTACCACCTAGTTCTTCCCCACCTCAGCTAAGAAGAAGAAGGAAAGAGCATTCACCAACATGATCTAGGGTGGCCTATCCGTTGCATACTTTGGCCGCAAGTTTCACATCTTGGAGCATTTTGGGCACATGATGACCGAGGAGAGGTGGGTGCATTGACCATTTTGTAGAGTGTCTTCACCCTACAATCAAGCCTCATGTGATGGAGAGTAAACCAAAAACCTTTGCTGAAGCCTACAACACCACCTTTGACATGGAGAGGACAGTGATGCCTGCTCAGAACCTACCCAAAGGATATTTGGATTTCACTGAAGGTACTCAAGGACAGAAGAATGACCACAAGAAAGGATAAGGGCATAACCACACCAAGGGAAAGTGTGGACACAAAGGAAAGCCATGTGGTGAGATTCACTTTTGGAAGTGTCGTACCTATGGATGAACACATCCTGGGAAGTGTCGCTTCGAGAAGAGGGCGTGCTATCATTGCCAACAGGAGGGACACTTCATCGCCAACTTCCCTCTTCCTGATCTAAGAGGTCCAGTGGCAGCAAGACCCCCAGCAGGAGGAGGAGTACCAGCTGTAGGTCCACCTATTGGAGAGAGAAGACCAAAGTGTATGGCAACAAAATAAAAATCATGACTATATTCAATTTTTCAAAAGATTACAAAATCCATAATAGCTCCCATTAAGGGTTTACATGTAAGATACATCAAATGATATAAGATAGAGGGAATTATAAACGACTTCAAGTCTTGTCTCCAAAGCAACATATCCAAGAGCTAGGACCATGCCAAAAGCTATATTATCCTTGATCTTGTTCAACACCTTGTGCTTTACCTAGGTGGTTGGGAAGTCACCCAACAAGAGAGAGAAACAAGTTATGTGTCAACAATATGAGCAAGAAACAAAGATAAGAACAACAGTAAAACAAAAAGATATAGATTCATTATAAGATGAGAAGGCCAAGAGATTGAGGCATATAACAAAAGATTCTCATCATAAACAATTTAATAGTAATGAACTTGCATGAATGATAAATATTGGACTAAATTAACTAAGTAGGGTTGAGGTACCTACCAGAACCCAACATATAGATGATGGGAGAGTAATCACATTCCCAGTCATCTATCATATATTTTATATTGGGGAGAAATAACAAATTTCCTAGGGGAAGAGTAAGCACATTCCCCAGGGTGAAATAACACATTCCCTAACTATGGGTGGTTGTACATAAGTACTACTACTATAGATAAATAGTCAAATAATCCATCATGCTCAAGGAATAGTAAAGTGGCAAGAAATATCATCAAATAGTTGCAACATGGCAGTGGGGTTCCAATACCCAAGAAATAATATATCATATTTGATTTTGAGGCAATTGGAACAAGAGAAACAATGAAAAATGAAATAGGATTCATTTCATGCCTCATTATAGAAAATTGGGTTGGTTCACAAATATCCCAACTTAAGGGCAAGATTTGCACATACCTCTTTTACCGATTTCAATAACCCACTTTCAACACTTTAATTGTGTCCAAGGTCCACTTTTCCTATTGTCAATGTATAATCATGCATTAGGGTATATCATGGACCTTATTGTAAATAAAACCCCTATTTAGTACTTTTTGCACAAAACTTAGATTTATACTCTAAAAACATAACCATTGACATTATTAGACTCTCCTAATTAAGAAAACATATATTTTATCAATTTTGGAGTTATCATGATTAAAATTTATTTTTGGTGATTTTTATGTGTTAAAATCATTTTCTAGAAAACACCTTTCAACAAAACTTTAAACCAAACCTCAAAAGTATTTTTTTCATAATGATCACATTTTTCTAATTCCAAAACATATCTATTTGTTAATTTTAGACAAGCGAGTCAAAAGATATGATTTTTATAACGTCGACCAATCAGAATATTTGAAATTGCTAACTAAGCATGAAATCAACGAGAGAGGGGGGGGAGAGCAGTGTCGGGCCTTGCTGACTTGGCCCAATTGGTGGCAATCGTGTCAACATGTCAAAGGTCTGGTTTGACTTGTCCAAGGAAAATAAAAAGCGGCAAAAAGACCAAGATAACCCTCACGTGAAAAAAATGGTGAGAGAAGAAATGAGAAGGACAATAGCATAAATGAACATGGGGAATTGATCCCCCTCTAGCCCGATGACATGTTGTGAGCAAGAGAGCTGCTCGCATGGGGAAGTTGACCGGCCTAAATCGCGCATCCTAAAATTGGAGGCATATTTGAGGTAGTCGAGCTTTTTCATTTATAAACCTGAATCCTTCTAGGCCCCCGCAACTTTGTTTACGAGGTCGAAGTAGTTATACGGGGTCGAACACAGGGACAAGGGGGGGTAGTGTTGAGAATACGGAATCGACACGCTACACTCCGGCAGGTATAAAGAGAAATAAATTCCCAAAAAGGGAAGCAGTAAGATGTCACAAATAAAACGAAGAAAACTATCTCCAACTGGAGCTACTAGAAAGATTTAAGGTTTTAGTCATTTAGCAGTTTTTAGGGGTTTTCATGCAACAGAAACAGAAAGATATTGCTCAAGCTAAAGCGAGGTACGAAGGATAAACCTCCGGTAAAACAAGTGGCGATAGAACCAGTCCTGTACCCCTCCTCTCGAAGCGGGTACCTCTAACAAGGCATCAGCGCCCCTCTCGCGGTCACTGGACTAAAATTAGAGTGGAAAGGTCACTAAAGCAACTCCGTTCCAGGCACTCTCGCACTCCAGAATCGGACCAAACACTAGAGCCACAACACAACTCTCGAAGTTGTTGCGACGAGAAATCATGATTCGTTAGCTAAGTGAAATGCGATCCAAACATGCAAGCTAGAGTTCGGATATCAAACATAGCAGTCATCCAAGAGATTGTACCAAGCACAGAGCAGCAAGTAATTAAGCATCTTCTGTTCCATAGACAAATAAAGGGTCTTAATTATAATGCATAAGTAAGGAATTAAATGACAGAAAGTAAAGATAGGTATCGCCTTCTTGATGTAGAAGGACAACAGACTACTACGGCCCTCCAGCCCGATATCGGTCAGGGGCCTAGCCCGATACAGCCGTGTCGGGTGGCACACCCTCTCGAGCGGCATGCCTGATGGGAAACTGTATCACCTAAGGATCCTGGCCGATACGCTCATGTCTGGCGATGGACCCTCACGGGCGGCACGCATGACGGGCGAAGCGTATCAGGTTTGATATCATGTCGGGCATGGAGCTACGCGTTCTACTATCGGGCACTCATGTCGCGCATCTACATCGGCCGATATCGGCCCTCAGTGTCTCCCGGTATAGTCCTAGGTGAACCAGTCCCCTCCCTCTCGGGATGAGGAAGAGCTCACCTAGTGTCGCCCAGTATGAGCACTGGGTACGATACGTCTGCTCACACGATTCTCCTCGAAGATGGCTCAAGTTCCCAACTGTCTGAACTGTCCGAACTGACCAAGCTGTCTTTTCGTCTCCCTGTAGCTGCTATTTATAGGCAGCGGTTGGGGAAAGTTATGGTGCTCGAAGAGCCATGTGGCCCCCTTATGCGCCGCACGTTGGACGGCCGATACAGGTATCACTCGGTATAGGGTTGTCGGCCGTTGGTGACGTGACGGGCAACGACACCTGCCGGTGGGTAGCTGTGTCGCCCGACATACTTGGGTTGTCGTGGCGACTATGGCTCCCTGTTGGGTAAGAGGCGTGTCGTCCGTCAGTTCCTTCTTGCGCGACACCCCTTGTCGCGCGTCGTGGTGTCGTTCCACCCTACCGGGCAGGGCGTGTATCGGTCGTCAGGAAGGCCGGTGCAGACTTGGACTTATTTTGTGGAGCGGGACGGCCTTATTGCACTAACATGAGGAGAAACTCTGCAAAAGATGGAAATATATGATTAAGAGCATTGCTTGGCCAATTATTGCGAAAGTGCATACAAAAGAGAGGAAAATAGCTAAAAATGGCAGTTTTGATAACAGAAAAATAGTCTAAAATATCACAAAAATTGGTGTTATCAGAAGTTTAGGCATTTTTGCAAAACACCACCAAATGAGAAATTGAAAGCAGGAAAAGAAAGAGGAAGGTTAGGGAAACTTACCGCTAGGGGGAATTGGGAAGAGGAGAAGAGAGGAAGGAGTGGCAGTTTTCACAAGCCAAGGTTGAACCAAGACCTCCGATGGTGAGTGTACGGGCTCAAAGGAGCAATTGGATCAAGAGGAAAATTGGTCTAGGGATAGTGGTGCTCAAAGTACCCATATATATAAGTGTGGGTGTGTGAAGCAAAGAAAAGGGAAGTTGCCATGAAGCAAGTTGCGCATGATTTGGGCATTTCTTGAAAACACAACTAAACTACATGAGTAATAGCTTGTTGGATGTGAATTATAATTTGCAACGTGTGAGCAAAGAAATCTTGAGAAAAGATGGAGAATTGAGAAAGAAATCCACATTTGAAAAAACAAAACCACCAACTCCAGTTTCCATAGCAGCACAAGCTAGAAGATGACCCAGAGCCATAGGATCGCAGATCCAACGATCCATATTGCATGCACCAAACATTTATGGGTGACATTTAATGTCATTCACATTTGATTTCAAATAAATTTCTATTTAAATTATTTTCCTTTTTCTCTATCCTCATTTGAGGGTGCAAACGAATCCCAAATTAAATGAAATTTGGCACCTAGCCTATTTTGGAGATGAGAAATCCAAAATATGGCCTTAGTTTTCTCTTTTGAAGACTCTACCAATGTTATTTATTTATTTTAATTTAAATCATATTTTATCTTTCATGTCACATTAGAGACATCTAGAAGCCATCATTTAATGTGAAACTTCACCCTCAAGCAAATTAAAACATATGGAACACAAATTGGCCATTAATTGTATCCTTTGGAATTATTTTTATCATTATTTAATATTTTGGGCTTCCTCTCTCCTAATCTACACATGGATATTAAAGATAATCCAAATTACATGAAAACTCATTCAAAGACCATTTTCATTGTTCAGATTATGAATCTAATATTATTTTCCACTTTTGGGGTCATTAAATATTTTATTTCATATTTTGAGGAAAACTCACTTTTTCTTTTCAAAATAAAAGAGATAACATCATCCCAAAATTATGAAACTTGTTACTCAAGCCAAACCAAACCCAAGGAAAATGAATCTCAAGTTATCTTTAACCAATTAGTTTTCCTTTTATGAATTTTGGCACATTATCCATTATTACAAGTATTTTTCATATTAAATATAGTATTATTATTCATTCCTTTTTCTCTTCCTTGCTCCAAAAGGCTTACGAATGTTCTAGAACGAATTCATTTTATCATTATCTCACATAAGTGGTAAATTTGCATATTAGACCCTTATTAAAAACATTTACTGAGGTATTTGTGCAAAAACCATTTTATTTGTATAAATGGTGATCAAGTGTTCACCAAACCACTATTATTTCCACAAATTAGACATAAAATCCAAAAAGGATAGAAAGGAAAGGAAAAGCATGTAAAAAGTGTCAAAAAGAGAACATTCCCAAGATTTCAGTTCGTTAAAAATTAATACTGATAATGATAACTAGAAATATCAACATATCGACATACTTAATAATGAAACACACATGAGTAGTCTTGATATGAAATCAACATTAAACCACAAATAATAGGTTTGTCTATACTTTCAAATATGAAATTAGTGATTTTGGATGAATATATTTACAAAACTCTTTTAGGTTGAGAAGGAAGAATGGTGAATTTCAACCATAGAAATAAGATTACTCTTGAATATCATGTATGGGAATCCCTAATTAAATTTGAGAATTAATATGAGTATAGACCCATTTTTTCATATGAGGCATCTTTAGAATATTATTATTATTGACACAATTTTTTATAGCTCATCATATATAGTTCTTGTATTCATTCTTAAATTTGAAATTTTACTATGATGTTGGGTTTTTAATCCTACTTACCATCTTTATCTTGGAAATTTGTTAAGATATAGTTTATAGAATCATTTCATCTTTCCATACTATGGCATCATTATTAAACTAGTATTCTAGACTAGTGGTACTTTATACAGCCATAAATATTGGGCAAATGTCATACTTTTTTTATATTTAGGTAATAGAGTTTTAGTCCCTTCTTTCCCTTGAGGTATCCGGGTTCTAATCCCCCATATCCTTGGAGGATCGGAGTTTCAATCCCCTTTTGTCACTAGTTTTTATCATATTGTGTCTCGAATCTACAATAGATTGACTTAGTCTAACCTACATGCATATTTTATTATTGTTGTGATTAGTGGGCAAGATCTATTAGAGGATAATGTTGATCTCATAAATTTGGTTGCCTTATTATTTTTGTATATACCTTTGAACTATATCTTATTGAACTTAATAATGTATTATGTGCCCCCTTTTTTATTGGTAACATCCCACTTTCTTCTTACACATCTACAATGCTCAAGTTCTTTTATTTTGCTCATATTTAGTGTTTACTGACACATACCTCATTATCTACTTCTAGGTGTTGTTCCCAAAACACCCACGTGTAGGTGCTTAAGAGGACAACACACCATGAAAATCACTTAAAGGAGTTTGAAAATGAAGAAAGCTCAGGATCTATAGGTGTCCCTATGCATCTAATCTTGGATGAAATTAAAATGTAATTCTTTTTCATGCTACTATTAAGGTGAAGAACAAATGTATATTGAATGTCTTATAACCTTGTAAATAGTTATATCTCCACTTATTATTTATTATTTTCCTCTACAATATATAGAATTTAATAAATAAAAAATACCTCCTTTTCCTTCATATATTGTAGTATGTTGGATTTGGACTATTTTTGTGACGACCGCTTTTCATATTAATCATCTAGTTGGGGTTTAATTGGATGATTGCATGCTTAACTAGGTTGACCATTGTTTAAAGATTGGTTAATGATGGTTGTTTAGTCATGATTCTTTAAACCTAATGAGAAAATTCCAAATATGCTTTTTTCTAAATAATTAGGATTTGAAAATGGAAAATCGTAATCAACAATATTTAGGGTTTTGGTAGAGTATGAATACATTATTTGATAAGCATAGTGGCTCACTAAATGACTTTTAGTATTTTATTGACAACATTGATTTATTTGGAATCTGGATATGATTTGGAAAACTCAAATATAAGTGTTCTAAAAAAAATATCAACATTTTTCAATAATGTTCTGACCAGTTTTTCCGTTGAGTTTTCCCAGGAAAAACTCAGCCAAGCATGTATTCAGATTGAAATGTAGAAGTGTGGTATATGAATTTTATCTTTTATTGGTAGATCCAATTGACATGAAATTTTAAATGTTTCTTGGGAACTCTATTTTAGACATTCTATTAAATTTTCATAATTTTTAGGTGATCTTTGAATTTCTACAGAGTGATGGTCGAGTATCCCCTGGACAAACTCAGCCGACCATACATTCTAGATGAAAAGTAGCTATATAGTTGATTTTTATTTATTTATTGATAACTCAGATACGTCTGAAATTTTTACTAGAGCTTTGAAATGTTATTTCAGATAAATTCTAATTTTGATAATTTTTTAAAATGATATTTTCCCTATTCATTAGACAATTTATAGTAACATGTTTCATGATACCCAAACTTGTTGAAATAAAAGAAACTGTAAAGTTTGATCAATTTATAGTTGACCCAGGCATCTTAATTTATCTATATGTGTAACCTAGAACCCATAGAGCTCCCATATTTTGTGATTTATTCAAGAGAAAGAAAATCCTAGAGAGAGAGGAGACCTAGGATTTTGAGAATAGAAAGTATAAGAGATGTTTACCAAAGGTTTCACTAACTGATATATGATGAAATCAAACAATTTTAACTTCTTTGCATAACCTTTTAATGGTGAATGTTCTCCCACATATAAAGATTCCGTCCCTACTCTGGTTTGATTCAAAATGATATCAAATCTCCCTTTTCTCACTCTTCCTCTCCTAATGATATCAAATCTTCTCTTTTCTCACTCTTCCTCTCCTAATCTCCGTTTCTAAGGTTTCAGAGTTGAGAGGAGTAAGAAACAGATTCAGTTTCTAGAGTTTGATTGGATTTCTAGAAATTTAGAGTTTCACCTACGTTTTTAAGGTGCTCGTCGCCTTAGCTGAGTGTTTCTCTCCCTCTTAATCTATGTATTCATGTTGAAAGCAGTATTCTATTCGGATAAAATAATCATAATCCTTGCTTGTATCTATATGTGAGTGGCTAATGATTTGGAAAGATATTAGGGAATCAAATTGTACAGATTTTGATTATTTATCATCGAATTTAACTTGCTTAGTTCCTAATATATTGATTGATGTTCTATGAAAATTCTATGGATAGATGGCTATGCTATTTCATGTGAATATTTTCTAAAAATGAGCCCAATGTGTGATATGCTTGGGAATTGAATTGACATGTCTAGAATAATATTTGAATTTTATTGCAGTGTATTATACTAGCGTATAGTTGAATCTTACTAAAATTGAATATGATATATATATATATATATATATATATATATAATGTATATAAGCATCAATATGAGGGGGTCATATTCCTTGTTTAGAGTTTGTGTTGTGTGTTTGAATCAAATGAGTTAATTAATCAATGTATTCTTATGATTAGTGAATGAAATATGTGAAAATGGAAACTAAAGTTTCCATGTGTGTGAATAGCCCTAATGAACCCCTGTGAACCATGATGAGATTAAAAAATGATTTGATTCTTATGATGTGTTGAACTAAAGATGACTTCTTGATAACCCTAAAAGAGTAGTATTAAGATGAGCATGAGTGATAAGCTAGAACTTGTATATATAATGTTATAAATGTGATGAAATGCTGAAGTGTAGGTATTAATACTTCAATTGAAGATTATGAGTCTTAATAATATGATCTGATCTTAATGCATCTACTTTAGTATAAGTTATGGTATAATGAGTAGCTCTCACATGAATGTGGGTCCATTTATACAAACTATATAATAATGAATTGGGAAGGATGATTAGAGATTATGATGTAAGAATATGTAACCTAATCTATTCATTTAAGCTAAATCGAGTAGTATTATAATGGCCGAAATGATCCTTGTTAATTATAAGAATGGCATTCGACGTCAATGACATGGTACACTTATCTAAATATAAGAAACGATATGATCAAAAATATATTGAATGGTTGATTGCTTTTTTTTTCATAGGTTAAAAGTGTAAACACGATTGTCTAGTCAAAGATATTGGACTTTAAATGTATACCCGACTAGAAGAGACATCTACAACTCAATACGAAGTCTTTGCAATAGTGTCGGGTCGAACACAGGGACAAGGAGAATAACAAAATAAGAATGGGAGATCCTAACTTAGTTTAGCCAAACTGAATAAGTGAACTTAATGGTGTCCCAATCAAGGAACGAATTAAACTAATTTGAGCAGTAAATATAAGTTTAGAGAAAAATAAAGGAAAGAAATAAATATGAATCGTGCAACAAGAAAAAAAGAGACTTGGATCGGGTTACACCAATCAAACCATCAAAACCATGTAAAACCTTCACTCCTATATTATATATATATATTTACTCTATTTGTAAAGAATCATAAAAAATATTTGTTCCTTCCTTCTCTTGAGATCCAGACATATTTCCGATGGGTTCTCTCTCTCGATGTAAAAACTGAAAGATCAAAGGAAAATTGTAGACTATTGTTGAAGCATATCCTCGCTCTCATGACTCGTTACTATCATATACTCCAAATCTCATTGAAATCATTCTCTAGAACAATATTCATATCGAATGTCAAAAGAGGATAGCTAATCATCGAACGACACAATAAAACAAGAGTACAAGAACAAGACTTTTAAGAACATATACCATAAAATAGAAGAATGAACAGTTATAGGGTTGGGAGGGCCTGATTGCTACTCTCAACCCAAGTTATGAAGTCTACCCTCTCATAGCACCAGAAGGAAACATGTTACAACTTGGACCAATCTTGGTAAGAAGGGAAAGAGAAAAGGTGGCTCGTTGCCATGTCGAGAGGTCGATGGCCTTTGGACTTGGCTTTGATCTCGGCTGCAGTCTTTTGGCTCTTTATCTCCAAATCAGGGATCCTTTGTCTAGTGGCGGCTGCTTGGTATTTATAGGAATAGATGGAAAACATTAGATTGTCGAATGAAATTTGTAAAGTCACAATATTTAATGCATCGGGATCGTCGACCGGAGGTATGTCAACTGCGACTGTCGTCGACAAGGATGTCGACTGATACTGTGGCCTCGACTGAGTTTGTTGACTGGTAACTACTACTATTGCTTGGTCGGTGTAGATATTTAGTTGTCGAGAGTTTATTTTCCATTGAAACTATCGAATGATGTCGTCGACCAGCGGTTGTCAACTTAGGACTGTCAATTGGTGGTTGTCGAGCACTCCCTTGGTCTTCGACTACTTATCCTTATCGACTGGCTATGTAAATAGTTGTTGGTCGACGACCTTTCATATGATCTAGTGGTCGACATGCATTTGCATGGATTGCTACAAAGCTATCGAGCACGTATCAATGGCTGTTGTCGAGGATTCTTATTTGCATGCATCTCAATGGAAAGATCCTCGATTAAGAAAAGTCATGTAATTTTTAATTCTGCTCGCATTCATTCATTGATATCACTAAGAGTTGGAGTACGTGGTAACCGGCCATTAACCACCTAGCTAGAGAAAGCGTGGAGTCAGAAATGCGAATATGTAAAGATGCACAACTCTCAATAATCTTTATTTGGTACCACAACCTGCAATTTCCAGGATCTCACTACAATAACTCTCCTTTCTATTTCTTTTGACAACTTTCTAGTAATTATATTGTCATTCTTAATTGCAGTCAATGAATAGCATTTGACCATGCTAACAAAGTGGGATATTTTTTGAAACAATGCATACCGATGGGAAAATGAAATGGATATGTATCTATAGTTTCCAAGCAAATAACTCGGTCAAAGGTCTTTGTCAAAGTATGCAACTTCCCATCGCGGTCAGTTATACTAATGAGTTTCCAAGTCATCTGAATAATGTAAAAATGTTGGTTGATTTCCTTCAACCACCACGACCAATTCAATGGACACGAATAAATTGTGTTTTGCATTGTCTTTAAGTTAAAAATGCACTAATTAAGAAACTAAATTGGAAAAAGGACAGAAACTACAAAAGTCTAAGAATTAAACAATTAAAGACATATCATAGCTAATAAAGGTATAAAAGTTAAGGTATAAAACACATAGTAATATTGCACGAAGTTGATTGTTATCAATTATGCCAATCTTATAACTTGCTTGTCCTCAAACAAGACTCAAACTCAAAGATCCTAAAATAACATCCAAATTGGGTTGGGCAATAAAAACTAAGATTAGGAAAAATAGTTTCGAATCACAAGTTGTCCATGACATGTTAATTCAAAATGAACCTCCACCATACAAACCAACTTACTAATGTAAGATCCGAGAACTCTCAGACATGTTTAAGAGATTTCACTATAGTCCAACAAGATTCATAGGAGTGTAATCTATATATAAAAGAATTAAAGCACAATCACTTTAGAAATCAAGAAAATGATGAGTGTGAGTAATGAGTTGTCTTCAAAAACTCATATAAACCAATCAAGTACAACACACCTTCCATTTATTCATTTCCTAATGCAAAATTTAAACTGAAAAGGAAAAATACTCTAATGACTCGCGAGGTTCCCAATCTGTGTTAGGTTGGTCTATGTAACAAACAATGGTCTCTACAGTCCGAGTCAATTGGCTCAAAGCAGATAGATGATCTCTGCATACCGTACTCGAACCAACCCTGCTACTAGGAAAGTCTCATTAGTCTTCCAAGGGGTTCCTACAAGAATGTCTAGTGAATTTTAGATAACACTACTAGGCACGACATACCTGCATTTGTAAGCACAATCATACACCCTCTGGGCACCAACTTTAATTTTCCTAAAAAGGAAAAATAAATCACCCATGCTTTTATTTACTCTCAAGCTTTTAACACTGCATTCTAATTAATTCGACATGGGTGCTAGCTATTTTTGAAATTTTTCTCTTTTATAGAAAAGGAAATTATTTTTGAGTTTTTGGGGAGGGCAAGCCTCTTTTGTTTATTTCTATTTTTGACTCAATATATTGTGAGAAATCATGAAGACCATCATAGTGAACACTCCATCTTGATTAAACTCAAAACTTATCATCGCTAAATCATGTCTTAGTGAATATTTGTATACAGTTCAATGACCCTTAGAATATTGTCAAATCTGTGAAAACACTACTAAGAGTTTTGATCTTACACTTGTTCATACAATCATATACAAATGTGAAGTTCATCATTCATAACATGAAATAGACAACAAGTAATTTTAAACTATGGGTAGCAACACGTAATCTTAGAATTTATTGCCAAAATTATAAAAAGGAATCAAGGAGATGAATGAAGCTAAAGGTCAAGTAAATATAATGACGATGAGGTGATTTAACACAAGATGAGCACTAAACCTATTATTCATATCAACATAGCTACAATTCTAGAAACTAAAAATTACACAACAAACTCGTAAAAAATGTAAAATTCAGGGATAATGATTAGAGATAGAAGGGTAAACTACCCTACCACCCCAAGCTGAAATTTTTTCTCATTATAGAGAAATTTAAACTTTAGGATAGTAGGGGTGGCATGCTCTGCAATCATCTATCCCCCAAAGGAAAGGAGGTCTCCCAATGATAGAAAAACTTGGATCCTAGATCATGAGATTTGTGAGAAAAGGCATTTGTGTATGGCATATCAAGTCTACCATCTATGAGTAGAATGTAAAGAGCGGTGTATATTTCTAAGTCTGAAACATGACAATCAAATTCAAGGACTTTGTGACTTCATCTTCGTACCAATCTAGAAATGAACGCCTAAGCATAACATCCTAAAGATATCCTTCAAAGTAATAATCTTCATAGTCGGACCCTAGGATGTCAACACATGAAATGATGGAGGTAAGAGGTTTCTAGTCTGGAAAATAATTATGTTCTTCACTCTCTTTTTCAAAGCCTGATATTGGATCAGGTTTTGTATACCCAAGTTGAATTTGGGATGCCCAATCATCTTCTATAGGAGGGGCAATATCAGGTGAATCAACTTGTGAATCTTTCACCCCAAGCTTGTCACTGAGCAAGGGGGTAAAATGTTTTCATGAGTAGCAATCATGTTCTCATAGCCTATCAAAACTACATCCCCCATGTTGTCATCACCCTCCAAGGGGGTGAAGTGAAAGTATAAAATGGGAGGTCATAATCATCGTCAAATATGTAGAAATAATCATAGTCGTCATCATGTAAAGTGTTCCAACACAAAGTATATGGTTTGATAGTAATAAAATGACAATCCTCAACATGTGGAATGTCGCTCTGAGTTGGGATAGAAAACAAGTGGATTGATCAAGTGAGTCATCAAACTGATTTGTAGGGTGATACATGGCTTCTTGGCCATTCACGGGCATGTGAAAATATGCATCATCATCTTTCATATAAGGGTATTGTAAACCTTCCACTAGTAGTTGCATTATATCAAACGGGTGGAATGAAGAACTCTCCTGGATAGGGGATCTTCACTAAAAAAATCTGGTTGAGTCCAATGGAGGATCTGAGTAGGAAGGAAAAATGAGTTCCTAATTGGGACTGGTGTCTTGAACGTGATGATTGAAAATCATCATACATACAAACTGAGTGTGGATATGTTTTATGCATTGAGGGTGTATAAGAAAAGCTTTGTTCGCTGGCATATATGAGGCTTCTATTGTGGGCAGTAACTTGCGTTAATTTTTGGATCATGCGGTTTCGCCTTTAGAAAGGAACATAATCCAAATCTACATGATCTTGAAAATATGATGATATGTGTCTTCTCTTGCCTTGAAAATTGCTTGCATAGTATATTGGGTTGAAAACCCAACATGGAATGTCGGAGCAATAGAGTCAAGGGTAGGAAACGTCGAAGAAGAAGTTGGTAAGAGTTGGTGCATAGATGCTAAGTGAAGTGGTTGGCGCAAGGACGCCAACTGAAGTGCATGGTTCTCTATGATCTGTCAAAAGTCTGGAATGTGGAAAAGTCAAAGGTATAAGTGAACAAGGTGATCTGCCTTGTTGTGGCCAGATCCATGGCTGCAATCAAAGCAAAGAAAAGAAAAAGCAATATTTTTTACAAAGGTTAGAAAAACAAACTAAGAAAAAATAGTACTGCCGGAATGAATACTCGATAGAAAGAGCTCTACACTACCATAGTGGATCTTGGTAGGATTTTTTGCTTTTTTTGTTTTTTTATAGAGAAATAAATAACAAGTCTAAATAGAAAAATAATGAGATTTTTTATCAATTTAATTTTGAATGAGATATAAATAACAAGTCTAACGAAAAAAATGAGATTTTTTTGTTATTAATTATTTTTGAAGGAGATATAAATAACAAGTCTAACTAAAAAATTGAGAAATTTTTTTGTTATCAAATAAAAAAGAAAATCGTGCAATAAAGTCTATTGCAAAACTTAACGACACTGATTAAATCTAAGTAGACCCCAAATTCTTAGTGTTTGTCTGTTGCCTTGTCCTCGGAAGTGATGCCAAAAGTTAATTGCTCTTTTACATGGGTCAAAAGTATATACATGATTGTCCATTCAAAGATGTTGAACTTTAAATTTATACCCGACTAGAAGAGACGTCTGCAACTCAATACAAAGTATTTCTAGTAGTGGGAGATTGAACACAGGGACAAGGAAAACCGAATAAGAACGGAACATATTGGATTAGTTTAGTCAAATCCAATAATTGAATTTGATGATATCCCACTATGAAACGAATTAATATAATTTGAGCAGTAAATCTAAGTTTAGGAAAATCAAAGGAAAGAAATAAAAATGAATCCTTAAATAAGGATAAAAGAGACTTGGATTGGATTTCACCAATCAAACCATCCATATCCATATTAAACCTTCACTCTTAAATTATATATGTTCTTTAATCGTTTTGCAAGCAGTCATAAAAGATATTTGTTCCTTCCTTCTCTCGAGATCCAGTCTAAGGGGTACTCTCTCTCGAGGTAATAGCCAAAAGATCAAAGGAAAATTGTATGACTATTCTTTTATCAACTCCTTACTCTTTCCATACTCCAGATCTCGTTGAAATCATTCTCTCCAATAGTATTCATATCAAACGTCAGAAGAGGGTATCTAATTATCAATCGACGTAATGAAATAAGAGTAGAAGAACAAAACTTTTAAGAATATAAGGTATAAAATAGAAGAATGAACAATTACATGGTTGCGAGGGCCTAATGGCTACTCTCAACCCAAGTTATGGAGTCTAGTCTCTCATGAAACAAGAAGGAAATATGTTACAACTTTGACCAATCATGGTAGGAAGGGAAAAGAGAAAAGAAAGCTCGTTGTCATGTCGAGAGGTCGATGGCCTCTGGACATGGCTTTGATCTCGAATGCAGCCTTTTGACTCTTCATCTCCAAAATCCAGGATCCTTTCTCTAATGACAGCTGCTTGGTATTTATATAAATATATGAGAAACACTAGGTTGTCAAATGAAATTTGTAAAGTCATGACACTTAATGCAGTGGGACTATCAATTGGAACTGTCATCGACACGGACATCGACCGATGCCGTCGACGGGTGGCCGTTGACCGAGTTTGTCGATTGATAATTGCTGCTATTGCTTGAACAATGCAGATATTTAGTTGTCGAGGTGCTGACTTTCGATCGGAACTTTCAGATGATGTCATCGACTAGCGGTTGTCTACGGATGGCTGCCGACTTAGGACTGTCAACTGGTGGCTGTCGAGTACACCCTTAGTCCTCGACTACCTATCCTTGTCGACGGGCTGTGCAAATAGTTATTGGTCGATGGCCTTTTATATGCTTGGTGGTTGACATGTATTTGTATGGATTGATACAAAGCTATCGAACATGCATCGATGGCTGCTGTCGAGTCAGATTCTTACTTGCATGAATCTTAATGGAAAGATCTTCGATAGACAACTCATTAAGAAAAGTTCTGTAATTATCAATTGTGCTCACATTCATTCATTGATATCAAGAAGAGTAGGCATACGTGGTATCCGGACATTAACCACCTAGCCAGAGAAAGCGTGGGTTCCAAGATGCGAATATGTAAAAGTGCACAACTCCTGATAATCTTTATTTGGTACCGCAATTTACAATTTCCCAGATCTCACTACCGCAACGCAATAACTCTCCTTCTTTGTATTTCTTTTGATGAGTCCAATAATTATTTTGTCATTCTTAATTACAGTCAACGAATAGCATTTGACATGCTATCAAAGTGGGATATTTTCCAAAACAATGCATACCGATTGAAAAATCAGATGGAGATGCATCTATAGTTTCCAAGGAAATAACTCGGTCAAAGGACTTGGTCAGAGTATGCAACTTCCCATCGGAGTCAGTTTGAGTTTCCAGTCCATCTGAATAATGTAAAAATGTTTGTTTATTTTCTTCAACTACCACGATCAATCCAAGGGTCACAAATAAATTGTGTTTTGCAATTCCTGTAAGCCAAAAATGCACTAATTGAGAAACGAAATTGGAAAAAGGATAGAAATTACAAAAGACTATGAATTAAACAATTAAAGGCATAGCATGGCTAATAAAGGTACAAAAGTTAAGGTAAAATGCATAGTAATATTGCATGTATTTAGGTGTTATCAATGGTGATGACAAGTTAAAGATGAAACTAATGAAGATATTATGGTGAGGTCTTTAATCTTTTATTTAATCACATGTAGCTTAACCCAAATTGAATGAAATATACAAAAATTGGTCTTTGATGGATGTTATTGAGAAGAGAAGAATTGTATATCAAGTGCATTAAAAATGATTGGTTCTAATAATGTAATAAATATGAAATGAAAGAAGTTGAGACTAATGAATATACAATGAAGGGAAAAGATGAGAATTTGTAGATGAATCTAAGGACCAAACTCTAACTCTAAAATAATGAGTTAGATGATGCTAATGAATAACAATCTCAAGTGAAGGATTAAGGCATGCAAATAACTGCAGTTGAATTAAATTAAAAGATGAGGTTGAAGCATTTGAATTGATTTACAAGAATGTGTTCTTGGATTGTGATTGTTTGATAGAATACGTGTACTCAGAGAATGGACTATTTTGACAAACTTCAAATGATATGCAACATGTGTTTATGCATGTTTATGTATGAAATTTATTTTCATCTATTAAAATTGGATGGAATAAGTATATCTCGTATGATAAATCTATTCCAAGTAAGACAAATGATACAAGATATCTATATGCTTTTATTGTTTCTAGTTCTTATGTCTCTGTGAATATTTGTTGAAAATTGTGATATAGAATGAAATGATGAGAATATGTTGAGATTGAATTTAACATGAACTAAATTGTATGTGAGCAATAAGATTTGGTTTTGGTTTTATAGAGTTGAATGAGATTTGTGTTATCTTATTGTGATATCTATGACGTGACATTGGTTTGTGATAATTGTGAAGAAAGAAAAAGGAAAAAAATTACGTGCAATTTTTGTCTATTGTTTTAATTGCCTTTTTTGAGAATTTGTTGTTTTGTTCATAATCAGGGTTTAGGTTTTGGGATTTCCCTCTAGTGGTTGGCATTAGTGCTGATCAAAATAGAGGTCCCAACAATTTTGTTCCTCTACTTTGTGACAAGTGGATCCCCTCTTGGGTCCCACTCTTTACAAGCACTATTACATAGAAACACCTTTTATTTTCATTGTGCATATTCTTTTTATGTTCCATTGGTGTGGTTAGGGATTATTCATCTAGGAGGAAAGTGGTAGGGAATGTTGGACATCCAAGCTTTTTGAGGGTGGCCAAGGTTTACCCTCATTTTGTGTTTTTTGTCTTCTTTTCATGAGGTGTAGGAACATGAACTAGTTAAGGAAAAATGGATCAAGATAAGGGTCATTAGTGTGGTTTCTAATAAAAAATTTCTTGCATGAGGGTTACTTCGACAATCTCATCAATTAGTTACAAACCACATGAATTAACCAATACAACAACCATATTTCTATCATGAAATCCAAAAAACCCTAAGCATGAAAAAGGTGTTTCACATTTATGAAGTCAAAAATTAAGGGAATTCATAAATAGATCATGAGATTGACAAGCATTTGTGAAATGTCAAAAAGTTTCATTTCAAAACCTAGAGATGTTTGAAAATATACACGAAGGCAAGTATTTTCAAGTTTGGGTAGAATTGGCCATAATGGTTCACATATTCACTCAAGATCTACACTTCTAAGAAATAAATAGCATGAAATAAATCCAAACTAAGAACACATAAGAAATTACTAAATTCTACATGTAATGCAATGTGATTGATGGCATGGAATGTAAAAGAAAAAAGTTGAAAATAACACAAAAATGCAAGACCACAATCCATATGCTAGGCATTATGAAAAACTATAAGAACCTAATCAAGATAGAGATGGTAAAAAAGAAAAAAAAATCATCATTGTCTAAATTAGGGTGAGATAGATGTAATATGTCTCAAATGAGAGAAAAGGGTGCACACTGCCCCAAGCTTTTGAATCATGTTGTCCTCAATACAAAACAAAACCTTAGGAGTGATAGGGTGCTATCACTATTATGGTGGTGGTCAATCTGATAGTCTTCCTTTGGGTTCCGATAATGGTAATAATTTCCCTAGTGATTTGTTGTTGGAGGTGGTATGTCAATAATTACCTCTTCACAGCTTCCTAGAAATCATCTCCCCATTGGGGGTTTCTTAGTAATGTGCATGCGTTAAATGGTACATGTGGTTGATTTGATGATGCATCTACTACTAATCTAACCACATATGTTGTTGATCCAGGTGAATCCCCTTTAACTATTCTTGAATAGTGGGCATATCATAGGCATATGTATGAGGTTGATGCACTTCAATTGCTTCTCATTTTCTTCTTGTGCAGTGGGATTGTTGTCGTGCGTGTTGTTGTTACTTTTTTAGCACATTTGTCTCAACTTCCCCCTCAGGTTGATCCATTGGTGGTTCCATGTAGCCATATTTGGGATTCTTACACTGACAAAACATCTCCATTAGATCTTCTATTGGCCCTATCTCATTAACCAACACATTGGTGAGATAGGACAGATCCACACCGACACTAGGGTACGTTGGATGTATGCTATATATGATCTTATCATTCTCTAGGGAGATCATATTGGAGCGAGCAAGATCATTCAAATCCACATACTTTGTTTCTTTCACTTTAGTGAGACCCTCTAGATCATATCCTAGGGCAAATGTAATAGTAGTTATTGTCCCTCCCATAATTAATGTATTTTTCTTTTTGAAGGGATTGTCTCAAAATGATCAATCATTATTGTCCTAAGTTTACATAATCATCCCTTACGACAACATCCACTAAAAAGAGGTTTTTTTGAGACAAGCATTCCTACTTCTCATACCATTCAAATTGTGGAACTTTTTTAATGTATCTTACAATGGGGTTAAGCATACCAATCATCTTGGACTTTCACGTTGTAAGGTCTCTTGACCAATAAATCTCTTCCAAGAAGCTGAATAGTTGAACCTTGCATTCTTGTCTATGCACCCATTTTATATATTTGTTCAATCTTAGGTGTTGATGCGAAGAGTCAATTAAGGTGGGAGGTTGTGAACACACGTATAGAGAAAACAATATGAATCCAATTGAATCCTCACCTTAGTAATTTATATTCTCTAGGGAGTTGAAGAACTCATGTGTGTTCTCCACATAGGTTTCTTAAACTTCAATTAGAGATTTTTGTACACCATATTGATGCATGAAGTGTTTGAAGTAGGAATTGATTCCTAGTGCTCACATGGTAGACATACATGCATACCTTATAAGAATCACTTCCCTAGTCAAGCACTCAGGATGAAGTGTCCTCACAACAATTGTTCTTATTGATCCTCTCACAAAAGTAACCCCTTAAGGATGCTTCCTCAATTATTTCATCCTATATGCCTCTAATATCAAAGTCACATCCACTAACTCCTATTCCATCTCCTCTTTTTTAGTGCCGTCTCCTTCATCCTGTTCATAAGTGTCTGACCTCAAGATTGTGTCCAAGTTGAGGGGCACCATCTCAGTTGGTTGGTCTTACTCTTCTACTTCTATCAGTATCCTTATTCTTGTTGGTTGTTTTTGTAGTTTAGGCATTTTAGAGGAAGTAGAGTGTCAGGCTAGAGTAGGCTATGGTGGTGCACGTGATGATGATGAAGCTACAACTATTTTTGCACTCCTAGGCCTATCCTAAGCCTTCATGTCGATCGAGTCAAAAATATAAGCCAAATTAGTTTTTAAATCTTCTTCCTCCTCTTCATGGTGGTTGTAGTTAGGATCCTATGTGTGGTCGATAGAGGAAGAGTGGAGGTGAGAGTTGTTCATTGTAGCATAGTAGATATAGGAGTTGGATACAAAATTTAAGGGATATGGAGTAGGCATGTGGGATGGTGGAGGGACCTCTGGTGTGGGGTTCAGTGTTGATGAAGGATTTGATAGCATCCTTAATTTCCTCCTTCACATAGTAGGTGGACCCTTCAAGGAAGAGGGGGGTGCTAGGGATTTTGCATGTGTAGGCTGATTAGGACTATAAATGGATAATGGAGTTGGTAATGGAGTTGAAGAGGAATTGAAGGTTAAGGAAGGCTCTCTGGAGGTTGAGGAACCTTGATTGAATCTTAGAGACAAAGGATCAAAGGTTGGGAGGGGCTTGTAGGTCATTGACAGTCACTTGGAGCATGGATCATCCATTCTGTATGGGTGAATGATGGGTGGTTGTGGTGATGTCCTCAAATTTCCAAACTAAAGTGAGGTGGGCTTGGCCTAGCAAGGCTATTTTGGCCAGAACAACCATGGTGGATATATGCCAGCCTGATATTTTTGGATAGAATGAATGTGTCAGTAGGCACTCTCTCTAAATATTAATCCCTTTTCTTCCTAAACACCTCAAAACAAAAAATCTATCAAATAAAAATTGTGTATTTGTGTTTACAAAATTTATAGAACAAAAAGTGTGATAAAAATTGGGTTTCAGAGACAAAGTTCTCGTACTGGTCTAGATTGCCTCCCATTAAATCTAAGTTTATTTCCTTCAATCATGATTTATGTTACTTTGGTAATTCATCCATTTGAGAATTTGTAGGTATCACTTCCATAATAGTCCTCCGTTTAATTTGCATTCAATAATAATTCCTCTTCACAAGGTATCTCCCCAGTCAACATCATAGTACCAAAACTTTGGTTGGCCTTGTAGGGACCAATCGAAACAACTGACTTCAATTTTTGACCATTGACCACATATTCTTTGGAACCTTCCTTCTCTTTACAACTTTTCTATATGGGTATACATGTTTCACTTGATACTTTCCTTCCCATCTTGATCTCAGCTTCTTAGGAAATAATTTTGTTTAGGAATTGTACATACAAAATCAATGAATAGGCTCAAATATCATCTTCCTTATCTACTTGTCATGCAAGAAAATTAATTCTTTCGTAACATTCTTAAACATCTAATAGGATTCATGACTCAATTCCTCTAACCATTTGAAACTTTCTCCTAAAAGTTGTTGTGTCCACATTCATGTCCATGCTTTAAATGCCCAAAGATCCTTATGGTGTAATTCCACTAGCAAGTACAACATTTTCCATAGAAGACCTTGATAAAAGTAGTGCCAATCAGGGATCTGAATGTAGCTCTATATGCCAATAAAACTTCATTGAGGGGTAGCTACACGCTGGTTCATCCCATGTTTTTCCAACAAACCTTCAAAGTTTTGATGTGTGAAATGGATACTACCATCACTTATCATATCTCTTGGCACTTTGAACTGGATGAAGATATTTCATTTGACAAATTCACAATCTACCTTGTGGACATTTGTCCTTATGTCCAAAAGCACAACCCATTTCGATACAAAATTGACAGATGCCAAGATGTCCAACCCATAAGAGGTAGGAAATGGGGCCACTAAGTTAATGCCCCACACATTTAATACCTCCACTACTATAATAGGGGATAGAGGCATCATGCCTCTCCTTGAGATTTATCCCACTCTTTTACACTTCAACCAAGCTTTACAATATTCATGAGAATATTTAAAAAGAATTAGTGTAAAGAAACCACATTGAAGGACTTTTTCATTAATTCTCATCCCTCCTAAGTGATCACCACATGTATTGGAGTGGCACATGAAAACTATATCTCACTGCTCATGTGTGGAAATACAACGTCTAATTAGTTTGTTTGGACAATAGTTGAAGAGGTGTGGGTCTTCCCTCACATAGTTTTTCATGATGGAAAATGACCTCTTCCTTTCTTCCCTTGACCTTTTACTAGACACTCTTCCACTATAGAAGAAATTATTAATGTCTTTATGGATTTTGAAATGAGTCAATTAGCATGAGTTTCTCTAAAGTCATTCTTTTGTTCATTTTGTTCACTTCTTGATTAATCCAATTAGCATGAATTGCTCCTAAGGCATTCTTTTGTTGGTTTTTTTTGCTTGTTCATAAAGTCCTCAATGATTGAAAGGTTTTTTACTACAAAATTTGCAATTACCTTCTTATAAACAATGTCCAAATCAAACTCTTGGAGCAAAACAATCCATCTTATCAACCCTGGTTTGGAATCATTTTTGACAGAATATATTTAAGGGAAACATGATCACTGTAGACAATGACCTTGTTTTGAAGAACATATGAGATAACTATGTAGTAGTGTAGGTTCTTTGAGCTTCCTATAGAGTCTCACTTGCATAATAAATTGCATGGATATCTAGCCAACCATATTCCCAAGCACAACCATTATTTCCACATCGGATGCATCAAGCATGATCTCAAAAGACCTAGAGAAGTCATGAAATTTCATAATAGGATCATGAACTAACTTTTAATTCAAGTGATTGAAAGCTTCAATACATTTATCATCAAGGTGGAAATCAACATATTTCTTAAGGAAACGACATAGTGACCTTGTTATCTTTCTAAAATCAACCTACATGACCCCAAGAATGAGCATAAATGTTTTAGGGTGAAATGATTGGTCAAGTTAAAAATAAGACAACTATAAACTTCAATCTTGGTTTTTGATACTCGATGTCCAAGTATGATACCCTTAGGAACCATGAAGTGACTTTTCTCCCAAGAAATCACTAAGCACACTTTTACACATCTCTTAAGAAAATGAATGACCTGTGTCAGGAAATTCTCAAAGGAATTTACGAAAACTAAAATATCTCATTCATATAAACTTCAAGGGAAGAGTCAAGCATATCGAGGAAGATATACATCACATATATCTGAAATGAATATGAAACATTGCAAAGGCCAAATATCATCCTCCTGTATGAAAATGTCCCTATTGGACATGTAAATGTGGTTTTTATTGGTCAGCTGGAAGGACTGCCACTTAGAGGTATCCAGAACAACCATCATAAAAACAATAGAAACCTTGTCCGACCAGTCTTACCAGAATATGATCAATTAAGGGCAACAGGAAATAGTCTTTCTTAGTTCTTGCATTCAGTTTTCTATAGTTCACCATCCTCATTTATTGTAATCATCATCCCACCCTTTTTAGGCACAACCTGTCAAAGATAGGATATATGATGTTTACATCAAGGAGTTTCACTACCTATTGAATAACAACCTCTTTTAGCTTAGGGGTTCAATCTTTTTTGCATTTATACTTTGATGGGAAGTATTTTATGTAAATAATGTTTACAAAAAATATGGATTAACAAATTTTGAATAAGAAATGAACCACCAATGGCATCAACATTCTTCTCCAAATTAGAATAAGAGAATTTTCTCAGTTTAAAGGAAATAAAGAAGAAATGATCACCGAGAGGGTGTCACCTAAACCAAGAAACTCATAATTTAGTCCTTCAAAAAGAGCTTCATCTCTAAAAGTGGGGGATCCTATGTAGATGTTTTTAAGGGTCTCACTACCAAAAAAGCTAAATCTTCACTTGAAGCCACTATAACTATTTTCTTGACTTCTTCAATGCATTATTCACAAAATTCAATGATGGGTCCAAGTTCCCTACCTTTGGTGATTGTTTTAATCCAACAAGGTAAATATTCTTCCACAATTCCATTAAAGCATTTAAGAAAATAATAGTCCTCATTGGTAGAACCAATGATCTCAAATTTGGCAAAAGATTTGAAAGTAACCAGATCTAATCATCATGAGCATGAAGGTCACAAACATATTAACAATCCTCACATGAATATCAACATTAAATCTAGCTAGGAATTTCTTATAAATATTAAAAGCATCTTTCTACTATCTTTCTCCAAGTCTAGATGATAAAGTCAGCTAGAAAAATGGAAGAATTTTCATCATCAATCTCAGTAACACATAATCTTCTCTTCCTCTTAGAACCTTCATAGATCTATCTACTAAATCAAGAGTGCAATTTGTTGGATCTGGCAGATCAAGAGTGCAATTTGTTGGATCTGGTGGTTCCAAACCAAGCTCAATGTGCATATGATATGACACAATGTTCACACTTGACCCTAAGTTCAATAGGCCTTGCTAAATGTGATGTCCAACAATATTTCAAGGTATAATAAGGGGATTCATTATCCTATCTTTTCTTTTGGAACTACATGTTCTAGAATCAAGCTCACTTGTACAATGAGCTTCACCTTTTGGGGCATCCTCCCTATAAATTGTCTCGTATATGTTCACTTGAAAAATTTGTATATAATGGTATCTTCTTTACCACATCCATGAGAAATATATTATGTACTTGCATGAACGTTTCAAGTCTATCCTCAATATGGTTTTTCTTCTTCTTGGAGCAAGTTGCCTCCTCTAAGGCATCATTGAAAAGGGGTTCTTCCACAATATGACCACCTCATGGAATTGTATCATTTATTTGTAATGAATAAATAGTAAATCACTACCAAAAAGATGGTCTTTAACTATGATTTTTCTAATAACATATAATTTCTATGTAGTTAAATTCCTTGTTAGCTACAAATTTTAAAAGTATAAATAAAATAAGTATAGTTAACTCAATTCATAAGACATAGCTACACTTATCCTCTCCATGTCTTAAAGGTAATAACTAAATATAACTAAATGAGAACTTTTCTAGATAAAACAAAACTTCATATTTATTCATTGAAATTTTTGTCCGCCCCACTTTCTAATCCTCTTGTGCGCGATATTTCCCACACAGTGAAAAATGCATACACCGACTCCCAATTGCCCGTGATTTTCCCACTCCCCCATGCTTAATCCCTCCACGTTCTAAGGATCGATCACCATCATTCCACCCCAAGAAGGTTTCCTTCTCCCGCAATCCCTGGATCGCACATCTTTCGGTTCGTTTACCTGCATCTGTTCTGTGTCGTCGCTGCCAAGCATTGTCTGAGGGTCACCGGATCAGTACTTCTCTTCAACACTTCCACCCAATAGCATAAGGGAATTACATCTCTTCAGCGTCGCTACCCAGCAGCTCGAGGGCACGGTCACTCCAGCGTTGCCACCCAACAACAGAGCACCCATATGTCCATGTTAGTCTTTACCTATAGGGCATGTTTGTTTAGTTGTATTTATCCATGTTGGATTGTATATTACTCTCCACAAAATGAGGTTCTGGTGGACCATTGCTGATGCTAAGAAGTAGATTTTAGGGAATGGAAGGATGCACACAAAAGGGCAAGATGGAAAGAAGGTAGGAGAAGTAGCAGAATGCTCCATACAATGATGCTGATGTCAATCAACAATTTGCACAAACAATAATCTAAAATGGTGTTGGTGTAGCAAACCTCAGCACAATGGTTATTAATATCACCTCCAACCTTCCATCCTCTTCCTTATTTCCCCACCACTTCATCCAACCCTTGTTGCTTCCTAGCAGCAAAATCAACAAATTCATCAGTTTTTGTAGCTATGCAACAACATGGAGGAATGAAGGACAAAATGGGAGGGAAGGGGTGTCTGGTGGAGAAGAATCAAGTAGGGAGGGAGGATGGTAATAGTGATGTCTTCGGTGAGGCTTTTGTTAAAACTAAATGGACATAATAGGTTTATGTAATTTGATATATTCCTGCATAGGTTGTGGTTTGTTAAACCAACAATTTAATCAAATATTATTCTAATATTGCCTCAGTTTTCTATATTGCCTAACAGGGGGCATCTACGATCATATACATATAAGATTTAGAGTCTACTACATAATAACAATAAAACATTATTGTATCCAGTATTATTTTCCCATCTTTCCTCCTTCATACTCCATGAAATGGATCCATACATCAAGAGAACTACTCAAACTATTTTCATACAGAAACCTTTTTCTTAAACAAACTCATAAGAATAGAGGGACAAAGTAGTAAAACTAAGTGTACATTTTAAAGAAATAATTGTGATTCAATGCCTATCAATAGCATTTAATAATTTATAGAAATTCTCATCATACCTTCCAAATCATATCTTAGTCAATGTCCTGATAGGAAGCATTTGTGTGTGGGGGGAGGGGTGGGGGTGGAGGGTGAGGGATAGTGCATAGTTTTAGAAATTAGAATGAGCAGAATACATTGTCATAATAAAAAAACATACTAAGAGATCGTTCAATCACCAATGAAATGGCCTCATAATAGACCTCATTGATATGTACGCTTTATGTTTTGTATTTACTTAATGTTTTAGACTTGTCTTCATCTTTGATCTATTCTTTTTACTGGAGAAACAATAGTTCTTTTGAGTCAATGTGTCATGGTCTTACTTTTAGAAAGTTTCACAGTACTTCTGCGATGAATCTTTTCCTACGAGGTCTGTTTGTATGATTAACATTATTAAGACACTCATTGTACTGATGGTCTTCCCCCTGTGTTCTTCTTAAAAATGCTAGCATCTAACTAGAATAAATGCAAAAGTTGACTGTCTGGTTATAATGGTTCAATTAAACTAAATCAAAACCTCATGTTGAAGGATAATTGATTGATAATTTATAATATGAATAACCCCTCTTTGAGAATGATTAACATATTCCCTACCAATAGCGGACCTAATCTATAAAGAGTTTGTGTCTTATGTTGATCTTGGCATATTTTTGAGCTGGAATTAGGTCCAGGTACACCTATATTAACTGGTCATGCCATGTTACCATCAAGGCTAAATCCTTAATATGATTCCAATTTTCTCAAGGTACACCTATATCTCAAGTAACAACTTCAAAGAGCAGGAGTTCTATTCAACTGAAACTATAGAAAAATGGCTCATTTTGTAATGAAATAAAGACTAGGACAAAACATATATCATACTAATCCCTATATAACATCAATGATCATCACAACATAGTAGGCACTAGGCAGGCTTATCTTGGAGAAATAATTTTGCAAGTGTACACTAAAGCTGGTGAACTAAATTCATGTATGGTTGACCATTCTATACTACTAACTAGAAATTTAACTTTAAAAAATGTTTTTTTTTTCCCTCAACTTGATTCCAATACTCCTTTCAGTTGGATTTCTATGTGTTTAGAATGGTACACCATGACCTTTCACCCTTGTTTAGTGTTTACATACTTGATCTATGGGATTTCTCATTTACAAAACAAGAGACTGAATATGGAGGACTATTTTTCCTCACAACTGCAGGATAAATAGGGGATCAACCATGCTTTTCTAGGTGACAACTAACTTGGTCATATAAATATCCATGGTTTATCCAATAAGATTTCATTCTATGCCCTCTGTGACTTTATATACACATAGGTATAACTTCATAGTGCTTGATTGCTGGTTGTAAGTCCTACAAATACCAATTTTCATATATGTGATCCTTCTCTTGGGGAAAAGATTGTCACCATAATATGTTTCACCCTGATCAATTATCCCTTTGATAATTTGGAAAGCTATAAACTAGTAATATTAACATGCGATACCATACATCTAACCTAACCAAGTAGGTTATGTAGTAGTTTTATAATCTTTTGCTTCCTTTTACACACTTCATCTAGTCATCAACAAAAAGGACTTCCCATTCTGAACTAGATTTTGTATAAAGAGAACCTTTAGTGCAATGTTTACTATTGTATGTTAAAGCTTATATTTATATGATACCTTCAGAGAAACTAGCAATATACAGGGAGTCCCATTTAATAACCAATTCAGGAATAATAATCAAGATGGATGTACGAGATTTCGATTCGATGTCATTAATAAACAAGTTGAAGTATCCATAATGGATTAATTGTGGTGTAGATTAGTCCCTCAAATAAATTTGTTCAAGTTTTCAATTATTCAAGTCCATTAATAGCATGTCATGGGTTTCCATGGTGCATGTTCAAATATATATGTTTCTCTACTGAGGTATGTCTACATTACAAATTAGGAGACATGAACACAACATGAAGATTAGATGAAAAATGAGCTCATCATCAATTAAAGATAATTAATTTTTAAACAATACCACCACACTGATGCAAAACATAGTAGTGGCAAGTGCATTCGCTAATTGAGAGGGGAAAATACTAAAAATTATGCAAGAAAGACTATATTGATAGTGGCAGGGAAAGAATGGTTGTTTTTTCCTTTCCAAATGATGAAGATGTAGAGGACAATTTTGTGAGTTTGAGGTCCACATAAACCCCAACAAGGATTCATGTTTCCAACAAAACTCAGAGCAAGGCTTATATGGATATAAGTACACCACAGAAAAAATCAAGAAACCAGTAGACAAACCTCAAGTTGTTCCAACTATATAGACTTCACTTTAAAGGAGACTCCATTATTTGAAGAATAGAGATGCAAAATATGGCATTGGTTTCCTAACTGCACATTTGTCACTAGGGGTTCCATGCAAAGTAGTGTTCATGGCATGTAGTAGTTTGTGGAAGTGGCAGAATGAAGTGGGGTCTATTTCGAGTATGTAAAACTGGATCCAGATTGATCATTTCACAAAGGTTTTTCACTAGATTTAGACATTCAATTGAAATGACCAAAAAGGCTAGATAACTATACATGAATCTGTCTATTAAGGTTAAATGATTTGGAGTGTAGGCCATACATCATAGCATTACCAAGGAGGAGTGACTCTATAAGACCAAGAATGATGTATATGCATGAACCCTTTTCCCAATGAATAGAGAATGTAAGTAAATCACAGATACATTGCCCAGGTTCTACGCATAGGCTCAAAGAACTGTACAAGTCACTAGTATAGGTGGAGCTACCTATCTCTTCAGCCAACTTTGAATCTTCAAGAAGAGCAATCTTTCATATAACTTCCCAATGTAACCGCCTGATATCAAGAAGAACTAAATAAGCCTAAACAACTTTGTAACATAGAGAATCCAAGGTAAATCATTATGATGGCTCGAGAGACATAGCTAAAAGAAAAACACTAAAAACAACCTTTTAAAACTAAATAATGGCCCCTGCAAACTCAGGTCACAACCACAAAAAAGGCAGCATCATGAACACTAGAAGTAATAAAATCAAAACCCAGCATGTGAGAGAAAAGAGACAAAAAATGAGCACTAGAGTAACAAAATCAGAACCCAATATGTATATAACTAAAAAAGAAGACCAGTTCATGATTTTGATTTATTTAAATTCTCATAATAGATCCATCTAAAATTTCTCCAATGTTCGTCATAAATGTGTTTTTGAAATTCCTTTTTCAAAAAACCCGAAGTAACTCTTTTTATTTATATATACATATAGTTCATAATTCACTAGGTTATTTACATGACTCATATACTAAACCACCAATTCATAAAGCATTTCATACTTTTAGGTTTACGTCCATGCCAGACAACCACAACTTATATCAAAATAAATTCAAGGACAAGGTGTTTCAACCCATCTTTGGAGGAGTCTAGTCTAAGGTATTTCATTACTTCTAATTAGGAGGCCAACCACTTATAGACACAAATATGGGCCCCATGATGTTTGAACTTCCCTTCCTCTACAAGGTCCTTTCCATTCATGAGATGACTCTTCACATAATAGACTACCACTCCCCTAAAAGAGATGAGTCTCTACATAACCATTAAGCTCAGGTTTTTCATGTACTTGTATAACAACCTATATGTATCTGGTATACATGCATGGCTTATGTTCTTGCATGCTAACTCAATTGTATTATGTACAAACACTCACTTTTGCCCTATGTAATCTCCTACATGAAAATTCATTGGCACATATAATTTATGGCTCGGTTTGGTTGCCAAACTTAGTGGGGTTTTCATATTCCCAACTTACATGAAATATACAATGCTTCAGGGCCATGAATGAAAAGTTACCAACACTATACATGAAATTCATAGTGTTTTATATGGCTTACATGTAGAGAGGCAATTATGCCGAATGAAAGGAGGAAGCAACAAGACTTCATTGATGATATTATTTGTCTCTTTTATAGGAAGAAAAAGGGGATGAATTGATTAATATTGTACATCATGATAACATGCGCTACTGGGTATATTTGAACCTAAGAGAAGATCCATCCCCATATGTAAAATTAGTGATTGACTGCTGGTTCATCTAGAAGAGCAGGAACAAGAAGATTTTTGAGCATTTACAAGTGCTAGTGGTCCATCAAGTAAATTTTATCTGCAAAAAATGTGAACCTTATCATCCTAGTCCAACAAGACAAAACTATTTTGATATTTATTGCCAATACGTCATAGATAAATAGATATATACATGGCTTGTCAAAGTATTATGTAGTATATAATGTATAATATGATCAGTATTATACTTTATTGATTTTCTACTTATTTATATATTTAATTTTTCATGTGTTTAATTATGTATACTTGTTTACCTTCTTTATTATTAATATTTTTAAATCTTTTTGCTTGATTAATAATTTCTACATATTATATATTTATTTTATTGATGTGTTTACTTACATTTATGTAGGGAACTATGATCGACAAAAGCTGGATTATTGAGGAAGACAAGATAGTACAAAGTACTTAACTGGGGTGGTCAAATTCATAGAGGACGCTTTCGAAAAATGTAGTAGGAATGAGACTATCTTATGCCCTTATAAAAAGTGTCTATATACACAAAGATAGAACCGTAAAGTGACAATCGAGCACCTAATATGGAATGGTTTTTTCAATAGAACACTGATTGGATTTTTCATAGTGAGACTTCTACTAATGCCATGGAAGATTCTTCTATGCAAGACAACATGTCGTTTGATGATATGAGAGACATGTTGCACGATGCATATGGAGTCCAAAATTTTCGAGAAACAATGGATAGTGACGACAATGATGTATTTTTATTTATTGATGATGAAGAAGATGAGCAATTCTACAAATTGTTAGAGATTGTTGCACAAGAGTTGTATCTTGGAAATAAGAAGTATTCAAAGTTGTATATCATTGTGAGGTTGTTCCATATAAAATGTAGCAATCATTGGAGCAATAAATCATTTATTGAGCTGCTTGAACTTTTAAAGGATTTACTTCTTGAGGGTGACACATTGCCTAGCTCTTACTATGAAGTAAGAAAAATAATTAGGGACCCCTGTCTTGACTATGAGAAAATTGATGCCTGTATAAATGATTGCATTTTGTATTGCAAGGAGTTTGCAGATAATACTTCATGCCCAGGTTGTAATGCTTCTAGATATAAAGAAATTGAAAGTGATGTAGAATGTGGACAAAGTACGGGAATTAAAAAGAAAAGAGTTCCTTGTAATGTTATGCACTACTTTCCCTTGACTCCTAGGTTGAAGAGATTGTTTATGTCCTCGAGTCTTACCACTAATGTGGTGGCATGATGAAAGTCGCACCAAGGACAGATTTTTAAGACATCCATCAGATTCACCTGCATGGAAGACATTTGATAACATGCATGCTGATTTTACATCTGACTCTCGTAATATGCATCTCGGTTTAGCATCTAACAGATTTAATCCCTTTGGCATGATGAGTCAATCATTTAATATTTGTCTAGTCATATTGATTATGTACAATTTTCCACCATGGTCATGCATGAAAACACCTAATTTTATCCTTTGGATGATTATTCTTGATCCAACTCAACCAGGAATGAAGATAGATATCTACTTACAACCTCAGATTGAAGAGTTGAAAGAACTATGGGAAGTTAGTGTTGATACCTACGATGCTGATCGTAAAGATGTATTCAAATTGTGTGCTACCTTACTATGGACGATAAATGACTTCCCTGCCTACAATTATTTATCTGGTTGGAAAACTAGTGGGTATGATGCATGGCCTGTTTGAAATAAGGACATGTGGTCTTTTAGACTACCACATAGTAGGAAACAATGTTTCATGGGCCACGTGAGGTTCCTTCTAATGGATCATAAATTATGTAGGGATATGTCCTCATTTAATGGAAAAGAAGAATTAAGAACTGCTCCAAAGATGTTGTTTAGAAATCAAGTTTAAGTTCAAACTAGAAATGTAGACAATATGCCTTACAATTGGAAAAAATAAAGCATTTTCTTTGAGTTGACGTATTGGAAGTACAACCTTATTCATCATAATCTTGATGTATTACATATTGAAAAGAATGTATGTGAGAGTTTGATTCACACGTTACTTGGGATGGATAAGTCAAAGGATAATGAAAAATGTTGTTATACCTTTTAGAGATGGGAATAAGACCTATACTGCACATTACCAAGAATGGAAGTAAGAATATTATTCCACCTTCTTGTTTTACTTTGAAAAAGGAGGAAAAGGAATTATTCTGTAAGTTTTTGAAGTCTATATGGGTTCCAGATGGTTATTCCTCTAATATCTAATGAAATGCATGCATCAAAGAAAGAAAATTGTTGGCATTAAAGAGTCACGACTACCATATATTAATGCAACAATTTCTACCATTGGCTTTACGGGTAGCATTGCCGAGCAAGAATGTTATAACTATGATAACTAAGTTGTCTAGATTTTTCAAAGACATATGCTCAAAAGAGATAAATCTGTATGCTATTGAGAAGATAGAATCTAGAATTGCAGTCACTTTGTGTAACATGGAGAAGATTTTCCCACCCTCATTTTTGACATAATGGAGCACGTGGTTATTCATCTTCCATGAGAAGCTAAGATAGCTGGACCACCATTTTATCGTTGGATGTATCCAGTGGAAAGGTAGTATGTGTTTACTATTTGTTTCACTAAACTTTTATCAAATGTATTTTTTTATTTAAAAAAAATTCTATTTATCATTATAGATACTTGAAAACTTTGAAAGAATATGTGAGGAATAAAGCTGCTCCAGAAGCTTCCATAGTAGAATGTTACCTGGCATATGAATGTTTAACATTTTGTTCAAGGTATATCTCCAGGGTAGAGACAAGGTTCACAAAATTGGCTAGAAATGATGTTGAAGATGATGATTTTGTTACTGATGATGAGTGGTCTATATTTTAACACAAAGGACGTCGAATAGGAAAGAATATTCCTGTTTCTCTTGAAGATGCAATGCTGAAAACTACACATCAATATATTTTATCCAATTGTGTTGCAGTTGAATCATTCATTGAGTGAGTTCATTAGATTATTAAGAAATATGCATGCTCACCGTTAGATGTATGTATACATGACTTATGTACCTGTTAGCAGGGAGCACATTCCCCACCTAAATAAAATGAATCCACGTGCAAGATAGTGGGAAATCAATAATATTTATTCGAACACTTTTAGTGATTGGTTTAAGAAGCATGTAAGTCTATACAATTAATTTCATTTAATATTATTAGAGAATTATAATAATATCTCAATTCATAATGTATACATATTGAAGAGAAGGCCAAGTCAAAAATGTTCCATCAAATCTACTAACTCTGGCTCGGGGACCACAAAATATGGTGAACAAATATAATGGATATGTAACAAATGGATATAGATTTTGAACCAAGGAGTGGGAACATGGTAAAAAAACTCAGAATAGTGGGACAATGGTGAATGCCCACACATAAAGTTTTTCCAGTTCCAAGGACAAAAACCCTAAAATGGGTCAAGTTACCTACTATGGGGTACTCAGAGAGATTTTTGAGATTAGTTACTACGAGCAATTGAAAGTTGTATTGTTCAAAGGTGATTGGGTCAATGCAAATAAGGGTGTCAAAAAAGATGAAAATGAATTTACAATGGTCAAATTAGAACTCCTTGACTTAATTGAAAATCCATTTATATTGGCCACACAAGTACAACAAGTCTTTTATGTGACTGACATCAATCACCGTGGGTGGAGCTTTGTCGTGTATACTACACCACGTGATATTTATGACATTGAGGAGAAGCTTAATGAAAATTTCATGGATGGGACATGTGTACCTGAAGATTCTCATGCAGATGATTGGGAATCTATTTTTAGTGATGTTTGTGATGGATCTGATTTGGTTAGAGAAGATATGGAGTGTGTAACTTTTTACGATGGTAAAAATGATGATCAACTTGAATGAGATCATTGTGATCTACCATATGTAGTTTTTTAATATTTTATACCTCGATTTAGTGTTATAAGAATTTAGTTTTATTCATTTATTATTAATTACAAATACCTTTTTTCTTCCTTTCATATGCATACTATTTCTCTTTATATTTTCAAACTTTTTTTGTTCTCAATAATCAAATCATCAATTATTTTATAATGTTTATATTAGGTAGCCCCTACAACCATTATTATTTGACTATATAGTTATGGTTACACTTTTAATTTATTAATATTTGTTATACATTCTATTTTCAAGATGTTGAAAAGGCATACACAATTGTTGTCTGCACGAGAAACTAATGATGCAAACAATGAAGTAATTAAAGGAAAAATGGTGGGTACGGTTACATACAATTTATCTATTATTATTTTATACTTATTGTTATAAGAGTTGACCTAATTATTTCTCTTTGTAGGAATGTCTAAATGATTACAAATGAATGGAGGATATCTTGGTTCAGTTAATGCTGATTTGAGAATGAATGGAGGTTATCTTGGTTACGTTAATGCTGATTTAGGAATGAAGTGAGGATATATTGGTTCGGTTAATGCTGATTTGGGAATGAAGGGAGGCTATCTTGGTTCAGTTAATGCTGATTTTGGAAGTTCCAAAGCTGATTTGAGAAATAAAACTAATAAAAAGGTTTGTTCATCATCTGTTTTCAGCAGCAAAAATGCTGAAGTAAACATCAGATAAGAGAAGCATCTGAATGTGTCTATGATTAATCATGATGTTGCAATCAGTGGTAGGATGTCTCTATTAAAAAATGGTATGAGAACTGGTCATTCTATTGATAATGCCAATATAAATCATGAGGTTGGAGTTGATCATAGAAATTACTTTGAAAAATAATAGCATTAGAGCTGGTCATTCTGTTGATAATGCTAATATCAATCATAAGGTTGCCACGTGTGATAGGGAATCTTTGAAAAACAATGGTACCAGAGTTGGTCATTTAGTTGATAATGCCAATATCAATCATGAGATTGGAGTTGGTCATAGGGATTCTTTGGCAAATAATGACATGAGAGCTAGTCATTCTGTTGATAATGGAAATATAGATCATGAGGTCGAAACCAATCATGAAATGATGAGGACTTTCAATTGGTTGATGATGATACTGTAGGGTTTTAGGGGAGGCAGAGAAGGCAGTGAAAATAAAAAAATTTCTCCCCCAAACTGAGAACAAGGAAATTCGTCAATGTCTATATAATAGGAAAGGGATGGTTTGTGGAATCATACCTTGTCCCGAGGCTTGCTCGGTGACAATACCTCACGCCTTGCACGGTCTTCAACTCCGGTCTTGGACGGTGTCTGTGCAGCTCCTGGTCGCACCGGGACTGAAGACTCCTCCTCTCACCAGGACTGTCGGGATTGACAGTCATCCTCCTGAGCGGCAGAAACCACCCGCCTCTGAAGTAGTCCACACGGACCACCTAGAACTCCACACTCCTTGTCCCACAAGGAATTGGAAGGAGTCGCACCCTCTTGTTGACGTACTAGTCACCAACACACTCTCCTGCTGCCAATTGCAACTGTAGTTGTCTTTCCCTTGCTGCACCTCCCTTTTCAGGTAGCACTTGCTCAGGCTCTCTTGGTTACCAAAACCAGAGAGAACGACAACTTTGTAGAGCAACTGGTTGCACTGAGTTGTCCTTTGAGAAGCCCCAATACCCCTATATATATAGGAGGGTCATGGGATAGGGTTCTCCATCCCGGGAAATGCAGGACTAAAAGTAGGAGTAGAAGGGTTCGATATTTTCCACAAAACAACCAACTCGCAAACTGAACCGATCGTTTCACAACTGAAATGGTCGGTTGGGGATCTGAGCCAGTCGGTTGACACTCAACCGATCGGTTGGGACCCATGACCTGTCGGTTCACTTTCTGAACCGGTCGGTTCGTGGTCCTGACCAGTTCCCGATCGACTTTCCTTCTTTTGTTTCTAATTGGTATCAAATACCAATCCGTGTTCCAATCAAATTGGGCAAGTGAAACGAAAGGAAACTTCTCACCAATCCGACTTTCCCAACTTGCTCGGTTGCAACAGTTGAACCGATCGTTTCAACATTTGAAGAAATCGTTCACCCTATTCATGATTCGATTGACTCAAAACTTGAGCCGACCGGTTCACCAAGCTCAGCCGATCGGTTCATCACATGAGCCGATCGGTTGGGAGTGCAGATTGTACAGAATCAGTCAATTGCGATTTCAATCAATCTGATACTCTAATCAATCTGTCCAACACCTTGAACACTATGATTTTTAGCTATCAATCAAACCATTGAGTGTTTAATTGAACTACTAAACTCCTTTAGTAATCAATCTAACCATTGTTTGTGGACAAAACTCCTCTTCCAGGTTAAATCCTATGTGTGTGACCCTACAGGTCCATTTCACGTTGGCAGTGAAAGTCCATAACACTTATGACTTCACAAGAAAAGAGCGGTGCCTAGTCACACATCAGTGCTACCCAAGTGGAAGTAGAAAGTTGGAGAACACCTTTCAATCCTACAATTCGTGAATGGTGTTACCGCGAATGTATAATTCCTTTGTCACTGATATCCCAAATGAACTCGAGGCATGGAACAGTCATCCTGTCAACGTTCATTCACTTTCTTGATCTCAGAGTAGATTGAACGAGATATGTATGATATCAATATCACATACTGATTCACACATGCATGCGCACGCCTATCTCAATCCTACTCATCAAATGGCCATGGATATCATACTCCCTCAGGAGGGACAAATCCCATATATATCACTCACCCCTCAAAAGCCACATGTGTCAAAGCCACCCAATCATCACCTTTATAACAACCCATGTTTCAGGACTGCATTTGATGATGTCAAAGTGTGCCCAACGACATGTATTGAGTGTAGTGATTTAAGGTCAAAGAATCACACTCACCACCATCACTGTGAGTACTGACTGTGAGTACCATGTCATGTTTCCATGTGTCAAACTCACGGTGGGTCTGTCCGGTACACTTGTTCTCTAACAAGTACCTATGTGTTTGGTTTGATATCTCTATATCATGACTAATGAGATTATGTCATCCCAACACCACAATCTAGTCTTGTGTGTCATTGCTGTCTATCTACCTTCCATAATGACATCCGACTAGGGACATTACAAGAATGTACAAACTCTTAGCATCCGTATGATCTCATCGTTCAGGTCCTTAACCTGAAAGCATACGTCATTGAGTACTGTCATTCTCTAGACATTCAATCTGTTCTATCACTATCTCATATGATTGAACCAGAAAGAATTGGAAATTGATGTTTATCAAATCAATCTTAATGTATCCCTTCAATCATCCCATGATTGGCTCTCAGGGCATACATACCAATAGACTCCCACTTGCACTGCGAGCCAATCACTCTTGAATCATATTCATAGTGATCTTCAAACATGTCCATCATGTTATTGTGCTCTAGTGTGAACATAGTGAGTTATGGCAACACCTTGCCAAAGTCAGTATAAATTGCATGTCTCACATCTCTTCGTTGTAAGCCACACGTATGAGATGGAGTTGCCGTAATATGCGATCTAGTATTCCTTTGCTAACTTTTAGCCACATTGCATGATCAAGGATTCCATACTTGTCATCAATGAGCAGAATATCTATAAGTTCATCTCATGAACTTCTAGATCCATATAGTATACACTGCTGTCTTCTAACACATGGATACTCAGCATTTCCTTTTAAATGGTTTTATTGGAACACTTCCAATTATCAACAAACCTTCACCTTTTATATATCCTATATATAACTTGCGATTAATTTTCTGTCCTTTCGGAAGTTTGCATCAATGTAACTCTTTACATTGAACTCTTCCTTATCTCCATAGAACTTGTACTTCCCAAGTACTTATCAAGTTCTCATGGTATTCCAGTAACCCTTACTGGAAGTAGACAGACATCCACTCGTCATGTCCCACATACGAGTTATCAGGATGAGCACATCATATTGCCATGTCATACATACAAGATGATGAATGTATTTTATTCTTGCCATGTCCATACATGCAAGATAATGGGATGATTACATACATGATAGATCCATATCTATTCTTAGTGTTCCCATTCTTCATAAGAATTGGACACTTGGCCTTGGTATACTAACTCCATGTAGCATGGATAAGTTTTCTCCCACTGAATTTGTGCATACTGAACCCTTCAGTACAGATTGCCAATGTATGCTTTTTCCTTTTTAGGTCAAGAGGTTTTCGAGAACTATCTCTATAGATCTCTATTCCTATCACATAGGAAACATCTCTATCTTCCTTAAAGATAATTTCCACTTTTGGATTTCCATTCTAGAACATTTCCATTTCACATCAACATGTGGAATGTGAACGCGCTCCTACTAAATCACAGATCCCTTCTTTATCTTTGACATATCAGTCAAACCCTTTGACTATATCATCAATGTAAAGATCCAATTTTGAGTTTCTTGTACTCAATCAATCACATTGATTAGTCCATTGTAACTTATAGACTTCATTTGCATTAGTGGATTCATAAACCTTATGGGTTGTGTCACGTACACATCCTTGTTTTATTCCTCATAGGAATGCAGTTTTAGTATCCATATGCCAAATGTCTTAGTCATTTAGTTGCAATCAACAAGCATCATCCTTCTCAAAATGTTATCCATGTGTCTTAATACTTAAGACTCATTCTCACTCATGGATTTACATCCAATGGATGCTACCATCAAGGTCATACCTTATGGTTTACATGGAAGTCATTTAGGATGTAATGGTCATCTACCATAACTCAAAATCCGGTTCCTCATATTCATCTAGATAGTTGACTCATCTCATGAACAACTCATCATATAGATGATCGAGGTGTGTCTGTTAAGGATATAAGAACTTACAACTCTTTTTGATTCCTAATGTCCTTTATTAGTGTGGGGTATTCTTATATTAAGAAGAATTCAGTTATTTGATAATCATTCTCTAACTCCTTAGAGTATGATTCCTTCTTGATTTAGACATCACCATGCCTTAATCATGAGTTCACTATGATACACTATCATAATCACTCATAAGGATCTCAAACATTTAGTCCAAGTATTTCATTCATTGATCTCATCAAGAATTAACACTTTACCAAATTTGTACTTCATCTATGATAATCTTGAACACTTCAAGATATTCATATTGGTATTTCTCTAAACACCATTTGAAGTATTAGCATTTTCTCTAGTAGGTATGTAAATACATCACATGTATTATACCTAATAGGACAATCATTCTCCCACTACCATTAGTGAAGATTGATTAATCATGTCCAAGATATTCATGTCTCTTACTGGTTCTCCAACCAAAAGAGTCTAGATTTATCCATCATATGGAAACTAGAAATGAATTTCTCATGATTGATGCTAATTTGACTATTTGAGTTATCAACATTTTATCTTATGCATACCATGTATCACAAGATAAACAAGGCATTGCCACAAAGATCATATCTTTAAGATTGAAACATCAACTTTATTAATTGCCATCATTGTCATACAATATGCAAAAATAAAGTGTTTCTATCTATTGGCAATATATGAAATATCAGTTCTCAACTCTATTTCACGCCCTTTAGGCTGAAATAAACTGAAAGGTACTCCTATCTATGGCAGCAACACTTGCTCCAATGATGGGTACTCCTTTCTTGGTCCTTTCACAAAGTCCATCACTTCTTTGTGGATATTGCATATCATATATGATAGATCCATATCTTGGTATCATATACCTCAGATAAAGAAGCAGTTCATTTCATGATACCTTAGGTGGAGATCTCCATCCCCTCCTTCATCTTCTTTTGTTCTTCCAGATGTAGAGGGCAATTCCCTCATACACCCTTTCCCCATGTGCCTTGAGGCTGAAGACGGCTTGGATTGCTGGCTAGCATCGGAACACTTCTTTGCTTTGCCATTCTCCTTGCCCTTAAGAATTACCTTTTCTTTGATCACATCAAAGATTATGGTTTGTCTTTCTTAATCTTTGCCTCTACTATCCTCAACATGTCCAACAACTCTGTCAACACTTGTCAAAATTGTTCATGTTGTAGCTTACCATGAATTGTATGATTCTCGCAACATTTGCAGTATCATACCAATAGCCAACTCTTGGCTCAGAGGGAATCCTTCTTAGTCAGGTTTTCCACATACCCAATCATATTGAGTGTGTGAATACCTTACTGGATCTCCTTCTGTCATGACATACCAGGATAGTGTCTTGGAGACATCATATGTCTCATGTTGTCTCTGCAACTCATAGTTCAGAGAACACAACATTAAGCACTCCTCATCAATGTCATCCTCGGTATGCTTCCATAAGCATACTTTCAACCATTGATGTGCTGGGATTGAGTTTATCTGGTCTTGGTATAACTAGGACTTAGAGCTTTCACTCTTTGAAAACACTTGTCATCATCCTAACCAGTCGTGGAATTATTCCCATTTAATTTGTTGGTCTCAAAGACCAATCGCAAATAAAGTGATTTGTTGATTAACCATTTATTTTAACAAAAGGAAATATATGCAATTTTAGTCCAAAACTCTTTTGACTTATTTGATTGATTTGAAAAGTTGATGATATAATTAGGCCTTTAATTAATTATCACTCCCACTATTTTACTTAAAATTGATAGCCCTCACCATCAATTCAGAAGATTGCAACGTACAACCTTCTAGTGGGCAAGATCCTGAAATCCTCTAAGCCATGGACCAGCTAGGGCTGTCACCCACAACATAGATCTCTCAAGTAGGAAACTCTTGCCAATTGCATCATATGCAACTCTTGATAAGATGTTATATACAACTCCTTGCCATGATCATCTCTATGCCTCAAGGTACTAGATCCCATCTAGATCACCTTGTTAAGTCCGACCCAAAGCAAACACGATGAATATGCACCCTGCTAGGGTAGACCCACATATCCATCCTTCACGCTTCCATGAGATGGACGGTGCACCACGCTAGGGTGTGCCCACACTTGGTCGATCAATCTTTTCACGTGTGTCGCATTTGGAAGGCATCTAAAACTTAATATTTAATGAGGGATTTGGTTTTTATAAACATATACATATATAATCACCACAATACATAGTACATATCATATACATGCTATATCCCACAGAAAACATGCAAAACAATAAAAGCAATGATTATGGCCATCCTAATGTGATTCCTCGAGCCAAGAGGAATCACGGTCATCTAGGTCTACATCACATGCAACCTGTACAAGATGAAATTTGTGCTTTGCCTTTCGAGTAGATCAACTGATCACATGATTGACTTGCTCGTCCTAGCCCGGTCGTCTGGGTGCCACCAGTCGATCAGTTGGCTCCTCCAACCGATCAGTTCGCTTGGTCGTCGTGCATCTCATCATGGCCGCCACCCGCTCGTCTCGCTCCTCGAATCGGTCATCAACCGATCAGCTCACTCCTTGAACCGATCGTCTAGAACGTCAACCGATCAGTTCACGCCTTGAACCGATCATATCAGCTGTCGTCAGGATGTCCGCTGTTCTTCAACATAACTGGAAATAAAATTCTATCCTATTTTACATTGTAAAAAGAGAAACCTCAAGTTACATTCGAGGGGAGAAATGGTAGGAAAGAAATATTGAATTATTTCAAGTTACATCAGGAATAGGAGAAGGAAGATTGGTGCGCAGACCGAGATGCAAGAAACCACATACAACCATACACAGATAGGGTTTATTGGCCATAACCACACTATACATCCACCACAAAACTCGTTTAAGGGCGACGCGTATCGAGTGCATTAATAATACATATCATATATGTAATTGGGATTTGTGGATTTAGGATTGGACATGCATAAAGCCAATATTATTCGTATCGTATGCAATAAATAAAGGCGACAAACCAAAATCAATCAAATCAATATTCCCAAAATATAGAGAAGCTGACGTGGCTCTGATACCACTGTTGGGTTTTAGGGGAAGCAGAGAAGGCAGCGGAAACAAAAAAAGTTCTCCTCCAAACCCAGAACAAGGAAATGCATCAACGTCTATATAATAGGAAAGGGATGGTTTGTGGAATCATACCTTGTCCCGAGGCTTGCTCGGCGACAATACCTCGCGCCTTGCGCGGTCTTCAACTCCGGTCTTAGACGGTGTCTGTGCAACTCCTGGTCGCACCGAGACTGAAGACTCCTCCTCTCACCGGGACTGTCGAGATTGACAGTCGTCCTCCTGAGCGGCAAAAACATCCCTCCTCTGAAGTAGTCCACACAGACCACCTGGAACTCCACACTCCTTGTCCCATAAGGAATTGGATGGATTCGCACCCTCCTGTTAACGTACTAGTCGCCAACACACTATCCTGCTGCCAGTTGCAACTGCAGTTGTCTTTCCCTTGCTGCACCTCCCTTTTCGGGTAGCACTTGCTCGGGCTCTCTCGTTTACCAAAACTAGAGAGAACAACTACTTTGCAGAGCAATTGGTTGCACTGAGTTGTCCTTTGAGAAGCCCCAATACCCCTATATATATAGGAGGGTCCTGGGATAGGGTTCTCCATCCCGGGCAATGCGGGACTAAAAGCAGGAGTAGAAGGATTCAAGATTTTCCACAAAACAACCAACTCGCAACCTGAACTGATCGTTTCACAACTGAAATGGTCGGTTGGGGATCTGAGCCGGTCGGTTGACACTCAACCGATCGGTTGGGACCCATGAGCCGGTCGGTTCACTTTCTGAACCGGACGGTTTGTGGTCCTAACTAGTTCCCGATCGACTTTCCTTCTTTTGTTTCTAATTGGTATCAAATACCAATCCTTGTTCCAATCAAATTGGGCAAGTGAAACACAAGGAAAATTCTCACCAATCTGACTTTCCCAACTTGCTCGATTGCAATAGTTGAACCGATCGTTTCAACACATGAAGCAATTTTTCACCCTGTTCATGAGCCGATCGACTCAACACTTGAGCCGACCGGTTCACCAAGCTCAGCCGATCGGTTCATCACATGAGCCGATCAGTTGGGAGTGCAGATTGTGCAGAATCAGTCAATTGTGATTTCAATCAATCTGATACTCTAATCAATCTGTCCAACACCTTCAACACTATGATTTTGAGCTATGAATCAATTGAGTGTTTAATCAAACCACTAAACTCCTTTAGTAATCAATCTAAACATTGTTTGTGGACAAAACTCCTCTTCCAGGTTAAATCCTATGTGTGTGACCCTACAGGTCCATTTCACGTTGGCAGTGAAAGTCCATAACACTTATGACTTCACAAGAAAAGAGCGGTGCCTAGTCAAACATCAGTGTTACCCAAGTGAAAGTAGAAAGTTGGAGAACAACTGTCAATCCTACAATCTGTGAATGGTGTTACAGCGAATGTATAATTCCTTTATCACTATTATCCCAAATGAACTCGAGGCATGGAACAATCATCCTATCAACGTTCATTCACTTTCTTGATCTCAGAGTAGATTGAAAGAGATATGTATGACATCAATATCACATAATGATTCACACATGCGTACGCACGCCTATCTCAATCCTACTCATCAAGTGGCCATGGATATCATACTCCCTCAGGAGGGACAAATCCCATATCTATCACTCACCCCTCAAAAGCCCCATGTGTCAAAGCCACCCAATCATCACCTTTATAACAACCCATGTTTTAGGACTGCGTTTGATGATGTCAAAGTGTGCCCAACGACATGTGTTGAGTGTAGTGATTTCAGGTCAAAGAATCACACTCACCACCATCACTGTGAGTACTGACTGTGACTACCATGTCATGGTTCCATGTGTCAAACTCACGGTGGGTCTGTCCGGTACACTTGTTCTCTAACAAGTACATATGTGTTTGGTTTGATATCTCTATATCATGACTAATGAGATTCTATCATCAACCAACACCACAATCTAGTCTTGTGTGTCATTGCTGTCTATCTACCTTCCACAATGACATCCGACTAGGGACATTATAAGAATGTACAAACTCTTAGCATCTGTATGATCTCATCGTTTAGGTCCTTAACCTAAAAGCATACGTCATTGAGTATTGTCATTCTCTAGACATTCAATCTGTTCTATCACTATCTCATATGACTGAACCATAATGAATTGGAAGCTTGCCTTTGATGTTTATCAAATCAATCTTAATATATCCCTTCAATCATCCCATGATTGGCTCTCAGGGCATACATACCAACATATACTACTGATAATCATGATGAATAAGAAGGTACATAAGTCTCTAGCCAATCATTTACAACAATTAACTATTACCACATATTCTAGCATATATATGTATTTTTAAAAATATTTGCCTCATATTGTTTTCAATTTTTAGGTGGTGTTATGCATAATAAAAAATGAGGCTATTCTAATTGTCTTCGATTATGGAGTAAGACAGGGGATGCAAAATTGCACATCACATTGGATGAAAATGGAGAACCATTTGGACCTCATCAAAATAACTGGTTTTCTTTTTTGGGAACAATTGCTAAAAATTCACATCTTACACCCTTGGATTACTTGGATTGGCGATAAGTACCAGCTGGAAAGAAAACTGAAATATGGAATTATGTCTTGGTAATATATATTTATAAAGTGTTATATAAGTGTGTATTTGTTACATTCATTTTATTTTTCATATAACATAAGAAATTTTCTATTGACCCAAAGGGAAAGAAATCAATTCTATGCACAGTTATGGATTGTTGGAGAAACTTCAAATCTGAAATCAAAAGAAAAAATTACATGCACCACAAAGAAAAAATAGAAAGACTTAATGACTGTTCTTCCCGTGTTAATCCATTGCAGTGGGATTTTGTTGTGAATTTTTGGGACTCTAATGACGGAAAGGTAAGATAATTAATTATATATTATGTCTTCTCTTAGTTTTCATTGTTGATAAGGTTAATTATTCATGAACTGTAGTTACAGAGTGCAAATAATAGTATGAGTAGAAAGTTTGTTACCATACGACATACATCGGGTTTCGATGCCCTATGCTTGTGTGAGAGCGAATGTGAGCAATTTTTCCACGTAATGATATTAATATCATAACACATTCACACTCTACTTGTACTTTATTTCTATGTTAATAATAGTTGTAACAAGAGAATAAAGAGGGTATCGTTAGTCGACTACACTTGTTTGTCGCTACTCATAAGAAGAAGGATGGTACTCCTGTAGATGCAAAATTAGCTGAAATAATTGTAAGTATAAAATTATTAATGACATATTTGACATTATTTGCTCAATTTTTTTCATCATTATGGTTACTGTTGTAGGACAAGTTACAATCAGCAGTTGAAAACAATGATGCAAATATTGATGAAGATGAAATTGCTGATCAAATATTGGGTACAAAGACGGCTCATGTGAACCATGAGACGAATGAGTTTAGTCAGGCATATGTGCATGGTTTTGAAGGTACAGTCAAAGACCTACAACAACTATGCGAGACACAAAAAACAAAATTGTCAGATCTGAAAAAAAGACAAGAACATCTTCACTTTTGAGTTTTGACCAAGGTATTAAAATGAATACGTGAAGGACTTGTATTTAATGTCAATTTATTCCACTGATGTGTTTGATTGTCATAAGTAAAGGACATTGTTTATAGTGGCAGCTCTTTCTTTCTTATGTCTTAAACATGACTTTGTACCTCACGTGCCAAAACATGAGCTTGCAAGGCTAGCTTATGGGAGCATAAAATGGTGTAGGTAATTGTTCCAGTACCCATTTTCAACATCAAGAGGACACATTATTTTGCCTAAGGTCTTATACAAATCCATGTTCCTTGTGTAATGTTTTTTCCACTATAGCATTAGGCATAAAACTTTGTTTAGAGAAATTCATGAGTAGAATCACTTTGTTTATGATTGTAATCTCTCCCGGTAATGCCTTGGCTTGTATTGGCTAGTACATCATGTCATGTGGATTAGATTCATTCTACGATTGTCGATAATGGCTCTGTTCTAGGCATATTTGAATGATTGAGAGATTAGATTCCATTTTATTCCTATGACTATTTGAATAGTCTAAAATGTTGTAAAGATTAGGTATGCCATTATATGTTTTAGCATTCACTTCTTTTTGCAGGTAGTTTGGAAAATAATGAATGTCATTGTTGACCCTAATTAAATCTGATAATGATTTAGCCCAAGCTTGTGGTGCTTGCATAGTTGGGTTGAAAATATGAAATACACAAAGCTCACTAGTATGGCTGCAAGCCAAGATAATAGAAAGGTATAATACTATTACATGCTTTGTTGTAGTTGTTTATATCTATTCATCTGGTTCTTAAATAAAGGGCATTTCAAACATCTATAATCCTACTAACTGTCCAGTCCCCCTTTGCATCAATTTTATTTGATGTACTTTGCTAAATGGTGAGATAGGCACTACAAAAATGTGTCTACCTGAGTTTGATTCAGAATGAATTCCAGTCTCCCTTTGAGGTAGTGAGTTGAACTGCTTAAGCATCCCTCTAAGGGAAGTCCCCCTTCCAAAGTCATGTACTATCTTTCTCTAGAAAAATGTGTGCTTTTTTGTCACAATTAGTCATACCCATTTAAGAGGTGAAGTAGTTTCTTGGGCATTCCCACATGAGGAGTCCATCACCACACTAGGTCCTCACATGGATATAAATTAAAATGTAGTTATGCTACCTAGACCACATACCTTCATAGATTAAAGAAGAAGACAACATACAACATCAACCTCAAAATATATTCTCACTATCGAGGAAAGCTCCCATGCTGGGCCAAACCTCATAGTCTTGTACCTTCAATAGCGAAAGAGTGTAAAAACACACAACGAAAAGGTCATTATCAATAACTACATGAATTTCAAAAAAAACACTCTAGTTGGTCACACATACAAAAGGCAATTGAGCATCCCAAAATATGAGAAACAAATGTAGCTTCCCAACTGTAAATCTTAAAGAAATAAGAGTCCATCTTGACTACTCTTATATGAAATAAGATGAGCTTTGTAAAGTGATTATGTTGTCTTCATCTTTGAATTCATAAAATATAAGTTTCTCAGCAGCTTCCCAGACAATCAAGCTAAGAAGTTGGGATCCCAGTTTACTAAAATGTCACCTGCAGATCATTTATACACTTACATGTGTGTCTCATACAATATACTATGATAATGATGATGTATATGTTTTGTCTCTTCTTTTAAAAAATTATATCAATTTTGAATTCTCTTGTGGAAGAAATTTATAAAACTCAATTGTTGCTTATTTATTTATAAATAGATGTTTCAGAAAGATGATAACCCAGTTGTGTACATCATATTTAGATGGGGATCCATATTCATATCAACTGTGATGAGAAAGGTCAATTGAACCTCACAAACCTCTTACTCATGTAAAGCACAACCACTATGATCTAACAAGAACTACATCTGTTACAACCCCAATTTTTTGGGTTCTTTTGGTGAGAAAAGTAATTTCTCCTATTAAAGATATTTGAAAAAATAATGATATAATTTGTTTTAAATAAATGGTTTTCATTTACAATAGCCTTGTTGGTTGTTTTGTGGGCTTTATTGGCTATTGGGCCCAATAACAAGGAAATTCAATTAGTAAGTGAATAATTGAGTTTTGGAGGAAAGGAAAATGTAGAAACCTCTAGAAGGCAAGAGAATATAATCCAAAGGTGGATTTCATGCCTCTAGGGTTCCAAGGAGTCCAAAGTTGCAAAGATAATGCAACAAGAAACGATAAGATCAATTAAATAGTTCTTTATTAAGAAAGAAATTGAAAACAATGATAAAATGTGGAAAATAAGCGAAAAGAGGTATAATTGAGTTATTCTTGGTGGATTCACGTATTTAAAGGATTCCTAATTTTAAAAGGAATGACAATGAGGAAAATAAAAAGAAAGGTAAAGAGAAATCCTTGAAAAGAGATATTTTAATAAAGAAATAAACAAGATAATGAGAAATAATGGACATAGATGCATCTAGAAGGATAATGAGTATCCATTAAAAAGGTTTTCAAAATATTAGAGTTTCTTGGGGTCCAAGGAGCCCCAATAGAGAAAAAGAAAGAGAAAAGGAAAATAATAACAAAATAAGAAGATAATGTAATACATCATTAATGACTTTTTGATAATATCAAAAAGAGATGTTATTTTCTTTAAGAAATTAGATTTTCATGGCCAATAGATTAAAAAGCAAGGCTAGAGATAATGAAAGAGATAATTTTCGTATTTCTAATTATCCACAAAATAAAGAATATTAGAGAGATAATTAGGAGAGAGAAGCTTGCTTCCTAATGAAGGAACTTGGGTTCCTATTGGGAAAATAACTCTTTAACTCATAGATGGTCATCTTAGGGCGTGGATATCCACCCCTATATAAAGGGTAGAGTCCCTAGTTTGAAGGGAAGAGAGATCCCACATAGTCCTCTCTATTCTTCTTCTTCTTCTTCTTTCAAACCCTAACCTTAGAGAATCTCTTTCTCAGGAGTAGCAGGGAGTCGTGAAGGGGTTGCAATGGGGGCATGATGCTTCCACAATGACCTACAAGAGGTCTGTAACCTCACTACGGATCGTAGGCTTTGCACTCATGGCACGGGCCGTCCTGGCCATGGTTTGGGGCCTAGTTGAAAGTGGAAGGGGTGGCGGAGGCAGGGAGCTGGTTTCCGACCAGCTTCGAGCTTTGAGGTGGTGGGTGGCGACCCCGCGAAGCACTGCAGGTCAGCGGTAGCCAACGGTTCGGGAGGTTGAAGAAGACCCAGTGGCATTGGACATTTCTACCCCTCTGTGTGCTCAAGAGCCTATCACTTAGTGAAATGCAATAATGTAATTCCATTATGTTTCCAAGTAGCTGAGATACGTTGCATGGAAAGGGACACATGGCGCTCTCTGATTGGCTTTGGTAAGTAATTTCTTACAAAAATTGTATCTAAATATTGGTAGCTCCAATGGGAACATGCAAAATATGAAAGTTACTCAGAAAAATGAGTGGAATCCATGAAAAATATATTTAGAAGCTAATTACTCTTGCTATTTGAAAAGTAGTGTAAGTTATTAAATTTACTGAATTAAAGATTAAGAAACCCTATTTTGATATGATTAATGTATTTAGTAGGGTTTAATGGATGATTAAAGTTGATATTAACTTGTTAATTGCAAAAAGGTACATTAAGAACAAAAAGGATGAACTTTGCACATAATGGGTTTAATTTAGAGATCCATGTGCATAAATATGCTTTAATGGGCCTTGAAATCCTAATATTAGTAATTGTGACTCTTAATGGCTTTAATTGTTGAAATTCATGAATAAAACAGAGATATGATGGTTCTAAGCTGTTTTTTTTAATGAAGTCAGGAGGTAATCTTATTCATCCCGCCCTCCTCATGCGAGCATCAAACACTGGTAAATTACAATCACTAATTGAAACCAAATTTGTAAACATGGTAGTACTACTACCATTACAATCCTCAAAAAGAGCATTAAGGACTTCTCGGGGAGGGTGAGAATACATAGTGTATGCGTTGGTGGATTTGTTAGATAACTTAGCCAACATGTCAGCAGCCTTGTTACAACCCCTAGGTATATTCTTAATGACCCATCGTGGATAAATACCCTTAACATAAAGGTTCCTCATTGTGGATAAATACCCTTAATTTAGTAATTAGGGTTTTCAAATGAATAAAAGGTGGAATTAATGATAAATAGAATTCATATGTGAATTAGATCGAATGAGCTATGAGTTGTTAATCCAGAAGGAACCAAACATGATATTTGGGCCTAATGATCTTATCATGAATTAAAAGGACAAAAATGATGGTTTCAATGGAAAAGAGGATTAATGGACTTTTTATTGTGAATTTAATCTAAAATTAAGGTAATATGTTATTAAAAGGTAACCTTAACATCTTTCATGAAGTATAGATGGGATAATTAGGGTTTGCAAGTAATTGTATAAAATTAGGGACTAAAAGAGTAAAAAAATGAAGAGGAACCCTAATTGCAATGGAAACCCTAAAAGTGGACTAGAAACCCTAGAAAGCGAGCTAGGTTTAATAGACCACGATGGAATTATTAATGATAAGGAAAATTAGATTCCTATTTCAGGATCAACTTGGTGTGTGCTGACTCTGAATGTGTACCCTAGGGGTCGTGCGGCTCTGGCGATCGTTTGCTAGGGTTCTCTCATCTCCGACCCTTTGGCTTGGGGGAGGGGGCCGAGCTGCCGGTGAGCGCCACCTTTCTCCCCCCGGGCCTCGCTGCGCTCAAGTGGCCGCCAAGTGTTTCTGCCTTCACGGAGTGTTGCTTCGTTGGGATCCTGGCTTGAGGCTTCGATCTAAGCGACCGGTTGCTGGGCTTGGTACAGGTTGCTGTGTGAATGTGGCTTATGCGTCAACCTAGGCGATCTCTCTTGCAAAGATAGTGATCTGACAATGACTGGTCAATCTTGGTGTTCTTCTCATGTGGTGACATTTTTCTTGTCCTTTCCTTTTCCTATTTTTGCTTTGTTGGTCGCTTGGGATCCCGATCAAGAGACTTTTGACCTCGGCTGTGATGGGGGCGACGTTGGTTGGGGATGACGAGGAGGAGATGATAGTCTTTGGCAGGTGTGGGGCTGGGCGGCTGGTCATTGTTTTTTAGTTTTCTTGTGTCGTTCTTATGGTTAGGTCAGTTCTATTTGGTTGTTTTGTTAGTGGCAGGTGTCTTTGGCTTTTTAGTCTCCGCCTGTAGGTGTTTCCTAGTTGTTTTTATGTGGTGGTCATTTGTTGGTCATGTCATGCCTTGGGTTCCTTCTTGGGAAGACGGTGAGCTTGGGCGCCCCTTGGTGCTCCAGGCAGAGGAGGAGTAAGCTGGGTTTGGGCTTCGTGTGGGTCTTCTACCCCCTGTTCGCAATGGTGGTCGAGAGTGGTGGTTGAGTTCCCGGAACTATCTACTCCCCATCTTTGTATCCGCATGAGCCATGCTTCCTCTATATCTGCATCGTTGGGGTTTGGCCTCCTTCCTGGGTCTCCTGGTTGGTGCAACCTTTGTGCTCATCGCTGGTAGTTGTATTTATCATCCTATTTTATGGGACGTTGTGTTGTTAGGTCTGTGTTGTTTCTTTGTGGTCGAGCTCTTTGTCTAGTGATCTTTCGTTGTCTTCAGGTTGGTATCCTCTGTCAGTGGCTTTGCAAACTCCTCTCCAGATGTACTGTTAGGCTCTTGTAGATTGATGAATTCCATCCCAGATAAGTATTTTAGATATCCACTACAAGAGGTGGACGGTGCAGAAGCGTACCTATCACATCCCAATCTGAGCCTTGTGCTATGTCTTTCAGTAAAAGGAGTTGCTTCTTGATTACTTGATGAGAGATATCTATCTTGTAGATGTCGTATGGCTTTCTTTTAATGATATTGAGATATTTAAAAAAAAACTTGGTGTGTGCTTGCTTGGTTTCTTAATTTGGTTGAATTATTTCTACAATCAAGTCAGCTTGATAGGTATGTGGTTAATTATGGTTAATTGTATTAGTTTCCCGAAGAGTTTCTCAGATGATTCATCGCATTGAATGAAACTTACCAGTTGGATGTTCATACTTACAAATTATAAAGTCACTATGATTATCAGAATTGTAAAATAAGTGTGTATTCTCGCACCTACATGCCACCCTAATGGACGATGCAAATAGGTCAAGCCCAGGAGGGATGACCAATGGGCACCATGAGAGGTGACCCCAGGCACCAAGCTCAGGATTGAGAAGGTGGCCTATGATAATGCATGACTAAAGGGCACCATGAAGGGTGGCCCTAGGCACCATGCTCGGGATTGAGAATGTGGCCTTAAGTCAATAGAAAAAGAGAAACCCCAAGGTGGGTATGCTAGGGATTAGGGAAAAAGCGGTGGATAATGTCACATTGAAAGCGTAAATTGGCATATTAATTAACTTGATTGTGATATTTAGATTGTTATCCATATTTGTGAAATTTTGGTTGTCCCCACTAACCAGCATATTTCGATATGCTGACCGACATTTTGTTTGTCGGCGTTTTAGGTACAAGATTGAAAAGGACAAATAGTAAAGCGACATATGTGAAATTAAATAAGAATTAAAGTACAAGGAGGATTAGTTAGAATAGACTCCAGATGTGGATAGAAGTAGATATCCAAGTTTTTGAAAAGGTATGCAAAGTTTTATTTTATACCAGTTTTCAGTTTAGTTGGTAGAATTGGATAATTGTCATTGATTATTTATCGAACCTTTGATCCTGTTAATTGGGATAACGACTCTGACCTCTTGGTCTCCCTTAGATGGGGGTTACTGGGAGGTGGGGTCGTTACAACATCCTAGCATGAAAACTATAGTAGGTGGTGGATTTCCACTTCTTAGAATTCTAAAGAAAAAATCTCATATGCTCATGTTTACATGAAAAGTCAATTTTTTTGGTATCCAAAACAAGTTGATAATTAGAAGATCACTTTTTTTTATCGATTGTATTTTGTATGCTAATATGATTGCTGAGAGTTAAGTATTGAGACAGTCTCTTGTTTGATCTTGATGCATGTATTGTCTTCTATTCAAGTTCCTAGTTTTATTTTAAAATAATAGTAGGAGATGGATTTCCACTCTGTTTAGTTGATGGTGACCAGACTAATGTTGGTAATCAAATGATGACAGAGATTGTAGGTTAGTATTTCTTGTCCAACTCAAGATGAGGATACTCTTCATTTTTAGGCCGTGGAGGCGCCTTAATTCCTTTTCAGTTGCAAGGTCAAAAAATGTGCCTCATAACCGTGTCCTCTTGAAAAGTATTCATATCATTTTTTAGCAAATTGTAGAGAAATAAAAGGAATAACTAGAGTGTAGTTTATCTTACGAGGCTCAAGTCAAAGGATATTTTGTCATTGAGGGTTGAATTTTGTTAGATGCTCATCCATATCTTATTTAGTATCCCTTATGAGGTTGTTGACTCGAGTTCTAAACTTGCTTTCTGGATTTGTAGTTGGTATCAGATCTTTGGCTCCTCATAGAAATTGTACATAGAGATTACATGAATTAGGCCTGGTAGTACGCTCTGCCTTTGAGGATACAATGAAGGATGACAATGTAGGTATTTTAAACAAATTTCTGGCTTAATTGCACCCTGCTTTATTTCACCAAGTATTTCAATTCATTATATGCACACAGGCTCTGACATCTGGCACTTGTACTTGTTTCCATCATGCTCACCCTTGTACTTAAGATATTACAAGATTACTATTCACAAATTCTATGAGAATTAACTTGTGTGTTAGGTGCTTGCCATGAATTGATGTGAAAATGTGGATTCATCTGGTTTGTATGTAAAAGCATTTAAGTTTAGTGCATGTAGGTCATCAACATTAATATCCACGCTCACCTTTTCCAATTCATTGACAACAACTTTGTTAGCAACCACATCTATAGGGGAAGGAGGTGGAGGTTGGCTCAACTTTTCTTCCTTCATAGACTTTGTTCTCTATAGATCATTTCCCACAATGACAGATGAGATGTTGGTTTCCATTTTAGTAACAGGTAATACAGTCACTTCTAAGACTCATAGTAACGTACATTACACTTACAAGACTCACACCACTTGTCAAAGTAAACTGAAAGCCCTTTACTCAGACCATTTGTTATTATAAGCTAACAACCCTTATATATGTAACTCTATTACGGTTGAGTATTCCGAGCATGTTGCTTTCTGTCACTAGCAATCATGCCGTCGACAATTCTAATGGATTTCATTCAACATGCATGTAAATATGTAATTCATTGTAACTTGGTTGTCATGGCACTGCCTTACTTTTCTCTATGGATCTTTTCTACTCTCATGTTTCCAGATCATGATCATTGACTACAAGTTGATCTATTCTAGTGGAACCGCAATGACACACCTCATCAACAACTTCTACACTCCTCAAGGAGCCAAGTTAGACAAGTAATCAATCCACCCTATACCATCATTTTCAGAATTTTCTAGTCTACACCCAAATCAATTCACGTTGAGAATTTTGTTTGCCAAATTGACCATGCTTTCTAGCATTTTGCTACTTTGCATTGTGTATCCATCCATCAATATGTCACTAACTCTATGATGTATGGTTCTATACTAATTTGCTCTTTGTTATCTCTGCCATTAAAGGAAACAAGTGACAAAGCTAGGACAATTCTTCTCTTTGAGCTTCCTCTGGGGATTCATCCAGTGGTTTTTCACCGAGGGAAATGACTGTGGTTTCATTAACTTCCCCACATTCGGCCTTGAAGCCAAACAATAGAAGTACATTTTCCATTTTGTTGGATTCATGGAAATAGTAAAATAGTGAACGATGTTTGTTAATCTATAGTAATGTATTTGGTTGGACTAATATTTGTGTCATTGCACTAGCCATCTTTGACTCATTGACTGGTGTGCTGGTTCTTCTTCAATTTTTCAGCCACTTACATTAGAGTTGGTATGATCTACCCATACATCGTCAACATATCTATTCTGCTCAGAGCTATTGTTTCTTGAGGACTTATGTGGACTCTAATCGAAAACAATAAGGGCAAGTGGTATCCAGCAAATGCTTCAGCCACCAGTCTCCACGGGCTTCAAGACCACAAGGTACTTACGACTTGTCCCATTGATGTTGTTATGTTAAACCCTGACTATATTCTTGACTATAGAGTGTAACAATCAATTTTTCTCCATTACATGTTGCAGGTTTTCATTGCCATTGCCATGATCTTAGGTGGCAGCCTATACAACTTCTTTAAGGTCATGTTATGTACCATCCAAGGGTTCATCTACTAGGCTTGGTCCAAAGGTGTCGGCACACTCCTGCTCTCTGACAATAGCTAGCCAACCACACCCAAACCCACGACTTCCTACAATGAAAAGTGTCGTGACGAAATCTTCTTCGAGGACCAGATCCCCAAATCTTAAGATAATAACCCTTTAGTATCTACAAAGAGTTGTCAATGTTCCACGGAGCCCCCGTAATAAGTCTCTTTTTGGATGTCTTTGGAAAATGGTATGATCATAATATCATGATCTATTAGGCCTCCACACTGGATGTTTTTCCGGGTTTTGAATCATCTGGGATAATGCATCTCCTAGTCTAGGTTTTCTTGATATACATTTGCCAAGTGAATAGCAACCTGTAACGACCCTGCCTCCCAGTAACCCCCAATTAAGGGAGACCAAAAGGTCGGTGTCGTTATCCCAATTAACCAGATCAAAGGTTTGACAAATAATCAATAATAATTATCAAATTCTACCAGACGATATTGAAAATCTATGATAAAATAAAATTTTTACATACCTATTGAAAACTTGGATCTCTAAACTTCTATCCACATATCTATTCTATTCTAGCTAACCCTCCTTGTACTTTAACTCATGTATTTCACAATATGACGATTTACTGTTTGTCCTTTTCACTTGTACCTAAAATGCCGACAAACAAAACACCGGTCAACATAAAGCTGGTATGTGGGGGAAACAAAAATCATGCAACTGTGATAACAATGTAATCAACCAATTATCATTTAACAGCCAAGATTACGTCTTAAGCAATACTACTCAATCCTTACCTATCCCCTATCTCTGTGTTGTCCATGCAGTGGACCTGGATGCTACCTTCCTCATGGTAGATCCCCCATTAAACCCCGCATGATCCTACCTAACAGGTAGATCAATATCTAGGGTTGAGTCACATGGAACTACCCATAGGTAGCCCAATCCCTACCTCATGGTGTGCTAAAGAGTCACATGGCACTACCCTAAGGTAGCCTAATCCCTAACTCAAAGTGACTTGATGGACCTACCCCATTGGTAGCCATGTACTAAGTCATCCAATGACCTGATGAACCTACCCCATAGGTAGACATGTACTAGGTCAAACTATTAAGCCACAGAGGGGACTAGGATCTGAGCTAGTAGGCACATAACTTAAGTGATATTCATATCCACATTATAGTTTGCATGAATTAAATTCATCCAACAGTTTAATTCAAGTCATCGAGGAAAACTTTGGAAAACCTCGAAAAACTAATTCAAGATATTCATAAGCGTAACCACATACCTGTCAGGCAGATTTGAGATAGTATCAACCAAGAAGGGAAATCTAATCAAGCAAGTACAAGAATCCTGAAATCACATCCAATTTCTTTTTATCAAAATCTATTCAAACCATCTTGCTACTTAAGGTTTCTATTCCTTTTTAGGATTTCTACCTCTTTTAGAGTTTACTTTGCAATTAGGGTTTTTACTTCATTTTACTCTTTTAAACCCTAATTTCTCATCTATCCTTCATGAAAGTTATTAAGGGTGCAACATATAACCTTAATTTCAAAAATTGCACATTTATCATCAATTAAGTCCATTAAGGCTCTTTTACATTAAAGCTACCATTTTTATCCTTTTAATCCATGATGAGATCATTATGTTCATTTATCATCAATTCATAGTTCATTATGGTCTAATTCACATATGAATTCTAATTGTCATTAATTCTACCTTTATCCATTAGAAAACCCTAATTTCTACATTAAGGGTATTTATCCACAATTAGGAACTCTTATACTTCAAATAGCTTGGAATTATCATATCTCAACTTTATTCACGGTTTTGAATAACTAAAACCATTATGAGTTACTTTTACTAATATTAAGGTTTCAAGGTCGATTAAAGCATATTTATGCACAAGAAACTCTAAATTAAACTATTTATGTGAAAAGTTCATCCTTTTTGTGCTTAATGTACTTTTTTTACGATTAACATGTAAATATCAACTTTAATCATCCATTAAACCCTACTAATTATGTTAATCGTCTCAAAATAGGGTTTCTTACTCTTTAATTCATTAAAGTTGATAACTTACACTACTTTTGAACAGAAAGAGGAATTAGTCTTCAAATATATTTTTAATGAATTCCTCTCATTGTTTTAATAAAAATGCATATATTATTTGCTATCATCGGAGTTACCAACATTTCGTTATGAATTTTGCAATAAAACCTTACTTGGGCCAATCAGGAGGCGCCACGTCTCCTCAATCATGCAACGTTTCTTTACAACTTGGAAAACATTTCAAAAGTTTATTTATACCCCCAGTTAAGTGGGTTCTTCTTCATCCCGTGGAGGGGCATATCCGTCCAATGCAACTTTACCCTTTTTCAACCTCAGGCAGTTCGATGGTTGCCACCCTAGCCACCGATTGTAGCATACATGAGTGTGCCCCCTCTTCTCCGAGGTCTGACGACCATCAGGGATGATGCCCTTACCTCTGACGCCCCTCACTGCACTCAGGGCGGTCCTCCGCTTACATCCAAGAGGGTCGGTTCATGCTGGACGTGTCCGCGTTCACCAGCAGGTCTTGTAGCCGTGCTGCCTTTATCACACATAGGTTCAGGCATGGTGACAACGGTAGAGCTTCTCTTTAGCATCATGGAACCTCTCTCATCGACTGTGGTGACCCCACAAGTCCTCGCTACCCTAGGGTTAGACATGCTCTCCTCGACTAGGGTTTGAACAAAGTAGAAGGAGGAGAAGAGAGTGAGACATGTGGGATCTCTCAAACTCGAGCCAAAAGCCCTACCCCTTATATAGGGGAGGGTATCGATGCCCTAAGATGCTTGCCCACGAAGCAACATGGCTCTTTCCCAATAGGAATCCAATTCCTTTATTGAGAAGCAAGATTCTCTCTCTCCTAAACATCTTTTTGATATCCTTTATTATTTGGATAGTTAGGAATTCGAAAATCCTCTCACTTATCATCTTTTATGCTTGAATTTTAATTCATAGGCACGAAATTATTTTTCCTTTAGTATAAAACATCACTTCTTTAGCAATGCCACATAATTCATTAATAAAGTATCGCATTATCCTCTTAATTTGTTTTATTTTCCTTTCTCTTTCTTTTTCTTCATTGGGGCTCCTTAGATCCCAAGAAAAGTTTAATATTTCGAAATTCCTTTTTATTGAATACTCATTATCCTTCTATATTCATCTATTTCCATTATTTCACATTATCTTGTTTATTTCTTATTAAAATATCTCTTTTTGAGGATTTCTTTTTATCTTTCTTTTTATTTTCCTCATTGGAATTCCTTTTAACATTAGGAATCCTTTGGATACAAAAATCCACTAAGGATAACTCAATTATACCTCTTTTCATTTATTTCCCACATTTTATCATTATTTTCAATTTCTTTCTTAATAAAGAAATATTTAATTTATCTTTTCTTTTCTTATTGCACTCTCTATGCAACTTTGGACTCCTTGGATCCCAAGGAACTCAAGAGGCACGAAATCCCTCTTTGGATTTGCCTTCTAGAGGTTTCCACATATTTCTTTTCTCCATTTCTTATTAATATTGGAGTTCCTTTTGTCTTTTCTTTGTTATTGGGCCCAATAGCCAATAAAGCCCACAAAACAATCATCAAGGCTATTGTAAATGAATCCATTTATTCAAAACAAATTATATCTTTATTTGGTCAAATATCTTTAATACGAGAAATCACATTTCTCACCAAATGAACCTAAAAGTTGGGGCTGTAACATCCTTCCTCTCTTATAGGAACTTTGTACTCAAAATTCCATCAAGTAAACAAATAATTGAGGATAAGACTTTTCCTTGGTCATCGTTGGCCCTTATGTGGCTTTACCTTATCCATGGCGCTTCCAAAGGACCTTTATCATCACATATTATTTTCTCTGAGTTCTTTCATCTTGGCATCTATAAACCTCACAGGTGACTCAGGTCATTTGAGCCTCCCTTGGGGCTCACTAGGTTCATTACTCCACACATGGTCCAGGTACCTCACATAGCGCTCTAAATTGGACACATGGAAGTCATCACACATCACATTATCCTAAGGGGTAAGGGCAAACTTAACTTTATGTACCAATCCATCTCAAACAGACCCATGTATCAGGGACTCGGCTTTCTTAGCTATAGCTCAGAGGGGTCGAATTTTCATGTCACTTATTCCCCCACAGTGAACTGCCCTGTCAGTCTACTTTGTATCAGCTTACAACTCATGTCGTCTCTGGGCTCCTTTCATCCATTACATGATCAAAGCGACTTCATCTGTACACACTGTGGTCCTTTCTTGACCTTCACGAGGTCCCTTCACCAACATCATCTTAATCAAGTGGTGACCGACACAACCTCCCTTTCAGAGCTTCTTTACAACCCAATACTGATTATGGTGGTTATCATCACATCTTACAAAGGACAAGAACTGTCTCTATGTATCACCCTAAATGAGCACACATGCTCTCATCAGACCCTCTAGTCTGGATTACACTAACCATTAGTTAGGGGTGATAAATGGTACTAACATTGAGTTCTTCATGTACCTACTTCCACCTTATGGAAGTGAACCTTTAGGTCATACTCAAGAACTTTTGAACTTGCATCATGGTGTAGTTGAACCATCTCTCTCATATGTAGTTCAAATGGATCTGTCCCTTGACAGTACTCTTTCTTTCTTATGTCATCTAGGTAAGGCGATCTACCATAACCCATTCTGCATCTTGACCTTCCTTGGTCTAGGGGAGACTTACCAAAACATCCATAGTGATGAACTCCCATTCCCTCACAGGGACTCTTATATCCTCCATATCAATACACTGGGTTACTGGTGTTCATCCTTCGCCTCCTGGCTTGCATGGAAACTTACCCCATGCAACTTCATCTTAAGCATCCAAAGTACTATTGTCACTTATTATCTTGGTAGTACCATGGTATATGGTAATCTTAAATCATGATCTTCTATATGTCATGATTCCCCAAGATTGATTCCTTAGAAACCCTAAACCACTCTCATCAGGGTTTCATCACTTTCTTTTGAGGCTTACATCCTTCCTTTCATTACATCAAGGTCGAAGCTGGCTAACCAAACAACCATTAACTTGATCAACCAGTAATGTTACATTTGGGTGTTAGCCAAACTTATATCTTTTTCAACTTAGGGTTAACCTAACAACCTCTTCTAGCCTCAAGCTAAACTACGCAGCTGCATCTCATCCAGAGCATCCATTACCACTTCTCATCCTTAGGTGTTAGGTAATGTCGAAGACATACACCTCTGTGTATTCCACTTATTATCTCATCTCAGCTCTAGGTCTATCTTCATCAAGAAAACTCAAAGCTTATTCTCTTGGTTTTCGAACTCAACCTCATAGCTTATGATAAAAACATCCTCATAAGATGACTACCTTATAACTCTTAGTGTTTGTAAACCATCCATGTATCATTCACTCCACCAGGGTATGTTATCATCTTTGTCCTCATACCTCATAGCAACGTTCTAACTCACATCATCTTTTATCCTTGGTGTATGGCATGCGTATTGCCCTATCTCTCACTCCCATAACAAGAGGAAATAAGCATTTAGCTACAGTCCAAATACAGAGTTCTTCCTGTTCCAAGAGTAGAGATGGTACATCCCACCTTGCCAGTACACCTTCAAATCTACGTTGAAACGTGCCACATATGTCTCTACATTACAATCATCTCGATATCAAAGTTACTTCTAGGGAAAATTTGGTCTCAAACTTACTTGGGTCCACACACATTCCTTGGTCATCTCCTCTAGGTCTATAGGGTGACGACACACTAGGGGTCATCCCTCTTCCCTTATGCATCCATAGAGTTCCCTACTCATCCGCCCTTTGGGTCCCATGAGTTCATGAAGGTGATCAATCTCCTAACCCATGGCCCTCAAACAATGATAGTTGTTACCTCCCGACCCTATGATCACGTGCAACTAGGGAATTAGGCAACTCCCACTTCCATCGGTCTTATCCCTACCTAACCCTAGGATAGACTTAGGATTCTATTATAGTGCATGTCCACCTTGGAACCTTACCCAATCCTTCATAATATCTCTCTCTCTGCATTCATGGGCTCACTTGAATTCTTTCATAGGGGTCATGGCAACCTGACTACCTTGGTTAGGCCCCATACCGATTACCTCCATGGTAACACATCCACATGCACCTAGAGATGATTATCTATGGGTCTACAGGTTCATTCTCTTACTATGTACTTTTCACTTAGCTTCTCAAGATACTATGAGACCACTTTAGGTTACCTCAAAACCAACAAAACTGGTATACACCCCACAAAAAGTCCTTCTCCCAGTATGGGAAGAAACTACACCTCTTGATAACAAAGGTCACAAAAATCCTTAGGGTTTATATTCACAAGAGCATGCATAACCCTAGCAAGCTACTAAGGTACAAGAAAACCACCTATTAAACCATGCTAGGTCACACTTTTTCTCATCCTCAACATTGGATCAAGATCAAACCTTCCCATGTCATCAACTTAGCTGTGAGGGGTTCATCAAACATACCTTTAAACTTAAGGGGTTTCCTCTCCTCTAACCATGAAGAGTACCATGCCCGAATCTATAGAAACTCAAATCTCATCATGAGCATTAGGTACACTACTTCCCCTCTTAGGCCTAAGAACCCTAGGTTCACTTTTGGGTGTTCAACTGCATGCTCAATCGCTTAACCACAAATCAAGCATGTATAAAGCATGACATGCACTTCCTGTCATCCTTCTAATCGAGCAACACTTCAGAGTTGAGTCCTCCTCAAGGGCAACCAACTAGGTATAAAGCCTCACTACTGGTTACTTAAACCTCCTCAGGGTCTAAGGCACTCTTCTTCTCATCTATACCATAGGCACAGAGGTACCATCAGACTCATCCTCTCTCTAGGGCTTGGTTCCTCTCATGGCAACCAATACATCATCAACCTCTAGGGAACATGCATGAGGCATCCCCTATCATCCATTTAGGTCACATCATCCTCAACTCCCTACTTTTCCTCATATCTCGGAGTCTAGGCTTCTGACCTTCTTGTATGGTCCCTGCTCTCTCTCTCTAGAGCTAACCCTACAAACAACCTCACTACCAGAGGTCCTCTGTCCATGAAGGTGGATCAAGATCACAAGCATACCCCTACATGGGTGATACCTATGTTCAAACTTATGTTTTCTCAAGGCTATCCCTAGCCCTTTATGCTTATCTCATCAGCTATCCAACATACTCCCTTGGCCAGGGTTTCAACCTGCTTCTCGCACTACTGGCGTATTATGGGTGCCTACTATGCCATGCTCATATAAGCTCATGGGGTTTGCATAGGTACTTCTCTAACCTCATCAAAGAAGGAGCTATCCTTTTCTCTAACATGCACGACCCTTCCCAGGGTTGGGTTGCCAAAGGTACTCAATCATCCAACCTCTCATGGCTCATATGACTCCCAAGGCATGTCCATCCAAACACCTGGTCTACCAATACATCTAACTCATCATGTCATCTCTCTCTCTAATATTCACTTAGGGTTAGGGTTAACATCATCCTCAGAGGATGTGCCATGTCTCTACTTGTAATGGAGATCTCTACCTCTAAGAGGAACTCTCATTACTTATCCTCCTGATAAGAAGGTCTAGCCCCAGGTCTCTCCTGAGGGCATGACAACTTATGTCATACGACCTAAGCATGTATCTATTCCTTTACGCTTAATCTATTAATCTTATGTCCATGACATCTTATTTACATGCTTTTTATTAATTTGGTGGAGGATTCCTTAAACCTTATCAACCTTACCCATACCTCCAGAGGGTGAGGAAAAGAGAGAAAACCCTAATCCTTATAATCCTTAACAACATTTGAGTTGAGAAGGGATGAACAAGATGAGAGAGTCCTAAAGGTATCTTATTTTGAATCAAATCCTGAGACATTGGCCAGGAAGTCACACTAATCCAAGAGTCCTCGTATTCCGACTAGCGGTGCGGAGGAAAATCTTGCTAGCCCCCAGACGTGATCCTTTTCTAGACACCTTTGTCTTTTGGAAATTCCTCTAATAACTCCCTTGGGTTCTACAGAGTTTGTAAAATTTAATAATTATTAAAGATTAAATGAGGAACCTACACTTTGATACCAAATGTAACAACCCCGCCTCCCAGTAACCCCAATTAAGGGAGACCAAAAGGTCAGTGTCGTTATCCCAATTAACAAGATCAAAGGTTCGATAAATAATCAATAATAATTATCAAATTCTGCCAGACTATATTGAAAAGCTGTGATAAAATAAAAAATTTACATACCTTTTGAAAACTTGGATCTCTAAACTTCTATCCACATATGTATTCTATTCTTGCTAACCCTCCTTGTACTTTAATTCATGTATTTCAATATATGACGATTTACTGTTTGTCCTTTTCACTTGTACCTAAAACACTGACAAACAAAACGCCAGTTAGCATAAAGTTAGTATGTGGGGGAAACCAAAATTGTACAACTATGATAACAATGTAATAAGCCAATTATCATTTAATATCTAAGATTACATCTTAAGCAATACTACTCAATCCTTACATATCCCCTATATCTGTGTTGTCCCTGCAGTGGACCTGGATGCTACCTTCCTCATGGTAGATCCCCATTAAACCCCGCATGATCCTACCTAATAGGTAGATCAATATCTAGGGTTGAGTCGCATGGCACTACCCATAGGTAGCCCAATCCCTAACTCATGGTGTGCTAAAGAGTCGCATGGCACTACCCTTAGGTAGCCCAATCCCTGACTCAAAGTGAATTGATGGACCTACCCCATTGGTAGCCATGTACTAAGTCATCCAATGACCTGATGGACCTACCCCATAGGTATCCATGTACTAGATTAAACTATTAAGCCACATAGGGGACTAGGATCTGAGCTAGTAGGCACATATCTTAAGTGATATTCATATCCACATTATAGTATGCATGAATTCAATTCATCCAATAGTTTTATTCAAGTCATCGAGGAAAACTTTGGAAAACCTCGAAAAACTAATTCTAGATATTCATAAGTGTAACCACATACCTGTTAGGAAGATTGAGACAGAATCAACCAAGAATGGAAATCCAATCAAGAAAGTACAAGAATCCTAAAATCACATCCAATTTCTTTTTATCAAAATCTATTCAAACCATCTTACTACTTAAGGTTTCTATTCCTTTTTAGGATTTCTACCTCTTTTAGGGTTTACTTTGCAATTAGGATTTTTACTTCATTTTACTCCTTTAAACCATAATTTCTCATATATCCTTCATGAAAGTTATTAAGGTTGCAACATATAACCTTAATTTCAAAAACTGCACAATTAATCATCAATTAAGTCCATTAAGCCTCTTTTACATTAAAGCTACCATTTTTATCCTTTTAATCCATGATGAGATCATTATGTTCATTTATCATCAATTCATAGTTCATTATGGTCTAATTCACATATGAATTCTAATTGTCATTAATATTACCTTTATCCATTAGAAAACCCTAATTACTACATTAAGGGTATTTATCCACAGATAGGAACTCTTATACTTGAAATATCTTGGAATTATCATATCTCAACTTTATTCACAATTTTGAATAACTAAAACCATTATGAGTTACTTTTACTAATATTAAGGTTTCAAGGCCCATTAAAGCATATTTCTGCACAAGAAACTCTAAATTAAACTAATTATGTGCAAATTTCATCCTTTTTGTGCTTAATGTACCTTTTTATGATTAACAGGTTAATATCAACTTTAATCATCCATTAAACCCTACGAATTACGTTAATCATCTCAAAATAGGATTTATTACTCTTTAATTCATTAAAGTTGATAACTTCCACTACTTTTTGAATAATAAGAGGCATTAGTCTTCAAATATATTTTTAATGAATTCCTCTCATTTTTTTGAGCAAAATGCATATATTATTTGCTATCATCGGAGTTACCAGCATTTAGTTATGAATTTTTCAATAAAACCTTACTTGGGCCAATGAGGAAGCGCCACGTCTCCTCAATCATGCATCATTTCTTTGTAGCTTGGAAAACATTTTAAAAGGTTGTTTTTACCCTCGATTAAGTGGGTTCTTCTTCAGCCCACAGAGGGGCATATCCGTCCAATGCAACTTTACCCTTCTTCAACCTCGGGTAGTTCGATGGCTGCAGCCCTAGCTGCCGATTTGCAGCACACACGAACGTGCCCCCTCTTCTCCAAGGTCCGGAAACCATCATGGATGATGCCCTCACCTCCAACGCCCCTCCCCACACTCAGGGCGGTCTTCAGCTTGCGTCCAAGAGAGTTGGTTCATGCTGGATGTGTCCGCGACCACCAGTAGGTCTTGCAGCCGTGCTGCCTTTCTCACGCATAGGTTCGGGCATGGTGACAACAACAGAGCTAGGGTTTGAACAAAGAAGAAGGAGGGAAAGAGAGTGAGATGTTTGGGATCTCTCAAACTCAATCCAAAAGACCTACCTCTTATATAGGGGAGGGTATCGATGCCCTAAGATGCTTGCCCACAAAGCAACATGGCTCTTTCCCAATAGGAATCCAATTCCTTTATTGAGAAGCAAGATTCTCTCTCTCCTAAATAGCCTTTTGATATCCTTTATTATTTGGATATTTAGGAATTCGAAAATCCTCTCACTTATCCTCTTTTATGCTTGACTTTTAATCCATAGGCATGAAATTATGTTTTCCTTTAGTAGAAAATACCACTTCTTTAGCAATGCCACATAATTCATTAATAAAGTATCACATTATCCTCTTATTTTGTTTTATTTGCCTTTCCTCTTTATTTTTATTCTTTGGGGCTCCTTGGATCCCAAGAAAACTTTAATATTTCAAAATTCCTTTTTATTGGATACTCATTATCCTTCTAGATGCATCTATTTACATTATTTCCCATTATCTTGTTTATTTCTTATTAAAATATCTCTTTTTGAGAATTTCTTTTTATCTTTCTTTTTATTTTCTTCATTGGCATTCCTTTTAACATTAGGAATCCTTTGGATATGAAAATCCACCAAGGATAACTCAATTATACCTCTTTTCATTTATTTCCCAAATTTTATCATTGTTTTCAATTTCTTTCTTAATAAAGAAATATTTAATTGATCTTTTCTTTTCTTATTGCACTCTCTATGCAACGTTGGACTCCTTAGATCCCAAGGAACCCAAGAGGCACAAAATCCCTCTTTGGATTTGCCTTCTAGAGGTTTCCACATATTTCGTTATTCCATTTCTTATTAATAATGGAGTTCCGTTTGTCTTTTCTTTGTTAATGGGCCCAATAGCCAATAAAGCCCATAAAACAATCATCAAGGCTATTGTAAATGAAATCCATTTATTCAAAACAAATTATATCTTTATTTTTTCAAATATCTTTAATATGAGAAATCACATTTCTCACCAAATGAACCCAAAAGTTGGGGTTGTAACACAACCTCCCAGGATATGCCTCTTTTTCAACAACTGATCTTCTTGGTCCTAGCATGAATGGGCATAGGAATTGTAACAACATGCTTGTGACGTTGCATGTTACAATTCCTTCTACAACTCTTGGGCACTTCAATGCAGATATCTTGTGGGTTTTCTTTCCTTTATATTCTCCTTTTATGCAAGATGATGCTCTGATATCATTTTTTCTTGAAGATTATAACAATCTGATAGTTTTTATAGGTTGATCCTTCTTTCATAAGGTCACTTTTGGATAGGTAGATCATTCCTTCCTTCTTTCAATCATTTTAATTTCAATGGTTACCACGTCGAGGCTGCTTGATATGCATCAGCAATAAAGATGCATGTCTCTTTGGAGTAAGTTGCTTTGAGCATTAATATGTCCTTCAAAAGATGAGGCTCAAGTTCTATCTAGTGCAATGATAATTGTTGCATTATATGTCCTTCAGAAAATGAGGCCCAAGTTTGTAATTTTTTATCCAATACATGTTCTTCTTCATGATGGTGCAACAACAAGAACCCAAACTATCACCAACTCATTAAACAAAAGGAGAAGACAATAAGGATGCCAAAAATGGATGAGAAAGATACACACTCTTTTTCTAAGATGTGATCTAGTCCTCATTGAATTACTAACGTATGTATATCCTTTTCTTTGTACATATTGTGTAATAGGGGCAAAGTACAGGTCCTTCCCATGTACATTTGACGTTTTAGTACAAATGAAAGTAAGATTGTTGGCATAATGAGCATAACTCGGTCTATCTACAATAAGTTTGTTACTAAAAGAGCTTTTGTACTAACAAATTACACAATATATAAATAATCTAACTATGCATATGTGTATGTGTCATAAATTGCACTACATATGTAGCTAGATGCATAAACCAACTACATAATATATATGTAGTAATTGTTGCCTTTCCCTACACATTAACTACATATAAAATGTATTAACTTCATCTTTTTGCAACATACTAACTATATATTCAATTGTAGTCATACATTTAGCTATAATTACACTTACATTAATATATATAAGGACAATATCTAGCTATGCTTATGACTACATATGAATTTGTAGAGAATGGATTATCTAACTAAATATTTAAAAAATATGGTTAAAGGCTTTAGCTATACAAGAATATACTACAATTTGTATATGTAAGGAAATATGTAGTTAAAACCTTTAGCTACAAAATATGGGGTTTTTGCTACAATGTTTTTTGTAGTTAAAGACCATTTTTTGTAGTGAATGATGGAGTTCTTTTGTTAATATCATGGTATAATTTCTTGAAATCATGATATAACATCTTGGTATTATGATATCCAACCATTGGAGTTATAGTTTTAACTCTATCATCCATCACAGTATCCTTGCCAACAACCTGCCTCGGCATCTAATGATCTTGCCACTTTTTCTAGTAGTAACATCCTCTACATGCTCCTAAGAAGAGAAGGGAGGAAAGGAGCAGATAATTGATGTTGTGGATGTGGTGATTATTTGGTATGCGTGTAGATGTACCCTTTGTGAGAATGTGATGTAGGTAGTGTCACAGGATTGAATTGAAGTGATGGTGGTGTTTTGTATGACTTCTTGAGATGTGTATGCCCATTTTGAGAAGGAATACCTTGGTGGAATTGATGAGACGATTGAGGGGGATTTTGGTTGTTGAATGGTAATTTTTGTGAAGAAATGGATATGTATACGTGTAATGGTCCTTAGTATTGGTGAGGTGGTAATAGCTGCACTTGTGGGAGATATAAGGATTTTGAGGTGTATCCACCAATCCACTAAAGTAGTTCACATTTCCCATAGGTTTTGTATTAACTTTCCCTTATATATGGAGAGCAAGTGTGGAACACATGTGATCCATTCTTTGTGCAAGTCTATTGATATTCTAATTTTGTGTAGAAATCTTGTTCATAACATCACCAAATTCTTGTAGCTCAGAAAGAACTTCTTCACACCTTAAGTTGTACCTTGTACTTTGTTATTGTTTGTTACTATGTGATAGAAGAGCCTTCACTTCTTCATGAAAATACATGATAAAATTTATAGGATGATTAGAAGCACTTCCAACTTGGTTCTTCACTATGTTTATCATTTGAACAAGAATGGTCCTCATTTTAGGCTTGAATCAATAGGGGTTGAAGGTGTCACACCAATAGTATTGACACTATAATTGACTACATTTAAAGCTCTATACCTAGAATTTTATACCAAGAGTTCAAACAATGGGATTGACTCCTTGAAGGGTTTATCCATGAAAGTACCTCCACAAGGAGAATACACTAAATCTTGTCCCAATTGAGAGAGACAACAATACTAATATTGAAGAAGCTTCCACAATGGAATCTCATTGTGATGGCACTCTCTCAACATCCTCTAAAAGCTTTCCAAAGAATAATAAAAAAATTACCTATTTAGTTGAAAGTGAGTATGGAACAACTTATTTGTGTAAAAAATGCAATACAAATTTCTTCAAAATGCATTCTTCATATCCTCCAAAATCATGGTCTTCATTTTAGAATCATACCAATATTGAGATAGAGAATGTAAAGAATGTCATCAAAATGGAGTCATTGGTGGTAGTAAGAGTGCAAACCGTAGAGCACACTTCCAAGAAGGTATCAATATTCTCATAGGATTTTTTCAGTCTTTAATTGGTAGAAGGTGGGAAGATGCCCCATAAGTGTGGGTGGGATGGACAATATTTCCAATGGATTTTGTTTCACTCTTGTAGAAATAGGAGAGGAATAGTTTCTTTAAAGGAGTTAGTCATGGAGAGGGCTTGGTATTATGTGGTGGTAGTCCTACATTGATATTAGGCATGTCTTCTTTCTCTAGTGTGCACTATCTCCTACACGTGCAAAAATGAAGAAGATTTAGCAATCTCAAATGCAAGGACAATACAAAGAAAAACTAATAGCAATGGTGAGGCAAATAGGAAAGTCAAAGTAATATAAAATAGCTAGGCCAAGCACCACTCTTCCTGACAATGATGCTAGAAAGCTTGATGCATGCATGAGACACACACACTTGGGCTAACAAATATTTAATGCCCTAATATAAAATTCTCACATACACAAAAATATGTTTCTCTAAAGCACACAGGTTGAGAGTATACTATATAGCATGTAGGTTAGTGATTGATCCACAAGGAGAGATTAGAGAACTAGATTTACATTTGCTTTACTAAATTCCTATTGTAAAATGTAGGGTTTTTAAGGTTTGACTTTGGAGTTTGAGCTACACTAAGTTAACAAGAAGTTGAAGTGAGCAAGAATCCAACCTAAGTTAATACTACACAATTAATTATTACTAACTAATCAAGAAGGACAATTAAAGTAACCTAGACAACTAAAGACTAATATTTAACATTATGCTAATAATAGCAACCCTAATCAAAAATCAAGGAAAAATATATCTAAACAAGGCAAGAAGAGAACACCTAATTACACTATGCTAGGAAGTACACTAAGAAGGAAAGAAATGAACTAAACTATCAAAATCTAGCACAAAGAACCAAAGATAATAACTAACAACTCGAGAAATAGATAACTAACATGAGAAACACAATTAGCAAAGTAAACAAGCAAGCAAGCTAACTGGATTCAAACTAACTAAGGAAATGATCAAATAGAGTTTTAAGAAATTAATTGTGGAATTCATCTGCTTGGGGGAAATGTAACTATCAATCTAACTAGGATCATATCATGCAAAATATTCAATCCATCCATGTTATAACAACATAGTGGGGTGATAGTGAATTATCCTATACTACTAGTTGACCTAGGGTGGTATAGGGTGTATATATAGAGAAATTATTCTCTATTACCCCCTATCCAACCTTATAAGGTTTGGACTAGGGTATATGTATAATTCAATCAAAAACACATAGTCTAGGTCTCTACAATTGATTCTCCTAATGAACTTAGTGGAAAATGGTGGCATGGAGTGTTGGAGAAGGATTTTTCACCTCCTTTGCACTCCATCCAACCTATACATATGTTCCTTGTTAAGAAAATCAAGTGAGGCACTACTACACTTAGATAACACACCAAGGGATAGAATAATGCATGGGTATGTAGGAAAAGGAGTAGCTAGATAAGGATTCAGTAGTTTGACTTTGGTATTTTCCCCAAATAGCGACATATACAACATTCTTCGATGCTTCAATGTTTTCAATCATCAATCACCACAACAAGAAATGAAAAAATGAGACCAACCCACTAATATAAAATATCCAAACGAAATTGTATTATTTATAATAATAATCTCCAAACATGGTATCAAAGTCACATGTATTCACTCAAACATCTTAACAGGGGTGCTTATCTACTCACTACAATAAAAAACATAAAATGGAGAAGAAAGAGATAGTTAATCTAGGGAACTAGAAGTATTGGTAAAATCATTTTTCTCCAACTACTACAAGCTTGATCACTTCCCTCCAAGGTGGATTGGTTTGTAAATAGAATGTATTTGAGTCAAAACTTTAAAAGTTAGGGATTTTGGGTGGAAGATGATGAATTGGCATTGAAATATTATAGGTGAATGGTAGGCTGTTGAAATGAATGCCTAAGGGAGCTAACCTTCTTTTCCCAACAACCATTACAGTTTATATAGTTGTGGGTGAAGCATAGGGTTCAGTGGGGTAAAGACGGTAAAATGATAGTTGGGAAACAATATGGTTATGTAGGTAAAATGACCATGGTGGGAAATGTGGCTTGGTGGTTAAAGGTGAAAATGGTTGTTGTAGTGAAAATGACTATAGAGTGAAGGTAAATTTGTCATATGAATTTGGGTTTTGTAGTTGGGATAGCATGACCATGGTGGGTCTGAGGTAACATAACCATGGTGGTAACCATGACTATGGTATAAGGTTTGAGGAGGGATTTTCCCTTTGAAAACAATCTTTTTTGTAGATGACTACCACATCTATGATGGGATGGAAGGTTGCTTAATTGCTTGGGGACCACGACCACAATGGTGAGAATCACCATGGTGGATGAATGTCCTAAGGTAGCTTCAACATCATCTGGAGCTTGTGATTTTTTATTTTATAACAAGGACGTTCCAAGTTCCACGACTGTTTTAGAGGCATTATCTTGCACTTTGATCTTGAACTTGGACATTCATGGAAATTTAACTTCAATGTATATTAAGATAAGTTTTGCAAGGTTAGGAAATATCTTGTCTACATTTTGGACTCCTCCAAGTGTGACAAAACCCTAGATCAACCTTGTTCTCTTCTTCCCATCATGTAGTGGTCAGAGTACCTTATAATAATGCAAATCGTATGTATAAGTGTGTTTCATAGAAAATACCAATTATTGGGGAACACTTACATTATGAAACATATAAATGTGAATAAGGGGAAATATGACACAATATGAAGGCCCAATTAAGGACTTCATCGCCACCACAAGCCTAAAACATACTTGTTCTCAGGTATGCTCCAAATCAATCTCATTTTATTTATCTAACAAACAAGAAATGAAAAAATCTTTCAAAAATATGTATATTGACTAGATGGGCTCAATAATGACTAGATACATGTATTACAACTCTTTCCTCTCCTATTTTACAATCCATTTGTGATAGTAGCATTAAGCCTACAAATTTCCAATATAGAACATCAAATATACAATTAACTTGTATGGTTTTCATATAGTTATGAAGAAATCATTTCATGATGGTTATGACTATAAATGATTAAGAGTGTTGTTTTACCTTCATGCATTCAATCTCATATTTTAATACACTCTAGGTGTCTTATCCAAAAAAAAATCCACTCGAGGTGTCCTAGGTTGATATGTAAAGGGTAAAATAAGCTAGGTGTGATGTTTCTTAGATCAATGGATATACAGTTACAATAGGGCATTGTGGCAAGAGATTGGAGCTCTATTACATAGGATCACTCTTTCTTTCTTAATTTAGGTGTTATAATATAGGATCACCTTATATTTTTCTAAAATTTTCATTTTCTTTGCCCATTGTGTAGTTGGGCCACATGGTGGTAGGAGTGAAGCAAATGGGATGGAATGTTTACCAGTTGAATATTTTGTAAGGTGGCTGAGGCTTACACTTTTTTTGCCTTTTAGCTTCTTTTCATGTGGAAGGGGAATATGAAATGATGAAGCAGAAATAGATCATGGTAGGAATCATTAGTATGGGTCTTAACACAAAATTCTCTACATGAGAGTTACTTCAACAATCTTTGTAATGACCTTATTTTTTTAGTATCACCCAATTAAGAGAGGGCCTTAAACGCGAGAGTCATTACCTAAATTGCCAAAATCTATATTTAACAAATAAAAAATAATAGCAAATTATTTCATGATTTCTCAAATATTGTTTCCAAAATGTATAATGCTGCTCCTTTGAGGATTTACAAGAATTTCTAACATGAGAACTATTACAAATGAAAAGAAGTGTCTAACTAACCCTTCTTTACTTAGCTTCTATACCTCTAGTCGGTTTCATCTAGTCCATCATGTCTTGATATCTTCATATATGGAATTTACCTAAAATGCTGACATTTCAAAACTCGGATCAATATACTGCTATACTATGTATGTGGGGTGCATATAAAAGTGTGTAAGTAATATAAAAACATATAATCAATCAATTACTTGTAAACAAGAACTGGGAATTTCATTACATATTCCAACCCATACTTGATATGCTATCTTGGGTGTAATCATTATCCCTTCTAGGGCTCATGTAATCACTATCCCTTCTAGGGCTCATGTGCATGTCATCCTAGGGTTCAAAATACGATATCTTACTCTGTGTGACACTCATAGTGGCATTATAATTGTACAAAATGTATATAAACATCCAACCGTCTATTTTATCAATCTTTGAGAAGTCCTCAAAAGACATCTACATTCAATAATGTGAGTATTCATAATTGTAACCAAAGACCTCATTTCCCTACAAAAACCATGCAAAATATACTTCAAGCATATGTCTAAACATCCAACCATTCAACATAATCAACAAATATTATCTACATGTATGTGTACCCTAAAGTGTTGCCAACATATTTTTTTGATGACCGAGAGAACCCACCCTGGCAAGCCCGGAATGGTAAATTCTCGAGGCATGCTAGGGTGTGGTCCGGTCACCCCCCTCTTGTGCCAAATTAGGGTGGAGTGCCTTTTGCAGACTGCCGTCGGTGGGGTTTAAAATCGGGTCCTTCATTGGGACTAACCGAGCCGCAACCACTCAGGATGTTGTGGTCAGACTGTTACCAACATATTATTTAGATTAAAGCATACTTGGGCCCTAATTTAGGGTTTACGTTTGTCTAAGGTTTGTATAACAAATAAGGGTACAAGCCCTAAATCCAATGAACCATATTTTATCATATTTATTAGCCCATATTGTCAAATTTATCATCTCATTGTGTTACAAACACTTAGATTTGATTATTTGCATTAATAATATAGCAAGTCATGAACTTTGGTTTGAAAACCCTAATTACACATGTTGATGATTATTCACTCTAGAAACCATAATTATACATCATCAACTTAGATTCCCATCATATTCAACAATATTAGATTATAACATGAACTGAAAGCATTTTATGTATTCAACACCTTAACCAACAATTCTAGTGTATGCATCATTGCATGTGTAAGCCACTTATTAAACATGTTTCCGCTAAACTTTTGAACTACATGAAAATCATGCCTCAATTATATGTCATTCATATTCCTCTCATTGTCTTGATCAATTTGATATATAACTTTTCTATATGCCAAGTTATGAATTATTATCTACATTATTTACAGGGTAACATTAATCTAACTGATTCAAAAATGTCATGCCTATGAAATTGTATTTATCCATGAAGACACATGGGCAGCATCTGGCCAACCGCAAAGCACCATGTTGTCTTAGAGCTCCATGCGGGATGGGCTCGGGAGCAAGGTCAATCGACCCTAGTGCCCTTTCACAGTGACCACGATCGATCACAAGGATGGGGACACAAGAGTAAAATCACCAGAGGGATTGCTCCTCTTCTTTGTTTTTGTTTCTATGGCTGGGGTAGACTAGGGAGGTCAAATACTCAGATGAATCCTTGTTTAATGCTGCATCAGTGGATGTTTAGGACGCATGACTCATTGGCATCCTTCCCCAAACTCAGTGAGTTCCTTCAAAGTTCAGTGATCAAAGAAAACAATAGTGAGGTCAATCTCAGATATACGGGGGAAAAGATTTCAGGATAGGATAAGGATAATTACCATCATTCCTGGTGTGTTGAAGATGTGTAAAGTTTGTAGGATGTTTTTTGATCCTCCTCCACCATCCAGGGCCTCTGCAATGACCTAAGTTAGACTAGACAACAACTCACGATGACCTGCTTCATAGAAGTAGAGGCTAGACTCAGACCAAGAACTTCAATAGTCACCACACATCTCTAAAGATTGAAGCACCTTCAGGGACTCCTCGAGTATCTTGATGAGTGCAAACTCATCACCTTTTTTGTACATCTTTAATCTTAAATTAACAATAAATTGTCAGCTCTTTGATATTTTTAGCATAAATTATCTTAGTTTATCTCTTCTTTCTTAGATTGGAATTTTTTACTTGATCATTGTGCGTTTTGCAGAAAAAAGACAATAATTTCAAAGCACAAATTTCCCAAATTTTCTCTTGGAAGATGACTTGCACAATTTCCCACATGCCTGAAGTTCATGTATACCTGACACCAAAAGTGAAGGATCAAGCTCAACCTCTATTGATGTAGGAGAATGCCATTTTGCTCTTATAGAATCAACAATTAAGGACTCAAATGAGGTAAATCTAAACTCTTTAGATAAAGAATCTTTGATTGCTATTATTCATGATACTTGTGCCTCTCTTAAGTCTTATAAAAGGAAAAAGAAAAAGCTTGCTATAATTGTTAATAATATGCATGTAGAATTAGATAATCTTGAACATGTTAATTCGTGCATGCTTGATGATAAAAATGATTGTCTTAGTCAAGTAGATTGTCTTAAACTTGAAAATGCTAATCTGCTTGATAAGATTAGATTTCTAAAAGCTCAACCTCTTATGCCTGGTTCTAATGAAGAGCATACCTTAATTGTTGATTCTCTCATGCATGATATTGATGTTCTTAAATCTGAAAACAAGGACAAAGATTTTTTTTGCAAGAATTAGAAACTGAAAATGGTGTTTATATGTCTAAGATTTCTTTGCTTGAAATAAAAAATGGCTCCTTGCTTGCTAAAATCAATGTGCTTGAATCTTGTTCTAGGTCTACTAGTAGAGAGAATGATGTTTCTGCTCTTCATATTGATAGACATTCTTATTTAACTAAAGCTCTTTGCTTAGAAAATGATCTTTTGCATGATATAGAAAATGTCAATCATTTGTCTTCTACTATTACTTCTCTTATGCATGATAATGATGGTTTGAGATCTTCTTTGCAAAGATTCTTAGTTGTTAATAAGAGCCTTGATGATATCCTACACCATACTACCAAACAAATTGGTAGACATGGTTTGGGGTATGATGGTAGTCAAAGGAACAACAAAGGTAAAGGACCTCCAATATTCCATGGAGAATCCTCTAGTTCCAAGACTATGGGCACATGCAACTATTGCAATGATTTTAGTCATTATTCTACTTGTTTTCCTCTTAGGAATGCACCCAAGAGGACTAGGACTTGGGTTTCTAAGCTAACCCCTCTGGACCCAAAAACATGATTGGGGACCATTTCATCTTTCTTCTTGTAGGTACTTGCAAATAGATTGACTTGAGCTATTGAATTGCAAATTGACTTCTTAATCCACATGAAAGAAGAAAGGTGATATGTGTAGAGGGTGACAACAAATGGAAAAAGGAATGGTAAGAACAAAGGTAAAGTGTTCTTTCTTATAACCATTTCTAACTTATTTTTGTCAAGTTAATGTGCACTATGCATGTCGTTTTTGAGTCAAAAGTGGTATTTTGTGATTCTCATCCCACTCTCGCTCAAAAACGGTTTCTAATGCTTTCATAGTACATTACTAACTTGCTTACACATGTTTGGATATGGTTTGTATTTTTAGCATGCCCTTAAATATGTTTTTATGAAATATATGTACCTTTTGACAGCAGCTTTATCAGTCGAGTTTTCCCTATTTGAAACTCGACCGATAGGCACCAATGGGTGTTTCCAGCAGCTGTCATCGGTCGAGTTGTCAATACACATAACTTGAACGATAACACTATGCATAGAATATACATTTGGCTTATTGAATGGGAATTTCCCTCTCAACTAGACTTTCTCAACCAATAGCCTTATTCTTTGGTACTCCTTTGGTACCTTTATATATGCATATTGCCATGACTTAAATTACTTATCTTGCTTACAACTCTATCTCTCTAATTCCTCTAACTTGGTATATCTATATCTTGCAATTACTTTCTTTGAGTTGTTTTGCAGGTTTTGATGATGATCTCTTTGGATCTCTTGGTTGTGTCCAAAAATTGCTTCTGTTGTAATCTTACTTGCTACATCTATATAGGTGTATATGTTGTGTTGATACAACCTTGAGGTTCTTAGTGGTGATCATATTTTGGTAATGATGCATATTTGTTAGTGAGTTATATCCTTTCGTGATTCTAAAATTGTTTATCTCTTTGTTTGGATATACCTCTTCATCTACTCATAGCTTGATCTATCTTGTGTATCTTTTGGTATCTCTTGCTATGATCTAGATCCTACTAGTAGTCCAAACTTGTGATAATATCTACTAGTAGTTCATATACATGTAGTTCTAGCCTTGTTTATAATTGGTATCTTTGCTCATCTAGTGGTGTTCTACTATATGCTATGCTTGTATCTTGTCTCATACTTGCTAAAGCGTGTTCCTTGAATTGCATATCTACTATCTTGAGTTGCTTGCATAACATTGTGATGCAGGGTAAATATATCTACATTATATGTAGAAATTGGAGTATTTTTGGATTTTATGCAGACTTTGCTCCAGTTTCAGTTTCTGCTGCAAGAGTAGTGTTTTTTATGCAGAAACGACCTTCTGAGCAAGGCTCATTGCTTTGCCTTGAGCCCTGACACTTTTTGGGCAAATTTTGTCATCTTGAGGGTCAAAATTGCGGTTTATTATTTTTCTACAACACTTTATCTTGAATTTTGGGTTGTTCAAGTATATGCTTTAACTAGCTTTTCTTTCTATGCTTGGATAAGCCCCTATATGTGCTCTTCTACTCTCCTTTTATAACTTTTTGTTATCTCCTTTCCTTTAACAAGTGGTGTTTCTTATTTCTTCATACCCCCACTTTTTGAAATTACAAAGGGGGGGAATGGTATGTCTTCTTTTGACAAAAGAAGAAGAAGGCATGTCTTACATGAAAAGGAGAAGTATGTCCATGTAAATGGGAGAAGACATATATGTGTAGAACATATATGAGTAGAAGACATAGTATTCTATAAATGTTATGAAAGCGAACCATGCAGGAGAAATAGCATCAATTGAGGGGGAGTATGAGAACTCCATGCACATCAATTGAGGGGGAGCATATGAGCTCAATCCTATTGAAACTGCTAGGTTTCTCCGAAGGTATGATTTTAATTAAAAGCTTTCAATACATTTATGGAATGGTTTGTCATCTTCAAAAAGGGGGAGAATGTTGACTCAAGGTAAATTAGGTCAATGTTGAGTCACGTATAAATTGACTAAACCCGTGTTTTGATGATGACTAACCATTCCACATATTGGTGTCTAATGCTTCTATTTGAGTGTTTTCAGATTAGGTATAGACACACTCCAAATGCCCTAACTTGCGCATATCAAATTGGAGAAAAGACAAGTCAAAGTCAGTACAAGTGCACATTTTTGTAATATGATGTAAATTCTATGAGAATTATGTTGTAAATCACTTGTAATGATTGTATGACTTCTAATTAAGCTTAGAAAAAAATTAGGAGCACTTAGATTGAATGTTTAAGCACTCAAAAGCCATTTTCTAAAATTCACATCAGGCTGTTCATCGGTCGAGTTCTGTGAGCTGCAAACTCGACCGATCCTAATTGGATCTTGAAAATGACTTTTGATCGGTCGAGTTTACACTTCATAGAACTCGACCGATGGAGTACCTGACCAGTTCAATTTTCATTGGTCGGTCGAGTTTCCTCAGGACAAACTTGACCGATGGTCTGAATATCAGCTTTGTCTTTTACTCTATTGGTCAAGTTACCCTTATAGAAACTCGACTGATTGCACTGTATAGAAAAGTGCAGAAAAGTACTTCTAGCCATTGTAGAGTTGCAACAAGTGAAAATATATCTGTTGCAAGCCACAAAACAACTAGTTTTCATTCTCAAATGTTCCCAAAGGCTAAGGGGCATCCCCAGCTATAAATAGGACCTCTTGAGCTTCATTCCAAGGTTGAGCATTCAATGCAAAACTCTATGTGAGGTTCCTATTCTATATTTGAGTTCTTCCTACAGCCTCCTCTCTCTCTCTAAGCTTAATCACTTGCTACATTCATTAGAGTGAGTAGGAAAACTATAAGAGAGATAGTCCAACATGTATATCTTGTGAGGCTCTCACTTCCACCACCTCCCTATCTCTCATTTCAATCATGAAGATGATGGTTCTCTCTCTTGGCTAAGAGAGGTGAAGAAGAACAAGGAAAGGAATCCCTTGGTGAAAATTAAGGTTGAAGACTTGGAGCAAGAGTGGGTAAGCCCTTGGTGAAGGTAGAAGACTCCTTACTCAAGTGGGTAAGTCCTTGGTGGAAGCTTCTCTGAGTGAAGATGAAGTCAAAGGTGGAAGATTCAAGAAGAGTGGGTAATCCCAGCAAGGCTGAAGACTTATGCAAGAGTAGGTAAGTCCTTGGAAGAAGGCAGAAGACTCCTTGCAAAGTGGGTAAGTCCTTAGTAAAGTTGAAGACTCTTTGTATTGGATAGGTAAGTCCTTTGGTGGTCATGTATTGTATCTCTTATAATGAATATAATGAAGGTGAAAGGTTAAGAAATCCTAGAGGTTGACCTCTGTAGGTAGTGGATTGACTCACTTTTAGTTTAAAGTGTGGAACCACTCTAAATAGCTTGTCTCTTGGTGTATGTTCAATCTCTCTCTCCCTTGCTATGCATGTTTTAGTTGCACTCAAATTTCCTATTTAGCAACCTTATCTTGTGATATATCTTGAAGGTATAATAAATTTTGTTTAAGTGCAATCATCTCTATTCACCCCCCTCTAGAGCATCTAATCACCCATCTAGGATCCAACACATTTAACTCTCACTAGAAAAAGGTCCTTCCCAGATTCTACATTCTAGTATGTTGCCCTATCTCTTCCTTCAATTGCTTCCCTTTCATTTGTTATGGCTAGTTAGTATTTCTCTTATTGAGGCAAGGGGAGAAGCCCCTTAGCCATGTGTAACTTAGATTGAAGGTTTATACAATTTCATTAGATAGATGGTTTTTTATTGGAAAATCATCAGTTTAAATGATTTGATCCCTCATTTTTTTATCATACTTTAATCTTGGTGGATGTGACTACAAAACTCACGATTTAGAACGACCAACCAATCATATTGGGATTTGGATGATACCTTGGAAGAATCTATATTAGGATGATAAAACTAGGATCCGTGAATATCGGGACCAATGGGTTCATCGAGAGGTCAGCTTTTTTGATTAATTTACAAATGTTTTGCATGCCTTCTTCTATCTTGCGTATCCTATGAATTATTCGATTTTGTTTCACATAATCTATGGTGGTAAAATCCATAAGCCTCGATATCTTTCATTATGATTTTATCTCATTTTCTAAATCATCTATTTCCAACCACTTCTTCTTACTCACAATTTATAATTCTGCTCTTAGATAAAAAAAACTTCTTATTGTGCTAACCATTATTCTCCCTTTTCTTTGTGTTTAGTAAAATCTTATTATTACATTGTCTTTAGTGTAAATTTCCATTTCATTGCGATCTACTTTTCTATTTTAGCTTAATCAAGCCCCCATCAAATCACAAACTTCATCTTTTTGTTCAAATATTAAAAAACCATCCAAAAAAAATTGTTCAAATTAAATTGGGACAAAAGAAATTCAATATTAATAAAGTTTTTTGCAGGTCAACCCTTTCTATACTAGGAAGGTTAAACTCTAGGGTTAAGTCCCTAGTTTTTGGTGTGAGGAATAACACATATCAAAATAGCGCCATTGTCGAGGACAATAGATAATTTCAAACCCCAAAATTTTTTGAACAATTGTTTTCTATTTATGCCTTCTGAGTACCATACCCAAAGAGCTACTCCTCCTCTACTGAATTTTCATTCCAACAATACATTTTTTTTTGCAACTTTCTATTTCTATCAATTTAATTGTGCATGCAATGCTCAATGAATTTTGTTTCTCCGCCGCTAACCTTTGACCCAGAAATAGATACAACTTTTCACCATCTAAACTGAACTAACCATCTTAGGATGGGTCAAGATGAGGTAGGACATACAGTCAAGTAGGAACTCACCACTCAAAGGGAGGCCATGATGGTCAAATGAGCAGCTCAAGAAGTTGCTCTACGTGCAACTTACATGGATGAATAAGAGGCTTTGGAAGCCACTCAAATGGAAATTGAATTCTAAAAACAATTAAAAGATTTTTCTACCCTTAAAATGGGATATGAACAACACCCTATTGTGCCTCCCCAAATCACATGTCCCCAATTTGAGATATGCACCCAATGGATAACAATGCTTCAGACCAACCCCTTTTCTGACAGCAAAGGTAAAAGTTCCCAATATTACCTCTAGTATTTTAACTACCTATGCTCCTTAACCAATATCTCATGCATTTCTAAACATGCTATTCGACTTAGGTTGTTGAAGTACTCTCTCTCTCAGGTTAGGCTAGCAGTTGGTACAATGTCATGGAGGGTGAAGAATGTCTCACCACCTGGGAGGCACTACAAACCAAGTTTTCTGACAAATATTTTCCCCCTTTCCCTCACTTACGAAATTAGGGTGGAGATTTTTCTTTCTTCCATGATTTTCTACATTAGGATAATCTTGGTAGAGGTTTATGGACCTTCTTCTATGTTGACCTCACCATGACATTTCCCAAGCTCAGTTAATTGAAATCTTCTTTGTGACGTCTATCTCGGAGAAAACGTTATTAATGATGCGCAAGCGATTAATTAGCAGCGGGATTACTAAAAATTACTAAAAATTTAAAACTTTTTGTAAAGAGATCTACAAACTGTGAAACTCTTTCATTAAGAAACAAGGTAAGTTATTTACAAACTGATCCATCATTACATCTCTGTAATATCACATCTCGAGGGTTCAAGCATCAACTGTCCTGTTAAACTATACAAGGTAGGATACAAAAATCTCGAGGCATTACGCCAAAATATCAGATCTATATCAAACATCTAAAGACTCCTAGGACCTGAGAGTACAGAGATGACACATAGGACTTTCTATCTATAAGACTCAATAGATAGTGTCTCCACCTGAGGATCACTGCTGTCCCTGATGTTGCTTCTACTGCTGTTGCTGCTCACCCACTGAAGGGTTCCTTCGTCCTCGGCGTCTACCTAAAAATTCGAATCCCACGGGGGTGAGACAATTGAATAATTGTCCTAGTGAGAGTTATAACTCTCTGCCAGAAGCATTGTTATTGCAATGATCAAAGTAACAATGAGCAGAAGAACTATAATTATTCGACAACAGGTAATTCATTGAATAAGCTAAGTAGAGCAATATTCTCTAAGCAATCATTTCAATTATAACTTGAATGAATGACAAAACATATAATCAACGAAGAATATGAAGAACATGTATACAAGTTATTCAACTATGACATTATAATCAATGTATCATCAATCATTGTTTCTCATAGTTCAACCTAAGCAATTATGCTATACAGTTGTTTACATTTTATAAACATAATTATGCCCTGGGGAGATGAGTTACACCGCTCATACTCCAACCGACCATTACAAAATCGCAATCGGTACAATACATAGGTCATCAGAAGAGTCAGATTTCTATGAGCTCATCATCCTCAGTCAATGTGAGGTACAACATGCATGACATCTTGTGTCTCTGTCATAATAGCTTTCCAGGGTATTCTAGCAACTTCGCTATTAGAGTTACATTGGCATGCTATACTCTCTTTGCCATCGAGGGATTTTTTGTTTATCTCACATCGATGCGGCATTAACATCATCATCGGGAGATTAGTGATACATCATCCCGACATAAACATATAATGAAGGATTGAGAGATTATATGTACATCTCACATCAATTCCCTCATTAGGACGTAAGGATATTCACGTCCATAACCCCCACATAGTCAAAAGTATGCTCTCCAGGAGTTCCCTTAGGAAAACCTATTTCACAATCATTTAACTTCTGACAATGATGGATCTATAGTCAGGGCTCTACATGATATCATTATACATGATTAATTAACTACATTATGGCATTCTTTTAGCATCATGCATGTTTTCAAACATTAACCATTAAAACAATTGCTATAAAGAAAGAGCACTAATTGTATCAAGTTCATTTCACATCTTGTTAATCATTGGGATATCAATCCCTAACCATCTCATCATTATGATTCAGGAATATGGGTGTTCAAACCCTTAGATCATCAAAACACTTGTTACCAAGTAACATATTTCCATCAAGTCATTTAACAACATGAACATGATTGTAGCAATGCAGATATTTCGCATGGCTCATACAGCCTATCATTCTCATTTGTTACCTTTCACTAGGCAACATAGAAATTATTGCTTTCAAGCTTATAAAGTTCTTTCAATAAATATGGCACTATAGCTCTTACCTGGCTATGCTCACTATTTCATAAAAACCTGCATGATTAATACAATTGATAACAGACACATTATCTCTATATTAGCAAAATGCAAAACAAAGATAACTTTACTATTCAAGGGTTGCACCACTATGCCCTTACCAGGGTTAAGGTTCCCTTTTCATTTCAATTAGGGTTAACCAACCCCTTTATATCAATTGGGAATAGTGATTCCTCATTTTATTACTTAATCATAGAGCTTCATGCTATAAAGCATAACTCAGAATTAGGGTTTACTGTTCACATCATCACATTACCCTAGATTAGGGTTTACTATTCTCATTACATCACATTACCCTAGATTAGGGTTTACTATTCACATTACATCACATTACCCTAGACTAGGGTTTACTATTCACATTACATCACATTAAGATCATACCATCATCATGTATTAGGATTACTTCCATTAATACCCTCAATTAGGGCTATGATTCATTAGCTGTCATAATTAGGGTTTCATGATCTCACTATCATGGATCATACCCTAATTAGGTGTTCATTCATATTGGATGTCCATTACTTGATTAATCATCTATATAAGAAGTCTTCTGTCTCTTCTTTCTATAAGTTGATGTTTGCATCACCCTTGATTAGACTAAGTCAATTCAACATTGACATTATGGGTTATGTCATTACTATTGTGATCATTATGGCTTTACTCATTCAAAGAGTACTAATCACTTCATTCCATCAAGGATACCTTTGTAATGATCACCACTGATTATAACATGCATTAATCTACTAATTACTTGGTCCCTTAATCACTTTAGGTATCTATGAGGTTTAGGTTAATCAACCACTAAACCATCTTGACCACTAAGGCATCAAACGATCTTGACCTTTTTAGACCTCAAACGGTCTTGCACACTAAACCCCCAAACAGTCTTGGATAGACCTTGAAACCGTTTGGTGTTGAAGACCGTTTGGTCTTGTTGACTTTTGAAACTATTTGGTAAAGTGCACACTCAAGACCGTTTGCCCAACATGGGGTGAAGACCATTTGGTCATGAAGACTGTTTGGTCTTGTTGACCGTTTGGCCAAGTTTGACTTTGAAACTGCATGGACATAACCAACCTTGAAACCGCATGTGATCAAACAGTTTGGGATCGTTTGGTCCCAAACGGTCTTCAGACCGTTTGGTCCAAACCACCTCAAAACTGCAAGGACCAAAAAGTGTCTCAACCACTTCAAATGAGTTAGGGTTTCCAATGTTGAACCCCTCAATCGATAATGCATTTCTTAGCCACTCATCAATTGAGTTAATTAGGTCAACCCTCAACTAATTTAACACTCAATTGACCCTCAATTGATCATCAATTAGGGCTTGGATCAATTGGATTAGGGTTTGGATCAATTGTATTATGGTTTTAAATCGATGACCCTTCAACAAACTTCAAAGTGAGTCTAATTGATTTGAAATCATTGATCCAACATCTAATTTGGTCATGACCTGACCCCAAATGGTATTGGGATCATTTTGATGACCTCCAAATGGTCTTGAGACTGTTTTCCCAAGTCCATATAAAAAACTAACTCAACCAATTAAGGTTTGGATCATAGGATTGATCACTAGGTCAACAATCAATTGCACCCCAACTACTTACCTTTAGATCTTCAACCACTTAACCATAGTCCAAACCTAGACCTCCAAATGGTCTTGGGTGACCCCCAAACGGTCTTCGGATCATTTTGATATCCTCCAAACGATCTTGAGACCGTTTGCCCATTATTTCATCAAAAACCAAGTCATTCAATTAAGGTTTGGATCTTAGGTTTAGTCACCAAATCAATAATCGATTACTCATCAACTTGATATCATTGGATCCTCAATTGGTCCACCCTACTTAAACCTAGACCTCCAAACGGTCTTGGGTGATCACCAAACGGTCTTGAGACTGTTTGGGTGATCCCCAAATCGTTTTGAAACCATTTGGGTCACTCAACCCAAACTTCAACATAATATAATTATTGAAATCAACAATGGACCCGATTAGGGTTTAGATTGTTGATGGGCCTTTGATTGGTGAACCAATTGGAATTAATTGATGATTTTTGGTAGGTAATTAGTCTACAATATTCTCAACAGTCCTCCAAATGGTCAACGCCTGGTCAATGCCTCAAATGGTCTTGGACCATTTGCTTCCATGCGTTCTTGTGAAACCATTTACATTCAAACGGTTTGAAAACCATTTTCACCAAACGTTTTGGTAAACCGCTTGCTAAAGTTGGGAGACCATTTAATAAAGTTGGGAACTTGGATAAACATAGAAATTAACGTCATCATCTTCTACCTCTATTCAACCAAGAACATGGGCTGTTCTTCACGGAAATAATAGCAAGAACACACAAAGGTGTCTAAAGAAGAAGATTTAAGCAACGATTATAGGAAAGAAAGATGCATTAACAAAGCTTTAAGGTTTAGAGTTATAAAACTAGGCTCTAGGACTGATCCAAAGCTCCAAGCTTCATATGTTTAATGGTGGCTTGTGCTTTAGTAGGTGTCCAAGGTCCGTTCTTCAAGTTTTGGATGGGGAAGATAGCTAGAAAGGAGAATCGTGTGAAGAACACTATAAATCTAATCTTATATAGTGGTTTCCACAATGAATTCGAGGTAGATAGTGATCAACACTTACCAAGTCAGCTTGGTCATCCTTCCTCTGTTCCAGAATTACTTCTTGGTCGGTCTGAGCAAAGTGATGAGAAGAGGAACTAAGGAAACAATCCTTTTAGTTGTTGGAAAAGATACCTATATATATTTATGGGTCTTTTCGAAGCAACAAGGAAAAAGATAGATATTTCCTTTTATCACCCAAAAATATCATCCAAGGCTTCCTCCATCCTTGAACACATTTCCACCTTCTAAAATCATGCAAAAATCCTCCATTATCCAAGGTTTTAAAGGAAAAGGACAAACACCTTAAAGAGTTGTGTGTTAATATCCATCCTTTAATTGGATATTGCTTAATATATTATTAGTGTGAATAGTTTCCACTTCTACCATGATCATTCAAATGAGGCACCCTTCTCATTTTCTTTGCTCTAATTGATGCCAAGAAACATGAGAGATCCTATAGAGGTATATATATTACATGTTGGACCCTAGGTTTTGGGTAAATTGCACTTTACACCAAAACTAGGTTTTAATGCACAAGGATTGCTCTACAAGTTGTATCTTGGTACCCGAGCTTGTGAAAATTGTACCACTTCATCATATTCATTCTTATGATGTCTCATCATCAAAGGGTAATTTGCAAGTTAACCCCTATACTTGGGTAATTTGCACTTTAGTCCATTATTAACAAAACAATGTTTCAACATTATGCAAAAAGGACTAAAATTGAAATTTAAGTTCCTCAAAAGCCTTAATTACTTTTCAAGAAATATAAGCAAACATCTGATCAACTTAATTAGTCAAAACACCTAGGGTTAGTACATAACCCAGGTCAGGGATGTTACAAATTATCCACCCTTACAAGGATTTCATCCCCGAAATCATCTACAGAACATATTAAGAGAAAAGAGTAGGGTATTTTCTCCTCATCTCTTCCTCTAGTTCGCACGTAGCTTCTTCAATTCCACGGTGATTCCAGAGAACTTTCACAAGACTTATATCTTTCTTTTTTAGCTTTTTAATTCTTTTGTCAAGGATTGACATAGGTCCTTCAACATATGATATATTATCATTCAATTCTACTTCCATAGGTTGCAGAACTGAATCTGTGTCAGGATGACATTTCCTAAGCATGGAAATGTGAAACATTGGGTGTAACTTTTGCAACTCTGGTTATAACTCTAGTTTATAAGCTACCTTTCCAATCCGTTCAATGATTGGATAAGGTCCTATAAACCTAGGAGCTAACTTTCCTTTCTTTCCAAATCTAAGAACTCCCTTCCAAGGTGAGACCTTGAGGTATACTCTGTCTCCAACCTGGAATTCTAAAGGTCTACGACACTTATCAGCATAAGATTTCTTCCTATCCTGTACAGTCTTTATCTGTTGTTGTATAATTTTAATCTTCTCAGTGGTCTGCTGCACAAGATCAGGACCCAAAAGTTGATATTCACCAGTTTCATACCAACATAGGGGAGATCTACAACGTCTACCATACAAAGCTTCATAGGGTGCCATGTCAATGCTATGTTGATAGCTATTGTTGTAGGCAAACTCTATCAAACTTAGGTGTAGATCCCAACTTCCTGTAAACTAAAGAACACAGACTCTACGCAAGTCTTCTAAAGTCTGTATAGTCCTTTCTGATTGTCCATCAGTCTGAGGATGAAAGCTGTACTAAACCTTAAACTTGTGCCTAAGGCTTTATGAAGTTGATTTCAAAAATGACTCATAAACTGAGGACCTCTGTCAGGGACAATGGTAACTGGGACCCCATGTAGTCGCACTATCTCATCTACATATAACTGTGCTAACTTCTCAGCAGCATAGGTTGTTTTGATAGTTAAGAAATGTGTTGTCTTTGTCAACCTATCAACTATTACCCATATGGAATCATGTCCTTTGGCTGTTCTAGGTAAACCAACCACAAAGTCCATGGTTACATGATCCCACTTCCACTATGGTATGGGTAAAGGTTGCATTGTTCCTGTAGGCTTCTGGTGTTCAGCTTTAACTTGTTGACACACCGAACACCGCATAACAAACTCAGCAATGTCTTTCTTCAAACCAGGCCACCAATACATATCTTTCAAGTTACGATACATCTTGGTGCCTCCTAGATGCATGGCATACATTGAAGAATGAGCTTTTTCCAGGACTAACTTTCTTAAGTTATCCACATCCGGTACTATCATTCTATCATGATAACAAGGTACCTGATCATACGAATTACGGAAACCTTCTCGTTTCTCATTGCCATACTCTGACCTAATTTGTTGAACTATGGCATCAACTTGTTGTGCCTCCTTAATCTTTTCGGTGGTGGTGTAGGTACAGAAAACCTCAGTTTCTTAAAACCTTTAGATGAGGATCCTTGGAACTGGGGATAAATATTCTTGTTCTTGGTCTGTCTCTTCTCTGCCACATACCTCTCTATCCTTCTGATAGACTCCACAAAGGTAGCAAACCTTTCCCTATTCTCTAGAGCAGACACAGGAGTGGTCAACTCAGCATTTAATCCTTTCTCAAAATGCCTAATCCTTTCTTCATCTGTGGTTTCCATGTGTGGACAGAACCGCAACAACTCCATGAACTTATCCTCGTATTCACTAATGTTCATTAGTCCTTGTCTTAACCTCTCAAACTGAGAGATTTTCTCATCCAGGAACATCTTAGGGAAGTATCTGTTGATAAATTCTCGTCAAAAAACTTCCCATTTGATCTCCACACCTGGCCTTTTCTGTTCTTCCATGGTCCACCAGTGACCAACACTCCCCTTGAGAAGATACACAACATGTCTAACCTTCTCAGCTTCTGGGATGTTTAGGATTCTAAAGGCTTTCTCTAGTTTAGTTAACCACAAGTCAGCATCTATTGGGTCAGCTGTTCCAACATACTCCGTGGCTCCAACTCGGCGAAGTCGTTCAAACGTCTTGCCAGATCCTTGTCCTTCTGGGTGGGTAGGTGCCCTAGGTGCAGGTATAGGCATCCTATCGGTCATGTGTGTCATGGCAGTCATAAGCTTCCCAAACATGGCTTGGACGGCTAGGTTCCCCATGTCAGTTGGATTGAACTGGGGTGGTTCAGGTATAGGTTCCTCCCTTTCTTAGTTTCTTGCACCTTCTCTAGGTGCTGAGACACTACTCTCAGCAACGTGTTCCTCGTGTGACCCAGACATCTTTAGTTTTATCTTCTCCTCCTGTATGAGCAGAAGACACTATCATATATACTGGAAGACACTTAGAACAGACTCAACAACCTAAGTCCTATGTATCTGTAGACTCAGCGAATCTAGAGCTCTGATACCACTTGATTATGACATCTGTCTCAGAGAAAATGCTATTAACGATGCGGAAGCGATTAATTAGTACCAGAATTATTGAAAATTACTAAAAATTTAAAACTTTTTGTAAAGAGATCTACAAACTGTGAAACTCTTTCATTAAGAAACAAGGTAAGTTATTTACAAACTTATCCATCATTACATCTCTGTAATATCACATCTCGAGAGTTCAAGCATCAACTGCCCTGTTAAACTGTACAAGGTAGGATATAAAAATCTCGAGACATTACGCCAAAATCGTAAATCTATATCAAACATCTAAAGGCTCATAGGACCTGAGAGTATAGAGACGACACATAGGACTTTCTATCTACAAGACTCAATACACAGTGTCTCCGCCTACTGATCACTATTGTCCCTGATGTTGCTGTTGCTGCTCACCCACTGAAGGGTTCCTTCGTCCTCGGCGTCTACCTAAAAAGTAGAATCCCATGGGGGTGAGACAATAGAATAATTGTCCCAGCGATAGTTATAACTCTCCGCCACAAGCATTATTATTGCAATGATTAAAGTAACAATGAGCTGAAGAACAATAATTATTCGACAACAGGCAATTCATTGAATAAGCTAAGTAGAGAAGTATTCTCTAAGCAATCATTTCAATTATAACTTGAATGAATGACAAGACATATAATCAATGAAGAATATGAAGAACATGTATACTAGTTATTCAACTATGACATTATAATCAATGTATCATCAACCATTGTTTCTCGTAGTTCAACCTAAGAAATTATGCTATACAACTTTTTACATTTTATAAACATAATTATGCCCTGGGGAGATGATTTACACCACTCATACTCCAACTGACCATTACGAAATCACAATCGGTACCATATATAGGTCATTAGAAGAGCCGGATTTCTATGACCTCATCATCCTCAGTCAGTGTGAGGTACAACATGAAGGGCATCTCATGTCTCTTCCATAATAGCTTTCTAGGGTATTCTGGCAACTTCACTATTAGAGTTACAGTGGCATGATGTACTCTCTTTGCCATCAAGGGATTTCTTGTTTATCTCACATCGATGCGGCATTAATATCATCATCAGGAGATTAGTGATACATCATCCCGACATAAACATATAATGCAGGTTTGAGAGATTATATGTACATCTCACATCAATTCCCTCATTAGGACGTAAGGATATTCACTTCCATAACCCCCACATAGTCAAAAGTATGCTCTCTAGGAGTTCCCTTAGGAAAACCTATTTCACCATCATTTAACTTCTGACAATGATGGATCTATGGTCATGGCTCTACATGATATCATTATACTAGATTAATTAAGTACATTATGGCATTCTTTTAGCATGAGGCATGTTTTCAAACATTAACCATTAAAACAATTGCTATAAATGAAGAGCACTAATTGTATCAAGTTCATTTCACATCTTGTTAATCATTGGGATATCAATCCCTAACCATCTCATCATTATGATTCAGGAATATGGGTGTTCAAACCCTTAGATCATCAAAACATTTGTTACCAAGTAACATATTGCCATCAAGTCATTTAACAGTATGAACATGATTCTAGCAATGCAGATATTTCTCATGGCTCATACATCCTATCGGTCTCATTTGTTACCTTTCACTAGGCAACATAACAATTATTGCTTTCAAGCTTATAAAGTGCTTTCAATAAATATGGCATTATAGCTCTTACCTGGCTATGCTCACTATTTCATAAAAACCTACATGATTAATACAATTGATAACAGACACATTATCTCTATATTAGCACAATGCAAAACAAAGATAACTTTACTATTCAAGGGTTGCACCACTATGCCCTTACCAGGGTTAAGGTTCCCTTTTCATTTCAATTAGGGTTAACCAACCCCTTTATCTCAATTGGGAATAGTGATTCCTCATTTTTTTACTTAATCATAGAGCTTCATGCTATAAAACATAACTCTGAATTAGGGTTTACTGTTCACATCATCACATTACCCTAGATTAGGGTTTACTATTCTCATTACATCACATTACCCTAGATTAGGGTTTACTATTCACATTACATCACATTACCCTAGATTAGGGTTTACTATTCACATTACATCACATTAAGATCACATCATCATCATGTATTAGGATTACTTCCATTAATACCCTCAATTAGGGTTATGATTCATTAGCTGTTATAATTAGGGTTTCATGATCTCACTATCATGGATCATACCCTAATTTGGTGTTCATTCATATTGGATGTCCATTACTTGATTAATCATCTATATAAGAAGTCTTCTCTCTCTTCTTTCTATAAGTTGATGTTTTCATCACCCTTGATTAGACTAAGTCAATTCAACATTGACATTATGGGTTATGTCATTACTTTTGTGATCATTAAGGATTTACTCATTCAAAGAGTACTAATCACTTTATTCCATCAAGGATACCTTTGTAATGATCACCACTGATTATAACATGCATTAATCAACTAATTACTTGGTCCCTTAATCACTTTAGGTATTTATGAGGTTTAGGTTAATCAACCACTAAACCATCTTCACCACTAAGGCATCAAACGATCTTGACCTTTTTAGTCCTCAAACGGTCTTGCACACTAAACCCCCAAACGGTCTTGGACAGACCTTGAAACCGTTTTGTGTTGAAGACCATTTGGTCTTGTTGACTTTTGAAACCGTTTGGTAAAGTGCACACTCAAGACTATTTTCCCAATATGGGGTGAAGACCATTTGGTCTTGTTGACCGTTCGGTCAAGTTTGACTTTGAAACCTCATGGACATAACCGACCTTGAAACCGCATGTGATCAAACGGTTTGGGATCATTTGGTCCCAAACGGTCTTGTGACCGTTTGGTCCCAAACGGTCTTGAGACCGTTGGGACTGAAATGGTCTTGAGACCGTTGGGACTGAAACGGTCTTGAGACCTTTTGGTCCAAACCATCTCAAAACCGCAAGGACCAAAAAGTGTCTCAACCACTTCAAATGAGTTAGGGTTTCCAATGTTGAACCCCTCAATCGATCATGCATTTGTTAGCCACTCATCAATTGAGTTAATTAGGTCAACCCTCAACTGATTTAACACTCAATGGACCCTCAATTGATCATCAATTAGGGCTTGGATCAATTGGATTAGGGTTTGGATCAATTGGATTATGTTTTGAAATTGATGACCCTTCAACAAACTTCAAAGTGAGTCTAATTGATTTGAAATCATTGATCCAACATCCAATTTGGTCATGACCTGACCCCAAACGGTATTGGGATCGTTTGTATGACCTACAAATGGTCTTGAGACCGTTTGACCAAGTCTTTATCAAAAACTAACTCAACCAATTATGGTTTGTCTCATAGGATTGATCACTAGGTCAACAATCAATTGCACCTCAACTACTTACCTTTAGATCTTCATCCACTTAACCATAGTCAACCCTAGACCTCCAAACGGTCTTGGGATCATTTGGATATCCTCCAAACGGTCTTGAGACCGTTTTCCCATTATTTCATCAAAAACCTAGTCATTCAATTAAGGTTTGGATCTTAGGTTTAGTCACCAAATCAGCAATCAATTACTCATCAACTTGATATCATTGGATCCTCAATTGGTCCACCCTACTTAACCCTAGACCTCCAAATGGTCTTGGGTGATCACCAAATGGTCTTGAGACTATTTGGGTGATCCCCAAATGGTTTTGAAACTGTTTGGGTCACTCAACCCAAACTTCAACATAATATAATTATTGAAATCAACAATTGACCCGATTAGGGTTTAGATGGTTGATTGGCCTTTGATTGGTGAACCAATTCGAATTAATTGATGATTTTTGGTAGTTAATTGATGTGTATTTTACTACGCGCTAAAAACGCAAGTGTACGCGTCGAGTAGTACACGCCTTGTGAGGCCCGAGTCGAACACAGGGATACGTTGAATTATTGGAGACTTCTACTAACTATTTGCGATCAGGTAAGCCGAATAACAAAGTAGGGTTTGTTGTCGAAATTAAAAAAAATAAAAATAAAACAAAGCAAACAATCGATTAAAGGTTAATTTAATCAATTCAATAGGATATCTTTAGGATTTCGGTTTCACCGCGGGTCAACATTGCATTAGGTTTCATATAACTCCTCAATCTTCTCTCTCTATCCGGGTAGTGGCCTGAAAACATAATTACCCACTGTCGTGGTGTAATTCACTACTTAGGTTTAGGTTGATTCCACCGTCGTAGTAATCATTCCCCTAAACTAAGCGCATTTCAACCGATCTCTCAGTTTCCACCATTAATTTTACACCTCCTTTGTCAAGGGATTTATCGATTAATGTAGGTTTTGTTTCTTTTCAACCGTTAATCCTTCTGTCGAAGTGATTAAGGGCATTAAGTTATTATTATGGTGATCAAGCATAACAATATATGGAGAAAATGAAACTATACCACGGATTTAAGAGAGAAAATATGAATTATTAATATAAAACTGTCATACAATGCATTCCCGGGCTACTCCCGGTCCTAAAGATGGAGGGGATTAGCCCCGCATGGTCATCTCACACAAATACATGGTAGAAATAGGGGAAATCATATGAAAAACGTGAGTTGAATGGAAAAACCCCTGAACGGAGGAGAACCGGTGGATCCTTTGCATAGAACACGAGCTTTCCCGCCTCTCGGTGGTGAAATTCGTCTTCGGCAGCGTCCGAAACGACAGGGATGAGCTTCTGGCCTCCGTTCTCCTTTCTCTCCCTACTCGGAACTTGTGCAATGGTCAATGAGATGATCCCCTCCTCTGGGCGGCCGTCATTAGGTATAAGTCCCTAATTAGGTCGTCATTTAACTCCAGCCGTCCGGTTGAGATCGAAATGAATCCAACGCATATCTGCCGGCGTCGATACCATCGACGTGGGTCGATGGTATCGACCCTCCTTTTTTGGCGTCGGTTCTGTCATTTTGCGACGCTGTAGCCTCCATGTGTCGATGGTATCGACTTGGTGTCGATACTATCGACTGCTCCTTCGCCAGCAATCTGAAGACGTCTCGATACCATCGACATCATCGTCGATGGTATCGACTCGTTGCTGCTCCTCTCGGCTGGCAACCTGCGGTCAAGTCGATGGTATCGACTCCCGTCGATGGTATCGACGGAAGCAGATACTTGTTTTTCCTGAAATTTAAAGACCAGATCAAATAAATCCACACAAATTATGATAATGTGATAAATAATGCTCGAAATGATAAAACTAAGGGGATTTGACATAAAATGATGGCAAAGACCGAAATGAGTGAATTATGCAATATTATCCATAAAAATGACTAATAAGAGCACAAACCACATATAAAACAGGTCTATAAATGCGACTCAAAATCATCGCATCAAACTCCCCTAAGCTTGAACGTTGCTTGCCCTCGAGCAACTAATCCTTAGAATAGAATTGCAGATGTCAACTGAAAATCAACACACCAACCCAACATCCCATGTGACTCCCACTGAACGTTCTCAAACCGGCCTTCTCTAACCACAGAACAGTAATTACCCTAAAGGCGACAATAATCATCAATAAAAGAAATTTACCTTCAAACCGATGAACACTATCACATAAGGCAGTTAACACAATAAAATTCGCCGCTTCAGCATTGGTGCATCTTGTGATCGCCTATACTACGTTGCTCGCCCTACCTACCATCTACATGGAAGCAGTTCTCCTGATAATCATTAGTGAGGAGAAATTCACGGTGGCCTACCAAGCCGAGCAACAGGTGGATGTAAATGGGTGGCTCATGGAAGAACTTGGAAGTATTGCACAGTTTCAACATGCATAATACAAAAATGTCCTATATGATGCATATGCACATTAGAAATGCCCTAATGCCTAAAATTGGGTGAAATGATGCATGCACTAACTTTCCACCTCAAAATGAGATGGACGTCTAATCAAATTACATCATGTACTCAATTTCCTGTAATGCGAGTGATATCTTGTTCTTTTCTCCCTCTTATTTCACTTCCTTCTGAATTCTCTCTTTTTTTTTCTTCTTTTTTATTCAGATTTTCAGAATATTTTTTTTTCTTTAGCCCACATATCCATAATTTCTTAAGGACAAGTTTATTGGGCTATTTTCTTCATGCTTGGAAATCTTTGCAATATTTAGAAGGTATGGAATAGTTAAATTCACCTTTGAGGAAAAATTGAGATACATGGTGTATTTTATGCATGAATATCATGAGTGCAACTACATGGCATGCACCTAAAGGTAATGTGCATGAATCCCTATATTTTTTTTTATGCACAAGAATGGAAAAAATATCAATACAAGTCCTATCTACATGCTATGCACACAAGAAGGAATTAAAACTGCACTTTACTTCCAATTCTTAGGTGGATTATGGAAAAATGAAGTGGAATGATCACAAGATTAAATGACTAAACCTTAGACAGATATTATGTGTCCCTCCTTACTGACCTGTGTAGTGGTTTAGAGGGTTCTCTCTCTTACATCCAATTAAGGTCTCATTACCGTTTGGTTAAGTTTGGCTCAAACAACCATTATTGTCCACTTTGCATGAATCCATAGGAGTACAGGTGTGAAATGTTGTTTTAAAGTTGACATAATCAATCATTTTTGTAGGATGTGTTCCCCAAGGTCAACCAAAGCAAGCTATCCAAAGACACAAAAATTTTTTAAATTTCCCATGAATTAACAGCGAGATGACAAACTTTTATGACATCCACAGTTACACTAGATAGCACGTGGATCCTACAAAAACTAAAAATGCAAGAAACAAATAAAAATGCTAAAGACTAAAAACAATAAAAGAAAAGATAGAGCTGCTCCAACTACCTCCCTAAGCTTGAATTCGACTATGGCCTCATAGTCAAAAACAAACTTAAGAGTGGAACAGAGATACCCGATCAGTCTTGTGGAGGCGGAGGTGGGTACTGTGGGGCCGTAGGATCCCAAGAAGGATACACCCCCTGGAAGCTCGGATCGTAATGGGTCCTCGGCGGAGGCTATGGATAGCCTCCAAAGTAGCTCTGACTCCAGTAATGGTCGTAAAAGGGCTCCTGTTGCATCTCCATCCTTTGCAACCGATTGTGTATCTGCTGTTGGTTGTCGAGGAGGAGACGTTCATTCTCGAACATCGCCCTTTGGTTGTCAAGTAACCGGTTCGTAGTATCCTGAATACCGGTATACATCTCTAGATGCTGCTGCTGTGTCTGATGTATGTCCTGCAGCATCGTGTACATGCCTTGCATGGAGTAGGCATCCTCGCTCGGCTGCGAGGGCTGTGGTGATGGCGGCGGGGGCTGCGATGATGAAGACGCACCCAGATGCATCCGAGGACGCTTCCGGGGTGCTACCCCTGCACGAAGAGGTGTGAATGCCTCCTCTTCCTCCTCAGCCTCGCCTTCTTGTCCATCGTTGCCGCCTTCATCGCCGCCTTCTTCCTCATCGGAGTCGATGGCTATGATCGACCATCTGAAATGTTGTGCACCCTCGATGTTGAAGATAGGATCTGGCAGTGCGCACTCCTGGTACGCTTGATTCACATGGCAATGTGCAAATGCCGCACCATCCCGAAGAAGAATTAAGTTGGCCCAGTGAAGATGTTGCAAGTTGACCTTGCTTCTTGTAGAAAGAGGAGTGAGGGTTTGGAAATTCAGTCCCAAGTATGACGCCAGTTTGGTGATGAGCCCACCGAAGTGAATCGGCGCTTTCCTCGTACTCCTCTTTACATCCATCACACGCTGCAAAAAGAATGCACCCCAATTGCATTCTTGTCTCTTCAGAAGCTTGTATAGAAAGAAGAGATCGGAGCCTTGAAATTTGCTAAGGGCCAGATCACCCCGCGCAAAAACAGTAGAACTCAGCATCCGATGCAAAACTCGGACGAAGGGGTGCTCGAAGTCGACTACCACTGCGTTGTAGAAGCTAACTGACCTCCCTTGTGGCACCGTCACCAACTCGGAGAAGATCATGTCGTAATCGGTGCGGTGGTCCGGCCTCCGGTGGTCATACTAGGAATGATTCCAGTTGAAAATTTTGTTGAACTGCCGCAGCGTGAGGACGTAGTCGTGGTTGTACAGTCGGAAAGATACTCGGCCCTGAATCCACTCTCGGTCAGTAGCATTGATGTCATTGGGATAGATGCAGACGTCCAACGACGCCATGAACTCGGCTACCAGCTCTTTGTATGTCGTCCAGTCACTAAAGAACGGCTGGCCATCTTGATGACGCTCCAGTTCGCCAGGCCTTATTCTAGTGTTACGAGCCTGTCCGTTAAGAACATAGGCCAAGTTGGCCTCAAATCCCAGATCGCGTACCATCTCCCGGTCCACATAACGGGTGGGCTCGATCTTCCTCCTCATTATCTCCTCGTAGATCTTTCAAATCTCTAGGGAAGGATGGATGAGTCGGGGACGAGAAACTGATGCCGTTGGTGGTGGGATGAATTCCGTCGGAGTTGCGTGTGAGGACGATTCTCCGGCTGTATGCACCATGGTGGCGACGAGAAAGGGGTTGAAGAAGAAGAGCTCGGGGAAGATGGAGACTTGATTCTCCACTCGGTGAAGATCTTTGCTCGATGTTGCTGCTCTTCGATCTTGGATGGCTCAGGGGAGTGCTCGGCGTGAAGGAGGAAGTTCACTCTGAAGGTGTGATGTCAAATGATGTAATAACTCTCCTTATATAGACTTGGCCGGCGCTACTGTAGACCCGTCGATACCATCGACGTGGGTCGATGGTATCAACACGTCTCGATGCTATCCGCCTCCCTCGCGAGTATCGACGGGTGATGATTGCTGGATCGTGAAACCCGGATTACTGACCTGTCGATACCATCGACGCGAGTCGATAGTATCGACGAAGCACCCGGATCGCTGACGTGGACTTCACGATCGCCGTCGATGTCGTTGCGCGGATCGGTGACATGGATGGTCGATACCATCGACAGGAGTCCATGGTATCGACTTGGCTTCATTGCGACACCGCCACTTTTTCATTTCAACCTGTGACCATGTCGATACCATCGACGAGGCCGTCGATGGTATCGAGTTGACTGAGACAACTCATTCTGAACTTCTCCAGAGATCTCGATGGTATCGACTGGTGTGTCGATACTATCGACAATTATTATGCAACCTGCCTGTAGGTATGTCGATACCATCGACGGGACCGTCGATAGTATCGACCTAGAACAATTCTTGGAGTTGTCAACCTGAACCTATCTCGATACCATCGACCAGTGTGTTGATGGTATCGACCCTGGCTTAGCCTGCACATTGAACGAACGGATCAAGGTATCTTCTTTACATTAGAATTTAAACGAAATGAAAGCAATCTATGACTATAATTAAACTATCCTAATGTACCAATGGTTGGGTTGCCTCCCAACAAGCGCCCTTATTTAACGTCTTAGGCTAGACGGCTTCCCAGCATCTCATTCGTCCACAAGTGTAATGAGTTTGACCTCATTCACTTTTCTCTTGTAATTTTCACCAAAATACAACTTTAACCTCTGTCCATTCACCAAGAACGTGGCATCTCCATCACGCACCAGAATCGCACCGTGTGGTTTAACCTCTTCCACCACGAATGGTCCACTCCATCGGGACTTCAGCTTCCCGGGATGCAACTTGAGTCGGGAGTTAAACAATAGAACACTATCTCCCTTCTTGAACGTGCGTATCTCGATATGGCGATCGTGGATCAGCTTTGTGCGCTCCTTGTATATGCGGTCATTCTCATATGTCGTCATGCATAACTCATCTAGTTCATTCAACTCGAACATCCTCTTTCTCCCGGCTTCATCATAACTCAAATTCAGCCTTCTAAGCGCCCAATGGGCCTTGTGCTCCAACTCCACCGGAAGGTGGCAAGCCCGGCCATACGCCAACCTAAAAGGCGTGGTGCTTATAGGTGTTTTGTACGCCATTCTATACGCCCAAAGTGCGTCCGGTAGTAGGGCACTCCAATTTTTCCTTGTGGATGCCACTGTCCGTTCTAGAATCTTCTTGATTTCCCGATTTGAGACCTCCACTTGGCCTTGCGTCTGTGGATGATATGGGGTGCCGATGTTGTGCTTGACCCCATATTTCTTCAAAAGTGTCGAAAATTTCTGATTCCGGAAGTGTGTGCCCCCATTGTTTATTATCATTCGGGGTATCCCGAACCTGCAGAATATATTTTCCTTCACAAACCTGCACACTACATTAGAATCATTAGTCCTTATGGGGATTTCTTCCACCCACTTCGACACATAGTCAACATCTAGCAAGATATATAAATTTGAATTCAAGGAGACAAAGGGTCCCATGAAGTCTATGCCCCACAAGTCAAATACCTCAACTTCCTGAAATACATTCAGGGGAATTTCTTGTCTCTTTGAAATGTTACCTGCTCGCTGACACGGGTCACATTGCCTCACAAAATTGTAGGCATCCCGAAACAAAGTTGGCCAATAAAGGCCGCTTTCCAACACTTTGGCTGTTGTCCGCGAACTAGCATGGTGTCCTCCCGTAGGCGACACATGGCAATGGTGGAGAACACTCTCGTACTCCACCTCCGGCACACACCTGCGTAGAATACCATCCCTGCACTGCTTCAAAAGAATTGGGTCATCCCAAAAATAGTATCTCAAAGAATGAAAGAATTTCTTTTTCTCTTGATAAGACCAGTCTTCCGGGATGATCCCGCAAGCCAAATAGTTAACAATTTCAGCAAACCACGATTCTTTAGAATTAATTTTTAAAAGCTGTTCATCGGGAAACGTCTCGGTTATGGGTATGTGTAAATCTTTTTCATCTACCCTATCTAACCTAGACAAATGATCAGCCACCACATTTTCAATTCCGGACTTGTCCTTGATTTCAATATCAAATTCTTGTAAAAGCAAAATCCACCTAATGAGTCTAGGCTTTGCATCCTTTTTCTCCATCAAATATTTTATCGCAGCATGATCGGTCCACACAACTACTTTAGATCCCACTAAGTACTGCTGAAATTTTTCAAAAGCAAACACGACGACAAGTAATTCTTTTTCTGTAGTTGTATAGTTCAATTGAGCATCATTAAGAGTTTTGGAAGCATAGAAAATCATAGCGGGCTTATTCTCTACCCTTTGCCCCAAAACGGCTCCTACTGCATAATCTGAAGCGTCACACATCAATTCGAATGGTTTTGTCCAATCCGGCGTTTGAACAACCGGAGCCGAAATCAATTTTTCTTTCAAAACTTCGAATGCGTGAAGACACTTATCGTTGAAATCAAAAACTGCATCTTTTTCCAACAATTCGTATAAAGGTTTTGCAATTTTAGAAAAAATCCTTAATGAATCGCCGATAAAACCCGGCGTGTCCCAAAAAGCTTCTCACCCCTTTTACAGAATTTGGTGGGGGTAGCATGGAAATCACCTCAATTTTCACTGGGTCTACCTCAAGACCCTTGCTAGACACCTTGTGTCCTAGCACTATTCCCTCCGTCACCATCATGTGACATTTCTCCCAATTGAGGACCAAGTGTGTGTCCTCACAACGCTGTAGCACCTTGTACAAGTTGTATAGACACTCATCAAAAGACGCCCCATAAACCGAGATGTCGTCCATGAAAATCTCAAGACAACGCTCCACCATGTCAGAGAATATGGCGAGCATGCAGCGTTGAAACGTCGCTGGTGCATTACATAATCCAAACGGCATACGTCGGTAAGCAAAAGTCCCATAGGGACAGGTGAACGTAGACGTCTCTTGATCGACAGGATCAATCGAAATCTGGTTATACCCCGAATACCCATCCAGAAAACAAAAATGCGATCGACCGGCAAGACGTTCCAAAATTTGATCGATAAATGGCAAAGGAAAATGATCTTTCAGAGTGGCGGCATTTAGTCGGAGGTAGTCAATGCAAACTCGCCACCCGGTTACCAATCGGGTGGTGACAGGTTCATTCAACAGATTTTTAGTAACAGTAATTCCCCCTTTCTTAGGGACTACCTGTGTGGGACTCACCCACGTCGAGTCTGATATGGCATATATGATCCCTACAGCAAGACATTTTATGACTTCCTTCTTCACAACCTCCATCATGCTCGGATTCAAACGTCTTTGAGGCTGAATGACTGGCTTGGCTCCCTCCTCGAGCCAAATCTTATGCTGGAAAAGTGTAGGGGAGATCCCCTTGATGTCTGCAACAGACCACCCAAAAGCTCCACGGTGGTTCTTGAGCACTATCAGTAGTTGCTCTTCCTCATCCGCACTCAAGTAAGCAGATACAATCACCGATAACATGTCCTTCTCAGCTAAAAAGACGTACTTAAGATGTGGGGGCAGCGACTTCAACTCCAACTCTGGCGGGCAAATGAGAGATGATTGCAGCGGTGGGGGAAGTGTACCTAAATCTTCATAGTGCCTCGTGTAGAAACATGGAAGCATCTGAAGCATTTTGGCACACTCCTTGAGTGATTTACTCTGCATCCAATCATAGGTGACATTCAACAAACATGCTTCCAACGACAATTCTGGATATGCATCAACAACTGAAGTAGTAATCACATCATCCTCCCAAGAAGGTGGAATGTCCTCATTCTCGTCACTCGGAAATCCAATAGCTTTTCACAAAGAGACAACTTTAGTTTGCTCCATGATGTCCACAGCTAAGGTTCCATTATCCATCTTGCTCATCACATGAGCCATGTCCAAGAATGGTTTCCCAAGGCAAAGTGAGATGTTGTGATCCACATGTTTCACCATGTTACAATGTTCTTTTGCTTTAGTAGACGTAGTGCTAGTGGGCATGACCATCTCAAAGTGATCATCTCCTATGCCCAAGGTCAAGCGACCTCTACCCATCTCCAAGATCATGTCGGTTGTAGCTTGGAATGGGCGTCCCAGTAAAAGCTCATTGCCATGCTCGTCCTGCATTTCCATAACCACAAAATCAGCCGGAAAAACAAATCGGTCCACCTTTACCAAGACATCTTCACAGATTCCATAAGGCTTCACCACAGAATTATCGGCCAATTGGATAGTCATATTGCTCGGCCTTGACTCCTTTAATCCCAGCTTTTTAAATGTAGAAAGGGGCATCAAATTGATGCTTTCCCCAGAATCACATAATGCCTCTCCGAATTTGAACTTCCCGATAAAACAAGAAATGTTGAAACACCTGGGATCCTGTCTCTTTGGCGGTAGAGTGCCCATAATGAAAGCACTCACTTGATCCTTCAACACCACGACCTCCGTGTCTGGTATTTTCCTCTTCTTAGTGATGACATCTTTTAGAAACTTCCCGTATGACGGGATCTGTTCAATTGCTTCCAACAACGGAATATTGACCGAAAGTTTCCTAAAGCTGTCCAGAAATTTCTTGAATTGTGCATCTACCTTCCTTGCCTTTGCACTATTCGGATAGGAGACCGGAACGGTATGTGCCCTTTGATGGGGTGGCACATAGGGCGTCAATTTCTGCGGTTCCTCCTCAGCAGCTTGTTCTTCAGTACCATCCATCGCTATGTCTTCAGCTTGCCCTGTGATAGGTGTGGGCTGCTCCTTAGTAGTTGCATCTTCAACTTTATCCTGCGGTGTGCTTGTGTCATCCGTCCTTGGATTCAACACCTTCTTGCCGCTTCGCAATAAGATGACCTTGGCCTGCTGGTTTCCCTCGGGAACATTGGTGTTCCCCGGAAAACCCGGATGTGCTGGCTTCTTCAAACTTGCAATTTCAGTTGCCATCTGCGCCATGGAGGTCTCTATGGTCCTCATTTGAGCCCCATGGCTCTGCAAAGTCTGCCCAAATTGGTTCATATATTCACCCTGTTGCTTGATTTGTTGCCCGAATGTGTTCATTAACTCCTGGTTTTGCTTGATGACCTGATTGAGCAACTTCGTGCTCTTATCCTCTGTGGCTGGTGCAGGCTTGGCGTCCGAATCCTGTAGAAAATTGGTTGGATCCTTCCATGAGAACTTCTTGTCCTTTCGCCATGAGTAGTCATTGTTCATGTACCCTTGCTGTTGCCTGATGTACTTGACTTGAGCCTCATCCTCGGACTCATTGTCTTCCTTTTGCAGTAACTTCTTTGCGAGAAGATCCATCTTCTCGTTAAGCTCTTTTATTGCCTTTGATTCACTGGCGACTCTAGCTTGCTCAACTGGGCCTCTCTCTCTTTCTCCCCAGGATTGCTTTCTCGCCATGTTCTTCAGTATTTCCCAGCATCTCGTGTCGGTGTTGTTCAAGAAAAATCTCGACCCGGCTGAGTCCAAATTACTCCTATCATGCTCGGAGAGAGCAAAATAGAAGATCTTCACCTGTGTCTCCTTGTCCAACCCATGATGCGGACATCTCCTCAACATAACCTGGAATCGCTCCCAGGTCTCAGAATATGCTTCACCCGCCTGTTGGGTGAAATTGTGAATCTTCCTAATCATGTCGTTGGTCTTCTCAGGAGGGAAAACCCTCTCGAAGAAAACTTCCACCATATGATCCCAAGACTCAACGAACTCATCGTCAAGGTTGTGTAGCCACTCTCTTACTGCTCCTGCCAGAGAACTTGGGAACAGCTTGAGGTACAAAGCGTCTTGTGGAAACCTGTCTATCTTTACCATATCACAGTTTTCAACAAACTGGTTGATGTGTGCAACAGGATCCTCGTTCTTCAACCCATGAAATGCATTTGATTTTACCAAGTTAATCAACGCTGGATCGATCTTGTATGTCGGTATGTTGATCGCCTGCTTTTTTATAGGCCCATTTGAAGCTGATGAGGAAGAAGCTTTGATCTTCTCCCATATAGTCTGTGGCTCGATGATCTCTTCCTGTTCAAGTTCGGAATCTACCTCTTCTGGTTGCTCTTGCTCGTAATACTCCTCGTCTTCAGGTCCCAGAAGTGGAATCTCGGGTGTGCGATTGTCGTAGTCCGTACTACGTGTCTGCACCATGCAACGTACCTGAAATGAGAAAATTTAGTTCAGTACAGTGCTTTGACAAGTATAAAAATGAACGAACAATAGAAAGAAAATATTTGAAGTTGAATGAAAATTATAAAAAAAATGTGGCCTAGAGTGGCCACTCGTAGCACTCGAAGTGCCAACAATTCGTCGTATCCCCGAAAACGGTGCCAAAAAACTTGACGTGTATTTTACTACGCGCTAAAAACGCAAGTGTACGCGTCGAGTAGTACAGGCCTTGTGAGGCCCGAGTCGAACACAGGGATACGTTGAATTATTGGAGACTTCTACTAACTATTTGCGATCAGCTAAGCCGGATAACAAAGTAGGGTTTGTTGTCGAAATTAAAAAAAATAAAAATAAAACAAAGCAAACAATCGATTAAAGGTTAATTTAATCAATTCAAAAGGATATCTTTAGGATTTCAGTTTCACCGCGGGTCAACATTGCATTAGGTTTCATATAACTCCTCAATCTTCTCTATCTATCTGGGTAGTGGCCTGAAAACAGAATTACCCACTGTCGTGGTGTAATTCGCTACTTAGGTTTAGGTTGATTCCACCGTCGTAGTAATCATTCCCCTAAACTAAGCACATTTCAACCGATATCTCAGTTTCCACCATTAATTTTACACCTCCTTTGTCAAGGGATTTATCGATTAATGTTGGTTTCGTTTCTTTTCAACCGTTAATCCTTCTGTCGAAGTGATTAAGGGCATTAAGTTATTATTATGGTGATCAAGCATAACAATATATGGAGAAAACGAAACTATACCACGGATTTAAGAGAGAAAATATGAATTATTAATATAAAATTGTCATACAATGCATTCCCGGGCTACTCCCGGTCCTAAAGATGGAAGGGATTAGCCGCGCATGGTCATCTCGCACAAATACATGGTAGCAATAGGGGAAATCATATGAAAAACGTGAATTGAATGGAAAAACCCCTGAACGAAGGAGAACCGGTGGATCCTTTGCGTAGAACACGAGCTTTCCCGCCTCTCGGTGGTGAAATTCGTCTTCGGCAGCGTCCGGAACGACAGGGATGAGCTTCTGGCCTCCGTTCTCCTTTCTCTCCCTCCTCGGCACTTGTGCAATGGTCAATGAGATGATCCCCTCCTCTGGGAGGCCGTCATTAGGTATAAGTCCCTAATTAGGTCGTCATTTAACTCCAGCCGTCCGATTGAGATCGAAATGAATCCAACACATATGTGCCGGCGTCGATACCATCGACGCGGGTCGATGGTATCGACCCTCCTTTTTTGGCGTCGGTTCTGTCATTTTGCGACGTTGTAGCCTCCATGTGTCGATGGTATCGACTTGGTGTCGATACTATCGAGTGCTCCTTCGCCAGCAATCTGAAGACGTCTCGATACCATCGACATCAGCGTCGATGGTATCGACTCTTTGCTGCTCCTCTCAGCTGGCAACCTACGGTCAAGTCGATGGTATCGACTCCCGTCGATGGTATCGACGGAAGCAGATACTTGTTTTTCCTAAAATTTAAAGACCAGGTCAAATAAATCCACACAAATTATGATAATGTGATAAATAATGCTCGAAATGATAAAACTAAGGGGATTTGACATAAAATGATGGCAAAGACCGAAATGAGTGAATTATGCAATATTATCCATAAAAATGACTAATAAGAGCACAAACCACATATAAAACAGGTCTGTAAATGCGACTCAAAACCATCGCATCAGTAATTAGTCTACATTATTCTCAAAAGTCCTCCAAATGGTCAACACCTGGTCAACACCACCAAATGGTCTTGGACCATTTGCTTCCTTGCGTTCTTGTGAAACGGTTTACATTCAAACGGTTTGAAACTGTTTGCACCAAACGTTTTGGTAAACCATTTGCTAAAGTTCGGAGACTGTTTACTAAAGTTGGGAACTTGGATAAACATAGAAATTAACATCATCATCTTCTACCTCTGTTCAACAAAGAACATGGGTTGTTCTTCACGGAAATAATAGCAAGAACACACAAAGGTGTCTAAAGAAGAATATTCAAGCAACGATTATAGGAAAGAAAGATGCCTTAACAAAGCTTTAAGGTTTTGAGTTATAAAACTAGGCTCTAGGACTTATCCAAATCTCCAAGATTCGTAGCTTTAATGGTGGTTTGAGCTTTACTAGGTGTCCAAGGTCCATTCTTCAAGTTTTTGATGGGGAAGATAGCTAGAAAGGAGAATCGTGTGAAGAACACCATAAATCTAATCTTATATAGTGGTTTCCACCATGAATTTGAGGTAGATGGTGATCAACACTTACCAAGTCAGTTTGGTCGTCCTTCCTCTGCTCCAGAGCTCCTTCTTGGTCAGTCCGAGCAAAGTGATGAGAAGAGGAACTAAGGAAACGATCCTTTGAGTTGTTGAAAAAGATACCTATATATATTTATGGGTCTTTTCAAAGCAACAAGGAAAAAGATAAATATTTCCTTTTATCTCCCAAAAATATCCACCAAGGCTTCCTCCATCCTTGACCACATTTCCACCTTCTAAACTCATGCAAAACTCCTCCATTATCCAAGGTTTTAAAGGAAAAGGAAAAACACCTTAAAGTGTTGTGTGTTAATATCCATCCTTTAATTGGATATTGCTTAATATATTATTAGTGTGAATAGTTTTCACTTCTACCATGATCATTCAAATGAGGCACCCTTCTCAATTTATTTTCTCTACTTGATGCCAAGAAACATGAGAGATCCTCTAGAGGTATATATATTACATGTTGGACCCTAGGTTTTGGGTAAATTGCACTTTACACCAAAACTAGGTTTTAATGCACAAGGATTGCTCTACAAGCTGTATCTTGGTACCCAAGCTTGTGAAAATTGTACCACTTCATCATATTCATTCTTATGATGTCTCATCATCAAAGGAACATCTTAACATGTGCAATTTGCAAGTTAACCCCTCTACTTGGGTAATTTGCACTTTAGTCCATTATTAACAAAACAATGTTTCAACATTATGCAAAAAGGACTAAAATTGAAATTTAAGTTCCTCAAAACCTTAATTACTTTTCAAGAAATATAAGCAAGAATCTGATCAACTTAATTAGACAAAAAACCTAGGGTTAGTACATAGCCCAGGTCAGGGATGTTACATTCTTCCCCAGTGTTGACGATGACACTAAAAGATTTCTTGATTCCTCATCTAGAGGAAATTTCATGTTCCAGAACTTAGATAATGCTTGGGGGTCATAAAGACCACTTGTGAAACCCAAGCCGGACGAGGAACTAGGGGTTTTCAAGGTATCCTTGGCCGAGGAAAATTCCCACATAAATGATATTTTTGAAACTCTTAAGCTTCTAACCTTAAAAAAAGATCACTTGGAGTCTTCCTTTATCGCTTATGAGAGGAGAGGGAAACCACAACAAATCAAGGCAGTGAATCCCCTCTGAGGCATCTACCAAAGGTATGCTCATTCCACCCTACAGTGCCAGTACCTGTGGTGACTCAATCGCTAAAATGGGATCAACTAAAGCGGAAGCGGTTTATTAGCAGCGGAAAATGAAAATCACTTGAAAATTTAAAAATTTTTGGAGAAAAGATCTTTAAACCATGAAGCTTCTTTATAAGAAACAAGATAAACAGTTTACATCATGTTAAATCACCTCTCGAGTGATTATATACATCCAAATACAAAATCTCAAGATTAAAAACCAAAATCTCAGACCTACTGACTCCTAGGACCTGAGAGTACAGAGACGACATAAGACCAACTAACTACAGGACTTGACAGTCAGTATCTCCACCTGAGATTCACTGCTGTCCTTGGTGTTGTTGTTGCTGATACTGCTCACACTCAGATTGGTTTCTCCGTCCTTGACGTCCACCTAAAAAGTTGAAACCAACGAGGTGAGACAATTTTAAATAATTGTCCCAGCGAGAGTTATAACTCTCCGCCAGAAGCATTGTTATAGAAATTAAGGAATAACATAAGCAAGGTAATTTAAATCATTTCAACAACAGGTTTGATAATAAGTAAACAACAATTACTTAAGCAATCACTTCATCAAGGAATATGAAGAACATGTATACCAATGTAAACAATGTAACATCAATCATTGTTTCTCGTAGTTCAACCTAAGCAGTTATGCTACGCGGTTGATTATGTTTTACAAATATTATCATGCCTTGCGGAGATGAGGTATACCGCTCATACTTCAACCGATCACTACTAAGTCGCATCTGTATCATACCTAGGTCATCAAAAGAGCCGGATTCTTATGACCTCATCTTCCTCAGTCAGTATGAGGATCAACATGTAGAACATCTAGTGTCTCTGCTACTATAGCTTACCAGGGTATTCTGGCACTTCGCTATTAGAGTCACAGTGGCATTATGTACTCTCTTCGCTATCGAAAGATCTCTTGTTTATCTCTCATCGATGCGGTATTAAAGATTCCCTCGGGAGAATAGTGAGACATCACCCGGCATAAACATATAGTGAAGGATTGATAGATTAAGGTACATCTACATCAACTCCTACACTAAGATGTAAGGATATTCACATCCATATTCCCCCACATACTCAAAAGTATGTGATCCAGGAGTTCCCTTAGGAAAACCTATTTCACCATCATTTAGCTTCTGACAATGATGGATCTATGATCAGGGCTCTACATGGTATGGTTATACTTGATTAGTTAGGTACATTTCAACATTTTTTAGCATCAAGCATGTTCTCAAACATTTATCTATTTAAGACACTGCTATATAAGAAAAATACTAAATGTATTAAGCTTAACTCTCATCAGTTATTATATGGATATCAATTCTCAATCATTACATCTTAAGTCATCTACTCAGCATGACCTTGATGTTACTCATGGCTCTTATAGCCCATCAATCTCATATGATGCCACTTAAACTAGGAAACATAGTATGTCACTATTCATAAAGCTATAACATGCTTTCAATGAATATGATATCATAACCCTTACTTGGTTATGATCATTCTCTTATAACAACCTGCATGGTTAATTCAATTGACAACAATAAACAATTCATTTGCAGATTAGCAATTTATAAAGCAGAAATAATCTTTCAATTCAAGGGTTGTACCTTCATGCCTTCATTAAGGCTAGGTTCCCTTATTTACATAAATTAGGGTTATCCAATCCCTTTCATTATGATTAGGAATAATGATTCCTCACCTTATTTATAATCATGAAGATTCATGCTTAAAATGATAACCTGGAATTAGGGTTTATTGTACATTTCAACACATCACCCTCAATTAGGGTTTACTATTCACATTACATGTTATTACCGTAGAATTAGGGTTTACTATTCACTTCATAGTGGATTGAGTTCATAGCATCATCATGTATGAAATTATCATCATTGATGCCCTCAAATTAGGTTAAGATTCACCAATCATCATAATTAGGGTTTCCATGATCTCACCTTGATGGATTATACCCTAATCATGTACATTCTTACATATTGAAGGTATGTTACTTGATTCTTATTCATATTAGGAGCCTTCTCTCTCCTCTCACTAGTAAATGATGTTTACATCACTCTAAATTAGGTTAAGTCAATTCAACTTGATTTACGTAGGTCAAGTCATCACTACTATGGTCATTAGGGTTTGCTTGATCAAGGGATGTTTGTCTACTTGAACCCCCCCAAGGGTACATTGGTAATGTTCACCCTTAATCATAACATAGTTCAAACTACTAGTTACTTAACCCCTTAATGTCTTTAGGTGTCATTAGGGTTTAGGTTAGACAACCATTGGACCCTCTAAGCCCTCAAGGAATTAAGAAATCTTAACCCTAAAAGTCCCCAAACAATTTCACACCTCAACCTCCAAACGGTCTTGAGAGCATTTGGAAGAGTTGAGCATTTGGTCATGGTTGACTTCAAGACCGCATGACACTCAAGACCATTTTCTCTTAAACGGTCTTGAAACTGTTTCATCATGTTGACCGTTTGAAAGAGTTGACTTTGAAACCATTTCAAATGAAACGACCTTGAGATCGCATGAATTGAAACGACCTTGAGATCAATTGGATCTAAACGACCTTGAGATCGTTTGAACCCAAACGGTCTTGAGACCGTTTGGATTCAAATGGTCTTGAGACCGTTTGGTCCCAAACAGTCTTGAGACCGTTTGGATTCAAACGGTCTTGAGACCGTTTGGTCCAAACATCTCAAAACCGATTGGACCCAAAAAGTGCATCAACACATATAATCGATTAGGGTTTCCAAGGTTGAACCCCTCAATTGACCTCATATATGTTAACCACTTATCAATTGAGCCAATTAGGGTTAGCCTTAACCAATTGGACACTCAATTGACCCTCAATTGATAGCCATTTAGGGTTGAAACCAATCCAATTAGGGTTTGTAATCGGTTAACCATAAACATTGATCAACATGAGTCTAATTGAAGTTAAAGACATCAATTGACACTTAATTGGGCCCCAACTTTGCCCAAACGGTCTTGGGATCATTTGGACACCCTCCAAACAGTCTTGAGACCATTTACCCAAAGTCACATCAAAATCTAAGTCAATCTGATAAGGGTTGAACCCTAATTAAGTTACAAATTAGCATTTTCAATTAAATCAACAACCTATTGTGATTGGACCCTCAATTGGTCAAATTACCTTAACCCTAGACGTCCAAACGGTCTTGGAGTGTCACCAAATGGTCTTGAGACCATTTGAGTGATTTCCAAACGGTATTGAGATCATTTGGTCCACTCAACCCAAAGTTCAACACAATCGATCCTTGAAATCATCAATTGAACCCGATTAGGGTTTAGAGGGTTGAAGTGCCTTCAACTTATGATTGGTTTGCAATTAGATTATGATTCCTTGTAAATGATTAATTCAATAGGTGTTCAACAAACCTCTAAATGGTCTTCACTTGGTCAAACTTTCCAAACGGTCTTGGAGACTGTTTGAATCTAAACGGTCTTGCAAACCGCATGAAATCAAACGGTCTTGGGATCGTTTGATTTCAAACGGTCTTGCAAACCGTTTAGACCAAATGGTCCAAGGTCGTTTGGTAAAGTTACCTAGGAAATCACGCCCATCATCTTCAACCTCAGATCAGGTCGGTTACTTCATGGTTTTGCTTGCAAAAATGCAAGGAAGAGTGGGGAAGAAGAAGAACTAACTACTAATTGCAAGAACAAGGATATGCATAAGAAAGCAAAAGGTTACTAAGGTGCACATATAACAGGGTTATTATACTTATAACTTGATTATTCAATTACAAGGGTGTTCCTTATTATATGTTTATTCAAATAGAGTGCCCCCTTCATCATTATTACTCTAACTGATGCCAAGGGTCATAAAAGATATTCTAGAAGGTGTATTTTACAAGTTACACCCCATATTTTGGGTAAATTTCACATAGGTCCCTGTATTACAAAACAATACTACAACTTTATTTAAAAAGGATAGAAAATGGAAACTTATATTCCTCAAGAGCTTTAATTAAATGCCACAAGATAATCACAAGTATCAAATTACATAATTAAGCAAAACACCTAGGGTTACTTCAAAACCCAGGTCAGGGAAGTTACAAATTATCCACCCCTTACAAGGATTTCGTCCCCGAAATCAACAAAACTTATTAAGAGAAAAGAGCAGGGTATTTCCTTCTCATCTCTTCCTCTAGTTCCCATGTGGCTTCTTCAACACCACGATGATTCCTGAGGACTTTCACAAGACTTATATCCTTCTTTTTCAGCTTTTTAATCTTGTTATAAAGGATTGACACTGGTCCTTCCTCATATGTTATATCATCATTCAATTCTACCTCCATAGGTTGTAGAACTGATCCGGTATCAGGGTGACATTTCCTTAACATAGAAATGTGAAACATAGGGTGTAACTTCTGTAACTCTGGTGGTAACTCTAGGTTATAGGCTACCTTTCCAACCTGTTCAATGATTGGATAATGTCCCATAAACCTAGGAGCTAACTTCCCTTTCCTTCCAAATCTCAGAACTCTCTTACAAGGTGAGACCTTGAGGTACACTCTGTCTCCAACCTGGAACTCTAAGGGTCTACGACGTCTATCAGCATATGATTTCTTCCTATCCTGTGCAGTCTTAATCTGTTGTCGTATTACTTTAATCTTTTCTGTGGTCTTCTACACAAGATCAGGACCTAGCAGCTGATGTTCACCAGTCTCATACCAACATAAGGGTGATCTACAACGTCTACCTTATAATGCTTCATAAGGTGCCACGTCAATGCTATGTTGGTAGCTATTGTTATAGGCAAACTCTATTAAGCTTAGGTGTAGATCCCAACTTCCTGTAAACTGGAGAACACATGCTCTCAGCAAGTCTTCCAAGGTCTGTATAGTCCTTTCCGACTGTCCATCAGTCTAAGGATGAAAGACTATACTAAACCTTAACTGGGTGCCTAGAGCTTTGTGCAGTCATTCCCAAAAACGACTCATAAACTAAGGACCTCTGTCAGAAACTATAGTGAATGGAACTCCGTGCAGTCGCACTATCTCCTCAACATACAGCTGTGCTAACTTCTTAGCAGAATAGGTTGTTTTGACAGGTATGAAATGAGCTGTCTTTGTCAACCTATCAACTATTACCCAAATGGTATCATGTCCCTTGTTTGTCCTGGGTAGACCAACAATAAAGTCCATGGTTACATGGTCCCACTTCCACTGTGGTATGGGTAAGGGTTGCATCATTCCTGCAGGCTTCTGGTGTTCAACTTTAACCTGCTGACAGACAGGACACCTCATCACAAACTCTGCAACATCCTTCTTCATCCCAGGCCACCAATACATATCTTTCAAGTTTCGATACATCTTGGTGCTCCCTAGATGCATGGAATACATCGAAGAATGAGCTTCTTCTAGGACTAACTTTCTCAAGTTATCCACATCTGGTACTATCATCCTTCCATGATAACATGCTACTTGATCATCTGAGTCATGGAAACCATCTCTTTTCTCATCACCATACTCTGATCTGATTTGTTGAACTGTAGCATCAACTTGTTGTGCCTCCTTGATCTGCTCTCTTAGAGTAGGTTTGATATGCATCTCAGCCAACAACCCGGTTAACAATGACACCTTCAACTGTACAATTTCTTGCCTTAAGGAGATAAGCATATCTCTCCTAGAGCATACTAAAGAGTTTAGTTGTGCCCTATCCATGGTTGATGTTGCTGATTTCCTACTCAAGGCATCTGCAACTACATTGGCCTTCCCTGGATGGTAATTAATTGTACAATCGTAGTCTTTGATTAAGTCCATCCAGTGACGTTGCCTCATGTTAAGTTTGTGCTGAGAGAAGATATACTTAAGGTTCTTATGATCAAAGAAAATCTGGAATGTCTCTCCATAGAGATAATGTCTCCAGATATTTAAAGAATGAACCACAATAGCTAACTCCAGATCGTGTGTCGGATAATTCTCCTCGTGTTTCTTAAGATGTCGGGAAGCAAAAGAAATCACTTGCTTATCCTGCATCAACACACATCCAAGTCCATTCTTGGAGGCATCAAAGAAAACCACATATCCTTTGCCTTGCTTAGGTAGCACAAGTACAGGTGCACTTGTCAACCTCACTTTTAACAGCTAGAAAGATTGCTAGCACTTATCACTCCAAGCAAAAGGAACATCCTTTCGGGTCAACTTAGTCAAGGGTAAGGCTATAGAACTGAAGTTCTTAATGAACCTTCGGTAATAGCCAGCCAACCCTAAGAAACTATGGATCTCTGTCGGTGTCTTCGGCTGTTCCCATTGTAGAACAGATTCTACCTTTTTAGGGTCAACTCGAATACCCGAAGCAGATACCACATGTCCAAGGAAAGATACTTCTGGAAACCAAAACTCACACTTGCTAAACTTAGCATATAGCTTATGTTCTCTTAGCAAAGTTAGAGCCTGACAAAGATGATGTTCATGCTGCTGAGCATTTCTACTATAGATCAGAATGTCATCTATAAAGACAACAATCCACTGATCGAGGAAAGGTCGGAAGATTCTATTCTTGAGTTCCATAAATGCAGCAGGTGCATTTGTTAGTCCAAATGACATAACTGTGAACTCATAGTGACCATACCTTGTCCTGAAGGCAGAATTGGATATGTCACTATCCTTAATACGAAGTTGATGATATCACGATCTCAAGTCTATCTTTGAGAATACGGTTGCATCACGCAACTGGTCAAAGAGATCATCAATCCTCGGCAGAGGGTACTTGTTCTTTATTGTTACATTGTTTAGTTGTCTATAATCAATGCACAACCGCATTGACCCATCTTTCTTTTTAACAAAAAGAACCAGAGCACCCCAGGGCGAAGTACTCGGTCGGATGAAACCCTTCTCAAGCAACTCTTGAAGTTGCTTCTTGAGTTCTGCCATTTCAGCAGGCGGCATCCTATACGGTGTCTGTGCTATAGGTTGTGTATCTGGGATCAAATTGATTTCAAAATCAATTTCCCATGGCGGTGGTATACGAGGAAGTTCTTTAGGAAATATATCTTCGAATTCCCTAACTACAAGAACTTCAGCAGGGTTAGGACTCTCCATGGTAGTATCTACCACATAGGCCAAGAATGCATAACATCCTTGCCTCATCAGCTTCTCAGCAACCATAGCTATCACAAGACAGGTGGGTAGAATCTTTCTCTCTCCTTCAAAGATCCATGTGTCGCTTTCATTATCAAACACAACTTGCTTGGATTCACAATCCAAAACAACCCTATACCTTTCCAAAGTATCCATCCCAAGGATTATGTCAAATCCTTGCATCTCAAGTGGTATTAGATTCACTTGAATGCGATGATTAGAAAAGAAAAGGATGCAGGGAGAGCATACCTCCTGCAACACAGCAGACCCTCTCAACAGAGTCTCAAGCAACAGGCTATCTTCCCTATGACTGACGGTCATATTGCAGTTACGAATCACTCTTCGAGTGATAAAGGAGTGGGTAGCACCCGAGTCAATCAAAACAGATACAACACAGGATGTAGACATATCAGAATATAACAACTCCATCTGACCTGCCACAACCCGAGGGTTGATCACTGCATCAGGTGGGTTCATTGCATAGAACCTTGATGTCGCCTGAGGTTGATTTGGTGCTGACGATCCAGCCTAGAACGCTTGTCCACATCCTCTAGCTGCTCCTTGAAACTGCCTCCTCTGGGATCCTTGCTGACTCTGCCTCTGTGGTTGGGTTACACTTGTTGGTCTAGCTCTGTAGTCTTTCATCAGATGCCCCACCTTTCCACACATGTAACAACTTCTCTCCAGCTGTTGTGGTCTTGGTGGTCCTGTAACTAACATCGATGATGAACTACGAGCCCCTTGTAGTGGTAGGCTTCGTCCTCTACCTCTACTCAGTGTCCACTATGTCTGAGCACTAGGTCTAGGTGGTGGTGGTGTCGGTGTAGAAAACCTAGGCTTCTTGAAATCTCTAGATGAAGATCCCTGGAATTGAGGATATCTCTTATGGGTTTGCCTCTTCTCAGCTATAGACCTTTCTATCCTTCGGACTGACTCAACGAAGGTTGAAAACCTTTCCCGGTTCTCTAGGGCAGACACGGGAGTAGTCAACTCAGCATTCAACCCTTTCTCGAACCACCTTATCCTCTCTTCATCAGTAGCAGCCATATGCGGATAGAACCGCAACAGCTCCATGAACTTAGCTTTGTATTCGCTAATGTTCATCAGACCTTGTCTTAACCTCTCAAACTGATAGATTTTCTTTTCCAGGAACGTCTTAGGGAAATATCTATTAATAAATTCTCGTCGGAAGACTTCTCAGGCAACCTCCACACCAGGCCTCTTCTGCTCTTCCATGGTCCACCAGTGACCATCACTCCCCTTGAGAAGATAGACAACATGTCTAACCTTCTCTGCTTCTGGGATGTTCAGGATTCTAAAATCCTTCTCTAACTCGGTCAACCATAGATCGACATCTGCAGGGTCAGCTGTTCCAAAGTACTCGGTTGCTCCGACATGACAAAGTCGTTTGAATGTCTTACTGATACCTTGTCCTTCAGGTTGGGTAAGTGCCCTAGGTGCAGACATAGGCATCCTATCTGTGATGTGTGTCATGGCAGTCATAAACTGCCCGAACATAGTCTGAACAGCTGGGTTTCCCATATCAGCTGGGTCAAACTGAAGTGGCTCCGTGGGTGGCTCAAGTACAAGATGTTCTATCTCTAGATTCCTCACACCTTCTCGAGGTGAAGCAACACTACTTTCTACCACATACTCCTCGTGTGGTCCAAACATCCTTACTTATCTTCTTCTCCTGAGGAGCAGAAGACACTATTAGATATACTGGAAAACACTAAGAATAAACTCGACATCCTAGGTCCTATGTCTCTATAGACTCAACGAACCTAGAGCTCTGATACCACTAAATTGCGGTGACTCAATCACTAAAACGAGATCAACTAAAGCGGAATCGGTTTATTAGCAGCGGAAAATGAAAATCACTTGAAAATTTAAAACTCTTTGGAGAAAAGATCTTTAAACCATGAAGCTTCTTTATAAGAAACAAGATAAACAGTTTACTTCATGTTAAATCACCTCTCGAGTGATTATATACATCCAGATACAAAATCTCGAGATTAAAAACCAAAATCTCAGACCTACTGACTCCTAGGACCTGAGAGTACGGAGACGACATAAGACCAACTAACTATAGGACTTGACAGTCAGTATCTCCACCTGAGATTCACTGCTGTCCCTGGTGTTGCTGCTGCTGATACTGCTCACCCTCAGATTGGTTTCTCCGTCCTCGACGTCCACCAAAAAAGTTGAAACCTACGGGATGAGACAATTTTAAATAATTGTCCCAACGAGAGTTATAACTCTCCGCTAGAAGCTTTGTTATAGCAATTAAGGAATAACATAAGAAAGGTAATTTAAATCATTTCAACAATAGGTTTGATAATAAGTAAACAACAATTACTTATGCAATCACTTCATCAAGGAATATGAAGAACATGTATACCAATGTAAACAATGTAACATCAATCATTGTTTCTCATAGTTCAACCTAAGAAGTTATTCTACACGGTTGATTATGTTTTACAAACATTATTATGCCCTACGGAGATGAGGTATATCGCTCATACTCCAACCGATCACTACTAAGTCGCATCGGTATCATACCTAGGTCATCAAAAGAACCAGATTCTTATGACCTCAACTTCTTCAGTCAGTATGAGGATCAACATGCAGAACATCTAGTGTCTCTGCTACTATAGCTTACCAGGGTATTCTGGCACTTCGCTATTAGAGTAACAGTGGCATTCTGTACTCTCTTCACTATCTAAAGATCTGTTGTTTATCTCTCATCGATGCGGTATTAAAGATTCCCGCGGGAGAATAGTGAAACATCACCCCGACATAAACATATAGTGAAGGATTGATAGATTAAGATACATCTACATCAACTCCTACACTAAGATGTAAGCATATTCACATCCATATTCCCCCACATACTCAAAAGTATGTGATCCAGGAGTTCCCTTAGGAAAACCTGTTTCACCATCATTTAGCTTCTAACAATGATGGATCTATGATCAGGGCTCTACATGGTATGGTTATACTTGATTAGTTAGGTACATTTCAACATTCTTTTAGCATCAAGCATGTTCTCAAACATTTAACTATTTAAGACACTGCTATATAAGAAAATTACTAAATGTATTAAGCTTAACTCTCATCAGTTATTATATGGATATCAATTCTCAATCATTAGATCTTAAGTCATCTACTCAGCATGACCTTGATGTTACTCATGGCTCTTATAGCCAATCAATCTCATATGATGCCACTTAAACTAGGCAACATAGTATGTCACTATTCATAAAGCTATAACATGCTTTCAATGAATATGATATCATAACCCTTACCTGGTTATGATCATTCTCTTATAAGAACATGCATGGTTAATTCAATTGACAACAATAAACAATTCATTTCCAGATTAGCAATTTATAAAGCAGAAATAATCTTTCAATTCAAGGGTTGTACATTCATGCTTTCATTAAGGCTAGTTTCCCTTATTTACATCAATTAGGGTTATCCAATCCCTTTAATTATGATTAGGAATAATGATTCCTCACCTTATTTATAATCATGAAGATTCATGCTTAAAAGCATAACCTGGAATTAGGGTTTATTGTACATTTCAACATATCACCCTCAATTAGGGTTTACTATTCACATTACATGTTATTACCCTAGAATTAGGGTTTAGTATTCACTTCATAGTGAATTGAGTTCATAGAATCATCATGTATGAAATTATCATCATTGATGCCCTCAAATTAGGTTAAGATTCACCAATCATCATAATTAGGGTTTCCATGATCTCACCTTGATGGATCATACCCTAATCATGTACATTCTTACATATTGAAGTTATGTTACTTGATTCTTATTCATATTAGGAGCCTTCTCTCTCCTCTCACTATTAAATGATGTTTACATCACTCTAGATTAGGTTAAGTCAATTCAACTTGATTTACATAGGTCAAGTCATCACTACTATGGTCATTAGGGTTTGCTTGATCAAGGGATGTTTTTCTACTTGAACCCCCCCAAGGGTACATTGGTAATGTTCACCCTTAATCATAACATAGTTCAAACTACTAGTTAATTAACCCTTTAATGTCTTTAGGTATCATTAGGGTTTAGGTTAGACAACCATTGGACCCTCTAAGCCCTCAAGGCATTAAGAAATCTTAACCCTAAAAGTCCCCAAATGATTTCACATTTCAACCTCCGAACGGTCTTGAGACCATTTGAAAGAGTTGACCGTTTGGTCATGGTTGACTTCAAGACCGCATGACACTCAAGACCATTTTCTCTTAAACGGTCTTGAAACCATTTCATCATGTTGACCGTTTGAAAGAGTTGACTTTGAAACTGTTTGAAATGAAACGACCTTGAGATCGCATGAATTAAAACGACCTTGAGATCGATTGGATCTAAATGATCTTGAGATCGTTTGAACCCAAACGGTCTTGAGACGATTTGGATTCAAACAGTCTTGAGACCTTTTGGTCCCAAACGGTCTTGAGACCGTTTGGTCCAAACATCTCAAAACCGATTGGACCCAAAAAGTGCATCAACACATATAATCGATTAGGGTTTCCAAGGTTGAACCCCTCAATTGACCTCATATATGTTAATCACTTATCAATTGAGCCAATTAGGGTTAGTCTTAACCAATTGGATACTCAATTGACCCTCAATTGATAGCCATTTAGGGTTGAAACCAATCCAATTAGGGTTTGTAATCGGTTAACCATCAACATTGATCAACATGAGTCTAATTGAAGTTGAAGACATCAATTGACACTTAATTGGGCCCCAACTTGGCCCAAACGGTCTTGGAATCGTTTGGACACCCTCCAAACGGTCTTGAGACCATTTTCCCAAAGTCACATCAAAATCTAAGTCAATCTGATAAGGGTTGAACCCTAATTAAGTTACAAATCAGCATTTTCAATTAAATCAACAACCTATTGTGATTGCACCCTCAATTGGTCAAATTACCTTAACCCTAGACCTCCAAATGGTCTTGGGGTGTCACCAACCGGTCTTGAGACCATTTGAGTGATTCCCAAATGGTCTTGAGACCGTTTGGTCCACTCAACCCAAAGTTCAACACAATCGATCCTTGAAATCATCAATTGAACCCGATTAGGGTTTAGAGGGTTGAAGTGCCTTCAACTTATGATTGGTTTGCAATTAGATTATGATTCCTTGTAAATGATTAATTCAACAAGTGTTCAACAGACCTCTAAATGGTCTTCACTTGGTCAAACTTGCCAAACGGTCTTGGAGACCGTTTGAATCTAAACGGTCTTGGGATCGTTTTATTTCAAACGGTCTTGCAAACCGTTTAGACCAAATGGTCCAAGGTCGTTTGGTAAAGTTACCTAGGAAATCATGCCCATCATCTTCAACCTCAGATCAGGTCGGTTACTTTGTGGTTTTGCTTGCAAAAGTGCAAGGAAGAGTGGGGAAGAAGAAGAACTAACTACTATTTGCAAGAACAAGGATATGCATAAGAAAGAAAAAGGTTTAGAGTTATATAACCCGCCTTAAGGTCGTTCCTAGAGCTCCAAGCTTCAATATTTCAATCCTTTAATGGTGTCTTGAGCCCCACAGGTCGGCCAATGGTGTTTCTCCAAGGAAAGGTTGGGAAAGATCGGCTAGAAAGAAAGAGTTAAGTAAGAAAACCATAAAACCAACCTTGTAACCTAACTTCCTTCATGAATTTGAGCAAGAAGATAGTCCGAGCTTACCTAGTTTCTCCTTAGCCATTCTCCTATGTTCCTAAGCTCTTCCTTAGTTGGTCCAAGCAAGGTGATAAGTGATAGAAGAAAGGAAACGATGCCTTTGGTTGCAAGGGAAAGATGTATATGTACTTTGGGGTTATTTCCAACATAACGACAACTAATTCTCCATTTCTCATCTAGGTCCCTCCTTTCTTCTTTGCACGTCCCTTCCCCTTATTTCTAAAGCAAAACTCCTTCTAAGACCAAGAACTAAAGGCAAAGAAGGTCAACTTACTACTAAGGTGCACATATAAAAGGGTTATTATACATATAACTTGATTATTCAATTACAAGGGTGTTCCTTATTATATGTTTATTCAAATAGAGTGCCCCCTTCATCATTATTTCTCTAACTGATGCCAATGGTCATAAAATATATTCTAGAAGGTGTATTTTTCAAGTTACACCCCATATTTTGGGTAAATTGCACATAGGTCCCTGTATTACTAAACAATACTACAACTTTGTTTAAAAAGGACAGAAAATGGAAACTTATGTCCCTCAAGAGCTTTAATTACATGCCACAAGATAATCACAAGTATCAAATTAGATAATTAAGCAAAACACCTAGGGTTAGTTCATAACCCAGGTCAGGGATGTTACAGTACCTCTCCAACACCTTCATTTTTCCAATAGAAGACCTAAACTTTATCCATGGCATACCGGGTCAAGCCTATTACAATCCAAACCAAATAAGTATCTATCTCGGGTTCCAATATGGAAACCCAGTTGGTGTTGAAAATGCCACTTCACTTCCTCCTCAACAAAGACCCCCTCACCCTCAAGTCAACAATTGCCCACCACTAGGATTTCCCAACAATAACAACCAATGGAATCTTAGGAACCAAGGGAATTATAGGTGTAACTTCTAGAACTATGGGACAATGTCAACAATGCCAAAATCTAAACCAACCACAACCAAAAATGCAACAACATACTCCCACTCCCTCCGATAGTGAGATGATAGTTGCTCTTGAACAATTTTTCCTTAAACAACATGCCCACCAAAAGGCAATTGATGCTCAATTACCTCGTCTTGCTGCTCAACTAAAACCCCAACTAGTAATTTTTTGGCCAACCAGAAAACAACCCAAGGCAAGTTGAACATCTCAAAGTTGTAACCACCCAATCTGGCCTTACCACTCTAGATGAAGCAAATTCCCCCTGCATTGACCTTGACCAAGAGGAAGATGATGAAGTTATCATCCCTCAACCTCTAATATCATCCCCTCCTCAAGAAGAGTTGTGTTTCTATAAGCCATGTCTACCCTATGTTGGACAGTTGAAAAAGACCCAATTGGACTCTATGTTCAACAAATTTAAGTACACCATAAGGAAGTTAAGCATCAACATCCCACATATGGACGCTATAAAACTAATGCCCCAGTGGAAAAAAAATTCAAGGCTCTTCTAAATAGAAAATACACTATAGAAGAATCTAAAAATGGTAAAGATAGCCAAGATCACATCCGGCATCATCCAAAGTAAGATGCCATGTAAAAAAAGATCCCAGATCCTTTGGAATCACATGTACTCTTGGTGATTCTATCATCCAATCAGGATTAGGTGATTTAGGGTCAAGAATCACCATCATCCCTTTGAGCATGTGTAAGAGACTCAGACTCACAGATGCACAACCCACTCACATGAGTATTCAAGTCATTGATTCTTCCATTACCAAGTCCATGAGTATTATTGATGATGTGTTTGTTAAGGTCCATAGGTTTTCTATTCGTTGTAATTTTGTGGTGTTATATATAAAATAAGATCGTAGATACCCACTTATATTTAGAAGTCCCTTTCTCACTATTTCCACATCAATCATCAACATCAAGGTAGGACTTCTTATCCTATGAGTAGGACTCATGTTTATAGGCCTCTGGATGTAACACGAAGTATACTAGGGAAGAAGAAGCCTACTTCCTTGACTGCATAGATGAATTCAATCAAATGTAGCAACGTTTCCTCAACTTTGAGATCCCACAAATATTGGAATCATGAATTTCTTTAGAGGACAATCTAGGTGTGAAATAAAATGAGGCCAAGCCATCTAGCCCCATGACAATGGAAATCCCATCTCCCTCTATTTCGTCTTCTATTATGACCACCATCACCACTCAAGATATTATCCCACAACCTTCTCCATTAATTCATGACACACCTCTCACCATCACTATCTTCCATCCCGCTCCTCCACTTGAAACACCTATATCCAATTTTCACCAGGCTCCTTGTGTGTTTCCAATGTCGATCACAACTTCAGAGGTGTAGTCAAATGTCATTTATGGGTACTCCACTTACCACCCCCTCAACCCACCTCCCATTTACATTAGTGGCCAATATATGGGAATAAATGAATATACACATTTAAGTCCAAATAATCAAGGTTATACAATTGTCGTTCTGTATAATTATTGCCCGTCACATACCGTGTTTTGGGAATCTAATAGTCATGATCGTGATTTTCATCCTTGGTATACAAATTCATGCCAACCTTTCAAGGATACAGTTCAATGCAATCAAGAAAAGATGACAGAGTGGTTCTGAAGCAACCACTTAAGTCAATACTACAATCATGCTTCCCCCCCAGATCCTTAACCACTTTACTATCCACCACTATCATGATCTTCTTCCCTCCATATCGGGTTAGGGATTTTCTCGAGATGAGAAAAATTATAAGTCTCAGATGGGGGTGGTGGTATGTTCTTATTCCATTCCCCTTATCTTTCTCTTTTGCATTATCTTTTGTCTTTTATTTCAACATGTAGTTTCTTTTGAATTTTCCTTGCTTCATTTTCTTTTATGGAATTTATTTAGTGGGCCATGCTTTTATATTCCTTAGTTTGTAAAATGGCCTTTATCTAGTTGGCCATGATGAATAAATTTTGTAATTATTGTACCCCTTTGAATTCAGTAAATATTTCTTACAAATTTTTTACAAATTGTCATGATTGAAAACACCATATTGCTTAGGACCCCAAAACTAGCATCACTCCGTAGAAAAGTTGGCAAGCCATATGGGATCGATAAGAACCAAACACAAATCTTATTTGTTTTTAAATTGTGGATTAACTGGTCATATATCATATAATGTGATTGACATGAAAACTCTATCTAATGCAATGACACTCCCTGAAAATAAAATTGAAGTTTATAAGTACATGAACAATTCTTCCTCCTTCTCTCTCAAAGAAAAAGAAAAGAATCACCTCCAAACAAAAATCTAAGTCCAGGGTGGCATGCTCCAACCTCAATTTTCCATACCCCTTAAAAGGGGCCCACCATCAAAAGATTCCAAAGAGAACACAAAAAATGTGTGGTCAATATAACCACAAGTCCATGAATAAATATATCCTGAGTCAAATAGAGGAGGGATAATATTTTTGCACACCTTCTTCATCGTGTTCCTGTGAAAAACTCAGTAAAAGAAATAAAAAAATGGAGTGTCAAATAAGAAGTAAGAAACATGTTTTCTACAAAATCTTGATTTAGAAACAAGATATGAAGTTTTTTTTGATGGGAAATATAAATTTTGTGTTACGTGATTATAGGAGATTAGGTTCCTTGGCCAAAAATTGGAGGTAAGGATCAAAGTGAAGCTTTGACTGTGAGTATAGACATGTTTGTAGTATAAATTGGATTTATTTCTGATTTTATTTGCTTGAGAACAAGTATAGATTCAAGTCCGGGGTATTTTGATGAGTACAAACTCATTAGCTTTTTTGTACATTTTTAATCTTGAACTAATAATAAATTATTAGCTATTAAATAGTTTTAGCATATATTATCTTAGTTTATCTCTTCTTGATTAAATTGGGTTTTTTACTTGAATGTTGTGCATTTTGCATAAAAATAGACAATTATTTCAAAGCACAAAATTCCCAAAATTTCTCTTGGAAGATGGCTTGAACAATTTCCTGCATGCCTGAAATTTTTGTATATCCGGCACCAAAAGTGCCATAACTTTTGCATATCAAGACATAATTTAATGTGCAAATATGCGTTGGAAGGGGAGTTCAATAATATATATAAAAAATGTATTTTCAACGAACTTTAAAGCTTTTTCTAGCCAAAATTCTCTTGAAACTTCTGTACAGATAGTTAGAATTTAAATGGTCACAAGAAGACAATCAATAATTTTCTTTATTGACTATTGAAGAAGGAAATTATTCCCTCGACAAGGACTATAAAGCATCCTCCACTCAATTATTTTCTCACCCCATCTTTAGGGTATCCACCCCCTCCTTCCCTTATAAAAGGAGGGGGGATTCCAAAAAGAAAAGCATTTCTCATATTTTGTACTCACAACTTTTGTTTTGAGCATTGTTTCTTTAATTTCAAGCATTGTAATATTCTTCGGTTCTTAAATTAAGCAAAGTTTTCTTCAAGATAGAGCACTCTTCTTCTTATTTTATTCTTAATCTTTCTTAGAGAAAGGAACTAAGAGTGAAGTCCATTTAACTGTCACTAGAAAAAGGTCCTTCTCAGATTATGCATTCTAGTCTATGACCCTATATCTTCCTTCCATTGCTTCCCCTTCTGTTGTTATGTATAACGAGTAGTTTTCTTCTCAATGAGATAGGACTATCCCATTAACCATGTGTAACTTGAATTGAAGGTTTATGCGATTATATTAGATAGATGGTTTTTGGTTTGGAAAATCACCGGTTTAAATGATTTGATATCTCATTTTTATCATATGTTAATCTTGGCGGATGTGACCGTGGGACCTAAGATTTAGAACGACCAAGCAATCACATGGGGATTTGGATGATACCTTGGAAAAACCCGTATTAGGATGATAGAAGTAGGGTTTTTGAATGCCAGGACCAATGGGTTCATGGGGAGTTCATCTTTTATGATTCATTTCTGAATGTTTATATGCCTTCTTATATCTTTTTTTATCATATGATTTATTTGATCTTGTTTCACATATTCTATGGTAGTAAAACCCATAAGCTTTAGTAGATTTCATTCTGATTCAATCTTGTTTTCTAAATTGTTGATTTCCAATCGCTTCTTATTACTTGCAATTTACAATCTTCTCTTAGATATTTTTTTTTCTTATTTTGCTAACCATAATTGTCCCTTTTCTTTGTTCATAGAATAATATTTTTAGTACATTGTATTTAGTGTAATTTTCCATTTCATTGCAATCTACGTTTTTGTTTTATTGTAATCAAACCACCATCAAATCACAGACTTTGTCTTTTTGTTCAAATATTCAATAACCATCCAAAAGATATAGTTCAAATTAATTTGGTACAAAAGAAATTCATTCTTAATAAAGTTGTGTGGGGATTGACCCTTTCTATACTAGGAAGGTTAAACTCAAGGATTAAGACCCTAGGTTTTGGTGTGTGAAATGACATGTATCATATCTCCTGGCCAGGTTAATTTGTCGATGGTGCTCGACATCATCTGAGAAGTGCTTCTTTCCCAAACTGAATCGGGGTAGGAGACGACCTCTGGGTCGTTGATCATTGATCAAAGGGTCATGCCCCATGTGGAACATCAAGGGGAGTGTGGGTTATATTCACTAAAATTAGATACTATTAAATCGATTACCAAATTAGAAACATATATAATTATTACCAATGGGTCCCTCTTTCTTTTCCAATTTCTATAGGATACTAGAAGTATGTTTTTACTATGAAACTTTGAGGGAAATTCATTGATAACTTTCACATCCTATATCCTATTTGAGGCATTTATTGGGATAGTTCTCAAATATGAAACTTGCTACTTAATCATTTCTTTAAAATAATTACCCACATCATTCAAAAAGTCTTTTTTCTCTCAAATTCTAGAATTGTATTATTTTTCTCATTATCTTTAAGTATTCAAAAAGTAAGATCAAAGTATCCTTATTTTGTGACCACAACTAGCATTGCAAGCGATGATTAAATAATTACTCCATTAATTATCTAAAACAAAAATCTTTTGGAAACTTTCTTATTATTCCAAATTTCGATTATGTTACCATTCACAAAGTCATTATCCTTTATTTATGCACGAATTCCTTTTATTTACCAAACTTGTTTCACATGGGTTTATTTGCAAAACAAATAATTTCATGGGCTTCACTAGGGCCATGCGTAGAACCCATGCTACAAAATGGATAGCTTCATTATTCTATCATTTATGTAATTACATAATTTGCTTATTAAAGCAAATCTTATTTCTAGAGAATTTAAATTTACAAAATTCGACGATCTTACATTCATCCCTCCTTAAAAGGAATTTTGTCCCCAAAATTCGATCCTAGTTTGGTTAAGGTGAATGATAACTTATCTTACCTTCAAGCCCTAGGGTGAGAAACCCTATTTAGATATTGATATGCAAAATTCCTCACATTACTAAGTTTGGAACCCACATTCAATTCAATGGTATTTTCACAACTTCAGTAATTGCATGATATCATCAAATTGTGATTTATCTATGATTACATTCCCTCTTGGTAGTTATATTTTCATTGGAGATTTCAATTTCACTTGGTGACTAGCTTTTTACTTAGGTTTCCAAGCTATCACTCACTTATTTTCATATAAGGGTGAGGTAACACCTCAAACTCTATATTATTCCATTTAATAGAACTTAGGATATTCATCCTCATATGTCAATTTTAAGCATAACATGTGTCTACCCAATCACTCTCACCGACAATAACTTGAAATAAGTGTTTGGCTGCAATCCAAGTACAAATTTCATGCCATTCCAAGAGTAGTGTCATATCCTTAAATTATGGTAAATTTGAAATACATAAATATACGTCTTGATAGAAAAAGCATAATCCCAAATTATTTTTGACAGAATAATAATGTCACATTTGTGTCATGGGTGTAACCCGTAGCCCATATAGAGGCCCATAAGACTATTTGCTTTGCAAATAGGCTCTTGTTGCATAAGTTAAGAGAATAAAAGTTTTTGTGCACAAATGATGGATGGTGACTTGTTAGTTACTTGATGATTAAATTATAATAAAATATGCAATTTTGCAAAGGAAAATAAAGTGCATGGTGTTTTATACAATTCAAAGAGTATTTATCTAGCATTATTGGCAATGCAATGTTTGAGGCAGTGATTAGTAGTATTTTGATCTAACCTTTGGTACACTTCAAAACAGTGAGGAAAGAAAGAGAATTCTAAATTTTGGAAGGAAAAGAATATATCATGGAATAATTGTAATGTTTAATATAAAGTTTAATATGAGCAAGTTTTCTATAGGAAAGATATCCTATTAGATCCCAATTAATATGACTTGGTAAAGGATATTAGTGTGTTCCCTAGAAATAGGAATAATTGGGTTAAGGGAGATAAAGAATAGTCTAGATCCCAAGTCATAAAGAGTTCCAATGATTTAAGAATCAAGTTATCTAATATGTTCCATATAGGGGCATGCTTTCCTTTATGGATTTTTGGTAGTGGACATAAGTGTCTCCATAATTGGAAATATATTGATTTCTTTCCTTAACACCCATACATACTTAATAGATAAGTCTTAGACATATCCATGTGAAAAAAAGAAAGAGATAAGTAAGGGAGGGTAACAAGGAGTATTGTATTCTTCAATATAGAAATGAAAAATGAAGTTGTAAAGTAACTAAAATAAGGAAAGGAAGTCACTAAGGAGACAAGACTAGAGAGAGATGTGATTAGCGGAAAGGAAACTTGTCTATTCAAAGAACCTTAGACTTCACACTCTAAAGATGTGTTGTAAGACTGAAAACCATACTCCCAACACCTATATAAGTCACCATGATCAGACATCAGAGAGGACCAAATCCCCCTATCCACTTCAACCCTTGTGTGTTACCCTAAAACCTTGATAGTCGGTCCAACAACAACCTGACTCCCTCCCTTCTTCCATTGAATATGACAAAGGGTATTAGTAGAGCTTCAAGTTTAGATAATAGCCACAATAAGGAATACCCATGTGGACAGAGTAGAGGACATGTTCCCTAAGCATGACCTAGTATTGTTCCCTTCGCTCCATGATGCTAGGTAGCCCCCACAACCCTAGAACTCTTGCAGACTGCAACCTCTCCTTCTGCCAATCTATGACATGTAATCCTTACAACCCAGACACCACAGGGCTCCATATGTCTAGTTGAGACTAAGGAAAGGTTGAGTAGCCTCTCCATCCTTCTCTAGTTCCATGATCCCTAGAGATAGGGAGACAATTGTCGGGTTGGTTCTCCCATGGCAGAACCCAATCACGTCGGGAGGTAAGGGAAGACAAGATGTCTTTTGACCAAACTACCTCTAGGTGAATTCAAGCCACTGTTTAAGGGGCAATGGTGTCTTCTAGTCACATTAATAAACCATTTGTGTGTATTAAAAAATGGAAGTTGGTTGCCTACGTGGCACCTAGTGATTGAGATATAATTGATTTACAATTATCATAACTAATTATTGGTAACTCGGATTGATACATTCTATATATGAAAATATAGCAGAAAAAAGAGGGGAATGCAAATAAAATATTATTAAAACATAATTCTAATCCCAATTCAAAAAGTAGTATAATATATGATAAAGTGGTGATTAATGTACTTAATCCGTAGATTTGTGTAATGAGATGTTTGAATAAGATAAAAATGGCATCTTCGCCATAATAATTGATATTGTTGAAAAATATGAGAAATCGAGATGATCATGAAATTAATGATTAGTAATTAGGATTTCTAACATGAATAATTATGCATCAAAAAAATTTGGGATTAAAGATTATGATTTGCTATGTTGTTAGTGTGCATAATCTGATAAAAATGTTCATGATGTTATAATAGGGTAGATTTGATAATCATGATTACACCTAATATGAACTAGCATTCATGAGTCATTAGGTCAATAAACATGGGAATTGGGGTAATGAAGTTTAACCCTAATGATAATTTGATAACCTGGAAATATAAACCCTAGATTAGGACCCGCGTAGGGCTTGATCCAATTAATGTGATGGGGATACTTTAGGATTTATATACATGTAGATTAATTGTTGAATTTCTTGGATCTGTTTCTTGTATTGATTGAATATACTCAAAATTTATACTACATGGTTCTACAAAAGTTTCTTGGTTACACTTATGACTACATACATTAGTTTTGCGATGATTGTTGAGTGTTTCTTGAGGATTGAACTGTTGGTATGTATGCTCTAAGAGCCAATCATGGGATGATTGGTGGGATACATTAAGATTGATTTGATAAACATAAAAGGCAATCTTCCAATTCTTACTAGTTCAGTCATAAGAGATAGTGATAGAACAGATTGAATGTCTAGAGAATGACAGTACTCAATGACGTATGCTTTCAGGTTGAGGACCTGAATGATGAGATCATACAGATGCTAAGAGTTTGTACATTCTTGTTATGTCCCTAGTCGGATGTCATTGTGGAAGGTAGATACACAACAATGACACACAAGACTAGATTGTGGTGTTGGTTGATGACAGAATCTCATTAGTCATGATATAGAGATATCAAACCAAACACATAGGTACTTGTTAGAGAACAAGTGTACCGGACAGACCCACCATGAGTTTGACACATGGAACCATGACATGGTAGTCACAGTCAGTACTCACAGTGATAGTGGTGAGTGTGATTCTTTGACCTAAAATCACTACACTCAACACATGTCGTTGGGCACACTTTGACATCATCAAACGCAGTCCTGAAACATGGGTTGTTATAAATGTGATGATTGGGTGGCTTTGACACATGGGGCTTTGGAGGGGTGAGTGATAGATATGTGATTTGTCCCTCCTGAGGGAGTTTGATATCCATGGCCACTTGATGAGTAGGATTGAGAAAGGCGTGCACGCATGTGTGAATCAGTATGTGATATTGATGTCATACATATCTCTTCCAATCTACTCTGAGATCGAGAAAGTGAATGAATGTTAACAGGATGACTGTTCCATGCCTCGAGTTCATTCAGTATATCAGTGACAACGGAGTTATACATTCACTATAACACCATTCATGGATTGTAGGATTGAAAGTTGTTCTCCAACTTTCTACTTTCACTTGGGTAGCACTAATGTGTGACTAGGCACCGCTCTTTTCTTGTGAAGTCATAAGTGTTATGGACTTTCACTGCCAATGTGAAATGGACCTGCAGGGTCACACACATAGGATTTAACCTGGAAGAGGATTTTTGGCCACAAACAATGTTTAGATTGATTACTAAAGGAGTTTAGTAGTTCGATTAAACACTCAATCAATTGATAGCTCAATATCATAATGTTCAAGGTATTGGACACATTGATTGGAATATCGGATTGATTGAAACCACAATTGACTGATTCTACACAATCTGCACTCCCAACCGATCGACTCATGTGATGAACCGATCGGCTGAGCTTGGTAAACCGGTCGGCTCAAGTGTTGAGTCAATTGGCTCATGGACAGGGTGAAACGATTGCTTCAAGTGTTGAAATGATCGGTTCAACTGGTGCAACCGAGCAAGTTGGGAAAATAGGATTGGTGAGAATTTTCCTTTCATTTCAGTTGCCCAATTTGATTGGGAAAAAGGATTGGTATTCGATACCAATTAGAAACAAAAGAAGGAAAGTCAATCGGGAACTGATCAGGACCATGAACCGACCGGTTCAGTAGTGAACCGATCGGCTCATGGGTCCCAACCGATTGGTTGAGGTGTCAACCGACCAGCTCAGGTCCCCAACCCACCATTTTAGTTGTGAAACGATCGGTTCAGGTTGCGTGTTGGTTGTTTTTGTGGAAAATCTCGAACCCTTCTACTCCTTCTTTTAGTCCCGTATTGCCCGAGATGGAGAACCATGTCCCATGACTCTCCTATATATATAGGGGTATTGGGGGCTTCTCAAAGTACAACTCAGTGCAAACCAGTTGCTCTGCAAAGTTGTCGTTCTCTCTGGTTTTGGTAACCGAGAGAGAGCCCGAGCAAGTGCTACCCGATAAGGGAGGCACTGCAAGGGAAAGACAAATGCAGTTGCGACTAGTAGCAGGAGAGTGTGTTGGCGACTAGTACGCCAACAGGAGGGTGCGACTCCTTCCAATTCCTTATGGGACAAGGAGATTGGAGTTCCAGGTGGTCCGTGTGGACTACTTCAGAGGTGGGAGGTTTCTGCCGCTCAGAGGAAAACTGTCAATCCCGACAGTCCCAGTAAGACCAGGAGTCGTCAGTCCCGGTGCGACCAGGAGCTGCACAGACACCGTCCAAGACTGGAGGTGAAGACCGTACAAGGCATGAGGTATTGTCGCCGAGCAAGCCTCGGGACAAGGTATGATTCCACAAACCATCCTTTCCTATTGTATAGACGTTGACGTGTTTCCTTGTTCCGGGTTTGGGGGAGAAATTTTTTTGTTTCCGCTACCTTCTCTGCCTCCCCTAAAACCCAATAGTGGTATCAGAGCCACGTCAACTGCTCTATACTTTAGGATTATTGATGTGATCGATTTTGGTTTGTCGCCTTTATTTATTGCATACGATGCGAATAAAATTGGCTTTATGCATGTCCAATCCTAAATCCACAAATCCCAATTTACATATATGATATGTATTATTAATGCACTCGATATGCGTCGCCCTTAAATGAGTTTTGTGGTGGATGTATAGCGTGGTTATGGACAATAAACCCTATTTGTGTATGGTTGTATGTGGTTGCTTGAATCTCAGTTTGTGCACCGATCTTCCTTCTCCTATTCCTGATGTAACTCGAAATAATTTGAGATTTCTTTCCTACCTTTGCTCCCCTCGAATGTAACTCGAGGTTTCTCTTTTTACAATGTAAAATAGGATAGAATTTTATTTCCTGTTATGTCAAAGAGCGGAGGACATCCTGACGACAACTGAGATGATCGGTTCAAGGCGTGAACCGATCGGTTGGCGTTCGAGACGATCAGTTCAAGGAGTGAGCCGATCGGTTGATGACCGGTTCGAGGAGCGAGATGAGCGGGTGGCAGCCATGAAGAGATGCACGACGACCAGGCAAACTGATCAGTTGGAGGAGCCAACCGATCGGCTGGTGGCACCCAGCCAACCAGTCTGATGGTGAGCCAATCATTCATGTGATGAGTTGATCAAATCCAGAAAGGCAAAGCATAGAGATCATCTTGTACAGGTTGCATGTGATGTAGACCTAGATGACCAAGATTCCTCTTGGCTCGAGGAATCACATTAGGATGGCCATAATCATCGCTTTTATCGTTTTGCATATTTTCTGTGGGATATATCATGTATATGATACATACTATGTATTGTGGTGATTGGATATGTATAAGTATATAAAAACCAAATCCCTCATTTAATATTAAGTTTTATATGCCTTCCAAATGCGACACACGTGAAAATCTTGATCGACCAAGTGTGGGCACGCCCTAGCGTGGTGCACCGTTTATCTCGTGGAAGCGTGAAGGATGAATGTGTGGGTCTGCCCTAGCAGGGTGCATATTCATTGTGTTTGCTTTGGGTCGGACTTAACAAGGTGATCTAGATGGGATCTAGTACCTTGAGGCATGGAGACAATCATGGCAAGGAGTTACATATGGCATCTTATCAAGAGTTGCATATGATGCAATTGGCAAGAGTTGCCTACCTGAGAGATCTAAGTTGTGGGTGACAGCCCTAGCTGGTCCATGACTTAGAGGATTTCAGGATCTTGCCCACTAGAAGGTTGTACGCTGCAATCTTCCAAATTGATGGTGAGGGCTATCAATTTGAAGTAAAATAGTGGGAGCGATAATTAATTAAAGGCCTAATTATATCGTCAACTTTTCAAATCAATCAAATAAGTCAAAAATGAGTTTTTGGACTAAAATTGCATATTTCCTTTTGTAGTACAAATGACAACAAACAACAATCACTTTTCTTTGCGATTAGTCCTTGAAAAGGACAAGTGAATGGGACAAACTTCCACGACTGGTATAGGACATTGAGAATTGTTCCCACTCAAGAGCAAAATCTCTATGTCTTGGATACTCCAATTCCAGAGGAACCTGCTCCTAATGCACCAAAGACAGAAAGGGATGCTTACAAGAAGCATTCTGATGATGCCATTGATGCAAAGTGCTTGATGTTGTGCTCTATGAACCATGAGTTGCAGAGACAACATGAGAACATGGGTGTCATTGAGATGATTCAGCATCTCAGAAACATGTATGAAGATCAAGCACAGCAAGAGAGATACAATGTCTCAAGGGCAGTGTTCAAGTGTGTCATGATAGAAGGAGATCCAGTTGGTCCTCACACACTCAAGATGATTGGGTATGTGGAGAACTTGTAAAGACTGGGATTTCCACTGAGCCAAGAGTTGGCTACTGACGTGATACTGAAATCATTGCCAGAATCCTACAGTCAGTTTGTGATGAACTACAACATGAACAACTTAGATAGGCCACTGTCAGAGTTTTTGGGCATGTTGAGGACAGCCGAGATATAGATGGAGAAGGACAAGCCTAAGTTTGTGATGGTGATCACGAGCAAGAAAGGCAAGTCCAAGCACAAGGGCAAGGGCAAAGCTAAGAAAGGTTCTGATGCTAGCCAGGAGCCCAAGTCGTCTTCAGCTCTCAAGGCCAAGGGAGGCGTGACCAAGAAAGGCAATTGCCACCATTGTCAAAAGCCAGGACATTGGAAAAGGAATTGTCCTCTCTATCTGGAAGAACAAAAGAAGAAGGAGGCGACTGACGTCTCTACTTAAAGGTGTCATGAAAGTAAACTTGTAACACTTTTGAGGTATATGATACCAAGATGTAAAGTGTAAAGCACTCATAATTGGGGCAAGTGTTGCCACCATAGATAGGAGTACTTTAGTTTATTTTCAACCTATAAGGCATGTAATACAGTTATGAAATGCTATTTCATATTTTCAAATAGATAGAAACACTTTATTTTTTCATATTGTATGACAATGATGGCAATCAATAAAGAGATGTTTCAATTTATAAAGATATGATCTTTGTGGAAATGCCTTTTTTATCTTGTGGTATTTGATATGCATAAGATAAAATGATACCTAAAAGTCATAGATAACTCAAACAATTAAATTAGCATCAATCATGAGAAATTCATTTCTAGTTTCCATGTGATGGATAAATCTAGACTCTTTTGGTTAGAGAACCAGTAGGAGGCATGAATATCTTGGACATGATTAATCAATCTTCACTAAAGGTAGTGGGAGAATGATTATCCTAATAGGTATAATACATGTGATGTATTTACGTACCTATTGGAACGAATGCTAATACTTAAAATGGTGTTTAGAGAAATACCAATATGAATATCTTGAAGTGTTCAAGAATATCATAAATGAAGTGAAAATTTGGTAAAGTGTTAATTCTTGATGAGATCAATGAATAAAATACTTAGACCAAATGTTTGAGATCCTTATGAGTAATTATGATAGTGTATCATAGTGAACTCATGATTAAGGCATGGTGATGTCTAAATCAAGAAGGAATCATATCTAAGAAGTTAGAGAATGATTATCAAATAACTAAATTCTTCTTAATAAATGAATACCCCACACTAATAAAGGACATTAAGAATCACAAGGAGTTGTGAGTTCTTATATCCTTGACAGATACACCTCAATTATCTATGTGATGAGTTGTTCATGTGATGAGTCAACTATCTAGGTGAATATGAGGAACCGAATTTTGAGTTATGGTTTATGACCATTACATCCTAAATGAAATCCATGTGAACCATAAGGTATGACCTTAATGGTAGCACCCATTGGATGAAATCCATAAGTGCAAATAAGTCTTAAGTGTTAAGACACATGGATAACATTTTGAGAAGGATGATGCTTGTTGATTGCAACTTAATCACTAAGGAATTTGGCATATGGATACTAAAACTGCATTCCTATGAGGAATAAAACAAGGATGTGTACGTGACACAACCTATAAGGTTTATGAATCCACTAATGCAAATGAAGTCTATAAGTTACAATAGACTAATCAATGTGATTGATTGAGTACAAGCAACTCAGAATTGGATCTTTACTTTGATAATATAGTCAAAGGGTTTGACTGATATGTCAAAGATAGAGAAGGGATCTGTGATTTAGTGGGAGCGTGTTCACATTCCACATGTTGATGTGAAATGGAAATGTTCTAGAATGGAAATCCAAAAGTGGAAATTATCTTTAAGGAAGATAGAGATGTTTCCTATGTGATAGGAATAGAGATCTATAGAGATAGTTCTCAAAAACCTCTTGACCTGAAAAGAGAAAGCATACATGGGCAATCTGTATTGAAGGGTTCAATATGCACAGATTCAATGGGAGAAAACTTTTCCATGTTACATGGAGTTAGTATCCCAAGGCCAAGTGTCCAATTCTTATGAAGAATGGGAACACTAAGAATAGATATGGATCTATCATGTATGTAATCATCCCATTATCTTGCATGTATTGACATGCCAAGAACAAAATGCATTCATCATCTTGTATGTAGGACATAGCAATATGATGTGCTCATCCTGATAACTCGTATGATGAGTGGATGTCTGTCTGCTTCCGGTAAGGGTTACTAGAATACCATAAGAACTTGATAAGTACTTGTGAAGTACTAATTCTATGGAGATAAGGAAGAGAGTTCAATGTAAAGAGTTACATTGATGTGAACTTTCAAAAGGAAAAAAAATTAATTGCAAATTATATATAAGATATATAAAAGTGAAAGTTTGGTGATAATTGGAAGTGTTCCAATCAAACCATTTAAAAGGAAAAGCTGAGTATCTATGTGTCGGAGAACAAAAGTGGATACTATATGGATATGAAAGTTCATGAGATGAACTTATAGATATTTCGCTCATTGATGAGAAGTATGGAATCCTTGATCATACAATGTGGCTAAAGGTTAGCAAAGTAATACAAGATCGCATATTATGGAAATTCCATCTTATACGTATGACGTACAATGAAGAGATGAGAGACATGAAATTTATACTGACTTTGGCAAGGTGTTGCCATAACTCACTATGTTCACACTAGAGCACAGTAACATGTGGGACATGTTTGAAGATCACTATGAATATGATTCAAGGGTGATTGACTCACAGTGCAAGTGGGCGTCTATTGGTATGTATGCCCTGAGAGCCAATCATGGGATGATTGGTGGGATACATTAAGATTGATTTGATAAACATTAAAGGCAAGATTCCAATTCTTTCTGGTTCAGTCATAAGACATAGTGATAGAACATATTGAATGTCTAGAGAATGACATTACTCAATGACGTATGCTTTCAGGTTGAGGACCTGAACGATGAGATCATACAGATGCTAAGAGTTTGTACATTCTTGTTATGTCCCTAGTCAGATGTCATTGTGGAAGGTAGATAGAGAGCAATGACACACAAGACTAGATTGTGGTGTTGGTTGATGACAGAATCTCATTAGTCATGATATAGATATATCAAACCAAACACATAGGTACTTGTTAGAGAACAAGTGTACCAGACAGACCCACCGTGAGTTTGACACATGGAACCATGACATGGTAGTCACAGTCAGTACTCACAGTGATGGTGGTGAGTGTGATTCTTTGACCTGAAATCACTACACTCAACAGATGTCGTTGGGCACACTTTGACATCATCAAACGCAGTCCTGAAACATGGGTTGTTATAAAGGTGATGATTGGGTGGCTTTGACACATGGGGCTTTTGAGGGGTGAGTGATAGATATGGGATTTGTCCCTCCTGAGGGAGTTTGATATCCGTGGCCACTTGATGAGTAGGATTGAGAAAGGCGTGCACGCATGTGTGAATTAGTATGTGATATTGATGTCATACATATCTCTTCCAATCTACTCTGAGATCAAGAAAGTGAATGAACGTTGACAGGATGATTGTTCCATGCCTCGAGTTCATTCGGGATATCAGTGATAAAGGAATTATACATTCACTGTGACATTATTCATGGATTGTAGGATTGAAAGTTGTTCTCTTGGGTAGCACTGATGTGTGACTAGGCACCACTCTTTGCTTGTGAAGTCATAAGTGTTATGGACTTTCACTGCCAACGTGAAATGGACCTGTAGGGTCACACACATAGGATTTAACATGGAAGCGGAGTTTTGTCCACAAACAATGTTTAGATTGATTAATAAAGGAGTTTAGTAGTTCGATTAAACACTCAATCAATTGATAGCTCAATATCATAATGTTCAAGGTGTTGGACACATTGATTGGAATATCAGATTGATTGAAACCGCAATTGACTGATGATGCACAATCTGCACTCCCAACCGATCGACTCATGTGATGAACTGATCGGCTGAGCTTGGTAAATCGGTCGGCTCAAGTGTTGAGTCGATTGGCTCATGGACATGGTGAAACGATTGCTTCAAGTGTTGAAATGATCGGTTCAACTGGTTCAACCGAGCAAGTTGGGAAAGTAGGATTGGCGAGAATTTTCCTTTCATTTCAGTTGCCCAATTTGATTGGGAAAAAGGATTGGTATTCGATACCAATTAGAAATAAAAGAAGGAAAGTCAATCGGGAACTGATCAGGACCATGAACCGACCAGTTCAGTAGTGAACCGATCGGCTCATGGGTACCAACCGATCGGTTGAGGTGTCAACCGACCGGCTCAAGTCCCCAACCGACTATTTTAGTTGTGAAACGATCGATTCAGGTTGCGAGTTGGTTGTTTTTGTGGAAAATCTCGAACCCTTCTACTCCTGCTTTTAGTCCCGTATTGCCCGGGATGGAGAACCCTATCCCATGACCCTCCTATATATAGGGGTATTGGGGGCTTCTCAAAGTACAACTCAGTGCGAACCAGTTGCTCTGCAAAGTTGTCTTGTCTCTGGTTTTGGTAACCGAGAGAGAGCCCAAGCAAGTGCTACCCGATAAGGGAGGCACAGCAAGGGAAAGCCAACTGCAGTAGCGACTGGTAGCAGGAGAGTGTGTTGGCGACTTGTACGCTAATAGGAGGGTGTGACTCCTTCCAATTCCTTGTGGGATAAGGAGATTGGAGTTCCAGGTGGTCCGTGTGGACTACTTCACAGGCGGGAGGTTTCTGCCGCTCAGAGGACAACTGTCAATCCCGACAGTCCTGGTAAGACCAGGAGCCGTCAGTCCCGGTGCGACCAGGAGCTGCACAGACACCATCTAAGACCGGAGGTGAAGACCGCACAAGGCACGAGGTATTGTCTCCGAGCAAGCCTCGGGACAAGGTATGATTCCACAAACCATCCTTTCCTATTGTATAGATGTTGACGTGTTTCCTTGTTTTGGGTTTGGGGGAGAAATTTTTTTATTTCCTCTGCCTTCTCTGCCTCCCCTAAAGCCCAACATGAACAACTAAACTGTTGGATGTTTATTTACATTTCATTCAATTTTAATGCCACTATGAGTACCACATAAAGGAAGATTATGTGAATAAAATGGTAGTATCTATTTGCAAGTAATTTATTGAATATATGTTGTTATGCACTTACACACTTTTGCATGAACCCCACATATACAGTAGTTTCAATGTGATGATTCATGCTTTTGTTTCATAGCATTTTGGGTACATGCTATATAAGATGATATCAAGATATGATGGATTAATGAAACTACATGAACAAATTGAAGTTAACATGGAAGGAGGATCATGTAGATACTTCTTCTTATATAGTTCTCATATGTATAGTTTCAATGATAGAAATTCATGTAACTCTTCAAAAGAGCATTTTGTAAACATGATTTAAATAAATGAAAAGTATTTTCTATATTTATTGTTTGGTTAAATTTGGATCCTTGGGAATTTTTAGGTAATGGATCTCAACTTTAAACCCTACCTTAATTGGGGGTTTCCAAAAAGTGTGGTCGTTCCATGTAGAGATGGTGTATCCACACATTATCTTCTAATATCACATTTTGGTTGCATCATCTTGAGCAAGAAATTCAAACCATAATTATTTTTAATCCCACAATTCTTCTTAAATTTCATAAAGTCAAGTACCTTTCTCACTCTTGAGTATGTGCACAACTCCCTTTAAGATTTTTTACAAAAATTATCACTTCTTGTATTCCTTATATTTATATCTCTTTCCTCATTAGCCTTAGTCATTCCCTTAAGGTCTCTAAGGGTACAAGTACCTTTAGAGTGAACTCCTCTTGGTCTCGTGGGACTTACACACTTATAGAGTGTCACTCACATTTACCCCTTGGGTCTCATGAACTCATGAAGGTGGCTAATCTCCTGACCCATGGGCCTCAGGCAAACATGGATGGCTATCTCCTAACCCCTTGGTCTTATGCCCTTAGGGCATGATCACCCCCTAACAACAAGTGTCTTACGTACCTTCAATCCTCCCTACTTGACCTTAGGATTGACTTAGAACTCTACCCTACCTAGGGTTTATTGATATATCACAATTATAACAATTTTGTAGCAAATTATTTACTTATTAATTTGTTAACCCATATTTTCTCCATCTCTTAGGGTACACATTATTTACTTTATGTCGCAACATTGGGATCATGCAACCTTCAATTGTTGGGGCTTGGTTCCATGTCATCCTTCCCTTCTGGGGCTTGACCTCTTTGTGACCTTCCTCTCCTGGGACTTGGTCATAGTCGTCTACACTGTAGACTTGGGCAACCTTCCCTATCTGGACTTACTCCCATGTCACCTTACCTATCTGGAGTGTGACCTCTTTGTGACCTTCCCTATCAGGGGCTTGAACGGACTTGGGCAACCTTCCCTATCTGGGTCTTGGTACCATGTCAGCCTTCCCTACCTAGGTCTTGTCTTCTTTGTGACACTCCCTATCTGGGGTTTGGTCATAGATTCCTTCAAATATGGCATGCTTGGGTTTAAGAATTATACTCAATATATGTGCTTTTGTGCTTCGTATACTTATATTTTCTAGCTTTAGGTGACATTCAAGGTTACCTCCATCCTTTAGTTGATTGGTCAACTCACCCATCTAGGGAAGGTCCTAACCTAGGGTATCTTCTTGGCTTGGAGGAGGAGCTTAGGCTTTCTAGACACAACTAGGTCCCATGGTTTTATGATTATGGCTCCCCCATAGGTATTTTCCCATTCATTGGACGATCCACCCCAGGTTGGCACACCATTCCTAAATGTGATTTAAGGGCCTTTATTCGTGTTTTCATTTTCATGTAACCATTGATTGCCTATATTTCTTATTTATATTCAAAACCCTTCATATGCACCATGCATGAATTCCTCTACACACATGCATGCATGGAAGACTAGGCCACCTAAACTCATTTGGACTTTTCTTATTCCATTTACCCTAATTAGGGTTCATATGGGTAGGGTTACTATTTCAACAACACTACTCCCATTTCTCATAATTAAGGTTTAAGGTTCGTGTTAGGGACTACCCCTATACCTTAGGGTTTTAAGTTTCCCTTGACCCACCAAGGGTCTTCCTAAACCAACCCTATCTCCATATAGGGTTTACCCTTACAATGAAACACCCTTAAAACATTTTTCTTTACTTTACCATTATTTGCATATTACATGTATATTAATTGGTAGAGGATGTCTTAACCCTACTTCTAATCAAAAACCCTAACTTGAGATGAGGAAGGAAAATATTTTTTAGGGTTCATTAAGAAAGAGAATGACAAGTGGACGAAATTAGGGATGATAACACTTCAAGGAAACATTAATTTTTTGCACAAGTATAGGTTCTACCAAGGCAGGTATAACGTTGGATAAGGGGTCCTTATATACAAACTTAATGGTTTAGGGGAAAATATTAACAGCCCTAAAAGCTATGATCCTTTGTAGACACCATTACCTTCATGCTATGCCCTAATAATCTTTTTATATTTTCAAAAATTAATTGAAATTATCAACTATTAAATATTATTTGAAAATTTTGGGGCTCTGATACCAAATGTAATGACCTCACTTTTTAGTGTTTCCAATTCAGAAAGGACCTTAAAGTCAAGATACATTACCTAAATCCAAAGATCTAGATTTAATAAATAAGAAAATTAATAGCAAATCATTTCCATTATTTCATAAATATTATTTAAAAAATGTATAATGTTGCTCCTCTGAGGAGTTACAAGAAATTTCTAACATGAGAAAAATTATAAATGAGAAGAAGTATGTTACAGATCCTCCTATACTTAGATTTAATGTATTTAGTTTATTTCATATGGTTCATCATGTCTTTTTTGGTATCTATGCCCAGAGAGTGAATCATATGATGATTGTAATCACATATCTTGTAAATGATTTGATTAACAATAAAGGAAATCTTACATTTTTTTACTTTATTCAGTTGAAAAAATGATGTAACATAATATATGTATAAAGATTGATATTACTCAAAGAGTGTGTCATCAGGTTGAGGACCTGAACAAAGAGATCACACAGATGTCAAGAGTATATACATCATTTTTATGTCCCTAGTCGGATGTTATTATGGAAGGATGATATACAACAATAACACATAAGACTAGAGTGTGGGTTGATGACATAATGCCATTAGTCATGATATGTGATATAAAACCAAACACACATATACTTGTTATAGAACAATGTATTAGACCAACACACCTTGAGAGTGATGCACAAAAACCATGATTGGTTGTCTGAATCATTGCTCAAAGTGAATGTGGTGATTGTGGTTCTTAGACCTAAAATCACTAGAATCATCACACGTTGTTTGATGTACTTTTACATCATCAAACGTGACCTTAAATAAGGGTTTCCACAAAGGTGATGCTCAACTACATTATGACACATGGGGATTGATTGTGAGTGATGTAGATGGGATATTTCCCTTCTATAGAAGTTTGATATCATGACCACTTAATAAGAAAGACTAAGAAAATCATGGCCATGAGCATGTGAGTAAATGGATGATATTCAGCTCACATATATTTCAGATATTCTACTCTAGTTCAAGGAACATGGATTGAACATCGAGAGGATTAAGATTAAATGCCTCGAGTTCAATCTGGATATCAGAGACAAAGTAACTATATGATCCCTATAACACTTATCACAAAGTGTAGTTTGAAGTTGTTATTCAACTTTTTGAATTACTTGGGTGGAAATAATGTCTTTCTAGATGCCACTCATCTCTTATGATATCATAAATCAGTTATGGAGATTCACTACCAACGTAACTTGTGACCTATAGGGTCACACACATTGGATACACCTAGAAAAGGAGTTTATTAATGAATGTGGTTTAAACTTGATTGTTGAAGTGTTAGGTATTAGAATGACCGGTTCACTAAGCCAACCAATCGGGTCTAGAATCTGAACCAACTAGTTCATGTTGTGGACCAACTGTTTGGTTAAACAATGGGATTGCATCAAGGATTAATGTTGACATCATGTCGTGCACAAATTGACTATTAATTGCCAATAGAATTGCGATTGAAAAACATTATGAAGTGTTAGGTTCATGAGTTGAATCAATTGGCACACATGTGAACCTACTAATTCAACTATGAATTGATCAGTTCAACATTTGTAGGTTCCAAAAAATTCATGAAATTCTCTCTCTTCGACTCCCAGATGAATTGGTAATCCTGACCCCGACGCTCCTTTAAATAGAGGGGTAGTGGAGGTCTTCTAGAGACACAATAATAAGCTCTAACCATTTTTTTCTTCTCATAGTTATGGTAACATGAGAACCAGAGCAAGTCCTACCCGTTAAAGGGTGGTATAGCAAGGAAGAGACAATTGGGAGAGCAATTCGATGCTAGCACACTGACTAGAAGGGACAACTCTTTGTCTTTCATCTAGAACAATAGGAGTTCCTAGTGGTCCACACAGACTACTACAGAGGTGAGGAGGCCTTTTCCACACGCTATGAGGACCATCACCTGCTGCACATGGTGATCAACCAGGAGGTCACTATCGACAACCGTCTAGGTGCAACTTGAGGAAGAAGCATGCTGCAACAAGCATTGTCTCTGGACTTTGTCCAGGACCAGGTGTATCTCTTTCAAACACTCATTCCAGTTACATAGTTGTTGAAGTGATCTTTTGTTTAAGGGGAATATGATATTTATTGTGTTTTGAGATTTAATTGATATGAACTTCTTTTGGTTTTATCATTTATTTATTTCATATGATGAAAATAGTAAAATGATTAATGTGCATATTTGATTAAATACCACATACAATCCCAATATATATATATATATATATATATATATATATATATAAATATATATATATATATATGCAATTTACATGTGTCGCCCTAAAATTAATTTTTATGGTGGATTCTAGCATGGCTATGACTGATAACCCCCCTAGATCTTTGTGCCTGGTTGGATAGTTTTTAATCTAGCTTTATATATCAGTTTGCAAAACAAGACTCTCTCCTCTCTTCCATATGAAAAAGTAATAAATTCTCTCCTTCTTATGCTCCCCTCAAATGTAACTCGAAGTTTCCCTATTGCAATGTAATATGTTAAATAAGATTAGTATAGTTTTAATTCTTGTTATGGCAAAGTAGACATTCTGTACTAGACAAACCACCCATTTTAGAAAACGAACCGATGGGCTGGAGGACTGAGGAGGCGTTATACACATATATACATATATATATATATATATGTATATATATATATATATATATATGTATATATATGTATATATGTATATATATGTATAGATGTATATATATGTGTGTTTATATATATATATTTACATATATACATACATATCTATATTTACCTATATATATAAATATATATATATATATATATATGACAATGATCTAGTGAGAAACATATGTAATGAGATCATGAGAGGCATTTGAATAACTCTCCACTTAGATAAATTTTTAATAGTCCAACCATATAGATTACAAGTATACCTTACCTTCCTAAAAAAATTCATCACTATTTGATTTTTATATCATTCACAACAATCGAATACTTTTCGATGCTCTATAATGAATTTTAGGTTGACCGTTGCATGAAAAAAGTATATATAGTACAAATGGACATGTAAATAATGTTTGATTACAATGTTTTTTGTGATAATGTAAATGATTTGATGCTTTTTCCATCTATATGGTTGGATTTTAAAGCATAGTTACAAATATATAGTTATTCAGGTCAATCTCTGACGGGAACTGCCGCTAGTGGTGGCTCTCTCCCTAGCTCCTGCGATCTAGGGCTTGCCCTGTCACCGACTCTACTCGGGGGGGAGGCTGCCTACCGACGCGTAGTGTTCCCTCTCCCCCTGGGCTTCTTCTTCCTCGAATGTCTCAAGGTGCTTTGACGATCAGAGCCTTCGCCTACTTTTCATCTAGGACCCGTCCTTCTCAGCGGTGGTACTCGGCCTCAGATCTTGAGGCTGTAGCGTTGGTGGTTTGGGCGACGTGCCCTGGTGGTCCTTTGGCTCGCTGGGGTGGAGGGGAGAGTGGGTGACTTGCCCTGATCGTCAATCCCTACGACAGTCGAGACCCCTCGCCCCCGTTCTTCTTTGCGGGTCTCCCTATTTTTTTTCTTGTTTTCTTTGCTGCAGGTTATTCTATCCGTTTCTCGCCACTCGTGGGCATTGTTGTCTCTACTTGTCGGTGCTGTTGTTCTCTCTGTTTGGGAGCTATGAGTCTTGACCCTTGTTGGCCTCGATTTCTTCTGTTCGGATTCACTATTGGGTCTATGACTTTGCATGTGGCGGAAAACACTGGTATGTATATTTTTCATTTGCAGGTTTATCATCTCCGATCTATGCTCAGGTTGAAGGAATCTCTTATGAAAAGTTGCTTATGTCAGCCTAGTGGAAAAGAGATCAATGCAGAAGCGTTCTATTATCATTCCAATATGAGTTTTGGGGATCGGATAGCCCTGCTCTTGGTTGTATGTACTTCCAGAATCACTTTTCCTATGTGTAGATGTCGTATGTCTTTTCAGTAATGAAGATGTTCAGATTTCTCAAAAAAAACGTTATTCAAATTGAAAAACTACTAGAGGGGGGGTGAATAGAGTTTTTGAATTATTTTAACAATTTATTGAATTCAAACAACCACAATTGAAATTGGAAGAAAGAGACAGGTGTTTAGAGTGGTTCCAACTATAGCAAATACTATAGTTGTCAGTCCACTACCCGGTTGCTTACCCAACCGGGATTTGAAAGTATTTATTTTATTACCTCTCGAGGATTTATACAAAATACAATACTTTCCGTTACACCCTTTGAACAGCCTTCACTTGAAGTAGGTGCACCAACTTTGAGATAGTCTTCTATGAAGTAACTCCAAGCTCCCCCTTGAAGTAGCCTTCCTCTCTAGAAGTAATCTCCCGTTGCACCAGCCTTCTGAAGTAGCTCAAAGTCTCCTTCTTCGCCAAGAAGATCTTCACCCTCTCCAATCCGCAGCCTCCAACCTAGGAGTAGCAAGGAGAGTACAAACAATAATAGGGAACAAGAAAGAAAAAAAAGGAAATTACAACTTATCCTTTATAGCTCAAGGCTTGATTTGCCTAGATCAAGCGTATAGATCTCCTAACCAAGTGTGTGGACTTGTGATTGCAGTGGATAGGAGATACTAGCCTATAGGACACAAATTATGAGCTAAAGAAGGAAGTAGCCAATGTTCACAAAGCTCAATTTGCTCACAACAGATTGCTCAAGTGTGCTCAAGTATTTCTCAAGTGTAACAAGTGAGTTTGAGTGTCCTATGGCTTGTCCTATTTATAGGAATGGCCTAAGGATGCTGAAGGACGTTCTAGACAACTTCTAGGGGTTTCTAAGTGCTTAACTAGCCGTTAGGTACAAAGTTGTTGCTTTAACAACGGCTAATTAATTAATTCTGCAGTTGCTGTCAGAGATCGTCTCGGTCGAGGAATGGTCGACCGAGACACCTACTCGGTCGAACTTTTGTCGACCGACAGGCACTCTGGAACAAGTGATTTGCAACGTCTTTCTCCAACTGCCAACTAACTTGTCTGTTGTGTCTAACAGCTACTTTGGATCTTTCTCCGTCGAGAAGATTGTCGACCGAGAGTGTCTCGGTCGAGGAGTTTGTCGACCGAGATTGATCATGTTTCAATGTTTCAATTTAGGCACTAATTATATGTATGAGTGTGCATATGTGATCCTATATGAAGGGGATGACTTATCGAAATGTGGTGTTTAGCTAGGGAAGATCTAACGCTTGATTTACATGCAATCTAAGTACTTGTACATTATATATTTGTACAAGTTTTTACAAAGTGATTACATTGCATGAAAAACATAAATGTAAGCATATGGATTTCCCTAGTTGCTTTGACATCCACCTTAATCCTACACACTTAAGTATCTTGTTAGATCAATAAGAATGAAATGTTTGTCATAATCAAAACAAATGGATTTATAGATGTCCATTTAGCCAACAATCTCCCCCTTTTTGAAGATGACAAACATTTCCTAAATATAAAAATAAAGGAAATATAAACCATATGAGTTTCATACCTTTAAATTACCTTTTGTAGCTTTTCCTCTTGTTTATAAAATGTGTGCTTATTATTCCCCTTGAATTATTGAACATGAAATCCAATTCACTAGAGAATATAGCAACTTTCAATGTAAAGCCAAGAGTTTATTTATAAAACTCAGTGATTGAGTATTAAAGTTTTAGTTTTATATTTATTTCTCCCCCTTTGTCATTTCAAAAAGATATCCGTTTAGAAATATTTCTTCTCCCCCTTAGTTTTATACTATGCTCCCCCTTAAATAGGTATTTTATTAGGAACATGGATGTATTATCATTTTAGCCACAATTTGTTTCTCAATCATTTACAAAGGATGTTAAGCCTTGAAATGATATGAGGTCTTGTTAGGTTCATGGCATATATATTGATTTCTTACTCATTTTACAAGGGATGTTTAAGCCCTAAAAATGAAATGAGAATCCCTTAATCTTAGAGTACATAAAAATGTCTCTAACCAAATGCAAGGGATGTTAGGCCCTGATTTGTTTAGAGAGTTCCTTTAAGATCATTCATAGATTTCTTTATATCCAAGAGTAAAAATACTAAGGTATTAACAAGCTTCAAATGATGTTTACAACGTTTTTGTAAGACTCTTAATCAAATAATCAAATTTGTTTTTATGAGCTCCCCCTTAATCTTACAATTTAAAGCAATTTAAGGCTTCTAAGGTCACAAATGATTTTAAATTTTGATTTTGACCTTTATCAAAAGTATACTAAGAGTAAAATAATGTCTTGCTACAATAATTGTCTTCCAAGATTTTATTCTTGATTTGCATGTTAATTCAATCATCAATAACAGTTTGATAGCAAACTAGGTTGATTGAAAAACAATTTCAGAAGATTTATGTCAGATTTGACAACAGAAGCCTGCTCGGTCGACGATCTCTCGACCGATAGTGTGCTCGGTCGAACAGTTTCTCGACCGAGAATGTGTCTGGATTTGTTTCATAACTATTTTAAGTAATTGTGTCATGGATCGTTGTCAATTTAGCCACAATTTTAAAGGTTGCATTTTTTATTATTACTCCCCTTATTTTGTATGCTCTATAATGATGATCCATATTTTGAAGATGTCTCATATGCTCTTTAGAAAAATATCCATTGGAATCAAGTAAAGATGACCAATTTCATTAAAAGAATGGAATGTATTACAAGCATAGACAAATAGAAAAATCATATAGAGATGACCCATTTATTACAATCATTCAAGAGATGTCATTACAACTAATATAGCTCCAACACTCACTGGAAAGATTTAAGAATTACATCAACATCCGGGTCTTTCCCAAGAAACGACTCAGCTCCATAATATTTAACCAAAGATTCCCAATCCAGAGCACCTGTCTTGGTTAAAGCATATGCTTCCAAGAATGTAGGAACTCAGTCAAATCGGAAATGAGCGGCAGTATCTTGCAGTTGCATGGATGAGTACTGAGTATGCGTAAGATCCATAGATGGTGGAGGTGGAGTTTGATAATAGTTGTATGAAGGATTGTAAGGATTGAGCATGCCAGGATTTAACGAATACGGATATTCATCAGGTTGATTTGGGGAAAGGGTTTGCATTCTTTGGTTTATATAAATTATGGCATGATGATTATAGTCTAGTTGTCTGCTAAGGTGATATTGGGAGCCAGCAATATAAGTAAGAGAGTTTTGAATGGGATCATGTGATAGGTTAGTAGGAGGAGGAGGTGGTGGTATGTCTTGATGAGATGTTTCTCCTTCTACTCTAGCCCTTTTATGACCAAAATCAATTCCCATTTTTTCTACGGTATTCTTACTTATCTTTTGTGGTCTACGCTCCCATGTATATCCCATATCCTCAAGTTGAGTTTTAAGGAAATGTTGAGTAATTTGACATACAAAATCAGCATATGGAGGATTGCCAGAAAACTCAAGCATGTTTTTAAGAATGATGCGGATAAAATTTGTGGGAATATGTTGGATAATGGCATATAATAGACACATACGAAAAATAGGAACTTCAGATTTATTTGCTCTAGGATGTATGTTTGTTGAAACAATAAGGTTTACAATCCTAGCAGCTGGTTTGAGATTTATAGCATAATATGTGCCTCTATCTTCGTGACAGGTTGTATTGGATTGAAAAATGGTCCTTTTGATGTCACTAAGACTAACGGTATGGTCATCTTTGGCAAATTGATTAAGTGGGTTTCCAGAAGTAAGGTCAAGGGTGTCTTGATATTCATCTATGTCAATATTTAGCATGTCAAGAATATCCCCTTCAGTAAATTGGAAGCTATGCCCGTTGACCATAGTATAGAAGAAGATGGTTTCATTTTTAGAGTGGGAGATGAGGTTAGCATAGAATTCATTCACTACCTTGATGGAATAGGAAGGGAAAGAAGGGTTGATGAATTCCTTCAACTTTTGCACTTCAAAGAGATCCTCCAGATCAATGATGTTGAGGAAGTCCATAACTTCAACTGGTCGTCGTGGAAGAGGAGCTTTGGAGGAAAGCCGTAGATATCGATCACCAGCATCTCCATCGACGAAGGCAATGTCGTTGATGATCGTCAGTGGTGGAGTAGCTTCCCGAGCTTCCCTTCCTTTCCTGCCGGCGACCTTCTTCTTCCCACGAGCAGATGATGAGTCCATTGTGTTGCTTGAAGGTGGAGAAGAAGCAAGGAAGGTTTGGGGATGAGGATGCTAAATAGTTGCACAAAAATGTACTAGAGAGAGCCTATGGAAGCAAGAGTATGCAAGTGTGAGGAAGTGACCCGTTTTTGTTTCCTTTTATAACAATCCAGCGACCAGGTCGGTCGACGATTCGTCGACCGAGCGTCCGCAACGGTCATGTTGCAGACGCGCCACTCGGCTCCCCAACGGTAGGATTTATAACGGTCATATAACGGCCATAACCGGTTATAACGGTCGGTTTACAACGGTCGTATCCAACGGCTAATTTTCGGTCGAACAATTGTCGACCGACATTGTCTCGGTCGAACAATCGTCGACCGGAAGTGTGTCTGATGTAGTTTTTATTTTAGGTCTGTCGGTCGAAAGAGATAGACTGACCGAGAGGTTGTCGGTCGAAGAGTTCGTCGACCAACGGACTTACTGGGTAGCTAATTTTTGTGCAAATGACATATTACCAATATTTTGATAGACTAATTTTGTAGAGCATATATATATAGATTAAGGGAGCAATATTGTGGATATTGTTATTACCAATATTTGGACAATTTTGTGATCATAAGTTTGTGGTTCTTTTTAATAAAATGATATTAAAATAAGTATTGTGTCAAACTTATTTTAGGTCGACTTTGACTACGACCATAGCGCCCCTTGGTCAAATTTTATTTTGACCAAGAGGCAAATTTTGCAGTTTTTCAGATTGAATATATTGAGTATAATATATGCATAAAATTAAATGTCAAGTTGAAGCATAATACTTAATATGATTCTTAATTGAAGGCACAATTAATTATCTCAAATCTTCAAAGATACTGATTTAGAGATTTTTATCTTTATGTGTTGCAAGCAATAATATATAACCAATAAATCATTTTGCTTGCCTATATATATATTTTCATGGATCCATACAATTTTCATTATTTATGCGCACCCAATAATGAAAGCATATCCATGGTGTAACAGCATATAATGATGATTCCATCACATGATTTGTATATGAATAGATCAGAAAATACTTTTAGGAACAATCATGTGAAAATATGAATTTTCTTTTCATTGAACTAAGCATAATTTTAGGTTAAACTTAAATCATCCAGGAAATAAACTAATATTAATTTCATTTAAATTTGTAGAAATGATTTCCAAAAGTATATCCAGTCATCAATCATAAGTAGATAGCAATTTTGTAGTAGACTGGAGAACAATGATGTGCTCGGTCGACAATTGTTCGACCGATGGTCTTTCTGTCGACAGTTTTTCGACCGACAAGATTCCTGGAACTGTTAATAAAACATAATTATGTGAGTTAATTATTTAGATTTATTTGTAATCTCATTATGTTGAGTTGAGATAGACATAGAAATATGCAACTAATGTCTCTGGTCATATCTCAACTAAATCTTATTTGTTTAGTTTGGAGGTTTAGGAACCCAAACTAACTCAACATCTCTTCTTTTGTAAGGGCATGAAAAAGAATAGTGACCGAGGCGCAAACAGTAATGACAACATATTGAGTCAACCTCATATCTTTTTCTATGGTTGTGTCCTATGTCGTCCTTGGGTGAGGATGTCCTTTTAGGTACATATATAGATTGATGGGTTTGTGACTTTCTCCGACTAGGTTGTTGATGGGATTTCCCTTTAGGCTTGTAACCTAGTCCCCTTCTCCCAATTTGTTGATAGGGATTATCTAGAATTTGATCAAGAATGCCATTGTTATTCAAACTACAAACTTGTTGTTGTAGCTTGGCAATCTCATCCATTCTTTTCTTGATATCTATTTTTGCTTGGTCTAGATTAGATGACAATGAATTTCTTTCTTTAACAATAGTGTCATAATCTATATGGGTGCACAATAATGGTTGTTTTTGAAGATCGTTTACTTGAGTCTACAAATTGATCTTTTCCAAGGAAAGTAAATTGCAATTTGCCTCTATAGACTTTATCTTATTATCATAATCTTCTATGAATTTTTTAAGATCTTCATTTTCGGATGTCATGGCAAGAACCTTAGCATGTAATTCATCGTTTGCTTTATTTGATTTCTTTAATTTCTTCTTGCACTCAACATATTTAATATGTGTTTCTTCGAGACTAGCAACTAGTTCTTCTTTAGATAAATCATAAAGACTTACCTCCTCTTCTTCTTCACTAGTTGTAGCAATAAGACATTCTTTGTGCTTATCCTCTTCCTTTGATCTCCATGGGCATCTGGTTGTTTTGTGGCTTGTTCCTAAGCACCAATTGCAGCATGTTGTGGTTTTGTCCAAGAAGCACCTTTCACCATTTCCCTCCATTCTTCAAGACCTGGTTAGGGTTCCTTGAAGCCCGCTCTGATACCAATTGAAAAACTACTAGAGGGGGGGTGAATAGAGTTTTTGAATTATTTTAACAATTTATTGAATTTAAACAACCACAATTGAAATTGGAAGAAAGAGACAGGTGTTTAGAGTGGTTCCAACTATAGCAAATACTATAGTTGTCAGTCCACTACCCGGTTGCTTACCCAACCGGGATTTGAAAGTATTTATTTTATTACCTCTCGAGGATTTATACAAAATACAATACTTTCCGTTACACCCTTTGAACAGCCTTCACTTGAAGTAGGTGCACCAACTTTGAGATAGTCTTCTATGAAGTAACTCCAAGCTCCCCCTTGAAGTAGCCTTCCTCTCTAGAAGTAATCTCCCGTTGCACCAGCCTTCTGAAGTAGCTCAAAGTCTCCTTCTTCTCCAAGAAGATCTTCACCCTCTCCATTCCACAACCTCCAACCTAGGAGTAGCAAGGAGAGTACAAACAATAATAGGGAACAAGAAAGAAAAAAATAAGGAAATTACAACTTATCCTTTATAGCTCAAGGCTTGATTTGCCTAGATCAAGCATATAGATCTCCTAACCAAGTGTGTGGACTTGTGATTGCAGTGGATAGGAGATACTAGCCTATAGGACATGAATTATGAGCTAAAGAAGGAAGTAGCCAATGTTCACAAAGCTCAATTTGCTCACAACAGATTGCTCAAGTGTGCTCAAGTATTCCTCAAGTGTAACAATTGAGTTTGAGTGTCTTATGGCTTGTCCTATTTATAGGAATGGCCTAAGGATGCTTAAGGACGTTCTAGACAACTTCTAGGGGTTTCTAAGTGCTTAACTAGCCGTTAGGTACAAAGTTGTTGCTTTAACAATGGCTAATTAATTAATTCTGCAGTTGCTGTCAGAGATCGTCTCGGTCGAGGAATGGTCGACCGAGACACCTACTCGGTCGAACTTTTGTCGACCGACAGGCACTCTGGAACAAGTGATTTGCAACGTCTTTCTCCAACTGCCAACTAACTTGTCTGTTATGTCTAACGGCTACTTTGGATCTTTCTCGGTCGAGAAGATTGTCGACCGAGAGTGTCTCGGTCCAGGAGTTTGTCGACCGAGATTGATCCTGTTTCATTGTTTCAATTTAGGCACTAATTATATGTATGAGTGTGCATATGTGATCCTATATGAAGGGGATGACTTATCTAAATGTGGTGTTTAGCTAGGGAAGATCTAACGCTTGATTTACATGCAATCTAAGTACTTGTACATTATATATTTATACAAGTTTTTACAAAGTGATTACATTGCATGAAAAACATAAATGTAAGCATATGGATTTCCCTAGTTGCTTTGACATCCACCTTAATCCTACACACTTAAGTAGCTCGTTAGATCAATAAGAATGAAATGTTTGTCATAATCAAAACAAAGGGATTTATAGATGTCCATTTAGCCAACACAAATGCCTTTCATGCTCACTGTAGGACTTTCTCATTGGTTCTATACCATATATACATACATACATACATACATACATACACACACACACACACACACACACACACACATATATATATATATATATATACATATGTATATATCTGTGTATGTATGTATGATGTATGTATTTATGGGATTAAGAGAGAAAGATTTCTCCCCCCCCTCTCCCATAACCCGTGGTGGAGGTCGGACGCCCCAATTTATATGCATGATCAACAAAGCAACCAAAGTTACCTCCCAGGTAGGATTTTGAAATGTGATATTCATATTCAAGACAGGTCTTTGGTAGGAACATGTTGTCTAGTTTAAGGTTGTGATCTAGGACTCATTGGTATAGTTTAGGGTGATGATTCAAGACCTAAGTGCTGCATAATATGCCTGTTACAATAGGGATTTTCATCTCAAAAGCCTTACCATCAGGTCTAATCATGAGTTGTAAAACTTTACATGTATACAGATCAAAAGAGATGAAATTAGAAGAATGTGGATTTTAGTCAAGCATTCATGGTCCTATATATAATTGAGTCTTAGTGGTAGTTTTTTTTTTGGGTATAATCACAAACTACATAATTAGATTGTTACATGTTCATTGGAACTTTCCTCTATCAATATGCGGGCTATTTCACTAGGAGGGTCTTGATATACTTTAAAATTTGTCTTGCTTTTGAGATGGACTTTTCTTAAGTTATTTGCCAATATGTTACTCTCTCTGCTGCTATACCACATGGATGAACAGTAATGCATGCTCTCCTTGATTTTGGCCACCCAAAGTGCAAACCTTGGGTATAATCTCACTTCGTTCTCAATCATTTTTGTTGCCTTATAGCAATTGGTCTCTATAATGATATTAGGCCATTCTTATTTCTCAACTTGTTCAAGTGCTAGCAGAATACCCGCTAGTTCTGCCTTAGTTGCATTCTTTGTGTTCACCTGCTTTGCCCACACGCACAACCATTTGCCCCGGTCATCCCTTACAACTACAATAATAGTTGCATACTTCTTATTTAGAGATGCATCTACATTCACTTTGATCTGTCCCCTTGTTGGCATTATCCATCCACTTGATCTAGGAGGTATGTTATTGTCTTGTATGGTGGTCCAAGCATCCTTGTTCAGTTTTAGTTCTCTACGAATCCATGCCATCAAATGCTCAGTCATCATTGTTCGGCCTTCAAATATCACAACATTTCTGCTCTTCCATATGCAATAGCGGATTATCCAGAAGTTTTCTACGGGTATTCCTGCAGTTCATGTAGTCACTTTCTTCCATTCTCCCAAGTTCTGACAATCTAGGATTGTCCATTGATAATCTGAGTGTATTAAATTTTTCCATATCTCTATCACCTTCTCGCAATCTCGCAAGGCATGTAAAGTTGTTTCTTCTACCTTTCTACATTTGTTGCATTGGCTATCTTGAGTCATGTGCCTGGTTTTCCTCCTTTCATTTGTAAGCAGTCCGTTATGTTGTACTAGCCAAGCAAACATCTTGATTCTTGCAGCTGCATTCATATTCCATACGCCTAACCAGTTACCTGATGTAACTATTTCCTTGTGTGCCCGCAGTAGTTGGTATGCTGATGTAGATGTGAATTGCCCATCCGGTGTGTGGATCCATACTTTTTGGTCCTCATGGCTACCTTTAATCGGAACTTGGACTTTTAGAATTAGATCGACTATGTCTTTTTCAAACCAATCATTCAAGAATCTTTCATCCCATTCCGTGGTATCTAGCACTAAAGAACTCACCCGTAGGTCTGTAAGTTTTGTTGGGATTGGTCATTTAGTGACGTGTCTCAGCTGTACTTTGGGTTGTACCCATGTATCGTCCCAAACATTTACTGATGCACCATTCATGGGAATCATTATGGAGTTGTCTGTTATGAGCTGCTTATTGTTCAATGAGGCTTGGCCTAATCTGGATATTGACGACACCTTTGATTTTTGGTACTTGTTGAATCGATCTGTCATCATTTTACACCATAAAGATTTCCTTCCTGATGCCAAGTCCCATGCGTGTTTTGCTAGAAGGGCTATATTCCATTCTCTCATCGACTTAATTCCCAGTCCGCCGTTCGATGGTGAGGACGTTACCTTTCCCCATGCTACCAATGAAACTGGCTTTGCTTTATAGCTTCCTCCCCATAAGAATTTCCTTATAGTTCCATCAACCCTGTCACAGAGACTCAAAGGTAGAGTTGTTGTTTGCATGGCGTAAGTTGGTATTACTGATAGAGTAGATTTGGCAAGGCATACCCTGCCAGCAAAGAATAGACTTCTAGAAGACCATGCGTTGACTTTAGCTTCCATTTTGTCAATGATTTCAGCATAGGTTTCCTTAGTAACTCTTCCGTGAATAATTGGGACCCCCAGATACCGTCCCAAATCGCTGGTCACCTGGAATTTGCTTAAATTTAGTATACTCTGTCGTGTGTTCCTCGTTACACTCTTTGAGAAAAAAATGTGAGATTTGGCAATTGAAATCTCCTGTCCTGAGGCATTCTCAAATTCCTTAAAACAGTCCATTATACATTGCATCTGCTTCTTGCTAGCATGCGCAAACATAATCAAATCATCCGCAAAACACACATGTGCAACTTCCACTCATGATCTTCCTATCTTGAGTCTTAGTGGTAGTTAAAGAGTTTATATTCCCTATAGTGGTGAATTATTCAGATATTTAAGGAAAAGTATTGATAACTTAGATCTGGTGATTTTTGTATTTTATATTTGTTTAACTAAATTTTATGTGATTTTATTACTTTGAGAAGATATATGGAAATTCAGTAGAAATTAAGGACCTCTTTGCAACCCTTTAGAAGTTGATTTTAAGAGGTGGAAATTAGGATAGGTCAAGCATCAATCTCATTTTCTTGATTTGAAACAACCATGACTACAAGGAGCTTGCACTCTATCTAGGGACAATGACGATAGGAGGAGAAAATGAGCAAGTCACCATGAGTTATGACACTACAAAGTGTATGGGAACTCTTTGTTTCAAGGGTGGACCACAACGATGCATCATGCAAAGGTCTCAGGTAGTGGCAAAGCGTCATGTTTTTTCATTTATGCAGCTTTTTTGGGCAATTTTCATCTTCACTTTGCTTGGTAAAGGTATATTTCTTTGCATTTTAGTCTTAGATTTTCCATTTTGGCATTTGAAAGGAAATCTGAATTTTTATTTTGATAGGGTTGTTTTCTATTAGGATTCTAAGTAAACTAAGTTCACATTATGTATGTGGCTCTCTTATTTTTTTTTTAAAATTTTTGCCTTCATGTGAGAATTTGGCGCACGATAGCACTGATTGTACTTGTACAACAAATATAATGTTATCATGGCTTTGAATATGTTTTTGTAGATGTATCCCATGAATGGAATCACTGGAAGGATATGAATGTCCCAAATGATGACTGTGTCATTGAAGAGCATGATACTGGTGACTATGTGGGGGATGAGCCATATATATCCTATTCTCTTATTTGTTGAATTCATAATTATTGGAAAAATCTAATATTTATTTTCTCTAGGAAGTCAACATGTAGCTCAGATAGAATTCAGTGGGATCTTCTCCGTACTAAGGGGTTCATGATGCACCCTTCCATTCAATGGATGAATGCTTACCATCGGAGGTGTTAAGAAGGTAATAATGTATAAGTAATAACCTTTTGCTTTGTTATTTCTATTTTATTGATAAATTGAATTAGGTTTAAATCATTATTTATCAATGCCAATGACACTCCACTTTGTTTTTAGATTTGAAATTAGAGAATCGAGGTCTGTGAATGTTTATTTAAGGGCTCTCTAAAATGAGTTGGGGCTTTTGCATGATGCACTATTAGACAAGGAGTTGGAGTTTCTAGAGAAACGGGATCATATTCCATTGTGGAATTGTAGCTATGAACTATTTTATCCCTTTGATTGAGCACTTTTACCAAGATACTAGTACTTTTCACTTTACTATTAGCAAATTGACCACCACTCATATTGATTTTTTGGGTATTATCAAGTTATCTTTTAGCAGAGTCCTATTTTTGGATTTTCAAATAGGTGTCTTTGGGGACATGAATTCCTTATTGAGCTTCTTAGTGTAGATCCAACTGATATTTCCATGACTTAAAAGTATGAAGTAACATGTACTACATTGTGTAAACCCTTCTTCCTAAAGAATGAAAAGATATGTGTGAGTTTACCTCAATGTGCTTCTTTGTAAGTCAATGTATTCTTGTTGGTGTTGGTTATTGGTTGCATTTTTATAATGATATTTGTAATAGAGGAATAAATAGCTAGTTCTCCAGTTGAATAAACTTGGAAACATTTTCTTATATTGATGGGGCTAGAGGCATATACTCCCACTTATTGATGTGCTTGAGGATGTACTTTGTAGGGACTTCTCCTCGAACAAAATCATTAGGGCGACCAAGAGTTTTGGTGGCTTATTGGGCCTAGTAGAGGTATAGTCTTAAATATTTGTATGATTCTTAGCTTAAAATTTCTTGTTACTGATTAGACAAATCTTTTCTTTCATCTTTGAAGAATGAGCACTTTCAACTCAATAGACATGTTTCTCAGAGTGGTCCTCAAGGTTATCCACATTCTTCTCTGCCAATCTATTTTCATTGGTCTAGAAACAATAGAAGGGATCCATACAAGTGGTAGTGAGGTTAATTTGATAGAATTTCATTTGGAGAAGTCATAGATACACTCTTATTGTAACAATCAAATTCATATGCATGTTCTTTAGCAAACTGCATTATTTATTTTGCATTCCCCAAGTTATATTCAGGATCTTCTCTAAGTTTTATCTTGCTTATGTGAACACACCATGTGATGTTTACATCCACCCCTTGGACTTGGATGCATGGAGAATCCAGTTGGAGTTTCCACAAGGTCTGATGTGTCTATAAATGAGTGTCATGCTCATCAATGGGTTGATGTTTGGCACATCCCATTTGATTTTGTCCCTGGATTGATTCCTACTCGAGCTAGAATTTGTCAATCTATATGGGAGATGATGGGAGTCTAGGTCGATTATATTTTGTATCTCGGGTGGTATTACCATTCGAGTCAACCGTTTTTTTTCTTGCAAGAAGCATATGATCATTTCGCACGTGCTCTACCGGTAAGGGCTCATCTTTAGTTCTTGTTGTATTATTAACTGAAGTAACTGGGCATGTGCTCTATGTAGGTGATTTATTATGAATCTTTTAGGAGCCCAATGATATTGTTTATGAGATACTATGTCCACCTACTCTTGAGGAAAATTGTCATCTAAAGACTTTTCCTACTCCTATGGTAGATTAGGGTTTTGTTCAATTTCTAGGATCATGAACTCACCATGAATTTTGTGTTGGAGATCATGCCACTTTACTGGTGACTTTGGCTGGACTTCATCCTACTTGTAGGTTGATGATGGGAGTATATCAATTGGATATTTCTTCAGCTTATGTATTACAATAAGATTTGACAAGAACCAACACTTTAAGGGATATTGGGGCCTCCATGGTCCTTGTACGAGCACGAGTGACATCTGCATGGATGACCCAATATTTATTGTGGATGGACGAGGTTAGGTTGTCACTTGAAAACCAACTATGAAGATTCTTGGAATATAATCATCTCATCATACAAATTCTAGTTTTCACATGGAGGTGCAGTATAGTAACTCATCTTTTGGTCACCGATGGTCCAATAGTGTCATTCTTTTTGGGTGAACCTAGCGTGCCTCTTTTCATTAACTACCAAATAAGTATGTATAATGCCTATGGGAGAGTCCCAAGAACAAGGAAAAATATTACACCAAAACAATTAAGGAAACAGAAAAAGAGCCTATCTATACATCATCAAGTATGGATATTATTGGTATCTGTGCTAACTATACTCCATATCTCTTTCGCGCTCCTTCATGGACCACTAAAGATCCTAGAGTTCCTCTCCAACCAGATCCTCTTAAGAACAAAACCTGCTGCTATCTTTATTTCACCTCTCTACAAAATGAGATCATCAAGCCACCACAAATATCTATCATACTTAAGCCTATACAACGTCCATATATCACCACTAAAGGGACATTTAAACAGAAGATGGTCTAGGTCTTCTTCACAGGATTTTTAGAGAACACATCTCGAAGCCAAAGAGAACCCCACCCTTTTCAAATAATCATAGGCAGGTATTTTGTTAAGAAAACATTTTCAGACAAAACAGGAGAAACTCCTTGGAAACTTACTCTTCCAAACCCAGTCAAACCATTTCACTTTAGGATTCTTCCTTCTAAAGATATCCCATCCATTTCTCATCTTGAAACTACTTTTCTTATTAAATATAATAATATCATCTTCGTCATTAAGGGGGGCCATATCATTAATCAACTTGTGAATGGCATCAACACCTCTAATATCCATAAGCAACCAGTCATTACTCAAGATACAAGACAAAATAGAGTAGTTAAACCCTTTTCCCATCCTTAGAACCAATTGATTATCGCAAAGATCTAGTAGAGTGTTCTTATTAGAGATCCAAGGATCTCTCCATAAATAGAATCTCCTACCGTTTCCCACCTTAAACTCAACATTAACTTTCAGTAGATCTCTCTTCCCAAGCAGTCTTTTCCACATCCATGGAGAATTAGACTTGCAAACAATAGACCAAATCGATTCATGTTTGATGTAACACTCGTGTAACCACTTAACCCAGAGGGTTTGTTTGTTACTTGCTATGTCCCAAAGGTTCTTCAGAAGACACACCTTGGACCAGTCATTCACTAGGCGTACTCCCAAGCCCCCTTCACACTTGGGTCTGCAAACTGACTCCCAAGAAACCGTGTGGAGGTGTTTCTGGTTTAGAGAACCGTTCCATATGAAGTTCCTCATGTGTTTTTCAATGTCAAGGACAACTGCTTTAGGGAGGGGGATGGTAGAAGACCAAAAAACATGGTAAGTGGAGAAAGTGGATATCACTAATTCCACCCGACCAACAAAGGAGAGTAGTTTTCCTTTCTAGGAATCAAGTCTTCTCTTGATTTTATCGGTAATAGGTGAGCACATAGCCTTTGTGAGATGACCCATGAAGAGGGGGAGGTCAAGGTATCTAACATGTAGATCAACCTTCTCAATATCTAGACACGAAGAAATCTCATTATGAAGGGCATCACAACTTTTACTCAGAAGCAACTAACTCTTTGTGTTATTCAAACTCAATCCTGAAACGGAGCAGAAGATGTCCATGACTGTCTTGACCTGTTGAGCATTCAAAGGATCTTCCTTAGAGAAGATAAGCAAATCATCTGAAAAGATGATGTGAGATACCCAGAACTGATCAGAAGCTTTTAGAGGAGATATGAGCTCATCTTTAACAACAACTTCAATAATGGACGAGAAACCTTGCATGGAAATCATGAACATATAGGGTGCAAGGGGATCCCCCTGGCACACTCCATTAGAGGATTTAAAGGAGCAAGAAGGGGAACCATTAATAAAGACTTGAAAAGAAGCCGAATTAAAATAGACCTCGATCCAAGATAACCAACAGGATGGAAAACCCATCTTCAACATAAGAAATAGGATATAATCCCTTCTGATAGTGTCGTAAGCCTTCGAAAGATCAGCCTTAACACATAGTTGCAGTACCATGAGGAGAAGAGAAATAACTTAGAAGATAATTTGCCAGAAGAATCACATCACTAATAGCTCTGCCCTTAATTAAAGCAAACTGGCTTTTATCAATCAAATCAAGAAAAACACTTCTTAACCTATTAGCCATTATCTTGGTGATGATTTTGAACATCACATTACAAATAGAGATGGGGCGAAAGTCCTTTAAATTTGTGGCACCTTGGATCTTGGGAATGAGAGTGATGAACGACCTGTTGCACTCTCTGAGGAGCTTCCCATAATCAAAGAAAATTCAAAATTTCTTTGGTAACATCCTGCCCAATAATTGGCCAACATACTTTGAAGAAGGTTCCATTGAACCCATCGAGCCCAGGGGCCTTGTCTCCATTCATGCCTTTAATCACTTCCTTGACTTCCTCTTTAGTGACGCACTTACTCATATTCAAGGCTTGAATAGGTTCCAAGATAGGGAGGGTCCACGATTACTTCCAAATGATCTCATACGAAGGCGAAGAATTGAAGATCATCTTATAGTAATCCACAATGTGATCAGAGGTGGCTTTAGTTTCGTTAATAGTGTTGACTCCATCATGCAAGACATATATGCTATTGTAGATCCTTCTTGTCTTCAGTTTCATAGTAGTGTCATTTGTGATTATGTGAGTCGAGAGTGTAGGTCTTTAAGATCATTCTCTTTTGATCATTGACCTTTGATCAACCGCTTGACAAGTTGGTTGAATAAGAAGCTAAATAAATACTTGTATTTGTCACTCTATATTCATTATCTTTTATTTCTTAGCATGTTGAAAGGAAAACTATGTACTAGTATAATTATTTATCAAGCTTCAACAATTTATAAACTTTGATTAAGATTTTGAATTTAAAATTTGGGTTTTAGGGACAACCCACATTGTGGGACTTTAAGAATCCATAACTAGAATCAATTTTTGTTTTGGATTCATCTGAGGAGTCATACTTATAGAGGGCCCATACCTAGTCAGCAAAATCTAGTGTTTTGTGGATTCTAGTTATGCTATACAAGCTTCAATTATGTGGGCTACTAGGATTTACAATCCAATTTACCTCAAAGATGGGTCCAACTTGGTGTCTACTTCAAATTCTTTAAAATATAATAGGGTTTATGTAGTTATTCAACATTTCCCAATTCTTGAAGTTCACTCTTGAGATGGCCCCTATAGAGCATGTATTTAGTGTGACACTGGATAATAGAAATTCTGAGACAAAGGAAGTTGAGTTGGAAAGTTTTGGCATGAGGTGACACCTTCACCATAAGGATTTCATTCTTGTTTCTATGAAATTTATGACAATAGTGATCCCCTTCTGGGATCCTCTTAGTCACACTTTCTATTTTTAGGACTTCATTCTAACTCCCACTCTAGATCATGCAGCTAGGATTACTATAACGTCCCCACATTCTGCCTTCTCAAGACTTAGAAGGTCGAGAGGAAAAAATTCAAAAATGTTAACCAATTGTATCAGAGTGTGTTGCAGAAGCATATGTGCATACATGAATGAATAACTATAATGCATACACCATAAGCAATCTCAACCTCGAACATGTATAGTATAGAATCAATTACTACAATTTGATTTACAAATTGAAAAGAGAATTTTACACAAGTATAAACATGGATGCAAAATAGGATCTTACACAATCGATAAAACCTGTACAGCTACTCACTTCCATTTTTTCTCCCATGATAGCTCTGAACCTAAAACATACGTAAAACAATGAATCCACACACAAGGTGTTGTGTACATGGGTAGAAAGATGGATATATATGGTTTTCATAACTTTTAAAAGATTTGTAGAAAGAAAGAAAATCATAGAAACCATTCCTTTTTAAAGATAACACACAAATTTTAGTCATTTTTCTAGATGAGTTGCATTATCAAGGTGGACTAGTACCAAAACATTTATGTTGGGCCCTATCCCAAATACCAAGTTGTCGGGACCCACTCTTTTCATCAACATAAATACCAACCATTAGAGATAATCCCAAACCTAAACCCGGATTATGAAATAAGACAATGAATTCTCAACAAAGGCGATTAAACAATATATAAAAAAGGCAGATAAATTTTTCCTTTTTCTTTCTTCACAAACTCATAAATCAATGTCATATCAAGGACGTCACATTCAGATATCACAAATCATATTCAACTCCATTAAATCTAGAATCAAATCTTGTTCTCATATGTGGTTCAATTTACATCAGATACATGTACATTGATGAACAAACTTAATCTACAACCCATCCCGGGAAAGAGAGAGTACAAGGACATTCTAATCTATCTTGATTATGCTATTTATATTTTCCTTGTCGTGACCTCTCCGCTAGATAGCATTATACTTAAAAACATTTGAAACAACCTCATGAGACTCATATAGAGCCCCAGTGAGTGGATACCTCCCAATCAAGCTAGATACATGCATCAACATCAGATTAAGTATAATAAACTTAATAGAAACATGCAAATATTGAAAAGTCTAGCAGATAGATCTATCATAAGACATTTCTAACTTGCAATGATAATCTGATCCAATAGATAAGGTAATCACTTAAACCAATTATAACTTTGAAACATCTTTTAAAGCATGTCTACAAACAAATCAACAGATACTTCTTAGTTTAGATTAAGAATCCTAATGCATGAGTAATAAGTCAAGTTCTAAGCATTTTGAATGAATACATAACAATAACATTAACTTTGTGACACTCCACCAGAGGGACCAAGAACACATCCTGCAGTCCTGAAGCTAAAGTACACATAATACATATCTACCAAACAATACTATCAAATAGCAAGCAATCCAACTCATATTCAGAATGGATATTTTGATCTGTAATCATGTCCATAGAAAGTAATCATGATTACAGATCAAAATATGAAATAGAAATTGTCCATAGAAACATGATTACTTTCCACAACATCAAGCTTAATCAATAACGACAAATCATCAACTAGCAGTACAAGGAATGTAATAATCGTTCAAATCATGTTCTACACGGCTTATCATCTTTTATTCATTTGCCCTGAAACTACTTGGCTTGTACCTCACCAAGTAGAAGTCACCACGCCTTATTCTCATGTCAACGACTCACCGTCACTATCTTAGGGTTTAGCCGGCCACCCTAAGATATCAACAACAGACCCTGGCCACCTCAGGGTTGCCTACAGAGGCTCACATCCTCATCTCGATTACACAAGATAGGAACCAGCAAAACAATATATCACATATCACATTATTTCACATATTTTTCATTTCACATTTCACATATTTCATTTCATCAAATTGTATTCCATCTGGACATAGACTTTCACAACAACGATTTAGGGCCAGAGCCACTCCAGATGAATCACTCCTAAATCCTTGTGGTCTAATTTTGTTTCCCCTGTGTGGTCCTCGGGGAAACTCACGGTGTTCAGAGCACCTAACTAGATGTTCCATCATTTCACTTTTTATTAGTCTCTTTTACTCATCTTAAAAGAATTCAAAACATCATACATCATATTTTTGTATTCTCATGTAACTAGAATAACATGAAACAAATCAAGTTTATCTATAAGGAAAATGATCAAAGTAAGAAGCACAATAAATCTGTAGATATCAACACGTATGATTATTTCTATCTTCTACATCATCTCACAACAATCATCAATAGTGGGCGTTTTTTCCTGAGACATAATCTTATTGTCCAGCATTTACCCCATTAGGGTTTTATCATCATTAGTGGGCTTTCAGCCCTAAACATAATTGCATTATTCAACATTTACCCTTATCAGGGTTTGTCAATGTAAGGAGTGCATATTAAATTCAATTTCAACATAAATCTTATCAGTTCATTGTATATCACAGTTCTGAATAAATATTAGAAGAGGCATTAGAACTAGTAACTGTAAAAGCATATAGATATCATGTATCATTCCTCATACTTAGAATAGATTTATCATACAACATATGCATGTTCCATCCAATCTGAATAGATGACAATAATTTCATGCATATACATGAGTAACAGACTTAGTTCTCTTCTTCTTTTATTTCACATTCTTCATATGGGTTTACTAATCAACACATGTTGACTATCAATTGAAGTTTGTACTATTAGTCCATTCTCAGAGTATAATTCACAATTCAAGAACACATTCTTGTAAACCAATTCAAATACTTGGCTTTCATCTTTTAGTTGAATTCAACTACAGTTATGTGCATCTCTTAATCCCCCATTTGAGATTTTCATTCACTAGCATCATCAAACTCATCATTTTAGGGTAAGAGTTACATTATTAAAATCATCTACTAATTCCTATCTTTTTCCATCATTTTATACTTAGTAGTCTCAACTTCTTTCATTTCATGTTCATTACATTATTTGGACCAATATTTCTTGATTCACTTTACATACAATGCTTCTCTTCTACATAACATTTATCAAAGTACAGTTCTTAGTATATTTCATTTAATTTGGGTTAAGCCACATGTAATTAAAATAAAAGATAAAATACTTCATCATACTATCTTCATTAGTTTCATCTTTATCTTGCAATCACCATTAAGTACATCTAGTTCATATTGTCTCTTATATTCATATAAGTGTACATTGTCATTGACTACTAATTTCATTCCCATAATCAACAATGATCATTCTTTATTGTACTAAAACAAATGCATTAGACTTGGATGATATTAGTAAGACTCATCATATTCAATTGAAGTACTAATACCTTCAACTTCAACATTTGATCACATTTACAACATCATATATAAGTTCTAACTTTATCACTCATAATCGTCTTAATAATAAACTTTTAGGGTTTTCAAGAAGTCATTCCTTAGTTCAACATATCATAATCATCATATCATTTAGTAATCTAATCATGACTCAAGGGTTCATTAGGGTTATTCACAAACATGGAAACCCTAGTTTCCATTTTCACACATTTCATTCATCAATCATAAGTATGCATTAATTAATTGACTCATTTCATTCACTTCCTCAACAAAAATCCTAATCAGGATATGTGGTCATTCAATTCCATTAACATTCAACAATACACTTGTATCATACAATCTAGTAAAATTAAAATATGATTTTACACATGTCAATTCAATTCCAAGCATATCGCCATTGGGCTGATTTTTAGGAAAAATTCACATGAAATAGCATAGTCATCTACCCATAAGAAAAACCCATGGATCCTCAATAAATATATCATGAACTAATCAAGTTCCAATCAATGATAAATAATAAAAATTAGTAGAATTCGATCCCCTGTATATTTCCCAAATCAAATCCATTCACACACATGTACAACAAGGTTTCTGATTGTTTTAGCCAGATAGAATTAGGCTTTTGACATGAATACAAAGCTTAGGAGGGAGAAAAACACTCACCTCAAGTGACAAGCACCTTAATTTTGTAGGTCAACCTCTGAATTTTTGGAAACCCAATCAAACTCTCGCAAAAGAATCCAATTCTTTCTCCTCTCAACTCGGAAACCCTAGAAATGAGGATTAGCAGAGAAAGAGTGAGAAAAGGGGGAGATTTGATGCTATTTGAAATCAAATCAAGGGAGGGACAGAATCTTGACATGTGAGAGAAGATTCACCATGAAATTCTATGAAAAGAAGATAAACTTACTTGATTTCATCATATCTTGGATAGAGAAACCCTAGGTCAACATCTCCACCACTTTCTCTTCTCAAAACCCTAGCTCTCTTCTCTCTCAAGAATTTCATTTATTTGACATGAAGGACGAGTTATGAGAGCTCCTTGTGTGTTAGGTTAGTGGTATAGATGAATTCAGGTGCTTAGAACATTTGCAAACAGGCCCCTCAATGTATTTTTATTTTGCTTAGACTGGTTGGTCGGTTGAGTTATAAACTCGACCAAAACCACACGTTTTAGAACTCAAAACTCATACAAAAATTATGAAACATTAACATAATATCTAAAATTGAGTTTTTAAGAAACACTGAAATTTTTAGATCATTTGGAGTTACTAATAAATAACTAAAAATCAAATAGTACACTGCTATATTCCAATCAGAAGCATGGTTGGTCGAGTTTGTTCTTCACAGAACTCGACCGACACCCCTCTCTGTAGGGATCAAAAATCATCCAAAAATTACACAATTTTAATAGGACGTCTATAATGGAGTTAAACAATAGAAGTTAAAATTCTAGATCAATTAGATATACCAATAAAAAGATAAAATTCAATTTCTACACTGTTATATCAATCTAAAAATATGATCAGTCAAGTTTTAAACTCGACCGACAAATAGGTCAGAACATTCTTAAAATTTTTTGATATTTTTCAAGAGTGTTCACACTTGACATATATACAAATAATCCAAATTTTAATTAAATGAGAGTTACATATAAAATACTAAAAATTATTTAGTGAGACACTATACTTATCAAATTCTGTATTCATATGTCATCCAAACCCTAATTTGGGCCGATTAGGGTTTCCAAATTTTTAACCCTAATTATGTGGATCAAAGTATGATTAAACCTTCTCATTATATTTAACACATCAAAACTTAACTACCATCATTAATCAAGCTTTAAACCATGATCAACTTAGTTAAGCATACCATCATCCAAGTAAACCCTAATTAGATGACTAATTTGAAAACGGATCATTACAAATTCTCCCCTCCTTTTTGGATTTTGTCGTGAAATCCAAGAAAAGATATATAAGAATATCATATCATCTAATTATTCATCTCTCTCAACATCCAGTTAGAAAGTATTCCATTTTATCTTTCTTTCATATGACATCTTTTTTTGTATTAGATGGATATTTTATCCTATGTCATCATCATATGTGTGCCTAAGACTTTATGAAGTTGCTCCCAAAAATGACTCATAAACTGGGGACCTCTATCAGAAACAATGGTAACTGGAAACCCATGCAGTCGTACTATCTCATCTACATACAACTGTGCCAGCTTCTAAGCAGAATAGGTTGTTTTGACAGGTAAGAAATGTCTTGTCTTTGTCAACCTATCAACTATTACCCATATGGAATCATGACCTTTGGATGTTCTGGGTAGATCAACCACAAAGTCCATGGTTACATGATCCCACTTTCACCGTGGTATGGGTAAAGGTTGCATTGTCCCTGCAGGCTTCTGTTGTTCAGCTTTAACTTGCTGACACACAAGACACCGCATAACAAACTCAGCAACACCTTTCTTCAAACTAGGCCACCAATACATATCTTTCAGGTTTCGATACATCTTGGTGCTTCCTGGATGCATAGCATACATTGAAGAATGAGCTTCTTCTAGGACTAACTTTCTCAAGTTATCCACATCAAGCACTATCATCCTACCATGATAACAAGCTACTTGATCATATGAATCATGGAAACCATCTCGTTTCTCACTACCATACTCCGATCTAATATGCTGAACTGCAACATCAACTTGCTGCGCCTCCTTAATCTGCTCTTTCAGAGTAGGTTTTATGTGCATCTCAGCTATAAGCCCTGATAACAACGATACTCTCAACTGTACATTGTCTTGTCTTAAGGAGATAAGCATATCTCTCCTAGAGCACACCAAGGAATTCAATTGTGCTCTATCTAAGGCTGGTGTTGCTGATTTCCTACTTAAAGAATCAGCAACAACATTGGCCTTCCCTGGATGGTAATTAATTGTACAATCATAGTCCTTGATTAATTCCATCCAGTGGTGTTGTCTCATGTTAAGCTCATGTTGAGAAAAGATATACTTAAGGTTCTTATGGTCTGTGAAAATCTAGAACGTCTCTCCATAAAGATAATGTCTCCAGATCTTCAAGGCATGAACTATAGCAGCTAGCTCTAGATCGTGTGTCGGATAATTCTCCTCGTGTTTCTTAAGCTGTTGAGAAGCAAAAGAAATCACTTGTTTATCCTGCATCAACACACATCCTAGTCCATTCTTGGAAGCATCACAGAAAACTATATATCCTTTCCCTTGTTCAGGTAACACAAGCACAGGTGCACTTGTCAATCTCTCCTTCAACAACTGGAAAGATTGCTGACACTTATCACTCCAGGTAAAAGGAACATCCTTCCTGGTCAACTTAGTCAAGGGTAAATCTATAGAGCTAAAGTTCTTAATGAACCTCTGGTAATAGTCTGCCAACCCTAAGAAACTACGGATCTCTGTCGGTGTCTTCGGCTGTTCCCATTGCAGGACAAATTCTACCTTTTTAGGGTCAACACGATTACCTGAAGCAGATATTACGTGCCCAAGAAAAGAAACTTTTGGTAACCAAAACTCACACTTGCTAAACTTAGCATATAACTTGTGTTCTCTTAGCAAAGTTAGAGTCTGACGAAGATGCTGCTCATGCTGCTAAGCATCTCTACTATAGATCAGGATGTCATCTATGAAGACAACAACACACTGATCGAGAAAAGGTTGGAATATTATATTCATGAGTTCCATAAATGCAGTTGGTGCATTAGTTAGTCCAAATGACATAACTGTGAACTCATAGTGACCATACCTTGTCCTAAAAGAAGATTTTGGTATGTCACCATCCTTAATACACAATTGGTGATATCCCAACCTCAAATCTATCTTTGAGAAGATGGTTGCATCGCGTAACTGGTCAAAGAGATCATCAATCCTCGGTAGAGGATACTTATTCTTTATCATTACTTTATTTAACTGTTTATAATCAATGCACAACCGCATTGACCCGTCTTTCTTTTTAACAAAGAGGACCGGAGCACCCCAAGGTGAAGTACTCGGTTGGATGAAACCCTTCTAAAGCAACTCTTGCAACTGTTTCTTGAGTTCTGCCATCTCAATAGGCGACATCCTATACAGTGTTTTTTCTATAGGTTGCGTGTCTGGAACTAGATTAATCTCAAAATCTTTTTCTCGGGGTGGAGGTACACCTGGAAGTTCTTCAGGAAATACATCCTCAAATTCCCTAACTATAGGAACTTCAGCAGGATTAGGACTCTTCATGGTAGTATCTAACACATGGGCCAAGAATGCATAACATCCTTGCCTCATCAGCTTCTCAGCAACCATAGCTGACACAAGACAGGTGGGTAGAATCTTTCTTTCTCCTTGAAAGATCCATGTGTCACTATCATCAATGAAAATAGCTTGCATGGACTCACAATCCAAGACAACATTATACCTTTCTAAGGTATCCATCCCAAGGATTATATCAAATCCATGCGTCTCAAGTGGTATAAGATCCACTTGAATGCGATGTTCAGAAAAGAAGAGAATGTAGGGAGAACATATCTCCTGCAACACAGCAGATCCCATCAACGGAGTTTCTAGCAACAAACTATCTACTCTATGACTTATAGTCAAGTTGCAGTCATGAATCACTCTTCGAGTGATAAAGGAGTGTGTAGCACCCAGATCAATTAAAACAGATACCATGCAAGATGTAGACATATTAGAATTAAACAACTTCATCTGACCTACCACAACCCGAGGGTTGATCACTGCATCATGTGGGTTCATCGCATAGAATCTTGTCGTCGCCTGTGGTTGATTTGGTACTCGATGACTAGGTGTTGATGATCCTTGGGATGCTTGTCCACATCCTCTAGCTCCTCCTGGAAACTATCTCCTTTGAGAACCTTGCTGACTATGCCTTTGAGGTTGAGTCACACTCACTTCTCTGGCTCTGTAATCTTTCATCAGATGTCCCATCTTTCCGCATATGTAACAACTTCTGTTCAGTTGTTGTGGTCTGGGTGGTCCTGTAACCAACATAGATGTTGGGCTACGAGCTCCTTCTAAAGGTAAGCTTCATCCTCTACCCCTATTTGACATCCAATGTGTCTGGGTACTAAATCTAGGTGGTGGTGTAGGTATAGAAAACCTAGGTTTCTTAAAACCTTTAGATGAAGATCCTTGGAACTGGGGATACATATTCTTGTTCTTGGTCTGTCTCTTTTCTACCACAGACCTCTCTACCCTTCTGACAGATTCCATGAAGGTAGAAAACCTTTCCTTGTTCTCCAGAGCAGACACAGGAGTAGTCAACTCAGCGTTGAGTCCTTTCTCAAAATGCCTAATCCTTTCTTCATCTGTGGTCGCCATATGCGGACAGAACCGCACCAGATCCATGCACTTAGCCTCGTACTCGCTAATGTTCATAGGTCCCTATCTCAACCTCTCAAACTGAGAGATTTTCTCATCCAGAAATGTCTTAGGGAAGTATATGTTAACAAATTCTCTTCGGAAAACTTCCCATGCAATCTCCACACCTGGCCTTTTCTATTCTTCCATGGTCCACCACTGAACAACACTCCCCTTGAGAAGGTACACAACATGTCTAACCTTCTCAGCTTTTGGGATGTTCAGGATTCTAAAGGCCTTCTCTAGTTCAGTTAACCATAAGTCAACATCTGATGGGTCAGCTATTCTAGCATACTTTGTGGCTCCAACCTGGCAAAGTCGTTCAAACGTCTTGCCGGCTCCTTGTCCTTCAGGATGGGTAGGTGCCCTAGGTGCAGGTATAGACATCCTATCAGTCATGTGTGTCATGGCAGTCATAAACTGCCCAAACATAGCTTGGACAGCTGGGTTCCTCATATCAATTGGATTGAACTGGGGTGGTTCAGGCACAAGTTCTTCTCTTTCTGGGTTTCTTCCACCTCTTTTGGGTGCAGCGACACTACTCTCAGCAACGTGTTCCTCGTGTGGTCCAGACATCTTTAGTTTTATCTTCTCCTCCTAAATGAGTAGAAGACACTATCAGATATACTGGAAGGCACTAGAACAGACTCAATAACCTAAGTCCTATGTCTCTATAGACTCAGCAAACCTAGAGCTATGATACCACTAAACTGTGATGTCCGTCTCGTGAAAACAAGATTAATGAATATAAACTAATGCGGAAGCGATTTGTTAGCAGCAGAATTATTGAAAATCACTAAAAATTAAAACTTTTTGTAAAGAGATCTACAAACGGTAAAACTCTTTCATAAGGAAACATGATAAGTTATTTACAAACTGATCCATCATTACATCTCTTGTAAAATCACATCTCGAGGATTACAATTATCAACTACCCTGTTAACTGTACAAGGCAAGATACAAAATCTTGAGGCATTAGGCCAAAATCTCAGATCTACATTAAACATCTACTGACTCCTAGGACCTGAGAGTATAGAGATGACACATAGGACATTCTATCTATGAGACTTGACAGACAGTGTCTCCACCTGAGATTCACTGTTGTCCCGGATGTTGCTGTTGCTGCTGTTGTTGTTTCTCACCCACTGATGGGTTCCTTCGTCCTCAACGTCTACCTAAAAAGTCGAATCCCACGGGGGTGAGACAATTAAATAATTGTCCCAGTGAGAGTTATAACTCTCCACCAGAAGCATTGTTATTGCAAATAATGGGATAACATTGAATAAGCTAAGTAGAACAATATTTCATAAGCAATCATTTCAATTATAACTTGATTAAATGACAAGAGATATGTCAATAAGGAATATGAAGAACATGTATACTAGTTATTCAACTAGAACACTATAAACAATGTATCATCAATCATGATTTCTCATAGTTAAACCCTAGCAATTATGCTATACGAATGATTACATTTTTCAAACATATTTATGCCCTGAGGAGATGAGTTACACCTCTCATATTCCAACCGATCATTACAAAATCGCAATCGGTACCATACATAGGTCATCAGAAGAGCTGAATTCCTATGACCTCATCATCCTCAGTCAGTGTGAGGATCAACATGCAGGACATCTTGTGTCTCTTCCATAATAGCTTTCCAAGGTATTCTGGAAACTTCGCTATTAGAGTTACAATGGTGTGCTGTACTCACTTCGCCATCGAGGGATTTCTTGTTTATCTCTCATCGATGCGTCATTATCAATATCATCGGGAGAGTAGTAATACATCATCCCAACATAAACATATAATGAAGGATTGAGAGATTAAATGTACATCTCACATCAATTCCTACATTAGGACGTAAGGATATTCGCGGCCATAACCCCCACATACTCAAAGGTATGCTCTCCAGGAGTTCCCTTAGGAAAACCTATTTCACCATCATTTAACTTCTAACAATGATGGATCTATGGTCAGGGCTCTACATGATATCATTATACTTGATTATTTAAGTATATTATGGCATTCTTTTAGCATCATACATGTTTTCATACATAAACCAATAAGACAATTTCTATAAAGAAAGAGTACTAATTGTATCAAGTTCATATCACATATTGTTAACATTGGGATATCAATCCCTAACCATCTCATCATTATGATTCGGGAATATGGGTGTTCAAACCCTTAAATCATCAAAACACTTGTTACCAAGTAACATATTTATGACTTAATGGCAATACAGATATTTCTCATGGCTCATACAGCCTATCAATCTCATATGTTACCTCTTACTAGGCAACATAGCATGTCATTACTTTTAAAGCTTATAAAGTGCTTTCAATAAATATAGCATCACAACCCTTACCTGGCTATGCTCACTTCTTTATAAAGACCTGCATGACTAACACATTTGATAACATGCACATTATATATATATCAGCACAATACAATTTATTTCCAAGTCAAGTATAGAATACCACGACTGTGTTACATCACTACGGCTGGTTTCTAGGTTTAGGGTTTCTTATTCAATTCAATTAGAGTTATTCAATCCCTTAGCTTAATTAGGAATAGTGATTCCTTATTCCATACTTCAATCATAGAGTCTCATGTTTAAAAGCATAACCCAGAATTAGGGTTTACTATTCATATTGCATCACATTACCCTAGATTAGGGTTTACTATTCATATTGCATCACATTACCCTAGATTAGGGTTTACTATTCATATTTATTAGGATTACTTCCATTAATGCCCTCCAATTAGGTTAAGATTCATTAACCATCATAATTAGGGTTTCCATGATCTCACTATGAAGGATCATACCCTAATTAGACACAATCAAATATATTGGAGATTTATGACTTAATTCTCATTCATATATGGAGTCTTCTCTCTCCTCTATCTATCAGATGATGTTTACATCACCTATGATTAGGCTAATTCAATTCAACACTGACATCATGGGTTGTGTCATTACTATTGTGGTCATTAAGATTCACTTGATCAAAAGGTATTGGTTACTCAATCCCATCAAGGGTATTTTTGTAATGTTCACCATTGATAAAGACAAATATTATTCAACTAATTGCTTGGTCCCTTAATCACTTGAAGTATCTATGAGGTTTAGGTTAATCAACCAAAAAACCTTCTTGACCACTAAGGCATCAAACGATCTTGACCCTTTTAGACCTCAAACGGTTTTGCACACTAAACCCCCAAACGGTCTTGAACAAACCTTGAAACCGTTTGGTGTTGTTGACCATTTGGTCTAGTTTGACTTTTGAAACTGTTTGGTAAAGTTCACACTCAAGACCATTTGCCCAAGATGAGGTGAAGACCGTTTGGTCAAGTTTGACTTGAAACCACATAGACATAACCGACCTTGAAACCGCATGAGCACCAAACAGTTTGGGATCATTTGGTCCCAAACGGTCTTGAGACCGTTTGGTCCAAACTACCTCAAAACTGCATGGATCAAAAAGTGTCTCAACAACTTCAATTGAATTAGGGTTTTCAATGTTGAACCCCTCAATCGATCATGCCATTGCTAGCCACTCATTAATTGAGTCAATTAGGTGAATCCTTCACTGATTTGACACTCAATTGACCCTCAATTGATCATTAATTAGGGCTTGGATCAATCAGATTAGGGTTTGGAATAGATCACCTTTCAACATGTATCAACACGAGTCTAATTCATTTTGAACCCATTGAACCATCATTTAATTTAGTCATGACCTGACCCCAAAAGGTCTTGGGATCATTTGGATGTCCTCCAAATGGTCTTGAGACCGTTTTCCCATTATGTCATAAAAAACCAAGTCATTCACTTAAGGGTTGAACCCTAGGTTTGGTCACCAAATCAGCACTTAATTGCTCAACAACTTGATATCATTGGACCCTCAATTGGTCAACCCTACTTAACCCTAGAACTCTAAACGGTCTTGGGTGATCAAAAAACGGTCTTGAGACTATTTGGGTGATCCCCAAATGGTTTTGAAACCGTTTGGGCCACTCAACCCAAACTTCAACATAATTCAATTATGGAAATCAACAATTAACCCGATTAGGGTTTACATGGTTAATAAGCCTTCAATTGGTGATTCACTTGGAATTAATTGATGATTTTTTGTAAATGATTAGTCCACATTATTCAAAATAGACTTACAAATGGTCAATTCCTGGTCAACACCCCAAAACGGTCTTGGACCGTTTGCTTCCATGCGTTCTTGGTTGAAACTGTTTGCATTCAAACGGTTTGAAACCGTTTGCTCCCAAACAGTTTGGGAAACCGTTTGAGCAAGGGTTGAAGACCATTTGCTAAAGTTACTTTTTAGATAAACATTGGTATTAATGTCATCATCTTCTACCTCAAGAATAGGGGCTGTTCTTCATGGAAATACTAATAAAAACACACAAAGGTGTCTAAAGAAGAAGTATAAGCAACGATTCTAAGAAAGAAGGATGCAAAAGAAAAGCTTAAGGGTTTAGAGTTATAAAACCCGCCTCTAGGACTGATCCAGAGCTCCAAGATTTGTAGATTTAATGGTGGATGAAGCTCCAGTGGTTGCCCATGGTCCGCTCTTCAAGCTTTGGATGAAGAAGAAGGCTAGAAAGGAGAAGTGTGAAAAACACCAATAAACCGACCTTATTTTAGGGTTCCCACCATGAATTTGAGGTAGATGGTGATCTATACTTACCAAACCAACTTGGTAATCCTTCCTCTACTCCAGAGCTCCTTCTTGGTCGGTCAAGGAAAGAAGATGAGAAAAGGACTAAGGGAAACGATCCCTTGCTTTGTTGATAAGGATGCTTTATATATTTTTGGATATTTTTAAGGCAAAGAAAAAGATTGTTATTTCTTTTATTTCTTAAACTTATGCACCAAGGCATGCATCATACTTGGCCACGTCTCTTCCTCCTAATCACATGCAACACTCCTCCCTAATCCAAGGTTAAAAGGAAAAGAAACCAATTACCTTACTAAGTTATATATGTATTAAAGGGGCATTTGCTTATTATTTTAATATCAATATTATCTTTCCTCCTTGATCATTCAAATGAGGCGCCCTCCTCGTTCTCTTTGCTCTACCTGATCCCAGGAGTCATGAGAGATACTTTATAGGGTATAATTTACATGTTGGACCCTAGGTTTTGGGTAATTTGCACATTACACCAAAACTAGGTTTTAAAACACAAGGATTGCTCTACAAGCTATATCTTGGTGCTCAAGCTTGTGGAACTCATATCACCACATCATATACATTATTATGATGTCTCAACATCAGAGGAACATCTTAACATGTTCAATTTGCAAGTTAACCCCTCTACTTGGGTAATTTGCACTTTAGTCCAAAATTAACAAAACATTGTTGCAACATTGTTCAAAAAGGATAGAAATAGAAATATAGGTTCCTCAAGAGCCTTAATTACATTTCAAAGGATAAACACAAGCATCTTATCAAATAATTAGTTAAAACACCTAGGGTTAGTACATAACCCAGGTTAGGGATGTTACAATGGCTGTGGCAGCGGACTAGACACCACGACCATGCTGGCGAGCACGGCCGTGGCAGTAGGTGAGATGGCATCAGTTATCACTAATAAACTGATGCTGATAGTGCCCCAGATGGCGCCCTTTCTGTGGTGCGAAGGCATATGGCGTTAGTTTCAAATCTAATAACCGACGCCTATACCCCCCTACTGGTGCGTTTTCGATGGCGCGTGAAGGGTTATGGCATCAGTTTGAGAACCGACATGTAATGGTTGGGCTTTTAGCAGCGCCCACATAGGTGTCACTTTAAAACCGACACTAAAGGCCTTAAATAACTGACACTAAAGGCCAGTTATGTACTAGTGCATGCCATGTATGTTCAACAAGGCATACAACCAAAACATCATATTCGATATACAACATATACAAAACACCCCAAAGGACCTGAGAGTACATGGACTATACATAGGACTCTACTAGAAAACATTGGCAACATGTCCAACCTTTCAACAACTACTTCTCTTTATTGCTCAGTCTCAATCACACAATCTCTACCTCGTCGTGCATGACCACTTAAAAGATGTGGAAACCCACAGGGTGAGACCAAACGTCCCAGCGAGAGGTATAACTCCCTGTCAATGTCTATTATAAGCACAAGTGAACTACAGTAGATAAAGACCATTATTATCAATTTGAGCAGATTTGGCTAAATGATATGTATTAAACTAGTAATATAGACAATACAATTTAGGCAATTATAACTGAGTAGTAGAACTATTTAAACTTTTAGAAGGAATATGAAGAACATGAATAATAGTTGATTTCTCTTACCTCTTTATAATTCAAGAAATTAGTACAAAGACAAGGCAAGGGGTCATCCAATATGAAGTATAGTTGACCCTACACAAACATACTACATGACTATATTACATCTTTTATTTTACCCTGAGGATTTGAGTCGTACCACTCAAATCCAATAGAATATTGTGAAGTCAAAATCGGTTCCATACAAGATCAATGGAAGAGCCAGAATCCATGATCTTCTCATGTACTACTAGGTCTGTTTGAGTCTACATTGTAGTGACATATAGTCAAATTGCAAAAATACATAAACGTATAGTCAAAGCTATAGTCATGTACTGATAGCAACTCATAGTCAAGGCTATGGTCCTGTATAACACCTAGTCCACCTTAGTACAGGTCATGGTTCGAGAAAATAGGATATATAACCCAATCGTTGAGGTACAACCATAGTTGTCCTCTAGCATATCATATCACATTCTCATCACCGAGACCCGATCGTAGTCATACTCAAACACTTGGGATCAGGATGCCAAGGGCACATAGTCTCTTGACCACACATACTCAATGGTATGTGCTCTGCATTTCCCTTGGGAACACCTGTTTCACCATCCAACAAGGTACTAATGTTGAAGATGGATCTATGGCACATAACAACTACATGATTAGGGTTTTCACTTGATTAGTTAAGCCATTTGGGTATCTTTTAACATCAATCAAGTTACAATGTATAAACCCTAAGAAAACTCTATAAAGAGAAGGGCATGGTACAACTTCAGAAGATATAAAACATATAAGATATAAATTTGTCCCACTATCACTTGATGTCACTGACATTCGAGGCTATCAACATATCACACAACCATACAAGGCTATCACCACAATGCACTACCATGGGATATCAATCCCTCATCACACCATTGGAGGATAACACCTCACACTAGGCTTTAAGCCTATGTCAGGTCATGATACCCATCACATCAACATGCCTCATCAGGATCATTGACATCACCCTCTGTCACATGATTACCACTATAGCATTCACAAGCTATGCCATTCATTAAACCTACAAGGTTAGATTTGCACAATTAGGAGAGAGAATATATAACCACATGCCATATATCAAGGCAACATCAACAAACATTGCACACCCTAGAATTAGAGTTAGGGTTCCACACACATAGCCGATTAGGGTTTTCATATTACTACTTGTCACCAAACCCAAATAGATCATCTCCCACATGTTTGGAGTGCATTAGCGTTGACATTATTGATTATGATTACCATTGATCTCCATATCAAGATGTAGGTATTAACACATGGTATAGCAACCCAACTCCACTAGGTGTAGAAACTTCTTTAGGTGAGGGAGTGTGGCGATCATGGTCCACTTGTAGTGACCATGTGTTGTGACCCACCTAGCTAAGCATGTATCTTGACCCATCATCATACATGGGTCTCAAAAAACCATCAAAATAGATGCATTGACCAAAACACAATATCAACTAAAAACATGTGTAATGACCCTCAACACAGCACTAAGAAATTGACCCCATCTAAGGTTGCTCATGTCATGACCAAAACACAAACAAGAGTAGTGACCAGCTCAACCAAAATAGACGTGCAACAAACATGACACAAGTGTAACAACCTATTTATACCAGGACATGTGTTTTGAGTGAAAACAAACCTAGGACAATGACCATCAGTCAAGATCATGATGTGTCGATCGAAACTAGACCAAAGGTGTAACGACCAACAAGGTTAAGCTATCACAACAACACTTACTATTCTTAAACAGAAATAAACCATGATCAAAATAGGTAGTAAACATCGAAGATGCTAAGCAAAACCAAGGAGGGAAAAATTTTCATACAATATGAACATCAAAACACTAAAACCAATCTTCAACATGATCCTTCAAGAAACCAAACTAGGAGAGTGAAGACCAAGCTTCAACCTCAAGAAAACTGATGCAAAACATCAAGATAAACATAACAGTTGAATCATATCATGGTGATAGAACCAAGGTTAATGGTTCATGTAAGAACATCAACTCCACATCACTTAGCAAACAAGTACATGAAATTAGGGTTTAAGAAAAAGAGCCATCTATGTGAGAATACTACAAAGTCATAAACCCTAGATCATGATAGCTTCATCTGGCACATTAGCATCAAGTTATAGACATTAAAATAGTAGCATGAAAGCATGATTATGGTGCAAATAATATAAGTGTAAAGAGAGTTATATATCCCACCTTATGGAGAGATCAAGCTCCATGAGGGAGAAAGAAGCTCCAACAAAGATCAACACTTCATCCACAATATCACCTTAAAAGAGAAGAACACCATGGTCAAAGGAAAGCTCAAGAAAAGAGGGTGAAAAACCCTAAGCTGAACAAGAAGAAGAAAGGGGAAAGAGAAGAAACCTTCCTCCCACTTGGGTACCACCATGTCAAACATAGTCTCTAACCCTTGTTAAGAGAAGTTTCTCCCAAGATGACCACCATGGTAGAACCATAGTCTCGTGGACGAGAAGGAAGAGGAAGAGGTAGGGTGCAAAGAAAATGATATCAAGGTTCAAAACCACTTATCAAAGAAGAAGATCACCAAATATCACCACACAAGATGATCAAGCTCAAGAATGCCACATGCAAAGGTGATCGACCACCGAAGAACCAAGATCAGCACCCACAAGCTCCACCAAGATCTTTGGTCGGCCAAGCAAGATAGGAGAAGGAAAGAAAGCTAAAAGAGTTGATTAAATGTAAAAGAGAGAGCACATATACATGTGGGTAGGAGGGAGGAAGAAGTTTATGATGTGTCAATACAAGGGAGCACCAAAAGTACACTTGTATGTCAAGGAAACATCCGCACAACCACTAAACACTTGCATGCAACATATGGTGATACAACCTAGGTGGGGTATCAACCACATGGGTCACCACCACCCTTGTTTATTCCTAAACACATAAGAGAACCAAGTAGCAACCGCTACAGGAGATCACCAAACAAAACATTGTCGAAACACATAACGAAAAGACAACCAATGTTGAACAAACCACCTCTTTGTCACTAAGGTCAAAACAAACATCTCTTAGGGCAAGTGTCATGGTTGCACCACTCACCCAAGAGTGATGTTGCGATAACAACACACCCTTCACGTTCTCAAGGTTGCTACACACTTCCTAGGCCAAAACCCTAGAAACCCTAACATCACCACATGATGTCACCTCATCAACAAAGGTCCAAGAAAGGCTCCCCATATCATCTTCCTCTCTCTATTAATGCTAAGGCACAAGAAACACACTCTATTTGTGACAAATTGCAAGATAACCTCTCAACATGGGTAAGCAACTTGGTCCAAAATAAGGAAACATAGCTCTAACATTATCCAAACATGACCAAATTGAAATAATAAGGTTGACACATGTTATAAAAGCATCTCAATAGATTAGATTAAGGTGCAAGCATCTTATTAAGAAAAGCAAGCACACTTAAGCACTAAGATAGGTCATGGGCCTTAAAGAGAGGGTCAGTAGTTGAATCTTACAGCAAGATGGCTTAGTCGACTGACTAAAGGATTAGACAGACCAACCAGAAAAACTATTCAACTAACTAACAATTCCCAAGGGATCAAGTAGCTACCAACTACCCATTATTTTATAAGGGGTTAGTAAATTTAGTAATGGGTGGTCAAACAACATATCTACATCTAATAAAAAAATACATATGTTTTGATGTATACATTAAACTAAGTTTGTAACTCTCAATGTATGTTCCCTTTATCTTATATACAACATGTAAACCCTATAAACTAACTTGAGCATCCGTGAGGGTGAGTTTATAAAAAAAAAGAAGAACATAGAGAACTAAGCAAAGACAATTAGTCCTAGGTATGTTTGGATAAAGTAAGACTTTAGAAGTCTTTTCTCCTCTCTTTTTTGTCTTGTTCAAGTATGAAAGTCATGATAGAAGTCTAATTTTGTGATATATTCTCTTCATACATATCTTCATTACACTATTGGGTTTTACCTATATACATGAAGAACAAGAACACAACATCTAGTAGGAGGAACTTGGGATTTCTCCCAAATATGAGCATAGCAAGTTAGGGTTAGCATATAATAAGGGAAATCAAAACAAGGTTATTATAAATCTCTGCCTAACCACAAATTTATATAAATCATGATCTAGTATTTTCCCTATACAGTTTTACTTATATGGAATTCACAAATTCATGGAGAATATAAATGGGTTGATATAAATGTCACTGATTATAAATAAATTCTATTTTGAAAATGTTGAATGATAATTTCAAGGAAATCTAATAGAGTTGAAAAAGAAGGTGTCCATATACATATGAGGTTTTCCCAATCCCATGATAAAAAAAATCAAATGGCATCATTTAATTGCTTGTCACATTCTAATTATGATTCCAATTTCATATCTAGGGTTTCCTTATTCATATTTTATTATTGTGAGTGTGTTCCTATAATTTAGTATACATCATGAAAATAGTAATAGTCCATTGTATGGAGTATATATAAAAGAAACTCAATGAACTAATTAAATCATACCTTTCTTACCTTGCTTGTTATTGATACATGTTCCTAAGATGTGTTATCATTACAAAAAATCCCTAGTTCTCATTTTTCTTGTGAGCTCATGATTCAAGGGGCACAACATAAAGCATTTGATGTCCAAGACGTCATCACAATGCTTACAAGAAACTTCCCTTCTAGACCTATTTGCATCTAGAGTTGGTTCATCAAGATCTAGTGTATCCAGGACATAGAGCTTACACTCATGTGTGAAAACAAGAGTTCTAAACCAGTCATAAAAGTTAGTTCCACTATTTTTTTCCTTCTTAAGGACTAACCATAGTGAAAAGTTATTGTTGTTTTCCATTTGATCTATAAGAAGTATTTTTATGAGTTAATAATTTGATTTCACTTTTATATTAATTTGGTCTTATCTTTATATCTCTCCCTCTATCTTGTTTCAATCTAATATCCCTCATTATTAATTCATAAAATTGCTACATAAAATCTTGTCGTGAGACATGATCCATATTTCATCAAGCCATGAGTCAAATTTCCTTGATATATCATTCATAACTCTACTATTTAGGTAGGCAATTTTTACCAATTTCATCTAATATAACAAGTGATAGATGGATGCACAACCCTTTGTCATAACCATCTATATGATTTAGATGCTTATTCCTACTAGGATCAACTAGTTAAGTCCAACCCAAAGGAAAACATAATAGAATATGCACCTTGCTTTGGTGGACCCACATACCTATTCTCACACTCCCCCAAAATAAACAATGCACCATGCTTTATCATGCATGCACTTAACTGATCAAGATTTTATTGTGTGTTTCATGTTGGAAAGAATCTAGTACTTATTAATTTATTTGATGGTTTTATTTATATATTTATACATATCTAAAACAAAATATAATTATAATATGTGTCATATACACATTCTATCAATTGTAGACATGCACCGTTGGTTACGACCATACTAGTGTAATACTTTAAAGCCATAAAGTATTACTTCACCTAAGTTCCATTACATCTTATGAATAATCAACATGTGAACTCCTACGTGAACATACAGTTGTATTGCACTATGATCAACAACTCCATGGACACTCCTTGGATCTTTATGGCTGACTTGTCAGGCCAAGTTCTCCAAACATATTACATTGCTATCAAATTATTACATGATATGTACAGACTTCAAGTCACAATTGAAGTGAACAAGAAAGAATATAATCCATTGAATATGGAATAATGAGGCTCAACATGAAACCTAAATACTTGTCAACCAAAAAGGATCCACTCACATCCACAACATGTGCACACAAAGGGTCTTTGACCAGAATCATGCAAACAACCACCAAAAAAATATATTCAAATGCTACTTGTATGATTTATAGATATATCATATCATATCCATACATACGTATATACATACATACATATATATATATATATCTGAGAAGGAGTGGCTCAAGTGGTCAAGAATGATGTCCCCTAACAAAGGGACTCAATTCAAATCCCAGTTGCTGCCTTGGTTTACCACCCTCCCAGACGTTTGGCCTCCATCACAGGCATGTGATAGGGGGAGAGAATGTCTCTCTTAATCACATACATACATATATATACATATATCTAAGAAATATGAGTGGATATTTAGTATTTTAAATCATGTGCATAGTTAACACACTTGAATACACTAAACACATAGTTTTATCTCTTTTCAAGATATGTGAATCATCCACCAACATTCTTGTGTCTACTCTCACACAAAAGCAGTATTATAGAGCATAAAAATTGTCATCTTCTAGACATTATAAGATTTCTTACCATTCAAACAAACCTACCTAAAAACATGTGTACTAATGATGTTCTCACAACTTGTTTTTTGATCAGCTAGAAACCATCCTCAATTCTCCAAACGAAAATACATTTTTCTCATTTTTTATCCATGCAATAAACTATTTTATTTACTACCTTGAGTTCTTGTATGTGTTGCCTTTGTTTAAAAGTTTTATACTAAGACCGATAAAATATCCTCCTGTGCCATAAGAATGGTTTTTATAGGATACCCCTTCTCTGAAAAAGTTACAAATGTGTTGATCCCAAAACTAGTCATATCTATGTATCCACTAATGTAGCTTTCCATGAGGACAAATTGTTCTTCTCTTCATTACCTTCAAAATCTACACCAATGCAGGACATGGTATCACTTCCTAAACCTTTTCCTCCCATTCCAGTGTCACCACCTGAAGAACAAGACAAGTGCATGGAAGTTGGTCCTCAACCTGCAACCTTGGAATAATTATCTTCGAATCAGTTTGATTACCAATCATGCTCCATGAACCTTGGTTCCAAAGTGTCCCATGGATACCTTGAAACATACTAGATCAACTCTTCCATGTTGGAAGATATGTGTGCTCTACATGATAATAATACTTGGGATCTAGTTGATCCCCCATCGAGAAATAACATTGTTGGGTTCCGTTGAGTGTTTTCCATCAAACATCACTCTGATGGTTCCATTGAGAGACTAATGATTATCTAGTTTCAAATGGGTTTACTCTAAACTTTGACGTGAATTATTATGAGACCTTTTCTCATACTACAATAATTGCTTAAATCCAAATTCTTATTTCCTTAGAAGTGCATTTTTACTGTCCACTTTTTCAACTAGATATCAAGAATACATTTTACATGGGGATATTCTAGAGGAGTTCTATAAGAATCAACTTTTGGGTTTTTTTGCTGAGGCTTCTCATAGAGTTATTTGTATTAAAAGATTTTATATGTATTTAAGCAGTCTATGAGATCCTAGTTCAAGAAACTCAATATACTACTTGAAAATTTGAGTTCCCAATGCTCAGCCACATACCATTCACTATTTTGATCAAAATTCCCACTGGGCACATTCTTCTTTTTGTATATGTTGACGACATCATGATTAGAGGCAGTTCCGCTATCAACATCAACAAATAGAAATAGTCTTTGCAAGCCTGGGAAATCTATGTTGTTTCTTGAGATAGAATACATTCACTCATCCATAGGGATCATTTTATCTTAAAAATGTTACAAATTAGATCTACTCCTAGAGACTATGATGACATATGCTAGAATTTTTTCTGCTCCTATCTATTATCATACCAAGGCTCATCTTGAGGGAGAGTTATTTCCTAATCGATAAAAGTATCGTAGAGCAGTTGGAAAATTGATCTACCTATTAATTACTCGATCTGACATAATTTAAGATGTAGAGTTTTCAATCGTCATATGAGTGCGCTCCTCTAACAACATTGGTACAAAATTCTATGTATCATTTGATATTGTAAGAATGCCTTATGAAGAATACTATTCTAGAAACAAGCTCATGAGAAGACAATTGTCATTTATAGATATGCTAATACATATAGGGAAGTAGATGTCAAAGACCACCAATTCAACTCTAGTTTTGTGTCATGATTGAGGATCACCTAGTGTCCTAGAGAAGCAAAAATCAATCATTGGTTGATCTCTCTAGAAATAAAGATGAATACCATACAATGGACTTTGCATGCTACGATCTTTGGTGGGTTCGAACCATTTTGACTGAATTTGGGATACCTTATAATAGTCCATCTTTTCTTTATTGCAACAACTAGGTTGCTATCCATATTTCCAATAATCCAATATTCAATGAATGTACTAAATAAATAAAAATTGATTTTCATGTTATACATGATTTGGATAAATCCAAGAAGATTGTGACTCCTTACATACAGATTGGTAATTAAAATGTTGATACAAACCACTTCCTTCTTCACTTTTTTGATATATGGGTGCCAAGTTGGGACTACACAATGTTACCTCTCCATCTTGATGGGGAGTGTTAGTACAAGTGGTTTACTTTTAATTATTTTTTAATTGGATCAAGGTCCATTGTATCTGTAATTTTTATTTTTATGTAAGTACTCATAATTGAGGATCCATTTACCTACTAAAGTGTAACCATGTATCCCTATAATTCTATATATAGTAGACTCAAAACATGTCTTACAAACTACTTAATATATAGTCATTTTGTTGTAGAATAAATATATCAAATCCTATACATACATGCAAATATATATATATATATATATATATATGTATATATAGATATATATATGTATATATATAAATATATAAAAATATAAATATATATATTCATATATATATATACATATATATATACACATATATATATATATATATATATATATATGGAATGGTATGTGGATTTGTACTTCCATGAACTATGAAAAATCATATTTTTTCCATATCCAAACTTATCCCACATATCAAAATCATATATCTAAGACGTAGTGGAATTAAATTGGATGTGTATATTAATATGTCATTCACATCACATGTAATGAAACAAAAGGCATAATACAAATTCAATCATATCAATGACAGATCCTGATATATCATAGATTGACATGGATTTGATACCACTATTAGGAGTCATGGAGGTGATGTGTAGAAGAATCAACAAAAGATATTCATGTTCCTACAAACATATTTCGTCACTAAAAATATATCAGGAAGAAGGCATGTGAGATACACCTTGTTGTGGAGTACATCCAACAATTTTGTTTAGAAAAAATAAGATATGAATAGAAGATGTTGATGATGTACTCTCAATGTAGTTACAAAAGCATCTATGTCTCAATATCATCAACCCAAATGATGGGAATTTTATGTTGCACTGCTAGTAATAGTGGGAAAGGATTAGTCTTTCTATTGGAGACATTATAACATCACATTATATCTCCTTATCACTCTCTTCTAGTGGGTAATGATGGCTAGGGTTCACATCCATAAAGGTGTATCTAAAAACTTAGTTGACATGCCCCTATATATAGGAGAGGCAATGAATTATGGTTTCTGATAAACCATAGAAAATGAAAATCCAATAAGTTGATTTTTAGCATCCCTTTTGGGACAGCCAGTGAGGTGACTAGATAACTAGTCAGAAGACGAGGTTGCATCAAATTTTTTTTGGAAAAACTTAGCTGACTTATTGATCTTATCGATTCGACTGACCAGACTTTCTAGTGGGTTCGCTAGACTATTCAATCGACCAATTGGGCTGAAATCAACTTAGTCAATTGAGTGAACTTTCTAGTCGATCAACTAATCTGTCCAGTTAGGTGAATGAACTTTCCAATTGGCCAACTAGACTTTCAGTCAAACCATTAATAATCCAATTAATTAACTAAACCTTTTGGCAACCAATTATTCATGTGTCTGTGATTTTACAACTCTTGCATACCCCTTTTACGTGATAGGGGCATACCACTGGAAAAATGAAATTATGCCAACATGAATGCGCAAGGCATGTTTATCATTCAAGTTTCAAATCAAATAGAAGAGAGATTCACTTCTTCCTTTTGCACCCCCTTCTCTCATTTTTCCAACTAGAGACATAATTAATGTCTCATTTGACATCCTTCTTACACACTCTAGTGTTGGATTATATGCATACTTATTTTTTTGAAGGATTCTCTAAACTTTCATGCAACTCTTAGATGTCCCTGGTATTGGGGATAGTAGAGAGGAAGTGTTTTTGTGTAGAAGAATTGGAAATATAGGCATGGATAGATGTGTTTTGTGATCTCAAGATGTTTGGAAGCTTGTCGATTATAGGTGGTAGTAAAATAAGCATGATATGAAGGTGAGGCAATAACATGGGATGTAAGTATCTATTTCGTGCGCATTTTAGATTATATGTTACTCGAGGATGAGAAATATTAAAGTTTGGGGTTACTTGATGAATTCATAATCATCCTAGTTTTAGTTGCATCTTAGCTTATTTTTACATATATATTCCTCACTTTTCTTAAGAATTAGCTTCCATTTAGTTTTCTTTAGCTTTATGTTAATGTGTAAGGTTGTGATCCAATTCTTTGGTTTTCATGGTAGTTTTAAGCTAAATTATTTACACACCATCATAGGAGTGGAGGTCCTTCTCACTGACCAACGACCCAAAGAAATTTTTGATATTGAATTGGATCTTCATCGATCAACCCCTTCATCATTTGATTGTTTGCATCAGTTTGTAATCCATAAGTGCATGCCCTTATCCACATATAAATGCACCCATCATGGGTTGGTCTTCTTATTGTTGAACTTACACGGTTCATTTATTATGAATTCTATCGATTTACTTAGTATGAACTACCATGAATTTACTTCATCCGCCTAATTATTGAACTCACTTAGTCTTTTTATCCATTCATATTTCCCTACCTTTTCATATGTCCATGGCTCCTCCCCTTCTCTGGATTCTATTGAAACTCTAGTGTCTATCTTCCCATGGAGACATGTCTCCTCCAATTCTTTCAATGAAACATCTATGTCTCCTCCAATGAAAACTCAGTGTCCATGGCCTTTGTTGAAATCCACTCCTACACATTTTGAGGGGACTTTAATGGGCATTGATCGATGGGATTTTGTACATGCCATCAACCTATGATGTTTTCACCCCAATGATGTCGCAAACTTGTCTACCAATGAAACCTCAATACATTTGGCTTCCTATGAGAACTCAGGGAGTCGCAAGACCCAACGTCTTCCCCTTACATTCGCCTCTTCACACTCATGACATATGATGAGTTTTATGTAAGATGGCTGGGAATGTTCCAAATCCTAGAAGTCATATATAAATATAAGGCCATGTCTTTCATGCTGCCATATTGTCCAAATCCATTTTGAGCATCTACCTCTAGTTTTCATCATTAATTTACATCATTGACAACAACTCCACCTCTGTAAAACATTCAAGATCTTGACCTCAAATGAGGCATGACCAGTGACACCCCACTTCAATTAGTCAACGACATCCATATTCCAATCATAGATCCACTTTTCTACTCTTGTGATGACAAATTCATTTTTTGAAGAAGGAAGATCAAATACTCCAACTCTATCATTAATGAAAGTCAATGGGCAGACTCTTAGTTGTATTCTCCACCATCAATTTTCAATGTGAAGATAGGCATCCTCACACCACTTTTGTGCCTTTATGTTCTACTAGGATGATGATTATCTAACTTTAGTTTTCTTTTAATTCTATTATCATTATCGTGAGAGAGTAGTGGATCACTCTTTTTCATTGGTCAAAAGTGTAAACACATTTTTTCAGTCAACGATATCGAACTTTAAATTTATACCCAACTTGAAGAGACATCCTCAACTCAATACGGAGTCTTTGTAGTAGTGTGGGGTCAAACATAGGGACAAGAAGAACAATAGAATAAGAACGGGGGATATTGGCTTTGTTTAGTCAAATCAAAGAGGTGAAGTTGGTATTCTAGTTAAGGAATGTGTTTAATGTAATAAAGCATTAAATCTAAGTTATGAAAGATAAAAAAAGATATAAAGATAATTTTGAAATGACAAAAATGGAAAACTTGGATTGGGTTTCACAAATCAAACCAGCCATAACCATGTACAACCTTCTCTTCTAATTTATGTATTTTCCGGACATATTTTTCAAGTAGTCATAAAAGACATACATTCCTTCCTTCTCTCAAGATCCAAGTAGATTATATCTAAAGTATCTCTCTTTTGAAATGATAATCAAAGGAACAAGTATAGTCATATGACTTTTTCTATGTAACTCCTTATTCACATGTCTCTCTAACCTATACTCTAGATCTTGTTGAAGTCATTCTCTCAAATAAATTCATATCAATCATCACAAGAAGGTAGCTAATCAACGTGCAACACACTTAAATAAGAATATAGAAACAAAATTTTAAGAACATATGCAATAAATGGAAGAAGGAACGATTACATGGTTGGTAGGGTCTGATGGCTAATCCCAGCCCAAGTTATGGAGTTTAGCCATTCATAGCATAGAAAAGAAACACATTAAATCTTGAGAAAGTCATGATGAAGAAAAGAGAGGGAAGAAGTTGATACAAGGGTAGATCAAGTGATTGATCTATCCACCTTTTGGTTTAATCTAACAAAGAGGTTGATTGCCTCTGTTCTTCCTTTCAATTCAGACTTGAAGCAAGCAGATTTGTTGATCCATCAATGGATGTAGTTGAATCCCAAGTCCATAGGTCAATGGTCAGCTAGGTCGATGACACTAGATTGGTCGATGGATCTAGACTTGGATTCTAAACTTGGCGGTAGCCTTTTGTCTTGTTGACTCCGACATCCAAGATACCTTGAAGTGCTGCCATGGGGGCCTATTTATAGGATTTCACTTGTTCTTTGTTGATTCTAGATTCATATATGTGGCATGGACTCTTTGTCTTCCTATTGTCGACCTCGACAAATCATTGATTAACCAAAGGGTCTTCATCGGTCTTTGGAGTCGTCGATCTTTACAAAATCAATAGGGTGATCTATCAATATGAAGTTCGACACCTTATTTGTCAATGTAAACATCAACAATAGTTATGTCGAACTCATGGTCGATGAACACGTTCGATGGTTTGAAAACAATGGAACCACATTGACGTGAAGGTTGACTAGTACTGTCGTTGGTTAAAGCTTGATGAGATTTTGTTGATCTCTCAATTTTCTTCAGTCGACTTCAAGTCCATTGTTCCTTCTAATTAGCGGTTGGAAGCTCAATGGGTTCATCCATCGATCTTTGAGAAAAAGGTTGAAATGTTGACCTAATAGGTGGATGATTTGTGGAAATCTATTGAGCATCAATGCTAGATGAATGATTGTTCTTGGATGTCAATGGTTAAGCCACCAATATTGAATATTTTGTCATTGAATTTCTACAAATTTCATTAAAACTTAGTTAAAACCAATTAATTGGTAATTTAAGAACAAAACAAATAAGAGTTGAAGATTGAACCATTAAATCAAATGATTTTATTTATGAAAAAGCTATGAAAAGTGCATGTAAGTTGATATTATCAACTCTCCCAAACATAGAATTTAGCTTGTCCTCAAGCTCATAGGATCATTATATAAATCAAATTGAGCAAGTGATTCCTCTCTTGACTGAAAGAAAACTTTTATATCAACCTCTTATCAAAATCATTCACTTATTCATAAAGTGATTTAACTCAGAGAAAACATCATTTTTCAAAAGATTCTTTTTTTAATTGTTTCATTATTATGTTTTCTCATAAACTCATCTCTGACATATATCTCACTTTTCAAAGTAGCTTTCATTCTTGTCAGGTTGATGGAAGTGGAGGGAGTGGGTAGGAAAAGGCTAGTGGGTATCCCTTCCTTCCTCTTGGATCATTCAAGTATAGGTCCATTAAGTGGGCAAGTGGTCCCTGTGTTCCAAACCAGTTGGTTTCAGAGCAAGGATTGCACATCATAATTACCACCGCTATGGATAACAATACCTTTAATGAATAACGTTGGAATATGGGTGTGTATTTTTTTTATCTTAGAGTTAAAAAAAAGCAATATATTGTGTTCATGAGCACAACAATATACTGTATTAATAGCTCCTTTGACAATAACATGTCACAACTCTCTTTTTTTGCACTCTATTTTTTTAGTCCTCACTCTTTTTGGGATTTTGAATTAATTGGAAAGGAATGCATGGAAAATGAGGTAGCTCTTGCTTCTTTTTGTGAGAATATGGCTTCAATGGAATATGATTTTGCTTTTGGTTAGATTTTTTTGGTAGAGTTCTTCTGATGATCTTTTGAGGTTAAAATCAAAATAGAGGAAGAAGTAATATTTTGTTAAGCAAAAAGTACAAAAACAACATCAGTAAAGAAAAGAATCATTTTGATTGTTGTATTCTTGTGAACTAATTTGAAAAAGGTATATATTCAATAACAAACTAAGTTAGTTGGGGTTTTTGATCATCTGCCACTTCATGGATTTGTACATGAAAATTTGTCAAAAATTTGATGAAAATAATTTTTTTTTGAAAAATGCTAAAATTGGAGGAAAATGGAGTTTTTTTTATACTTTGAATACCTATCTCACGGGATTACACCCCACAAACTTACAACACACTGTCCTTGAATTGTTGAAAAAATAGGAAGAAAATTGTAAACATGTGAGATTATCGTCAGAGTTCTACTATTGCCTATTCAGAGTCCAAAAGCATTATGGCATAATTTCTATAGAGACAATGATAGTATTCACCAACACATTCTTCCACAATGGTGTGAAGAACTCCAATGGAGTGCATCCAGTGTAGGACTTAGAATCCACAATTGTTGGAAAGACGACATTATTGTGGTCTATGGTGACAAAATCTTGGTACTTTCCATTTCTTTGGCTCCTAAGAGGCATATCCATTGGCATGCTGATGGATTATAGGGGAAAGTGCCTTTGCACAAGTACCGATAATGTGTTCATTCTTGCTTCAAATTAAGGTAGAGTATCTGAGGCCCTCAATGTTATAAGAAGCATCAAAATTATTGTAGAATATGACATGTCATTCATATGTGAAAATGACAAGGCCCAATGATTGTCACGGAGAATTGGGAGGAAATTTTAACGTGGAATGGATGATTGTCTGTACTGAATGAGCAATCCTTTTTCTCCAGAATCATATTGTTGCCAAAGATTTGTTTGTAAGTTTGGTCTAGCCATGTAGACATCATCAATAGTTTGGCCGAGAAGGAATTGATAAGAAAGCATAAGGATATGTGACAGATAGTTGTTGGGATTGAGAGTTTCAAGAAGATCACCCCTCGTGACAAGTAGATTGTCTCAATTAAAAATAATAGAATTGCTACCATCTTGGAAATGTTTCATGAGGAGTAAAAGTTGAGTGTAAGAATGTTTGTATCAAGAACTTCTTTCAAGATTATCAAAACATGGCTCAATATACACCACAGGGCCGTAAATGGGAAATGGTTCAGGATCATCTAGAAAGTGTAATATATCAGTAGCTTCACGAATCTCGATAGACGTTGTAATAGTAGCTGGTGGATTCGATGCCATAGGTGAAGGCATTATCTGGTCCACGTCTGCTATTTATCATTGTAAAACAATACAGAAAGGTTCTTTTGGGGGTCGAAGAATCAATGGATAGAGATCTTATACGTTGTCAAGAAGATATGGGTCTTGAAATAAACATCAACACTTCCATATCATAGCATAGATGAAGAGAAGAACAACTGTTGGGATCTAGTTTTGAGACTGATATCTAAAGACTGAGTCCCTCTATGACTTGGAGGAAAATGAAGGCACTATAACCTTTATCTTGATTTTGTTGGTGAATAGGAGGTTTGATCACAAAATTGATCCAATTAAGACAGTAATAAGGGACTTGCCGATGACCCGTTGAAGCCAGATAGGAATGCAAAGTAGCTTTCTTGTTGTAGGGACCTTGAAACTCATGTCCATATTTTGTAAATCAGCCACACAAGTATTGAATATAATAATGTGTCATTTCATCAGATCAGCACCATAGAGAAGACATAATCCTCTAAAGTGAAAGGTAGGAGAATAACTCATGTTCACTGCCACCTGAGTTTGTTTAAAATAGTCATTACAAAAGGGGAATCTTGACAATTCATAAAAAGGCAGACAGTGAGGGAGGGCATTACATTCTCCATAACACTGGGCATTACATCTTCTAGATTAGTAGATGCCAAGATCGTAAACATTCTTGTTTTTGGTAGGGCTGTGAAAGATGTCCTGGAAGTATTCTTGAGAAAGAAATAGACATGTTGTTATAAATGATCTAACTTCCATCACGATGATCATCCAAAACATCTTATAAGACAAAGGTATCATGTATAGTCATTTCTTGCAAACAATTAGAATCAAGTATGTTCATCTATAAAGGAAGTTGAGGTGGAAGTGGTAGGGGTGGGTAAGGAAAGATAGGGTTTAGTAGCCTTCAAATTGTTGTTGAAAGAATGGTGGATAGATCACCATTATCGTCACCAGAGGAAGTGTGTTCATCATCAGAAGGACTATCAACATTTAGTTGTAGATCTAGATGAGTGGTATGTAATCCTATAGAAATATCTTGCTCAGATGTATGGCAACAGTGAAGGGACCGAATGGATCTCTCATTACTAAGCATTATCTCATGTAAATTTTACATTGGACGATCATTGAAGTAATATGAAGGTGAGCTCTGAGTGAGGGGAAATTCATTTCAAAGGGATGATGATGGATGTCCTTGGATGGACTAAAGTAGGACTCTATAAGAGGAAAAGGAATTCCATCTAGAGGGAGATGTGTTGGTTGTTGTTGATTTATTGAAGAAAGGATGGTTGTTAATAACAGACCACTCAATCCATTTTTTTGTAAAATATTATTTTAGAAATGTGTGAAATGGATTCTTTAAATGACTCGATGGTATACTTCATTTCTCTTCATGTTTGGAGAGAATGAGTTTCTACATTAAAGCTTGATATTGGAGAGGTGCCTTCACCAAGAGAACAAGCATGGAACTCATGGAGGTATTGTTGCCTAACTATATGTGTTTAAGTTTCCTCTGGTGTTCATTTTCTTTGGCTTTCCAATTGTTTAGAATTTGGCATTGTACTGCCAGTATTTCCTACATTAGCTGGGAAATATGAGTGTGAGCGTCAATCTTGCACTCAAGTGTAGCTACTTGTTGAGTAATATGTTGTAAATCCACCAACTTTTGTTGGAGGTTATTAACCTATTTTGACACATCCTGCATATCTTTTGTTAGTTTAGGAATAACAGACATGTCTTCAACATTTACCCTAAAAATCCAGTCAATGTCACGGCCGAAAATGCCACCTAGTGTTTCAAAAGGTAACAAAGGGTTCTTGGGATGAAGTGGTGCATGGGAAGTAGAAGGTGAAGCAGTATGATGGAGGCATTAGGGTGGACTGTCAGGGACATCATTCACTTCCTAACAAGGTGGATAGGGTACAGTTTCTTGTTGTGTAAGCAGGTTTTGGGATGGAGGTGGGGACCTTCAGGGCAGATTGAGGAGGATCTCAAGGTGCATACCGGTGTGGTGACTTGTCTCTAGACACTTGACGGTCCTATGGAATCACTGGATCAGTGAAGGGCATGCCTTGTTTTGAGGGTGAACCTAGAACTTCGAAGTCATAGTCATGTTCCTTATGCTCTCTTTCCTCAGGAATGATTGGCAGGGCTTTTTTGTGGATTTGTCTACAATAGGTATTGGGGAAACCCTAGATGATGATGTGGCATGGTGGTGTGAAGAATCATCATTTGAAGCATGAAACTTGGTGATCAGTTTGAGTATTTTTGCTTCTGTGAAGAGCAAGTCTCGATACCATAGTCAACTAGTTCCAAAAAGGGAATTTAAATGTTATTTCTTAAGAAGTGATAGTGAGTTTTGTCATCATGGAAAACAATGATGCCAGAGAATGTCATGTACTTGATGTTGATGAGATTGTCACCATTGATATCCCTAAAACCATTGGGAGCAATAGGATGTCCATAGGCTCAATAGATAAGGCTGATCAGACCACCCATGCAATAATCTCTTTGTGAAGAGGAGGAAATAGATAACCATCAATCAATTAGCAAATGATCAATGTTTTTGTAGTCTTCCTTCCATTATAAGAGATAGATTGTAGAGTTCTTCATGATAGATACTCCCTATCTCTAATTTTTTAAATAGGACATTGGAGAAAATTTTTTGCATGATTTTCCATAGGCAAGAATGCACAGTGGAAGCTTTAGAGGCTCCAGACTTTATCGACACTTGCCTATGAATTTAGCCTAATAGGTACTAGCACAAAAATAGGAACCATCCTTGTCTATCAATCTGGTGCTTGCTCTTGTAGCCTCCTCATCTGAAGAATAAAATATTCTATTCAGTACCATCTCTGTAGCACGTGGTCGGTGTTGTTGATATGGACTTTCATTTATCCACATCTTCTTGTAGGATCATCAGTGTGTTTGATGGAAACCTCTTGGATGGAATACATGAACTCCATTGTCTCTTCCACATATTCCTAGGGGTTGCCTAATCATAAGAAAGCCAAGGTTCGACTATGTAAGACAAGTAGACACTCGCTTCTAGATTCCAATTTCTTTAAGTGTGGACTTATAGGTGAAGTGGGTGGTTTTGTAGGTGAGCTTCTTCATTCCCTTGAATGGATCTAAATGCTCATTCTTACAAAGTCTGAAGGTCTTAGAATATGTGACCTCAAATTGAGTTCCCTAAGGTGTGTTCATGTCTAATTTAAGGCATGCTCCCTTTTACTACCTTCAAAGGTGGATGATTCCGGTCATGAGTGCCTTTCACCTTGCCTAGGTGCAAGGTTAGTAGTGTTTGCTTCACCTCTCTTGTGGGTCATTTTTGCACCATAAGATCATTGATAAAAAAATTAGTATATTAAGAATAAAACAAGGGAGAATGGTTGTCAACCAATGCAATCTATGGAGCCATCGATCTTTAAGAGTACGGTTGACAATCGGTAACCAGAAGGGTAGACGGGGGAATATATCGATGGCATGTAGAGGGAAGGTGATCGACATGGGTCTCTTGATAGGGTTAGGTTGATGATGTTGGGATACTTGTTGATGGGGTTTTAGCTTCAAAGCATTTGACTCACACTCAAATCTATCGAGCATAATGGTTGACATGCTTCATCAATACAAGGAGGCCAATGGGCAAGGGTGAAAAGTGGTAGAGGTTCATTATAAACAAGATGTGGTGAAAAGAAAAAATTGCGGGGTATTGTATTTATAGGTGAGGACCGAGAGTCAAGTGAATTTTATTTGGGTATATGGATCTAGAATCTGAAACCATCGATTAGTCTATTGGTGACCATGTCTACATCTATAGGTCAACAACTTAAGGTCAGATACTAGATCAATAGCTGGATCAACAACTTGCCAAAGCGTTCAAAACATTGATGGCATTTAGTCGATGGGTCAACGTTGAAGTTGTGTCAAAAAAATACAAAACCATCAATGCACGCATCAAAAGCTGGTCAGTCGATGGGTGTGAGAAATGTTGACGGCTGAACAAGGCCAATATGAGCATATCTAAGTTTAGGTCGATCGATTCCTGTGAAGGAATAATTGATCAATCATCATTTGAAAAATAACTATCCATCAGAGTGATAGAACATTTTACAAGGAAAGTTTATCTAAGAAAACAAAAATGACAAAAAAAAATCAAAAGATATAAAATAAAAGATAAATGGTTGGGTTTCCTCCCAAGTAGCACTTATTTATAGTCACGTAGCTTGATTTTTGAGGTGTTATTCTATGGTCAGAGCGTCGACCAACTCCACGTCTGCCTTCTAAGTGATAACTTCATCTTCATAATAGCACTTCATGTGGTGTCCATTGAGTGAAAAATTTTTAGATTTCTCGTTGTGAATATCTATCATTCTGGGAGGATAGATGGTGATAATAGTAAAAGATCTAGACCAATGATAGCGTAGCTTGCTGGGAAAAAGTAAGAGTGTATAATTAAATAAAACAACTTTGTCACCCTCTAAACTATCATTGTTATTGATAGGAGAATCATGCCAGATCTTGGTGTATTACTTATAGATCTTGGTATATTCATAAGCTTGTAAATGGAGTTCTTCCAATGATTTTAACTGAAGAAAGCATTTATCATTGGTGAGGTCTGCATCCATGTTGAGATTCTTAATTGCCCAAAAGGCTTTGTGTTCCTACTTTAGAGGGAGGTGGCAGGATTGACCATAGATGAGATGATAAGTGGTGGTACTGGTGGGAGTTTATAAGTTGTTTGATACATCCAAAGGGTGTCGTCGAGTTTTGAGGACTAGTGCTTCCTAGAATTGGCCACAATTTTACAAAGAATCTATTTGATCTGTCGATTTGAAACTTCAACCTGACCTATAGTTTAAGGATGGCATGGAGTAGAGATAGTATGTTTTACTCCATATCTTTTTAGAAGTACGTCAAAAGTTTTTTATAAAATGTGAGCCTCAGTCATCATGACTATCTTAGGAACACCAAATCATGGGAAGATGATATTTGTAAAAAATATGTATGATGGTCTTTGAGTCGCAAGTTTGTGAGGGTATTACATTCACCCATTTAAAAACATAGTCGAATGCAACTAGTATGCATTTATTTCTGAAAGAAGGTGGGAAAGGTCCCACAAAGTCTATTCCCCAAATGTCAAAAATTTCAACTTCAATCCAATCAAATCGAGGCATTTCATTCCTCTTCTTGAAGTTCCCAGTTTGTTGACATGCATCACATTGCCTAACATAGGTGTAAGAATATTTGAAAATAGTTGGCCCATATAAAGCTAAGATTAGTATCTTTATTGCATTCCTTTCCACTCCCAAATGTCCTCCAGAAGGGTCATTGTGACAATTCTCCAAAATAGATTGGATTTCGTCATTGGAGAGGCATCAATGATAGACATTATTGACGCTCTTTCTGAACAGAAGTAGGTCATCCCAATAGTCATTTTTCAAGTATGTAAACAAATTCTTCTTCTGATTATATGTCATATTAGGAGACAATTGTTGGCAGGTGAGATAGTTATAGAAGTTTATGTACCATGGAGTTATTTGATCCATGGTGTAGATAAAAAGAGTGGCTTCATATTGATAAGTTTCATTGATGGGGAGAGGGTTCTTGATGCAATGATTTTGAGTCGCATTTATAGACTTGTTTGATATGTGCTTTATGCATTTATTAGTCATTTTTTATGGTTAATGTTGCATAATTCATTCACTTTGGTCTAAGCTACTTCTTTATGTCAAATTTCCCCTATTTCAAGCATTTTCAGTATTAATTATCAAAAGAATACGTTTTGTGTGAACTTATGTGGTTTCATGTGTTAATTTTAGGAAAAACAAGTATCTGCTACCGTCGATACCATCGACGGTGATCGATACCATCGACCGGACCACCGGTTTCCAGCCGCAAGGACCAGAAGAAAGTCGATACTATCGACAGGGATGTCGATGGTATCGAGATGCCATCAGGTTTCTGGCTAGAAGTGAGTCGATACTATCGACTCATATGTCGATACTATCGACTGGTGGAGCTGCAGCGACACAAAAAGACAAAACTGTCGATACAGGTTCGTAGATACCATCGACCCTCGTCGATGGTATCGAGATGACATCAGTCGCAAAGACAAAAGAAAAGAAGAACTACCGATATCGCGCTAGGTTGATACCATCGACCCGCGTCGATGGTATCGACACCGTTAGATATGAGTTTGTTTCAGATTAATCTTAATCGGATGGCTGTGATTAATGGGCGACCTAATTTGGGAAATATACCTAATGACGGTGCCCAAGGGGGAATCATCACGTCATTAGCCGCTGCACACATCCCGGAGAGCAAGGAGAGAAGAACGAAGCATGAGAGCACGCCCCAGCCGATCCGGACGCTGAAGAAGGCGATTTGCACCACCGAAAGGTGGGAGAACGTGTATTCCACACCAAGGATCGCTTGGATCTTCTCCGTTCAGGGGTTTAACCACTCAATCACGTTTTTCTTCATGTTTCCCTCATTCTACTCCACGTTGTACTCTGAGATGAACATGCAGGGCTAATCCCCTTTGTCTTTAGGACCGGGAGTAGCCCGGGAATTCATTGTATGACAATTTTATCGTAGTAATTCATATCTTATCTCTTAAATTCGTGGTATAATTTTGTTTTCTCACATATATTGTTATGCTTGATCACCATAATAATAATCTAACGCCCTTAATTGCTTTGAAAGAAGAATTAATGGTTGAAAAGAGACGGAATTTACATTAATTGACAAATCCCTTGAACAAGGTGGTGTAAGATTAATGGTGGATATCGAGAGGTCGTTTTTAATGCACCTAGTTTAGGGTATAGGTTACTACGACGGTGGAACCGACCTAGACATAGGTAGTGAATTGTACCACGACAGTGGGCAATTCTGATTTCAGGCCACTAACCGGATAGAGAGATAAAATTGAGTAACTATATAGACTTTAATACAATGAAAGCCCGCGATGAAACCGCAATCCTAAAGATCTCACTTTGAATTGATTAAACCAAACATTTAATCGATTGCTTGTTTTGCTTTATTTTTATTTTCTTTTAATTTAGACAAAAACTCTCAACTATTTAATCGGCTTAGCTGATCATGAGTAGTTAGTAGGAGTCTCTGACGATTTCACGTATCCCTGTATTCGACTCGGGCCTCACAAAGGCCTATATTACTTCGACGCGTTCACTTGTGTTTCTGTGCACGGTAAATTTGCGTCAGTTCTCTTCTTCAACATGTATCTGATAGAGGTGATCTACAACCACGCTCTCAAATCCCTTCTTATCTATGATTTCATGATCAAATTCCAGTATTAGGAGAGCCCATATAATAAGGTGAGGCTTAGTGTCCTTATTTTTCATTAAATATTTGATCGCCCCATGGTTGGGGTAGATTATCACTTTTCCACCTAAAAAATATGATCTAAACTTATAAAAGGCATTGATGCTCGCAAGCATTTCCTTTCTGTCGTGGTGTAATTAAATTGTGCCTCATCAAGATTTTTTCTAGTGTAATATATCATGTGGTATTTCTTATCCTTCATTTTACATCATACTATTTCAATGACAAAGTAACTAGCGTCGCACACGAGCTCGAGAGGGAGGCCCCAATCTAGAGCTTGCATAATTGGTGCAAAAGTTAGGGCTTCTTTCAGAGTATGGAAGGCTTTGATACATTCTTCATAGAAAATAAATGTTGTATCTTTCACTATGATCCTATATTTTGGTTTTGAATTTTTCAAGAAGTCATTGGTAAAATGGAGGTAATATCTGACATGACTTAGAAAACCTTGGACAGATGAGACTGATGATGTAAGACCCATGACCTAACTTAGTTCTTGATTATTCTTTTTTAGCATAATATGATGCTTAAACCTTAATCTAATCATGATATGAGCTTTAATAACATGTGACCTGCTTATGTTTTTGGTTTGGTCCTATTTGGATGATGTTTGAGCTGTTTTTCTACATGTATGCTTATTTTTGGACCAAATTGCAATTTACCCATGTTGAGGGTTTATCTTGTAGTTTTTCACATGTTGGATGTGCCTCTCATGTTTTAGCATCATGAGAGAGAGTATGAGGTTGGTGGGTGCCCATCCCTTGGTCTGATGAGGAGAGAAGTGGTGACATCTTGAGAGTTGTTTCTAGGGTTTGTTTGGATACCCTAGTATGGTATTGACCATATGTTGACCATTTGATTTCTTGGTTTTTCAAAAACCACCTTTGCTTCTTCTTGACTTTAATCTCTACGGTCTATGGTGTTTTTTTGAGCCTTGAGTTTCCTTAAATCAAAGAGGCTTGGAGGTCTCTTTTGGGTTGAAGATGACCTAGGGTTTCATATGTGTTTGGTCACTAGTTTCTCTTCGACCATGAGCCTTCGTGGCCATGTTTCCCTTTGACCGATGGTCCTATAGGACCAAGTGAGGTTTCTGATCCTTCTTGTTTTTCACAACCTTTGTGCCTTACATGGTTTAGGTTGATGCATGGTTCATCTTAGGTGGACAAGTGGAACATATGTGCATGACACATAATCCCTTTCACCTCTCTCTACCCTGGAGAATATGTATCTCTATTTCCCCATGTATGTGATCCTTTTTCTCTCTCTTTCCCTCTCTCATCTTTGGAGTTTTGCCCTAGTAACTTGGTGGTATAAAGGAGTTTATCCTTGGAGCTTTGGTGGTTGATCATCTTACATGTGTTGATCTTGTGTTAGAGTATCTTCTCTTAATGTTATTGATGATCTTTGATCCTTGGTAAGTGATCCATTCTCTTGAAATCATTTTCTTATAAAACCCTACCTCTTTCTCTTCTCTTGGTCAGACCTATGGTTCTCCATGGTGGCCTTTTGAGAAACTTTTCTTCATAGAGGTCAAATCCATGGTTTTCCATGATAGTACCTATGTGGGATGAAGATCATCTCCTTATTCCTTTCTTTCTCAACCTACAATTTTGGATCTCTCTTCCTTGGCATTTAACCTAGGGTTTTCTTCTTTTTTGAGGTGCTGACTAGCTTGGTCATGGAGTTGATCAAAGGTCGGTCTTCTCTGTTCTTTGGAGCTCTTTGCATGGAGGCTGTTTCACCATAAGTAGGCGGGTTATATAACTCTCGTACCTACTATTATTGTAGTTTAATTCTACATTCAAAACTTATTCCTAAAACATGATAACATGATGTTGATGATGATATATTTTTAGGGTTTGTGTTCCTATAATAATCGTCCATGAATTTTCTCCTTTGCCTAACCCTAATTCTTATACTCGATATTCTATGGATGGTGGAAGTGCCAGTTTTGACATGCACTTGTTTTGTGTTGGTTTCTCATCTTGCTCAAGGTTATATTTTCCTTTGTTATAATGGATATTTTCATATGCATGTGATGGTTTGGATCATGGATTCTTCTTTCATGATAATGTTTTTGTTACCCCTATGTTTTGGTGATCAATTTTCTAGGAATTTATGTGGTGATTGTCTTGATGTATCTCTTGAGATTTTAATTTCATGTTGGTTATCCATCTATTTTGATCATGCTTGAGAGTACTTTTCTCTCTAAAGATGTTCTTCATGTTGTGTGCCAAGTAGTAGAAGGCTTGGTTGTTGAGATGGCTTTTTCCTTGGTTTGGTCACTTGGATTTACCCTTGATCTTTGTCAATGAGTTGGTGTCTGATGTTCTTTGGTCACTTATTTGGTCTTTGACCTGACTTGTCTTCAACCTGAGGTGTGTTTGAACTAATTCCCTTTGACCCAAGGTTCTTCTTTGGTCGATGAAGTGTTTTGTGATTCTCTTCGGCCGCATGGGTTGATGATCTTTGACCATGGCAGCAGTTCTCTTCAGTTGAAGACATGTGATGTCATCTCTATGGTCACAGAGCTTTGTGTTTGTCTTCAACCTTAATTGGTTGTGTTTCCTTGGGTCACATAATGTGAGTGGCCTTGAGTTCCCTTTGACCGATGAGGTGTTATGGCATGTGTTTGGTTGGTATGATTAGCCTAATAGTAATGGTGGATGACAACGTAAGATGTTCCAAGAATGTGGAAAATAATTTATCTACAATTTGATATTAAATGTTGTTTGGAAACCCTGATTGGATGCATATAAGTAAATCGTAACCCTGATTATGAACACATGATGTAATGCTTTCCTTGTTTGAAGTGTATAGAATTCAATGAAGTATCCTTTCTCTCTCTTACTTGCATAACACTAACCTTGCATGTGGAATATACATCATAGTTTTTTAATGTTATGATATCTCTTATATAATACATGGTGTTGGATATGAACCCTTATGAGGCATGATGAGATAATAATGTTGTGCAAGAACTATAAAATGTGGGTCTTATGGCCCGGGAGAGGCTTTGTGCCTAGTTTGAGGTGATATCCTCCAATGACGCGGTGAGGGATTACTATCCTCTAGTGATGTGATAATGTTGATGGCCTTGTATGGCAGTGGTATCAAGTGATAATGTGACCAGGTTTATACCTCATACATTTTATATATCTTCTATAGTTATATCATACCCTTATCTTTGTAGAATTTGTTTAGGGTTTGTATGTTGTAACTTGGTTGATGTTAAAAGATACTCAATTGGCCTAATTAATCAAGTGAATCCCTAATCATGTAGTTTCCCTATGCCATAGATCCATCTTCAGTGTCAATACTTGTTGGATGGTGAAACAGGCTCTCCCTAAGTGGAAGCTCAGAGTTGTGTACTGTTAAGTATATGCATTTCACATGATTTGTAGTGGTCATACCTTGGAAGGAGAACGGTCGAGGCCGTGTGTCAATGATGTTATTTGGTGTATATATATGATATATTTTGAGGATGGATATGGTCATACCTCGACATGGTGCAATTGCGTTCGTAACTCAATTTTCACTAGTGATGTTCCTATATACCATGGCAAACTAGGTTGTTTTGCAGTTAGACTATATATATCACAGCGGCTGACTCAGACTGATCGAGGGTGTGGGAGATCGTAGGAGTCTGGCTCCTCCTAGAACTTGTATGGCACTGATTTTGACATAGCAAAGGTTGCACTGCAGCAAAATTGCCCATTAGTGGCATTTATTCTAGTGGCATTTATAAAAAAAGCCACTATCTTTCTAATATACATGCATTTTTAATTAAAATGCCTCTATACCACCTATTATAGAGTTTCTAAAAAGGACTTAACATTAAAGGCATTTGTATTTTTAATTAGTGGCAATCTTAAATTGCCATACCAAATTAGAAAGTAATTTGCTAAGGCAATATTGACTTTCCTACTCCATATTTTACCATTCGCGCTCCAAATCGTGACGATAGATCCCACTCTCTCCCTAATTCAGCCCGACGTTATCCATCTACCGCCCTCTCCTTGCGTGACTTCCTCGCTCTCCATCTAGATCAACACGTGGAGGAGATCGTGCCCGAGCTCTTGGTGGATCACATACATCTTGCGTGTGTTGTGTGCCAGTTGTCGGCCGCAGAGTGCCAAGCTGTCGACCGTAGAGTGCCAAGTTTCCAGTCGCAGAGTGCCAAGTTGCCGGTGCCCACTGGTGAGTCTCAACCGATCGAAGCATACTCATTCATTCTTCCTCCTCTGCCATTTTGGACCGAGCCCAGTCAAAGTAAGATTCAATCAGCCCCTCTGGCTTCGGCAAGCTGGAGTGAGGGAGTACTCTGATTAATCTCTTGAGGTACCATCGTCGCACCCTATTCTACAACTCCCTTATATCGTTAGGGTGTTCGATCCACCCCATATATCTACACAAACCAGGTTCATGCCATGAAGCTAGACTTCCGGCTAGGCTTCTTGGCCATAGTAAAAATGATTTTTATAGACCTGCAACTTTGCTATGACCATCTTCAGTTATAGGTTAATCATCAATTTGAATCCATGAATCAAAAGATTATAAAGAATTTAATTATAGAAACTATGTAATATTTAGTCAATTAGAATTCTTAAGTATATCTGGATCATCCATGTTCCTTGTTAGTGTTAGCATCCCTATTTAGAACAACATCTACAATAGTATTCTCGCTTAATTATATGTAAAGGTGTTTAATCTGCTTGTGATCCTCAAATATTCCTCATAATGGATTATGTAGGGAGGAAAATAGTTATCTTTTACGTTTGTTATTGTGAGAGCTAGTCAAGATATGTTTCGTATCTTATCATTTGTATAAAGTCAGTGATTATTAATTATTTTACCTTTATATATGGATTCTGTATTACATTCCAATATTAATTGTGCCAACGTATTGTTGGGAATCTAGGTATGTGCTGCCTAATAATCTTGAGGATCCTGCAGCCTGTCTTGGCAGTTCTAAGAATTTTGTAGTTTTGAATCTTCCATGGGAAATATATCTACATAAAGATTGCATAATTCAATAGAATTCAACCATCTATAGTTGGGTTCAAGAAAAAGGTTTTTCAGGATCAAGCATAATTAGGCTTGATGTGGATGAATTTCTTTTGAGAAAGTTTGATCAAGTTGTCAATAATGGTTCGACATCACCAATAGGAAGTTTCACTAGATCAACCTATGATATTTGTATTTTCAAAGTTTTTTGGTAGGTTGGGTTGCTGAGAAATCAGTGGGAAATGTAAATAGTTGTTGCTGACGCCTATGTAAGGCCAAGATCAAATATTCCCATGTTAGTATCAACCATGAAGACTTGACCTACAACAGATGCATTTAGGGAGAGAAACACATACATATTAGTTAGATTTTTTCTCTCTAAGTGTTGAACATCCAATGTCAGTTAATTGAAACATGAAAAAATGGAATAGTATGTCATTTTGTATTAGAGTTCTTATATGTAAAGTTGCATCCAGTAGATGTTGCTAGTAGAAACTAGAATTAGATAATAAGCTAGGCGATAGCAAAGCACAAAATCAGAAAAATCCATTATATTTATTGTAAAAATAGAAATGTTGCTTCAGATATTTTTTTGTAGTTTGTAAGCAAATACTTGACTCAAAAATGAACAAAATCAGTAGTAATACTAGGGGCAGTACATGTGATCATTCAGGTTCAAGCAGAATTTTGATGAAAAGATGCTCAACATACATCACTTTTGGAAGGACCACAGACTTAAAACCATCAAGCTGGATTTTTTCATGACTGAAACATAAAAAATTCAGTAGAAATTGATTTCATAAGGCTATGATAAGCTTTAGTTGTGAAACATATATAAGGAACACATTTGATAATGCATTATTGAATGATAAGTAAGAAAAATGTTCAAGATTATGATATTTAATGACACAAATATGTACCATATATGTTATAAGTTCATCCAGACTTTTCATTGTGAGGAGGTGGCTATATGATCTTTGGTGGGATACTTTAGCTCATTTTGTAGATGAGGTAGGGAAAGTGAACTTTGTGGGTTCATGGAAATCTCTTTGTACAACATTATATTCTAGATTTGATGGCTCAAGTTGAGATAAGTACATTTCAGACTAATGGAGTGCAACATTAGCCAAATCATAAATATGTTTATGTTAGGGTAATAACACTTGTAATCTATATAGAAGAATAAATAACTTAAAGAGACGATCTTTGATACTATTACATGTAGTTTGGTAGCTATTTGGTCTAAGATGTGCACAAAGTTGTAGTGTACAACCAATTTATCTGTGCATAAAGTTGTAGGGCATAGAGTCGTACTAGGCATTGATGGGCTTCTCTACTTTGCCAAATAGTGCTTGTGAGTCAGATTTAGACCTATCCCTAATAGGGTTTTCTTTCCACTTGGGCCAATACAACTGAACATGTCTCTCTTTAATGTGCCAAGAAAGCTGCATGATAGACTTTGTAGTCATTGATATGTGCAATCATTGATACTTTCTGGTTGTATAGGTTCTAAAGGTTTCTAGTAGGTGAGCTTATAGAAGCTGAGGTTGTAGGTTTGGAAACCATGTTGGTGGTTTTGAGGTTTACAAATTCTCTGTTGATACTGGAGGATAGGACCCAGGCTCTTGTTCATTTTTTGATTCAGTTCAAAATGATTAGAATGTGCGTGGGTCCTTGTTACGAGTATGTTCTTTTATCCTGTTACAAAGTATTTCAAACATAGTGTCATGTACTCATAAAACTAAAGTGGCAGGAATCTATCCCATTTACATATAGGTCAGAGAATAATAACCTCACATAACCCATTTAGAAAATTTACAATTTTTAGATGAATCCTTCTTGTAACTCATTTAGAAAATTTACAATTTTTAGATGAATCCTTCTTGTCATAAAATTTGTGGTTCTATCAAAATAATAAGATGATAAGATATCTTGTACTAGTGTTTTAATAAACATAGAAGTACAAGACTGTAGTAAAATTTTGGAAAGACACCAGTAACCTCTTTAAATAGGTCTCACACCTTCTATGGTAGTGCATCGATACTCCAAATTAAATAGGTCTCACACCTGTACAAAATAAGCCAGACACAATTAACCTCTTTGATAATCTAAAATATGAGTGTTGATTCAAGAAATAGATAATAAGTGTCACCTCATTGTATGAAATACCAAGATACATTAAATTATAGAATATACTAGTTACTTCATTGAAATTCTCAAAGAAGGATTAGTGAGCATTGGACCAATTGCAAAGATATAGCCTCTATATAGGACATGATCTCCTCTATTAGATTTCTTTTCAAGCTATCATGTCTACCACAATAAAGTTGGTTATGACAAGCAATAAAAGGTTAACTGATGTTATACAACTTTTTCTAAAAATATATAACATCGTTATATGTACTTACACTTTGTTAATACTAATATTATGCAGTCTCTATCCACCCACAACAGTCATTATGAACAGGGCCTCAATGCCAATGTTAACGTTCCCTATTGAAGAACAATTGGACATCATCCTAGATGATCATTCCTTAAACCAACTAGCCATACCCAAACATTGGCATTTTCTAAATGGAAGACACTACAGGCCTGGTGAAGTGACCCTAAATTTTGGCAATTATTCACATGTTATCGAGGTTGAGTATGATTTGGCGGGAAATCTTGTATCAAAATCCAGTTGGCGTGATTGGATTAGAAAGATGCTAGTGGGCCGTAGCGATAGGCTGTTTCTCCATCCAGTTGGCCATAATACCATCAAAGTTTGGATAACCAACATCAACTGTGAGACTCCCGATCATTTACGGCGGTATGAACGCATGATGGAGGATATCAGCTCAGATGAATCTGATGATGAGGCCCCTATCAATTTAGATTTGTCTAAATACAGTGTGGATCTCCACGACACAACACAATCATCAAAAAGGCCACGGTAGGTCCAATTAACAAATATAATTGTCAAGACAAAAAATTTGTGTTTACACTTTTTGTCTGAAAGCAATCAATCCTCATAGCTTCTTTCTTTTCTAAACTTCAGGAGAAGATCACCACAATGATAAGTCCTCAAAGTTACTAATGTGGGACCATATTGGTGTAGTATTTAGTTGTCTATCTATCTAGACTTGTTTGTATTAATTGTTATTTTAATTATGCACATGTTTAGGGGTACACCAACCCCTTTGTTTAGTTACTATTTAGGGGTACACCCCTGTGTGTGGATGTAAAAAGAGATTAATGAATGGAACTGAAAGTTGCTACATGAATTCTTATAACTGAAGTGTGTGTTCCCATGAATGTTCACAAATCCATCCTATCTAACGACACATTCAAAACCAAACAACAAAAAGAAATATGCATACCCTATTATGTTACAAATTACTGATAAATTTCATTACAAATGTTCTTTATAGAATGGATAAGTCTTGGATAGCAGAGGATGAGCGAACGAGCAGTAAATACTTATGTGGAGTATCAAAATTTTTGGATTTTGCTTTTGAACATTCATCGATTGGAGATAAGACTATATGCCCATGTAGAAAGTGTGCTAATGTATACCAGGTCACCAGAAAGACTGCATTGAGCCATCTACTGTGGCATGCCTTCTTACCAAGTTATATTTCTTGGGCTTTACATGGTGAAGATGCCGATGTTCAAATGGATGCTTCTACTAATCAGGGAGATTTCCTTAATGCTGAAAACTTACAAGATATGTTGCATGATACTTTTCTGAGTTTCAGTGAAGATGGAAATACAAAAGGAGTGGAGCCATCTAGTGATCAACATTTCAATATTGAACAATTTTATATCTTGTTAAAGGATTCTGAGATAGAATTTTATCCAGGGTGTAAGAAATATAGCAAACTGCTTGCATCCTAGAATTCTATCACCTGGTTTGTCTTAATGGCTTGAGTAAGAAAGCATCATCTATGTTTCTTACGTTCTTTAAGAAGATGCTACCAGAAGGAGAACATTTACCTAATTCATTTTATGAGCTAAAAAGATGATTATGGGGTTGGGCTTAGATTATGTGAAGATTCATGTTTGTCTAAATGGTTGCATGTTGTTTTGGAAGGATTCTGCTGATAAAGATGTCTGTGATACATGTGGATCATCAAGATGGAAACTGATTACAATCCCATATGATGATGATGAGCTTGGAAAAAAACCCAAGAGAATACCTATCAAAGTGGTTAGACACTTTCCACTTATACCCCGCCTAATGCAGTTATTCATGTCATCAAAAACCTCATCCTTAATGAGGTGGCATGCAGAAGAATATGAAAAAGATGACAAGTTAAGACACCCGGTTGATTCACCTGCATGGAAAACATTTGATGTGATGCATCCAGAATTTGCTATAGACGCTAGAAACATTCGATTGGGACTTGCAACTGACAGATTTAATCCTTTTGGGACAATGAGTACTTCTTACAGTACGTGGCCTGTTGTGATTATTCCATATAATTTACTTCCTTGGTTGTCCATGAAGCAACCATATTTTATGTTGTCCCTACTCATTCCTGGACTAACTTCACCTAAAAATATAGATGTGTACTTGCGTCCATTGATTGATGAGTTGAAAGAACTATGGGATACTGGTGTACATACATATGACGCTGGAACAAAGGAATTCTTTCTGATGCATGATTCTTTATTATGGACTATTAGTGATTTTCTAGGATATACACATATATCTGGTTGGAGTACTAAAGGCTACAAAGCATGTCCCTATTGTAATAAAGATATTGTCTCACATTGGTTTCCACATAGCCGTAATGTTTGCTACAGAGGACATCGTAGGTTTTTTCCAACTAGCCACATATTCTGAAAAGAAGCAAAGGCATTTGATGGTGAGAAAGAATTTAGGTGTCCACCTAAACCTCCTTCTAGAGCTCAAATCGGTCACAATTGGAGGACGAAAGAATTGTAATTGGTAAGAAAAGGCCAAGAGGTAAGGATTCAACACACAATTGGGAAAGGAAAAGCATATTTTTTGAGCTACCATATTGGAAAACTAACATTGTAAGGCACAATCTCGATGTCATGCACATTGAGAAAAATATATGTGAGAGTACTGTTGGAACATTGCTAGGTTTGAAGGATAAAAGTAAGCACAACTTGAATGCAAGGAAGGATTTGGAGGATATGAGAATCAGATTTCCGCTTCATCCAAAAACTATTAGTAAATATGCCATCCTACCTCTAGCTTGCTATACAATGAAAAAAGATGAAAAAAATATTATTTTGCAACCTCCTAAAATCTGTCAAAGTTCCATAAGGGTATGCATCTCATATATCTAGATGTGCATGACCGAAGGATCATAAGATGATACCAATGAAAAGTCATGATTATCACGTGCTGATGCAACAACTTTTGCCATTAGCTGTCACTATGTCCTTGCCCAGTAAGAATGTTAAGTCATGTATTATTAATCTTTGTTGCTATTTTCAAAGGTTGTGCACTAAAGTCATAGATCCAAGTGATTTTTCTACATTGGAAAATTCAATAGCTATTACACTTTGTGAGATGGAGAAGATATTCCCTCCATGTTTTTTTGACATAATGGTGCATCTATCAGTCCATATCTCTTATGAAGCTAAGATAGCCAACCCTATTCAGTATCATTGGATGTATCCAATTGAAAGGTAACATTTCACACGTTGTGATGACTTTACCTATTGGAATGTAATTTTCATAATATTTTCCTCAACTTTGTTATTAGGTATCTGATGACCCTAAAAGGATATGTTCGTAATAAAAGATATCCAGAAGGATCAATAGCAGAAGGATATATAGCTCAAGAGTGTCTAACTTTTTGTTCAAGATACTTTGATGGAGTTGAAACAAAATTAAATCGGCCAAATATAAAAAATACTGACAAAGCAAATTTAGAAAATGAACCAACACTTGACAGTGATGATTGGTCTATTTTCTCGACAGTAGGTCGTGGTATTAGTAAAATGGGAACATGTGTCTTGGACGAACATACATTGAAACAAGCCCATAAGTATGTACTATTCAATTGTGAAGCAATTGAACCCTACATTAAGTAAGTTAGTGTCAACTGTCTTCTATTAATAAAATGCTATGACATATTCCAATAACATATTACACATATTTTGTATTCAGGATGTGCTATGACATCATTAGGCAAAAACATCATCAGAAGTCCTTAAAGGAGGTTCAGAGAATACATAGTAACTCATTTGATGGATGGTTTAAGGAACATGTAAGTTTAGTTGTGGTAATAAAATTAGTTATGCTTCATGAATAAAGTCTAACAAACTTTTCTTTTGTTAGATTGACACACTCCTAAGAACATATATGGTGGATGATAAACTCAAGTTTCTTTCTCAAGGTCCACATCAACAGGACATTAAGTACAAGGGCTATGTTGTCAATGGTCACAGATTTCATACCAAGGAAAAACATGCAAATCGAACAACACAAAATAGTGGAGTCTTTCTGGTAGCTAAGACTGATTGTTATTCTAAAACCACTGACCGCAATCCAATTACTAGAGATGTAACCTACTATGGTGTTTTGAAGGATTTTATTGTGCTCAATTATTATGAACACTTTAAGGTGACATTATTTAAATTTGATTGGGTGGACATCTACTAAACAAGGGGAATCAAGCATGATGAACATGGGTTGACTCTTCTTAATTTGAGATGCCTTCAAACTACAGGAGAACCGTTTGTAGTGACATCTCAAGTTGGACAAGTATTTTATGTAGAAGATGTCATTGCAAAAGGGTGGCATTTTGCTGTAAAGATTGCCCCACGGGATATGTTTAACATGGAAGAACAATCTTGTATTGAGAATGTCAAAGCTTATGTGTAAGGTGAAACTTGAGATGGGCCATCAATGACATTAGAGGATGAAGATACTGATTGTGACATAGTTAGATTGGATATGGAAGGAATTACTGTTGCTAGTTCAACAATTGAAAAAGACCAATCCTGAATTCAGCAAGATGATGAAAGTGTGTCTCAAAGTGATGATGATGACTGTTTTGAATGAGAAGATTACAAAATAGCAACCAATGTTTCTTTTTGTTTATCATTAATGTTTGACTTAAATAAGCCTTTTTTGGCTCAATGTATCTCTTTAATTTTCTATCTCACATTGTGCTCTAGCTAGGTGTATCAATTTTGCATGTCTGACATTATTCTTATTCATATTTATCCTTGTCTCTACTATTGTTTATAATTATATTTCATTAAATATATGTGTTTCATTTTTAAATATTATTAATAAAATTGTTATTATGTTGTTCAATATTTTCTAAATGTCTTCATTTTTATGTGACTTGATATACTCAGGATTAGAGAATAGTACAGTGACAACTGCCATAACATGACAGCCGCAAGCAATGATAAGAACAAAAACAATGACTCATGTATGATGACTCATTTACCTAGCATTACTCGACACGGTTGTTGGCAATCTTTGAACATGTCATCCTCAAATCGCTCCAAAAAAAATTTAGCTTCCCTTCCAACTAAAATTCGTAATGATAGAGCAAACAAATTCAATAAAACTGCTACTAGCTCTACAAAAAATGCCCAATCAGCGACGTCTCCCCAAGACTCTAATATGGTTGGTGGTTCAAAATCCTCTCAAACATGCACAATTGAAAAGGAGATGGGAACAAGGTTCCAAAACCAGCAAAACAAAGAAAGTGGTGATAAAGTTACAAGATCAAGAATTTCACAACTACCCCGTGTGCCTAATGTCAATGCTTTGGTGTCTATTCATTCAAGAATTGTGGAGAATAGAGCTGCCAGTAACCAAAATAACAATGTATTTCCTGATAACATGGACCAAAATGACATCTCTGATCACCATGTTGATTCATTGAATGTTACAACAACACCATCTGATGGGCTAGGTAATTATTGCATTCATATCAATGTATTTATAGTGCTACATTTAATCATATATAATTTTGCATATATATATTTTATCCTTTATGAATGAATGCTTAGGTCAAAAACATCGAGCAAACAAATTCAATAAAACTGCTGCTAGCTTAGCAAAAAATTCCCAATCAGCCACGTCTCCCCAAGACTCTAATATGGTTGGTGGTTTGAAATCCTCTCAAACATGCACAACTGAAAAGAAGATGGGAACAAGGTTCCAAAATCAGCACAACAAAGAAAGTGGCGATAAAGTTACAAGATCAAGAATTTCACAGCTAGCCAGTGTGCCTAATTTCAATGCTTCCGTGTCTATGCATTCAAGAATTGTAGAGAATAGAGTTTCCAGTAACCAAAATAGCAATGTATTTCCTGATAACATGGACCAAAATGACATATCTGATCACCATGTTGAGTCATTGAATGTTACAACAACATCTTCTGATGGGCTAGGTAATCATTTCATTCATATCATTGTATTTATAGTGTTGTATTTAATCATATATAATTATGCATATATATTTTATCCTTTATGAATGAATGCTTAGGTCAAGAACATCGAGCACATGGCTGAACATAATGTTTGAAAGTTTGGAAAAGAAAGCTCGACGATCCAATTCCTATTGAGAAAAATCAATTTGGACAACCAGTAGGTGAAAACCAATGTCACTTATCAAGTTTTCGGACAACCATTGCAAGAGATCCCAATCTTTTTCCACTAAACTATGAGGACTGGAGACAATTTCCAGCAAATAAAAATGATTCTATATGGAATTTTGTGAAGGTATATTATTAAATTTTATTTTTAAATGGTTAAATGAAGCATCTAATTGATATCCTTTATGTCGGTAGTGTAAATTCACAATGGATTCAGATATGAAGGAGTGGACAATGAAGAGACTAGGAAAGAAATGGAAGGACCACAAGTGAGAGTTAAGGAGAATGGAAGGACCACAAGTGCGAGTTAAGGAGACTATACTTCATAGAAGATAGTCCATATGAACAACAGCTTGAACAAGTTGTTCCCCACGTGAACAAGTCGCATTGGAAATTTCTTGTCAATTATTGGAGGAGTAATAAAGGAAAGGTAATATTATTTTTTCTATTCGTTGATACTTACAGTACCACACAAATAATTACTATGCACAATACTGCAATGTTTTCCACAGAGGAAGTCTACAACTAACACGACAAGCAGAAAATTTCAAAAGGTTAGCCACACAATAGGAACCAAGTTGTTTGCATGTCTGAAATATGATGTTAGTTAGTAATTTTTGTGATCCATTTAGACAATTTGATGGCATCCATTAATTTTATGTTTACAATAACCTTGTTTGAATGATAAAGATGGAGTAGGAAATAGGTGGAGAAGTGGATCCCATAATGTTTTTTGAGAAAACTCATCGTAAAAAAGATGGGAGCATAGTTGATGTTGAATCTACCAAAATTTGGGTACAACACATAATATCCTATAGTATTATGTTACATATACTAATTTCATAGAGGTATATATTTGGTATAAATTGCATCTCGTATGATTTGTTGTATGTAGGAAAAATTTTCTGAGGTAGGAGAAGAGCTGCGAAGAAAACAACCTGATGTTACTTCAGATGAAATTTATAGGCATGTTATGGGAGAAGAGAGACCAGGATATGTTCGTGGTTATGGACTTGGACCATCACCTTCTGATATCTGGGGCAAGAACTGTAAATCCTGAGAAGCTGAAGAAGCACAAAGGAAGTATTTCCTGGATAAGCTTGAAGAACAACGGTTGGAATTTGATGCAAAACTTCAAGAACAAAAGGATGAATTCAACCAAAAATTAGAGGAGTTACTTGCCTTAACTAGAGCAGGAAACAGTCAAGAACAGCATGTTGGCACTGGCCAAGTATGAATACATTTTATACAAGATGTGTGGTATCAATTATTTTCCATGTTGACTTTTATAGACTTATGACAAAAATAAAATAATTGTGCAGACAAACTTATCATTGCAAACTCCACTCCATATAAGACATTCATCATTTAAGAAGGGACAAGTATGTTTGTATTACTGTGAATTGCACTTCATTTTACGTTTATATAAATTTGTTATGTAAACTATATTTTGTTTCTAGGATGTGTATCTGCTGAGTTTTACATATCCAAATGCTAGAATTGCATTCGGTCGAGTCTCTGAGGTTGACCCCATGAAAAGGGTGGGAGGTGCAATTTTAGGCTCATCATTTGTTGTTGTTTTTGTAGAGGTTGTTTTTTTGGGCAACGATCCTCTAGTTAGACCTTATGATCAATATCAATTTGTTGATGATGTTGTTGGAAACGTCATAGCATGACCAAAAATACATACGTTGCCAAGTTGAGCATAAAGTATTGCTTATATTGTTACATAATTGAAAACAAAAGTAGTATCTAAAGTCATTTCCATTTGTTGCAGGACATGAAGTTTAAATTTAATTGCATTCTTGGATACTATCTAAAGAGAGGAGAGCTATAGTTGTTTTTATTTAATCCAATTTGTTATTTGTACATGCCGATCCAAAGTAATGGTGTTTCATGTCCATTGTCATAGACAATGTTGCCAAATAACAATCCTATTTTGTTTTATGGTTTGGATATTCAAAATTTACAACTAATATGGATGGGTGATGTGGACTGAATAATTCTTTTTTAATGTAAAAACTATTGCAGTAAAAGGGTAATTGTCCCTTTTGTATGGCAACCACACATCGTATACCATGATATTCTGTTTCCCAACCTATGCAGGTTTGATTCTATTTGATAATATCTTGGAATGCAATTGCTTATATAAGCAAGAATGCATATTGCGGGTGTTTCATATTTGTGGGCTTCATATCCAACTTGCATCATGTCAGATCATGATATATTTCTTATGGCATATTAATTTTTCTTTCATTACTTGATCACATGCTGCAGGATATCTTAACACTATAGGGATGAAGATTCTAGCAACTACACTACAATCTTCAAGGTCCACCCAACATTTTGATGAATCCTAGACTAGCTGTTGCAACATTTTAAATGAGACTATTCATATATTTATTGGTTCTTTTCTGTGCAATTTGTTATGTAGTAATACTTTTTTGAAATCTTTACTTTGTAGGCAAGGGTATTTTTTATATGTACATGGTTTTTGGGAATAATGTGATACGTCCACCCATTGTCTAAAAGCATAGATCTGCCATGCATAAATATTTTTTGTATTTCCAAGGAAATTTGTTCCAAGTTTCTTAGAGATATGTGCCCTCACATAGATATAGGAAACATCGATGCTTATCTTGAGGTCTGACATCACTTGAAGTCTCACATCACTTGAGGTCTCAGATCTTACATTCTGGGTAATTCATTTGAGTTGTTAGAATGAAACAAGTAATATCCTGACACTACTTGTCTCTGTTTACTTCAGAAAACATCATCAGATAGAGCTCAAGTATTCATACCCTCTGCCTTGCCATACCCTCTGCCTTGCCTTAATGTAGGGAGGCCCAAGCGACCCACTTATGTACCTATTGAGGTGTGTTACTTCTACGAGTGTTGTTCTATTTTCTCACTGTGTTGTTTTAGAATGTTTTGTTTTTAGTACTAAGTATAATATAGCCTGGTGTTTTGTTCTGCCAGTTTAGTTAATAAATTATTTGTTTGTTTTTGGCCACTAACTAACATAACTTGGTGTTTTTCCTTTTGTAGAGGCACACTAAGTCATTGACAACATTTCAGAGGTATGCTCTAGTTGAGAAGTCTAGGAAGAAGCCTCAAGAAAGAATGGGTGTTCTTAGTAATGTGAGTTCCTCCCTGTTCCCTTAATTGTTAAAACAACATTTGTATATTTGTCTTTTTTCCTTTACCCCCTCCATCTAAAATAATACCCTTTCTGTAACATGTGGTTGCGATGCAGGCCCTAAAAGCCATTAACTATGGTAATGATCCTCTGCTAACTGCAGCTCTGTACTTGGAGATTAAAGGCCAATTTCATGGTTGTGGTGAACTTCTCTGCGCAATGTGACACCCGTAGGCATATTCAGGATCTCATTCGCCGTGGAAACATGAAGGGCATTATAAGTAAAATCTTTTAATGTATTTCTTTTAAATTAGTTAAATGAAATACATAAAAATATTTACTGACAACGCACTTCATGTTTCCACAACGAATGAGATCCTGAATAAGCCTGTGGGTGTCACAATGTGTAGAGAAGTTCACCACAGCAGAGCATCCTCCATCCATGCCAAAGATATCCCAAGAGCCAACTATTATACTAGGAATGGATGTGTCCCATGGGAGCCCTGGGCAGTCAGACAAGTCATCAATAGATGTTGTAAGTTTTGAATTTTGACTCCTTAGCATATGTATGGGTTTTTCATCCCATTATTTTTGTTGGGTTCAAATCTATATGTCACTGTGTTCATTTTTCTTATTTGGGGTGTTCTATGTTGCTCTGCTTGTGTCTTAGGTGTGGTTGTACAAGGTTTGGAAAGTGGTTGTATAAATGCATAAAAACTATAGGTCACCAGTTATTGGACTGTGGTTGTACAAGGTGTGGTTGACAAATGCAAAGGATTGAAATATGGATATGGATCAAATGAAGCACAAACTTCCAGTGCTCATTTTACTGTATACATGCCATATATTCTACCTTGAAGAAAATAATGAAGGTGAATGAGATTCTCCATCAAGATCAATTATTTTTCTCCTACTTAAAGTTCATAAAATTGTTTGATATGGTACCATTAAAGATTGAAACTCTTCTAAACTCACTGCATCATGAATTTTATGAGATATGAAGTTAACCATTTTATCAAATATGGTAATATTCTCCTTATATCATGAGTGCTACCATTCCATTATGGACGAATTACATATTAGTAACCATTGTATCAAATGTGGTAATATTCTCCCTAATTGTTTGTGTCTTTACTCTCCAGGGTTCAGGAAATACAAAGATTATTCAGCAATGATATTTGAAGTGATATTCACTTCCACAACTTTCCCAAGTTCCTGGATCATTGCTCAAGCTGAACTTCAAGCTATGCTCAGTGCCATCTGAAATGTAGTGTCCTTCAGATTCCAAAATGCGATATTTAGATTGGATGCATTCAATTCTGGAAATTGGATTAAATTTGTTTTGAGGAATTTGTGTCCCTCATTTTTAAAGTATTATACCATGCTTGCAAAGTTGAAAGGCTTGCAACATGCACATCATTCAACGGAATTCGATCAGGTATGTTCTTCCATTCTTTCTCAACACCTTAAAGTCCTACATAACATGATTTACTAGTTACTTACATCTTGGAAGATATATCAAACAACATATGCACATGCCCCATATTTATTGCCTAATTAACTAATGTCAGTACATATTTTACAAACTAATTGTTGTATATTGCAGGAACTACAATAATATACTTAGACATTTCAGTTAAGGTGTCTATTTCACACATGTTTTTCTTTAAACTTCCAGGAGGCTACATCTATTTATCCTACCCTCTAGTTGAGGACTCTAGTTGTGATGGTGTTTCTAAATGTGGTAGTTCCTCACCTCATATATGCCATGACCCAATTGCAAAACTGATGGGCAATTCGACAATCGGACTCCTGAGAACCAGTGGGATTGGGAAAAATAATATAGAAAAATGATGTGATTGGCTGTCAAATTCCTTACACCTTTATATATAGGTTGTTGTTTTAATTCCTATTTTAATCTAGTTGTTCTATTGCTAATGCAGTGTATATAAATCTGAATGGTGTGCTTATTATCGACCTTGTTATATTGTTCACTTATACATTGGATAATGAACCAATGACAAAAGAATTATGTGCTACAAGCTAGGAACATGTCAACCAACCATCCACTCTACACATATGAGTTGTATAGATAGGTAAATCTTTGTTCTTCTATGTCTAGCTTTGATGGTTCATATACTAGAGCTAGAATGTAACATGAACATTGCTTTGATAGAGATGGAATGTAAATTTCTTTTTTATTTTATGAACCAATGTGCTGTCATGCTAACTGTAATCATGTACTAGTGAGATTTTATGATGAACATTGCACTTCTATTGCTGCAACTTGCAAGAGAAATTAACAATTCCTGAAAGTTTGTTTTGGTAATGATTTTTTGTAATTTCAGAGCTAAAACCAGAGAAGAGCATGAAATTGCATTAGGTCCTTGGAGGAAGCTATCAAAGGAAAATGAAATTGCAAAGCAAGAAAGAAAGGTTTGCTTAGCCATTTGTCAGTTAGTCTATTGGTGGATTTGACATGGATGTTGCAGCTGCTCTGTATTTGGACACTTGTTGCACCAGAGGTTTAGAATCTATAGCTCTTTCAGTTCTGGAGATCAGAGTATCTATCATCTCTTCCTAGTTGATGAAAATGGAAATCCCACATGTGGTCTTTTTGGGACTGTTGTTGCAACCATGGGGATGTTGAGTACAGCTGCATATGTATTGACTATGGATATGTTTGGACCTATTGTTGATAATGCAGGTGGCATTGTTGAGATGAGTCAATCGGTAAATTATTTGCCGTTATTATTTGCTGCTTTACACTAAATAAGCCCTTATTATTTGTTACTTTACACTAAACAAGCACCTTCAACATGGTTTTTTTTGTTTAACCATCTAGAACAAGGATACATGTATTATTTGTTTAACTTTTTGCTTTGGACTTAGGTTGAGGCTTTAGACTTAGCTATCACCTTGCTGCTATGATTCCTAAACACAGCAGTCAACATCACCTTGCCACATGTATTTTCTGAGGCTACTTTCAAGCCTTTCAATTGCCGCACCCACCCTGCTTCCTGCATCACTTACCAGAATCAGACGCCAACGGAACTACACTCCGCTCAGATGCCTTCTCTACAAGTTTGAGATGGGCCCATCTGAGTGGAAAGCAAAAGGCAGATCCAAGTGCAGAACCAAGGAGCATATTCCGCACTCGCCATCTCAAGGAACTAGGCAATATGAGACCAGATATAGCAACAGTTGCTGAGCTAGCTCCATCAATGTTGAAGACATCATGTATGCCACATTGTTCAACAAGAAGATTTTGCAAACCATAAAATGCAGCAGTAAACATTGGTGTTGTATTCAATATAAGGGGCAAGGTAAAAAGTCCTCCCCATGTAATTCAATATAAGGGGCAAGGTAAAATGTTGAATGAAAGTATATCATTGGTGTTGTATTGAATATAAGGGGCAAGGTAAAATGTCCTCCCCATGTAATTCTCAATTGATTATAAATAAAAAATATTCATACTTTTAGAAAAGTGAGTTCGTCTACAATTGACATTCATTTAGAAATAATGATAATGAATTGAAAACTGAATGACTAAAAAGCCATGAAAATGTAGTAATACAGAACTAGTAGTCATTAGTGGCTTTTTTTATATGCCATTAAACTCAATAAGAACATTTTCATACACCAACATAATACAAAATAGTGGCATTTGTATAAAAGCCAATTAATGGATAGTGGCTTTTTTTATAAATGCCAAATGATGGTTTAGTGGCCTTTATGTGGCATTTATTAAAAGCCACTAAAGACAAACCTTTAGTGGCTTTTACAACTTAAGCCACTATCTTCCTAGTGGCATTGGTGCTAGATGCATTTTTTTAAATGTCAAAAAATACTGCTAAACTTGTTTACTGGCTTTTTTTTAGTGGCATTTCTGAAAGGCCGCTAATGAGTATGTTTGATGTAGTGTTGGTTGGAGCATGAATGGTATAACTCATCTCCTCAAGGCATATTAAAAGATGTAATGCATTTGTGTAGTATATTTACTTAGGGTTAAACATGAATCACATTGGATGACCCTCTGCCTTATCTCTTATACTGATTAGTTGACTTATACTGTGGTAAGAGAAATCAACTTTTATACATGTTCTTCATATTCCTTATAAAATATGAGATGGTCTACTGCTCAGTTGTTGATTCTTGAATTGCTTAACCAGTGATACCTTCCTTACTCATATCATTTAGTTGAATCTTCTCAGTTTAATAATAATATTATCTTGTTGCCTTAGCTTATCTGTGTTATAGTTGTTGGTAGACAATTATATCTCTCACTAGGATGTTGGTCACACTCTATTGGTTTCCACATCTTTTAGGTGGTCATGCATGATGAAGTAGAGATCATGTGGTTGAGTCTGAGCAACAAGAGGAGCAATAGCTGTTAAAGGTTGTATATGTTGCTAGTGTTTTGTAGTAGAGTTCTATATTTCATCCCTATAATCTCACGTACATGGGGTGTTTTGTAGACATTGTAAAACGATACGAGTTTTGGCAGTAGGCAGTGGTTGTACAAATATGGATTATATATGTGGACAAGTTATCATATGAAACAGATTGTGGTAAGTTGGCCTTGTGAACGGTGATATGTATCATCTTGTCACAATATGTAATATAGGTGACTTCATGTGGACCCAAATGTAATATGTTTCCACTTTTGTGGTAATATGGATCGATTTTAATTTACCTTGTTTCATGGTAATCCCAAATGTTTAGTATTAGTCCCACACTCTGTTTTGAGTAATCTTGCTTTGGTGTGATGATGGGCATCACAGATGATGGTGGAGGAAGCTTGTATATAGCTTTGATATTACTTTTGTCAAATTCAATACAACTTTAGATACTTTGTGCTCGAGAATAATCCCTTCATGAACCATGAACTGGCATTTCTCCCAGTTGAGGACAAGTTGTTTTTCTTTACATCTTTAGAGAATGAGAGATAAATTATTTAGGCAGTCTTCGAACGATGACCCACATACAAAAAAATCATCCATAAAAACTTCCATGATCTCCTCAATAAAGTAAGAAAAGATGGTTGGCATACACCTTTGAAAAGTGGTTGAAACAATGCAGAGTCCAAAAGGCATACACCAGAATGTGTATGTTCCATAGAGGCAAGTAAAAGTGGGTTTCTCTTGATTATCATGATGAATGGGCACTTGGTAAAAACCAAAGTACTCGTCTACATAAAAAAAGTGGGAATGATGTGCAAGCCTTTTTAGGACCTGGTCAATAAAGGGAAGAGGGAAATTATCTTTCCTTTTTGTGACATTAAGTAATTTGTAATCTATGCACATTCGCCAACCAGTCACTGTGTGAGTGGTTAATTCTTAGTCGTCTCCCCCTTTTATTATTGTCATGCCTCCTTTCTTTAGTACAACATGCATTGGGCTAATCTAGTTACAATCACTTATGGCATATATGATTCTAGCATCATAGAGCTTAATTACTATTTGTGCACAACCTCGTACATCTTATCATTTAATATTATTTGGCCTTGAACATGTGGTTTAATAGTTTCTTCCTGGTTGATTCAGGGCATACAAATAGTACAACTAAGTTCCTTGATGTCATCTACACAGTACCCAAGGGATTTTTGTTGAAGTATAAGTTTGCCTAGGAGTTGATTTTGTTGATCAGAAGATAACTACACATTTATTATCACTAGATTCTTTTTCTCATTAGCAATGAATTGATATTCAAACCCTCTTGGAGGGGCTTTAGCTCATCTACATGTCTGTTGTGCAATTGTCCTTTGGTTCTTTCTAAAGTGGGATATACTTGGTTGTTTCAATAGAACCTTCTAGTTGAGCCTCTTCTTCTTCAGTGGCTTCTAAATAAACCAACATTTCTTCAACTTTAGCTTCAATAATTCCTAATATTGGATTGATTAGTGCCTTCATTAACTGATCCAAAATCACACTGTTTTCCTGAATTTCTACATACAACTGACTATAATAGTCAACAAAGTAACTTGTCTCCATTGGAGAAGGACCCATAATGTGATCGAGCACATTGAAGTTGATGGATTTATTGCTAACTCTTGTGGTGATTAACTTATCTACAACATAAATTAATGTGTGGACTATGGAGAGGAAATGTCATCCAAAAATCATCAGACACATGAGGTCTTCAACTGCATTAATTTTGACGATGTCACAAGGGAGAAAGAAATTTTAAATTTGGATAGGGCCATCTTCTACCACACCAATTAGCTTGGTGAAGGAGTTGTAGGCTAGCTGAATGCTCATATTTGAGTGAACCATATCGATCAGGACAAATCTGATGGCTAAGTTACATCGCATGAGGCTTATGCTAGCCCCCTAATTGGCTAAGCCATATCTTGGTGAAGTATCTCCTACTAAAAAGGGAATGGTGAAAGCTTCATGGTCTTTCAGTTTGGTTGGCATGGAAGACTGGAGAAATGCCAACACCATCCTTGCCGAGCACACTGTTTCTCTATTTCCACTTTTTCTCTTCTTTGTAATAAGATCTTTCAGGAACTTGTCATAAGTGGGGATTTCAACGATGATGTCTAGAAGCAGGATGTCTAAGTGTATCTTCTTGATAGTGTCCAAGAATTTGTTGTATGTGAGTTGAGACTTAATGAAGCAATGAGGAAATGGTGCTTCTAATGGAGTTTCAGGTATCCTGGTGGTTGGAATATGTTTGGCTTCTCCTTGGGATTTCTTGGTTTCTGGAACATCACTTTCATTGTCGTTGGTTAAATTATTACTTTCTTTAGTGGATGGTATGAAAATCTGTGGAATATGTGAAGTGGTTCTAGATCAAAGTGTGGCCATTCTTGCACTTTCACTCTTCAGAGTTCATTCAATGCTTGGAGGAAACTGTCCACTTGGGCCTCTAATTAATGTTGATGTAGAAGCTAGTTTTTGGTTTATCATCCTATTATGTTATTGCAAATCACTGATTTGAGTGTTTACGTTACCCAATTGTGCTTCCATGCTTGTCATCAGGTTATTGTTATTCACCGTGCATTATCCCAGTCTTTCTGTTAGAGAATGCAACTCGATTATGGATTTATGATGTTGTTAGAATAAGCTATCCCTAGGTTGTCCATTGAAACTGCCTTGTTTTTGTAATGGCTTGTTTTGTTGAAAACCAAGGGGTTTCCTCTTCCCAAAGCTTTTCCCCTACCTATCGGTTGTGGTATTTGATTCAATTGGAAAGAGTTTAATATTGTAGAGGAATTTTCATAGGAAAACACTGGGTGGTCAGATTTCTTATAATTTACATAAGACACATTCTATACTGGGTAATCTAAGTGTCTTCTGACTCATGAGTGTAAATATAATGATCTATTCTATGACCACCTTCACCACAAGTAATACACTTTACTGTTACTTAAGAACGGTATCTATAGTTTTCTTCCTTTATGTTCTGGACATCAATAGCCATCTTATCAAGTTTGTTATTTAAAATTTCAAGTAACTTCAATTGTGAATAAGTACTTGTTGCAGATGTCATGGCGATAATTTTTCTATCCATATCCCTTCCTTATTGTAGTGCGGCCATATTTTTAGTGATTTCTTTAGTGGTTCCAACATCATGTTTCATGCAATCACTTCATGTTACCGCAGTGGGAGATGTTCTTTCTGAGGAAGTAAGGCCTTCATAAAAGGTGATTATGAGAAAATCTTCATCGTAGCTGTGATATGAAAATCTTGTAGATATTCATGATATCTCTCCCATGCCACATACAAGTTCTTAGTGGGTATCTGCCTAAAACATGTGATCTTGTGCTTACATTTGAGAGTCTTCTAAATAGGAAAAAAATTGTTCACAAAAGCTTTAGATAATTGTTTCTAGGTGGTTCTTCCTTTATGAGATAGGTACCATGCTAGGGATTTGTCTCTTATAGATAAAAAAAACCTTTCATGTAGAGGAAATCTTGACGAACCGTATTCATCTCAAGGGTGGTGCATATGTTTTTGAAGGCATCTATGTGATGGTATGGATTCTCATCAACATAATTTCCTCCAAAAGTTTGATGTTGAATGATGTTGAGGAAGGCATGTTTCAGCTCAAAATTTGCCACGTGTGTGTGTGGTACAATGATAGGTTCTTTATTGTCATTGGCATGAGCTATAGCCAAAGATTGGAGAGAAGGATGATTTTTAGGAGCATCACCAACAGGTGGTGGATTAGTCATCAGATCATTGAAAACGTGCTCTACATTTGGAAATTTACCAAGAAACTCTAGTGTTGAAAACAAATAAAGTTGCCTACCTAAAAGGAAATCAAATGAATTAGAGTTTATTATTGGAAACATACATAATACTTAAAGGTATTCAGAAAGATGTAAAGAATACTAGTAAATTCGTTGCCAAACATAAAAGTATGGACTTTATCTAAGTAGATCCCAAGTTCTTAGAGGTTATTCATTGCCTTGTCCCCGACAACGATGCCAAAAGTTGATCACTCTTTCTAGTGGGTCAAAATTGTAAACACGTTTGTCTAGTCAAAGATATGATACTTTAAATTTATACATGACTTGAAGAGACATCCATAACTAAATACAAAGTGTTTGTAGTAGTTCAAGTCAAACACAAGGACAAGCAGAAAAATATAATAAGAATGAGAGATCCTGGCTTAGTTTAGTTAAATCAAAGAGGTGAAGTTCACATTCCAATTAGGGAACATGTTTAATATAATTAAATAGTTAATCCAAGTTATGAATGATAAAAAAGAAATTAAGATAATTTTGAAGCAATAAAAAGGGAAAACTTGGATTGGGACTCACCAATCAAACTATCCACAACGAAGTAAAACCTTCTCTTCCAATTTATATATATTCCTAAAATATTTTGCAAATAGTCATAAAAGACATCCACTCCTTCCTTCTCTTGAGAACTGGGTAGATTTCTATCCAAAGTTATCTCTCTCTCTCGATGATAACCAAAGGAACAAGTATAACTTTTGTTATAGTAACTCCTAAGTCTTGTCTCTCATTACCAACCTGTAATCCAAATCTTATTGAAATCATTACCTTGAATAAGTCCATATTAATCGTCACAAGAAGGTATATAATCAACATACAATACATTTAAATAAGAGTATAGAAACAAAACTATACAAACATATGCAATAAATCGAAGAAGGGATAGTTACATGGTTGAGAGGGCCTGGCATCTACTCCCAACCCAAGTTATGGAGTTTAGATGGAACATAATAGAAACATATTACAGCTTGAGCAACTCATAATGATGAAAAAAGAGGAAAGAAGTTGACATAAGGCTAGATTGTGTGATCAATCTATCCATCTTTTTTAGTCTAACACAAAGGTCGATGGCCTATGTTATTCCCTTTTATTCAAATTTGAAGCAAGTAAATCTGTCAATCTGTTGATGGATGTAGTTGAATATCAAGTCCAGAGGTTGTTGATCATCTAGGTCGATGCCACTAGACTGGTCGATGGATCTAGACATGGATTCTGAGCTTGGCAACAACCTTTCACTTTGTTGACTCTAAAATCCAAGATACCTTAAAGTGATGCCTTGGGGGCCTATTTATAGGATTTGACTTTTGCTTTGTTGATCCTTGATTGGTCCATGCATTGTGGACTCTTCATATTCCTTCTATCAACCTTAATGGTTGATGAGTCATTGATTGACTAATAGGTCTTTATTAGTCTTGGGAGTCGAAGATCTTCACGAGATCAATAAGGTGATTTGTCAATATGAAGGTTGACACCTAATCTATCAATGTAAACATCCATGATAGTTCTGTAGACGTCAAGGTCGATGACTATGTTCGATGGTTTGAAAATGATGGAACCATGTTCAATTGAAGGTGGACGAGTCATGTCTCTGGTTAAAGCTCCATGATATTTTGTTTATCTCTAAAATGTTCTTCTGTCGACTTGAAGTTCATCATTCCTTATGATCGACAAGTGGAAGCTTGATTGGTCTATCCATCGATCTTTGAGCAAAAGGTTGAAACATTGACCTAATAGGTTGATGATCAACGCAAATCCATCGAGCGTTAATGTTGGATGAATGATCATTCTTGGATGTCGATGGTTAAGCCATCAATCTTGAGGATTTTGCATTAAATTTCTACGAATCTCAACAAAACATAGTTAAAACCAAGTATTTGCTAATTTAAGAACAAAAAGGACAATAATTGAAGATTTACTCATTAAATCAAATGATTTTATTTATGAAAAAATCTATGAAGCATGACAGCTGATGTTACTAGTAGTCATCTAGCAACAATGTTGGAAGTATCCCCACTACTCATTTTCATTCTTGTTACTACATCTATTCTTATATGAACCAATATGTTTTGAATCAAACATTTTATGCTTGAAAACTTATGTTGGTCCTTTATTTTGCATGTTATCATATCATGTATGTAGAGAACTTTGAACATCTCAATCAGAACTTTGGATCGATGTTTCCCTAGGCGATTTATGTACAATCTTCAAGTACCAAGATGACTATCATAGAGTGATATTTGTCCGATTTTAATCCTAATAATAAAGTGGTGATTTACGCAACCTCGACATATAAATAAATATACTTATTATTATGCACTAAGAGAGTGAATGATAGGTATTAATTATGATATCAATCCACCCTATTGTTTCCATTATCTGATAAATACAAATTTAATCCATCCTTTTCATTGCATAATCAAACAATAAAAAAACTTTTGTGTTAAGTGCTATTTCTTGTGTGGTTACCTTGATCGTTTTACTTATGAAAATTGTTGTGCTCTGGGTTCGATATCTAATTACACTATGATAAGATTACTACACAGTTGGGAATTTTGTACACTTAATTAAGATAAAACCTACAGACTTCATCCTAGGAAATTTGTTGTGTGATTAAATCATGCATCAATGGGGATCTAGTCTTTGGGTGGTATCTAGAGTCATCCTTGTATTCTCAGGTCTAAGAAAGGTGTTTTCTTTGATGATATATGTATGACAATGTTTTTGGCTACCTGCCTTATATGTGACGATCATTTTGTATATATGAACATGCATATATTTTGGGAAAATAGATGAGGTATTTGTCACATATGAAGAACTTTATGCCACACACACACAAGACACAAGTGCGCACACCCACACACCCACACACTTCTATATATATATGTGTATGTATGTATGTTTGTATGTCTATATATATATATATATATATATAGAGAGAGAGAGAGAGAGATAGTTTTAGTTGTCCGCACAGGTAACTTGATTACGCTACCCCGCAGCAGTACTCCCATAACCCGGAGCGGAAAAAAGCTAAAAAAAAAAGGCCGGAGCGCGGAGAGAGAAGCTAGCGAACCCCAATTTGTCACCGTCCCCAGTGAAGCAAAACCCCAATTTGTTGCCCTCCCCAGTGATTTCTCCCATTATCACGCACCTCCTCCGTCATCACCTCCTCCAATCGCTCCTTCATCACCACCTCCTCAGTCATCATCTCCTCCAATTGCTCCTTCATCGACTCATCATATACTCAGAGATGACGAGGACAAAGAAAGCCTCGTGGAAATCGTCGATTATGACTTCGTGGAGAAAGAATAGACCAATAGTGGTCGAAATAGGAGACAACGACTTTGAAACGCACCCGTTTCAAGCCGACGAGAAGATGGCAAAATAGGCAGAAGAAGCAAAAAAAGCAGCATCGGTCGCGGAAAGGGAAATACAAGACCAGACTACTCTGAAAACTCCGAAAGTGGATAATAAAGAGGCTACCAAGGTCACAGAAGCGAAAGAAGAGGGGAAAGAAGAAGCTGTGGAAATGGAGAAGGGGTTTGCTACTGAGACTCCTCAGACAATATAGAATGAGGTCAAAATAGGAGCTGTGATTGCTACTGAAGGGGATAAACAAGCTACTTCTTCAACAACTAAGACACAAAAGAAAGGCAAAAAAATAGGGGTTACAGCTCCCCCATGGATCAAACCTCAATCAAAAAGTGCAAAACTCAGTAAGGTTGCTACTGCTGGTCGTGGAGGCAACAAAGCAACTGAGAAGAAAGAATTTGCGCACAACAAAGCGTGAAAAGTTGAACAACAAGGTAATGCTCGAGTAAATGAAATTAATGCTTGAGTAACCGAGATTAATGCTTGAGTAACCGATAGTAATGCTTGAGTAACTGATAGTAATGTTTGAGTAACTGAAATTTATGCTTGAGTACTGAGATTAATGTTGAGTAATAGAGATTAATGCTTGAGTAACTATTATAGAATGCTTGAGTAATAGATAGTTATGTTTGAGTAACTGAAATTTATGCTTGAGTAACTATTTCAGAATGCTTGAGTAACCGAGAGTAATGTTGGAGTAACCAAGAGTAATGCTTGAGTAACTGAAATTTATGCTCGAGTAACTATCACAAAATTCTTGAGTAACCGAGAGTAATGCTTGAGTAACCTAGAGTAATGCTTGAGTGGAGAGGGTTGTTCAGTTACTCAACCATTACGTTCATTGTTAATTCGAGTAACTGAAAAAAGCCTGCGAGTAACTCTGACAAGCCTGTGAGTAACTGAACAATGCACGTAATGGTTGAGTAACTGAACTGCAAGATTAATGCTTGAGTAACCGAGAGTAATGCTTGAGTAACTGATAGTAATGTTTGAGTAACTGAAATTTATGCTTGAGTAACTATTACATAATGCTTGAGTAACCGAGAGTAATGCTTGAGTAACTATTACTGAATGCTTGAGTAAATGAGATTAATGCTTGGGTAACCGAGAGTAAACTATAAAACAATATTGTTAAGCTAAATACTACATTCTTGGAGTAACTGTATTCGTATGTAGGAGAAGAAAGCAAAGGGGATGAGGAGAGTACAAATGCAAATCAAAAACAAAAAGAGACAGAAAAGGCTAACAAGACAGGTAAGATTGTATGGATTTGTAATTGTTTTAATTTTCAGTTACTTGCAGTTTATTAAATTGCTTTAACAAAATAAACAATGACCTCTAACAATAAATTTTTATATGTTTGCAGTGGGAGTAAATAGATTGTACCACATGTGCTCCTTAAGGAGCTACATCAACACCAGTAAGAGCATGGTGTATACAAAAGAACAACTTATGATGCTGAGCTCAACAACCTTTGCAAACCTCGTAAAGATGCCAAATCTTGCGGTTGACATAGGCTTGTTAGAGGATTTAATAGATAGATATGTCGATGAAGACATATTTCTACTGGCCAACGGAGAGGAGAGAATGATGATAGTAGATGACATGGGGATAATTCTAGGTATCCCCAGCAAAGGTATAGAAATAACACAAAGGAAAGATTCTGACATAGTAAAGTTGATATGACAAGAGTTTGCCAAGGTGACTTGTAAAAATAGAAATGAAGGTGAGACCTCAAAGAAGTTGAGAGAAAAAGATGTCCTACATAAGGACAACTTAACAAAACTTTGGCAAGAATATGCCAAGACCAACAATCCAGCGGACAATAAAAATATGTGTCGTGCGTGGATGTTGCACCTGCTGGCAACATTCCTAATCCCAGACACTAGCTATTGCACACCAATCTACATTATCCACTACCTAGATGATGTCACTGCCACTGGGCAGATGAATTGGGCAAAGCTGGTGCATTGGAGTATCTTCAAGAATATGAAGATGCTGAAGGAGAATGTACATCTAAGAAGGAAAGGAGAGAAAGGGGCTAAGAACACCATGTACACAACAGGATGTGTCATGTGCCTATGCGTAAGTGAATAAAATCATATTCATCTACATTGATACAATATTGACTATGGGGGGTAGTTACATATGCATTATATTTTCTATATATTACATGCAAGTTTGGGAATATGAGATGACAAAGATGGAAAAGCCAACATTCCTTGACTCCAAGCCAAGGATAAAGAAATGAGCTGCGTCGGTCGAGAAATTGATGGAATTAGGGGCAGTGAACCCTAACGATGTATGATTATCTAATCTTTGTTACAAAATCTAATATACAACATAATCATACATGTTTCATTTTGTGACACATTATGTTTATTTATATGTTGGACAAGTTTGTCAAATGATAGTGGTAGACCAGGGAGATGATTGGCAGGCTGAAAAATCATCGAAGGACATGCCAGAAAAATGTACGCCAACAACCAATAAGGCACCAACAAAGCCAATAATCGAAGAGGGAGACACTCTTGATACCTCCACCCTGGAGACAAGAATCCAAATGTTGGAGGAGGAGCTCAAAATGCATAAGGAGATCTGCACAATAATAAGTGTTGAGAAATTCAGTAAGCTGCAATTGGAGAATAAAAGGCTAGAAGAAAGAATAGCCAAGTTAGAAGAAGAAAATAAAAATCTAAAAAGAAAGTGGGAAGATGAGGGTGACAAATCACAGTCACTTGAAAGTGGATTCAAAGAATTTGTAGAGGGTTTGCCTTGGTGAATGTATATGAACCGAAAGACACACCGACAAAGGATGTCGACCCACCGACAAAACAAAGAAGGCTGACCCTCAGAAGAAAATATGTGGAATAAGAAGATCACAGTGAGGACAGGAAAAATGATGATGAAGAGGAGAAGAAAGAAACAAAAGACAACAGTTCTGAACAACCAAAGTCTGTAGAAGATGCAGAACAAAAGAAACAAGAAGAAGGGAGCAAACAATAGGAGAAGATAGTAGAAGAAGAAGGGCAGAAGAAGCCCAGAAAAAGATTGAAGAAGAAGAAGACGATGGAAGAACTAAAGATAGGAAGCATAGAGAAAAATGTGAAGAAAAGAAGGGAGGAAAAGGTAAGTTTCATCTCCTTTCAAGTATATCATAACTGCAAGTAATGCTTGAGTAACTGAACCTAAAGCTTGAGTAACTGAACCTAATGCTTGAGTAACTGCACGTAAGGCTTGAGTAACTGAATATAATGCTTGAGTAACTGAACCTAATGATTGAGTAACTGAATGTAATGCTTGAGTAACTGAATGTAATGCTTGAGTAACTGAGAGTAATGATTGAGTAACTAATAGTAATGCTTAAGTAACTTGGGCAAAATGAAGATTGATTCTAACATGGATTGCTCTATTGTTGTTGACAGCACAAGATGTCCAATTTCATAGGTTTTGAACATTTCAAAACAAAAGAAACCAAAGAAATTGTCCATCACTTCATGGACAACATAGAAGAAATGTAAGAGAATTGGTTATTGTCAAGTGTAAAATGATAAAACATTAATGTTTCAATATCCAACTTGTATGTATAACATCTATAAAAATAATTGGCAGGTCAAAACGAGAATGGAAATTTAGTGAAGACACTTGGTGCATGGGGAAGGACCTCGCCACCCTCCTGTACAAGGATTAAATGACACAATCACCTGTAAGAAACAAGAACGTAGTGTAACTCTTTGAAATAGATAATTTGGATTGCTAAACTGAGAAAGCTTTTGGTTTTATTCAAGTTCTCGACTGCTTTGTACAGATGTTCAAGGAGAGCACAATCAAGTGGAGGAAGAAGGCGTTGACGTGGCACTGCATGAGCACTTATGCTCCAGTAAGACAAATAAACTTTGTATACAAATTTACATGAAATTACAATATAGAAACACAAACTGAAACTTATAGATGTGAATTTTAAACTCTACATTTGCAACAAAAGCTATCATTTAATGTTGAAGACATCACCATGGAGCAGATAGACATGCTATCTCCACAATTCAACGTTCCAATGAAAGATTGGGACGCAATGGACTCGGTGTTCACAATACTAAACAATGACAACCAGTGGCACTTGTATGAAGCAAGTTTCAGGGATGGAGCACACCGGTCTTATAATTCAATGATTTGGAGTATCAACTCAAGAAACGAATTCAATAGATGGGTAAGTGATCTATAAAAATTATGTCTATTATTAGTGGATTGAAAGGATTAATGATCTTTAATTGATGATGAATAAATGTCTTGTTTTTTAATGCAGGTGGGTATAGTGCACAAATTCTTTAGGGGTGCACCGGAAAAGGGAAGCCAATTGTCGCAGTGGGAACGAGAGTACCCGATCTGCCCACAGTAGGAAGAAGACTCACTTGACTGTGGGATCTTCATCATGAAGTGCCTAGACTACCTAGTTAATGGAAAAACTATGGACTTCACCTGCAAAGACATACTGACAATAAGGGTTGATGTTTTTCAGCGAATGATGGCAAGGGGGCAGTTGCAACCTCTAAAAGAGGATGAAAAAGATGAAAGCGAAGACATCAAAGAAGGTATATCTGATGATAACAAGGGAGGAGAAGATGAAGTTGAGAAACAACAAGAAACAGAGAAGAATGAAGAAACAACAACAAAAATGGATGAAGAACAAATCCCAGAGGAAGAAATAGTTACAAGCCTTGATAAATGGCTAAAATCCAACTGAAAAATTGGATTACTGATGATTTGATTGTAAAATAAGAACAATAGCCTTCTGTTATTCTGTTGTATAAGCTCTGTGTATAGCTGAATGTACAGCTGCTCTTGAATTTACAGCTGTTAAAAGTCTGAATTTACAACTGATCTTGATGTACAGCTGATCTTGATGTACATCTTATCTTGAACAATATTGATTTTTCCCATATATTTTGGCTAAATGTACATCTGATTAAAATGGATTATTTATTAGTGTGCTACAAAAAGACTAAATGTACAACTGATCTTGATTGCTTTGAATACATTTATGGTGTGAATGCTTATGTTCTTGAATGCTTTAAATACCTTTATGTTTTGAATGTTGTAAGAGTAACTCTAAAACTACTACAAGTAACTGAAAAAACCATGCGAGTAACTGAACTGAAAGTAATAGAATGCTTGAGTAACCGAGAGTAATGCTTGAGTAACTGAGATTAGATCTTGAGTAACTGAGAGTAATGCTTGAGTAACCGACAGTAATGATTGAGTAACTTAACAAACACTTCGAGTAACTGAAAAAACCCTGGGATTAGCTCTTGAGTAACTGAGAGTAATGCTTGGGTAACCGACAGTAATGGTTGAGTAACTGAACAATCACTGCGGGTAACTGTCACAATGCTGGAGTAACTGAAAAACACTGTGAGTAACTGAAAAAGGACTACGAGTAACTGAAAAAGGACTATGAGTAACTGAAAAAGGACTACGAGTAACTGAAAAACACTGTGAGTAACTGTCACAACCCTACGAGCAACTGAACAAACATTGCGAGTAACTCAAATAGCCTGCGAGTAACTGAACAACCCTCTCTGAGTAACTGAAAAAACACTGCGAGTAACTCAAATAGAAATTAAAATAACTACAAAAACACTGCGAGTAACTGCCACAAACATGTTAGTAACTGAAAAAACCATTTGAGTAACTGAAAAAAGCCTGCGAGTAATTGTGACAAGCCTGTGAGTAACTGAACAATGCACGTAATGGTTGAGTAACTGAACAAACACTGCGGGTAACTGTCACAAACCTGAGAGTCGCTGAAAAAACACCGCGAGTAACTGTCACAACCCTACGAGTAACTGAACAAACACTGTGAGTAACTGAACAAACACTGCAAGTAATTGAACAAACACTGCGAGTAACTGAACCCTCTGCGAGTAACTGAACAACCATGTGAGTAACTGAACAACAAACATGTATTGGCGACAACCATACGAGTAATTGAACCCTATGCGAGTAACTGGACAACCATGTGAGTTACTGAACCCTCTCCGAGTAACTGAAAAGACACTCCGAGTAACTGAAAAAACACTCTGAGTAACTGAAAAAGGACTATGAGTAACTGAAAAAACATTGTGAGTAACTGTGACAATATTGCGAGTAATTGTGACAATATTGCGAGTAACTGAAAAAATCCTGCGAGTAATTGTAATAGCAGTTAGAGTAACTGCGAAAACACTGTGAGTAACTGTCCTACGAGTAACTGAACAAACAATGTGAGTAACTGAAAAAGGAACTGAAACAAGTCTGCGAGTAACTCAACACTACACATAATGGTTTAGTAACTAAACAAACATTGCAAATTACTTAACTGATAGTAATTCTTAAGTAACTTATATGTATTTTTTTGCAGGCTAACTGAAAGTATATATAATCAGACAAAAAATTGCAGCTGAGCATTCAAGATTACAACATTCAAAGCATAAAACGTTATATATTATATAGCCAGGTCAGCTATAAAGAAGGTCCATCAACTGAACATAAAAATACATAAAAATATAGCCATATTAGCTATAAAGAAGGTCCATCAATTGAACATAAAAATCAAAGAGCTCAGGGGGTCATATCCATCCCTAGCGAGAGATATCATACACACAATTCCCTCCATTGCAAAGCATAGACATCAAACCAAAAGACAAGTTTGTATCTGAGAAGTTCATAGCTATTGTAAATGAGTCAACCTGTAAAGGATTTACCCATGAGTCATAAATAGGTTTTGAGCCCAGGATGGTTGGGGGGTGGTATAGGTAGTGATGGGGAAGATTATCGACCAAAAGGCTAGGAGAAAAGGGTGGCGGTGCATACCTATTTATGATAGGATGGCTGGACAGAAGAAGAAGCAATGTCTTCTGTAGATGTTGAGGTGTCCGTTGTTGTAGATGAGTCAACCTGTAAAGGATTTATAGCTGATCCCAGCGGTGCTTGGTATTTGTCCCTAACAAACAGCTGATCTGTAGAGTCATCTATTCCAGAGAATACTTCTTCACCAGGCATTCTGAAGAGCAGAAGAAGCTCGATTGGTGTTTCTAAGAACTGATCTGTGATCCATGTTGTGATAGTCTGGTGATCCGTTGGCTTGAGGAAGATGATCCAACCTTTGTGAATATTGAGTTGTGCGATCGTCCTTTTCCAGCCCTTACCAGTTGAAAGTGATCTATTTTTATTATGCATAAGGGTTATCTGGAATGTCTAGTTTCCGATATGGAAGGTGGTGTTTCCTGGTTTAATGTGAAAATGGAGATATTTCCATTCTATAGGAAGTTGAATGGATTCCATTGTCTTGTCGTCAAGGGTGTAGTTGATGGGCTGGATGAACGGCTCCATGGTAGGTTGTGTTGAGGGTTGTGAGAAAACTAGTAATGGTAGAAGAAGGTAGGTTGTGAATAAGGTATGTTGTAAAGAAGGTAGGCTGTTCAAAAGTGAGTGAAAGGGTGAGATGAGAACACTGGAACTTAAAAGAAGATGGCAGTAGTGCTCTGTGCTGTTGGTGTTGCAAAGATGGCAGCAATGATCTGTGCTATTCTGATGACACAGTAGTGCTCTGTGCTCTGTTTCTGTGCTTTTACGTTGTACAACAAACTCTTGTACATATCTTTATAGCTCTGTGCTCTCTTTTCTTCACTTTTCTGGTTCCTTGTTTAATATAATCAATGCATTGTACATATCTTTTCTTCAAATGCATTAAATGGAGTGTGATTCACCAAAATAGGATAACAAGCCTCGTGGGGAGGGATGGGTTGGTGGTGGATGGACTGGGGAGTATTTCCACAATAGTTACTTTGCAAAGTAAAAAATTTACTTTTTGAATGCTAGAGTTACTTTTTGTTTTATCACAGTTACTCTTAGTGTTGTCACATTTACTCATTGTACTCCTACTATTACTCTTAGTGCTGATACAGTTACCTTTTTTTGGAATCGAACACTTTATCTCATGTTGGTACAATTACTTTACAAGATGTTCCTGTTGTATTTTCGAAGGTTACTGAACAAACACTGTGAGTAACTGAAAAAACCAAGTGAGTAACTGAAAAAATCATGCGAGTAACTAAAAAAACTCTATGAGTAACTGAAGAAACCCTTTCGAAGGTTACTGAACAAACACTGTGAGTAACTGAAAAAACCAAGCGAGTAACTGAAAAAACCCTGCGAGTAACTGAAAAAACCCTACGAGTAACTGAAGAAACACTTTCAAAGGTTACTGAACAAACACTATGAGTAACTGAAAAAACCAAGCGAGTAACTGAAAAAACCACGCGAGTAACTGAAAAAACCATACGAGTAACTGAAGAAACCCTTTCGAAGGTTACTGAACAAACATTGTGAGTAACTGAACAAACACTACGAGTAACTGAAAAAACCCTGCGAGTAACTGAAAAAACCCTACAAGTAACTGAAAAATCCTATGAGTAACTGTGAAACACTACGAGTAACTATGAAAACAATGCGAGTAACTGAATGAGCACTACGAGTAACTCAAATAGTAGTTAGAGTAACTGTGAAAAAAATACGAGTAACTGAAAAACCACTACGAGTAACTGTGACAACCCTGCAAGTAAATCTAACAACAATAAGAGTAACTGTGAAACACTACGAGTAACTATGAAAACAATAAGAGTAACTGTGACAACACTAAGAGTATCCATTGTACACAAAGACAAACACATATTCTTAAAAAAGAATAACAATTTATCAGAATTGATTCTTTGTAACATATTCAGAGTATACATACAACTGCAGGAGCACAAGGTAACACAAAGATAGATTACAAACACAAGTGAAGTACTTAGAAGGTTACAAAATCACTTTCACAAAACTAAACAAAAAGAACAACCCCATTACAAATTTGAACATGCCTCACTAACACACTGATCAACTACAAACTCCACTAAAAAAGATAGAACCACATATACATCAATAGCAGCAGCAACAACACCAGAACACGAGCAGTAAAAATAGTAGCAGTAAATCCAAATCATAGAATGCACTACTTCTTAGGACAGTTCCTATTGTCATGGTTAACACCAAACTCTAAGCAATTCTTACACTGCCTCTCTCTTTTAGACTGGGCAATCTCAACTCCATATTTAAACCTCACATCTGTGAATTTGGGTCTCCCCTTAGTTTTGCAAACATTGGGGATATGAACCTTGATAGTGGAAGAAGAAGTTGTATTTGAAGTAGTTACATTAGCACCTGCATCTGCACAAGTATCATCGTGATCCAATTCTAACAGCTCCTTTCGCAAGGCTAACAGTTTTTCATGGAAAATATCTACAGCGTTGTTCCTACACGCTATGTTCACAATCGAATTGTAGGAAGAAACAAGCTTAAGGGTCCTCACAGTTGATAGATGACTAACTGAAGCTTTGCCAAAAATCAAAGGATGTTCTCTGTAGCCTTTGGTCCACCTCTTAATTATGTATGGCTCGGGAAGAGTGCAAAAGTCACGACTCTTCAAATAAGACAGGATGTGCCTGCAAGGGACACCTTTGAATTCCAACATGTAACAGTTGTAATAAACAATCTCACTTGACGGCTTTTTCTTCAAGATGCAGGCAGATCCAAGGCCACCGACACGATACACTTCAAACACACCTTCTGAAGCATCCTTTACATTGTATATCATGCTTTGATGAAATTCACTCTGAAAGATCTTAAAAATTGACTTTGTGTATATACCTCTCATATGCTACTCCAGAGGCCACAGTGATGACAAAGGGAGATTACTATACTCGTATTCAAAGTCTTTGAAATTTTCAATCTCCCATACATGAGAGTATGCAGCCTCGAATGAACATACAATTTCAAAGAGAGTCTTCTTACTATTCACATGGCTTCTAATGAATGCATTCAAGATCTCGCTCCTTTGTGTTGTCCTCATGCCCGCGAAGAAGGAAGACTACATATAGCATGGAACCCACTCTGAACGCATCACATACATGTCAAACAGCCAAGTAATGGACATCAAACCATACTCCTCAACAACAGAATGCCACCTCTCTTCAAATATACCGACATCATCCACATTCCACACGCAATCATTCAAGGAGCTTATGATCTGGTCCTTGTTAGGAAGACCACCGAGCTTAGAGGGAAGCTTTTGTAGGATGTGTCAGCTGCAGAAGCGATGCTTGCAATTTGGAAAAATAGTAAGGATAGCAGCATTCATAGCCCAATCTTGATCGGTTATGATGGACACCGGCTTTTTGCTAAAACAAAGTAGATACTACTTGAAAACCTAGACAAATGACTTGTACTTCTCATCAAACATAAGATCTGAAGCAAACAAGATCATCTTACGATGGTGGTCAACACCACCAAACATTCCAAAAACCATCGAATACTTGTTGGTGTGGTAGGTGGTGTCAAAAACTATCACATCGCCAAACAACCCGTAGTCTTCAACAGAAACAGGATCAGCCCAAAACAGATGAGTCAAGCAACAATCAGGATCGTTTTGGTATGTATAGAATAATTTATGATCAAGTACCTTAAACTTGGAAAACCGATCCAATACCATGTCGATGTCGTACTTGGCCGACTCTTTCCTCTTGCTACTGATGTGTCCATGAGATTGTCTGCTAGTAAATGTCAGATTTTCATAACCGCCAGACTCAGATGCCATCAATGCAATTTGTCTTGATACAGGTATGTTAGCTTGGCTCATGGAAGAAAGGATATCTTTTTTAGTTTCATTAAGAGATGAGTTACACTTCAGGTAACGGAGATGTGCATCATCAACAAGATTGTGGTTGTGTTCCTCAATAAAGGCAGTCACAACCCACGTGGATGAGGACTTGTCTAGTGTGAATCGGATCATGGCTGCACAACCACACCTCTTCACAGATCGCTTGTTCTTCTTAGACATATTTTCCTACAACTTACCCACTTTATCACAAACGGGGCTCAGAAGCCCTCTTGACCTCTTAGAACAGCCCATTGTACCCTGCTTGTGACAAACCAGATCTTTGGCAATGAGAATCTTAGTTCCCCGTTCATACCTTTTGTCATCTTTCCTGATATTAAAACCAATCATGCCAGCATAGCTAGAATAGAATGAGATAGCTTCATTTAAACTTCCAAAGTGCAGACCAATTTTAGGAATTGTAGTTGGCGAAAGAGTGGAAGCACCAACAGAAGGATAAGAATTAGCATTATCATTATCAAGGCCGACATTTGAATTATCAGCATATGTATCAAGGCTGGGATCCATTACAACGTCTGGCAGTAACTCAGCAGTACAGAGGAGTAAACCTGAAACAGCAGAGAGTAACTCTATCAGACCAAAGAGTAACACATCATAACAAATGAGTAACTGAAAGAAGTTTTGTATTCCAAATTACAAATCAGAATAAAATAGATTTCCAAGTTGAACATAAACACTTGAATTGCAAAAGAAAATACAGATAGGTAACTTGTACAAATAAGTTTATATGTAGATTTTCAAGTGAGCTTCACAACAGAAGAAAAAAGAGCAAGGATTTGAAACTGATACTACATCTGGTACATGTCGTCAAAGGCATGAATTAAGAAAACAAGGCCAGGCGAGGTCCATAGAGGCACAATTCTCAAACAAGTCGACAACTGCAAAAAAAGGTGTAATGACATAGTACCTTAATAGAGAGAAGAATTGATCAAAACTACTGCTTGAGAAGTTCTGCAAGCATTCGCTTGAACTATCCTAGAGCGTAGTCACTCCTTTGAGGTGTCTAGGGCATCACTGTAGGCCGCTGGAGGTAGCCGGAGCAAGGCTGAGTAGGGGAGGTCATCACGAACAGGCGAGAGATAAAAAGGACAGCGGAGAATGGTTCCCTTCTAGGTCGGGCGCCACTTTCAGATTGGGGCACTACCCTATGGGAAGGATGGGCAAGACGCAATAGCTACGCCGTCAATGTAGCTTAGGAAGTAGTCACTATGCAGTTGGGGGCGATGGAGGGTGATATGGCTTGACGGCAGAATAGCCTGTATGCAAGAGTCTTTCGCATCGGATTGGCGACGAGAATGAGCGTCGCGCAGATGGAGATTCAAGGCCGCCTGTGCCGGGTAACAAAACTAAATTACCCCTACGAGAAGCATGGGAAAGATGCAATAGCCGCACCGTCAATGTAGCTTAGGAAGCAGTCACTATGCAGTTGGGGGCGATGTAGGGTGATATGGCTTGACGGAGGAATACCCTGTATGGAAGCGTCTTTCACATCAGATTGGTGACGAGAATGAGCGTCGCACAGACATAGAATCAAGGCCGCGTATGCAGGGTAATGAAACTAAATTACCCGTGCGGGTAATGAGTATATATATATACACACACACACACACACACACACACACACACATATATATATATATATATATATATATATATATATATATATGGGTATATCTTCACTACCTATGCGGGTAACTAAGATTCTCTACCCGTGCATCAGTTTTGTAATAGGAAGGCATGCATTTGTAATGAGACAGTCCAAATTGTAATAGACAAACTCGTCTTGTAAATACAGCGTGATGTTTGTATTCTCCGTGTGGAAATAGTAAAATATATATTTATGACTGTTACAACATTGTAATACAAAACGAGTCTTTGTATTACAATTTTAATGGTCTCATTACAAATGCATGCTTTCCTATTAGAAAAGTGATGCACGGGTAGCGAAGATATACTCTATATATATGTATTTATGTATATATATATATATATATATATATATATATATATATATATATATATATATATGTATGTATGTATGTATGTATGTATATATATATGTATGTATATATATATATATATATATATATATATATATATGTATATGTATGTATGTATGTATGTATATATATATATATATATATATATATATATATATATATATATATATATATATATATGGGATTTATTCGTTACCCATGCGGGTAGCCTGAATTTTAGCTACCCGCATATCTAAAAGTGTAACTATATGGTACACAAAAGTAACTCTAAGATCAAAAGAGTAAATGTATTGATAAAAGAGTAACTCTAAGATAAAAAAGTAACTACATAGAAAATATACAGTCAGTAATTATATGGATGTATTTTTTTATTTTTGTGGGGAAAATGATATTATTTTTGGATGAAATTTTTTGGGGAGCTATATAAAATGCTCCTCTACAATTGTGAAGAATTGTTTTTTAAAGAAAGTGACAGGAAAGGGGTGCGGTTATTAAATATGAGCCCATATATATCTATATATATATCAAAAATTGTACTCCTTTTAATGTGGGATGCCCCCATTAAACAAATTTTGACTTCAAAGTAGCCAAGTCTGGGTACACAGGGATAGCATTCGAACATGGGGATCTTACTAAATGGTCTACGGAATTTTACTTTTGTACACTAGGAAAAATCAATATTTTCCATAGTCGATGCATACAGTTTCAAATTTTTGTGATCATATATGTTACAAATCATACATTTATTTATTGGTAATTTGAGGGTTTAAGATATTTCTAATGTTAATCATATGTTTATTAACACTTTATATTATTAATTGATTGATGTATGTTTTATCATAATTTAAACTTGTTCTTTTATAAGTTGAAAATAAAGATTGGAGCAAACATTGGTAGAACTTTAACAAATGTAGCATATAATTGATCTATCCTTTTGTGCATAATTTTTGATAATTCAATAATGAATCGAGTGCAGAAACAATGAATCAAAACAAAGAATGACAAAGTTATAGTGCTTGTACTTTTCACCTAGAACTATGTTTGGTTAACAATCAATGAGTTAACGACTGTTGGTTTTCCCACCCAATTTTGTGTGTTGGTTTTCCAACTGATGGTTGATAATCAATAGTTTGTCAAGCGATGTTTTCCAACCAATGGTATATGTTATGCCGCCTCCCATAACAACCAATCACAAAAATAGTCATAACTTTTGATATACTTATTTAAATTCGATGAAATTTGTTTTGTTGAATTCATATTTCAATCCTCTACACAATCATGTCCCTAAAATATGAAAAAAAACTATTTGAATGGAAACTTATAAGGTGATTTTTGGGGGGAATGTGAAGAACAAAAAACCTAGTTGTAGGTTATTTGTGGTAAGTTTGTTTAGCCATGGATTGCTTTTTCTTGCTCGTATACTTGATCTCAATCATATGTACAGCCAACCAAAGGTTTTACATGACCTTCCTTTATTATCTTATACCTCCAGTAGGCTTCATTTAACTCTTTTGACCCAACAATAGGTTATTCAGGTCTAGTTTTTGAGGTCTATAACTTGAATCTATGCCTAGTGGACTGGAATCTGAGTCTATCTAGCTCTAGGTTAAGATTGGTAAGATAGATTAAGTGTATATGAGTAAAAATTCACATTTACACATTGAATCTTACATAAATTAAGCCAAAAATTGTAAGGGACATGTACCATTCTCTATAAAATTTATTATTTTCCAAGGATGAGATTACAGTTGACATATTGATTATTTTAGTATACATGCCATGTTATATAGATGTTTTTAGATCTAGAATTTTTTTCTATGAAGTTTTTTTGAAATTTAATGATAGACTATAGGCACATGATCCTCAGTTTTTCCCTAGTTTTTGCAATATTCAGTTAGATTATGACTTTGCGGTCTATTCTATGATTGTTTCAGATACATACTTATTAAGTTTCAAAAATAGTTCATTGTAGTAATTTCCAATAAGCCCAGATTATCAATTCAAGTATAATACTATATCAATATCAGTGTTATAGAATGGTTTTAGTATTTAGAACGTAAAGGAAAAAGGCTTAAGTACATAGTTAAGCTAAGAATTGTACAGTAGTAATTCTATCATTGAAACTACATAATCAACAAGACATTAGATATCCTAAATATTGTAGAATCTATAAATGAGTTTTGCACCATGAAGGAGGAAGCATGCATAGCATCTAGAAGAGTCTAGAATGAGGTAATTAGAGCATATTAGAGAGGTGAAGGGGACTAAGAGTAGTGAGGATGGTCTCCTTAAAATAGTGTGATACCTAACACCTACCAGAGATTCTGGTGATACCCAGTATAGTTAAGTTCGTTTAAATATATCAAAGTAGGTTAACCCTTGTCAAACCTCTATAGTAGATATTTAATCCAAGTGCTTTACTCTCTGCCTGAGTACCCAATTTTAGAGGAGTCCAGTTAATTTGCCTAGTTGTACAGTGGCTGAGGCTAGATGTAGCGAGCTAGTTTAGTAAACTTATAGTCTTGGGTCTACTCTAATTCTTATAGGGTGAGATCTTTTCTTGCTGTGATACTTCCAGATGTTCCAATACACTTCATGTGGGTGCAAAGAATAATAAAATAAATAAAACATTATTAAAGGGATATAGTTGTAAAAACAACATATAACTGTCATGTTGGACAATTTATAGATTTCAATTGCCATTCTTATATTCTTTTAGGTTTAATTGTAATAACAATATACACCTGAATTATCATATAATTTATTACTTTCCATGCAGTGGGCCAGTAGCTCACACACTATACTAAAACACTTGAGTAACAAGTCTATCTCAGTAGGAGGATTCAAAATCTAGCTTTCATTAGAGTAGATCAATTGAGGTCTTTAGAAGAGTAGCTAGCATAGTTAGATGTTCTCTTATCCTTCCTCTGGTATTTGGAATTTGAAAATGAGGATTATGAGTAGTTTTGTAGTGAGTTGTAATTTGTGTATATTAAATTTATAACTAGTTTCTTTTATCTCACGATTTTTATGCTTAATCAGATGTTGTTATTTAAGTTAACATGTTATTTTATTAGTTATATTATTGTAAAAAACAAAAATGGAAGGATTATTTCAATTAGTGACGAAAATTGTTAGTCTACTCTCTCTTTGGTGCCTTAAACCTTGATTAGTGAGTTTGGGTCCGGCCAATTTTTGGTATCAGAGCTTATGTTGAGCTTAGGTTTGGGATATAGGTGGTAAGAAACCAATAGGTTAGGATTCTTTCCTATTTAAACTACAACTTTATAAGTTATATGTTATGTTATGAATATGCAGATGGTAGAAGGAGGGCTTGTTCATGGTGAAGAACAAGTTGAGCATCTTTATACCCCTAACCCTAAGATAATTGTTGAAGTTGGAGAAGATAGAGATGAGGCAACAAAGATGTATCGTATCTTTTGGAGGAAGGATAAATATAAAATGGACAAAAGGTCTTCATCTTCTAGAAAGGACCTGATGAGATCATGTTAGATGATGAAGAAACTTGGTGAGACTGAGATTTTTAGGACAATAAACTCATCTATCAAAGATGTGTGGCTTTGACAGCTAGAAAAGTTTTTTAATTTTTTGTAGTTATAAGAGGACAAGTAGATTAACCATGATATCTATATACATAAAGGAGATGTTGAGTTATGGTGGCATGAAGTACAAGATAAGAGGATAAATGTTGTGATGACATGGAACTACTTTGTGGATAAGCTCCACTTGAATTATTTCCCTCTATCTTCCAAAGTGACAAAATTTGACATCTTGAAAGAATAAGATAGGGAAGTATGATAGTTGATGAGTATGAGGCATATTATACAAGATTGGTTAACTTCTCTCCATATCTTGTACCGGATGACATAGAGAAATGCACATGGTTTCAAGTAGGTTTAAGACTAAAAATAGATACAAGATATCTGTAGTTGGTTGAAGGTATAGAGAAACCTGTGAAGAATTTATGGAGGCAGCAAGATGTATTGAAGAGTCAATTAACGCTGATAAACATTTTGAGGGTTGAAAAATATATGGATATTTTGGTAGAGGAGGACAAAGAAGGGGTGGATACAAAGGAGGAGGTGGATTCTTCTAAAAAAATAGCTAGGATGAGTTCTTGATTGTTTTGGAAGGCAATGATCTTATTCAAGTACTAATGTTGTATTTTCTCATAGAAGGGGAAGATCTAAATAGTAGATGGACACTTTCAACAAGACCTTCAGGGTCAACAATGTTAACAATAGGTCCAAGACAAGATACAAAATATGTGACACTTATGGTAAGGAACACTATAATCATTATTGAGGAACTGAATTTCAAAGATACCATAATTATGGACAGATGGGACATTTTGAGAGAGATTTTCCTAAGCATTAGACCACACCAGCACAAATTTCATAGTCTTAGTTTCAAACATCATAGAGGCAGGCTCCATCTAGAGGAGCAAGTTCTTCAGCAACATCAAGCTCTAGAGGGGGGTCACCTAGTAGAAGCAGTGGACAATGAGGATATTGTGACTGGGGGAGAGCTACAAGATGTTTCTTATCTATGACTCAACAAGGAGTGGTCTCACCCAAAGTTGTTATAGGTAAATTGCTTCTCTTAATAGCATTTTACTTACATTTTTTATAGATCTTAGTGTGATATATTCTTTTATATAGAGATCACTAGTTAGTGGATTGAATATTTTAACTCAAGATTGAACTTATAAGTTAATGTTAAGAGTATTGTAAGATGAACTAATTTTTATGAGATAATTATGTCCCATATGCCTTTTGAGTTTTAATGGGTATACCATAGCAGTTAATCTCATATTCTTTTATATGAATTCTTTTGAAATAATCTTGAATATGGATTGCCTTGAGACACATGATGTCCAACTGGATTGTTGGAAGAAAGAGGCTATCTTTTAGCAAGGTGTTTTTTCTTACATCTTCACTGGAGATACGAAATTCTTACCCATGTGCATAGTATCAGTTATTGTAGATGGTAAGATGATGAGAAAAAAGTGTAAGGATTTTTTAGTGTAGGGAAATATGGCATCAAGTAGGCAATAGAAATAAAAAATTTACTGACATATTTCCCATAAACTAGAGAATCACGTCAATAACTATTTAATGAGAAGGATGGTTCAAAAAGATATATCTAGTCTTGGAACAAGTCCAGCTACAATCCTCATCGATGTTGATATGCACTCTATCTTGAATTGTGTTTGTGTAGCTCCTAATTGCATTGGGACTCATCTGACTACTCCTCCAAGGATAGAAGACTCGAACAACTATTGCAATGACTTCTCTAGTCTCACCACAAACTGTGAGTTGATGTCGTTCTCCTAGCAATAGCCAAAGGACTCCTGCCTCTAGAGTAACCCACACATACCAACTAGAACTCTTGTCATCTTGCTGGACCAGATAGGAAGGATTTGTTCCTCCTGTTGGCATACTAGTCAGCAACATGCTCTCCCACAAAGACAATCATCAGTTGTTTTTCTCCCATGGCTATACCTCCTGAGTCGGGTAAGACTTGCATGGGCTCTCGTGGTTACCACAACCAGAGAGGATAACAATTGTCAAAGAAACTGATTCTCAATTGTCTGTGTTGTGCTCTAGGAAGTGCCCAGTTTCCCTCCTTCTATAGGCGGGGTTTGGGTCAGTGTTCCCAATATGTATGGTATTGTGTGGGGGTGGAAAGGACCAGAAGAACTTGAACTTTCACAACTTGTGACAGCCAAAATGACCATTTTGCACACCGAGATGGTTCTCTAGTTTGTGATACGGTCGTCTGGCACTACCAAATGGCCGTTTTGTAGTTTCCCAATCGCTCACAAATTTCACAATTGTGTTTCCAATTAATATATATATATATATATATATATATATATATATTAATTTTACTTGTTTTCTAAGTTTATGCAATCGAAACTATTTGGGAAACATCTCGAACTTTTGTTCAGACCCAACCGGTCTATCTCATCCAAGAGAGACGTCTGTCTCAATCACCCAGACAATCGTATGGTGAGTTGAGATAAGTTGGCCAATTCAATCATATTGAACTGGTCAATTCAAGGGAAGAACTAAGCCAATTCAATACTTGATCTGCCTGACCACCCAAACGGTCATCTCAACAATTGAGATGCTAGTTTGGCTTCCCAAACGACCGTCTCACTCAGTGAGATGATTGTTTGATAGACCTGGTCAGCCAATTGAGTGATCAATTGCATAAATTGAATACCTAAACACTTTAAGTAATCAATCTAATTGTCGTTTAAGATCAAACTCCTCTCGTAGATGAATTCCTATGTGTATGACCCTATAGGTTCCATATTACATTGGTAGTGAATGTCCATAACAACTTATGATATCAAAATCAATGAGTGATGCCTAGTCACACATCATTGCTACCCTAGTAAATAGAAAGTTGGAGAACAACTTCAACCTATAAATTGTGCATGGTGTTATAGTGTTTGTATAGTTCTTTTGTAACTGATATCCAAAATGAACTAGAGGCATGGAGCAGTCACCCTCATTATTATTCAATCTCATTCCTCAAACCAGAGCAGACTGCCTGAGATATATGTAATCTAAACATATTGACTTAAATGTGCATGCATGCTTTTCTCAGTTGTGGTAATCAAGAGGCCTAAGATATCATATTCCCTTAGGAGGGATAAATCCCATATCCATCACAATTACCCAATCATCACTTTTATAAAAACCCATGATTCAGGATTGCATTTGATGATGTAAAAGTGCACCAAATAACATGTGATGAGTATAGTGATTTTACGTCTAAGAACCACAACCACCACCATCACTGTGAGAGCAGACTATTTTTGATATAGTATGCCCAGAGAGCCAATCATATGATGATTGCAATCAGGCATGTGATACTTGATTTAATTATAATAAAGGCAATTTCCGTCTATGTGTTTTAACTATTTTTGAGATAATAGTATAACATGTTAGATGTCTAGATAGTGACAATACTCAACGATGTATGTCTTCAAGTATGTGACTTGAACAATGAGATCATACAGATGTTAAGAGTATGTACATTCTCACTATTGTCCCTAGTTGGTTGTTATTGTGGAAATAACCATAGACATCAATAACATAAAAGACTAGAGTGTGTGTTGGTTGATGACAAAATCTCATCAGTCAAGATATATGATATCAAACCAACCACATAGATACATGTTACAGAATAGTGTATCAGATAGACCCACCGTAAGAGTGATGAATGGAAACCACACTTGGTTAGTAAGGATCATCTGTTATAGTATTGGTGGTGACTGTGGTTCTTAGACCTGAAATCACTAACACTTATCACATGTGATTGGGCACACTTTGACATCATCAAATGCAGTCCTGAAACATGGGTTGTTATAACAGTGATGATTGGGTGACTTTGACACATGGGGACTTGACTGTGAGTGATAGATATGGAATTTGTCCCTCCTAAGGGAGTGTGATATCCTGGCCACTTATGGAGTGAGACTGAGAAATGCATGGCCATTCACATGTAAGTCAATATATGATATTGAGCTTACATATATCTCAGACAGTCTACTTTGAGTCAAGAAGCATGGATTGAACATTTGTAGGTGATGACAAGTCCATGTCTCGAGTTCAATCTAGATATTAGTGACAAAGGAACTACTCATTTACTATAACACCAATAATAGATTGTAGGTTGAAAGTTGTTCTCCAACTTTCCTCTTCACTTGGGTAGTACTAATGTGCGACTAGGCACCACTCTTTTCTTGTGATGTCATAAGTTAGTTATGGACATTCACTGTGAACGTGAAACGGAACCTATAGGGTCACACACATAGCATTAACCTGGCAGAGGAGTTTATCCATGAATGATGTTTAGATTGATTACTAAAGTGTTTAGGTACTCAATTAAACATTCAATCAATAGACTTGACTCAAAATCATCAAGTTCAAGTGTTGAACCTATTGATTCAAGTGTCTGATTGATTGAGAACTACATTTACTGAGTTTTGCACAACCTAGACAACCAACTGACCAGTTCACTGGGTGAACTGATCAGCTCATGGTTAGTGAGACGATCGGTTCACTCTCGTGAACTAATCAGTTCACATTGACTAAACGAGCATGTGTTGGGTTTCCCTGTTTGTGAGAAAAGATCCTCGTTTCACTTGTTCAATTTGATTGAGACAAGAATTAATCTTTCCATTAATTAGAAATGAATAAGGAAAGTCAATTGTGGGCAAGTCTGGGAAGTGAAATGACTGGTTCTCTAGGTGAACCGATTGGTTCAGCTACCCAAATGAGTGGTTCAATTATGAACCGATCAGCTCACCTTCCCAAAAGATCGGTTATGTTGTGAAATGATCAATTCGCTTGCCGATTTCACCTGCCACAGTGCAATCAGTTCATGAAAGATTCGGACCCTTCTACTCCTGCGCAGACTGGGAACCCTAACCCTACCCTCTACAATAAATAGAGGGATACATGGGCCTTCTCAGAACACACAAATCAGAACATCAGTTGCTCTGTAAAGTTATTGTCCTCTCTGGTTGTGGTAATTGAGAGAGCCCAAGCAAGTTCTACCCGTCCGGGGAGGAACAAAGAGGGAAAAACAACTACAAAAAAGTGACTGGTGGTAGGAGAGTGTGTCAGTGACAAGTATGCTGACAAAGGGGGGTGATTCCTTTTGGTCTGTCCATCAAGACAACTAGAGTTTCCAGTGGTCCGTGTGGACTATCTATAGAGGCGGGAAATTTTTTCCGCTCAGGAGGACGACCTTCAACTGCAGTTCGGGTCCAGACCAAGAGCTGCATAGACACTGTCAAAGACTAGGTGGTTGAAGGTTGCACTAGCTATGAGGTATTGTCACTGAGCAAGCCTCAGGACTATGTATATCTTACTAAACTATCTTTCCTATTGCATAGTTGTTGATGCGATCTACTGGTTATGGGTTTGTGGTTAGATAAAATTTTTGTTTCCACTACCTGTTCTGTCCCACAAAACCCAACAGTGGTATCAGATCCACGTCAACATACTATGTTTTAGGATTAATTGATATGATCAGATTTTGGTTTTTCACCATGTATTTATTGCATGCGATGTGAATGCTTTAACTGGCTAATGTGCATATTTGATTAAACACCAAAAATCCCTATATACATATATGATATGGTATATATATGCAATAAATATGTGTCGCCCTAAAATGGTTTTGATGATAGATGTGTAGTGCGGTTATGGCCTATAAACCCCTATGTGTGTGCTTAGTTGGTTGTGGTCATTTGCATCTCAGTCTGCGTACCAAGTCCTTTCTTCTATTCCATATGTAGCTAGAGATAACTCGAGCCTTCTCTTCTACCATTGCTCCCCCCGAATGTAACTCGGGGTTTCCCAAAGAAATATATAAAAGTAGGATAGTCTTATTTCCTGTCATGTCAAAGAACAGAGGGTGCCCAGACAAGTGGTTAAGGGACTAAGATGACTGGTTGATGGTGTGAGATGAACAGTTGGTGGCCTAACGAGGAGCATGACAACTCGACGAACTGACCGTCTAGAGGTGCTAGACAATCAGTTGGTGACAACCAACTGACTGGTGAGGAGGTGAGTTGATCAATCATAGAATGAGATGGTCAACCCAAAACATCCCAAGCACAAATCTTCATCAATAATAGGTTGCTACATGTGATGTAGACCTAGATGACCGTAATTCCTTGTGGCCCAAGGAATTACAAATAGGATGGCCATAATCATTGCTTTATCACTTCACATGTTTTCTTGTGGGATATAGCATGTATATGATATGTACTATATATGTGGTGATTGGATATGTATATGTATACAAATACCAAACCCCTCAATATAAATATTAAGTTTAAGATACCTTCCAAAAACAACACACATGAAAAAATTGATCGACTAAGTGTGGACACACCCTAGAGTGGTGCAACGTCTATCTCGTAGAAGTGTGATGGTGAATATGTGGGTCTGTCCTAGTAGGGTGCATATTCATTGTGTTCACATTTGGGTTGTACGTAACTAGGTGATCTTGATAGGTTCAAGAACCTTGAGGCATGGAGATGTACATGGAAAAGAGTTTTGCATGACATCTATCAAGAGTTGCATAAGACGCAATTGGCAAAAGTTTCCTATGTGAGAGAATCTAGTTGTGGGTGACAGTTCTAGTTGGTCCATGACTTAGAGGAAATCATGATCTTTCTCACCAAAAGGTTGTACGTTGAAATCTTCTAAATTGATGGTGAGGGCTATCAATTTGATCAAAATAGTGTGAGTGGTAATTAATTAAAGACCTAATTAATACCCTCAACTTTATCAAATTGAACAAATAAAAAATGTTTTGAAATGTTGCAAAATTCTTTTGTAGAATCCAAATGACAAACACAAATACATTATCATTGCAATCACTTCATAATCAGGATAAACTTTAAATCTGGTTTGGACCTTTGAGAAGTGTTCTCAATAGAGAGTGTAAACTCTTAAGTCCTTGAAAGACCAGAGTGAGTAGAACCACTCCAAATGCACCTAAGGCTAAAATTGGATGCTTACTTGAAGTATGCCAATGATGCCTAAGACATCAAGAACCTTATGCTGAGCTATATGAACTATGAGTTGCATAAATAGCTTGAAGCATGGACATTCTTGAGATGGTCATACATCTTAAGAGTCATGTCAAGCGTGAAAGGTATAATGTCTTCAAAGTGATATTTGAGCATAATCATACAGATGTAGATCAAGTATAATCTAATGTTCTCAATATGATTGTGCATATAGATCAACTATGACTTCTTATAGGTCAAGAGTTGACCAAACATATGATTCTACAAATCATTGTGTGAATCAAATATCATGTTTATCAAATGTTGAGTAACTTGGCCAAACCATTATCTGAAGTGCTTGACATATTGATACCAAAGCATTAATGAAGAAAGAACAAAACCTATGATAATGATTAGCAAAGTGAAGTCCATAGACTAAAGCAAGGTCAAGAAGTGTTCTGAAGCCAAGCTTAGGTCCAAGTCTTCATCAATCAAGATATGGAGAGGAGTAAGATGTAAAGGGAAATAACCTCTTTATAGAGGATCTCAAGAATATGAAAGAGAGATAGAGATCTTTACTTTAGGACCTAAGAAGAAGTAAGATAGAAACTATGCGGAGCAAAAGTTGCTACCATTACAGTTACAATATGACATTCATGGGCATATAATAGAATTACTGAATTGCTATTATACATCTGCCATCAATGAAATCATCATACATCTTATATGGACAAAAGTGTAATGAACAGATGTTTCATTTCAAAGAAATTATCTTTGAAGGCAATGCCTATGTCTCATCAACTATACTTGATAGTTAAAGAGACAAATGTGTGTGACACATGTAATGAATGACATGATAATTCAAACTTGAATGCCTATCACATAGTCATCTAGAGTTAATAAATGATAATTGCATTTCTAGAAATCCATATGCTGGTTATCTAGACTCATTCTAGTTATTGAACCGATAGAGACATGCTAATCTCATTCATTGTCACTAGATGTAGTGGGAGAATGATTATTCTATAAAGGATTATGCATATTGATGTACATAGACCTTTTTAAAATAAATGCTAAGGGTAATCAATAGTACTTCAATATATTTACTAATGACCTCAGTAGATATGGTAGTTAGTATTTAATAAATACAAACATGAAATTCTTGAAGTGTTCAAGGAGATCGTAAATGAAGTACATAACAAACTTGGTATAAGTATTAAATTTTGATATGATCGATATGGAAATAATTTGAACCAAGAGTTTGAGAACCTTCTGGAAGATCATGATAATGTATCATGATGGACTCCACCTGAAACATAATGATAGTGTATCATGAGAAGTGTATCAGAAAGAAGGAATCACACCTTGATAAGTTAGAGTGTGATTACTTGCTAAACTTCAAATTTTCATTTTGGGCACATGCTTAACACTAAAACAATATACCATATAATTAGTTAAAAAGACACCATATGAGATATGGAATGGGAATGTGTCCTGATATGTCTTTATAAAGATTAGGATTGAAAGCCTAAATAAGAAAATTGTTTCTTAAAAGGTTTTGTTCACAAATCGAGTAAATTATATTTTGTTGAATACTACTTTGATATCCAAGTCCAATAACAAAGATGTTTTGGATGGTTGTATTCCTAGAGGAAAACCTAGTTCTAAAGGAATCAGTGGTGGAGGAAGTGGAACTTGAAATGTTTGAGACAAATAAGAAAAACATTAAACTTAAAGAGGTAAAATGGTAATAAAGAGAATCACAAAATGTTGTGGAATCTCAAAGTTCCTCAAGTAACATACATAACTCATGGTTTTGGTAGATTACGCCTAGAGCTTGAATGATATATGATATCTTATGGACAATAAGGTGGTGAGTTGATCCTTTGATGAGTCAACAGTCTACCTAGAAGCTAATGAGAGCTGGAAACTGAGATATGGCTTGAAGCCATGAAATTCAAGATGGACTCCAAGTACATCAACAAGGTATGACCTTGGTTAATCCACCTGAAGGGTAAAACCCATAGGTTACTTTTGGGTCTTCCAAAAGAAGACTGACATGGAGGGTAATTTGGTTGCAAAGAGTTTCTAATATGTTAAAGTTGTTGAACATGATGAAATATTTTCAGCAGTTACTAAGGATAAATCCACCAGGATAATGCTTGCTATTGTAGCTTAATAGAAATAAAGTCCATGAAGTTGCATAGATCAATCTTTGGATTGAAGAGGGCACCTCAAAATTGGGATCTTGTATTTGACAAGATAGTCAAAGAGTTTCACTTGAGTCAAAATAAACAAGTAATGTGTGATTACAAGAATTTAGTGGGAGCATATGTATATTCCACATATTGAAGGGGAAATAAAATTTGCTAAGTTTGGGGTCTTGGAACCCATACTAACTCAACATCTTTTTTCTTGTAAGGACATGAGAAGGAATAATGTCCACAATGCAAGCAATAGTAACAACAAATGGAGTCCATTTCATATCTTTTTCTAGGATTTTTAGTTGTGTTCTTGGGTACAAATATGATCTTGGTCTTGGGTGCTTGAGTTCTCCTAGGTTAGGTTGATAAGAGTTTTATTTTGGAACATATCCTAAACCTCTTCTTCCACTATAACCAGAAGAATTCTTTAGGATCTTATCAAGAATACCATTATTTCTCAAGCTACTAACTTCTTTTTGTAACTTAGCAATCTCATCCATTTTATTTTTGATATCTAACTTTTCTTGATCTTGATCAGATGATAAAAATCTCTTTCTTTAACAATAGCATCATAATCTAGATGAGTACATAGGATAGGTTGATTTTGAAAATTATTTAGTTTTGTAAGAAATTCAACCTTTTCTTGAGAAAGAAGACCATAGTTTGTTTCTAAAGTAAGCAACTTCATATTGCAATCATTTAAAGATGATTTCAAGGTAATGTTTTTAGAAATAGTATTTTCTTTTTTAGAAACAAGATCATTTAATTTAGCATATAACTCCTCATTAATTTTAGTAACTATTTTCAGTTTCTTTTTACAATCAATATATTTATCATGCAATTCCTCTATGCTAGCAACTAACTGTTCTTTAGATAAATCAAATAAGCTTACCTCATCCTCTTCTTCAACAATTGTTGCAATGAAACATGATACCTTGTCTTCTTTATGAGTACTTGATTGTTCCCTTCTATCTTTGTGGAACTTTCTCTTTGTACAATTAAGTGTTGTGTGGCCCTTTGCTTCACATTCAAAACACCATCTATGATCTTGATCGCTTATTGATTGTTGGCTCATGTTTGTCTCTTCCACATAGAGGTTGTTGAAGACACCATCCCCCATCTCTTCAAAACTTATTAAGGCTCCTTGAAGACCTACTCTGATACCAATTGAAAAACACTAGAGGGGGGGTGAATAGGGTTTTATGATTATTTTAAAAATTATCTAAGAAAACAACCACAAAAAGGTTGGAGAAGGATACGCATGCATTTAGAGTGGTTCCACCCTTAGCAAAAACTAAGGGAGTCAGTCCACTACCCAATTGTTTCCAACTAGGATTTTGAAAGCACTTGTATTTTATTACCTTTTTGAGGATGTTACATAAAATACAACTACCTTCACAAACCCTTTGGACAACCTTCACCCCGAAGTCGTCTCACCAACTTTGAAGCAGCCTTCACTTGAAGTAACTTCAAGCTCCCCCTTGAAGTAACCTTCCTCCTTGAAGTAGCTTCCCGTTGAGACCTTCTAGAAGTAGTCCAAAGTCTGCCGAGCTACCTTCTCCACCTAAAGAAGCTCCTACAACCTCCTTTCCATAGCCTCCAACCTAGGAGTAGCAAAGGAGAAAACAAGCAATAAAAGGAACAAGAAAGGAAGAAGGAAAAATATACTTTACCACTTTAGCACAAGGCTTGAATTCCATATCAAGCGTTTTGATCTCCTAGCCAATGTGTATGAATGTGAAAGTGTAGTGGGTAGGAGATGCTAGCCTATAGGACACGAAATCTCTACTTATGGAAATGATCTGCAAGTGAAGGATTGCTCAATTTCTCACAAGAGTTGATTCTCAATTGCAAGTATGTGTACTCAAGTGAGTTTAGGTGTCCTAAGGCATGTCCTAGTTATAGGAATGGATTACTAGTGTTTAGAGACGTTCTAGGCACTTTCTAGGATGTTCTTAGTACACAACTAGTTGTTAGGTATCCACTAATTATGTTTGTAACATCTAGTTAATTAATTCTAAAAAGTGCAGACAGAACCTTTCTCCGTCGAGAAGTTTGTCGATTGAGTGTCTCTCGGTCGAGAACTTCTTCATGAGGGAAAGTCTGGGGAAAGTGTATTTCAACGTTCAACTCAACTCCCAATGACTTTTTCCCACCAAGTCTAACGACTATAGAACCTACTTGAGGAATAGACTCTGGTGATTCTCTGTTGAGAAGATAGTCGACAGAGAATGTCTCGGTCGAGAAGTAGTTTGACCGAGGTTGTCCCTATTTTAGTGTATCTAGACATGTACTAAGTGTATGTATCAAAGTTCCATTGTGATGCTATTATAGGGGATGACCTATCTAAGTGTTGTGAGTGGATAGGGATTATCTAAACGCTTGATTTACATGATATCTAAGTACTTTTAAATTATATATTTGTACAAGTTTACATTTGATTACAATTATGAAAACATAAGGCAATTTGAACATATAGATCTTCCAAGCTTAGCTATCCACCACCTTGAATTCTTGTTACTGAAATACTCAAGTAGCACGTTAGATCCATAAGAATGAAATGTTTGTCATTTTCAAAACAAAGTGATTTTAATGATATCCATTTAGCCAACAATTTTTGTCTATATGTTTTAACTATTTTTGAGATAATAGTATAACATGCTAGATGTCTAGAGAGTGATAATACTCAATGATGTATGTTTTCAAGTACGCAACTTGAACAATGAGATCATATAAATGTTAAGAGTATGTACATTCTCACTATTGTCCCTAGTTGGTTGTTATTGTGGAAATAACCATAGACATCAATAACATAAAAGACTAGAGTGTGTGTTAGTTGATGACAGAATCTCATCAGCCATGATATATGATATCAAACCAAGCACATATATACATGTTAGAGAATAGTATATCAGACAGAACCACCATAAGAGTGATGCATGGAAACCACACTTGGTTAGTCAGGATCATCTCTTATAGTATTGGTGGTGACTGTGGTTCTTAGACCTGAAATCACTGCACTAATCACATGTGGCTGGGTACACTTTGACATCATCAAATGCAGTCCTGAAACATGGGTTGATATAATGGTGATGATTGGGTGACTTTGACACATGGGGACTTGATTGTGAGTGATAGATATGGAATTTGTCCCTCTAAAGGGAGTGTGATATCCTGGCCACTTGAGGATTGAGACTGAGAAATGTATGGCCATGCACATGTAAGTCAATATATGATATTGAGCTTACTTATATCTCAGACAGTCTACTCTGAGTCAAGAAACATGGATTGAACATTTGTAGAGGATAACAAGTCCATGCCTCAAGTTCAATCTGGATATCAGCAATAAAGGCACTATACATTCACTTTAACACCAATAAATTGTAGGTTGAAAGATGTTCTCCAACTTTCCTCTTCACTTGGGTACCACAGATGTGTGACTAGGCACCATTCTTTGCTTTTGATGTCATAAGTTAGTTATGGACATTCACAGCCAACATGAAATGGAACCTATAGGGTCACACACATAGGATTATCCTGGAAGAGGAGTTTACCCTTGAATGATGTGTATATTGATTACTAAAGTGTTTATGTACTCAATTAAACATTCAATTAATAGACTTGACTCAGAATCATCAAGTTCAAGTGTTGAACCAACTAATTAGAGTGTCAGATTGATTGAGAACTACATTGACTGAAATCTGACAACCTGGACAACCAATCGACCGGTTCACTTGGTGAATCGATCGACTCATAGTCAGAGAGAAGAATGGTTCATTCTATTGAACCGATTGGTTCACATGGACCAAACGAGCATGTGTTGGGTTTCCCTGTTTGTGAGAAAAGATCCTTGTTTCACTTTTTCAATTCGATTGGGACAAGAATTAATCTTTACATTAATTAGAAACGAATAAGGAAAGTCAATTGCGGGAAAGTCTAGGAAGTGGAACGATCGGCTCACGAGGTGAAGCAATTGGCTCACCTGCCCAAATGACCGATCCAGTTATGAACTGATTGGCTCACCTGCCCAAACAATCAGTTCAATTGTGAAATGTCTGGTTCGCCTACCACAGTACAATTAGTTCATGGAAAATCTGGACCCTTCTACTCCCGCACAGACTGGGAACCGTAACCCTATCCTCTACTATAAATATAGGGGTACATGGGCTTCGTAGAACACACAACTCAGAACATCATTTGTTCTATCAAGTTGATGTCCTCTCTGGTTGTGGTAACTGAGAGAGCCCAAGCAGGTTCTACCCGTTCAGGGAGGAACAACCAGGGAAAGACAACTATAGAAAAGTGACTGATGGTGGGAGAGTGTGTCAGTGACTCGTACACCAACATAGGGGAGTGACTCCTTCTAGTCTGTCCACTAGGATGATTAGAGTTATTGGTGGTCGGTGTGGACTATCTATAGAGGTGGGAGATTTCTGCCGCTCAGGAGGATGAACGTCAACCACAGTTTGGGTCAAGACAAGGAGCTGTACAAACACTATCGAAGACTAGGTGGTTGAAGGCCACACTAATTGTGAGGTATTATTGTTGAGCAAGCATCAGGACCAGGTATATCTCACTGAACCATCTTTTCTATTGCATAGTTGTTGATGCTAGCTGTTGGTTATGAGTTTGTGGTTAGATAAAAAATTTGTTTCTACTGCCTGTTCTGTCCCACAAAACCTAACAATTATGACTTCCATTATGATGGTTTCCATGTGTTAGTCTCACGGTGGGTTTGTCTAATACATTGTTCCCTAACATGAATCTATGGGCTTGGTTTGATATCACATATCATGATTAATGAGACTCTATCATCAACCAACTCACACTTTGATCTTATGTGTTTTTTTTGTTTATCTACCTTCCACAATAACAACCAGTCAGGGACATAATGAGAATGTATATACTCTTAACATCTGTATGATCTCATTCTCCCAAGTCACGTACTTGAAGACATACGTCATTGAGTAACATCATTCTCTAGACATTTATTATCTTATTTCATTATCTCATAATTGAACAAATAGAATAAATTGGAAGCTTTGCCTTTTAATAATCAAATCATTTACAATTATGCCATTACAATCATCACATGATTGGCTCTTCGGGCATATACAACAACAAACTCCCACTTGCACTTAGAGCTAATCACCTATGTATTATTACTGAGTGACCAAACATGACCATCAAGATTCTGTTATAAAAGTGCTTTAGTAAAGGGATCATCAATGTTGCTTTTAGTTGGTACTCTACAACACTTTACATCTCCTCGATGTACAATCTCTCATATGAAATGGAACCACCATTATATATGCTTGGAATGATGATGTGATCTGGGTTCTTTAGCATGTGCAATAGCTCCATTGTGTCACAATATAGCTCGATTGCATTGTTGATTCTAGGAACAACCCCAAGTTCAGAGATGAACTTCTTGATATATACAACTTCCTTTGCTATATTCGATGCTACAATATACTCGGCCTCTATTGTGGAATTGGAAACTGTCTCTTACTTGGAACTATTCCAACTCATAGCTTCATTGTTTAAGAAAAACACAAATACTGATTGTGATTTATAATCATCTTTGTCAGTTTGGAACCTTGCATCGATGTAACCTTTTACCACCAGCTCTTCCTCTCCACCATAAACCAAGAACTTATCCTTAGTCCTTCTCAAGTACTTGAATATGTTCTTCATGGCTGTCCAGTGACCATCAATTGGATCTGACTGATATCTGCTCATCATTCTCAAAGCATACGAGACATTTGGATGGGTGCAAAACATCACATACATGATTGATCCAATTGCTGACATATGTGGAATCACACTCATGCACTCCCTTTCTTCACAAGAACGGGGACATTGACTCTTAGATATGGTCACTCCATGCAATGCAGGCATGTTTCCTCTCTTTCTGCTCAACCGCTTCAGCACATTGTCAATGTCTATTCTTTGCCTGAGTCCAAGAAGCCTTCTTAATCTACCTCTATAGATCTTTATCCTGAGGATTTCGGATGCTTCTCCCAAGTCTTTCATAGAGAATGTAAATCTTAGCCATGCTTTTACCTTTTATAAAGTAGGAATGTCATTCCTCATCAAAAGTATGTCATCCACATACAATATGAGGAATACAACCATGTTCCCAATAACCATCCTATACACAAAAGGATCATCTTCATTTTGAATAAAGCCAACCTTTTTGACTGTTTCATCAAAATGAAGATTCCAGTTCCGAGATGCTTGCCTCAATCCATAGATTGACCTTTGTAGCTTACAACCTTTATTTTTCAACTTTGGATTTATAAAACCCTCAGGCTGTGTCATATACACATACTCAACAATATTGTTGTCAAGGAATGCAATTTTAACATCCATCTACGAAATCTCATAGTCATGATAAGTTGCAATAGCAAGCATGATCATGACTGACTTAACCATGGCCACTGAAGAAAAGGTTTTGTCATAGTCAACACCTTGAACTTGTGTGAAACCTTTTGCAACCAATCTTCCCTTATAGGTTTGAACTTTTCCATTCATGTTGGTCTTCTTCTTGAAAACCCACTTGCACCCTATGGGTTTTACCCCTTCATGTGGTTCCACCAAAGTCCATACTTTGTTGGTATACATAGATTCCATCTCGGATCTCATGGCCTCAAGAGATTTCTCAAACTCCAGTCCCTTAATAGAATCTTGATAGGTAATTGTCTTATCATCTATGAACAATTCGCAACCTTCCTGAGACACAAGATATCCATATCTCTCAGGTTCAAGGCATGTCATACTAGATCTATGAGGTTCTTGTGTCACTAGAGGAATTTGAGATTTCACAACACTTTGTGAGTCTCCTTGTTCCTCTTGTACATCTATTGGTTCAATGTTCTCTTGTTGGTCTCGAACCTCTTTGAATTCTACCTTACTCCCACCGATTCCTTTGGAAATGAATTCCCTCTCTAGGAATACAGCCTCTCTGGCAACAAACACTTTGTTGTTAGATTGGGAATAAAAGTGATATCCTTTGTTCTGCTTAGGATATCCAACAAACGAACATTTATCGTACTTATGACCAAGCATTTCTTAAAATATTTTTCTAACATAAGCTTCACACCCACAAATCTTCATAAAAGACACATTGGGACATTTCCAATACCATATCTCATATGGTATCTTTTGAACCGATTTACATGGTATGTGGTTAAGTGTACACGCTGTGGTATCAAGCTCATAAATCCAGAAGATAGTTGGAAAATCAACAAAGCTCATCATAGATTACAACATATCTAGAAATGTGTGATTCCTTATTTCTGATACACCATTATGTTGTGGTGTTCCAGGTGTATTCCATTGTGATACAATACCACATTCTTGCAGAAGGTCCTCAAACTCTTAGTTCAAGTATTCTCCACCTTGATAAGAATGAAGTTCCTTTATACTTTTTTCAAGTTAGTTATGAACTTCATTCATAAACTCTCTAAACTTTTTAAGAGCTTCTGACTTATGTTTCATCAGGTAAACATAGTCATACCTACTGAAATCAATAGTAAAGATAATGAAGTACTGATATTCACCTCTGGTAGTTGTTCTAAAAGGGCCACACACATCAGTATGTATGAGTCCTAATAGATCATTGGCCCTTTCACTATTTCCAGTGAAGGGAGTCTTGGTCATCTTGCCCAACAAACAAGATTCACATGTTTCCATTCATTCAAAATCAAAACAGTCTAAATAGCCATTTTTATGGAGTCTAGATATGCGACTCTCATTTATGTGCACTAGACGGTGATCCCAAAGGTATGTTTTGTTTGATTTGTTGAGTTTTTGTCTTTTGGTATTTATGTTATATACACTTGTCTCTATATCTATCAAGTATAGGCCATAAGACATTGGGGCACTGCCATTAAAGACCCCATCTTTCCTAATAGAACATCTTCCAATCTTTATAAGAAATTCAAATCCTTTCATGTCCAAACAAGTTATAGATATGATGTTTCTATTAATGGAAAATACATAATATAAGTTCTCTAACTCCATTACAAGCCTACCTAGTAGAGTTAACTCATAGGTTAAAACCATGCTAGACACAACTCTTGCCTCATTTGCAACACGTAGTTCAACCTCACCTTTCTTTAAAGGTTTACTTCTTTTGAGATCCTTCACATTTGAACAAATGTGAGATCCACATTCGATATATAGTCCCCATGATGAAGAAGTAATGAATTTAATCTCAATAATGTATACACCAGATGTAGATATCTCAATCCCTTTCTTCAACTTCCTAGGTTCCTTATCTTTGTCCTTATTCTAAGTGCAGAAGACTTGGACTTTGGCTTAGCCACAAAATGCTTCTTGGCTTTGCCTTTGTCCTTGAACTCATCTTCGTTGATTATCATCTCAAATTTATCCATATTAATTTGTTCTTAGACACTTATCAAGATGTGAAGTAACTCTGACAGTGGTTTAGCCATTTTACTCAAGTGATAACACTCAATATATTGGCTATATGATTCAGGCAATGATTGCAAAATCATATCTGTGGTCAACTCTTAACATAAAGGAAATCACAGTCTTTCATGATGCTTCATATGCCCAATCATGTTGAGAACTTGAGGCTCTACTGGATATCCTTCTATCAGCTTGCACTTAAATAGCGCCTTAAAGACATTGTACCTTTCATGCTTATAATGTTGTTTATGCAACTCATAGTTCACACAAACGAACATAAGGTTCTTGATGTTCACAACATTGTTGGCATGCTTCAAAGAAGCATCCATGTCAATCATAGGTGAATTTGGAGTGGATATTGGCTCTAGTGTTTTAGGAACATACAGAACACTTCTCGAGGTCTGAAACTAGTTATGGAAATAAATCTTGTTTAATTCATCAAATTGTGATGATTGAGTGTTTTCCATTTGATTCTACAAGAGAAAATTTGTATTTGTCAAAAACCATTTTTTATTTGATTTGATTTGAAAATTCGATATTAATTAGGTCTTTAATTAATTATAGTTCCCACTATTTTATTCAAATTGATAGCCCTCAATATTAATTTTGGAAGACTGCATCATACAATCTTCTAGTATGCCAAAATCCAAAACAATTCATTCAATAAGCAACCAATGTTGGCGCTCATGACCATTATTAAGGTAGGCAACATTTGCCAATTGCATCATATGAAACTCTTAGATAGATGATATGTGCAACTCTTTGCCATAATAATTTTCATGCTTCTGGGCTTTGACTCTCAAAGAATCACCAGTTAAGCCTAACCCAATAGCCAACACAATAATAATGCACCTTGCTTGGCAGACCCACATTGTCACCATCACACTTCAATGAGATAAATGACATACAACCCTTGGGGTGCCCACGCTTGGTTGATCAACCTTTTCATGTGTGTTGTTAATGGAAAGCATCTAAGACTTTGGTATGTATAATACATATACATTAATAATCACCACATATATATGGTATGTATCTTACACATGCTATAACTCACAGTGAAAACATGTAATAAATGAAAGTGATGATTATAGCCAACCTAATGTAATTCCTTGGATCCAAATGGAATCACCACATCTATGTCCACATGACATGTAGAAACATGTTGTTGATGAAAATATGTGCTTCCCAATCCAAGTTGATCGGTTCAACCCTTGAACTGATCTTCTCTCCTCGTGGCCAGTCATTGGTCATCTCTCTGATCGTCTATTTCTATTGTCCACCATTTGATGGCACCTGCAATGGATCAGTCTGGTCCACCAGAAAATCAGATCGGCTCATCCATCTGATCCTCCATGGTCCTCCAAGTGGTCGGCCTATCATCAGGACTATCGTCTGGCCTCATTGAGACATCCTTCATCCTCGTCATAACAGTGAAGTAAACTATCCTACTATTACATCTTTATAGGGAAACCTCAAGTTACATTCGGGGGGAGTAATGGTAGAAGAGAATAATACTTTTACATTGAGAAGAAAAAGTAGATGCTCGATTTACAGACCAAGATAAATAGGATAAACCAACCACACAACCATACACAAATATAGGGGTTATTGGCCATAACCATGCTACACATCCACCATCAAAACTTTCTTTTAGGGCGACATGTGTAAGTTGCATATATATATATATATATGTATATATATATGTGTATATATATGTATATATACATATATATACATATATAATATATATATATATTATATGTATATATATATTTTTTATATATGTTATATATGTATATATATGTATATATATATGTTCATTTGGGTTATTATGTGGTGATTAGTCGAATGTGTACATCAACCAGTTTAAATATTTGCATCACATACAATAAATAAAATTAGTAAAAAAAATTGATCATAACGATTATCACAAAACATAATTAATTGACGTGGATCTGATACTATTACAGGGAAATACGACATTAGGAAGGTAGGGGAAAAAACTTACTGACATATTTACCATAAACTAGCAGATCGCGTCAATAACTATGCAATGAGAAGGATGGTTTCACGAAGATATACCTACTCCTGGAGCGAGTGCAGCAACAATCCTCATCGATATAGATGTGCACTTTGTCTTTGAAGGTGTCTGTGCAAATCCTAGTTGCACTGAGACTCATTTGATTTCTCCTTCGAGGACAATAAACTCAAACAATTGTTGTAACGACTTCTCTGATCTCACCACAGACTTTGAGTTGATGTTGCTCTCCTAGAAGAAGCCAATGAACTCATGCCTCTACAGTAGTCCACACAGACCAACTAGAACTACTGTTGTCCTGCTAGACCATACAGGAAGGAGTTGTCCCACCCATTGGTATACTAGTCACCAACCTACTCTCCCACAACGACAATCCTTAGTTATTTCTCTCTCATGGCTATCCCTCCCTAGTCAGGTTGGACTTTCCTAGGCTCTCGTGGTTACCACAACCAGAGAGGACAATATTTGTTAGAACAACTGATTCTCAACTGTCTATATTGTGCTTTTGGAAGCCCTCAATACCCTTCATTTCAAAGGTGGGGTTTGATTCATGGTTCCCAATATGTATGGGATGTGTGGCAGTGGAAAGGACCAGAATAACTTGAACTTTTACAACCTGCAACATCCATAATTACCATTTCACACACATAGATGGTCGTTTTGTGTGCGAGATGGTTGTCTCACACTACCAAATGGCCATTTGGAAGTTTTCCAATCGCATACAAATTTGGTAATTTTGATTCTAATTAATATACATATTCATTTTTCTTGCTTTCCTAGTATATGCAATTGAAACTTTTGGGAAACATCTAGAACCGTTGTTTTGCCTCAACCAATCTATCTCACCCAAGCGAGATGCCTGTCTCACTCACCCAGATAGTTGTCTGGTGAGTTGAGATGAGTCAGTCAGTTTAAGGGCAAAACTAAGCCAATTCGATCCTTGTTCTGTCTGACCACTCAAACAGCTGCCTCATCCATTGAGACGGCCATCTGGCTACCCAAATGGCCATTTTACTCAATGAGATGGTCATTTGGAAGACTTGGTCATCTAATCAAGTGATCAATTGTGTAAATTCAATACCTAAACACTTTAAGTAATCAATCCAATTTTCGTTTAAGATCAAATTCCTCTTCTAGATGAGTTCCTATGTGTGTGACCCTATAGGTCCCATATTACGTTGGCAATGAATTAATGTCCATAACAACTTATGACATCACAAGTAATGAGTGGTGCCTAGTCATACGTCATTTCTATCCAAGTAAATGGAAATTTGGATAACAACTTCAACCTACAATTTTTGCATCGTGTTATAGTGTTTGTATAGTTCCTTGTTCACTAACATCTAGATTGAACTAGAGGCATGGATCAGTCACCCTCATTATTACTCAATCTTGTTCCTTCAACCAGAGTAGACCGTCTGAGATATATGTAAGCTCAACATATTGACTTACATGTGTATGCATGCTTTTCTAAATCTCACTAATCAAGAATCCTATGATATCATACTCCCTTAGGAGGAACAAATCCCATATCTATCACTCACAGTAAATCCCCATGTGTCACAGTCACCAAATTGTCACATTTATAACAACCCATGTTTCAGGATTTCTTTTGATGATGTCAAAGCAAACTGAACAACATGTGATGAGTGCAGTGATTTCAGGTCTAAAAATCACAACCACCACCATCACTATGAGAGTTGACTATGACTTCAATTATGATGGCTTCCATGTGTCATTCACACAGTGGGATTTTCTGATACATTGTTCCCTAACATGTATCTGTGTGCTTGGTTTGATATTGCCATATCATAACTAATGGACACTATCAACAACCAACTCACACTCTGATAATATGTGTTATATATATCTATCTTCTTCCACAATAACAACCGATTAGGGATATAATGAGAATGTATATACTCTTAACATTTATGATCTCATTCTTCCAAGTCACGTACTTGAAGATATATGTCATTGAGTAACATCATTCTCTAAACATTTATTATGTTATTTCATTATCTCATAACTGAATAAATAGAATAAATTGGAAGCTTTCCTTTTATTAATAATCAAATCATTTACAATTTTGTCATTACAACCATCACATGATTGGCTCTTTGGGCATATGCACCAACATTTAGCACATATGGTAGACGTAAATATAGAGAAAGAAGAGTTAATATAAAGAATATTCCAATAGTGTGTCAATTCCCATATGTCTTTCCTGATGAGTTACCAAATGTACCTCATTAGAGAGTTGTTGACTTTGAGATACAAATTGTTTTTAATAGTCACCCAATAGCGTTAACAACCTATAAAACGGCACATGTAGAGTTAAATGAATTAAAAGATTAGTTACATGAGTTACGAGATTAGGGTTTCATTCAACCTATACATCACCTTAGGGAGCTCTAGTTCTTTTTGTAAAAAAGAAAGATGGAACTATGCATTTGCACATAGATTATAGGAAGATAATAGTTAAGATCAAATACCCTTTTCCTAGGATTGATGATCTATTTGATCGATTGCATAGAGAAATAATCTTCTCGAAGATAGATCTCAGGTCATGTTATTATCAATTGAGGATAAATGTATCATATGTACCTAAATCAACCTTCCAAACAAGATGTGGACAATATGAGTTTGTAGGCATGTCTTTTGGACTGAAGAATGTGCCTAGAACTTTTATGGTATGATGAATTGAGTTTTCATATCAAACCTATATCAATTTATAGTAGTGCTCATAGAAAATATCCTTAGGGGCCGTTTGGGTAAGGCATATAGAAGTGGTATTGTATTTTTTTTCAGTAGCCTAACTACCACATTGATAACAATACTATTTAAATAGTTACATGTGTATCAAGAAAATATTGTAGTTCAAGTATGACATTTCCTGCACCCCTTCTCATTTAACGTATCTCACAAAATTCGTCAAGTCTGGAAGGATTTAGAATCCATCAAGTGAGAGTTCTACCCTCTTCTCCCCCGATCGGCCCTGACTGCCACTCATCCTCCCTACCCATCTCTATCCACCCTACCTATGCTGCCCAAACTCTCCTTGGGTTTGATAGGGTTGCCTAGGTTTCAGATGCCTCCAAATTCCCAACTTTGTTGAGTTCCCAATGTTGAGTTCTGAACAGAGTTGAGTTGCATACATTATTAATTTCCTGAAGATACCGCTTGGCTTTTTCTTTAGTTTTGATGACTAGTTGTTGAAGCCTCCACACTTCCAAATCCTTATTCACTCTAGAGCAGTCATTGTAGCTCCATTGTCGAGGTACTCCTTCTTCCCCCTGCCTTCTCCTCTTTCTCACTCTCCCTCTAATCCAAAACTAGGCAATGGTAATTGACGATGCTCATCCCTACTGGGATGACTTGATTGATCACTTTTTGTTCAACCCAATACCCCCTCATCCTCCACCTTTGTTTATATGCTTAGGTATATGAAATCCTCTAACATTCGGTGTGATGTAGCCTTGGCACATTCAAGGAGTAGAGCCTTGACATTTCCCCTAGGAATCTGATGCCTGGATATTGTTGTCATTTCTCTAGGTGTGGAGGGTTGTGGATTGTTGCATCACTAGGGTATTTGTTGTAGGATGATGGTGTTGGGGGAGACTATGATGACTAGGGAGGAGGGTAAGGGATTCATGTCCAAGTTTGGCAACAACAATGGTAATAGGCTGATTGGAGGTGGATTAGACCTGACCCAGGACTTATAGGTCTTGGGTGGCATAGGCCGAGGACCAGGAGACCAACAACAATAGCATGACCAACTAGATCAAGGAGACTAGACATTCTCAGTGGAGTAGCTCACATGAATTTCATCCATAGGCCAAGGATGGATGCCAACAACTCTACTGCAACCTACAATAGATGTAGGAGATGATGGTCTATTAAGTGAGTGACAACTAGCTCACTAACTAATCTGGTACTTCCAAATGTTGCCATCCATATGTCCTACCTCTTGAGATCAAATTCTATGTCTATCTTACCAAAAATCTGATTTGGAAGATGTCTAGAAAAGATCAAATGGGCAAGTGATTTGCTTTGCAAAAATATGAGGTCTACCTAGTTGTAGACAAAACTATTGTTTTATGTCCAATGGGCTTATTTAATGTTGGATAGACTTTTTTTATCAAATGGGGTTGTTAAATCATGGTGCAAGAAGTTGTGTCCAATGGGATAGTTAAATCATGGAAAGAAAACGTTTTGGTGTATACTGAATGTTGTTATTTATATTGCGGTTTGTTTTGATGTGATTTGAGCGTATAAATGATGGGATTAAGTCAATGCGACATTCTAAATGTAAGTTTTCCAAACAAGGTGATTGAATTTGCAGAATTCCTAATTACTATATTATCAAATATGTGGTCATCCAAATAGTGTGATTAAGAATTTCTTTATTAATTAATTAGATAGTCGGAACCCCATTATTTGCTAACTGCTACAAAAACTAAAAATGGGCCACATAAATGACCCTTTATATATTGTAGAGATATAGAATAACATGAGAAACATCTGACAACAGATTTGTAGTTTTTGAGACAATATTAGTTGTATGACAAGTTCATCAAATGTGAGTTTTGGTTGTCTAAAGTTTCATTTCACGGACTTCCATATCAAGAGAATGAGTAAGTGTAGACCTTAGGAAAGTGGAGTTTGTTCTTCAGTGGGAGAAACCCACAACTCATACTAAGATCAAAACTTTTTCTAGGGTTAGCTAGATATTATAGGAGATGTATAAGAAATTATAGTGTATTAGCAACACCCCTTACATGAAAAATAAAGAAGGAGGTGCCTTTTGTTTGGTCTCAAGCATGTGAGAAAATCTTTCAAACATTAAAGAATAAATCGACTACAATATTGATTTTGATTTTACTAGAGGCGAACAAGGTTTATGTGATGTTTTATGATGCATGCACGATAGGCTTAGGATGTGTTCTTTTCCAGGGAGAAAAGGTTGTGGCCTATGATTCTAGACAGCTTAATGAGAATGAAGAGAATTGTTTAACACATGATCTTGAGTTGGTAGTAGTAGTGCATGCCTTAAAGGCATGGTGTCATTATCACAATCGTGAGTCATGTCAGGTCTTTAATAAACATAAGAGTAGGAAGTACATATTTACACAAAAGATTCTCAATTTGAGACAGTATATATTGTTAGATCTTATAAAGGAATCATGATGTCATCATTTATTATCACCCTAGGAGGGAAATGTTGTGGAATGCTATGAGTAGGAAGTCTACATCACCAACGAAAATATTTTCTATGGCATGTGTAAAAAGAGACTTACCATTCAAATGAGATAGATGAATTTTTTATTTTAGTGTATTACAACAAGGTGGGTTGATTGCATAGATGCAAGTTAGACCTGCATTCTATGAGAAGATTAAAGAGCTTCAAAATTGTGATAGTGAATTGAAGAAGATTATGCATGATATGACATAAGATATAAGGACATAGTTTAGACATTCAGATAATGGGATATTATATGAGAAAGACATACTGTGTGCCAAATGATATTGATTTAAAGAAGTAGACTCTTGAGGAAGCTCACTCTTCAATGTATGCAATGCATTCATGAAGTTGTAAGATGTACAACAACCTCAAAGAATTGTATTGGTGGCCAAGTATGAAGAGAGATGTAGCTGAGTATGTAGTCAAGTGTGGTGTATGACAACAAGTTAAGTCTAAACATCAGAAGCCATCATGTAACCTACAAATAATCCTTATTCCTATGTGGAAGTGGGAACCTATTATGGATCTTATTCCTATGTGGAAGTGGGAACCTATTACCTGGAACATTCAAGACAACTTGGGATGTACCCAAACTAAATAAAGTCTACATAGATGAGATAGTTTGATTGCATGAAATACCAGTCATTATTATATATGATTGAGGCCCCAAGTTCACATATGATTATAGAATCATCTACATGTTTCCTTGAGTATAGGTTTGTAGTTTATCACAACATTTCTCCCTCAGACATATGGGAAGTCAGAGTGGAACATTTACACCCTAGAGGACATGCTGACAACATGTGCATTATAGTTCAATGGAAATTGGAATAATCACCTTATTCTTTTAGATTTTTCCTACAATAATAGTCATCATTCTATCTTAGGCATGGCCCTTTATGAAGCATTGTACTGAAGAAAGTTTAGATCTCATATTTGTTGGTATGATGTTGGTGAAAGGTAGATTCTAGGTCCAAATTTGGTGGGACAAAAAATAGAATCATATCCATGATTAGAAAACAATTGGAAGTTGCATAGGATTGATAGAAAATGTATGTAGAAAAAAGACATAGACCACTTCAGTGTGAGGTTGGGGATGAGTTTTACTTGAAACTGTCACCATGAAAAAGGTGAACTAAGGTTTTGAAAGTGAGGCAAACAAACTCCAAGATTTGTCGGTCAATATTGCATCATTGTGAGAATTGGAGCGGTAGCATACAAACTTCAGTTGCCTCCTAAACTGGCCAACTTACATGATGCATTTTATGTCTCCATGTTGAAAAGCGTCATCTGGAACAGATAATATCATATATCTATATCTAATAGAAGATATCTCCTATGTTGAAGGCCATATACAAATACTAGATCATAGAATTTAGGAGCTTAAAAAGAGGGAAATACCTCTAGTAAAGGTCCTTTAGGAGAAATCACAGTGTAGATGAAGCTACATGGGAGTTAGAGTCAGATATTTGTAAAAATTATCCTTTCCTCTTCTAGGAATTTCAAGACAATTTCAAGACATACCTTTCTTTACTAGTAATTTGAAGGTTTAAGATAATTTTGGTGTTAATTCCACCTTTATTAAAACTTTTCATTGTTAACTAGTTGATTTGAGTTTAATCTTAGCTTAACATTGTTTGTTGATAAGTTGAACATCATGATTTGAACACACATCAAGATTAGAGATTTAGTTGATATAGTAAAAACATGCACAACTTGGTAGAAAGAGATTTAAGAACATTTAAGGAATTAATTAATTAATCAATTATAGTTTAACAATTTAAAAAATATTGTATAATTGTTGAGAATTCAATTATGAATCAATCACAAAAATTATGAATCAAATTGGAGTTAAAATGAAAAGGTTATGGCACGTTTATCTTTCATTCTGAACTACCTTTGGTTGACAACAATAATTCAACTACTAATGGTTGACAACTGAGATTGACAACCGATGGTTTTCCAATTGATGGTTGAGAACTGATGGTTTGACAACTGATATTTTGCCAAATGATGATTGCTAAAGAATGGTTTGTGCTACTCCAATGTCTAGTATAGCCAACCACAAAAATGGTCATAAATTTTAATATATTTATAGAGATTTGATGAAATTTGTTTTTTTTTTTAAATTCGTATTTCAATACGCTACACAACTAAGTATGAAAAATATGATCTAGAAGGAAAATTCTAAGGCGAATTTTGAGTAAGAACTTAAAGAATGACAAGAATAAGAAAACCTAGTTGTAGATCCTTTGTCGTAAGTTTGTTTAGCCAAAATTCCTTCTCTTTTTATCTCCCCCTTACTCGGAATCATATATATCACCTACTAAAGAATTTTTTTGAAATTCCTTCATTATCTTCTACATCATGTAGGCTTTATTTAATTTTTTAACCCAATGCCAGACTGTTCATACCTAGTTTTTAAGGTCTAGAGCTTGAATCCAAGCCAAGTAGATAGAAATATGAGTCTATTTAGCACTAACTTGAGACCAGTAAGATAGAATAAGTGCAGGTAAGTGGAAAACCACCTTTAAACCTTGATTCTTACATAAATTAAGTCAAAAGTCATAAGGAATGTGTACTATCTTCTATGAAAATTATTGTTTCAATCTGTTGATCCCAAGCATGAGATTTTAGTTGACTAATTGATCATTTTCATATACTCATGATTCAATATAGATTTTTTTAACTCTGTAATCATTTTCTACGAATCTATAGTGAAATGTAATGGTATAATTATAGGCACCGAAACCTCGGGTTTCCCTTGTTTGTAAAATATGGAATCTTATTATGACTATGTGATCTAGTCAATGATTGTTTCCAGTTCTATATGTATGAAGTTTCAAGAATAGTCTATTTTAGTAATTTGTAGTAATATCAGTTTATTTGTTGATGTAGATGTCTCCATCTTGTGTCCTTTATTCCTTGGGGCATAATAATCAAGTAGATCTCTTACCACTTGAGAAGTACATGTTTGATGTAATCCTAGGGAAGGATAGCCTAGAGAAGTAAAAAGTTGTTTGGAATGTGGTTTTATAAATTCTTTGAGATGGTGATATCTCTTGGTCTTTCCTAGTATTTAGTAAATCCTTCTTACATTTGTAGTGTATGCAACCATAATAGGGATGATACTGAGACATGTATGTGCAACCTTTCTGAAACAAGTCTTGGATACCAAGGCAAAGAGCATGAGATAGAGGGGGTTCATGTGGAATAGGGTGTTTGAGGATGTACTTTTTTTAGGAGTTTCTAGGCCTTCCACTATCTACAGAGATTGACTTTGGGTAAATCTATTGCATGGTACTCATCCTATATCTCAAGCATTGTATAGGGTTTTTATTTGATATAAGGGATGTGAAGATATAATTTCATGATCTATTGGAAAAGGGATTTATATGGCCGAGTATGTCACATTGGGGTTCACATGTTATATATGTAAATAAGAAGGATAGATCCATGATGTTGTGCATAGATAATAGGAAATGGAACATAATAACATTGAAGATCATATACCTCTTTTAGATAATACATGGCATCTTTTATTAGTTGAAGGGAGGCAATTTTTTCTAAGATAGATTTGAGTTTAGGAGACTATAGATTTAGGATTAAGGCAAATGACAAACATAATATAGCTTTTCAGACTAGGTATGGAGAGTATGAGTTTGTTGTTATGTCATTTGGGCTAACCAATGCACATGTAATTTTTCATAGACTTCATGAACACAATATTAGAGTAGTATCTAGATCAGTTCATAGTGGTGTTTGTAGATGACACATTGATCTAGTCCAGATATGCTATTATGCTAAGAAGAATGAGTTATATTTTTTTCTAGCTTTATAGTTGTTGTGAAAGCATCATTTTCATCTGAATCTCAATAAGTATGAGTTTTTCTAAAAAAAGTAGGTTTCTTGGTAATTTCATTTATGTGAAGGGATTCATGTAGATCCCAAGAATTTTTTTTCATAATAGGAGTCATCAAATACATAGACAGAGTTTGGATTTTTCTTATTCATCTAGTTACTATTGATGGTCCACCAAGGAACTTTAGTAATATACCTTTTACATTTCCTAGACCAACCAAGAAGGTTGTACCTTTGTTATTGGATGAGGAATTTTAGAATTGCTTTCAGTAGTTGAAGAATTAGTTGAACTCATCTCCAGTGCTAGTTCTTCCATGGATGGGGAAAGGTTGCATTGTCTTTTGGTGATGCTTCAAGGAGAGGCCTTGGTTGTGTGTTGAATCAAGATCATAATACAATCTCTTATGATTTCATAAAAATTAAGAGGCATGAGGAGAACTATCCAACACATGATCCTGAGTTGGGAGCTATTATTCATTCTTTGAATGTGTGGAGGCACTTCTTTATGGAGAGAAGTGCCATATCTTCATAGATTACATGATCTTAAAGTACATCTTCACAAAAGGATCTAACTTGAGGTAGGGAAATGGTTGGAGATGATAAAAGATTATGACAATACCATATATTATCACCCTAGAAAGGAGAATCAAGAATGTTTTATGTGATGCATTGAGAAGGAAGTTTTCTTCATATTTTTAGCATCAATTGGGATCCATGTCTTTCATTAAGAGAGATAGAGAGAGATGTGTGTAAGCATCACTAAAAATATAATTTATTAGTTAGAAGTATATTTATTAGTAGGTCCATTATCACATATATAAATCAAGATAACCTTGGCACAAAAGATCATATATGCTTAGAGAACAAATTTATTGATATAGAGTATACAACTAGAGCTTGATGATGTGAACCACATGGTTTTCATGAATTATAATACAGACTAGTGTGCCTCCATTGTATGTTATGTGTTCTTGAGGAAGATGGTGTTGGAATAGGCACACTACATGATTTTATAAATCCATAATGGTAGTATCAATATGTATAAGAACCTAACGACTTGTGTTGATGGCTAGGGGTGAAGAGTGATGTGACAAAATTTGTGTAGAAGTCTCTTTTTTGTTATCAAGTGAAGGTATAATGACACAAACCTATAGATTTGTTATATTGGTTGCCTATTTCTGAGTGGAAATGGAATCATGACTCTATAAGTTGAGTGGTTGGTCTTCCCAAGACATCTTAATAGTGTGCACTTATTTGGGTAATTATTGACTCTTTGACGTTGTCAACACACATAATACTAGTCAAGGATACCTACTCAATGGATAAGTTGGCTCAGATCTAAATGGATGAGATACTCCATTTGTATGGTATGCCATACATTACCATTTCACACATAGGACCACAATTCATGGTTGGGTTTTGGGACCGTCTACATGAAGTGTTTGGTATGCAACTAAAGTTGAAAAAATCTTTCACCTACAAATAGATAATCATTTAATAGGACTATAAAGACCCTTGAAATATTCTATAATGTTGTGTTCTTCAATTCCTTAGTAGTTGGGATCCCTGCCTTAGTTTTGTAGAATTTTCCCACAACAACATCTATCAAAGGAGTATAGAAATGCCACCATTTTTTTTGTACGATAGGCATTGTTGATCACTTACGTTTTAATATGGGTTGGGTGAATATTAACTTTTGGATCTATATTTGGTTCAATAGATTACAAAAATAATATGTATAATAAACTAATAGCTAGAAACACACGAATGCCACGTTGAAGATCATGTGCATTTTAAGATATTACCTTGAAAATGAGTTTGAGGTTTAGGAAAAGGGCAAGTTTGTTCCATATTACATGGGATCTTATCCTATCCTAGAGTGTGTTAGGATGGCAACCCACATGTTGGAATTATTGACACAATTTAGCATGTTCCACAAAGCTTTCCACATTTCTAGTTTAAGGAAGTTCCATCCTGATATAGAACATATGTTGCATCTAGTTGAAGTTCATTTGGTATAGAATATAACTTATGAGGAAGGACCATTTCAGATCCTAAACATGTGGGTATAGAAGTTAAGGAGGAAGTATTTACCTTTGGTATAGCTTTTGTGGTGCCACCATGTCTCTTAGGAAGACAACAAGGAATTAAATGATGAGATGTGTCACTTTATGTAGCTAAATCCTATAAGGAGGGTTTGGTTGTGAGACTCTAAAATTGTACTTGATTTTATCATAATTTATATCATTACTTACATGGTTATGTGAATTATATGAATCTATTCTCAATTAATTTCGATGTTATATAACATGTTTTGTGATAATGCACCCACATTTTTAGATGATGGGAAGAAGCTTTGTTCAAATTTGGGTTCATCAAAAACATGAAAGTTTCTTGACTTCAATGTACCTTACTGCTCATATTGATCGATTAGACTGATTGATGCAATATGGTTTGACTAGATTGATCATTGCAAGGTGGATCCGTTTTTGGGATTAGAGAAGGCCTTGATTATAATTTTTCAATTAGTTTAGGTGAATTGAAACACATTTGTAACAACCCCGCCTCCCGATAACCCCCAATTAAGGGAGACCAAGAGGTCATAGCCATTATCCAATTACTCGGATAGAAGGTTTGACAAATAATCAATAATAATTATCAAATTCTACCAGACTATACTAAAACGTTGTAATAAAATAAAATTTTTCATACCTTTTGAAAAACTTGGATTTCTAAACTTATATCCACATACAAGAACTACTCTAACTAATCCTCCTTGCACTTTATTTCTTAATTTCACAATAAGACACTTTACTGTTTGTCCCTTTCAATTTGTACCTAAAAAGCCGACAAACAAAACGTCGGTCAGCATAAAAGAATATGTTGGTATGTGGGGGAAACAATAATCAGGAAATTAACTATAACAACATATTACAGTCAATTATAATTTAACAAACAACTTTATGTTTTAAACATAACTTCTCAATCCATACATACCCTAGCCTCTGTGTTGTCCCTACAGTGGACCTGGATGCTACCTTCCTTATGGTAGATCCCCATTAAACCCCTCATGATCCTACCAAATAGGTGAATCAATTTCTAGGGTTGAGTCACATGGCACTACCCATAGGTAGTCCACTCCTTAACTCGTGGTGTGCTAAAGAGTCTCATGGCACTACACGTGGGTATCCCAATTTCTAACTCATGATAACCTAATGTCCTACTCAACAAGTAGTCCATGTACTTGGTTACCCTTTTCATCATTAAAAAAGCCACAGACGAGGACCACGATGTGAGCCAGTCATGTATATACATTTATGGTGATAGTCATAGTCACTTTATAGTTACATGAAATAAAAGTCATCTAAGAAGTTAATTTCAGGCAACTAATAAAATCTCTGAGAATCACCGTGAAACTAAAGCGATTAACCATAAACATAACCACATACCTATCATGCTGATTTGAGACCGAATTAATCCAATCAATGCAAGAAACCCAATAGGCAAGCAAGCACACAAAGAGATCCTGAAATATGCATACAATTTCCTATCATTGATCATGCGATCAAGATCTTTTAAACCTAGCTCGCTTCCTAGGGCTTCTAGTCCACTTTTAGGGTTTCCATTGCAATTATGGTTTCACTTCATTTATACTATTTTAAACCCTAATTTTATGCAATTACTCACAAACCCTAATTATCTCATCTATTCCTCACGAAAGATATTAAGGCTTCCTTTTAATAACATATAACCTTAATTTTAGATTAAAGGCATAATTAAACATAAATTAAGTCCATTATGCCTCTTTTACATTAAAACTATCATTTTTATTCTTTTAATTCATGATAAGATCATTAGGCCCAATTATCATCTTTGGTTCCTTTCAAATTAGAAACTTATCTTTTATGAACCCTATCTATCACTAATTCCACCTTTATCCATTAGAAAACCCTAATTACCATATTAAGGGTATTTATCCTCAATTAGGAACTTTTATACTCAAAATAGCTTAGAACTATCGTATCTCAGCTTATTCATGAATTTGAACAATTAAAGTCATTAAGAGTCACATTGACTAACATTAGGGTTTCAAGGCCCATTAAAGCTCATTTATGTACATGAAACTTTAAATTAAACCAATTATGTGCAAAGTTCATCCTTTTCGATCTTAATGTATCTTTTTATGATTAACAGGTTAATATCAACTTTAATCATCCATAAAACCCTTCTAAATACATTAATCATCTCAAATTAGGATTTCTTAATCATTAATGCATTAAAGTTGATAACTTTCACTACTTTTCGAATTGCAAGAGGAATTAGGCAAACAAACCATTTTTAATGGATTCCTCGCATTTTTCTGAGCAAAATTCCTATTTTACATGTATCAATCCGAGCTACCAATAAAAAGATATGATTTTTGCAATATTAACTTACTTGGACCAATCACTTAGCGCCACGTCATCCCTTGCATGCAACATACCCGATTAGGAAGACATAATGCAATGACCGTTCTGCCCTCACATAAAAGACCTGCTCTTCATACCCGGAAGGGGTATAATGATCCAACATGCACTCGTCTTCAAGCTTGTTATGCCCTACGTTGTCGCCGTCTAGGTCCATCTGTGGGGAGTTAATCTTCCCCTCCCACAGTCCAACGACCCCCGCCCACCATCGCACTAGCTTTGCAGCATCCCACCGCACCTAGGGTGCCACCCAGATGTGGCCGAGGTGGCCAGAGTCGATTGCAATGGCTGGCGCTATCCGGTTGGACGTGCGAGCCTGTTGTAGGTGGTTGCGCGAGGTCGAGTGCTATAGAACGATAGTTGATCCTCCTCAAGTCGACAGGGAACCACTAGGCCTTCTCTATGATGACACCATGGCCCTTCCTTACTCTAGTGTGTCTCTATCCTCTTAGGACTAGGGTTTGCACGGAAAGAACAAGAAGAAGAGAGAGAGAGTTGCATGGGATCTCTCTTGAACTCAAACCTGGGGTTCTACCCCTTATATAGGGGAGGGTATCCACTCCCTACGGTGTTCACCCATGAGGAAACAGGGCCAATTCTCAAAAGGAAACATATTCCTTCATTGAGAAGAAATATTTTCTCTCCTTATTATCCTTTTAATAAACCATGTTCATTGGATATTTAAGAATTTGAAAATTCTCTCTCCTATTCTCTTTATGCTTGACTTTTAATCCATTGGCACGAATTTATATTTTCTTTTAGTAGAAAATACCTCCTTTTTAACAATACCACAAAATTCATTAATTATGCATCACATTATCCTCTTATTTTGTAATATGTGTATATTCTCTTTCTTTTTATTCATTGGGGCTCCTTGGACCCCAAGAAACTCTAATATTTCTAAATCCTTTTTAGTGGATACTCATTAGGTTCTACCCCTTATATAGGGGAGGGTATCCACTCCCTCTGGTGTTCACCCATGAGGAAACAAGGCCAATTCTCAAAAGGAAACATATTCCTTCATTGAGAAGAAATCTTTTCTCTCCTTATTATCCTTTTAATAAACCATGTTTATTGGATATTTAAGAATTTGAAAATTCTCTCTCCTATTCTCTTTATGCATGACTTTTAATCCATTGGCACGAATTTTTATTTTCATTTAGTAGAAAATACCTCCTTTTTAACAATACCACAAAATTCATTAATTATGCATCACATTATCCTCTTATTTTGTATTATTTGTATATTCTCTTTCTTTTTATTCATTGGGGCTCCTTGGACCCCAGGAAACTCTAATATTTCTAAATCCTTTTTAGTGGATACTCAATATTCATCTAGATGCATCTATATTCATTATTTCTCACTATCTTATTCATTTCTTTAGTAAAATATCTCTTTATATCTCTTTTATTTTCCTTATTGGAATTCATTTTAACATTAGAAATCTTATGGATACAAAAATCTACCAAAGATAACTCAATCATACCTCTTTCCACTTATTTCCCATATTTTATCATTCTTTTTAATTTCTTTCTTAATAAAGAAATATTTAATTGATCTTTTCTTTTCTTGTTGTATTATCTTTGCAACTTCAGACTCCTTGGAACCCAAGGAACCCAAGAGGCACAAAATCTACCTTTGGATAATATTCTTTTCCTTATAGAGGTTTCTACATCTTTCTTTTCTCCATTTCTTATTTACTTATTTAATAATGGAGTTTCTTTTGTCATTTCCTTGTTATTGGGCCCAATAGCCAATAAAGCCCACAAAACAACCAACAAGGCTATTGTAAACGAAATCCTTTTATTCAAAACAAATCATATCATTATTTGTTCAAATATATTTAATAGGAAAAATTACATTTCTCACCAAAAGAACCCAAAAATTGGGGTTGTAACAACATTGGTCCTGACGGTAATGATGTGTGTATGGATCAATTTGGATGCTTCGATCACTTAATGTGATCAATGATTTTCCAAGGAGAGCATTAGTGACTCTTTAAGTTGACTCATTTTGAGGAGTAACCTCTATGATCCAATTTTTTGTTAAATCATGTTGGAGGATAGTCTACTTGTGTTACTTGGGGTCAAAGCGGGCACTATGACCCATAGGAATTTGATGGGAGTGGTCAAAGTGGCATTTTAGGTCTGAATGTAATTTCCTTTCATTTAATTCTATATCTATTATATCACTTCGACCCTAGGGTCTATTAGATACTTTTAAATATATATATCATTAATGCAACTAGGGGAGGGTGATTTTTAATATGGAGCACATACATGTTGGTGATTTTTATGTGTTTTGAAATCACAATGTCACACTACTAAGATACTTTAGCATGAATCCATGTAATTTCCTACCTTCATCTCATCTTTGTTATTCTTTCCTCTAAAGTTTGCATTCTAAAAAATGTTTCTTCATATTATATGGTTGAAACCTATCTCCCTACCTAGAAAGTTCTAATTTTCACCTTCCTTGGCCTAGTTAGAGCTAGAGTTTGCTTGGTTGTGTGATTTTGGAGGTCTTGGTGGTTCTTAAAGCTACAGTCTATACAATCACATTTTGTAGACTGTTACTTTCACCTTTGGTGTGCTATATGCAAATGATTAATAACATTTGAGACAATTTATACATACAACCACTAAATTTCACTAACTAGATGTTAAATGTCATAAAGATGAAATTTTATTAGATTTTTTGTTAAATGTGTGGGAACTTTGAAATTATTACCCTCCTTAATGGTTATTTTTTTTCTAACACAAAAATGATAAACTTTTTTCTCTAATGTTGCTAAAAAATACAACCTTTATATGAAACTTTCCTTCGATTACTAATTTAGGCCCTTTTACTATCTATTGAGCACATACCATGGAATATTTCCCAATAAAAATGTACATGATGATTCCTTAAGTTGCTTTTGATCCCCAAATATGCGAGGCCATTATATGCATGAATTTAAGGAAATTAAGATATCTAAATGCATGTTATCCATGAACAAGGGTTTGGTTGTTTCTAATTCTATAAATGAATAATCTCAAAAGGACTATCTGAATTCTACATTCTTTCTCTTGAAAGATGAGTACATTAAGAATTGAAACCCTAGTTCATGTATTTCCATGTTCCTGTATAACTTCAATAGTGTTTAGAAGTTAGGGTAGTGGAATGTATGTATATCATTGTAGCAGTCTTGATATTATGAGAATGTACTCAAATTAATTTTTATTTTAATATATGTGTGTTACCTTGATCCATATGAGGTATGGTCCCAACCATTAATATGATGTGATAGATGTCATATCTCCTATTGCATATGGTTGTTCTTCCAATGTGATAGAGAAATATGTTGTATGATGATTTAAAGGAAATATGTTCAATGTGATATAATAGGTATCATGACTTCAATAGCCACGATGGACCTGATGTGTTAGGTAGGAACATAGGTTGTTGAGCCCCTACATGTTACAATTGCACTGATAAGACACAAATGTATCTTTTGAAAACTACAAAATCCAAGAATCCTCTATGAATGGTTGGGGGACTTTGCAGTCACTAACCAATAGGGTGAATGGCATATACCAACTACCAATGGCTTAAAAATAAAATATATAATTAAGTTGTATAGCTTTTTTATATATCATACTGCTTTCTTATTGTATTCCTTTTACATCCCTAATGTGCCTTATATACATTACTATATTTGGAGTATGTGAACCTTATTAAACTTACATGCATTCTGAAAGTTTCCTTCATATATTTTACAACCAAATTGTATATATCTAGTACGAGTTGCATACATAGAGTACTACATAGAGGCTTTATGCTTGTTGGGACTTTGGTATCATTGATGTGGTATTTTACTCTTTCTAGGTTCCCAACACCTATCTCAAGGAATTTCTAGTTAGGAGTCACCTTGCCCCAGGCGTTGGTGAGTGGAAGTGGGGATATGGTTTTTTGGCGATATCTAGAGTCATCCATGTATAATTAGGTCCATGTAGGGCTTTTTTTAATAATGTATATATGCCTTTGTTTTTTATAGTATGCCATGTATGTGATGATCGTATTGTATGTATGAACATGCATAAGTTTTGTATAAATAAGTGGATACTTTGGTCAAATATGACAAAGTTTGCACAGTTGAACATAGACATATAATATAATCGCTCTTATATAAGTAATCATATAAGGGAATCTTGTTGCAATTCCTATTTGAAATTTTCCTTGCTTTCTTGGTTTATGGTGGTCATTAGGATCAACTCTACTTTTTATTTTTGGGTTTTCTTCTCACAACGTAGCCAACTAACATTGGTGTACGCTTATTGCTGATACAATTTTAGGGTTCGATGGAGTCTTAAGACTATTATAATCATTGAGAACTTAGTATTAACACATTAATACACACATAGGGACACAACAATATAGCATAATGATCTTGTGAGAGCCATAATATGGTGAGAGCAAGAGAGCCTTTTGAATAATTCCTAACTATGGTCCATTTTTATCCAACCCTATAGATTGAAAACATATCATTACATTTAGCTAACCAAAAATTCTGTATTCATTGGACTTATAGATTGCCCATGGCGATAGAAAAACTTTCCGTTCCATATTAAATTGGGTTGATCGTTAGATGTAATATATCCCACTTGTATATATTGGCAAGCAAAAAATGTCAGTTCATGATGATTCTTTGTGAGAAGCTAAAGGCAATGATGGTTTTCACATCCATGCAGATAAATTTTCAAAACACCATCTAAATCGGTTGTTATTCAAAAGGCTCTCATACTCTCACTATGGGGGGATCTCATACAATCGACACTACATACACACATATATATATTTATAAAATTGTTGAACATATGATATGAGTATTGAAGTATAACCTTGATATAATTGGATATTGTAACTACCTGATAGAAATGTGAGAAAATACAAAATATCAAAAGGATATATGAATAAGATTTATGAAATAACACCTTTGATATTAAAATGAATATGAAGACATTTATACTGGCTATCCACCTTACAATAAATACAGAACTACTTGATAAGACTTAAAAGTCAAGAATTTGGAATAAAATGATAAAGAAGGATAAAGTTGGTACTAACACAATGATATATGATGCAAGGGATGGTATGTGATGATCTCTTCCTATACTAATTTCTTTTATCACTGAACAAAATTATAAAAGGAAAAGCTAATTTTTGTAACTTGGTTTTATTTTTTTATTTATTAAAATTTCAGGTGTAAACCTAGATAAAATGTGTGCATTACTAATTACATGACCGTTGACTGTTATGATATTGGTGACTATGTCCCATTAACCTTCATAATAGGTAACATGTTTATGAAAAAGTAGTACTCTCAATGTTCAAAAGAATTTACTATTAACATTTTTTGTTTATAAGTTTACACAGTGAATAATTTTTTTTCTTTTTGATGATTCCATGATCTTCTTCATTAACTATAAAAACCAAAATTTACAAAGTTCTTGATGAGATTGAGATAATTCCTCGCATCTCTGGTAAAACTAAAATCACCTTCTAGTGCAAGGTTGGCGACTTCATGAGCTACCTTATTATTAGGATCTAACAACAGGAGAAAACAAGCTAGAGTCAAAACTAGATTATATCTTGAGAATCTCATCAAACAGTATACCAAGACGGTCCATCCTTCTATCAATATTATTCAGCACAAAGAGGAGGATCAACAAATCTGTCTCCATATCATATGTCTCGAACTCATTCGAGTGCATACTGAGCCCCTACAGCATCACCAAGGCTTCACCCACCTCGACCAACCAGCGTTCCTTCAGCCTGCGTCCAAGAACGCCAAAGCCTGCCCATCAGAATATCTAAACGCCATGCCCAACCCTGTACAACCTGAGTTCTTGTTGGCCATATCGTTATTCATCTTTACAACTCCCTATACAGGAGGTCGCTAAAGAGAAGTTGTGCCAAACAGAATAGGACCAACTGTCGGGTGTTCACACTTCCTCGCAATCACATAGTTGTTAACAAAAACATTCTCCTTCTTGATAAACAACCTAAGAGACTTACCCCTCTCTTCGAAAACACAATGATTCTAGTAGGAAATACAGCTTTGAATGTCCTCTAGGACACCTGGTCGGAGCTGGCAGATACTTATAATGTACAATGGGATAGCCTACACAATAGATTTAATAAGCATCTCCTTGCCCCATTTGGAGATGCCTCTCTTTTCATCCTTGTAACTTTTTTTCAGATTCTTTCTTTGAGAAAACTAAACATTAGTTTTTTGGGGGTCTCCTAATTGTTGTGGACAGTACCAGTCCCAGGTACTTGGCATGTTTGAGCCCTTCTTTGACCCAAGTAAATTTTTCATTACACTTTTTAATGTGTATTGTACTCCCTTACTGAAAGCGATCAGTCTTATTAAGATTGATCTTATGACCCGATGCTTGTTCATAATAGCTATTCACGTTAGCTAAAATCAAACATTCATGTTGAGATGCTTTAACATAGAGAATATTGTCATCTACAAAGAAAATGTGAGAAATTCAGAGTGCACCTACTAACCTTAACCCCACGCAAGAGTTTAGAACTGGCAGCATATTGTAGAGTCGTAGAAAAAGCCTTCGCACAAAGAATAAAAAGATTGGTGAGAGAGAGGGTCACTATATCACAGTCCTCAGAAAGGTTTGGTACTTCGAGTCCAGTCACCATTGATGTCCTCCATACACCCCCAAATCTCATTTTATCTTGCACATAGTCCAATATGCCTTCGACATGTCAAGTTTGAGAGTCAGATATCCATTTTTAAGCTCATACACTATAAGAGCATTGTGATCAGTAATCATATACCCACAATAAAAGTACTCTAATTTACAAGTATTATCTTATCCATCAACAGCTTCAGCCTATTAGCCAAAACTTTCAACGTAGGCTTGATTGTGAGACGGGCGTGGCGAGTGGCTCACGATGTGGATCGTGATTCACGTGAGATGTCTATTGTGGCCAACAAAAGACTAAATCCATTGTGCTGCCAACACGGCGTCGAGCCGGCCAACAAAGCTAATGCGGCACCGGCGCGAGGCAGGAGGAGATGTGCCGCGCCCATAGATTCGGCAGCATCTGAGATACATGAAGTTGATCAGCCTTACCTCTTTCTCAGCAGGACACATTGTCCTACGTACGTCGACGCTCCACGTGAAAGAGGCAGTGAGGCACCATCTCGGTTCGGACATTTTTTTGCTATAAAAAGCTTGGTCCTTCATGCATGCCCCTCTATATAGCAAACAGCACCACTGCACCAGCACCAGTACTGGCACCGGCACCGGCACCGGCACTGGCACCGAAGAGTACAACAATGGCTTCTCCAACACTCCTCCTTGCTTCCGCTCTCCTGGTTCTGTCTTAGCCCTTCCTCGCCTGGAGCGTCGACATCCACGACATTTCCGGCAACCCCATCAAGGCCGGCGGTGCCTACTACCTCATCCCCCGCGCTCCGGGCGGTAGTGGCGGCGTAACGCTTGCTGGCCCAGATCCCGCCCGTCCCGGCTCGTGTCCTGAAAAACTGGGCATCACGACCAAGACCTACGACACCGGCATCCCGGTGAGTCCCTCCCCAAAGGCCTCTACACCGTCCAAGACAGTCGCCGTCGATGCTCCCGTCCGCATCCAGTTTGGAGTCCTCTTCCATTGCATCCCTACTACTTTGTGGGCTGTCCAGCTACCGACGTCGGCAGGAGCGCCGACCCACCTTGTGCCTGGGCGCAGGTACGGCACCTTTGACTGGTTCAGCTTGGGCTTCGACAAGGCTGCCAACAACTACTACCTCCAGGTACAGGGCTCGGAGCAGTTCCTCGTCCTCGGCGGGGCCAAGTTCCGCTTCGTGTTACAGCAGTATAATGCATGGGCCCCGCGCGACCGTAGACGAGCAACGCCAGCGGATCGTGGACTGAAGTGGGATTTTGTTTAGAAAACTAGTCGTGGGAAATCTGGGGATTCTGCTCCAAGATGCACTCTTTGCAGCAAAAAATATCTACAGTTGAACCGTAAAATCTCTTTCACAAAACCATCATCTGGAACTTATAAGATCAAAAGACTCGTCAGCTGGACTGGCTCGGGGTAAATAGCAATTAACGTGGAACTGTTCGTGCTTTCTTGTAAAATAAGAACTTTGTAATAATGACGTCGTGCTAAACATGTGCCAAGGAGTAGCCTACTCCCTCTAAGTTGGGTGCAGCAGATCCGCACTCCATTTTTATTAGCAACTGGTTATTGGGTCATAAATAGATATGATCATATGAATATTGATATTTGGCATAGTCGTTTACTCATGACTGTTACACCCCGTACAACTTCTATGCCACTAACGAGTGCATATGTGTAGTACGTGAAAAGATTTGTGGAATCTTCAAGCCCAAGAAAAGCCCCACACGAGATACAACTCAAGCATGCACAACAAAAGTCACGACCGCTCACATCGACAAAGCCAATAACCACTAAATAAATAATCAAGCAGAGAACATGATTGGCGAAAAAGACTACATAATTCTATTAAACAACTCCAAGAAGATTAGAAGGATTGTCGGTCCCTCACAATCTCGTGCCCACAATAGAATCTCGTAACCCACTCTCGTTCTCTCCCCTCTTTGGCTATCTTTTGTGGCTTTCCGTTTTGACAAACGATGTTGTCCTACGTTGGCACACCCGAAGGTACCACACATTGGAATCCACACACATCGGTGTTCTTTGGCACACAATATCCATCGGTGTCTATCCCTATTAATAGATAGGGACTCTCGGTTAGACAATACGAGAGGATATGACAATTCTATAGGGATTAGGAACGACAATACAAATGGATAAGGAAATAATGTCTTGAACTCTAAGTTTAACATTAATTGCACTTTCCTAATATTGTTAGATGTTATTTCTTATACAATTAGGATAAGAGACAAAATCTTAACAATCTCCACCTTGAATCTTATCCATTGAAGTTGCTCCTCTAAGAAGTCTGCTCCCGTTCTTCTGTGCTTCACCTCTCAGAAGCTGCTCATGTTTCCAGAAGTGTATCACTATGCACACATGTATGGAGTGTGTGTCCATACATAACTATTCAGACCCTTCATGTAAGAGCTCATCGTATTGTACAGTTTGAGAAATTGTACCGTCTCCACCTGCAGTTGGAAGAACCGCATCCTTCGCACCTTTGACCCCCATGCCATTGGGTTGTGTCTTCTTTTAGTCACACCCACTTGAAGACACTACGTGGTCGGTCCAACTACAACTTCCTCTTTCCAATAGTTGACGGCTTTTCCTTTGCATCTGTTGAAATTTGCAGTCGAGTTTGCAATCTCGCACCAGACTGCCCATGAGAGTTGAATACATGTAGCAATCTTCAGGTTCTTGACACCCACCAACCATGCTACTGCTTCATCTACACCTTCCGAGTCGGTATACCTCTCATCAGCCGCTCCTCTTTTGGTTAGAAAAAAAAATCTAACCAATCAATAGAACCAGGTAGCCCCCGTTGTCGCTTGCCTCTTACAAGTGAATTGCACGACTCTACCTCACGTTGATATTTCACAACACGTGGATTCGCTCCCGCCTGGTTGCATAATGATGTTGCCATCAAGATTTACTATTGGATGACCTTCAACGGTAGTTGTCGACGTCGTCATATTTTTCTGTGCTTCCAATACTTTTTGATCGTCTCGCATGAATCCTGCTCTGATACCACTTGAAGAGATTTGCAGAAGCTTCAAGCCCAAGAAAAACCCCACACGAGATACAACCCAAGCATGCACAATAAAAGTCACGACCGTCCACGTTGACAAAGCCAATAACCACTAAATAAATAACCAAGCAGAGAATGTGATTGGCAAAGAAGACCGCAGAATTCTATTTAGCAACTCCAAGAAGATTACAAAGATTGTCGCTCCCTCACAATCTCGTACCCACAATAGAATCCCGTAACCCACTCTCGTTCTCTCCCCTCTTTGCCTTTCCTTTGTGTCTTTCCATTTTGACACACGATGTTGTCCTACATTGGCTCACCCAAAGTTACCACATGTTAGAACCCCCACACATCGGTGCTCTTTGGCACACAATATACATCAGTGTCTATCCCTATTTATAGATAGGGACTCCGGGTTAGACAATACAAGCGGATACGATAATTCTATAGGGATTAGGAACGATTGTATAAAAGGATAAGGAAATAATGTCTTGGACTCCAAGTCTAACATTAATTGTACTTTTCTAATATTGTTAGATATTATATCTTATCCAATTAGGGTTAGAGACAAAATCCTAACAATACGTGCATTGTTGGTAATATTATACGTCTTAATGTGGCTTGTCTTATTTATATGTACATTACATGTTTCTTAAGATGTACCCCAATTAGTACTGTTGTACTTATAGAATTTTCAGTTTCATAACTTCAAAGAGATGATATCAATTGATGATTTATTACGCGATAAATACATGATAGTTATTGAGTATGATAGTATCTTCATTCCAGTATATGAATAGGGATTTTGATTTATTGTTATGTAGATACAATTACCTTACCTCTCATCTATAAAGTTCAAACTTCCGTACAAGTCTAGGTCACTTTTTTAGAACTATTTTTTGTTTGAAGAAAATGAACATTATTAGTCAAAACGGTATGCAAGTATGAGCATAATAAAAGATATATCTAATGAAAGATTATCATTTGTATCTAAATTATCAGCAACTACTAAAAGTTTGGTGTGTATTATATGTATTGTTGTTGAATAATTGTTTCCTTTATGATGCTTGATTTGATAAAGACTGTAAGATCTTTTGGAAATCTCATTCCAGACAAAGTAACATATAACTGACCAATAGAGAATATTGGTCGAGGTAAATAAATTTTCACCTTATCTAGTTTGTCTTTGAGTTTGATTGGTGGTCATTGCAAAGCATAGTTGGATTAGAAATGGTAGTCTTTTGAAGGTAAAAGGTAATTTTTCATGATCTTTAGGCATAAAAAAGAACTTGGAATAAATGTTTTTCGGCCTTTCTTGTCCTTAACAATCTAGATAGAGATATTCTAAGAAGTTATCTTTAGCTTGATCAACTTTTCCCAAAACAATTCCACAATTTTTCCTTCAACTCATACATCTTTGTTGATGTCATGTTTATGCAGGGCATAAATGCCTAACATATGGTATCCATACTATAGTATGTAACTAGACTAATCTCAAAATTACCATTTCTAGATAACCAAACATTATCCATTTTATCAAAAGTCATGTTTTCACTATTTTGTACCTTTAAAACATTTTGGACACTAAAATTCCTTGCCTTGGTATTAGTTACATGTGTTAAAAACACATCACATCCTCATAATTTCCATCCTCTGTTGTTATTACTAAAACCAAACATATAATAGGACCTTTCTTTCATCTCAGAACATTACTTATCACACATACTTTGTCTTGGAACTAAAATTCAGGACTAGATGATGCTTTTCTAAGTATCCATCTAAGTGTTAGGTTACTTTCTTAAATGTCTGACTACTCTAGATCCGCTCCTTTTAACACCAATAATATTGTTGTTGAAATTTTATAAATAAGTTGTTCCATTGTAAAGATGTGAAAAGAGATTAATATTTTGAAGCAACACGATTGGAACGTTTCTTTTTAGTATCTACTTGTGAGAACGAAGACCAGAAGGAATAAGTGAATTAAGAATTTATTGTTCTTGAAACTGATTGGTATTGTCAACTACCGAATCAAAACTAAAGTATTCTTCTTCTCTATAAGAATATTCAATCAATAGGCACAATGAAATTTTGGTAATCAAAATATCATAATTTGTCAATAAACAGATATTACCAACATTAACATCAAGAAGTTTGGAAAAGAATGAATGTATTAACTCGTGCTTGGAAGATATTTTGTCAATAAAGGGATCAACATTGAATGTACAATATGACTAAATGGTAGTAAAGACGCTGCCACTCGAGAGGAAGACATTACAATATCTATGTTACCACATGATCGTGCTTCATATACTAAAATGATACACAATTTTTTTTTCCTTTTCCTCCAGGATCATTAGTAAAAAAGTATTTTTTTTATTTTTCATTTGATCCGTAATAATCTTCTAAGCAAAATTATGATCACAATTTTGCTGAGAAATTGCTCGAGTCTTAGATACAATAATTTTCATATATTCCTCTATCTCTTTATATGAAATTTCATGCTTATGTTGAAAGATGGATAGCATGTTGAAGTCCACTAAACATTTTCCCATCAACTCCAAGCATATACTAATATGCTCTAAGGCATAGTTATAAGAATTAGTCCAGTCATTTCTATGTGCATCATAAAAGTCTTCACTCAATTGATTTCCAAATTTTTCTCATAGAATCTTTGTGGTGATCAATGCAAAGTAAACAGTTATAGTATATATAGTTATCGAAGACTTGAAGAAATTTGTAACAACATAGTTCTATAAGACATTCTTGAATGTTGTTATCTTTTTGTAGTAAACCAATAATGTGTCTTAGAGAATTCTACGTTATGTTCAATTTATAGTTCTTGAGTTATCAAAAGACATCACACCTTTAGCATGATTAAACAAACATTGTATATAGTAGTTCCCATCTTCAATAGGTTTTTCTAAGATAATCCTTCCTACAAAGATCCCTTATATTATTCTATTCCAAAATTTACTATTTTCATTCCAAACATAATGCTCTAGAAATTCCTTATATAAGTATTTTCTAGACTTTTCATATATGGAAAATATTTTTAAGTATTTTATTAGAAAATGATCATTATGCAAAAACATATACAACTCTTGGTTTTCATGGAATGTAAAGGTATGGATATCCTTGAGATGTAGTGGTAGAGATGTATGGTTGCATTTCATTCAAAGGAGATCGATAGATTCCCCATGATGTCTCTTATGGTGATGCCTATCACCCAGAAATGAAAGGTACAATTTCATCATTCTAATCCTTCTTCTATGTGCCATCTAGTTGGAATAATATATTATTATGTCCCTTGTAAATGTAATTCTATATGTATTTCACAAATTTAATTGATGAACAACAATATAGTAGTTATATTTTACTAAGGCTTATAGGAATCAAACCATCAATTCTCAACTAGATAGCAACAACTCTTCCTTGGTGTCTAATTTTCCTCATATATACAAAGGGTATAAATTTTTTTCCCGAGTTACTAATGAGCAAAAATATTTTGAGTAATATTTCTTACATCTCCAGTTTTGCTTTGTGCACATTGTTTGGATTCCCATTTTCACATGGACCATGCATCATATGATCTATAACCATATTATGTAGATGTAGGTTAGACACTTCCTATGCTATTTTAGTAGAAAATATTGGTCATACACATCAAGTATAATGATGTTTGGAGTTTTTTCCTAGATGATAAGATATTTTTCATGTGGTAGTTATCTTTTTTGGTAATATATCACATAAAAAAATCACATGAGCAAATATATTTATTTAAAACATCAACTTTCACATCTTCTAATTTTGCTTTAAAGATTCTCTAAGTAAATCTAGGTGATTTTGTTCCTCTTAAAATGCCAACAACTCTCTTTTAACTTTAACCCATGAAGGGTTGCAAGTACAAGTAAGAAATATACTAGGATTTAATATCTTTGACCTAATTCCATTGTATCAGATAACATTTTCTCAGATCTCTAGAGTCGCCGATGAAAAAATGGGGAGAATAATTTGTATCTTCAATTGCTTCACTTATATTTTTCCCATAGTTATAGCTATCCACAATTCCAGATACAAATCAGCCTAAACTTTATGTTGTTCTCTTGTGATGTAGTCCAATTGACTAGTTTCAAGTTTGATGTATATATGAATGACATATTGTTGCAAAAGTATTCCATAATGTAATAAAATTGATTTCTCATTAGCTCTGATCTGCAACTTATAACAATAATACTCATGACATGGTATTATTTTCCTTAGCTTTTGTTTTTGTAACTAGAGAGAAGGTAGATAATATTTTTTGTATATTTTAGAAAGGATGACTAGCCTATAGATATATGGATGGCTTCCAATAACCATTCACACATGACAATGCCCAATATATAAGAGTATAGACAGACTTATACACTTATCGCTCCCCCTTAAATTGTTGCATAGATATCATATGTACCTAGTTTGTAACATAAGATGTTAAACCAACATCCATCTAAGGATTTAATAAATATATATATGTAAATAGATGTTCTGAGCAGACTGGTATGCATCTGATCAACTTGTCTTGAACCTTCTATGTGATGAAATCGTTATAACATGGGTTTTCACATGTATTTATACATATATTTAAATTCAAATAGTTATTACAAGGATATATTAGAAATCTTGGTACCTTATATATCTTGTTTGAAAGTTTTGGTTTGAGAATTCAAATTATCCACATAGAATGCATTTCATGTGGTTTACTATTATTAATAATCCATTAATACATATCTGATAAAGAAAAAGAGGAAAATTCAATAATAAAGGAATTACTAGAAATAATGGACAATTAGTATTCTAAATATGGAATTTTGTGGAGCTTTCTACAAAAGAGATGTAGAAGGCAAGTAATGGATTTCGATTCGATTCAATATCATACTTAATGATAAAACATATCAAAATAAGGTATCTGGCCAAGTATGGGTGAGAAAAAGGGTAGATTAATGCCTTAAATAAATTAATTAAAAGAAAGACTTAGGGACAATAAAGCATCATAAATTTTAGTACATTGGCCTCAAAGATTTCCCACACCAAAAAATAAGTGTTATAAACTTTCCTTTAAATTTTGGGATTAATTGGATAAAATAGGAGGAATTATGAATTAATTGGGTTTTCCTAAAGTAAGAAGGATTATGGAGATATATATTAAATGTCATGAAATAATTGAATTAGGAAACTAAAGCCTGGCCCTATGAATTTTTGTGGCATGAAGGTTGTTAGATCATGATTTGATAATACCTAAATCGTCATCTACCCCCTATAGAAAGGAAAGTCAGGGATCATTAGTAATACATTTCCTTTTTTATTTCCATCTCACCCCAGTTCATGTGCACATTTAGAAACCTCTTTAATATATTTGTGAGAGGATTCCACACATATTCATCCTAGGATGCCTACTTTGCAAGGCAAATAAAACTTCCCTCAAATCAATGCCTCTATGGATGTTGGATCCTTCATAGCCAAGGCTATATAAGGGCCATCGACTCCCCTATAAGATCGTCAAACTCTTTATGAGACCCTACTAAACTCCTGACCTCTTTCCTAGCCTCAAGTTTTTCTGCAAACACCATCCCCTCTCCCTTGCTTTTGATTTGAACAACACAAAAGACCCTTCTTGTCATTCTCCTTGATCGGGCCACCTCTGAGCAATCAATTAACACCCGCAGATCTGGTGAGTTGTGGAGAAGGGATTGGCACCCTTGCTTGCCGTCAAGGGAGCTTGAGCTAGAAGTCAACTATCAGGTTGACTGCCTACTCACGAAGAAGGAAGATGCAAAGGTGGAAGATGACACCCTGTGAAAAGTCCTCTCTTCCCCCGTTTATTGTTAAGAGGTAAAGGGCATACTAATATTTTCTACCCCTTCTCTTAGGTTCTCTTGCCCTTGTCCATGTAAGCGTGGGCGCCGACATGGAATGAGCTGATAAGCTCGGTCGTATCCCTACGACACCTTGGCTTTACACAGTCATCCGCTTAGGTGGAGAGGCTTGATTGTCTTAAAATGAATTATTTTCTACAGATCGGAGAAAATTGTAGGATAATCCAAAGATGATAGAAGTATATAAGGTTTTAATTAGATAAATACAAGGAATTCAATGAACTTGGTTCCAAGACTGATTTTTGTCTAAGATTCCAAAAGTGCATAAATATGTAACCTTTAATGTATTAAATGCATGAAAATCCTAATTTCTTAATTTTGATGATCATAACTTGTTTAAATGATTTTAATGGATACATTCTAATCTTTTTGGATAGAAATTACATCTTGGATCTAGTTTGAGATTAAGAATTCATATGGTATAAAAATTAGGGTTTCATGAGATAAAAGCATTAAAGTATGGTAATTAGGGCTTTGGGAGCCAAAACCCTAATGAAACCCTAATTTGGTCCCAAAACCCTAACTTGGAACCCAAGTTAGTCTTAATGTTAGCTTATCGACAAAATAGTATACTTGGGTGTTATGCATTAAGTTTAGAGTGATTGATTGGTTGATTACAACTACTCTTGTTTACTTGGAATTCAAGTCATCATTGAGAAAGATATGTTATTACGCCTATGACTACTCACTTTATCAACTTCTATGCTTTATGAAGTTTTCCCAATTGGATTGCAATTAAAATGCTTGAATGTTTATATACATCCTACAATCTTTAGTCTCTATGAGTATCATCGTATATAAAGGTAGCATGCTCAAACCCTGAATAATATCTGGTGAGTTAAAGAGCATGGAGTGAATAAAGTCATTATGGGAATGACTGGTGATCAAGCTTGAAAAGGAGGATCACCACAAGCCAAGACCAGAAAGGAAGCCCTATGTATGAAACTAGGCTCAGTGAGGGAAGTTTATGAATGTCCATTGCAAGGACCAAAGCCTATAGACAGGGTTCTCCATAGAGAGGCTCCTCTAAAGAGAGGGAACATCACATAGAATTGAAGGATAAGGGTTGCAAGGTTAAAACATCAAATTGCTATGGATGATTATGTTTTTACACCTATATGTGAGTTTTTTTTTGGGAATTCAGGCAGTAGTTTTATTCATATTGCCTACCTTGTGCAAGAAAATTCAAATGTAGGTTACAAGTTTTGGAAATTTGCAAGGAATTAAACATGGCAGTACTACTACCATTACAAGGATTTACTTGACCAGTGCCAAGCATGACTTTAGGAGGTTTATAATAGAAATTAACAGTGTTGTTGTTTTCAAAATGGAACTTGGCCAAGGCATCAGCTATAACGTTGTTTTCCCTCTCTTTATATGTAATCGGAGTGGCATCCTTCATGACCATTTAGCTAGCCTTAATGATGTTGGTGTAGCGATGGTATTTTCTATAATCATCTTAAATCATATTAGTTGCTAGCAGGCTATCTGTTTTCACAGTGGCTTCATGTATAGGTGTTGTTCTGATGATTTTCACCGCCAACGTAATTTCCATAAGCTCAACCTCAAGAGGGTTATCCGCAGTGATCGACTGTCCAACACCCCCCCAACCATCGGTTACTCTGATCTCAGATGACGACAATTATAACTCCTTTTCCCTTCTTCCAAGCATCATCGGTGTCCAGGGTTAGGAGGCCAGTGCTCGATGTCCCCTATTGATTCATCCTGTGTTGAATCTTTGTACTATTCTTTAGGTCCCAAGTTGTCACTAACATTGTGGCTTCCATGAGGATGAGGTTGACTTGTTGTTGGATGGTGGCCTCTTTCCCTTCAAAGATCCAAAGATTTCTTTGTTTCCATAGGACCAAGCACGCTATAATGAAAATATTCCTAACTTCCTCCTGGGTCCTCAGATTCTGTCCAATCCATTGTTCAAAATTATCTATAGACCAGAAAGTGGATGGTCATCCGATGTTGGGTAACTGTTGCCATATGGGACTCACCTTCACACAGTCACAGAGCGCATGAAGGTTAGTTTCATCATCTACATTGCATCTGTTGCAAGTAGAGTTCATTTTCATCTGTCAACATCTACAACTCCAGTTTGTGAGAAGCTCTCCATTAGCTACGATCCACATTAAGTTCTTAACCCTCGTGGCTACCTGTGCATTCCATATTAACCTCCATTGGCCAGGTCTTTTGATCTCAGGCCTACGCAGAGCTGTATAGGCAGTCTTGGCTGTGAAGCTTCCTCCCTCATTAAGTTTCCACACACATATATCATCAACCTCGGGATCTATTGGGGGGTGAATTCTATAAATTTCCTCTACAATGTTAAAAGGAAACCAGTGTTCTAGGAAACCTCGATCCCACTATCCTTCCATATTAATTAAGTTTCTCACATTCATGTCATTGAGGTTAGCAGGGATAGCATTGATCACATGGTCCTTCAAGTGGATGTCGATGGGTAACCATATATCATGCCAAACGTTGATGGAGTTTCCACTTATGAGGCGAAGATAAGTGTTAGCCTCCATGAAAGGTTTCAACTGTACCACAATTTTAGCCAGTCTAGAAAGATTTGAATGTGGCACCAGATTATTGTTCATCAGTTTGCCTTTCATGGCCTCTCTCCACAAGGTTTTTCGCCTGCTGTAGATGTCCCAGCTATGCTTCATAAGTAAGGCTTGATTCCATTCACACATGGAATTGAGTCTGAGGCCCCCATTGGTTTATTGTTGGTGATCCAGTCCCATGACAGTAGGTGTACAACCTCTTTTGTTGTGTCCTCCATTCCAAATGAACCACCTAATCTCCCCATCTATTCTATCGTACAGTTGGAGAGGGATTTTCGTGGTCTACATGATGTAAGTAGGGATAGTGGCTAAGGTGCTCTTGGATAGGCTTATACGTCCAGTCATAGATAAGTTTTGTGCTGCCCATGAGTTTACTCTACCAGTCACTTTGTCTAGAACTTAATTGTATGTTCTCTTATTCACCCTGGTGTGAAGGATGGGAACCCCCAAATATTTGCCCGGTCCTGTGTCTTTTGTAGCCCACTTCTTGTACAGCTCTGTTCAACCTCCTGAATAGATACACTCTTGGAGAAGAATAATCTTGTCTTCTCGAATGATATTTCTTGATGGGAGGTGAGCTCAAATTCACTAAAGCATTGCATGATGGTAGCTATGTTCACTTCGTTAGCTTTGGCGAATAATATGATGTCATAGACAAAACACGGGTGGGCAATCGTTGGCCCTCTCCTACCCATTTGAATGGGTTGCCATTTCCTAGCTTTAACACAATCCTTGATCATTTGGCTCAGTCTTTCAATACACAAAATGAAGATATATGGGCTCAGGGGGTCGCATTGTCTAAGGCCCCATCTGGATTTAAAGCTGACTGAACTCTTGCCATTCCAGGCTATGGTGGAGTCGTCGTGTGTGATTGAGTTCATGATATAAGATTTCATACTGGTAGGGATGTCTATTTTCTCAAGGGTGTCTTCAATGAAGTTCCATGCAATATTTTCATACGCCTTCGTAAGGTCGTTCTTTATGGCCATCATCTTCCTTGAGTTCTTCCTTCTCATATTGTGTATTATTTCCTGGGTGACGGTAATATTATCTAAGATCCTCCTCCCTGGTACAAATGCACTTTGTGCGGGTTTGATCCATTTTGACGACCACTTCTTCAGACGTTCAATGATGACCTTGGAGCATAGCTTGAGGATCATATTGTTGAATGAAATAAGGTGAAATTGGATTTTACTTTCAGGCTTAGGCACTTTGGGTATGAGAACCACAGTTTCATTGCAGAGTTTTTCATCCATAGACATGGAGTTAAGGGCCTCTTGGATGGTCCTCATGATAGACTCCTTAACAATCGTCCAATTAGATAGAAGGAAGTGGGCCATTGTACCGTCTGGACCTGTAGCTTTGTAGGGGTTCATAGATTGGAGAATTTGTAAGATTTCAATTGATTGAACTTCCTTGGCCAGAAGGCGTTGCTCAGCTTCAGGTATGGCTAATAAATGGGTTGGGATCTTCGTAATGTCAAGGTAACTTGTGTTTCTAGGAGTGGTGAAAAGGTGTATGAAGTAGCCGGTAACCAGCTTGAAAATCTCCCCTTCTTCAGTAATCCATTTTCCATTGGGGCCTTTGATGGTGTTAAACTGGTTGATTCATTTTATTTGATTAACATAGGCATGACAGAATCGGGTGTTGGAGTCCCCATCCTTGATCCAATTGATATGGCTCCTTTGCTTCCAGTCCTCCTCCTCGTGCTTGAGAATGAGATTGAGTTCAACATACATATGAAGACATAAGTGGTATGTAATCTCATCATGCCTATTTTCTAGATTCTTTTGAAGGGTGTTAATGTTTCACAGTAGTCGATCTTTATTGGCTATTTTTTTGTGTTTCTTGGAATCCCAGACTCTCAGTTGAGGCATTGTTGTGGCAAGAGCGCCTTGAAAGTTTAGATCTTTCCTCCAATTATGTGCCAGGCAAGGGATGAAGGAAATAGTTGTATTCCAAGAGGCCTTGGTCATGAAGCACCTTTGACGTCTTGGGGATTTGTCCATATGGATCAGCAATGGGTAGTGGTTGGATTTGACCTTGGATAGATGGGTCACAGATACCTCAGGGAATATATGTGAGTATTTTGTTTCCCCTACATAATCAATATATCTCGATATATTGACTAAATTTTGGTTTCACACCATTTTAGGTTAAACTACAATTAATGATGAAAGATGGACATCAAGAGAAGAAGAAACCGAAAGAAAATATTTAAAGTTATTTTGGAGGATTTAGATAGTTAGAATTATTTCCTTTTGTAAACATTAGATTTCCTTATCATGTAACTCCTTGAGTGGAGATTCTATCTTCATAGTGTGATTAAACTCTTTTCCATTCGAAGAATTATTAATTATTATTATTTAATTACTAAACCTTGGTCATGTATTTATGATAATGGCCCTTTCCCCTCGATCCACCTTAATTGGGGATAACAAGGGGAGGGGGTCGTTACATTTGGTATTAGAGCCCAAGTTTACCACTAACCTTTAATAATTATTAAACTTTAAAGAGTTTCGTATAGCCCACAGGAACTATTAGGACATTTTCTAAGGTGATGGTGTCTAGAAGGGAGCACGACCTATGGGCCAGAAAAACTTTCCTCCACACTACTAGTTGGCATAGGAGGACTCCCGTGCCCGTGCATCCTTCCTGGAAAAAGTGGGAATATTTTGCCTGAAATAAAATACTTCTAGATTTTTTTCTCATCTAAATTCATCCCTCTCCAACCCCTTCTTCACTCATAGAACCCTAGGAATATGATAATTACTTCTTCTATTCTTATAAGAATTAGGTTTATTACTATTATAGTTAAGGCATCCTTTATCAAATCATAAATTGCATGTAATCAATATTTCATGGATATAATTTTGCAATGCTTTAAATGCCCTAAACATAACACTGAGATTAATCTATATATTTGAAACAACATGGCACACACCAAGACCATCTCCATACTAGATGAGACACCCATGGACCACCCAAAGGGGAGGCCCTCTTATAGAAAGAGATTGTCCTCAGAGAAGAGGAGGAGGGCCTTCGATGATGAGTCCTCCAAGAAGTAGAAGAGGTTTAACAAGGCCTCTGCTGAGAGAGGTCCTGAGCATGAGGTTGTCCCTTTTGGCATCCCAAACCCTAAAGATGGTCTTAACCCTAAACGTGAACCTATGATGGAAGATGAGTCCAAGGTTGACCCTAGAAATGCTACTAGATTTGGACCCATGGTTGGTCATGTGGTGATTTAGACCTAATAAATACTTTGTATGGAGTAGCTGAAGAATCTTACTAAGGCCATTAGTGCCCTGGCCCTTAGAGATGATGCCAAAGATGAGAGTGGTGAACCCCTACTAGTCCACCATCATCTTGGAGCCATCCTCCTCGACTTCATCAAGCCGAACATAGACAAGTTTTGGGGTGAGAATAAGACAAAAGTGGTTGACAAATCGGATGTCTGGCTCCTGACAATGGAGAATGGATTCCTCATTCTAGAGGTACAAACCAACAATAAGGTCCTTTTTGTTGCCCATATTTTGAAGTAGCTTTCAAGCTATGATGGGAAAATTACATTAAAGGTCGAATCCTAACTGAGGAACCTATATCTTGGGTAGATTTCCACACCATATTCTCTATAAGATTCATTCCTAACTCTTCCAAGAAGGAGAAGGAAAAGTATTTCACGCTTCTTTAACAAGGAAACATGTCAGTGATGGACTATGCTCGAATATTCCACCTCTTGGAGCAGTTTGCCTATTTGCTGTCTGAGGAAAGGTGAGTGCAACACTCTATTGAATTCCTTCATCCTCTTTTGAAGCCCCATGTGATGTCTAGAAAACCTCCAAACTTCAATGAAGCCCTCAACTTTGCCCTAGACATGGATAATAATATCTTTCCTTCTCAGAATCCACCCAAGGAATATCTAGGGTTCATTAAAGGCATTTCTGCCCAAGGAATGATAATAGGAGGCCAGATGGTCAAAACAATGGCAATGGTAGAAATGGAGGAAAGGGAAAACCTCGTGAAGAGAAACAACACCCTAAATGTAGCACCTACAGGAAGAAGCTCCCTAGAAGATGTTTCCATGAAAAGAAGGTGTGTTACCATTATCAACAAGAAGGACATATCAGGAGGTCTAACTGTCCTCTCCCTGAACCTCAAGGTCTGGCCCCAATGGCTACCCAACCAGTGGATGCATCATCTCAAGGAGAAGCCCCAGTAGCTGGAGAGCAATGGTAGCCCCGAGTCTTTGCCATTGATAATGAAGAATTTCAATCCAATGCCAACTGACTAATAGAAGGAAACCATACCAAGGACTCCATTTTATACCATTTAGCATGAAGTGCATCATATTTTTTACTATGATAAATACAATGTAGGACTGCTTGAAATAATGGGCCATAGCTATAAAGCTTTATTCGACTCTGGTTCAACTAGTACCTTCATTTTGAGATATCTTGCAACTATGCTTTGTTTGAACTTCAAGGACTTAGGATATGTCTTGGAGTTGAGTTATCCTAGTGGTCATATCTTCTCACCCTATTTTAAAACACTGGTCATTCGTGTGAAATATATAAATAATGAACTCCCTACTGACTTTATCTTGCTTTATATGAATAATTTGTATGTCATTATAGGAATGGATTGACTTTATAACTATAATGCAAAAATAGATGATAGGGAAAAGAAAATAAGGATATAGATGACATGTCATGCACCATTTACCATTAGAGGTAGGAAAGATGCCACTATCATTCAGTATGTGTCACTCGTGAAAGCAAAACAGATGGTAGACAAAGTTGTCTAGCATTCCTAGATGTAGTGACTGAGCTACAACAAAAGGAGCAACCCTTTGAGGAAATAGAGGTAGTCATGGACTATGTTGATGTGTTCCCAGATGATTTTCCAAGCATACCTCTAGAGAGAGAAGTGGATTTATGAATAGATCTAGCTCCTCATACAAACCTAATTTCCAAGGCACCCTAAAGGATGGATCCCATTGAGTTGCTTGAGTTAAAGAAGCAATTGCAAGAACTACTTGACAAGGGCTTCATCTAACCTAGCACATAGCCATGGGGAGCACTGGTCCTCTTTGTAAAGAAGAAGGACAGATTGGTCCACATGTGCATAGACTACAAAATGATAAATCAGGCTACCATTAATTATAAGTATCATCTACCCCACATAGATGACCTATTTGACCAGCTAAAAACCGCTTGAGTTTTCTCAAAGACTGACTTGAGGTTCGGATACCACAAGTTGCAAGATAATAGTGATGATATCCCAAAAACTACTTTCCGAACCTTCTACGACCATTATGAATTTTTTGTTATGCCTTTTAGGTTGTATAATGATCCAAGTGTGTTCATGAACCCCATGTATAGTTTGTTCTAGCCCTTCCTCGACACCTTTGTCATAGTGTTCATAGATGACATCCTAGTTTACTCTAATAACCTAGAATAACATTGTGAGTACCTATCTAAGGTCCTTGATACCATGAGAAAGAAAAAGTTCTATGGAAAATTACCGAGGTGTGAGTTTTGAATAGAATGAGTTATGTACCTCGGGCACATTATATCTGGAGAAACCATATCGATGGACCCTGCTAAAGTGGTATCTGTTCAAAAATGGCCAACACCAAAAAATTCATATGAGATTTGCAGCTTCTTAGGATTGGGTGGGTATTATGGGTGATTCATTAAGGATTTCTTAAAGATGGCTTTGCCCTTGACTAAAATCTTTTAGAAGGATGTTAAGTTTTTTTTTGATCTAATCTATGTGAAGAACGAATCCAAGAATAGAAGGAGAAGCTTACCCCAGACCCTGTCTTGATCATACCTTCGAGAAATTATGGTTTCGTCATCTTCACCGATGCATCAAAGATGGTCTTAGGATGTGTGCCAGAGAAAAACAAGTATGTGGTCACCTTTGCTTCCAGATAGCACAAGCCCAATGAATTGAACTATACAACCCAACAATCTGGAACTTGAGGCATTTTTCTATGCCTTCAAGATGTGGTGACATTATATGTATGGGGATACCTTTGACATATTCACCAACATAAGAGACCAAAGTACCTCTAGGCTTAGAAGGATCTAAACATGCAACAACATCATTGGATGGAATATTGATTTCACCATATCCTACCATCCTAGTAATGCCAATGTGCTAGTCGATGCCCTCATTAGAAAATGTTTTAGTTGTGTAGCTAGTATAATTAACCAGAGGAAGAGGCTGGAGGACTTTGTTCGATGGATTCCACAACCTTTGGCGGATAGGATTCATCTGGATAATTTCCAGATCAAGGCTGGCCTATTAAATGAGCTTGTAGTAGCCTACTTAGCTAGCCTAGAGTTAGAAAAGATGAAGGGTTTGATGGAGAAGCCTCAAACACACCTCGCGGTGGGTGTGGATGGTGGAATCCAATATCATAGTCGTATTTGGATTCCTGAGGATTCATCTTTGAAGGCTCACATACTACAAGAGGCTTATGGATTGAAGTATATTGTACACCCCGACACAACTAAGATGTTCAAAGATCTCCAACGATACTTTTGGTGGTCACAAATCCTGGTACGTGGCTACTTGTCTTACATGCCAAATGGTGAAGGTCGAGCACCAAGGACCCAGTGGGTTACTGCAATCAATTGAGATTCTAAAGTGGAAATGGGACCAAATCACCATGGATTTTGTGGTGGGTCTTCCCAAGACAAGAAAAGTTCATGATGCAATATGGGTTGTGGTGGATCACCTAACCAAGTTAGCACACTTTGTTGCCCTGAAGACCACTACCAAGATGTCAGATTAGTTGAGATTTACATTATAGAGATAGTACATTTACATGGTGTTGAGAATTCTATTATCTCCCTTTGTGATCCTAAGTGAACCTCAAAGTTATGGAAATAAGTTCAAGAGGAACTTGGTACAAGGCTGAAATTCATCACAACTTATCACCCTCAGATTCATGAACAGTCAGAAAGAACAATCCAGACCTTAGAAGATTTGATGGGAGCATGTGTTCTATATTGGGATGGATTATGGGAACAATACCTACCCTTATTTGAGTTTTCCTACCACAACAATTACCAATCCAGTATAGGGATGCCTATGCATGAATCTCTTTATGGAAGTTTGTGTCGGTCACCACTTCACTGGGATGATGTCGGTGAGAGGACATTGCTTAGGTCAGAAAAGTTACAGTTATACGATGACAATGTCACTTTTTTGATCAAGCAAATTCTAAAGAGAACCCAGGATCGATAGAAGTCGTATGTTGATGCAAAGTGGACATATTTTTACTTTACTGTAGGTCATCATGTGTTTCTAAAAATCTGACCCCTCCAAGTTCTAGCTAAAAGCAAAGGAAAACTAAGTCCTCAAATGTGGGTCCATTTGAGGTTCTAGAATGGATTGGTGAGGCCTCTTATCATCTAGCTTTACCCCCACAATATAGTATAAAGCATGATGTGTTTGATGTGTCCAATTTGAAGGGTTGTGCGAAGGATCCATCCCATGTGTTGGACATTGAACCTATAGAACTCTAAGGGAGATTGTCATACCCTGAGTTGCCTGTAAGGATAATAGACTCTAAGGTGAAAGAACTCAAGAATAAAAAGATAGAGATGGTAAAGGTTATAGAGATGGTAAAGGTTCTCTAGAAGCACCATGGTGAGGATGAAGCACCATGGGATCTAAACATAGACGTGGAAAAGTTTCATCTTGAACTTTTTGTATGACTAGATAAATTTTGAGGAAAAAAATCCTATACGAGGGAAAGGATGTTATAACATGATTTTTCACATGTATTTATACATATGTTTAAATGGAAATAGTGATTTGACAAGGATATATTAAAAATCTTAGTCCCTTACATATCTTGTTTCAAATTGTTGGTTTGAGAATGCAATTTCTCCACATGGAATGGATTTCATGTGTTATACTATTTACAATAATCCATTATTATATATTGGATAAAGAAAGAGAGGAAAATCCAATAAGGGAACTATTTATAGTAATGGATAATTGGTATTTTAAATATTGAATTGTGTGGAGTTGTTTAGAAATGTTGAAGGAAATTAATGAATTTGGATTTGGTTCAGTATTGTGCTTAATGAGAAAATGTATTAAAATAGGGTATCTTGCCAAGTATGGGTGAGAAAAGGGGTTAATTGATGCCTTAAATAAATTAATTAAAAGAAAGACTTAGAGACAAAGAAAAGTATCATTAATTTTCATATTTTGGTCTCAAAGCTTGCTCACATAATGAGAAATACCTATTAAAAAATTTCCTTTAAAATTTGGGATTGATTGAATGAAAGAGGAGGAAGTTATGAATTAATTGGGTTTTCCTAAAGTGAGAAGGAATATCAAGATATATATTAAATGTCACAAAATAACCGAATTAGGAAACTAAGACCCAACCCTATTGATTTTTTCATAAAACATGAAGGCCTTTTAGATCATGATCTAACGACACTGAGTCATTGTCTACCCCGCACAAAAAGGAAAATCACATAACAACAGTAATGCATTTCCTTTTCGATTTCCCTCTCACCCTTGTTCATGTTCTTGTTTAGAAACCTCTCCAATGGATTCACAAGAGGATTCCACACCTATTCATTCGAGGATTTTCCTACTTTGGAAGGAAATTAAAACTTCCCGTTAACCACTTTCTTGTGGATGTTTGATGCTTCATAGTCAAGGCTATATACGGACCATTGATTTCCCATGCGAGATCACCAAACTCTTCATGCGACATTGCTAAACTCCAAACCTCACACCCAACCTCAAATTTTCCTACAAACACCATCCCCTCTCCTTTGCTTCTAATTTGAGCAACACAGAAGACCCTTCTTGTCATTCTCCTTGCTCAGGCCACCTCTAAGAAATCAAACAACATCAGTAGCTTTGGTGAGGTGAGGCAAAGTGATATACACCCTTACTTTCCATAAAGGGAACTTGAAGCTCGAAGTCAACCATCAGGTTGACCATTTGCTCATGAAGAAGGAAGCCTCAAAGGAGGAAGGCAACACCCTATGAAAAGTCCTCTCTGTCCCATGTCTATTGTTAAGAGGTAAAGGGAAAACTAGTCTTTTTTGTCCCTTCTCTCGTATTCTCTCACACTTGGCCACATGAGTGAGGGAACTGACATGGAATCAGCTGATTAGCTCAGTTGTGGCCACGTTGCGTGTTGGATTTACACAATCAACCACTTAGGTGGTGAATCCTGATTGGCCTAAAATGAGTTATCTTCTAAAAATGTATAAAATTGTAGGATAATCCAAAGATAAAAAAGGTATATATGATTTTAATAAAAAAAATGAAGAAATTCAATGAACTTGGTTCTAAGACTTAGTTCTGTATCAGATTCTAAATGTGCATAAAGATGCAATGTTTAATGTATTAAATGCATGAAAACCCTAATTTCTTACTTTTAATGATCATAACTTGTTTAAATGATTTTCATGGATAAATACTAAAATTTATGGATAAAAGGACATATTTGATCTAATTTGAGATTTAGAACTCATATGATATAAAAATTAGGGTTTCATGAGATAAAAAACATCAAAGTATGATAATTAGGGGTTGGGAAGCCAAAACCCTAAAGAAACCTTAATTTGACCCTGAAACCCTAACTTGGAAACCAAGTCAGACTTAATGTTAGTTTATGGATATTAATACTTGGGTGTTATGCATTAACTTCAGGGCAATTGCTTGGTTGATTACAACTACTCTTATTTACTTGGACTTTAAGTCATCTCTGAGAAAGGTGTGTGGTTGCATGTATGACTACTCACCTTATTGACTACAATGCTTTTTCAAGTTTTCTTGATTGGATTTTAATTAAAATGCTTGAATGCTTATTTACTTCCTACAATTTTTAAAGTCACTATGAGTGTCATCTTATATAATGTAACATGTTGAAACCTTGAATAATCTCTGGTGAGTTAAAGAGCATGGGGTGAATAAAGTCATTATAGAAATGACTGGTGATCAAGCCCAAAAAGGAAGATCACTACAAGTAAAGTCCAGAAAGGAAGGGCTATGTATGAACCAAGCCTGAGTGAGGGAAGGTTATGAATGTACACTATAGGGACCAAATCCTAAATAGAGAACACTATAGAGAATGAAAGGATAACGATTACATTGTTAAAATAAGGAAATGCTTCATCAATTTTGTATTCATAATTGTTGTTGTGGCTGATTATGTTTCTACACCTACATGCAAGTATTTTGTTTCCCTCCACATACCCAATATATCTTGATATACAGACCGCATTTTTGTTTCACGTTGTTTTAGGTTAAATCACAATTAATGATGAAAGATGGACATCCAGTGTGGGCTCCGATCTCCAAACCACGAATTAATCCCGATTTAATCATGTGCGGAAGCAATCGGTAAACAGCGGAAGACAAAAATCACGGGAAATTAAAACTTTTCGAGACAAGAGCCTGAAACCACAAACCTTTTCCATAGAAAAAGGATTTAACTGTTTACATCACTGACAATTACTTCTTGAGTAATTATATACAACATGATACCAAAACTCTCAAGAATTCATACTCCAAAACACTCCAGGACCTGAGAGTACAGAGGACACATAGGACTTGACTCTAACTACACCATGAAGCAGGCTAGATCTCCACCTGAGATATTTACTGCTCCTGATGCTGCTGTTGCTGGGATTGTTCACCTGAGTTCTTGTTCCTTCGTCTTCGACGACCACCTAAAAAGTAGAAGTCTACGGGGTGAGACAATTATACATAATTGCCCCAGCGAGAGTTATAACTCTCCACTAGGCTTTATAAGCAAAGCAAGGAATAACTAAAGCAATAAGAGCCTTCAAGATATTCACTGGCATTTTTGATGATAAGCAAGAGTTCAATCAATATTAAAATATGAGAACATCTATGCTATTCAAGGTAACATCAATCAAATAACTCGTAATTAACTCTAACAGATATACTACGCTGTTGTTTATGTTTTTCAAACATTATTATGCCCTGTGGAGATGAGGCATACCACTCATACTCCAACTGATCGCTAAGAAGTCACATCAGTATCATACATAGGTCATTAAGAGAGCCGGATTCTTATGACCTCATCTTCCTCAGTCAGTTAGAGGATTGATTGTTTGACATCTGGCGGGATGTCTTTATAATAGCTCACCAGGGTACTCTGGTCCTTCGCTATTTTTAGAGTTACAGTGGCATTCTGTACTCTCTTCACTATCGGAAGATTTCTTGTTTATCTTTCACCGATACGGTATTTGTGTCTTTAAGGGAGTGTAGATATACATCTCACCTTTAGGACTATATGGTGGGGTCTGATGGACTACTAGAATCTACATCATCCTCTCACCTTTTCTTTTATAGTGAAGGTATGACGGACTACAAGAATCTACATCAAATACCTACACTAGGATGTAAGGTTCTACACATCCATGTACCCCACATACTCAAAAGTATGTGATCCAGGAGTTCCCTGAGGAAAACCTGTTTCACCATCATTTAGACTCTGACAATGATGGATCTATGATCAGGGCTCTACATTTCACTTGATTAGTTAGGTACATTCAGTATTCATATCATCATACAAAAACATTAGCATCACAGCTATATATGAGAATACTAAAATGTAGCAGGCCTAATTCATTTCAATTACCAGTTCTCAATTATCTCATCACAAGTCATCTGTCAAGCATGACCTTGATGGTGTTTATGGCTCTTACAACCCATAAATCACAAAAGATGTCACTTAGCAGTGCATCAAGATGATTCACTATTCATAAAGCTTAAGACATGCTTTCAATGAATATAACATGGTATTTCATACTTGGGTATGACCATTATCTCATAATAACCTACATAGTTAGTTCAACAGATAATAGTAAACAATTCAACAATTTAGGGTTTACTATTCATCTTTCAAGTCATCACCCTAAAATTAGGGTTTACTATTCACACCATGGTGAATGGTACTCATTACATCATCATGTAAGAGAAACATCATCATTAAGACTCTTAATTAAGATTAAGATCCATTAGATATCATATTTAGGGTTTCCATGACCTCACATAGGTGGGTCATTCCCTAATCATGCACACTCATGTGTATTTGAAGTATCTCACTTGAGTTTCCACCTTAAAAAGGGTACTTTCTCTCTCTAGGATACTTTCTCTCTCTTGGAATACTTTCTCTCTCCTCTCACTAGTAGATGGTGATGACACCACTCTAGATTAGGTTGGGTTAAGTCCTTATTGACTTACATAAGCCAAAACATCATCATCATGTGATTAGGGTTTGATTAGAACAAGGTTTTACCTCTTTAGACCCCTCAAGGGTATTTTGGTAATTTGCCTCATGATCACCATCATGGGTCAACTCACTAATCACTTAGTCCCTTAATGACCTAGGTTACCATTAGGGTTTAGATTAGATCACCATTGAACTAATTACACCATCAATTGATTAAGTACAAACCACCATGTACACCTTCAAACGGTTTCAACCTTCAAACGGTTTCAACCACCAAACGGTCTTGAAACCGTTTGGTTTCAAACGGTCTTGAGACCGTTTGCTCCAAATGGTCTTGAGACCGTTTGGATGTGTTGACCGTTTGGAAGAGTTGACCTTCCAAACCGTTTGGAGCTCAATCGGTTTGAAACCGTTTGATCAAAACAACTTGAGATCGATTGGACCAAACGACCCTGAGATCGTTTGAGCCCAAACGGTCTTGAGACCGTTTGGCCTCAAACGGTCTTGAGACCGTTTGGCCTCAAACGGTCTTGAGACCGTTTGGATCCAAACGGTCTTGAGACCGTTTGGTCCAAATGGGCTCAAACCGTTTGGGCCTCCAAAGTGGTTCAAAAGTTACAATTGGTCATGGATATGTATGTTGAACCCCTCAATTAACCAAATCCATGAAAACCACTTATAAATTGAGTTAATTAGGATGAACCTTAATCACTTGGACACCAAGTTGACCCTCAATTGAAAGCCAATTAGGGTTGAATCCTTCTCAATTAGGGTTTCAAATCGGATGGTCATCAATATTCAACAATGTGAATCAATTCAAGGTTGAACCTATCAATTGACCTCCAATTGGGCTCAAACTTGGACCAAACGGTCTTGAGGTCGTTTGGATATCCTCCAAACGGTCTTGAGACCGTTTGCCCAAAGTTTGACCAAAAACCAAGTCGTTTGGACTAGGGTTGAACTCCAATTAGGTCTAAAATCAGTATTTGTATCAATTCATCAACTTATTGCGATTGGACCTTCAAACCATTAGATTATCTCAACCCTAGACCTCCAAACGGTCTTGGGTTGTGCCCAAACGGTCTTGAGACCGTTTGGATGAGTTCCAAACGGTCTTGAGACCGTTTGCCCATCCATCCTTTGGACTCTAGTGAAAATTCATCAAGGTTTGATCTATAGAGTTGATCATCACATCAATACTTAATTGCAATATGGTTTGGTGCCTTTGGACCTTCAATTGATCAACTATACTTGACCCCAGACCTCCAAACGGTCTTGGGGTGACCCCCAAACGGTCTTGAGACCGTTTGGGTGATTCCCAAACGGTCTTGAAACCGTTTGGGCTAATCAACCCAAAATCTCAACTTAACTCATTGGAATTTCAGCACTGTTTTCAATTAGGGTTTGCCTAATTGAATAGCCTTCAACTCATGATTCCTTGGGAGTTAATCCCTCAAATTCGGTGAGTCATTATATCACATCATTAGGAACAGTAATCCCAAACGGTCAACGCTTGGTCAACGCACTCAAACGGTCTTGAGACCGTTTGCCCAAAAAGTTCAATTAAATTAGATTGAAAATCAGCACTTAATCCAATTAGGTTTCCCTAATTGATTAGGCTTCAACTCACGATTCCTTTGGAGTTAATCCCTAAAATTTGGAGGGTTATTAATAAACATAATTATGAACAGGAATACCAAACGGTCAACGCTTGGTCAACCATCGCAAACGGTCTTGAAACCGTTTGCTCAACCAGGTCAAGTTAATCAGGTTGAAAATCAGCACATAATTCAATTGGTTTTGCTAATTGATTTGCTCATAACTCACGATTCTTTTGGAGTTAACCTCTCAAATTTTGTGGGTGATTAACCTACATAATTATGAACAAGATTCCCAAACGGTCTTTGCTTGGTCAACGGGACCAAACGGTCTTGAAGACCGTTTGCCCTCAAACGACCCTGAAACCGTTTGCCCACCAAACGGTTTGAAACCGTTTTGAGCAATAGGTGGAGGTCGTTTGATAAAGTGAAAAACCGTGGATAAGCATAGAAATTAACGCCCTTATCTTCTACCTTGAGAACAGTAGCAGTTCTTCACGATTTTGCTTGCAAGGATGCAAGGAAAGATAGGGAAGAAGAAGAACTAGCAACTATATGCATAGAAAAGGATGTATAATCAAGCATGAAGTTTAGAGTTATAAAACCCGCCTAAAGGTTGATCTTAGAGCTCCAAGCCTTCAAGCTCCAAGCTTTAATGGCGTCCTTGAGCTTCCACAACTTGGTCAGAGGTGAATTCTCCAAGGAAACGTTGCTTTGGTCGGCTAGAACAAGAAGACTAAGTAAGCTAACCATAAAACCAACCTTAGAAAGTGAATTCCTCCATGAATTCGAGCTTAGAAGGTGGGGTTCTCTTACCTAGAACAGGTTGGTCGTCCCCCCTGAGCTCCAGAGCTGTCCTTGGTCGTTTGAGAAAGAAAGGAAAAGAAGTGAAGGAAAGAAAATTCGTTCACTTAATTACAAGGGAAAAGGGCTTATATACTTTAGCCTCTTTTACACCCTAAGGACCTCTCAAGATTGGAAATCACATCTAGGTCCCTCCTTGCTCAAGGGCACGACCAAACCTACCTATCCTTATGCAAATCTCATGAAATCTCAAGATCTAAGGGTAAAGGAATCCAACCTTCAACTAGGGTACACTCATGAAAGGGTTTTAGGCCCATTTTAGGTGATTTCTATCACAAAGATCATTTTTCCCATCTGATTATTAAATGATGTATCCCTTTCATCATTTCTACTCTAAATGATGACAAGAGTCATAAAAGATGTTCTAGATGGTGAAAATTACAAGTTGGACCCCTCAATTTGGGTAAATTGCACTTTACCCCAAATTAGGGTTTCTAAGCATGGGAATTGCTTCCACAGCTGCACCTTGGTGCTCAAGCTTGGGAAATCCCTCAAACTTTACCATAACCATTCTCATGATGTTTCAACATCAAAGGAACATCTTATCTTGTGAATTTTGCAAGTTCAACCCTTAAACTGGGTAATTTGCACATAGGTCCCTGCATACAACACAATGCTACAACTTTATACAAAAAGGAGCAAAATTGAAAGTAAATGTTCCTGAGGAACTTAATTACATGCCAGGGAGTGTTCACAAGCATATTAATTACATATTTAGGCAAAACTTCCAGGGTTAGGTCATAACCTAGGTCAGGGGTGTTACAAATTCTTTACCCCTTCAAAAGGATTTCGTCCCCGAAATCGATAAAGCATATTATAAGAAAAGAGCAGGATATTTTCTTCTCATTTCACCTTCTAGTTCCCAAGTGGCTTCTTCAACACCACGATGGTTCCAGAGGACTTTTACAAGGCTTATATCCTTCTTCTTTAACTTTTTAGTTCTGTTATCGAGGATTGACACTGGTCCCTCCTCATACGTTATATCTTCATTCAATTCTACCTCCATAGGTTGTAGAACTGACTCGGTATCTAGATGACATTTCCTCAGCATGGAAATGTGAAACACAGGGTGCAGCTTTTGCAACTCTAGAGGTAACTCTAGTCTATAGGCCACCTTTCCAACTTTTTCAACAATTGGATAAGGTCCCAAAAATCTAGGAGCTAACTTTCCTTTCTTCCCAAAACGAAGGACTCCTTTCCAAGGTGAGACCTTGAGATACACTCTGTCTCCATCCTGGAATTCTAGGGGTCTACGACGTTTATCGGCATATGATTTCTGTCTATCTTGTGCAGTCTTAAGCTATTGTTGTATAATTTTAATCTTTTCTGTAGTTTGCTGCACAAGATCAGGGCCTAATAACTGGTGCTCACCAGTTTCATACCAACACAAGGGTGATCTACAACGTCTGCCATATAAGGCTTCATATGGTGCCATATCAATGCTATGTTGATAGCTATTGTTATAGGCAAACTCTATCAAGCTTAGATGTAGATCCCAACTCCCGGTAAATTGGAGAACACATGCTCTCAACAGATCTTCTAAGGTCTGTATAGTCCTTTCTGACTGTCCATCAGTTTGAGGATGAAAGGCTGTACTAAACCTTAACTTGGTGCCTAGGGCTCTGTGTAACTGTTCCCAAAAGCGACTTGTAAACTGGGGACCTCTGTCAGAAACTATAGTGAAAGGAACTCCGTGCAAACGCACTATCTCTTGGACATATATCTGGGATAACCTTTCAGCAGTATAGGTTGTTTTGACAGGTAAGAAATGCGCTGTCTTTGTCAACCTATCAACAACTACCCAAATGGAATCATGTCCTTTGTTTGTCCTGGGTAGGCCAACAACAAAGTCCATGGTTACATGGTCCCACTTCCACTGTGGTATGGGTAAGGGTTGCATTGTCCCTGCAGGTTTCTGGTGTTCAGCCTTGACCTGCTGACACACAGGACACCTCAGAACAAACTCAGCTACATCCTTCTTCATCCCATGCCACCAATACATGTCTTTCAAGTTTCGATACATCTTGGTGCTCCCTGGATGCATAGCATACATCGAAGAATGAGCTTCTTCCAGGACTAACTTCCTCAGGTCGTCCACATCTGGCACTATCATCCTTCCATGATAGCATGCCACCTGGTCATCTGACTCATGAAAACCTTCTCGCTTCTCATTTCCAAACTCAAATCTAATCTGCTGTACAGAAACATCTACTTGTTGTGCCTCCTTTATCTGCTCTCTTAAGGTAGGTTTAATCTGCATCTCAGCTAACAGACCAGCTAACAATGATGCCTTCAACTACACATTGTCATGCCTTAAAGAGATAAGCATATCTCTTCTAGAGCATACTAAGGAACTTAGTTGTGCCCTATCCATGGTTGATGTTGCTGATTTCCTACTCAAGGCATCTGCAACCACATTGGCCTTGCCCGGATGGTAATCAATCGTACAATCGTAGTCCTTGATTAACTCCATCCAGCGACGTTGCCTCATGTTAAGCTCATGCTGAGTGAAGATGTACTTAAGGTTCTTGTGGTCTGTGAAAATCTGGAAAGTTTCTCCGTAGAGATAATGTCTCCAGATTTTCAAAGCATGGACCACAGCAACTAACTCCAGATCGTGTGTCGGATAATTCTCTTCGTGTTTCTTAAGCTGTCGGGAAGCAAAAGAAATCACTTGGTTATCCTGCATCAACACACATCCAAGTCCATTCTTGGAGGCATCACAAAAGATTATATATTCCTTTCCTTGCTCAGGTAACACAAGCACAGGTGCACTTGTCAACCTCTCCTTCAACAGCTGAAAAGACTGTTGACACTTATCACTCCAAGCAAAAGGAACATCCTTCCGGGTTAACTTGGTCAAAGGTAAGGCTATAGAACTGAAATTTTTAATAAACCTTCGATAATAACCAGCTAACCCAAAGAAACTTCTAATCTCCGTCGGTGTCTTCGGTTGTTCCCACTGCAGAACAGACTCTATCTTTGCAGGGTCAACACGAATTCCCGAGGCAGATACCACATGTCCAAGGAAGGATACTTCAGATAACCAAAACTCACACTTGCTAAACTTAGCGTATAGCTTATGCTCTCTTAGCAAGGTCAAAGTCTGGCGAAGGTGTTGCTCATGCTGCTGAGCATCCTTACTATAAATCAGTATGTCATCTATGAAGACGACAACACACTGATCAAGGAAAGGTCGAAAGACTCTATTCATGAGTTCCATGAATGCAGCCGGTGCATTGGTTAGTCCAAACGACATGACCGTGAACTCATAGTGACCATATCTTGTCCTAAAGGCAGACTTAGATATGTCACTGTCCTTAATGCGGAGTTGATGATATCCAGACCTTAAGTCTATCTTAGAAAAGACTGTTGCACCACGCAACTGGTCGAAAAGATCATCAATCCTCGGCAAAGGATATTTATTCTTTATCGTTACTTTATTGAGTTGTCTATAATCAATGCACAACCGCATCGATCCATCTTTCTTTTTAACAAACAAAACCGGAGCACCCCAAGGTGAGGTACTTGGTCGGATGAAACCCTTCTCAAGTAACTCTTGAAGCTGTTTCTTGAGTTCTGCCATCTCAGCAGGCGCCATCCTATACGGAGTCTGGGCTATGGGTTTCGTATCTGGGACCAAATTGATCTCAAAATCAATTTCCCGGGGTGGTGGTATACCAGGAAGTTCTTCGGGAAACACATCCTCGAATTCCCTGACTATCGGAACTTCAGCAGGGTTGGAACTCTCCTTGGTAACATCTACCACATGGGCTAAGAATGCGTAGCATCCTTGCCTCATCAACTTATCAGCAACCATAGCTGATACAAGACAGGTGGGCAGAATCTTTCTTTCACCTTGAAAGATCCATGTGTTACTTTCATCAGCAAACACTGCCAGCTTGGATTCACAATCCAAGACAACTCGATACTTTTCCAAGTTATCCATCCCTAGGATTATATCAAATCCTTGCATATCAAGCGGTATGAGATCCACTTGAATGCGATGCTTAGAAAAGAAAAGTACGCAAGGAGAGCATACTTCTTGCAGAACAGCAGACCCACTCAACGGAGTCTCCAACAACAACTTATCTGCCCTATGACTAGTTGTCATATTGCAGTTACGAATCACTCTTCGAGTGATGAAAGAGTGTGTAGCACCCGGGTCAATCAGAATAGATACTACACAAGATTTAGACATATCAGAATATAAAAGTTCCATCTGACCTGTCACCACTTGTGGATTGACCACTGCTTCTGGTGGGTTCATAGCATAGAACCTTGCTGTAGCCTGCTGTTGAGGTGGTGCTGATGATCCAGCTTGAGACGCTTGTCCATGTCCTCGAGCTGCTCCTTGATGTTGTCTATTCTGAGATCCCTGTCGATTCTGTCTCGGGGTTTGTTGTGTCACACCGACAGCCCTAGAACGACAATCCTTCATCAAGTGTCCCACCTTACCACAGTTGTAGCAACTCTTTTCCTGTTGCTGTGGTCTGGGTGGTCCAGTAACTGACACAGATGCAGAACTGTGCGTCCCTTGAAGTGGTTGACTTCGTCCTCTACCTCTGCTTGGTGTCCATTGAGTTTGAAAACTCGATCTGGGTGGCGGAGGGTTAGGTGCAGAGAATCTAGGTTTCTTGGAATCCCTAGATGAAGAACCCTGGAACTATGGATATCTTTTATGGGTTTGTCTTTTCTCAACTACAGATCTCTCTATCCTTCGGACTGACTCAACGAAGGTAGAGAATCTCTCTCGGTTCTCTAAGGCAGACACTGGGGTAGACATGTCAGCATTCAACCCCTTCTCAAACCTTCTGATTCTTTCTTCTTCTGTGGCAGCCATGTGCGGACAAAATCGCAACAGCTCCATGAACTTAGCTTCGTACTCGCTAATGTTCAATATACCCTGTCTCAGTCTCTCAAACTGAGAGATCTTCTCGTCTAGGAAGGTCTTGGGAAAATATCTATTGATAAATTCCCGACGAAACTCTTCCCATGAGAACTCTACCCCAGGTCTCTTCTGCTCTTCCATGTTCCACCAGTGACGAGCACTTCCTTTGAGAAGATAGACAGTATGTCTAACCTTCTCAGCTTCAGGGATGTTGAGGATCCTGAAGGCCTTCTCCAGCTCTGTCAACCACAGATCAGCATCTGCGGGGTCAGCAGTCCCATGGTACTCGGTAGCTCCGACACGACGTAGTCGCTCGAACGTCTTCCCGATACCTTGCCCCTCAGGCTGGGCAGGTACCCTAGGTGCAGGCATAGGCAACCTGTCAGTTATGTGTGTCATGGCAGTCATAAACTGCCCAAACATTGTCTGGACTGCTGGGTTACCCATGTCATCTGGATCAAACTGGGGTGGCTCTCTAGGTTGTTCTGGTACAGGCTGTTCCAATCCTGGTACTCCTGCACCACCTTGAGGTGCACTAGCACTACTTTCTTCCACATTCTCATCATGTGGCTCTGACATCTTAAGTATCTTCTTCTCCTGAGGAGTAGAAGATTCTATTAGATAAGGAAGGAATACTAAAGATAGACTCGACTTCCTAAGTCCTATGCCTTTGTAGACTCGAATGAACCTGGAGCTCTGATACCACTTAATTGTGGGCTCCGATCTCCAAACCACGAATTAATCCCGATTTAATCATGTGCGGAAGCAATCGGTAAACAGCGGAAGACAAAAATCACGGGAAATTAAAACTTTTCGAGACAAGAGCCTGAAACCACAAACCTTTTCCATAGAAAAAGGATTTAACTGTTTACATCACTGACAATTACTTCTTGAGTAATTATATACAACATGATACCAAAACTCTCAAGAATTCATACTCCAAAACACTCCAGGACCTGAGAGTACAGAGGACACATAGGACTTGACTCTAACTACACCATGAAGCAGGCTAGATCTCCACCTGAGATATTTACTGCTCCTGATGCTGCTGTTGCTGGGATTGTTCACCTGAGTTCTTGTTCCTTCGTCTTCGACGACCACCTAAAAAGTAGAAGTCTACGGGGTGAGACAATTATACATAATTGCCCCAGCGAGAGTTATAACTCTCCACTAGGCTTTATAAGCAAAGCAAGGAATAACTAAAGCAATAAGAGCCTTCAAGATATTCACTGGCATTTCTGATGATAAGCAAGAGTTCAATCAATATTAAAATATGAGAACATCTATGCTATTCAAGGTAACATCAATCAAATAACTCGTAATTAACTCTAACAGATATACTACGCTGTTGTTTATGTTTTTCAAACATTATTATGCCCTGTGGAGATGAGGCATACCACTCATACTCCAACTGATCGCTAAGAAGTCACATCAGTATCATACATAGGTCATTAAGAGAGCCGGATTCTTATGACCTCATCTTCCTCAGTCAGTTAGAGGATTGATTGTTTGACATCTGGCGGGATGTCTTTATAATAGCTCACCAGGGTACTCTGGTCCTTCGCTATTTTTAGAGTTACAGTGGCATTCTGTACTCTCTTCACTATCGGAAGATTTCTTGTTTATCTTTCACCGATACGGTATTTGTGTCTTTAAGGGAGTGTAGATATACATCTCACCTTTAGGACTTTATGGTGGGGTCTGATGGACTACTAGAATCTACATCATCCTCTCACCTTTTCTTTTATAGTGAAGGTATGACGGACTACAAGAATCTACATCAAATACCTACACTAGGATGTAAGGTTCTACACATCCATGTACCCCACATACTCAAAAGTATGTGATCCAGGAGTTCCCTGAGGAAAACCTATTTCACCATCATTTAGACTCTGACAATGATGGATCTATGATCAGGGCTCTACATTTCACTTGATTAGTTAGGTACATTCAGTATTCATATCATCATACAAAAACATTAGCATCACAGCTATATATGAGAATACTAAAATGTAGCAGGCCTAATTCATTTCAATTACCAGTTCTCAATTATCTCATCACAAGTCATCTGTCAAGCATGACCTTGATGGTGTTTATGGCTCTTACAGCCCATAAATCACAAAAGATGTCACTTAGCAGTGCATCAAGATGATTCACTATTCATAAAGCTTAAGACATGCTTTCAATGAATATAACATGGTATTTCATACCTGGGTATGACCATTATCTCATAATAACCTACATAGTTAGTTCAACAGATAATAGTAAACAATTCAACAATTTAGGGTTTACTATTCATCTTTCAAGTCATCACCCTAAAATTAGGGTTTACTATTCACACCATGGTGAATGGTACTCATTACATCATCATGTAAGAGAAACATCATCATTAAGACTCTTAATTAAGATTAAGATCCATTAGATATCATATTTAGGGTTTCCATGACCTCACATAGGTGGGTCATTCCCTAATCATGCACACTCATGTGTATTTGAAGTATCTCACTTGAGTTTCCACCTTAAAAAGGGTACTTTCTCTCTCTAGGATACTTTCTCTCTCTTGGAATACTTTCTCTCTCCTCTCACTAGTAGATGGTGATGACACCACTCTAGATTAGGTTGGGTTAAGTCCTTATTGACTTACATAAGCCAAAACATCATCATCATGTGATTAGGGTTTGATTAGAACAAGGTTTTACCTCTTTAGACCCCTCAAGGGTATTTTGGTAATTTGCCTCATGATCACCATCATGGGTCAACTCACTAATCACTTAGTCCCTTAATGACCTAGGTTACCATTAGGGTTTAGATTAGATCACCATTGAACTAATTACACCATCAATTGATTAAGTACAAACCACCATGTACACCTTCAAACGGTTTCAACCTTCAAACGGTTTCAACCACCAAACGGTCTTGAAACCGTTTGGTCTCAAACGGTCTTGAGACCGTTTGCTCCAAATGGTCTTGAGACCGTTTGGATGTGTTGACCGTTTGGAAGAGTTGACCTTCCAAACCGTTTGGAGCTCAATCGGTTTGAAACCGTTTGATCAAAACAACTTGAGATCGATTGGACCAAACGACCCTGAGATCGTTTGAGCCCAAACGGTCTTGAGACCGTTTGGCCTCAAACGGTCTTGAGACCGTTTGGCCTCAAACGGTCTTGAGACCGTTTGGATCCAAACGGTCTTGAGACCGTTTGGTCCAAATGGGCTCAAACCGTTTGGGCCTCCAAAGTGGTTCAAAAGTTACAATTGGTCATGGATATGTATGTTGAACCCCTCAATTAACCAAATCCATGAAAACCACTTATAAATTGAGTTAATTAGGATGAACCTTAATCACTTGGACACCAAGTTGACCCTCAATTGAAAGCCAATTAGGGTTGAATCCTTCTCAATTAGGGTTTCAAATCGGATGGTCATCAATATTCAACAATGTGAATCAATTCAAGGTTGAACCTATCAATTGACCTCCAATTGGGCTCAAACTTGGACCAAACGGTCTTGAGGTCGTTTGGATATCCTCCAAACGGTCTTGAGACCGTTTGCCCAAAGTTTGACCAAAAACCAAGTCGTTTGGACTAGGGTTGAACTCCAATTAGGTCTAAAATCAGTATTTGTATCAATTCATCAACTTATTGCGATTGGACCTTCAAACCATTAGATTATCTCAACCCTAGACCTCCAAACGGTCTTGGGTTGTGCCCAAACGGTCTTGAGACCGTTTGGATGAGTTCCAAACGGTCTTGAGACCGTTTGCCCATCCATCCTTTGGACTCTAGTGAAAATTCATCAAGGTTTGATCTATAGAGTTGATCATCACATCAATACTTAATTGCAATATGGTTTGGTGCCTTTGGACCTTCAATTGATCAACTATACTTGACCCCAGACCTCCAAACGGTCTTGGGGTGACCCCCAAACGGTCTTGAGACCGTTTGGGTGATTCCCAAACGGTCTTGAAACCGTTTGGGCTAATCAACCCAAAATCTCAACTTAACTCATTGGAATTTCAGCACTGTTTTCAATTAGGGTTTGCCTAATTGAATAGCCTTCAACTCATGATTCCTTGGGAGTTAATCCCTCAAATTCGGTGAGTCATTATATCACATCATTAGGAACAGTAATCCCAAACGGTCAACGCTTGGTCAACGCACTCAAACGGTCTTGAGACCGTTTGCCCAAAAAGTTCAATTAAATTAGATTGAAAATCAGCACTTAATCCAATTAGGTTTCCCTAATTGATTAGGCTTCAACTCACGATTCCTTTGGAGTTAATCCCTAAAATTTGGAGGGTTATTAATAAACATAATTATGAACAGGAATACCAAACGGTAAACGCTTGGTCAACCATCTCAAAAGGTCTTGAAACCGTTTGCTCAACCAGGTCAAGTTAATCCGGTTGAAAATCAGCACATAATTCAATTGGTTTTGCTAATTGATTTGCTCATAACTCACGATTCTTTTGGAGTTAACCTCTCAAATTTTGTGGGTGATTAACCTACATAATAATGAACAAGATTCCCAAAAGGTCTTTGCTTGGTCAACGGGACCAAACGGTCTTGAAGACCGTTTGCCCTCAAACGACCCTGAAACCGTTTGCCCACCAAACGGTTTGAAACCGTTTTGAGCAATAGGTGGAGGTCGTTTGATAAAGTGAAAAACCGTGGATAAGCATAGAAATTAACGCCCTTATCTTCTACCTTGAGAACAGTAGCAGTTCTTCACGATTTTGCTTGCAAGGATGCAAGGAAAGATAGGGAAGAAGAAGAACTAGCAACTATATGCATAGAAAAGGATGTATAATCAAGCATGAAGTTTAGAGTTATAAAACTCGCCTAAAGGTTGATCTTAGAGCTCCAAGCCTTCAAGCTCCAAGCTTTAATGGCTTCCTTGAGCTTCCACAACTTGGTCAGAGGTGAATTCTCCAAGGAAACGTTGCTTTGGTCGGCTAGAACAAGAAGACTAAGTAAGCTAACCATAAAACCAACCTTAGAAAGTGAATTCCTCCATGAATTCGAGCTTAGAAGGTGGGGTTCTCTTACCTAGAACAGGTTGGTCGTCCCCCCTGAGCTCCAGAGCTGTCCTTGGTCATTTGAGAAAGAAAGGAAAAGAAGTGAAGGAAAGAAAATTCGTTCACTTAATTACAAGGGAAAAGGGCTTATATACTTTAGCCTCTTTTACACCCTAAGGACCTCTCAAGATTGGAAATCACATCTAGGTCCCTCCTTGCTCAAGGGCACGGCCAAACCTACCTATCCTTATGCAAATCTCATGAAATATCAAGATCTAAGGGTAAAGGAATCCAACCTTCAACTAGGGTACACTCATGAAAGGGTTTTAGGCCCATTTTAGGTGATTTCTATCACAAAGATCATTTTTCCCATCTGATTATTAAATGATGTATCCCTTTCATCATTTCTACTCTAAATGATGACAAGAGTCATAAAAGATGTTCTAGATGGTGAAAATTACAAGTTGGACCCCTCAATTTGGGTAAATTGCACTTTACCCCAAATTAGGGTTTCTAAGCATGGGAATTGCTTCCACAGCTGCACCTTGGTGCTCAAGCTTGGGAAATCCCTCAAACTTTACCATAACCATTCTCATGATGTTTCAACATCAAAGGAACATCTTATCTTGTGAATTTTGCAAGTTCAACCCTTAAACTGGGTAATTTGCACATAGGTCCCTGCATACAACACAATGCTACAACTTTATACAAAAAGGAGCAAAATTGAAAGTAAATGTTCCTGAGGAACTTAATTACATGCCAGGGAGTGTTCACAAGCATATTAATTACATATTTAGGCAAAACTTCCAGGGTTAGGTCATAACCCAGGTCAGGGGTGTTACATCCAGAGTAGAAGACACCACATAAATGATTTAAAGTTATTATGGAGGATTTAGATAGTTATATTTATTTCATGTTGTAAACATTATATTTCTATTTCATGTAGCTCCTTAAGTGCAGAGTCTATATTCATATTGTTATAAAACTCTTTTCCATTCAATATAATTATTAATTATAATTGGTTAATTGTTGAACCTTGATCCAATATATATGATAATTTCCCTTTCCCTCTCAGTCCACCTTAATTGTGGAGAACATGGGGAGGGGTTCGGTGCATAAATTATTTTCAACTTTGATGTGTGTTGTACGTTCATGAAAGATGGGGTTGGAAGCTATGTGAATCACAGCTTGATTGTTGCACTGTATATACAAACTTTTGCTTTTAATGTCTCATTACAATCATTACCATTATCTCGTGGAATATTCATTTTCTCCCAATTTCTAGAAATTTCCTCTTTTCCTAATTATTTCCAAGTAGACCCAAATTTAGATCAAAACAATACTAATTGACGTCCCAAAGCATGTGTTACCAAACTAGCTAAATAATTACACTTTAAATTGTCTAAAACACCACATAACTTATTTTCTTTATGAATCTTGCATATCATCTCATACTTCTTTTCTCCAATTTTCCATAAACCCATTAATATTTATTTGTGAATAGAATATCTTGTTCCTATGTCTAGTTCCCCAATGACATATTTGCAACGTAAAAAGTCTCATGGGCCTCACTTGGGCCATGGGTAGTACCCATGCCACAATATGAAGAGCTTTATTATTCCTTTATCTATATTTAAGGAATTTGCTTATATAAAAGTCTTATATTTAATAAATTCAATTTCACATAATTGAGGATATAACATTCACCCCTCTTTAAAATATAATTTTTCCCCAAAATTCAAACCTAGTAAGCTTAGGTGAATGATAACTCAACCTAATTTCACAACTTAGTGTTAGAAACCCTACTTATATTCTCTTTAATATTTTTGATTGATATGCAAATTTCTGACATTATTACTAATATTGGTACTTGAATTAAATTCAAGGTATATACATATTCTTAGTACTCACATGATACCATCTTTTGGTGATTACATTTTCATGTGTGATTTCAATTTCACTCTGCTATTACCTTTTCACCTAGGTTTTCAGCCTATTGTTCATTTATTTCCACATAAGGGTGAGGTAACACCTCAAACCCTAGATTATGTTATCAAACTTTCAACCTTGGTTATCCATTCTCATATCTCAATTTTAAGCACAACATGTGTTCATCCAATCTCTCTCACTTATAATAAGATGAAATAAGTGTTTGGTTGAAGTTCAAATACAAAGGTCACCCCATTCCAAGAGCAGAGATGGTGTATTCACACATTGTCTTCCATATTCTGATTTTTAGGCTGAATCATTCTCCACATGACTCTAAACCATACTTACTTTTAATTCCACATTTTTTATATTGATGAATTCAAGTGACTTTCTCACTCATCAGTTTGTGCACAACTCCTCCTTTAAGATTTGATTATTGCTTGACTTCTTTATATCTTTTACATTTACACCTCATGTATTTTGAATCTTAACCACTTCCTTGAGGTCTCTAGGGGTACATATAATTTTGGAGTAATCTCGTTCATATGCATCTAGGGAGTGCCTCTCACATTCACCCCTTGGTCTCATGAACTCTTGATGGTGGCCAATCTCCTGAGACATGGGCCTCAGACAAACGTAGTTGTTACCTCTAGACCATATGGTCTTATGCATTAAGGGAACAATCATCTCTTAATCTCACCAATATTATATACCTTTAATACTCCCAACATGACCTTAGGATTGACTTTGGGATCTACCCTTCCCAGGGGTTTCCTTGAGTCATTACAACTTTAATCATTTTCAAGCGCATTATTTTCATATGCAATAATTTAAATCGGATTTCCTCCATCTCTTGTGGTGCTCATTATTCACTTTATGTTCCCTCATTGGGCTCATGGTGAACTTTCCGTTTGGTCTTGGTCCCGTACTGTCAGTTACTTCCATAGTGACTTCTCCTCAGGTTCCTCAGAGACGACATACTTGGATTTAAAGACTTATACTCAATATATGTGCTCTCATATTTTGTATACTTAATTTTTTTACACCTTAGGTCCTAAATCTTTAAATTAATTTGTCATGACACCCTTATAGGTAAGGTCTTAACCTAGGGTGCCTTCTTGTCGTAAGGTAGAGGTTGGGATCTCTAGCCACAACCTAACCCCAAGGTCTTAGGATTTACCCCCTCCTTAGGCTCTTTTCCCACTATTGGGTTGACCCATCCTAGATCAGGACATTGGCCCTAAAAGTTGAATTTTCATTTTTTTATGTAACCATAATATGTTGAACATAAATTTTATATTATAACTTCTCAACTCATACTTGCTCAATATGTAGGGTATACCCTCTCACTGGGAGGTATTCATACTCACTCGCTGGGAGTATTTCAATGATGTACCCACCTGCTGGGGGTAATCTCCAATCATACCCACTCGATGGGGGTATCCATAATATCATGCTCACTTATTGAGAGTATTTCAAATTGAATACTCTCTTACTAGGGGTAGAATACTCATTCTCTTGTGGTAATTATAATAACATACCCACTCACTGGGGGTAGTTGTAATTGCATAGCCACTCACTAGGGGTACATTCAATAATATGCCTACTCAGAGGGGGTAGCCTCAATAGCTTACCCACTTTCTAGGGGTAGCATACCCACTCTCATATGTATCCTTTATTCATCCATTCCTCCAGATATATAATTAGGGTGATCAACAAGTTATTTAAATATTTTCATTTTCATGTGTAATCATTGGTTACTTGTATCTCTCATGTATATTGAAACCTCTTCACAAACATCAAATATAAATTTCTCCATATTCATGCATGGAAGTATGAGTCAAATAGACTTATTTACATTTTAATTTCTTAATTCTCATTAGTCTGACCCTAATTAGGGTTCAAATGGGTAGGGTTTCCATTTTACCCATTTACTATCATTTCTAAGGACTAGGGTTTTATGGTAGGGACTACACTTTCCATCGTAGGCTTTTTATGTTTCTTGACCCACTAAGTTTTTTCCCAAACCAACCCTAGTTCCATATATGGTTCGTATCATAAGGAAAACCCATATAACATTTTTAATTCCCTTATAATCATTTCTATGTTGCATGTACATTATTATTTCCACATTACATGTACATTATTATTTCCACATTATATGTACATTATTATTAATTGGCAGGGGATGTCTTAATCATCATACTTCTTCTCAAAAACACTAACTTTATATGAGGGAATTATCTTTTAGGGTTTAAGAAAGAGGATGAGAATTGTATGAAGTTATAGATGAGAAGACTTAGAGGAAGCATTACTTCAGGAAAATCCTAGGTTGTAGCCAGACCAATATCACATTGGCTAAGGGAGTCCTCATATACCAACTCAGTGGTGTGGAGGAAAGTATTATCAGTCCTTAAAACCATGATCTATTATAGACATCATTACCATCATTTCATAGCTTAATAAATTTCCTTATATTTCTACAAATTACTTGAAATAAAAAACTATTACATATTATTTGGAAAATTTGGAGCTCTGATACCAAATGCAATGACCTCACTTTTCAGCAACCCCCAATACATATTATTTGAAAAATCTAGAGCTTTGATACCAAACACAATGACCTCACTTTTCAGCAACCCCCAATTAAGGAAGGCCAAAACGATGATAGCCATGACCTACACTTTTCCCCAAGGATCCAGATTTAGCAAATATTTTCATTGATTTAAATGTATTGTTTATAAGATGTTCCTCTAGAACTTGCATAACTTTCCATCATCAGAATTGTACACATGAGTACAAGTATCTAGCTAATCCTCTTTATAAGTTAACTTTAAAGTCTATAAGTTGGTTCATCATATCTTGATATCATCATAGTTGTACACATCAGAATTGTAATAATCAGTAATTACATGCACACGTCTAACTATCTCACTATGTTGTACATGTGCAGTGACCAACATATCAACCAAGTGTAGTAACCATCATCAGAGATGCTTGTGTAACATATCAACCAAGTGTAGTAACCATCATCAGAGATGTGTGTGTATCGACCAAAACCCCCAAGGCATAGTGTTGCGACCACAACACCCACATGTGTCACAACCACCCATCAACACATGTGCTCGACCACCATCAAGGAAAGTCTCTCGACCACCACAAAAACATTTTTTTTAAATTAAGCCAGGGGGTCCTCTTATTCATCCCACCCCCTCATGTGGGCATTATCAACCATTAAAAAGAATTTATCTCCTGCTTATAGGTGCGCAGGTATATCACCCCAAGAAAAAATGGAAACATCAATTACGACCCATCAGGCCCATCCTATAAGCGACCCATAGGCGCTCACACACTGGCTGAGCAGCAAGCAAATGCAATCACACCCACGGCTTCCTTCGGTATTGTGCATCAATGTACGGGATGCCTCTCCTCTCTAAATTCGTGAAACCTCTAACCCTCATCGACAACATGCTAGGCTCACTGCAAACAAATGTCTCAGAAAGGGATGATCCCCAAATCCCAAGCTCCCTAGCAGCAGAATTGATGATCTTCGGAACATAATGCCTGATGATACCCTGATCATTGAGCTCTCTTCTAAGATCTCTGATGAGCGAGATGGCCTTCCAAGGTGGTGAGGTATTCTCCCAAAGGATTTTGTGTGTGTGCAAATCATCAATCTCGATCACTGAAATGTTCAAAATTTTCTCGTCGGCAGTTTTGAGACCAAATGTGCAAGCAGCAATAAATGCCATTGTAAAGTCTTCATCTCTCAACCAGGCTCTAAAAGCTACCCGGATTCAACACCGTGAATCACAAATTAAACCAGAAACCCACCTCCTAGTGTGATACATGGGGTCTTTACATCGACCAATGGTAATGTTCAACTTGAGATTGGCGATGTCGGGAGGAGACCATCTCACAACCGCTAATTGCTTGATACATATTCATGGCTGAAGGATACCTTGTACACGTAGATTATTGTAGAAATCAACCTATTCCAACTTCTTAAACTCAAGCTTCTTGAGAAAATGATTCAAAATGTAGATGATGTTGTGCCAGCAAGATTGGAGCGCCGTTGTGTTACCCTCAAACCTATGAACACATCTACAGAACCAAATGGTCCATATGCCTAACGCACAAAGCATCGCATGAATCCAAGCTTTAGCAGATACGTGTTGGTGAGCGTGAGCACAAATAACAAGGATCTCATCAATGTCAGCAGGAGGAAGCTTCTCAGTAGCATGAAGAATTTTCTGCCAAAAGAAAGAGGCAAGCTGACTATGAAAGAAGAGATGTAGGGTGGATTCAACAGAGGGGTTATCGCAGCAGGAACACTTTGCTGCCATCTTGATGTTGCACCTAGAAATGTTATCATCAGTAAGTAGGATATTATGTGCAAGCTTCCATAAAATCACATAGGCCTTGGGATAAGGAATCTTCTAGATTCCATCAAAACGACTGATCCTAGATGTGTCAGTGTGTATAATGAATCTCTTGACCGAATAGATAGTAAACGATCAATTGGACGCCAGCGCCCAAATCATCTTGTCTTCAACATCCTCGGAAATGCGAGCTCTGTGACTTTGAAAAGTACAGACTCCATATTCATTAAGGATGTGACTCAGCGCATGCCAATCCCAGCTAGCTGGGGTCCAGAAGTCTCTAATATTGATGTCTAACCTACGGTCGCTAGCACTGACGGTGAAATCGGTGAGTGCTATGACTCCCCATCTGACATCCCAAAGAGAAATGTCCCCCTTCCCGGTGATCCATCTGCAATTGGAATTAAAATTGGGAAATGTACACCAGATCTGCTTCCATGCTGATGAGGAATTCGCACTGAGCTTCAGGAAAGGAGGATAAACACCGGCCCTATGCGCAATCTTTGATCGGTACTTGTTTCTGCAGAAAGAGGCCCAAAGAAATAGTCTGGACACAACCTCCCAACACACTTTATAAGTAAAAGCATGACCGATGGTTCTCATCGAGTCTAAGCCAAGCCCTCCCGAGCTTTCCGGTTTGGCAATCCTCTTCCACGCCACCCAAGCTCTGTGCTTGTTACCTTCTCTACTGGTCCATAAGAACCTGGACATAAGCTTGTCAATGCGGTCACAAATGCCTGGAGGGATGTCGATGGCATTAGCAACGTACAATGTGGATGAGGAAAGAACATGCTTGATCAGCAAATGATGACCTACGAAGGAAAGGAGATGGACTTTCCATGTGGCAACCTTCCTAGTAATCTTGTCCATCAGGAAATCAAAGTTGTGCAGCTTGACGTTCCCATAAGATATAGGAGCACTGAGATACATTAGCGGTCCCTCAGTGATAGAAATACCAAAGGATTGGGAAACTTGACTAGCAAGAGTTGGATCAGTTTCTCCAATCAGAAAACATGATTTGGCTTTGTTAATCCACTGCCCAATAGCATTGTCGTACTCAGCAAGGATATCATTAATCCTAAGAATGGAAGAAGTCGAGGAATTCATGAAGATGATGACGTTGTCTGCATAAAGCAAGATGGGAGGATCATCAGATGCACCACGAGTCTTGAACCTACATATCTCATTTCTAGAGACAGCTCTCTCCATAGTGTGTGCTAGAATCTCCTTGAAGATCACAAACAAATAGGGTGATAAAGGGTTTCCTTTCTTAAGACCCTGATGAATCTGGAAGAAACCCGCAGTGTTATCATTAATCGTGATGGAAGTCCAAGACCCTTCAAAGAAGTTGAGGAGAAGCTCTGCGATTTCATGAAAGAAACCAAAATGATGTAGGATACACTTCATAATAGCCCAATCGACATGGTCATAAGCCTTACTCATGTCATATTTGACAATGGCATTTGGAGAATCCTACCCCTGCCTAAGGTCATGGCAGATCTCCTTGGCAAGCTTGATGTGATGAATGATGTCCCGTCTAGGCACATATGCTCCTTGTGCATGTGAAATGGTCTTGTGCATGATCCGTCTAAGCCTACCACTAAGAATAGAAGCGAAGATCTGAAGCATAATGTTTTCAATGGCAATCGGCCTAAAATGAGCGACCAAATTAGTAGGTTGATCACACTTGGGGATGAGAGAGATACGACAAGCTTTAAGGCTGTGATGGCAAGGCTGGGTACTAAAGAAGGATCAGGCGTATTTCATCACATCTTGCTTCACATATTCCCATGTCGCGGTGAAGAAAGACATAGAAAATCCGTCAGGCCCCAGAGCGACATGGGTATTCATATTCCTCATGATGTTAAGAAACTCCTCCTCAGATGGAACGCTGAGCAACTCTATGTTGTCATCATACGAAACAACTGGTTCAAGAAGAAGAAGAAAGTCATCAATCAAGACAGGATTGTCAGGAACCTTAGCCGTAAACAACCTTTGATAATGTTCAGCGGCAGCCTGTGCCGCCATGCTCGCACAATCTGTGATGGTTCCATTAGGCAATTGTATATTAGATATGCTTTGCCTCCTTCTCTTTACTCGCACCACTGCATGATAGAAAGAAGTGTTCCACTCACTATCGCTGAGCCAAGAAATCCTGGATTTTTCCTTCCATAGCATCTCCTCCTGATCAAGGATGCATTGCAGTTTGTCTTCAGCCTCTCTAAGGTTCATCTCATTAGCCTCATTCGGAATCTCATTGAATTGAATATGTAGGATGTGAATCATGTCTTCAAGATTAGCTTTCTTCTGGTGGATATTGCCAAACATATCTTTGTTCCATCTTTTTAAAGCACTGCGAACTACTTTGAGCTTGGTGAACAATATATAAGAGGGATGTCCAACCACTGTGACACTCCAACTCTTCTTGATGATCTCCATACATCCAGGGTGCGTGAGCCAAATGGAGAGAAATGAGAAAGGTGGGCACGCTCTCTCACATAGATGTCCACCATGTATACCAAGCAAGGGCCAGTGATCAGAGGCACATGATCTGGTAAGGTGCATCACTTTGGCACCGGGCTTCCACTGGTTCCACAAATTATAAACAAGGATCTTGTCCAAACGTCTCCACTTGATAGGAGTCAGCCTCTACTTCTCAACCTAGGTAAACTAGCTACCTTCAAAAGGGATTTCTCTAAGATCAAGATTCACAATGAAGCTGTTGAAATCAAGCACAACATGGAACTCGGCATCATCAATTCCCCTCATCTCATGGGCATGTCGGATAATATTGAAGTCACCCGCAATTTCCCAAGGCTTATCACCAAAAAGTTGTGATAAGTGCATCATAGACTCCCATAATTCATGTCTCTCAGTGAAGGAACAACTGGCGTAGATCGTCGTGATGAAGAACACCTCCCCAGAAGGGGTGATGCACTGAACTGAGATGTGTTGCTCGTACTTGAAAATCACGGTCGGTAGTAGGAGGGAGTCTGCATAGAACCATACTTTTCCACCTTCTTCATGATTATCTACAGACCAATCAAGCCTGACAACATCTAAGAGCTCCTTAGATCTGATCATGTGTAGGAAAGGTTCAAAGAGACACACTACGCGGGGCTTATGCCCGCGACAAAGTCTGCCAAGAACTTTCTTCATCTCATTATTGGCTGCTCCCCTAATATTCCAGAACAAGTGAGCTAAAAAATTCATAAAAGGAAAGAGTAACATTAGCACAGATAAAGAACTCTTCTCAGTAGCCTCAATGGCTACCTCTCCTGTAAGATGCCTCCTCTCTATCTTCTCAAAATTCATATTCAAAGAATTCGTCTCCATCGGAAGCATGAAATTCTTTGTGTCTGTGCTTGTGATCCCTTCGCCCATCTTGATATCTCCTATGCGACGGTGAACCCATACGTATTCTCTCATCCACAGTGGACTTGCCCCTTCTGGAGGATCTCCTATGTTGGGGTTCATGAATAGGAAAGAAGTCTTCAAGACTTCTATGAGGAAGCACGGCTTTGTTACCGTCATGATCGAGAATGACCCTCCTGTTATCATATCTATATGCTGCTCTCTCATAGGTTCCTCTCAAATTCACTTGGGATGTTGAGGATGATTGTATCCCTTCGTTCTCTAGGAGAAGAGGTCCATCGTGATGAGGATGTATTGACTCCTGTTGTTCCACAACTGAGTGACTCAATCTCTGCTCGCCAGGGTTCTCAATGACTTCAAGAGGAATGTTGAGGTCTCGCCCCATTTCCATGATTAGGAAAAATCGATATTTCATGCCCGCTCTAGCGATAAGGTGTAGCCTAACACTTTCCATGTCATCTCCATGAGTGATCATGATGAATTGGGGTACGTCCTCCTTGAAGGCCTCCACTTGGATAAGGATTCCTGAAAGGTCATCGTCGCTATGTTTCCAGTTGGAAACGAAGCTAAGATGCCTGAACGGTTGAACAAGCTTCTGTAGGATGGGTTCATACCTAAACACAATAGGTAGGTCCATAATCCAGAACCAGAACTTCTCTCTATGTGCTCCATTATCTCCCACCACCATAGCCTTCACCGCAAGTCTATGATGGAGATATTTGATGTGCTCAGAACATGTGTGTAACATCCTTGACCTGGGTTATACTTTAACCCTAGATGTTTTTCTTAATAAAGTGGATTATATGCTTATTTTTATCTTTTGAAAAGTAATTAAGGCTCAATAGGAACTCATATTTCAATTTTAGTCATTTTTGAATGATGTTGACAATAATGTTTTGCTTGTGTTGGACTAAAGTGCAAATTACCCAAGTTGAGGGGTTAAATTGCAAATATTACATGATAAGATGTTCCTCATGTGTTGAAGCATCATTAGAACGAAGATGATGTAGAGGTATGACTTGTGGTAGCATGAGTACCAAGAAAGAGCTGATAAAGCAATGTTTGTGCATTAAGACCTAGTTTTGGTGTAATGTGCAATTTACCCAAAACCCAAGCTTCAATATGAAAATTACCACTTCAAAATAGTCCCTAATGTTTCTTGGTATAATGTAAAGTAAAGAAAATGAGATGGGCATCTCACTTGTACCTCTTTGAAGGAGAGAGAATCTTGATATTAAAATAATCAAGATTTAAGCATAATTGAAACCCTAATTCAATTTAATGCAAAAATAATTATATTAAATGGATTTCTCTTCAACCAAAATTGTAGAGATTGAAATCCACATATATGGACGTCCTTGTGCCTTGCAAAGGCAATGGAAGTATCTACATGAGTGGCGAACCCACTCACATTAAGAAAATAAAGAGAAATATCCACTAACTTATGGATATTATTATTATAAGGGTTAAGGCGCTTAATTTGCTTTTCTTTAAATCATGGATAATTGAGAGGAATAAGAGGCAAAGGAGATAGCCTCGTAACCAAGGAAGGGAAGGGGGAAACTAGCAAGGAAATGGAGGACATAATCCCTACTTTCTCTCTCTTAAATGAATTTTCAATAAAAATTCATATATATGCTCCTTAATCCATGAGTTGAAAGGGTAATTTCGAATCCACTTTCACTTATTGCTTGCAAAACGAACAAGGGAGCTTATGAGCAACAGGAGGACGGCCCCCAACCTGTTGGTAAGCTTCTTGACCTTCCTTCACCTTGATTTCATGGTGGAAATCACAAATCAATGCTTGATTTCTTCTTTTCTTCACTCAATCTTCAATTCTAGCCAATCCTTTTCACTCAAAAGATTAAGGAACGAACCTTGTGGTTTGAGAAAGATTCTTCCACCATTGTTGACGTGAAGCTCCAAACTTTGAAGCTCAATTGAAGGTGGGTTATATAACTTGACCCCTTAATCATTGTTATTGAATTCAATTCTTCAATTCAATATGTTCAATTGTTCTTCTTGAAATTTCTTTGGTTAATTGATGAAACTACCATGGAAATTGCAGTATAATTCGAGGGGTTAAAGCTTGATTATGATAACATCATCTTAAGTACACATCTCAGTAATATATAGTTGCAATCGGTTTCAACAAAATGATCCAATCAGTTTTCACCAAACCGTTTGGTGATCAAACAGTTTGCAAACCGTTTGGAGGTTGAACCCCAAACTATTTGGGCATGTTGACCAAATGGGATAATTGATCGTTTGGAGCCTTAAATGGTTTCAAACCGTTTGAACATACTTGAGTTGACCGTTTGGAGTTGGGTTGACCGTTTGGACAAATAAGTTCAAAACTGTTTGGAGCCTTAAATGGTTTCAAACCGTTTGGACTTCTAGGTCAAAACCGTTTGGAGCCTTAAACGGTTTCAAACCATTTGGACCAAGTCAACCAAAACCATTTGGACTATCAATAGTTGTAATTGAGGGTTGATTGTCTAAGGATCATACATTGATGGACTTCAATAACTCAATTGATGAAGAAATCGATGGTGCAAACCCTAATTGAATTGATTAAGTGATGGAAGACCTTTTTGGTCCATTCGGTTTTGAGAGGGTTTAGACCAAATGGTCTTAAGACCATTTGGGTCCAAACGGTCTCAAACCATTTGGAGACCCAAGTCCATTCAGTTTTAATACATTTCTTGCTTAAACGGTTTCAAGGGCAATTTGCTCAAATGGTTTCAAACCATTTGAGTTCTGAGAGACTAAGACCGTTGGGGTCTAAATAACCAAAACCATTTGAGGTTCAATTGGTCAATCCAATTGGATATCTAATGGGATAGAAGATTCAATTGGCCAATCCAATTGGATACCTAATGTGATTGAAGGTTCGATTGGTCAATACAATTGGATACCTCATGTAGTTGAAGGTTCAATTGATCAAACCATTTGGACACCTAATGTACTTAGGTGAGTGGTACCCATAGTGGGATTAATCATGGATGCATAATGATGCAGTAATTCAATACATCATGCTAACCCTAAATGCATGAATTTGAATAAAGAATAGACTCAATCTAATCAAGAATTGAGTAGTGGACATCCTAGATGAGGATGAGAGAAAGATATTCTTGCATGTATAATAGTCATGTCCAATACATTCAAAATGAATGGGATATATAATTAGGGTATGATCCTTAATAAAGAGATCATAAAATCCTAATTGAGTTGATTGATGAACTCAAACCCTAATTTAGGGCAATTCTGAGTAAAACCTTAATCTAGGGGAAGGATGTGATATCAATTTAGGGTGATGACATGAGTAACCCTAATTTAGGGTATTTTGATGATAAACCCTAATTGGGATGAATAGTAAACCCTAATTTGGGAAATGTTGTAAGAAACCCTAATTCAGGGTGATGATGTGCAAATCCATAATGTAGGGTGATGTAATGTAATTCGAAACCCTAATACAGGGTAAAAATATGAGAAACCCTAATTTTGGGTTATTATGTATGAAACCCTAATTTTTGAGTAATATGATGATAATCCATAATCCTAATATGGGTTAATGGGATGAGTATCCCTGATTGATATGGAATGGAAACACTAATCCTAAAAAGGGAATAGCGGTATTACTTTGTGTTGCATGGTGCTGATCTATAAATTGATGTAACTGTTATCATCTGTGATAACCATGCATGTATCATGAGATGATGAACATAGCCAGGTATGAGCTATGATGCTTTATTTATTGAAATTGTTTATTGAGCCTTGTGTTCCATAATATGCCTTGTTGCCTAGTAAGAGGTAATAAGAGAGTTAATGAGACTCAAGTGCCATAAGGGATGTTTGTGTAATCAGTGTCATGTTTACCTTGGTCATATGACCTGAAGGTGATAGTTACCTAAAAAAGTGGTAACAGTGCTCAGTGATGAGCTAAGGGTTTGAATACCCAGATCCATATGATTATGGTAATGAGATTGCGGAAGGATGAGAATTCACAGTATTGAAATGAGGGACTGAGATCCCAAAGTCTTATAAAGACTGATAAGTAACTAATGAAAATAGTACATGTTTCTTTGTAGCATTTATCCTAATAAGTTATGTTTGAAAACTTGACTGATGCTAAAAGAATATGATAATGTACTTAATTAATCAAGTGAAATCGTTTCATGTAGTGCTCTGACCATAGATCCATCATCGTCAGTAGCTGGTGATGGTAAAATAGGTTTTCCTACAGGATTTCCTGGAGTTCGCATATTTTTGAATATGTGGGGGTCAATGGGCAAAAATATTCGTACGTCCTAATGGGGGAATTGATGAAAGGTAAACATGAAACCTCTCAATCCTTCATTATATGTGTCGGGATGGATGTATCACAAATCTCCCAATGATGTTAATGCCAGATCGATGGAGGTAAACATGAAATCTCTCAATTGTGAAGAGAGTACAACCGCCACTATAACTCTATAGTGAAGATGCCACTATACCCTGGAAAGCTATTTAGCAGAGACTCTTGATGTGCTGCATGTGATCTTGCACTGACTGAGATGTGGGAGGTCATGGAAGTTGGCTCTTCTATTGACTTTGTATGGTACTGATTTCGACTTCGCAATGGTCAGTTGGAGTATGAGCGGTATACCTCATCTCCTCAGAGCTTAAGTATGTTTGTAAAATGTAATCAACCATGTAGCGTATTTGCATAAGATTGAAATACGAGAACCACTGGTTGATGTTATCTTGCTTAGCATGTCCTTGATACATAAATGTTAATTATGTTCTTTAATTTCATATTGAATAAGAGACATGCTACCTTATCAAGTTATAGCTGAAATACTTGAATAGGAATGTTGCTCTAATCTACATAAATATTGAATTATCTGCTATTGAAATATATGATTCCAGTGTTCAGTTTATTTCTATTAAAGTGCAATAATAATATTTTCGGCGGAAGGTTATATCTCTCGCTGGGGCAATTTTATAAGTTGTCTCACCCCCGTGGGATCCAACATTTTTTTTAGGTAGACGTAGACAAACAGGCAGAAACTCTATTTTAGGGGAGCAGCACAAGCAACAACAACAACAGGGAAAATAGTAATATCCCAGGTGGGGATATTGGCTATCAAGCTTTGTATAGAAAGTCCTATCTTTCGTCTCTGTACTCTCAGGTCCTAGGAGTTAGTGGACAGTGTTCTTATAATCGATTTGAGATTTTGGCTCGAATGCCTCAAGGATTTTGTTACGTGTGCTTTTATCAAGGCAAAGTGTTGTATATATAGTCCTCGAGAAGAGATGGTACATGGAATGTACAATATGGACCATTATGTAATTATAATACTTTGGTTTTCTGGAAATGGATTTTTTATAAATGGTTTTAAATTTTAGTGATTTTCAGTAATCCGCTGCTAATAAACGCTTCCGCTTAGTTAATGACATTTTGTTCAAATGGTGTATCACAATTATTGGTATTAGAGATCTAGGTTCACTGAGTCTACAAAGACATAGGATTAAGGTTGTTGAGTCTGATCTAGTGTCATCTAGTTTATCTGATAGTGTCTTCTGCTCATATAGGAGGAGAAGAACTTGAAGATGTCTGGATCACATGATGAACATGTTGTTGAGAGTAGCGTTGCTACACCAGGAGGAGGTGCAAGAGATCAAGCTAGGGAGGAACCAGTACCTGAGATTCCTCGTCTTGATCAAGATGCACTAGAAAATCCAGCTTTCCATGCCCTGTTTGGCCAGTTTATGGCGACCATGACACGTATGGAAGATAGAATGCCACCACCTACACTAAGGGCACCAGCCCACAATGAAGGACATGGAACTGGAAAGACTTTTGAGAGGCTTCTCCGGGTTGGGGCCATAGATTATGCTGGTACATCTGATCCAACAGACGCTGATTTGTGGTTAACTAAGCTAGAGAAGGCTTTTAGGATCCTGAACATTCCTAAAGTTGAGAAGGTCAAACATGTTGTATTCCTCCTAAAGGGGAGTGATGGCCACTGGTGGACCATAGAAGAGGGCACAAGGCCAGGTGTAGAGGTCATATGGGATGAATTCTGACGTGAATTTGTTGCTAGATACTTTCCCAAGATGTATCTAGATGAGAAGATCTCTCAATTTGAGAGGTTGAGGCAAGGACAAATGAACATTAGCGAGTATGAGGCTAAGTTCATGGAGCTTTTGCGGTTTTATCCGCATATGGCAGCTAATGCTGAAGAAAGAATTTGACATTTCGGAAAGGGTTGAACGTTGAATTGACCACTCTTGTGTCTACTCTAGAGAATAGGGAGAGGTTTTCTATTTTTGTGGAGTCTGTGAGATGGATACAGAGGTCTGTGATCGAGAAGCGGCATACCAGTGGTAAGAAAAAGTACACACAGTTTCAAGGACAAAGGTCTGAGAGCTCTAAGAAGCCTAGGTTCTCTGCACCTCCACCACCACCAAGGTTTAATACCCCGACACAGTAGACGTCAAGTAGGGGTAGGGGTCATAGTTTTCCTCCAAGTATAGCCCCCAATACGGCATCAACATTAGTGACAGGACCACCCAGACAGAGTTTGGGAGGCTACAACTGCTTCCAGTGTGGGAGGTCAGGATACTTGATGAGAAATTGTCCTGAGAGAGTCAGAACTGTAACTCAACCCCAGAGGCAGAGTCAGCAAGGCTCACAGAGGAGACAATTTTTTAGTGGAGCTCAAGGACTTGGACAAGCATCCTAAGCTGGATCGTCAGCCCCCAACAACCGAGCACAGGGTCAACAGCAAGCAACGACTAGATTCTTTGTTATGAATCAGCCCAAAGCAGTAGTCAACCCTCAGGTTGTGACAGGTCAGATGGAACTATTTTATTCTGATATGTCTTCATCCTGCTTCATACCTATTTTAATTGATCCGGGTGCTATGCATTCCTTTATCACTCAAGATGTGATACATGACTGCAACATGATTGTCAGTCATAGAGCAGATAAGTTGATGTTAGAAACCCCTTTGTTGGGATCTATAGTGTTGCGGGAGGTATGTTCTCCCTGCATTCTTTCCTTCTATGATCATTGCATTCAGGTGGATCTTATACCACTTGAAATTCACGGGTTCGATATAATCCTAGGGATGGACACCTTAGAGAAGTATAAGATTGTCTTGGATTGTGGTTCCAAGCAGGTTGTGTTCACATACAACAGTGACACATGGATCTTTCAGGGAGACAGAAAGATTCTCCCAACTTGTCTTGTGTCATCTATGGTAGCTGAGAAGTTGATGAGATAGGGATGCTTTGCATTCCTGGAACATGTGGTAGATACCACAATGGAGAGCCCTCATCCTTCTGAAGTTCCAATAGTTAGGGATTTTGAGGATGTATCTCCTGAAGAACTTCCAGGTGTCCCTCCGTCCCGAGAGATTGACTTTGAGATTAATCTAATCTCGGGCACACAACCAATAGCACAAACACTGTATAAGATGGCTCTTGGTGAGATGGCAGAACTCAAGAAACAGCTGCAAGAATTGCTTGAGAAGGGTTTTATCCGACCAAGTACTTCACCATGGGGTGCTCCGGTCCTCTTTGTAAAGAAAAAAGATGGGTCTATGCGATTATGCATCGACCATAGACAATTGAATAAAGTAACTATAAAGAATAAGTATCCTCTACCAAGGATTGATGACATGTTTGATCAGTTGCATGATGCAACTATCTTTTCTAAGATAGATCTGAGGTCGAGATACCATCAGTTGCATATTAAGGAGAGTGACATATCTAAATCTGCTTTTATAACAAGATATGGTCACTATGAGTTCATAGTTATGTCGTTTGGACTAACTAATGCACCGGCTGCATTCATGGAACTTATGAATAGAATCTTCCAGCCTTCTCTTGATCAGTGCATAGTAGTCTTCATAGATGATATCTTGATATATAGTAGAGATGCTCAACAGCATGAGCAGCACCTCCGTCAGGCTTTGACTTTCCTAAAAGAGCATAAGTTGTATGCTAAGTTTAACAAATGTGAGTTATGGTGACCATAAGTTTCTTTTCTAGGACACGTTATATCTGCCTCAGGTATCTGTGTTGATCCTAAGAAGGTAAAATCTATCCAATGGGAACAACCGAAGACACCGACAGAGATTCATAGTTTTCTTGGACTAGCAGGCTATTACAGGACGTTCATTAAGAACTTCAGTTCTATAGCTTTACCCCTAACCAAGTTGACTAGGAAGGAAGTTCCTTTTGTATGCAATGACAAGTGTCAACATTCTTTTCAGTTGCTAAAGGAAAAGTTAACAAGTGCACCTTTTTTGGTATTACCTGAGCAAGGGAAGGGGTACATAGTTTTCTGTGATGCATATAAGAATGGTCTAGGATGTGTGTTGATGCAGGATAATCATGTGATTTCTTTTGCCTCTCGACAGCTTAAGAAACATGAGGAGAATTATCCGACACATGATCTAGAGCTAGTTGTTGTGGTCCATGCTTTGAATATTTGGATACATTATCTCTATGGAGAGACATTCCATATTTTCACAGACCATAAGAATTTAAAATATATCTTTTCTCAAGATGAGTTGAACATGAGGCAACGCTGCTGGATGGAGTTAATCAAGGACTACGATTGTACAATTGATTATCATCCAGGGAAAGCCAATGTAGTGGGTGATGCTTTAAGTAGAAAACCATCCTCACCATCCCGAGATAAAGCACAATTGAACTCCTTAGTTTTCTCTAAGAGAGATATGCTTATCTCTATGAGGCAAAAGAACATATAGCTTAAAGTATCATTGTTAGCCGGGTTGTTAGCTGAGATGCAAGTGAAACCTACTCTGAGATAGCAGATTAAAGAAGCACAACAGAATGATACTATGATTCAACAGATTAGATCAGAGTATGGTAGTGAGAAACGGGATGGCTTTCATGAGTTAGAGGATCGGGTAGTCTGTTACCATGGTAGGATGGTGGTACCTGATGCGAGTAACTTAAGGAAGTTGGTTCTGGAAGAAGCTCATTCTTCAATGTATTCCATGCATCCAGGGAGCACCAAGATGTATCATAATTTAAAAGATATGTATTGGTGGTCTGGTTTGAAGAGAGATGTAGTTGAATTTGTTATGCGGTGTCCAGTGTGTTAGCAGGTTAAATCTGAACATTAGAAGCCCACAGGAACAATGCAACCTCTGCCTATACCGCAGTGGAAATGGGATCATGTAACCATGGACTTTGTGGTTGGTTTGCCAAGAACAGCTAAAAGTCATGATTCCATATGGGTGATAGTTGATAGGTTGACAAAGACCACACATTTCCTTCCTATCAAAACAACCTACATTGTTGAGAAGCTTGCACAGATATATATAGATGAGATAGTGCATTTGCACGGGGTTCCGGCTACAATTATTTCTGATAGAGGTCCCCCGTTCACAAGTCATTTTTGGGAGTGACTCCATAAAGCTTTGGGTACGGAGTTAAGGTTTAGTACAACCTTTCATCCTCAGATAGATGGGAAATCTGAGAGGACTATACAAACTTTGGAGGACTTGCTTAGGACATGTGTCCTTCAGTTTGCAGGAAGTTGGGACCTACACCTAAGCTTGATAGAATTTGCTTACAATAATAGCTATCAGCACAGTATTGATATGGCACCGTATGAGGCATTATATGGTAGACGTTGTAGATCTCCTTTATGTTGGTATGAAACTGGGGAGTACCAAATTTTGGGTCCTGAGCTAGTACAGAAAACAATTGAGAAGATTAAAGTAATACAACAACAGTTGAAAGCTTCCCATGATAGGCAAAAATCTTATGCTGATCAACGTCGTAGACCCTTAGAATTCCATGTTGGAGACAGAGTATACCTCAAGGTCTCACCTTGGAAAGGTATCCTTATATTTGGGAAGAAGTTCAAGTTAGCTCCTAGATTTATGGGGCCTTATCCAATCATTAAGAGGATGGGAAAGGTAGCCTATAAGATGGAGTTGCCACCTGAGTTGCATATATTGCACCTAGTGTTCCATATCTCCATGTTGAGGAAGGGTCATTCTGACACAGAGTTAATTCTGCAACCTGTGGAAGTAGAACTAAATGATGATATATCATATGTTGAAGGACATGTGTTGATTCTTGATAGAAGAATCAAAAAGCTAAAAAAGAAAGACATATGTCTTGTAAAAGTTTGCTGGCATCACCATGGCATTGAAGAAGCTATGTGGGAGCTAGAGGAAGAAATGAGAAGGAAGTACCCTACTCTTTCCTCTTAATGATTTTGGGGACGAAATCCTTATAAGGGGTGGATAACTTGTAACATCCCTAACCTGGGTTATGCTCTAACCCTAGATGTTTTGCTTAATAAACTGGATTATATGCTTTCTCTTATCTTTTGAAAAGTAATTAAGGCTCAAGTAGAACTCATATTTCAATTTTAGTCCTTTTTGAATGACGTTGACAATAATGTTTTGCTTGTGTTAGACTAAAGTGCAAATTACCCAAGTTGAGGGGTTAAATTGCAAATGTTACATGATAAGATGTTCCTCATGTGTTGAAGCATCATGATAATGAAAATGATGGAGAAGTATGACTTGTGGTAGCCTGAGTACCAAGAAAGAGCTGATAAAGCAATGTTTGTGCATTAAAACCTAGTTTTGGTGTAATGTGAAATTTACCCAAAACCCAGGGTTCAATATGAAAATTACCACTTCAAAATAGTCCCTAATTTTTCTTGGTATCATGTAAAGAAAAGAAAATGATAGGAGCATCTCATTTGTACCTCTTTGAAGGAGAGAGAATCTTGATATCAAAATAATCAAGATTTAAGCATAATTGAAACCCTAATTCAATTTAATGTAACAAAAATTTTATTAAATGGATTACCATTCAAACAAAATTGTAGAGGTTGAAATCCACATATATGGACTTCTTTGTGCCTTGAAAAGGCAATGGAAATATCTACGTGATTGGCAAACCCACTCACATTAATAAAATAAAAAGAAATATCCACTAACTTATGGATATTATTATTATAAGGGTTAAGGTGCTTAATTTTCTTTTCTTTAAATCATGGATAATTGAGAGGAATAATAGGCAAAGGAGATAGCCTCGTATCCAATGAAGGGAAGGGGGCAAGTGGCAAGGAAATGGAGGATATAATCCCTACTTTCTCTCTCTTAAATGAATTTTCATTAAAAATTCATAGATATGCTCTTTATCCATGAGTTGAAAGGGTAATTTCGAATCCACTTTCACTTCTTGCTTGCAAAATGACCAAGGGAGCTTAGGAGAAATAGGAGGACGACCCCCAACCTGTTGGTAAGCTTCTTGACCTTCCTTCACCTTGATTTCATGGTGGAAATCACAAATCAATGCTTGATTTCTTCTTTTCTTCACTCAATCTTCAATTCTAGCCAATCCTTTTCACTCAAAAGCTTAAGGAATGAACCTGGTGGTTTGAGAAAGCTTCTTCCTCCATTTTTTATGTGAAGCTCCAAGCTTTTAATCTCAATTGAAGGTGGGTTATATAACTTGAACCCTTAATCATTGTTATTGAATTCAATTCTTCAATTCAATATGTTCAATTGTTCTTCTTGAAATTTCTTTGGTTAATTGATTAAACTACATTGGAAATGGTAGTAGAATTCGAGGAGTTGAAGCTTGATGATGATGACATCATCTTAAGCACACATCTCAATAAGATCTATTTGCAATCAATTTCAACAAAATGATCCAATCGGTTTTCACCAAACCGTTTGGTGATCAAACGGTTTACAAACCGTTTGGAGGTTGAACCCCAAACCATTTGGGCATGTTGACCGAATGGGATAGTTGACTATTTGGAGCCTTAAACGGTTTCAAACTGTCTGAACATACATGAGTTGACTGTTTGGAGTTGGGTTGACCGTTTAAACAAATAAGTTCAAAACCTTTTGGAGCCTTAAACGGTTTCAAACCGTTTGGACTTCTATGTCAAAACTGTTTGGAGCCTTAAATAGTTTCAAACCATTTGGACCAAGTCAACCAAAACTGTTTGGATGATCAATGGTTGTGATTGAGGGTTGAGGGTCCAAGGATCATACATTGATGGACTTCAATAAGTCAATTGATGAAGAAATCGATGGTGCAAACCCTAATTGATTTGATTAAGTGATGGAAGACCTTTTTGGTCCATTCAGTTTTGAGAGGGTTTGGACCAAATGGTCTTAAGACCATTTGGGTCCAAACGGTCTCAAGACCATTTGGGGCCAAACAATCTCAAACCATTTGGAGACCCAAGTCCATTCAGTTTCAATACATTTCTTGCTTAAATGGTTTCAAGGGAAATTTGCTCAAACGGTTTCAAACCATTTGAGTTCTGAGAGACTAAGACCGTTTGGGGTCTATGTAACCAAAACCATTTGAGGTTCAATTGGTCAATCCAATTGGATACCTAATGTGATTGAAGATTCAATTGGCCAATCCAATTGGATACCTAATGTGATTGAAGGTTCAATTGGTCAATCCAATTGGATACCTCATGTAGTTGAAGGTTCAATTGATCAAACCATTTTGACACCTAATGTACTTAGGTGAGTGGTACACTTAGTGGGATTAATCATGGATGCATAATGATGCAATAATTCAATACATCATGCTAACCCTAAATGCATGAATTTGAATAAAGAATAGACTCAATCTAATCAAGAATTGAGTAGTGGACATCCTAGAGGAGGATGAGAGAAAGATATTCATACATGTATAATAGTCATGTCCAATACCTTCAAAATGAATGGGATATATAATTAGGGTATGATCCTTAATAAAGAGATCATAAAGCCCTAATTGATTTGATTGATGAACTCAAACCCTAATTTAGGACAATTCTGGGTAAAACCCTAATCTAGGGGAAGGATGTGAAATGAATTTAGGGTGATGACATGAGTAACCCTAATTCAGGGTATTTTGATGATAAACCCTAATTTGGATGAATAGTAAACCCTAATTTGGGAAATGTTTTAAGAAACCCTAATTAAGGGTAATGGTGTTTCAATCCAAAATGTAGGGTGATGTAATGTAATTCGAAACCCTAATACATGGTAAAAATATGAGAAATCCTAATTTTGGGTTATTATGTATGAAACCACAATTTTTGAGTAATATGATGATAATCCATAATCCTAATATGGATTAATGGGATGAGTATCCGTGATTGATATGGAATGGAAACGCTAATCCTAGAAAGGGAATAGCGGTATTACTTTGTGTTGCATGGTGCTAATATATAAATTGATGTAATTGTTATCATCTATGCTAACCATGCAGGTATCATGAGATGATGAACATAGCCAGGTATGAGCTATGATGCTTTATTTATTGAAATTGTTTATTGATCCTTGTTTTCCATAATATGCCTTGTTTCCTAGTAAGAGGTAACAAGAGAGTTAATGAGCCTCAAGTGCCATAAAAGATGCTTGTGTAACAAGTGTCATGTTTACCTTGGTCAGATGACCTAAAGGTGATAGTTACCTAAAAAAGTGGTAACAGTGCTCAGTGATGAGCTAAGGGTTTGAATTCCCAAATTCATATGATTATGGTAATGAGATTGAGGAAGGATGAGAATTCCCAATATTAAAATGAGGGACTGAGATCCCAATGTCTTATAAAGACTGAAAAGTAACTGATGAAAATAGTACATGTTTTTTGTAGCATTTATCCTAATAAGTTATGTTTGAAAACTTGACTGATGCTAAAAGAATATGATAATGTACTTAATTAATCAAGTGAAATCTTTTCATGTAGTGCTCTGACCATAGATCCATCATCGTCAGTAGCTAGTGATGGTGAAACAAGTTTTCCTACGGGATCTCTTAGAGTTTGCATATTTTTTTAATATGTGGGGGTTGATGGGTGAAAATATTCGTACATCCTAATGGGGGAATTGATGGAAGGTAAACATTAAACCTCTCAATCCTTTATTATATGTGTCGGGATGGATGCATCACAAATCTCTCGATGATGTTAATGCTAGATCGATGGAGGTAAACATGAAATCTCTCGATTGCGAAGAGAGTACAACCACCACTATAACTCTATAGCGAAGATGCCACTATACCCTGGCAAGCTATTTAGCAGAGATACTAGATGTCCTACATGTGATCTCGCACTGACCGATATGTGGGAGGTCATGGAAGTTGGCTCTTCTACTGAGTTTGTATGGTACCGATTTCGACTTCTCAATGGTCAGTTGGAGTATGAGCGGTATACCTCATCTCCTCAGAGCTTAGGTCTGTCTATAAAATGTAATCAGCCATGTAGCGTATTTGCATAAGATTGAAATATGAGAACCACTGGTTGATGTTATCTTTCTTAGCATGTCCTTGATACATAAATGTTACTTATGTTCTTTAATTCCATATTGAATAAGGGACATGCTGCCTTATCAAGTTATAGCTGAAATACTTGAATAGGAATGTTTCTCTAATCTGCATAAATATTGAATTATCTGCTATTGAAATATATGATTCCACTATTCAGTTTATTTCTATTAAACTGCAATAATAATGTTTTCGACTGAAGGTTATATCTCTCGCTGGGTCAATTTTATAAGTTGTCTCACCCCCGTGGGATCCAACATTTTTTTAGGTAGACACAGGCAAAGAGGCAGAAACTCTGTTGTAGGGGAGCAGCAGTAGCAACAACAACAACAAGAACAATAGTAATATCCCAGGTGGGGATACTGGCTATCAAGCTTTGTATAGAAAGTCCTATGTGTCGTCTCTGTACTCTCAAGTCCTAGGAGTCAGTGGACAGTGTTCTTATAATCGATCTAAGATTATGGCTCGAATGCCTCGAGGATTTTGTTACTTGTGCTTTTATCAAGGCAAAGTGTTGTATATATATTCCTCGAGAAGAGATGATACATGGAATGTACAATATGGACCGGTATGTAATTATAATACTTTGGTTTGCTGGTAATGGATCTTTTTATAAATGGTTTTAAATTTTAGTGATTTTCAGTAATCCGCTGCTAACAAATGCTTCCGCTTAAAAGGGAGTGTAGCGACCATTAAGTTCTAGCTACCTCAACATCACTACCATATCTAAAATAGAAGTTATTTCTTTCAAAAGAAAGATCAACATCAAAGAAAAACCAATATCAACAAGATGGAAAACTCCATGCAAAAAGAACATTAAACTCTTGAAATCTAAATTTCAATATGAACCTTCAAGAAACCAAACAACGACAAAGAAGTCTAAGATACAATATCAAGAAAAACAATTCAGCGCACAAGAAAAGCATAAGGACCAAATTTGTGACGTCCCCGGATTTTCTAAAACTTAATCTGATGTGTGAAGTCCAAATTGAAACCTCACCTCAGCGAGAATCCAAATTTAAACACCCCACACTAGGCTAAGAAGAAGAAAATCAGAGGAAGTTAGAAGGAAACAATTAGTAGGACATGCACACGAACGATAAACAAACCATACAACATATGTTCACCATTCAACATATAATTACAACATGAATTGTTACAACATTTGATATTACATAGTGAACAACAAACTTATACATACACATGTACTACCACTAAACTACATGATCTTAAGACAACATGTCCACCTATACATTAGCTCGCCACACAACTGTCAACTATCCTGGATCTTCAAGAACACATGTCCACAACCTAAACAAAATATTACATGTGGTACACGTAAGCACAATATTCAAGAATATTGTACTGAGTACGCCTACGTGTCTTTTTATATACCTCTCATTACTAAGCTTGGCAATAAGATAAAACTAATACTTTGTAGTTATAAAGAAATATAAGAAAACGCATATACTTGCACAAAGATGTTCATTAACAAAAGAGAACACATATTTTAAGCACATTTTCCATTATATCATCCATGCATTGACTACCTGAGAGTTGACTATATTAAGGCCTTTATGATCTACTCCCAAAGAGTTGGATCATTTCACAATGTGATCTACTACCAAAGAGTTGGATCACTTCGAAGTACTTTACTACCAAAGAGTTGAAGTACTTACATTCTAGCACTTTACTACCAAAGAGTTGAAGTGCATGGATATAATGGAATAGATATATTATGTTTCATGTGTTCATAGATATAAGTATGAAAAATCATGCAACATATCATACAAGAACAATCATTTCATCCAGTATCATATGCCAAGTATTTTACTACACATATAACACAAGCATATTGTATAATAAGCCAAGCAAGAGGTAATGGCATACGTTAAACCAAGATAACCTAACCATCAAATATTTGTCTTGGTTTAAGGTATGCCATTACCTCGTACTTGGCTTATTATACAATATGCTTGTGTTATATTTGTAGTAAAATAATTGGCATAATATATTGGATGAAATGATTGTTCTTGTATGATATGTTGCATGGTTTTTCATACTTATTGCTATGAACACATGAAACATAAGATAACATAACCATCAGATAATTGTCTTGGTTTAAGGTACGCCATTACTTCTTACTTGGCTTATTATATAATATGCTTGTGTTATATGTGTAGTAAAATACTTGGCATATGATATTGGATGAAATGATTGTTCTTGTATGATATGTTGCATGATTTTTCATACTTATTTCTATGAACACATGAAACACAATATAACCATCAGATATTTGTCTTGGTTTAAGGTACGCTATTACCTCTTACTTGGCTTATTATAAAATATGCTTGTGTTATATATGTAGTAAAATACTTGGCATATTATATTGGATGAAATGATTGTTCTTGTATGATATGTTACATGATTTTTCATACTTATTGCTACAAACACATGAAACATAAGATAACCTGACCATCAAATATTTGTATTGGTTTAAGGTACGCCATTACCTCTTACTTGCCTTATTATACAATATGCTTGTGTTATATGTGTAATAAAATACTTGTCATGTGATATTGGATGAAATGATTGTTCTTGTGTGATATGTTGCATGATTTTTCATACTTATTGCTATGAACACATGAAACATAATATAACCATCAGATATTTTTCTTGGTTTAAGGTACGCCATTACCTCTTACTTGGCTTATTATACAATATGCTTGTGTTATATGTGTAGTAAAATACTTGGCATATGATATTGGATGAAATGATTGTTCTTATATGATATGTTGCGTGATTTTTCATACTTATTGCTATGAACACATGAAACATAATATATATGTTCCATTATATCCAAGCACTTCAACTCTTTGGTAGTAAAGTGATGGAATGTAAGTACTTCAACTCTTTGGTAGTGAAGTACTTGGAAGTGATCCAACTCTATGGTAGTAGATCACATTATGAAATGATCCAACTCTTTGGTAGTAGATCATAAGGGCCTTAATGCATTCAACTCTCAAGTAGTAAATGCAAGGATGATATAATGGAATATGTGCTTAAAATATTTGTTCTCTTTTGTTAATGAACATCTTTGTGGAAGTATATGCTTTTTCTTATATTTCTTTATAACTGCCAAGTATTAGTTTTATCTTATTGCCAAGCATAGTAATGAGAGGCATATAAAAAGACACATAGGTGTACTCAGTACAATATTCTTTAATATTGTGCTGAAGTGTACCACATGTAATCTTTTTTTTTTAGATTGTGGACATGTGTTCTTGAAGATCCAGGATAGTTGAGAGTTGTGTGGTGAGCTGATGTACAGGTGGACCTATTATCATAAGATCATGTGGTTTAGTGGTAGTACATGTATATGTATAAGTTTAATGTTCAATATGTAATATCAAATGTTTTAACAATTCATGTTGTAATTATATGTTGAATGGTGAACATATGTTGTATGGTTTGTTTATTATTCATGTGCATATGCTACTGATTGTTTCCTTCTAACTTCCTCTTATTTTCTTTTTCTTAGCCTAGTGTGGGGTGTTTAAATTGGGATTCTAACTGAGGTGAGGTTTCAATTTAGATGTCACACATCAGATTATGTTTTAAAAAATCTGTGAACGTCACAAAATCACATCATGATGATAAAAGCAAGGATTGTAATATATGTATGATCATCATCTCAACCATCACTCAACTATCATGTGTGTCGACCACCAAAAAAACACGTGTGTCGACCTAGACTAAAACAAAGGTGTAGTGACCACCAAGGTCAAACTACCACAAAGGAAATTAACCATCCTCAAAATAGGGATGAATCATGATCAAAATAGAAGGACATCACCAAGGTATACTCCTCAAAGTCAAAGGAAATAACACCATACAAAGATGATCATCAAAACCTTAAAACTTGTATCATAGAAAATCTCCACGAAAGAACCTTGTTAAAAGAGGTGAATATCATGTTCAACACATGCAAAAAAACACCAAAACCCCATGTTAAACTCAGGTACTTTGACCTCATGCATGTTGATGGAAAACCTCGATCAAGGGCAAGAGAAAATCATCTCACATTCATCTCAAATTCAGGTATAAGGAAATTAGGGTTTAGGATGAGAAGCAAATCTTATAGGATAATCATCATGGTTTAAAACCCTAAATCTTGATAATATCTACTAGCATGCTAATTCACATTATAGAGATAGAAACAACAACATGCAAGCAAGATTATGGTACTAAAATAGAAGAGAGGAAACTTATATAACCCACCTTATGTAGAGATCTGAGCTCCAAGATCAAAGGCTCCAAGAGAGGAAGATACTCCAACTTGGATCAACACTTTGGCCACAAGATCTCCTCAAAAGAGAAGAACACCTTGGTCAAAACAATGCTTAATAAAAGAGGGCAACAAACCCTAGACTGAACCAAGAAGAAAGAAGAGAGCTCCTTCTCACTTGGGTAACACCATGTAAAAACATAGTCTATAACCTTTGTGAAGAGAAGATCTTTAAGGTAGCCACCATGTCAAAACATGGTATAATGGCTGAGAAGGAGAAGAAGGAAGTTAGGGTTCCAAAGGAAAATTGTGATCAAGAAGGTAGAACCACTTACAAAGAAGAGAAACCACCAAGCATCACCACAAGGAAGGTAATCAACCTCCAAAGCACCACATGCAAGGTTGATCGACCTCCAAAACAACTAAGATCAGTCCTTCTTGCTCCTAGCTCCAAGGACAAACACAAGAGAGGGGAGAAGAAGGAGGGCCGAATAGATCACTTGTATGAAGGGGAAAGGTGTTATATACTCAAAGGAGGAGGGAAGTAAGGTAGGTGTGAGTTGTCCACACAAGAGGGCACCAAAGGGATATGTGTCCACAAAGAAAACATACATGCAACCACTAAACACATGCATCAAAACCTATTGTGATAAAACCTAGGTGGGGTTTTGACCACATGGGTCACCACCACCCAAGAGGCTGAAACAAACATCAAGGTACCTTGTCTCGACCACTACAAAAGAGCACCACACAAAACAGGGTCGAAACACATCACTAGGAGACAACCATCTTGACCAAACCACATATAGGGCACCAAGGTCAAAACAACATCACCCAAAGAAGGTGTCTCTATTGAAATAAACTCTAGACACACCAACATGGTTGAGACATAGGTCGCAATACTCAACTGAGCTCAACATGGTCGACACCATGCTCCACCAAGCAAAACCCTAGAAACCCTATCATCATTACATGATGTTACCTCATCAACCAAGGTCCAACAAGGCACCCCATAGAATCACTTCCTCTCTCATCATATAGAAACATATAGGGAACACTCGACATGTGACAATTTACAATATAAACCCTCAACATGGGTTAATTGCAACTTCGTCCAAAATAAGAATATAAAGCAAACATCATCTGTGACAACCCTGGATTTTAGGATTTTGATACACAATACACATTTGAGGACCGTGAAGATTATGTAGATGGTCAACCCCCAAATTGAGGAATATTGAATCATGAGGTCCAAAACCTAGAGATAATATAAGATTATAGCAGGGGTATATGAGTCATCCAATGACAAATCTTTTGTGTAATGATGAGTATTGTGAGATCACATGAACAAATGTTGGACTTTTGGTGTCAAACTTGGCTGAATGTCGGTTTGGATGATGAGGAACTAACAGCTAAAGCTTCATATCTTTTGCACTAACCATGATTGAGATGTTGTTGTTTGAAATTTGATCTAGTCATTGATTTATTGATTTAGACCTTAAGATGCTTTTATATGTCATGCGGGGGTTAGATGGAGGGTTAAGTAGAGAATCGACCATCACCTAGTCTCCGAAAATAGTGGAGTTGTTAGAGATAAGAGCATGATGGCTGGGAAGCTAGAATCACAGTGATCTATCTTCATTTCACCGAGCTAGTCACTCCGCAGTTCAAGGATCTTCTCAACAACCCATAAGATGAGGACGTCGGATCTACATAAAAGGGAAATCCACCTTCACATATCTGACTCCTCTCCACAACAAGTTGTAGGTCAAATACAAAATAAGGAGCGAAATCTCAAGAGCCTTTTAAGAATCCTCGTAGAGCTTCTCATGACCTCAAATATGAGAGAGGGATAAGAAATGAGGCCCCATGACCCTATCGTCATTTTTCTGTGAAGCTTGGAGTTGGTGATATAAATTAAACTCCCTATCTTTCAAGGATGACCAGGGATGTGTGATAGGCCTTACCGTGACTCCAGGACCCATCAGTAGACACAAAGTACATCCGTTGATCCTCTATTCTAGTGGCTTCAGGCCCTGCTTATGGAGGGGATGATCTACAAGATCACTCCTTTCCCATTCCAAAGTCAATTCGACGATGATGACCACAACATTGTGGAGCTTCCTTATCCCTACACTTTAATGCCGAGACTGGATCCAGAGGCTTTCATCTAGTGTGATAGTAACCAGCCGTCAGGCAACTGGGGAGTAGGTCATCGTAGACTGAGAATCAGACCTAGGCATGCTCGCGTTGGGGAGAAATAAGAATGAGATTGGGAGGTTCTCTGCCGGTCCACATGATGCCTTTCTGGAGAACTCACCCGCGGTGACTCGCTGCAACAGAATTATCACGTAGGAGCTGAGAATGAGAGAGAGGATAGGGCCGCCGAGTCTAGCAGTGACTTGACCAGCCACCACACTCCTCGTACCCACCGTGAAGGCGATGGAGCTCCAGAGTGGAAATAAAACCAGATGAAGAGGAGAACATAAGAGAGATGCAACCTGATGCACATCGGTGAGGAGCAACTACAGTTTCCAACCAGAGTTTCCCGCCATGGCAGCCATCATGACTAGTGAATTCTTAGTCGTGGAGAACAACTGTGCTGACGAGTGGACTTGCAATTAAGAAGGGTTGTGCTAAGAGGAGAGGCATGGTTTATGATCGTAGACCTCTGACCGGGGATCTCTGGCGCTTCTGCTGCTACGTGCGAGAAGGCAGAGCACACACAGCTAATCAGGGGAGAGAGAGAGAGTCAGAGATCATGAGGAGGAGGCGTTGCTCTATTGCTTGCCAGAGGTGAGCTGTGCAGTGGTGCCCTTACGGAACAGATCCCAGCATCGGCAACTAGGTGCGGGCAAAGTCCGTCCAGAGATGAGGCCTGCAACGGCGCTGCATTGTGCGAAGAAGAGAGAGACCTTGTGTGGGACTTTTCTCGCCAGGGATGCCTCTTGCACGGTAGCCGTGAGAACGAGTCTCATGGACTCGTACGCCCGTTTGAGAACGTGAGAGAGAAAGCAAGTCAAACTAGGTCCGGACTAGTGAACCAGTCAACTTGAAGCAAAACCAGACCAGCAATGAACCGCCGAGATCCGGTTGGCTCATTTAGCCAGGCCAAGAGAGGAACGCCCCAGTCAGTGGCCACATGGCGGCACACCGTTGGCCGAATGAGGTAAAATCTCAGAAATTTTCCAGATCTTACAAAATTCATAGTAATTAGTATGTTTATCAAAACAATACAAATAAGGTACCAAACTTCTCAGAAAAATGAGTAGAACACAATAGAATGATAATATTAGGTTTTTGATCCTTAAAACACAATGACATCATGTAAGATTCTTTATGCTTATTTCATAGATAATAAATATCAAACAATGATATAAAGTTAAGATAAAATGTCAGTAAATCCATATTCATACTTATAATCCATCTGATGTCAGTAATTATGATGTTGATGCACGAAATCATGGAATTTTCTCAATATGGCTATTTAGGGCTAATATCCCTAAATAAAATGTAATAAATACATACATGCTCAATAAATAATGAAATTTAGAGAACACCCTAATATTAGTAACTGAAAGATAATATGTGAATCTGAGATCAGTATAAAAATTTCACACAAGTTAAGGTCAGTTTGAACCAAGGTTTGACCTAAACCCTATTTTGGACCTAATTTTACCAAGAATATGATGTACATATATTAATGATGATTAGTTGTTATTAATCAGGTGATGACCAGATTGCCTAGATGATCAAGGATGTCTATGATTCTTTGAACTCAGGTACATGGTCTTATAAGTATAATACTAGATTTCTTGGTTGCTTATGATATGTAATATCATGAATGCTATTATTTGAATATTCATTGCTTGGTTGAACTATTATGAGTTATACTTCGCAATAATCTAATATAACGTAAAGGATATGGATGGGTTGTAGCTACTAGTGCACCTAGCCTGGTATGGATGTATGTTGCCTAACATGGATGTATGATGCTTTGGCCCATGTTAGATGTATGATGATATAATTTTAGCCGATACTGGATGTAAGTCAAGTGTAGATAAGTGTAGTACAACCGCATCAAATAAATGTAATAAAAAGGATGTTCACCTGATTTTTGCCTTAAGAAATGGTTTTTCTCTCTTTTTTCCTTCTTCAAGTATTTTCCTTTATGCAACCTTACTAGTGTATCTTTTACCACGTACCAACTTTTGTTGATTCGTTTGTTTCATGCATGTTTTAGATTCAAAGATAGCATGGGAGAAAAAGAATAGGGTGTGAGCAAGTTGTTCAGGTTACCTATTGTGTAGATCCTGATTAGCATACATGCTCATAGACTTGTAAATCTTTTTTTTCAATATGTAAGTGTAATCCAAGTTGTAATAATTCATGTTGTAAATATACATGTTATTGTTGAGAAATGTTATGGTTGTATGTTCATGTATGTGTATTATGCTTCGACATCGCTCTCTGAAATGATTGTATAATGTTTTTAGATTTGTCCTCTCGAGCCTTCTAAGTCTCAAGGCGGCAGAATATCCAGGGATGTTACAGTTGGTATCAGAGCATGAACAATAGCTACACCTAGCAATTGCTCACCATGAAACATAAAACTAAATTTGACCTCTCACTTTAAATCTTAGAAACTTAGTAAGTTGTTCTATAGGAATAAGGTTTGACTTAGCCTCTAAGTTAGAACCTAGATGTTCGAGAACTAGGTTTAGAGATGTGTGAGAAACCCTTTCCATATAGAGCTCATATGTATTGGGTAGCTACACTAATCTACACCATGTTCTCACCATTTCACTAGGTTACATGGCACTAGACTATCTATTGTGTGTTGGACACTCGAGTTTGCTGGTTTGGTTTTGTTTCCCAATAGGCTCGCACCTCGACAATTTTCTCTGACGCCTTTTTTCTCAGAGAAAAACCATATAATATTTTATTAGATATATGTAAATATAAAAATGTGTCTGTGTTCATGCAATCTAAGTGAAAGGGAGTGACATCAGTCTATAAGAGAAAATAGATCTACATTAGATGTCTAGATCCTGATAAGGTTAAGTGATAGATTGATAGATAAAAGAAAGATGAAGGAAATAAGCATATAGAATCTTATCTAACTTTGATCTATGATGGTATAAGTTTACTTGTTAAGATTTGAGTTGTATATGAGCCATTATGATGAAAGTACATTCCATTTTCCTACTTAAGATAAGCTAAGTTAAGATAGAGATGAGTATGCATGAGGCTCAAGCTCTTATACAAGGAGGATGTCTAGTGGTAGGATGAGATATGTGGTGAACTCTAGAGAGAGTAAGACCCACAGGGAGAAGGTCATAGGACCTAGCCTCTAATATATGAGATATTTGTTAAAAAAATGTCCTATACTAGATTACTCTTGTGTGGTTGAGTTGAGTCCTTATGCACGATTCAAATCTATATGTGAGAATTGGGTAAAAGAAAAGGATGGGCAGATGACCGATATGATAAAGTCAATCCTTTGGCTGAATTAGGTCCTAGATGGAGTGACATAGTTTGTGAATCTCATCAATAGTTGCAAGTGACGTAATATATATGAACTCTAGTTATGAGAGTATGATGCTTTGTGCAAAGGATACTCAAAATACATGTTCTCCCTTCTTTTTCTCTTTCTCAATATATGATGATAGAAACCTCACTTGAGCTATATAAATGATTTATGTATGAGGAGTCACTAATAGAAACTTGACCTATTCTATATTATCTTTCTATATCATACATGTGATATCCAAGTTTGAAAATATGATAAGATTGATTTAATATATTCTCTTTCCCATCATATCATAGATGAAATAGGTAAGTTTGAAACCTTGATAAGATTATCTTAGTATATTCCCTTTCCCTTATATCATGTATGAAAGATATAAGTTTGAAATAATGAGATTGAAATGAAGATGTCCCTGGATCATTAATTAAATGATCACAAGATAAAGTTCTTAACCTCAAAAATGTCTTTCTCTAAGTTTTTAGTTAATAGAAATTCTCACAAAATAGGGTGAGACCCTAATATTTAAAGATGAATATTAGATTCTTTTAATGACACAATCCTTGTATGTGTTGATCATACAAGCACACTAATAATGTTAAGTGTGAATGATCTATTATTAGATGACGTAGAATCTTGATATCACCTTGCATGCTTTAATGGTGTGAAAGATGAAACCCTTAGTAATACATTCTCAACTCTATATGAGTAATTAAATCCCTAATTATTAGGGTAATAATGATTGTAAATCCTAGAATGAAAGATGTCAAGTTATGACTAAGACATTAAATGATGTTTCAATTCAAAAAGCAAATGTATTGCTTCAACCTACATAAGGTGGGGTGGGTACACCCTAAATGATGGAGAAGATAAGATGTCAACTTGGGATACACACAGAAATATGACAATGTTGGTACCTAAAAGTTGTGACATTTATGGAGTTGAACACTTTGGTATCACCTTAAGCATTGCATTAGTTGAATTTCGAGGACAAAATTCCATATAAGATGGGGTGAATGTGACAACCCTGAATTTTAGGATTTTGATACACAATATACATTTGAGGACCGTGAAGATTATTTAGATGGTTAACCCCCAAATTGAGGAATATTGAATCATGAGGCCCAAAACCTAGAGATAATATAATATTATATCAGGGGTATATGAGTCATTCAATGACGAATCTGTTGTGTAATGATGAGTATTATGAGATCACATGAACAAATGTTGGACTTTTGGTGTCAAACTTGGTTGAATGTCGGTTTGGATGATGAGGAACTAACAGATAAAGCTTCATATCTTTTTCACTGACCATGCTACATATATTGTTGTTTGAAATTTGATCTAGTCATTGATTTATTGATTTAGACCTTAAGATGCTTTTATATGTCATTTGGGGGTTAGATGGAGGGTTAAGTAGAGAATTGGTCATCACCTAGCCTACAAAAATAGTCGAATTGTTAGAGATAAGAGCCCGATGGCTGGGAAGATGGAGTCATAATGATCTATATTCATTTGACCGAGCCAGTCACTTCGCGGTTGAAGGATCTTCTCAACAACCCATAAGACGAGGACGTCAGATCTACAAAAAAGGGAAATCCACCTTCACATATCTGACTCCTCTCCACAACAAGTTGTAGGTCAAAAACAAAAGAAGGAGCCAAATCTCAAGAGCCTTTTAAGAATCCTCGTAGAGCTTCTCATGACCTCAGATCTGAGAGAGGGAGAAGAAATGAGGCCCCATGACCCTATCGTCATTTTTTGGTGAAGATTGGAGTTGGTGATATAAATTAAACTCCCTATCTTTCAAGGATGACCAGGGATGCATGATAGGCCTTTTTGTGACTCCAGGACCCATCAGTAGACACAAAGTACATCCTTTGATCCTCTATTCTGGTGGCTTCATGCCCTTCTTATGGAGGGGATGATCTGCAAGATCACTCCTTTCTCATTCTAAAGTTAAGTCGACGGTGATGATTGTGGCATTGTGGAGCTTCCTTATCCCTACACTTTAATGCCGAGACTGGATCCGGAGGCTTTCATCTAGTGTGATAGTCACCAGCCTCCAGTCAATTGGGGAGTAGGTCATTGTAGACTGAGAATCATACCAAGGCATGCTCGCGTGGGTGAGAAATAAGAACGAGATTGGGAGGTTCTCTACCAGTCCACATGATGCCTCGCCGGAGAACTCACCCGTAGTGACTCACTGCAACAGAATGATCACACAGGAGCTGAGAATGAGAGAGAGGATAGGGCCACCGAGTCTAGTAGTGACTTGACCAACCACCACACTCCTCGCACCCACCGTGAAGGCGATGGAGCTCCTGAGTGGAAATAAGACCAGATGAACAGGAGAACGGAAGAGAGATACAACCTGACGCACGTCGGTGACGAGCAGCTACAGTTTCCAACCAGAGTTTCCCACCATGGCAACCATCATGACCAGTGAGTTCTTAGTCGTGGAGCAGAGTCGCATTGATGAGTGGACTTGCAATTAAGAAGGGTTGCGCTAAGAAGAGAGGCATGGTTTATCGTCATAGACCTTTGACCGGGGATCTCCGGTGCTTCTACTGCTGCGTGGGAGAAGGGAGAGCGCACACAGCTGATCAGGGGAGAGAGAGAGTCGGAGATCATGAGGAGGAGGCACTGCTCTATTACTCGCCGGAGGTGAGCTGTGCAGCGGCGCCCTTGCAGAACAGATCCCAGCGGCGAAGATCAGGCACAGGCAGAGTCCAGCCAGAGATGAGGCATGTAGTGTTGTTGCGTCGTGCGGAGAAGAGAGAGACCTTGTGTGGGAATTTTCTCACCAGGGATGTCTCTTGCGGCGGCAGCCGTGAGAACGAGTCTCGTGGACTCGTACGCCCATTTGAGAATGCGAGAGAGAAAGCAAGTCAAACTGGGTCTGGACTAGTGAACCAGTCAACTTGAAGCAAAACCAGACCAGCAATGAACCACCAAGATCCGGCTGGCTCATTCAGCCACACCAAGAGAGGAACGCCCTAGTCAGTGGCCACGTGGCGACACGCCATTGGCCGAATGAGGAAAAATCTCAGAAATTTTCCAGATCTTACAAAATTCATAGTAATTAGCATGTTTATCAAAAAAATACAAATAAGGTACCAAACTTCTCAGAAAAATGAGTAGAACACAGTAGAATGACAATATTAGGCTTTTGATCGTTAAAACACTATGACATCATGTAAGATGCTTTATGCTTATTTCATAGATAATAAATATCAAACGATGATATAAAGTTATGATAAAATGTTAGTAAATCCATATTCATACTTATAATCCATCTGATGTCAGTAATTATGATGTTGATGCAAGAAATCTTGTAATTTGCTCAATATGGCTATTTAGGGCTAATATCCCAAAATAAAATGTAATAAATACATGCATGCTCAATAAATAAGGAAATTTACAGAACACCCTAATATCGGTAACTGAAAGATAATATATGAATCTAAGATCATTATAAAAATGTCACACATAAGTTTAGGTCAGTTTGAACCTAGTTTTGACCTAAACCCTATTTTGGCACTAAAATTACCAAGAATATGATGTACATATATTAATGATGATTAGTTGTTATTAATCAGGTGATGACCAGATTGCCTAGATGATCAAGGATGTCTATGATTCTCTGTACTTAGGTACGTGGTCTTATAAGTATAAGACTAGATTTTTTGTTGTTTATGATATGCAATATCATGAATGCTATTATTTGGATATTCATTGCTTGGTTGAACTATTATGAGTTATACTTCGCCAAAATCTAATATAACATAAAAGGATATGGATGGGTTGTAGCTACTAGTGCACCTAGCCCAGTATGGATGTATGTTGCCTAACATGGATGTATGATGCTTTGGCCCATGTTAGATGTATGAAGATATAATTTTTGCCCATACTGGATGTAAGTCAAGTGCAGATATGTGTAGTACAACCGCATCAAATAAATGTAATAAAAAGGATGTTTACCTGATTTTTGCCTTAAGAAATGGTTTTTCTCTCTTTCTTCCTTCTTCTAGTATTTTCCTTTATGCAACCTTACTAGTGTATCTTTTACCACGTACCAACTTTTGTTGATTCATTTGTTTCACGTATGTTTTAGGTTCAGAGATAGCATGGGAGAAAAAGAATAGGGTGTGAGCAAGTTGTTCAGGTTACCTATTGTGTAGATCCTGATTAGCATACATGCTCATAGACTTGTAAATCTTTTTTTTTCAATATGTAAATGTAATCTAAGCTGTAATAATTCATGTTGTAAATATACATGTTATTGTTGAGAAATATTATGGTTGTATGTTCATGTATGCGTATTATGCTTCCACATCACTCTCTAAAATGATTGTCTAATGTTTTCAGATTTGTCCTCTCGAGCCTTCTAAGTCTCGAGGCGGAAGAATCTGGGGACGTTACATCATCCAAATAGGACCATACTAAAAACATAAGATTTTCACATGCTCCATACACATATCAAAGGATTAGATTAAGGTTTTAAGGATCTAATAATGCAAAGAAAGAATACTCAAGCACTAATCTACGTCAGGGGCCTTACAACCATAAACCCCTAACAAGGATTTTGCCCCCAAAATCCTACATGAAAAGAGAAGGGTACTTTCTATGCATCTCTTCCTCATGCTCTCACATGGCTTTCTCAAAACCATGGTTATTCCATTGAACCTTAAACAAAAGGATATACATGTTTTTCAAATTCTTGATCCTCCTATCTAGGATCAAAACATGATCTACCACACATGACACATCCTTATCTAACTCCATCTCCACTGGTTGTAGAGCCAACTCCATGTCCGGATGACACTTCCTCAACATAGAAACATGAAACACTAGACACAACATAGGTAGCTCAAGTGGAAAATCCACTTATAGGCTACTCACCAGTCTCATACTAACATAATAGAGATCTACACTGTCTCCCATGCAAAGCCTCATATGGTGTCATACCAATGCTCCCATGATAGTTGTTATTGTAGGTGAACTTTATCAAATTGAGGTGAACATCTCCACTTCCCAAAACTACAAAACACAATCTCTTAAATTGATTGCCAAGGTATGTATCATTCTCTTAGACAATCCTTCTGTCAACAACACATCTATTAGTTCTAAGGTTCATGTACATTTCTAATATCATGTCCTAACCTACTGATGCATGGCACACTTATCTACAAATCCAGCTACAACTTGTTTTAAACCTAGACACTAATACAAGTTCTTCAGTTTCTAATACATCTTGGTGTTATTGGGATGCATATCATACGCAAATGAGTGAGACTTCTCCAGAACCAACATCTTCAGGTTATCACCTCTGGAACAACTATCCTACTATGGTAATATACTTGTATCATCATCTGACTCATGGAAACCATCACACTTCTGTTTTGCTACTCTGATCTACTGACTCAACATCGATTTATTGGTGATTGTGTCAACAATACTACTAACAAAGACACCTCCAACTGTTCATTCATATAATGCAAGGAGACCAACATGTCTCTCTTATGGCACACTAAGGAAAACAACTATGCCTTATCCATAGATGATGATGAAGAAGACTTCCTACCCAAAGTGTCTGAAACCACATTCACCTTCCCTGGATGGTAATATATTGTGTAATTATAATCCTTGATTAACTCCATCCAGTGTCGTTGTCTCATATTCAACTCCTATTATGAGAATATGTACTGCATGCTCTTGTGGTCAGTATGGATCAGACACCTCTTTCCATAAAAATCATGTCTCCATATCTTCAAATCATGGAACATAGTTTTCAACTCTAGATCATGTGTCCGATAGTTCTCCTCTTGCTTCCCAAGCTATCATGAAGCGAAGGAAATCATGTTCTTTATCTGGCATTAGCACTCAACCCAAATTGTTCCTTAATGTGTCAAAGAAAACTACATATCCTTTCCCTATCCTGGCAACACTAACATTGGTGTACTAGTCAACTTCTTCTTAAAAAGTAGGAAAGAATGCTTACACTCATCGTCCCAGATAAATGGCACACCTTTCCTCATCAACTTTGTTAGGGGTAACGTCATTGTGTTGAAGTCCTCAACAAGCTCATGTATATGTCTTAGTCTTTTCCAATTCAAACACTTCCTCCAATTTGTTCTGGTCTTACATAGACTTCACAAGTAGATACCACCTATCCATAGAATGCTACCTTTGGAATAGATCATAATTCAATCTATAAATACCACTACAAACTAATCTAGATAGGGCTTGAACACTGTTGATGTGTTGGTTAGCCCAGACGGTATAATTGTGAGCTCATAATGATCATACTGCATCCTAAAAGTTGACTCTAGCATGCCATCCACCTTGATCCGGAACTGATGCTAACTCAACCCCAAGCCTATCTTAGAGAAGAATGTGACACCTCACAATTGGTCAAATGGATTGTCTATACACAACAAAGTACACTATTCTTAATCATTACCTTTTCCAATTGTTGGTAATCAAAGAACAACCTCATTGATCCATCTTTCTTCTTCATAGACAAAATAGGAGCATCTCAAGGAGATGTACTCAGTATGATAAAACTCTTCCTCAAGCAGATCTTGCAATTATCTCTTAAATTCTTGCATCTTAGCTGGCGTCATCCTATATATTGTTTGTACTATAGGTTGGGTATTGGTGACCATATTGATCTCAAAAAGTCAATCTCTCTAGGAGGCAGAACACCTAGAAACTTATCAGTCAACACATCCTCGAATCTTCCATACAACTAGAACTTCCTGGATACTAGGACTCCTTGCCTTGGTATCTATCATATATGCCAAAACGCATCACATCCCTATCTCGTCAACTCCTTAGTTTTCATAGTCGATACCATATACCATGAGAGAATCTTCCTATCACCTTGTAAGATCCACATAACATCATCATCCATAAGTGTAGTCACTTTGTATCTACAGTCCAAGGCCACCCGATTCTATCCCAAGCATCCATCTAAGGATCATGTTTGTATTGAGAATATCAAGTGGTTTATGATTCACTTGAATGTCATGTTCCAAGAAAGAAGGAGCACAAGGTAACACACTTCCCTTGACACCAAAGAACTACCTAGGGGTTGCTAACAAGGGAAAGGGGTTATCGACTCTCTTTCATTATTATATAGGTTTACAACTTCTTATCTGTCATTTTACCTTTTTATTTGGGTTTCCTTGCTATCAACATAGGAATTATCAAGATTTAAGTATCGCATTACTTATTTCTGGTTATTTTTCTATCATTCTCATGTATGTTCTCTTATTTTATCATGTTTTCCAAGCCCTTCTCAAGAGTTAGACCATTATATTTTACAGTTTCTTCATTAAATAGGGGTCACCTCTCTAATCCTTTCGTATGTCATGAAGGCTTATATTTTAGAACTCCCTTACTCACATAGGTTGGTTTGAGGTTAGCTCAAAGTCCACTTTTTCATGTTATCATTTCTCTCATATGTACTCCATATTATACTTATCTCATGGATTCTCTTCATTTTATGTGGATTTTACACCTTAACTTACTTCATTAAAACATATTTATCGATCTCTTACTTTACAACCTCCTTGAAATTACAACTTCAGGTACTTCTCATATATTATTTGTGTTCAAGTTTAGGTTTCATGATGTAGTATCTTTTTCTTATAATTATCAGACATTCAAGTTACAGTAAGTTACAATTTAATTGTCTTCTTATTTAGGGCAAGATGAGGTATGAGAATCATGATTCTTGATTGGTTATGCTCTTTAGATTATTTTAGAATGACTACTTGATCACAATAATCAAAAAGATAATAATCTAAGAGCTCCATACTTACCTTCTCTTCAATAGTTGACTACCAGGCTAGGGCACTCAAGTACTGAGATTAGACAGTGTGCACCATGTTTCAAATCAAGTTTCTCAGCTTAAACATTATCCTAGTCCTAGTCCTAGTGTCCCTATAGACTCATCAAACCTAGAGCTCTGAAACCACCAAATGTGACACCCATTTCCTCACAAAGCTAGATTACTCAAAACAAAGCATGGAATCATCACTAATAACCACATTACCACAAAGAGGGGTAAATTAAAATCGATCTCATAAAAGAGCCTCAAGCTGATTGCATCATTTTTAAATCCATTGGACTGGTAACACTTATATTTCATTCATACCAAAAGATTTTACATATCATTGTTCACTGGCCATCTAGCCACAACATGTTACGTATGGATTCATGTTCACATATACAAAACATTTTTGTACCATCACGATACAGTGCCAAAAACTCAAACTGATGTACAATGTCTACAAAACACCCCCAAGGACCTAATTATACAAGGACAACAAATAGGACTCTATTACTAGACACTAGCTACATATCCATGATCCAACAACTACAACTCCCCTTATTATCATCTTCAACAACACGATCTCTATCTCAGCATACTCGTCAACCTAAAAGATGTGGAAACCCACAGGGTGAGACCAAACGTCCCAGCGAGAGATATAACTGTCCTCCAACGTCTATTTAAAAGCACATGTAGATTAAAGCATATAGATAACATACTTACCAGGTTGAGAAGATTCAGTTAAACAATACATAATAAAATAATAATGTGGATTAAGCAAATTAGGCAGTTACCACAAAGTAGTAGAGAAATTAATACTTTAAAAAGGAATATGAAGAACATGTATAACAATTGATTTATCCTACCACATTATAATTTAAGAAATCAGTACAAAGATAAGGCAACGGGGTCACCCGATGTGAAGTGTATTTTGACCCTGATCAAATACACTACATGGATGTGTTATGTATTTTAATATGCCCTAAGGATATGAGGTATACCACTAATTCTCTAACTAACCATTGCTAAGTAAAAATTAGTTCCATATGAAATCTAGGAGGAGTCAAACTCCTATGATCTCTCCACACCCCTCGGTCATTCTGAGTTTGCCACAGTTAGAGTCCAACTGCAAAATAGCCTGGTATGCCTTGGTATATAGGCACAACACTAGTAAAGCTGAGTTATGACCACAACCACACTCTTGTCAAGGTATGACCGCAACCATCCTCAAAACATATAAACATTATATCACATCTCTGATATATGACCTCGACCATTCTCCTTTGAGGGTATGATCTCATCCAATCCTGTGAAATGTGTATACTCAACAGTGTACGACTCCGAGCTTCCACTAAGGGAGAACCCATTTCACCATCCAACAAGTACAGACATGAAAGATGGATCTATGACACATGGAAACTATATGATTAAGGTATCACTTTATTAGTTACGCCTATTGAGTGAACTAAGGCTTCATTATACAAGTTGACATCCAAAACCCTAATTCAATCTAGCAAGCATAACTATATAACAACTTCAAAAGATATAACATATGAAGTGTAGAACTTGTCACCATCTCATGATATCACTGTCTTGCTATCTTAATCAAGGCCATACACATCATCTCATGTTATTACTATCATACACAAGGCCATTACCATTGTCACATCACAATGGGATATCAATCCCTGATTTCCATCACTGGAGGATAACACCTCACACTAGACACTAAGCCTCTACCAGGTCATAGGAACCATCCCATCATTTATGTATCACATTATGTCTCATCATGCCTTGTAAAGGCTCATAGGTTTCTACCTATGTCATGTCACATACACCATAACATTTACTATCTATGACATTGATGTTCATAAAACTACATGGCTGGAATCACACAAATAGGAGAGATAAAATATAACCACATGTCATTCATCAAATGAAGTGAACAAGCATAGCATACCCTAGGATTAGGATTAGGATTTCAAACACATAGCTGATTAGAGTCTCATAGAATTATTCAAGTACCAAATCCTAGTTATGTCATCTCCCACTTTCATGGAACTGATTAAGATTGAGAAATAGGATTAGGGTTAATCTATCAATCATCCAAATAATACCACATATTTATCATCAATTACATGCACACGTGTAACCATCTCATGTGCTATAAATGTGCAACAACCAACATATCAACCAAGTGTAGAGACCATAACCATATATGTGTGTGTATCGACCAAAAGCCTCAAGGCATAGTGTTGCGACTGCAAAACCCACATGTGTCATGACCACCCATCAACACATGGTGTCTCGACCACCATCAAGGAAATTGTCTCGACCACCACAAAAATATGTCTCAACCATGAATAGAACATGTGTCTTGACTAAGACTAAATCATATGTTTCGATCATCAAGTGTCTCGACCATCAATCGATGAAGTGTCTCGACCACTCTATGGTTAGGGTTTCGACTGTGGCACAAAACATATGCCTCGACCCTTAATAAAAGCTTATCACGACCAAAACAAGAACATGTGTTTCGACCTTAAGTGTGACAACCATAAACCCATTTGAGTTTGGGTCACGACTACACCAACATGTGACGTGTAGCGACCATAGGAGAAAAGGGAGTGTAGTTACTATTAAGGTCAAGCTACCTCAACATCACTACCATATCCAAATTAGAAGGTATTTACTTAAAAATAGAGATCAACATCAAGGAAAAACCATCATCAACAATATGGAAAACTCCATGAAAAAGAACATCAAAACCTTAAAATCCAAACTTCAACATGAACCTTCAAGAAATTAAACAAGGGCAAACCAGACCAAACTTCAATATCAAGAAAATCAATTCAAAACCCTCAAGAAAAGCATAAGGACCAAACCACATCATGATGATAAAACTAAGGATTGTAATACATGTATGGGCATCAGCTCAACCATCACTCAACTATCATGTGTGTCAACCACCAACAAAACATGTGTGTCGACCTAGACTAAAACAAAGGTGTAGTGATCACCAAGGTCAAACTACCACAAAGGCAATTAACCATCCTCAAAATAGGGATGAACCATGATCACAATAGAAGTACACCACCAAGGGAAACTCCTCAAAGTCAAAGAAAACAACACCATACAATGATAATCATCAAAACCATAAAACTTGTATCATAGAAAATCTCGATGAAAGAACATTGTTAAAATAGGTGAAACTCATGTTTAGCACATGCAAAACAACACCAAAACCCCATGTCAAACTAAGGTACTCGAACCTCATGCATTTTGATGGAAAAACTTTTCAAAGGAAAAAGAAAACCATCCATCTCACATTCATCTTAAATTCGGGTACAAGGAAATTAGGGTTTACAATAAGAAGAAAATCTTATAGGATTATGATCACGGTTCAAAACCATAAATCATGATAATATCTTCTAGCATGCTAAATCACATTTTAGAGATGTAAACAGCAACATGCAAGCAAGATTATGGTGTTAAAATAGGAGAGCAAATTTATATAACCCACCTTATGTAGAGATCCGAGCTCCGAGATCAAAGGATCTAAGAGAGAAGAAGATACTCCAACTTGGATCAACACTTCAGCCATAAGATCACCTCAAAATAGAAGAACACCATGGCCAAAAGAATGCTCAAGAAAAGAGGGAAAGAAACCCTAGTCTAAACCAAGAAGAAAGAAGAGAGAAAAAAGAAGAGATCTCCTTCTCACTTGGGTATTACCATGTCAAAACATACTCTATAACCTTTGTGAGGAGAAAATCTTCAAGGTAGACACCATGTGAAAAAATAGTCTAATGGTCGAGAAGGAGAAAATGGAAGGTAGGGTTCCAAAGAAAATGTGTGATCAAGAAGGTAGAACCACTTACCAAGAAGAGACAACCAAGAATCATCACAAGGAAGGTGATCAATCTCCAAACCACCACATGCAATGTTGATCTAGCTCCAAAGCACCAAAGATCAGTCCTTCTTGCTCTTCAAAGATCCAAGGACTAACACAAGAGAGGGGAGAAGAAGGAGGGATGAAAAGATGACTTGTATGAAGGAGAAAGGGTTAAATAGTCAAAGGAGGAGGGAATTAAGTTATATGTGAGGTGTCAACATAAGAGGGCACCAAAGGGACATTTGTCCACCAAGAAAACAACCATGCAACCACTAAGCACATGCATGCAACCTATGGTCATAAAAACTAGGTGGGTTTTGACCACATGGGTCGCCACCACCCTATCGGTTGAAAAAAACATCAAGGTACCTTGTCTTGACCACTACAAAAGAGTACCACACAAAACATGGTTGAAACACATCACTAGGAGACAACCATCTCGACCAAACCACATCTAGGGAGCCAACAACATTACCCAAAGAAGGTGTCTCGATCAAAACACACTCAAGACACACCAACATGGTCGAGGCACAGGTTGCAACACTCAAATGAGCTCAACATGGTTGACACCATGCTCCACCATGCAAAACCCTAGAAAACCCTATCATCACCGCATGATGTTACCTCATCAACCAAGGTCCAAAAAGGAACCCTATAGCATCACTATCTCTCGTATGATACCAAGACATAGAGGGCACATTATACATGTGACAATTTGCAATCAAAAACCTCAACATAGGTAAATTGCAATTTGGTTCAAAACAAGCATATAAAGCTCAAAAATCAATCAAACATGACCATACTGAAAAAATAAGCTTGTCACATGTTCCAAAAATATCTCAAAGGATTATATTAATGTTTTAATCATGTAATCAAGAAAAGCAAGCATACTCTAGCACTAAGCTAGGTCAGGGGAGTTACAACCTAGTTACTAGAGCCATCTTATCCTTTCATTTATATCACTTAGATCAAATATGTTCATTAACAACATAGTAGTTAGGATCATTAACCCTAATTCTTCATATTCACAGTTATACACATTATCAACTCTAGTTATCATCATTATGGTCCTAATCATGTTAGATCACCAATACATTCCATATTATCATAATATACCACATTATTAGTTACTTATTTATCAAAACTAGGGTTGTTATACTTTAAACACCACTTCAACACATATTACTGATTATCCACTTTAGAAACCCTAAATTTAGCAAGATATGAACTTTTAACCCAAGATAGGTCCAAGATGCTCTTTTTTCCAAAAAGGTCAAGATTTAGCAATTAATGTCATTTAAATAAGTGATGACCATTAAAACCATGAAACTAGGGTTTCTATGAATTTAGTACATTAAATCTTGCTTTTTTCTAAACTTTGGAAAATAAAGCATAATTAGAGTCTAAAAATATTTTCTTTAGACTCCTCTCATATTTTTGATCAATTTGCATATATGGTTTGCTATATTTGGATTACCCTAGCATTTTCTAGGAATTAATCAAAATTTGTATATGTACCTTAAATTTGGCCAAGTGGCACCTTCACATTGGTCAGATCTATGTTGACCTAGTGGATAGATATTAAGTTAGTCACAGCCCATGCGTTGGGTTTTCTCTGAGTCAGCTGGTGCAGCCAACCCGACTAGGATGCACCCTCATTCACATGTTGGTCATCCCTTCCTTCAAGCATGGACATCCATGGACTCTAGTGCCATAGATAGGATTTCCTCCCACTCCAATGTGGTCTACTGTTGTACCTCATGCCTTATCTCTATATCTGCCTACATCACCGCAGTTGCAAGGGAGATTTCCCCTTCCTCTAATCTTCACCAGCGACTAACCTAGTTCTGGCTCCATGGGCACATCACTTCTACTACGACCTCTCCCAGTAGAAGATGAACTATTAAGGTCCTCCTCATCATGCATAGATGCATCAGTCGGTGGTAGCTCCTATCTACATTGTTGACCTCTGTGCCCATCTTCTAGACATTGGCCTACATTGGTTCATATGTCTGCAAACCAACACCCTAGTCTTTTGTGAGAAGGAAGGACCCTTCTCATCATACTATAGGGTCTAATGGAGTCAGGGTGGCCTGGCTGTTCAGAGGTGTGGAAGGATGAATGAGACTTTGTTGTCTATGCATATGTCTTTCCTATACACACATTATATATATATATATATATATATATATATATATATATATATATATGTAAGACCCCTGACCTGTGTTTGGGGTTAACCCTATTTTTTTGGCGTGATTAAGTTCTTAGAACCTTTCTCTAATCCTTTGAGATGTTTTTAGTGCTTGTAGAGAGCTTAAGTGTTCAGTTTGAGCTTGTTTGGATGACGTTTGTGCTTTATGTGCTTGTTTTGGTTCAAATTGCAATTTACCCAATTGAGAGGGTTATTTTTCAATTTCCTTATATAGTGTGTACCTTCCATACTCCTTCATGTATATTGACCCTCTCCTCTTCAACCATTTATTCTTTTTTGCCTTCTTTCTTTCCACCTCTCTTGTGGCAACCTTGAAGCTTTATGGAGCTAAGGAGTGTTGATGTAGTTGCTTTGGTGGTTGACCAACCTTCCCTTAGTGCTTGTGGTGACTTTTGGATCATAATCTTCCTTGGTAAGTGTTTCCCTATCTTTGATGGCATTTTCCTTTTATCTTCTATCCCATCTTCATCTCTTCTCTCGTCTATAGACTAGGGATCATCCATGGTGGTCATTTTGGAAAGAAACTCCTCATCATAAGGGTCATAGACCATGCTTTGGAAAGTTGGCACCCAAATGAGAGGAAGTTTTCTTCTCTTTTCATCTTCTTTTTTTTTGTTTCTCCTAGGTTTTTGTACCCTATTTCCTTGATCTATCTTTGACCTAGGTGTCTTCTTCTTCTAAGGTGCTCTTGTGGTCGAGAGTTGAGCTTTTGGTGGAGCTTCATCATCATCCTTGGTGATCGAGTGCTTGGAGTGTGTTCCTTCTATTAAGGCGGGTTATATAACACTCTACCCTATCTATTATTGTAGTTTTCTTTACATGCATTTTGATGTTTCTCTCTCTAAATCATTTCCCTAATATGCTAATAGATGATACCATGTTTGAGAGCTTGAATGATGGTGGTTATCATGCTTGGTTTGGTTAGAACTTGAAACCCTACTTTATTGTACCCAATTTTTGATATGGTAATGACATAGATGGTTTTAACCTATCCTTTGATCTTGATTTTGATCACATACATGAGGTTCATGTACCTTGATGTATCATGGATTTTACCTTCTATTTTGGAGGTGTTGAACATGGGCTTTTCTCTCTTGCATGAGGTTCTTCCATGGTGATTTCATGACACACGTATTTACATTTTTTGGTTACTGGTTATGGTATGAAGTTTTCCTCTATGAAGACAATGGTTTTTCTTGTTGTAGTCTTCTATTTTGGTCATGGAATGCTTCTATTTTGGTCTCAGTTAATCACCATTTTGATGTTAGTCTTTTTCCTTGGTGGTAGCTTGATCTTGGTGGTCGCTACACCATGGTTTTTCTTGGGTCAAGACACTTGTGGTAATGGTCAAGATGTTGCTTTAGTTTTGGTTGATACACTATGTCTTGTGGTGGTCGAGACACATGTCCTTGTGTAGGTCGAGAAACCTACTTCTGTTTCATCGAGAGGCTTTCCTTTGTAGGTGATCGATATATGTTTTGGTTGAGGTTGAGACATGTGTTTTGAGCTTGGTTGAAACCCTAATATATGTGGTGGTCGAGACACCTAGTCTTGTTACAGTTGAGACACCTTGCATAAAGGTGGTCATGAAACTTTCTTTATGGGAGTTCAAGACACATATGTGTGAGTGGTTGAGACCTCTATGAGATGAATGGTCGTAACATATGTTTGATGGTATGAGTCAATACACATACATGGGTACATGATTTGTTTGGATCTGCATGGGCCGAAGCCCACCCCCTCTCCAAACAGGTGCCAGAGCCCGGATAACCCAATAGGTTGGTAAATACAGCTGACCCAAGCGGATTCGAACCAGCGACCCTTCATGAGGGGCGCACTGGCCTGACCGCCCGGGCTATGCTGGCCGGGTATGGGTACATGATTAATACATGTGCATGAGTAAGCAAGTATTGATTCATGCAATACATGTGCATGAGTAAGCAAGTATTGATTCATGCATAGTGTTGATTGAATAATTGTTTCATTAACCTTAAACATGTTTCATAACCCTAATACACTCCGACTATGTGGGAGGTGAGGAATTTAGGCTTTGGTGATACCATTATGCAATGAAACCCTAATTGGTTATATATGTGAAACCCTAACCCTAGTTTGGGTCATGTGATGTGTTTGCTTCTCTCTCTTAGATTGGTTGGTATGTTATGATGTTTCCTTTTTCCTATTTATGAATCCCTAACCTTTCAGGTGTTATGAATATCATAGCTATGTTAATGCTATGGTGAATTCTATATTATACACGATGGTGATTATGTCATTGTTGAGGCATAATGTGATGATATACATGCATGGATTATGTGATTGGGTCATATGACCTAGCATAGGCTATATACCTAGTGTGAGGTGCTATCCTCGAATGATGGGATAAGGAATTGATATCCCATGACAGGGTGATTATGTTGATAACCTTGAAATTGGCAATCATGAGACGTGATAGTGTGACAAGTTTACACCTTATATGTTTTATATCCTATGGAGTTATACTATGCCCTTATTCTTGTAGAGTTTGTTTTGGCTTTGTACATTGTAAGTTGATTGATGCTAAAAGACACTTAATTGGCATACCTAATCAAGTGGAACCTTAATCATGTACTTTTTCTTGTGCCATAGATTCATCTTCAGTGTCGGTACTTGATTGATGGTTTAACGAGTTATCCCTTAGTGGAAGCTCAGAGTCATATACTTTTGAGTATATGCATTTCATAGGATTGGTTGTGGTCATACCCTAGTGGGAGAATGGTCAAGGCCGTATCTCAATGATGTGATACATATTACTTATATGATAACTTTTGAGGATGGTTGCAGTCATACCTCGATAGGAGTACAATTGTAGTCACAGCTTGGTTTCACTAGTACTGTGCTTATATACAAAGTCAGACTCAGTTGTTTTGTAGTTGGACTTGATATGTCATTGTGGCAGACTCAGACTGACCAAGGGGTGTGAGAGATCATTGGATTCTGGCTCTTTCGGTGATCTTGTATGGCACTGATTTTGACTTAGTAGTGGTCAATTGGAGCATGAGTGGTATACATCTCCTCAGGGCATAATAAAAGATGTAACACAACCATGTAGCATATTCGCATAGGGTCAATTGCAAATAACATTGTATGAGCCTTTGCCTAGATTTTATGTAGTTTAGTTGATAGTGGATATACATGTTCTTCATGTTCCTTCTAAAATTATAAGATGTTATATAATTCAATTGCAATTGCTTATACTGCTTCAATGGTATTATCTGCTTTAGATACATCCTTTAGTTGAATCTACTCATTATTTTAGTAGCTTTACCTTTCTGCTCTTCTTTACCTTATCTGTGTTATTAGACGTTGGTAGAGAGTTATATCTCTCGCTAGGACATTTGGTCTCACCCTATGGGTTTCAACATCTTTACGTGGACATGAACATTGAATTAGAGATTGTGTTGTGGAAGCTCTCTATAAGAGGAGCTACAGTTGTGGATCATGGACATGCTGCTAGTATCTAGTAATAGAGTCTTATGTGTCTTCCCTGTACTCTCAGGTCCTCGAGGGTGATTTATTGACGTTGTACATTGGTTTGAGTTTTTGGGTCTATACAATGGTGGCACAATAATGATTTGTATATGTGAACATGTTATCATATGTAATAGGTTGTGTCTAGAAGACCAGTAAACTATAATATGTAACATCTTTTGTCATGAGTGAAATATAAGTGACACAAGTTCTATGGCTTTAAATATGATGCATCAACTTGAGACGTCTTTATCTGATCGATCGTAATTTACCATGTTTTGTTGTAATGTGGTTATTAGTGTAAATTATGTGTTTTTCTTTGAGTAATCTCTCTTTTTGTGGCAATGTGTGTCATATATATATATATATATATATATATATATATATATATATATATATATATATATATATATATATATATATATATATATATATATACATATATATAGATATATATACATACATACATACAACCCGCCCCCTCTGTCTCCTAGGGTTTCTCTGGTGACAGCCAGGGCGATCCTGAGAAGGACCGACGGAAATGGGCTCCCCTCGACGGAGCCCTCCCAGCCCACCCATCGCACCCACCCCCACCTCCGCCCCACCCCCACCCCAACCCATGGAACCCAGATCCGCATCTGCGGCGAAGGCAAGCGAGCAAAACGGCACACCCAAGCATCTCTGGACACACGTCGTTACACGAACGGCAGCCCAAGAGAAAGAAAGCTCCGACCTGAACTTCCCTAAAGCATCAAAGATCGATGGTAGAGTCATCGTCACACTAGAGGAGGAGGAGTATAACAGAATGAAGGATATATGGGAGTTCTCTTTTGTTATCTACATCATGGGAAAGTGACCATTCTACCCGCATCTAGCTGCATAGATCAGGAGAACCTGGCATCCCAAAGGCGAGTTCGATCTGGTGACGAAACCCAATGGTTTCTTCATCATCCATTTCTCCAATGATACGGATAAGAAAGCCTGCCTTCTTGGAGGCCCACGCTGGTTCGATTATCAACTGGTAATTGCGAAAGAATATAAGTATGGTGATCTTCTCGTCAAAGAGAAACTGTCCTCGATCCCTGCGTGGATCAGAATCCCCTCCAATGGGAAATCTTGGACCAAGAAGGCCGCAGGCACAGTGGCGGCGGGTGTAGGATCTGTCCTTCATATCGAGACCAAAGCCATGGAAGGCCCCATCACAGATGAAGCTCGAGTATTAGTCGAACTATCGGCAGAGGAGGAACAACTGGACACAATCTGGTTAAGCGTTCCTGGAAAGGGCGAACAGCCCTTCAAAATTCACTATGATCACATACCTACAAAGTGTGCTTCTTGTTGTGTTTTTGCATGCGGTGAGGAAGACTGCCCTATGAAACCTAATGTTCCAGCTCCAGATCAGCAAGCTGATAAGGAGAACTTCCAACTACCTAAGAAAACATGGAAACCTAAGGAGGCAGACAAGCAACACCTTGAGAAACCCCCTAAAAGAGAAGAAGGTGAAGTGGTCAGCTCGGAGGCGACTACCTCCATGTCCAACCAGTTTTATTCTTTGGACTCTGCAAGGAATAAGATGACCTACTGGTGACTGTGAAAGAGGCCCCTCCAACTACAACCCGGGAAAAAGGAAAGGGTAACGAGAAGGTGCCAGGAAGGTGTACAAGAAACTCAAAAAACTAATTTTTATGTCTGTTCTTGTATGGAACGTAAAGGGAGTCAATAAACCCTAAAAAAGAAAGGAGGTGAGGGATTGGATCACAGGAAGTGATGTTTCCATTTTTGCAATAATAGAAACCAAAATAAAAAGATGCAACTCTAGTTGCGTCAGCTCCATTTTTCCTAAAGGATGGCTCTGCATTTCTAATCTAGATGAAGTTGAACTCAGAAGAATTTGCTTGGGTTGGAATCCAAATGTATGGAACGTGGATATCTTCAAGAAAATTGAGCAAATGATCACGGTTACTTGCAAGAATAATGGTGGCCTCCTGATTTGCTTCATTGCTATTTATGCCTACAACCTTCACAATCAACGCAAGGACCTATGGAAGGACATAAAACTCCTCTCAAATTCTATTAATGAACCCTGGATACTGATGGGAGATTTCAACAATGTAAGGCTTCAAGAAGAAAAGAGAGGCGGACGCCTGGCTCATGAACCTGCAATAAAAGATTTCAATCACACTATTAATATGGCTGATCTATGTGAACTTCTCATGAACGGGGATATTATCTACACCTGGAATAATGAGGGCAAACCAGACAAAAGGAATGCCAGCAAACTAGATAGAGCTCTAGTTAACAACCAATGGCTCCAAACTCTACCCAATGCACACATTAAAGTTGCGGGAATGGATATAAGTGATCATGCACCCTTGATCATGCAAGTTCAGGAGAAGAAAAATAAGGCTAGACCCTTTAGATTCAAAAATTTCTGGTCCTCTTGGAATAGATACACTGACATCATCAAGGAAGCTTGGAACGAAAGAGTCGAAGGAAATCCCATGTTCATTTTCACCAAAAAGCTTTTGAAAGCAAAACAGCTGCTGAAGAAATGGTCCAAAGAACAAGTCAACATACCTGAGTTACTAGCTGGATGCAAGAAAGAACTCAGAGCTATTAAAACTAACCTCCTCATGGACCCACTCAACGCCCATCTTATTGAAACTGAGCTAAAGTTGAAATCTCAACTCGATGACCTCAAAACAGTTAAGGAAAGCTACGCATGGCAACGCAGTAGGCAGGCCTGGATTGCAGATGGTGATCACAATACTAGGCTATACCACAATTCCATCGGGAAAAGGGAAGCCCAAAACACTATTGCAGAGCTCATTAATGAAGATGGCACTGTCGTGAACAGCCAAGAAGACCTGGAAATCCAAGCTATCGATTTCTATAAAGCTCTCTTCAATAAACAACAACAGATGGACATCATCCCCCACAATGAAGCTCTCAATTGGAGGTACAAACTAACCAATTCTCATAACAACATCCTTTGCAGGGAAGTCAATATGGAAGAACTAAAAGAAGTTGTATGGAGCATCGGGGTGAATAAGTCCCCTGGACCCGATGGCTTCAACGCCCACTTCTACAGAGAAGCCTGGCAAACAATCAAGTTCAATCTTCTGAACAACATCAACTGGATTATGAAAGGAGGAAATATGCTAAGGCAAACCAATCATGCTTTTCTAACTCACATACATAAGAAGAAAACTACAGCTACACTAGTTGACTTCAGGCCTATCGTCTGCTGCAATGTCCATTACAAAGTTCTAGCTAAACTTTTGGCTGATCGGCTCAAACTGGTTCTACCTTTCCTCATCTCGGAAGCTCAAGGTGCCTTCATTTCTTGCAGGAGCATTTCAGATTGCGCTCTACTTGTAGGTGAATTCATGCTGGACTTCAACATCAAACGAGGACATAAGAAAATTTCTATGAAGCTTGATGTCTCGAAAGCATTTGATAGTGTCCGTTGGGACAAGTTATGGAAAATCATGAAGGACATGTGTTTCTCAAACAAATGGATATCTCTCATACAACAATGTGTAACAACTGTCAGCTATTCAGTCCTCATCAATGGCACCCCAAATGGCATCTTTCAAGCTTCAAACGGCATAAGACAGGGAGACCCCTTGTCCCCCATCTTATTCACTATTCTAATGGAATACTTCTCTCAACTTATGAAGAAGGCTAAATCCAACAAGGTCATTTCTACTTATACAGTGAGGGGAACCAAAACCATGAGCCATCTCATTTTCACAGATGATGTCTTATTCTTCCTGGAAGCTAAACCTAATTACCTCACAAATCTCAAAGCCCTTCTTCAAAGGTTTGGTACACAAACTGGTCTTCGCATCAACAATGCCAAAACCCAAGTGTTCACCTCCTCCAACTGTGATTACATCAAACAAGATATAGAGAATGCACTGCGGATGAATATCAACTCTCTTCCCACCAAATACCTCGGCTTCCCATTAACAGGGGGCAAACTCCAGGTGAAAGATTTCACAGAGTGCACCGACAAGCTTGAGAATATGTTTAGTAGATGGCCACTTAACAAAACTTCCATGGTAGGACGTGTTACCTTAACCAAATCCACTTTGGAAGGTTTTCTCATCTACTAGGTCCAGTAAGGAGAAATCCCACCTGCAGTACACGACTGTTTTGAGATGACTATGTCCAATTTTATCTGGGTAGGAGGCACCCATGCTATGAAATACTCAAGGCTAGCTTTACACAAAGACAAAGGGGGTATAGGTCTAAAAACACCGGCGGTGATGACCAACTGGGGCACCATGAGACGTGTCATCAACTTCCATCAGGGGGATACAACTTGGGCACGTTGGATGAGAGTCTGTTATGCAAAAGGTCTGGATTTTGAACCTATGACTAGAGAAGGTTACTCTCGAGTTATCAACAGAATGACTGCTGTCTGGAAGCACATCAAATATGCTTTCAGATTCACCTCCGGCAACTGGCAACTTGACAACAGCGTCGACCCCTGGGAGCTGGCCAATCTAGGCAACAACATCCTACCTGCTCCACCTATCTTCACCAAAAATATCTGGAATGATTACGAGATTCCCAAATGGAGTCTATGCTTGTACCGTGCTACTTTTGAGTCTTTCCCCACTCTGGATAAAATCGAGAGATGGTACCCAGGAACCTCCTCGAGCATCTGTCTTTTATGCAATGAAGAGTCAGAAACTCACGATCATCTCTTCCAAAACTGTTCCTTTACCACAACACTTTTGAGATGGGTCTGCGATACTACTAATCTCAGCCACATGCAGCTTCTTTCTACAAAGCAGATGATCTCAACCCTTGGCCCGAACCTCAACCTGCAGAAGAAAAAGTCCTTAACAGCTCTCTCAGCTATTTACTACCACAACTGGAAGGAAAGAAATGCCAGGAAGCATAAGTCCAAGGCTTGCAATATAGAATACATTGTGAAGAAAATCTGTAAAACCCTATCTTATAGATTCAATGTATAGCTTATTTCTCCTTTTTTCCTGATTGATTAGTAGCGTGCAGGGGCTACTATGTACTTTGTCAACTTTTTTGGGGATTTCGGAATAAAATTTACAAAAATCTGATATATATATATATATATATATATATATATATATATATATATATATATATATATATATATATATATATATATATATATATATATATATATATATATATATATATGTATATACACACACACACACACAGAGAGACACACACTTACCTCCCCCCTTCCTTCTCTCTTTCTTGACATGCAAGGATGATGTCCAATATGACAAGGCACTTTGATATTATGACATCCTACCACTTTTCCATAACCATTAAAAGATACTTCTTTTTGTTCAATAACTACTATTATAGGAAATTAAGGATAATACTAGAAAACAATACATTTCTCCTTCAATCCTTGTATAAAACTATTGACTTTTGTTCTTATTAATCCAAAATCCACAAAAAGGAATTACCATATTCTTATTAAGACTTTGTTTTAACAACTAAAAGCCATTAAGGAAGGCACTTAACTATTTGGTACATATTGGATAATTGGTCCTATTTAGGAACCACTTTATCATTGAATTCTAAATTACTCTTTTCTCTCCCTTTCTGTGATACATTCATTTCAGTAATTATACTCATCTCAAGGAAACTTGTAAAACCTTTCCCAATTATATTTAGTAATTGGGATTCATTAAGATGTCTTTTATATACAAAAATTGTTCTTTTAGCATTTCCTTAAAACCATTACCATTATCTAAGGGAATATTCTTTTTCTTCAAATTTCAAGAATTCTCCTTTTTTGCTTATTATTTTAAGTATACCAAAAATTAGATCAAAATAATACTAATTGATATCCTAAAACATGTATTGCCAAACGGGCTAAATAATTACTGTTTCAATTATATAAAACACTACATAACTTATTTTCTTTTGGAAACTTGCATATCATTACATACTTCTATTCTCCTATAATTCATAAAGCCATTAATATTTATTTATATACAAAATCTCTTGTTCCTTTGTCTTATGTCCCAAGGCCATAATCGCAATGCAAATAGTCTCACGGGCCTCACTTGGGCCATGGGTTGCACTTATGGCACAATGGGAAGAGCTTTATTATTCTTTTATCTATATTTAAGGAATTAGCTTATAAAACCAAGTCTTCTATTTAGTAAATTAAATTTTAAAAAATTGAGGATATAACAATGTGGACGTCGGTATAACAACTTTCTTTGGGCCAGCAGAGCAAAAGCACAAATCTGGCAAGAAGGTATGATTCCCATAAGAGAAGGTACAAGAGATGATTGCAAAGGGAATAGAGGAAGCGATGAGACAATATCACACTTATCATTAGATAGTACCTGTGGCACTCCACTCTTCATATGAGGTGGACCCTCTTACTATAGAGGTGGTTGGGAGTAATCTCTAGACACTCCATCTAGCACGTCCACTGTAAGCTTTTTGTGATATAGTAGTCTTTCAAAATAATTTGTATAATATATTTGTGTTTAGGTATATATAACACTATGTAAACATTTGTAGAGGTTGATACCATGCCGTCTTGTACTAGAAGGATATATCATTGCACCGGGAACAACTTACCCACCCCTTGCAAGTGACATGATTCATGGTTCTTTGATGCCTTCCGATGTGGTTTGCGATGGCCACCTCGAGCATGACAGGATAGGTGATGCAGAAGGCGGTGTGGTTGTGTGACCTAAACCAAGAGTTGTTTATATTGATGTATGCTAAATTTATATTGTGTTTGTATATGTATATAATTTACAACTAATATATATATATATATATATATATATATATAGACATATATATATACAAGACATGTCACCTAAGAAACCCCCTACAACTCATCCTCTACTTCCTCCTCAAGATATTTGATTACCTTGTTGGCTTGAAAAGGACCTATTTGATTCACTAGGTCCTAATTGTAGGAGGTTTATAGTTTGGATAGGAGACTTTGAAGAAGGGTCGCCCATTATGGTCCATATTAAGAAGGATGTTGTAGGTCAAGATCATGATACTAGTATTTTTTGCAAGATGTTCAACATATGATTAATTATACTTGGTTGCATATATTTGTGATAAAACTTTTGATATGGTGAGATATTATGGCTAAATACCTCATTTTATATATGTTTCATCTATTTTTTGATATATAAATGCATACATGATATATGGTGTGTACAGAGTTCACACTACCCCATATGTCATTTCTAGTTCCATCATTGATTATCCATGTAGATAAAGACCATGTATTTGTGTCCAAATACTTCTCTAGCACACTTAAATTTTTTGGTACAACAACTTCTCAGATAGGCTCCGCCTTCTCTCTAGGGCTCTCCCCAACGATCACCACTGGGGGGAGGGGAGCGTCTCCTCAGAGCTTCCCTCCCCTTGGCCTCAATGACGGTTAGCTAGATCTGAAGGATGTTGTGCTTTCTCTAGAATTCCATTGGATCCGATGCCCTCAGTCGATCTGTATAGAGCCCTCCTCGCTCACCCTAGTTCAAAGAAGACGGATGCGTCGCGAGCCCCAATGGGCTGATGGATTGGCATCAACCTCATCGAATCTTCTCCGTTCAAGAGTGATGGAGAGATAGGAACCAATTTTGGTCATATTTTGGCTCTTGTGCCACTGCTCCATGCTGGTGAAGATAGGTGGTCTCTGCACCATCTACTCCTCTAGAACCTGCTTGTCTTGCAGTCGAGGATCCTGATCCCAGGATGTAGGCATCTCATCAGCTTGAATGGATAGCAAAACAGGTCCCCTGGTGGATTGAAGGTGATGGGGTTCTCTCTAGGTGGCTGGGGACTACTCTCTGGTCTGCCCAGCGATGACCCCATATTCCTAATGGGCTTGGTAGTGATGCCTCCCCAGTTGGCTTCTTCCCTAACTGATGCAAGGTCCCTTGGTTGCCTGCGCGAGGGGCTTCTGTGTATTATAGGAGTTTTGTGTGGTTTTGGTTTCAGGGTGGCAAGTCTTCTTCTTCTCCTTTTGAGCCCTCTGGTATTGTGTGTAGAAACACCTTCAAGGTATTCGTTGCTTTGCTGCAGTTAACCAAAGCTTCTCTTGGACACTCGTATCTTGAGCTGGAGCCTTTGATTCATCTCCTTGGTGTAGTAGGTATACGTAGGATCCGACAATCTGGTGGTTGTCGTCTACCTGGAATTCACATCTTTAGTGATTGATTCAAATGCCAGTGGAAGATAGGCAGTGCTCAGTTCAAGGACATTAATTGACGACCAACTCATGGAAGGATCCTGCTATTTCTCCTTTACATCTCGGTTGTGTCTTGATCATCACAATTAAGTATCCTCATTTGATAATATGAAAATATCTTTAATTTTGTCACTCTCTTTGCTGTTATTTGACACGAAAAAAGCCCTATAAGACAGAACAACTAGATGAGGTACGAGAAAAGTGGGCACAAACTTGTGTTGAGGAAGTGAATTTTGAAATTGATTGTGATAATGAATGAGTTTTGTAAACTTTGATGTCATTATATCTATTTACATATGGTGCATATGACTTCTTGGAACTTAAATTTTGATGCGAGTAAATTATTGGTGCATGTGAATGATGAATATATACATGTTTCAATAAATGTGAAGATGAATGAATGCAATGAGATCTACATTTCTACATGTCATGAGAATGGACCTTATGCATATGTCAATGATGTATGCATACATGTGTGTGAATGAATATGAAGATGAATGAACACAATAAAAATTATATTTCTACATGTCATGACAATGGAATTGGAGAATGGATCTTATATGTCGGTGGATTGTGTGTTTGTAATTGTAGGTGTAATGCCTGATCCCACTGCCCAAGGCTCTAGTAGAGTTTTAGGAATGACGACTGTCCCCACATACCACCACTAGCCTTAACTGCGCACTTTGTCCTCACTCATGCGCATGCCAGGATCAACTTCCCAACAGGTCACCCATCCCAATACTACTCCAAGTCAAGCACGCTCAACTATGGAGTTCTTAGTGATGGGCTCCTGGAAAAGGAGGTGCACCTTGATGATATGGGTAGTCCAATTATTCCTTTTAAGAGTGTTTTATCCGAATCATGGGATGTTACAATCTCCCCCATTTAGACTCTTGAGGTCCTCGCCAAGGTTCAACTATAAGGCCTCATAACATCACCCCATTTCAGTGCAGACCCAGAATGGCCCATGGACACCCAACTCCCGATCACGGAATACCAGCACAAGGGTGGCTACGTCAACCATGGACAACCCTTTCCTACATGCTTGGACCACACAGCTCAAGACTGGCATGTCACATGCCCATGTGGGCCCCACCTACTGGAGGGGTTATGGCTCTGATACCATTTGTAACGCCTGAGCCCACTGCCCAAGGCTCTAGTAGAGTTTCAGGAATGACGAATGTCCCCACATACTACCACTAGCCTTAACTACGCGCTTTGTCCTCACTCACGCGCATGCCAGGATCAACTTCCTGACAGGTCACCCATCCCAGTACTACTCCAAGTCGAGCACACTTAACTATGGAGTTCTTAGTGATGGGATCCTGGAAAAGGAGGTGCACCTTGGTGATATGGGTAGTCCAATCATTCCTTTTAAGAGTATTTTATTCGAGGCCTCAAATCCTGGGATGTTACAATGATATTGTAACATCCCAGGATTTGAGGCCTCAGATAAAATGATCTTATAAGGAATGATTGCACAATCGGGAGCTAGGTTTGCATGGAACATTGTGGGTCTGCACTAAAATGGGGAAGAGATTATGAGGCCTTATAGTTGAGCCTTGACGAGGACGTCAAAAGTCTAAGTGGGGGAGATTGTAACATCCTAGGATTTGAGGCCTCAGATAAAATGATCTTATAAGGAATGATTGGACTACCCATATCACCAAGGTGCACCTCCATTTCTGGGAGCCCATCACTAAGAACTCCATAGTTAAGCATGCTCAACTTGGAGTAGTACTGGGATGGGTGACCTGTCGGGAAGTTGATCCTGGCATGCGCGTCAGTGAGGATAAAGCGTGCAGTTAAGGCTAGTGGTGGTCTGTGGGGACAATCATTATTCCTAAAACTTTACTAGAGCCTTGGGCAGTGGGCCCAGGTGTTACAGTAGGTTTGTAGGTTTGTTGGCTGGTTCAGCCATATTTTAGGGCTTTATCTTGTGTCATTTTGCATTTCATCCACATCTATACTTGTTAGATTACATGTTATTTCCCCCAATATGCGTATTTCTATCAAATGCACTAATGGAGGCTTTTTGCATGTTTTATAGGTACTTTGTCCACTACTTGATGGAATTGAAATAGGATGGTTCAATCTAGGGTTTCCTCAGGCTTGGAGGAGCCCAAAATGAGGCCAAAACCACTTCCAACCTACCCCAAGTGGTCAAAGAATGTTTTGAAGCAATACCCTCCATGGATGATCAAGTTCAAAGCTAAAATGCATGGGAGAGACACCACCACGACTGTGGTACACCACCACGGTCGTGGTGGACATGCCCTAAGCACAAAAAATCACTAAAACTCCCAGAAATTGATGAAAATGGCCAAAACTACCGTGATGATCAACATGCACGTGGCCATAGGTCCCCACCACGACTGTGGTGAGCCCCCACGGCCGTGGCCATCCATGTACATATCCCTGTGATCTCCACATTTTAATTCCCACATCCACCATGGTCGTGGTCTACCCTACCCACCACAACCGTGGTGACCCACCACGGTCGTGCTACTCACAAAATCCATCGACTTTTCCACTACTTTCCCCATTTTACCCCTAACTTAACCCTAGACACCTATATATACCTTGGTGATGGCTGGTGCATGAGGTTAGTTACCTTCCACCACCTCCTAGCTCCCCAAATCGCCATCCCCTCCATTCCACTCCATTTCCACTCCATTTCACCATTTCTACCTACAAATCACTAGTTTAGACTAGTTCCTACCCATAATCCCCTTCATTTCACACCCTTGCACCTTGGAGGAGGGAGGAGGACGTCCTGCAGCTAATGGAGAGAAGTACTTCTTCATCTACACCGAGCTCCATGGCTTCTTTTACCTCTTTCTTCTCTCTTTTTTGTATTTTCCATTTCTATGAGTAGCTAGGCCCCTGTGGGTGGGCTGTTTGGGGGAAATTATGTTACTTTGATACCATGTTGGGGGGAAATGACATGTAAACGTTGTAATTCTATTTTTTAATGTTTATATTCTATTTGCATATCATTCTCCATGGATTTCTTGTTGGTTTGTGTGTGGAATCACCTAGGAATTTAGGCAAATTGCTTATATGTGTGAATTTTGGGATTTGCCCCTAGGTCCAATTCTTAGATCCCTAGGTTGCCTCCCATCTTCCTACATCCTAATAAATCTCCCTAAACCTAAGTGAGAGATATAAGTAGCTAGATTAGATAATTCTAGTGCAATTAGCATGGAGCCTTCTCCAGCCTAGAATGTGGGGGAATTGGGGTCCAAAACCCTAATTTCACCTCCCCATTACTACCCTCGACCCCTAATTGCCCTAGGAATGCCTAATCTAGAAACCTAGAATTGATTAGACTCTAATTGAATTGAACCTAATCCCTAAACCAATAGAGCTTGTAAGGGTAGTAGGGGGTGTTAGGGACTAGTTCCCCTATACACGACCTAGAATATCCATGGCCAGTTAGTAGCTTAGGTTTATTCGTTAGACTCTAACTTGTTTTTTGGTTTGGATAATCTAAATGGAATCATAATGTTCATATGTCAAACCACAACTTAAGTGATAAGTTCATACCCCTAAACAACCCATACCTCTCTTTACTGCTTAAAACCCTAGTTTTGTGCTTGCTTAGCTTAATTAGTTCTTTTCTTGCGTAGTTAGCTTCTTTCCTTGCTCTTGCCTTGTTCATGCTAGCTTAGCTCTTTAATTGCTCTTTTTCCTCTCTCTTGCTTGCCTTAGTGTAAATTGTCGTTTCCTACCTAGCTTAGTCTTTTTTTTGCTTGCTTAGTCTTAATTCAGTCTAGGGTTAACGTATATTTCATTCTTGCCTTTAATTCCTCATTTGTTCATATTAGTTTAACAATCAAAGTTTACTTGCCACCTTCCTATACTACGACACGACCCCGTGCGCTTGTAGGTGTAGTGTTTTAGTGTGAGTAGGTGTTAATTTAGGTTTATAAATTTCGAAAGCAAAATCCCATCCCGTGTGTTCTGACCTCGTGGGGCGCATCTAGTCGAGTCAAAACGGCTAGTGTGTAGCACCTCTATCGGAAACACACCAAGCTTTCTGGCACTGTTGTCGGGGATTAGAGGCGCTCAGCCTAGCAAGTTAGTTTTTCTTTGACTTTTCCTACTACCCTCATCATTGCTATTCTTTATTCATTACACTTTGCATTCTTTGTGTATATTGGTTTGCTAACTTTCTTTCTTTTGTTTGGTTGTGCCTTGTGCATGTGACAAGCCACTCGGAGAAGACAAGATGGAAGGCCAAAATGCACTAACCCATCCATTTCCTCCACCACCCTACCTCCAAGGCTATCCAAAGTCTTACACACCTGCACCACCTCCATTGTCACAACCTTCCCACCACTTCACTTTCCAACCTCAATTCCCTCCTCCACTACCTTACCTCCAAGGCTATCCTAAGCCTTACACACTACCACCACCTCCATTGCCACAACCCTCCTACCAGTTCACCTTCCAACCTCAATTCATTCTACCACCTCCATAACCACAACCCTTCCACTAATTCACCTTCCAACCTCAATGCCCTCCTCCACCTAAAGTCCAACGGCCATCAACACCGATGCCACCACCACAACTATCACATGCTCCCCCTACTTCCCATGAGAAAATGGATATGATTCAGACCCCTCTCTTTGGTGCCTACGAAGACCCATTCCTCAAGAGAGAGAAAACCTATGACATGAGATTTTTGAGGGTCTTAAGGCTGATTAAGATCTATGATGATGATCCCCAAGGAGAGAGAATTGTTGAAAAAGACTTACAAAGCTCGCATGACCCTTGGGAGGAAGATCAATCAAGGAAAGCAATTGAGAGGATTGCTTATGATGGGAGTGAAAACATTTTGTTTTTGGACCATGGTTGATGGTGAAAGAACAACAAGCCCAGCTGAAGGCATGAACACTTAGCGCTTGTGGGAGGCAACCCACCTAGGTTTGGGATTTTTTCACCCAAACTTCAATTTTTGATACTTTTGCTTTGCTTTTACACTTTCCAAGAAAATATACACACACTTTATGCTTGATGGTTTTTGTTGTTTATGTCATTTTAGGATATGTACATTGGAAGGAGAGTGATGCATGGATGATATTGACAAGGAGGAGAACAAAAATGAAGAGAAAATTGCAAATCAGTAGAGAAGCTACAGAAAGGATATCAGCATGGCCGTGCCACACAACACGGACGTGTTCCATGCATTCCAAAATGGGCACGGTGGACACCACGGTCATGGAGGCTATCCCCTTCTCAATGGACACATTGGGATCTCTCTCCCCTCTTGGCATTTATCTACCACGACTCCTTGCCCTCTACCCTACCATTCCGAGCTTCTATTTCATGTTGAGGACAACATGGTTTAAAAGTTTGGGGTGGTAGGGTGGTAAGCCCCTGTTTACCCCACTTTCTTCTATGTTCCTTGTTCTAAGTTTTTGCTCAAGATGACTGAACAGTATAACCATCTCTCATATTTGTGCATCCATACTTTGTGTGCTTGTTTTTCATACTTGCATGCCATGTAGTTTGCTTCCTTGCTATTTTTGCATAATTTTCAAAAAATTTGTTCTTTTTTCCATGCATTGCATATCATGCAGATTTTTTCTAATTCTTGCATGTTATATCTAGTATTTTCTTGTTTACTACTTTAAGTTCAATAATATAGAGTTTAGATGTGATTGAAGGCAACTTGGCACTGTTTTGGCCAATTTTGCCCAAATTTGAGATTTCTTGCCTAAAAGTATGTTTTGACCCAATCTCTACTATTTTGAGTAAAAATGATGACCTTTGACAAATGCAAGTGAGTTAACATTGTTTGTTGCTAAATGGTATCAATTCTTGACTTTTTACATGTGCATCACCTCTCTTGTGTTTGTGGATGATTTGGTTGAATTGTGAAGTTGAGCAAGCTTTGAATGCTTAGTGCTTGTGGAATCACTTGATTGATATACCAATTTCATCTTATTCATTCATGTGGTGTGATGTCTAGGATGAAGTATTGGATTAATTTTCATGCAGGATGTCTTATGTGGACAATCATACATGTGACCCCACTTTGACCTGACTTTTCACTCCCCATCTTCTTACCCCTCCGCCTCATGAAAGGATGTCAAAGTGCACATATCAGCTATGGCCGCCTCCAAAAGTTTGGGGTGGCCACATCTCCATCTCTCCACTTCACTCTATCCACCATATGCCCTATCTACGCCAAGGGTAAATAAAAAGAAAAAAAAGATGCCCCTGTTTAAGAGCATTGAAATAACGAAAAGATGAGTGTGTAAAAACACTCCAAAAATCTTTTTGCAACCCTTTCTTCCATTTTCATACCCATGGAGCTAAGAAGCATCAAACTTAGCTCAATTTGCCCTTTGCCGCAGCCACATGGGTCATTTGGTGTGATTTGAAATATAAGATTGAATGCATGAATGTGAAACAAAACTCCTAGTCATTCTTGATTAATGCCACCATGAAACGGTTTACCCAGAACTTTATGGAAGAAATATGGATAACTTGTGTATTCTGTGTGCTATATTTGAAATTCATATGCTTTGTGCTCTTTTCATTATTGTTTTGTGAAAGAACGAGAGGAAAGAGGTCAAATGCATGCACTTAGGGCATGTTTGATTTATGGGATTGAAATGGATTCTGAATAATACAGTATTCTCGTCGTCCTGCATTCAGTAGGCTCTGGGTTTAATTAATACAACAATATAATATCTTATGTTTGTTTCAGGGGGACGACACTCCCTCTTCCGTGGGGCCAGAAGGTCGTGGTGGAGGGCTGGAAGCAGCTGCCACAATGTGGTTGACAATCTGCGCATGAGGAACATGTTGGTCTAGTGCTCAGTCCCCTACTGCATTGCGGCGTCCGGGCAATTTGAACTGTAAAAACTAATCCTACACTTATCACTTGCCACGAAAATGCTGGATTACTTACTTTTCCTACTCCATATAATCAAACATAAACTTTCTATTAATGGATTTATGACTCCAATCCAATCCACCTGTATCCAGGAAAACAAACGTGCCCTTAGTCATCTTTAAACCCATTCAACGATAATCATCTTTTACATTGCATTTGTCATATCTTGACTGTGAAATGTTTGTAGAGAGATTGAGTTGGAGCATACTTGAGGACAAGTATGTTTCAAGTTTGGGGTGGTGATTCAGCCCTATTTTAGGGTTTTATCTTGTGTCATTTTGCATTTCAGCCACATCTATACTTGTTAGATTACATGTTATTTCCCCCAATATGCGTATTTCTTTCAAATGCACTTATGGAGGCTTTTTGCAAGTTTTATAGGTACTTTGTCCACTACTTGATGTCATGGAAAGAGGATGGTTCAATCTAGGGTTTCCTCAGGCTTGGAGGATCCCAAAATGAGGCCAAAACCACTTCCAACCTACCCCATGTGGTCAAAGAATGTTTTGAAGCAATACCCTCCATGGATGATCAAGTTCAATGCTCAAATGCATGGGAGAGATACCACCACGACCATGGTACCCCACCGCAGTCGTGGTGGACATGCCCTAAGCACAAAAAATCACTAAAGCTCCCAGAAATTGATGAAATGGCCAAAACGACTATGGTGATCAACATGCCCATGGCCATAGGTCCCCACCACGACCGTGGTGAGCCCCCACGGTCGTGGCCATCCATGTACATATCCCTATGATCTCCAAATTTTAATTCCCATGACCATGCCCATCCACCACGGCCGTGGTCTACCCTACCCACCACGACCGTGGTAACCCACCACGGTCGGGCTACTCACAAAATCCACCCACTTTTCCACTACTTTCCCCATTTTATCCCTAAATTAACCCTAGACCCCCTAGACACCTATATATACCTAGGTGGTGGCTGGGGCATGAGGTTAGCTACCTTCCACCACCTCCTAGCTCCCCAAATCGCCATCAACTCCATTTCCACTTCCATTCCACTCCATTTCACCATTTCTACCACCAAATCACTAGTTTAGACTAGTTCCTACCCATAATCCCCTTCATTTCACACCCTTGCACCTTGGAGGAGGGAGGAGGACGTCCTACAGCTGCTGAAGAGAAGTAATTCTTCATCTACACCGAGCCCCATGGCTTCTTCTACCTCTTTCTTCTCTCTTTTTTGTATTTTCCATTTCTATGAGTAGTTAGGCCCCTATGGGTGGGCTGTTTGGGGAAAATTATGTTACGTTGATACCATGTTGGGGGAAAATGACATCTAAATGTTGTAATTCTATGTTTTAATGATTATATTCTATTTGCATCTCATTCTCCATGGATTGCTTGTTGGTTTGTGTGTGGAATCACCTAGGAATTTAGGCAAATTGCTTATATGTGTGAATTTTAGGATTTGCTCCTAGGTCCAATTCTTGGATCCCTAGGTTGCCTCCCATATTCCTACATCCTAATCAATCTCCCTAAACCTAAGTGAGAGATCTAAGTAGCTAGATTTGATAATTCTATTGCAATTAGCATGGAGCCTTCTCAAGGCTAGAATGTGGGGGAATTGGGGTCCAAAACCCTAATTTCACCTCCCCATTACTACCCTCGGCCCCTAATTGCCCTATGAATGCCTAATCTAGAAACCTAGACTTGATTAGACTCTAATTGAATTGAACCTAATCCCTAACCCAATAGAGCCTCGTAAGGGTAGTAGGGGGTGTTAGGGACTAGTTCCCCTATACACAACCTAGCATATCCATGGCCAGTTAGTAGCTTCGGTTAATTTGTTAGACTCTAACTTGTTGTTTGGTTTGGATAATCTAAATGGAATCATAATGTTCATATGTCAAACCCCAACTTAAGTAATAAGTTCATACCCCTAAACAACCCATACCTCTCTTTACTGCTTAAAACCCTAGTTTTGTGCTTGCTTAGCTTAATTAGTTCTTTTCTTGCTTAGTTAGCTTCTTTCCTTGCTCTTGCCTTGTTCATGCTAGATTAGCTCTTTAATTGCTCTTTTGCTTGCCGTAGTGTAAATTGTCATTTCCTACCTAGCTTAGTCTTTTTTTTGCTTGCTTAGTCTTAATTAAATCTAGGGTTAACATAGATTTCATTCTTGCCTTTAATTCCTCATTTGTTCATAGTAGTTTAACAATCAAAACAAACTTTAAACCCTTAACCCTAGTCTTCGCAGTAGGAACCCAGCCAAACTAACCTAGCTGTAGCACCCCCTATTTTCCCTATGGATCGCTCCTGTACTTGCCACTTTCCTATACTACGACACGACCATGTGTGCTTGCGGATGTAGTGTTTTAGTCTGAGTAGGTGTTAAGTTAGGTTTATAAATTTCGAAAGAAAAATCCCATCATGTGTGTTCTGACCTCATGGGGCGCATCTAGTCGAGTCAAATCGGCTAGTGTGTAGAACCTCTAGCGGAAACACACCAAGTTGGCATGTTATTAAGTTGAACATGGGATGGAACCTATAGTTCAAAATTGTAATATGAACTGTAGTTTCTACATCCCGCTGAACAACCGAACAACATGTTTGTAGACATGTTATTTTAAAAAACTTAAATGTTTCATCACTTATTTCCAAATAACTGACATTTTAGTTATGAGTCATTGATTCTAAGTCAAAAACTGATGATAGAAGGTCCTAGTCATTGGTTTTTTAGGACATAAACTGACATTGAAATGATCGTGTTTGGTAGCATGGTCGTGCTACCAACTGGTTTTTGACATTGATTTGTAACAGAATCGACGACTTAGATGGGAAGCATGGCCATGCTAGGCAACACAGTCGTGCAATAAATAGGCTTTGGACGTCATTTTATATATATAACTGATGACACAAAAACCTTTACCAATTAAAAACGTGACATGGTTTAGTAGTGCAATGCGGGTTTCAGTTCTAGAAACTGGTGATGCAATTGCTCAGCTTTGTCTATTTCTTTAATCATAGCAATTGAGGTTGGGACTTAGTCATCAATTTGTGCATCCACAAAGAACCGAAGTTGTAGGCACTTATCTCTTATGGCGCCCACTTAGATGTCAGTACGAAACTGACATTATATGTGTATATTAACCAACGTTAGATGTTGTTTTTGTACTAGTGAGAATTTCTCAAGCTTCACATCTTATAGATCAAGGGTGGGGATGCCCTTAGAAGCACTTGGGTAAGAGAAGAGGAGCATAGTTAGTTTGGAGTAGTACAGGGCTATTACCTTAGATCATCTTTTGGACCATCTAAAGAGAGAGATGTGGGAGTATATTCGATAATATAAAAAAACGTAGGAGGATTTGGGAGAAAGCCATAAGTATCTTTAGAATCACAATGCAGAATAGTACCTATAAGATGTTCGAGGGATTAGGTAAGCTGCAGAATCACAATGATGTGGATCTCACATATGTTCAAATATGCATGATCTGATAAGAAGCCTTTATGAAAGGGTCAAGTCAAGTTGTGGGTCGGTAATGGGGCAAGAGCTGCTTCCACCATAGTTGGAGTTATTATTTTATCACTGCCTACATGCCTTGTAATAGAATTAGAGAATTTCTATTATGTACCTTCCATTAATAGAAATATTGTTTCTGTATCTTGTATGGACAAGAGTGGAATTGAATTTCACATTAAGAATGGAATGATTTCTATTTCTAAAGATGAGATCTTTTATGGAAATTTCCCTATGTCTTATGGTATCTACTTGTTAGAACTTGAGACTAGCATATACAATGTAAATACTAAAAGGCTAAAACTTGACAACTCAAACAAAAAATACTTATGGCATTGTCGTCTTGGGCATATAAATGAGAAGCATATATCTAGACTCCATAAGGATGGTTATCTATACTCTTTTGATTTTGAATCATTAGAGACATGTGAGGCTTTTTTATTCGACAAGATGACCAAGACTCCTTTCACTAGACACAATGAGAGAGCCAGTGATCTGCTAGGGCTCATACATACTAATGTATGTGGACCTTTTAGATCAAATTCTAGAGGAGTCTATCAATACTTCATTACTTCACTAATGACGTCAGTAGGTATGTCTATGTATATCTTATGAAACACAAGTCAGAAACTCTTGAAATGTTCAAGACTTTCATGAATGAAGTAGAGAAGCAACTTGGTAAGAGTATGAAAGCACTTCGTTTAGATTGGTGTGGTGAATACTCAATCCAAGAGTTTTAGGACCTACTGAGAGACCGTGGTATTGTATCACAGTGGACTCCATCTGGTACACCACAACATAATGGTTTTTCATAAAGAAGTAATCGTACATTATTAGACATGGTACGATCAATGATGAGTTTAGCCAAACTTCCAACCTCATTCTGGGGATATGCTCTTGAAACCGCAGCGTTTACACTTAACTGTGTACCTTTCAAATCGATTTAAAAGACACCGTATGAGATATGGAATGGGAATCATCCCAATTTGTCTATGTTAAATATTTGGGGATGTCAAGATTATGCTAGGAAACAATTTCCTAAAAATCTTGGACCCAAATCTGACAAATTTTGTTTTATTGGATACCCCAAGGAAACTCAGGGATATCACTTCTACACACCAACTGACAAAAAAGTGTTTGTTGCTAGGAATGTTGTATTTCTTGAAAAGGAATTTATTTCCAAAGGAATCTATGGGAGGAATGTAGAGCTTGAAGAAGTTTGAGATCAAAAAGAAAGCAGAGAACCCGAGGAGTTACATATGGAACATGAAGACTTACAAACTGTAATGGAATTTCAAGTTCCAAATGTAACATAGGAACCTCGTAGGTCTAGTAGGACATGACTTGAGCCTGAGAGATTTGGATTTCTCATGACTCAAGATAGTGATGAATTGGGCATAGAATATGAGCCAACTTCCTATCTAGAAGCTACTAATTTGGATTTCTTGTGACTCAAGATAGTGATGAATTGGGCATAGAAGATGAGCCAACTTCCAATCTAGAAGCTACTAAGGGACCAGAATCTAATAAATGGCTCAAAGCCATGAGATCTAAGATGGAATCCATGTACACCAACAAGGTATGGACCTTGGTGGATCCACCCGAAGGGATAAAACCCATAGAGTGCAAGTGGTTCTTCAAGAAGAAGACCGACATGGATGGAAATATTCAAACCTATAAAGGTAGATTGGTTGCAAAAGGATTCTGTCAAATTCAAGGTGTTGATTATGATGAGACTTTCTCATCAGTTGCCATGGTTAAATCCATCGGGATCATGCTTGCCATTGCAACTTATCATGACTATGAGATTTGGCAGATGGATGTTAAAACAACATTCCTTAATGGGAATTTACTCGAGGAGGTGTACATGACACAACCTGAGGGTTTTATCAATCTAAAGGAAGCCAATAAAGTTTGTAAGCTATAAAGGTCAATATATAGATTTAAGCAAGCATCTCACAACTGGAATCTACATTTTGACGAAGTAGTCAAAATGTTTGGCTTTAGTCAAAATGAAGATCAACCTTGTGTTTACATAAAGGTTAGTGGGAGCAAAGTCGTATTTCTCATATTGTATGTGGATGACATACTATTGATGGGAAATTACATCCCTATTCTTCAAACAGTAAAAGGTTGGCTAGGGAATACCTTCTCTATGAAGGATTTAGGTGAAGCATCATATATACTAGATATCAAGATCTATAGAGATGGATCTAGAAGACTTCTAGGCCCAAGCTAGATAACATACATTGACAAGGTGATAAAGAGATTTAGCATGCAGGGTTCTAAGAGAGGTAACTTGCCCATGTCCCATGGGGTAGAATCTCTAAAGCCCAATATCCTAGTTCATGTGATGAATGGGCATGCATGAGTAAGATTCCATATGCATCATCAATTAGATCTATCATGTACTTGATGTTGTGTACTCGTCCTGACGTGTCGTATGCTTTAAGCATGACGACCTGATATCACTCAGATCTAGGTGAATGTCACTACACAATCGTAAAGAACATGTTAAAGTATTAAAGAAGGACTAAGGATCAATTCTTGTATACGGTGGTGAGTAAGAGCTTGTGGTAAAGGGTTATGTCGATGCTAGCTTTCAAACAGACAAAGATGACTATAGATCACAATTTGGATTTGTGTTTTGCCTAAACAATAGAGCTTTGAGCTGGAAGAGTTCCAAGTAAGAGACAGTTGTGAATTCTACAACAGAGGTTGAATATATTGCTGCATCTAATGTTGTAAAGGAAGATGTGTGGATCAAGAAGTTCATTTCTAAACTTGGAGTGGTTCCAGTGCTATTGACGAAATTGAGTTGTTTTGCGACAACAATGAAGCAATTACCCAGGCTAAAGAACCAAGATCGCACCAACATTCCGAACATATTCTATGGCAGTTCCATCTCATACAAGAGATTGTACAACATGGATATCTAAAGATTTGCAGAGTACCTATAGAAAGCAATGTGGTTGACCCGCTCACAAAAGCACTTCCACAACAGAAACATGATGGACATGTTCAATCACTTGGATTGAGATTCATGAGTGATTGTGTATAAGTTCAAGTGGGAATCTGTTCATATGTATGCCCAAAGAGACTATCATTTGATGATTGTAATGGGATACTATGTAAATAATTTTTAATATTAAATTTATCATAACAATAAAGGAAAGTTTCCAATCTATATGTTTGTGTGTTATATTGTGAGATGACCAAAAAACTTATATATATCTATAGAATAACATACTCAATGACATATGTCTTCGGGTTGATGGCTTGAATAGTGAGATCATATATATGCTAAGAGTATGAATTCTTATTTTGTCCCTAATCGGTTGTTAAGGTGGAAATATCCATAGACATCAATAACACATAAGATTAGAATGTATGTTGGTTGATGGAAGAATCTCATTAGCCATGATATGGAGATATCAAACCAAATACATAGATACTTGTTAAAGAACAATGTATCAAACAGACCCGCCGTGAGAGTGACACATGGATACCATGATTAGTAGTTAGAGTCACATCTCACAGTGATGGTGGTGATTGTGGTTATTAGACCTGAAGTCACTACACTTATCACATGTCGTTCAGTGTACTTTGACATCATCCACCATGATCCTAAATAAGGATTGCCATAAAGATGGTGCTTGGGTGCATTGTGACACATGGGGATGACTGTGAGCGATGTAGATGGAATTTGTCCTTCCTATAGGAGTTTGATATTCTGGCCACTTGATAAGTGAGATTGAGAAATGCATGGCCATGCTGATGTCAGTCAATATGTGATATTGAGCTTACATATATCTCATACAGTCTTCTCTAGTTCAAGGAACATGGATTGAACATTGAAGAGGATAACAGTTCCATGACTTGAGTTCAATCCAGATATCAGCAACAAAGGAACTATACAATCACTATAACACCAGTCATGAATTATAGGTTAAGTTGTTCTCCAACTTTTCCAATTACTTGTATGGAAATGAAGTCTTGCTAGATACCAATCGTTGCTTTTGAAAACATAATATGATTATGGATATCAATGCCAACGTAATTTGGAGCCTATCGGGTCACACACATAGGATGTGTTGGAATAGGAGTATAATTGTGGATTTGGTTTGAATTGTTTCGAATCACATTGATTACTAAAATGCATATGTAATACATTAGAATAATATTGGAATATATTAACATGTTTGAGCCAATTAATTGGAGTGACTGGCTCTAAGTATAAGTGGGAGTCTGTTGGTATATATGCCCATAGATCCATCTCAAGTGATTGCATGGAGTCGGATATTGATTAATCAATTAATATGATTAATTGGTCAATTAATAATTATAGAATATTCTAATTAATCCATGAGGATTTTAATTAATGAAGTCTTTCTATTTAGCGAAGGGTTTAGTAAACCCTGCTTCCTTGCATCTCCTATTTAAAGGGGATTGATGACCAATGTCTAAAAAAAGAAGATATTGAGAGAGGCTTTTTAGTTTAAGCTCACATATGTAAACCCTAACCGCCACCGTCCTTAGGAGATAAAGGAGAGCACCACAATACTAGCACATCATCACACAGAGGCTGCTCCTTCCTGTCGGCTAAGGAAGTGGGACGTGGAGTTCCAGTCCATCCAAGAAGACGAAGTAGAGACGTAGATGTTGAGACGCCTATGTTTGGAGGACGTCAATGACCGTCCATACGCCCCATGAGTGGCATAAATCACCACACGCAAGGATCACCACCAGATCTTCCTGCAATGCATTCATAAGATGGGAGAGAACTCTCATCTATGTAAGCTAGGAGTGTTGCACACCATCATGCAGTGGGACATTGCTAGACTTGCTATGCGACAAGGTATATCCCGCGAACACTCTTTCTGAATACGATGTTGTCAACGACATCCTTTTGCAGGTTGTGTAGAAACATATTTTATTTTGTTACTTCTATAGTGCATGTTTCCTTCCACAAAACCCAACACTACCGATTGGGTGTCAGTACTACTGACACCTACAATAGTTGCAGCCGTCTGGGCATCCGTCAGTACTATCATGTTGAGTTTTGGTAGTACCGAGATATCTTGATTAATTTTAAAACCATCAATGTGATTTTGTTTGTAGTATCACTCCAATGTCGGTACTGTCAAATCTTCTCAATTTTTCTTAGTTCCAAACTGAGTAAGTGTCAGTACCACCAAGTTCAAAGTCAGTAGTACCTAGATGTGTAGATTTGTGTAGATGACCTAAAATACACAAAAATTGAACATAAGCTCTTGAAATTTGTTAAATCATTTTGGATCATTAAAATTAAATTTATTTGATGCAAATAAATATCACGTGCTAATAAGAACAAATCATGCACTAATCAATATGAAAATGAACAAACAGTGAACATAAATCAATAATAACTAGCCTATGGTACATCAGTAGTGGAAGCAAAAAATTCAAATGCCATATTCCCCTTTAATATATGATTTTGTTAACAACTGTGTAATTGAAATCTGGTTTACGAGGTTATACCTGGTCCTAAATAAAGTCCAATGAATATTTCCTCATTGTTGTATGCAACTTTCTTCAAGTCACACTTGAACAACGTCTGTGTCGGCCTCTTGGTTGATTACCATAGACAGTAGGTTGATGTTGTCCTCCTAGAGGGAAAATCTCAACGCCTCTAGAATAGTCCACACGGACCACCAAGAAATCTTATTGTTCTAGTTGAACAACCATGAAGGAGTTGTCCACTCACATTGGCATACTAGTCACCAAATTTCTCTCCCACAATTGTTCTCCCATGCTATCTGTCCCTTTATCGGGCAGGACTTGCTCAGGTTCTCTTGGTTAAGCAAAAATAAGGCATATAGGTATAGACACACTCCAATTGTTTGCTTAACCAAGAGAACCTGAGCAACTAATAAGCATGTTTTCTCAACTAGTTGAATTTATCACAAAAATAAGGCATATTAAACATCGATCTAGAAGGTGTGTCAATATCATCAAAAGAAATAATAAGCAATTTTGATCTAAAAAAGGTAAATTTCTCTCTATCTAGAGGTTTTGTGAAGATGTCCGAACTAGATTTTCCATGTTGTTGTATGTCGATGTATAATAGGAAAATCGATGCAGTTTTCATAGATAAATATCACAAAAAAACACATAAAATTTTCATATAACATTAGACATTTCTAACATTATAAGTACTTGTTATTGTTTATTGCAAACACAAAATAAAGAGAATACAATTGTTGTGGTAAAGGTAAAGAGCTAGTTGTTGACTCAAGGTCAATTAGGTCAATGTTGACTCACGTCTAAATTGACTAAACCCGTGTTTTGTTGATGACTAACCATTCCAAATATTGGTTTCTAATGTCTCTACTTGAGTGATTTCATATTAGGTATAAACACACTCCAATTGCCCTAACTTTCGCATCTCAAATTGGAGAAAAGACAAGTCAAAGTCAATACAAGTGCATGTTTTTGTAATATGATGTAAATCCATTAGAATCATGTTGTAAATCACTTGTAATGATTGTATGACGTGTTATTAAGCTTAGAAAAAACCAGGAGCACTTAGATCGAATGTTTAAGCACTCAAAAGCCATTTTCCAAAATTCACATCAGGTTGTTCATCGGTCGAGTTCTGTGAGTTGCAAACTCGACCGATCCTGATTGGATCTTGAAAATGACTTTTGATCGGTCGAGTTTACACTACACCGAATTTGACCGATGGAGTAACTGACCAATTCGATTTTCATTGGTCGGTCGAATTTCCCCAGGATAAACTCGACCGATGGTCTGAATATCTGCGTTGTCTTTTACTCTATCGGTCGAGTTACCCTTATAGAAACTCGACTGATTGCACTATACAAAAAAGTGCAGAAAAGTGCTTCTGGTCGTTGTAGAGTTGCAACAAGCAAAAATATATCTGTTGTAAGCTAAACAAATGGTTAGTTTTCGTTCTCAAGTGTTCCCAAAGGCTAAGAGACATCCCCAACTATAAATAGGACCGCTTGGGCTTCATTCCAAGGTTGAGCACTCATTGCAAAACTCTATATGAGGTTCCTATTCTATTGTTGAGTGCTTCCTATAGCCTCCTCTCTCTCTCTAAGCTTAATCACTTGCTACATCCATTAGAGTGAGTAGGAGATCCATAAGAGAGATAGTCCTACATGTATATCTTGTGAGGCTCTCACTTCCACCACCTCCCTATCTCTCATTTCAATCATGAAGATGAAGGTTCTCTCTCTTAGCTAAGAGAGGTGAAGAAGAACAAGGGAAGACATCCCTTGGTGAAGATCAAGGCTGAAGACTTGGAGCTAGAGTGGGTAAGCCCTTGGTGAAGGCAAAAGACTCCTTGCTCAAGTGGGTAAGCCCTTGGTGGAAGCTTCTCTGAGAGAAGGTGAAGTCAAAGGCGGAAGATCCAAGAAGAGTGGGTAATTCCTGCAAGGCTGAAGACTTTCCCAAGAGTAGGTAAGTCCTTGGAAGAAAGCGAAAGACTCCTTGCAAAGTGGGTAAGTCCTTGGTAAGGTTGAAGACTCTTTGTATTGGATAGGTAAGTCCTTTGGTATTCATGTATTGTATCTATTATAATCAATATAATGAAGATGCAAGGTTAAGAAATCCTAGAGGTTGACCTATCTAGGTAGTGGACTAACTCACTTCTAGTTTGAAGTGTGGAACCACTCTAAACAGCTTGTTAATTAGTGTATGTTCAATATCTCTCTCCCTTGCTATGCATGTTTTAGTTGCACACAAATTTCCTATTTTGCAACCTTATCTTGTGTTATATCTTGAAGGTCTAATGAATTTTGTTTAAGTGCATATAGCTCTATTCACCCCCCTCTACAGCATCTAATCACCCATATAGGATCCAACAATTGGTATCACAGCTGGCTTCTCCAAGCTTACTTCAAAAAGTAGGATAAGATGGGTCACTACCAAGGAGGGAGATACTTGATCAGCCTACCAATCTTTGATGGGAGCAATTTCCTCTATTGGAGAAGAAGGCTTCAATTCTACATCCAAGGATTAATTCTTGAGATAAGGCAAATGGTGAACAGACCATACATGGTACCAAAGACAAAGATTGAAGAATGGGATGAAGCTACCTTGAAGAAAGCAACCTTGAAAGATAGAGCCATGCACATCCTCTATGCCTCAATGACCCCCACCGAGTTCAACCTGATTTCTTTATGTGAAACAGCCTATGAGGTATGGAGAAAGCTATGCATCACTTATGAAGGGACAGATCAAGTGAAGGAAAGAAAAGTCTACATGCTCAAAGGGCTGCTTGAGAACTTCAAGATGGGAAAGGAGGAGAGGATAGCCAACATGTACTCAAGGCTCAACACCATTGTGAATGGTCTTGTTGTTCTAAGACATCCTATGTCTAGTGGAGAGATCAACTCGAAGATCCTTAGAACTCTCCCCAAGAGGTGGGAACCCAAGGTGACTTCCATTGAAGAAGCAAGGTCTCTTAAGGATGTCCCTATTGAAGAGTTCATTGGAAATCTACAAGCACATGAAGCCACTCTTGACAGGATGGAGGAAGTAGAAACATAAGAGAAGAAAGAGCTAAAGAGAATGAAGAAGGCTGAAATGAAGGCTCAAATTGAAGCTATCATGAAACAAGTCTCTCCATCCTCTCATGTTGAAGAAGATGCCATGTACTCCAAGGGTAGATTCTATAGAGGCAAGTCCTCCTCCATCCGGTGCTTCACATGTGGAAAGGGGCCACTACAAGGAAGATTGCCCACAAGGCAAAAAGACCCATCTTCACAAGAAGAAGGAGAAATGGCACTCAAGCTCAAGTGGCTCCTCCAACTCAAGATCAAGTGAAGATTCAAGTGAAGGATCAAGCTCAAGCTCTAGTGATGAAGGAGTATCCCATTTTTCTCTTATAGCATCCACAAGTAAGGACTCAAGTGAGGTAAATCTAAACTCTTTAGATAAAGAATCTTTGATTGCTATTATTCATGATACTTGTGCCTCTCTTAAGTCTTATAAAAGGAAAAAGAAAAAGCTTGCTAGAATTGTTGATAATTTGCATGTAGAACTAAATGATCTTGAACATGCTAATTCTTGCTTGCTTGATGATAAAAATGCTTGTCTTAGCCAAGTAGACTCTCTCAAACTTGAAAATGTTAGTTTGCTTGATAAGATTAGATTTCTAGAAGCTCAACCTCTTATGCCTAGTTCTAATGAAGAGCATACTTTAATTGTTGATTCTCTCATGCATGATATTGATGTTCTTAAATCTGAAAACAAGGACAAATATTTTGCTTTGCAAGAATTAGAAATAGAAAATGCCTCATTGCTTGCTAAAATCAATGTGCGTGAATCTTGTTCTAGTTCTACTAGTAGAGAGAATGATGTTGCTACTATTCATATCGATAGAGATTCTTATTTAACTAAAGCTCTTTCCTTAGAAAATGATCTTTTGCATGCTAGAGATAATATCAATCATTTGTCTTCTACTATTACTTATCTTATGCATGATAATGATAGTTTGAGATCTTCTATGCAAAGATTTTTAGTTGGTAAGAAGAGCCTTAATGATATCCTATGCCATACTACTAAACAAATTGGTAGACATGGTTTAGGGTATGATAGTAGTCAAAGGAACAACAAAGATAAAGGACCTCCAATATTCCATGGAGAATCCTCTAGTTCCAAGGCTATGGGCACATGCAACTATTGCAATGAAATTGGTCATTATTCTACTTGTTGTCCTTTTAGGAAAGCACCCAAGAGCAATAGGACTTGGGTTGATAAACTAACCCCTCCGGACCCAAAAACATGATTGGGGACCATTTCATCTTTCTTCTTGTAGGTACTTGCAAATGGATTGACTTGAGCTATTGAATTGCAAATTGACTTCTCAATCCACATGAAGGAAGAAAGGTGAGATGTGTAGAGGGTGACAACAAGTGGAAAAAGGAATGGTAAGAACAAAGGTAATGTTTTTCTTGCTTATAACCAATCCTAACTTGTTTTGTCAAGATGGTGTGCACTATACATATGGTTTTTGAGTCAAAAGTGGTATTTTGTGATTCTCTTCACACTCTTTCTCAAAAACTGTTTCTAATGTTTCTATGGTGCATTACCAACTTTCTTAGACATGTTTGGATATGGTTTGTATTTTTAGCATGCCTTTAAATATGTTTTATGAAATATATGTGCGCTTTGACATATGCTCTGTCGGTCGAGTTTTCCCTGTTTGAAACTCTACCGATAGGCACCAATGGGTGTTGCCAACATCTGTCATCGGTCGAGTTGTCAACACACAAAACTCGACTGACACTATGCACATAATATACATTTGTCTTATTGATTGATAATTTCCCTCGCAACAAGATTTTCTCAACCAATAGCCTTATTATTTGGCACTCCTTTGGTACCTTTATATATGCATATTTCCATGTTCTAAATTGCCTATATTTCTTACAACTCTATCTGTCTAATTGCTCTTAATTGGTATATCTATATCTTGCAAATACTTGCTTTGAGTAGTTTTGCACATTTTGATGATGATCTCTTTGGATCTCTTGGTTGTGTCTACAATTGCTTCCGTTGTACTCTAACTTGCTACATCTATCTAGGTGTATATCTTTTGTTGATACAACCTTGAGGTTCTTAGTGGTGATCATCTTTTGGTAATGATGCATACCTGTTAGTGAGTTATATCCTTTCATACTTCTAAAATTGCATATATATTTATTTGGATATATCTCCACATCTACTCATAGATTGATCTATCTTGTGTATCTTTTGGTATCTCTTGCAATGATCTAGATCCTACTAGTAGTCCTAACTTGTGATATCATCTACTAGTAGTTCGTATACATGTAGTTCTATCCTTTCTTATAATTGGCATCTTTTCTCATCTATATGCTATGCTTGTATCTTGTCTCATCATGCTCAAGCTTGTTCCTTGAATTCCATATCTACTATCTTGAGTTTCTTGCATAACATTGTGATGTAGGGTACATAGATCTACATTATATGTAGAAATTAGAGTATGTTTGGATTTTATGCAGATTTTCCCCAGTTTCAATTTTTGCTGCAAGAGTAGTGTTTTTATGCAGAAACGACCTTCTGAGCAGGGCTCATGGCTTAGCCATGAGCCCTGATATTTTTTGGGTAAATTCTGTCATCTTGAGGGTTAAAATTGTGATTTATTGTTTTTCTACATCACTTTATCTTGCATTTTGGGTTGTTTAAGTATATGCTTTAACTTGCTTTTCTTTTTATGCTTGGACAAACCCCTATCTGTGCTCTTCTACTCTCCTTATATATATTTGTGTTATCTCCTTTCTCTTTAACAAGTGATGTTTCTTATTTTCTTCGTAACCCCACTTTTTGAAATAACAAAGGGGGAGAAAGGTATGTCTTCTTTTGACAAAATAGGGAAAAGGCACGTCTTACATGAAGAGGAGAAGTATGTCCATGTAAGGGGGAGAAGGTAAAATGGGAGAAAACATATATGTGTAGAACATATATGAGTAGAAGACATAGTATTCTATAAATGTTATGAAAGCTAACCATGCAAGAGAAATAAAATCAATTGAGGGGGAGCATATGAGCTCAGTCGTATTGAAACCCCTAGGTTTCTACAAAGGTAAGATTTTACTTAAAAGCTTTCAATACATTTATAGAATGGTTTGTCATTTTCAAAAAGGGGGAGAATGTTGACTCAAGGTCAATCAGGTCAATGTTGACTCACATCTAAATTGGCTAAACCTGTGTTTTGATAATGACTAACCATTCCACATATTGGTGTCTAATGTCTCTACTTGAGTGATTTCAGATTAGGTATAGACACACTCCAATTTCCCTAACTTACACATCTCAAGTTGGAGAAAAGACAAGTCAAAGTCAATACAAGTGCATGTTTTTGTAATATGATGTAAATTCATTAGAATCATGTTGTAAATCACTTGTAATGATTGTATGACTTGTAATTAAGATTAGAAAAAATCATGAGCACTTAGATCGAATGTTTAAGCACTCAAAAGCCATTTTCTAAAAGTCACATCAGGTTGTTCATCGGTCGAGTTCTGTGAGTTGCAAACTCGACCGATCCTGATTGGATCTTGAAAACGACTTTTGATCGGTCAAGTTTATACTACACAGAACTTGGCCGATGGAGTAACTGACCAATTCGATTTTCATTGGTCGGTCGAGTTTCCCCAGGACAAACTCGACCGATGGTCTGAATATCGGCTTTGTCTTTTACTCTATCGGTCAAGTTACCCTTATAGAAACCCGACCAATTGCACTATACGAAAAAGTGTAGAAAAGTGCTTGTAGCCATTGTAGAGTTGCAACAAGTGAAAATATATATGTTGCAAGCCACAAAATGGCTAAGTTTCATTCTCAAGTATTCCCAAAGGCTAAGAGGCATCCCCAACTATAAATAGGACCCCTTGGGCTTCATTCCAAGGTTGTGCACTCATTGCAAAACTCTATGTGAGGTTCATATTCTATAGTTGAGTGCTTCCTACAACATCCTCTCTCTCTCTAAGCTTAATCACTTGCTACATCCATTAGAGTGAGTAGGAGATCTGTAAGAGAGCTAGTCCTACATGTATATCTTGTGAGGCTCTCACTTCCAACACCTCCCTATCTCTCATTTCAATCATGAAGATGAAGGTTCTCTCTCTTGGCTAAGAGAGGTGAAGAAGAACAAGGGAAGGCATCCCTTGGTGAAGATCAAGGCTGAAAACTTGGAGCTGGAGTGGGTAAACCCTTGGTGAAGGCAGAAGATTCCTTGCTCAAGTGGGTAAGTCCTTAGTGGAATCTTCTCTAAGAGAAGGTGAAGTCAAAAGCAGAAGATCCAAGAAGAGTGCATAATTCTTGCAAGGCTGAAGACTTGTGCAAAAGTAGGTAATTCCTTGGAAGAAGGAGGAAGACTCCTTATAAAGTGGGTAAGTCCTTGGTAAGGTTGAAGACTCTTTGTAATGGATAGGTAAGTCCTTTGGTGGTCATGTATTGTATCTCTTATAATGAATATAATGAAGATGCAAGGTTAAGAAATCTTAGAGGTCGACCTCTCTAGGTAGTGGACTGACTCACTTCTAGTTTGAAGTGTGGAACCACTCTAAACAACTTATTAATTGGTGTATGTTCAATATCTCTCTCCCATGCTATGCATGTTTTAGTGGCACACACATTTCCTATTTAGAAACCTTATCTTGTGATATATCTTGAAGTTCTAATGAATTTTGTTTAAGTGCATTCATCTCTATTCACCCCCCTCTAGAGCATCTAATCACTCATCTAGGATCCAACACTAGCTTGTATGAAACAAGTAACATATTTTAATTGGTGTGTGTATATTATGTATATAAATATATTTGCTTCAGTTAACTAGGTCACCCGCCGGCACCCGTGAAACCCGCTAGAAAAATAGGTGGGTATGGGTTCAGGTGATTTTCAGCGGGGGACAAATTTACCACCCAAACCCAACATAAACGGGTGACCTGTGGGCGCTCGTGGATTTTGACCCAATTTGACATGTCTAGTACTTATTTCTTTATCATCATCAGAGAGAGAATGATGCTAAGGGGCACCTTGTGGAAAGTGTAAGTTTCAAGTTGAGCCTTTGTGGATGATGCTTATGTTTTTATGTGCTAGTTTTGGTGTAAATTGCAATTTACCTAAAGTGAAGGGTTAACCTGTAATTTACCATCTCTATAGTGTTACTTCTCTTATTTGACATCATATAGAGGAGACATAGAGAGATGTATGCCTTTCTTGGATCTTGTTTGTGTGGTAGCATCCTTGGTGATGTTTAGAACACATGAGAAAGATGTGTTTTGCTCTTAGAAGTGATATCTCAGGTTAGAGGACCTTAGAGAGGCTCCCTATTGGTTTGTGAGTGTGTGGGGTTATGCCTAATTGGTTTGTGAAGTGTGTAGGGTTTTGGAATATATGGCATGACCTTGGTAGGAGATTAAGAGGGTGAGATCTAGCCTAGATCTTATCACCATGTCTTGTATGTTGTTGCATGTGGCCCTTTTTTGTAGACAAGTGTCACCTAAGCTCCTAAGGTGATGACACCTCTCCTTTGATCTCTCTTTCTTCCCTAAAGTATATAACCCTCTCCTTCTTCACACAAATAAACCCTTTCGTCCATTCTTGTTCCTCTCCTCTTGGAGGATGAGCTTGGGAGCTTATGGAGCTAGAGGAAGTCCCCATGGAGCTTGGGGGGTCGAATTCCTTGCTCATGGTGATTCCTTGTTCAACTTTCATCTTGGTGAGTTATGTTTCTTTGATGGAAATTTCTTTGTGAAGTGTGTAGGGTTTTGGAATATATGGCATGACCTTGGTAGGAGATTAAGAGGGTGAGATCTATCCTAGATCTTATCACCATGTCTTGCATGTTGTTGCATGTGGCCCTTTTTCGTAGACAAGTGTCACCTAAGCTCCTAAGGTGATGACACCTCTCATTTGATCTCTCTTTCTTCCCTAAAGTATATAACCCTCTCCTTCTTCACACAAATAAACCCTTTCGTCCATTCTTGTTCCTCTCCTCTTGGAGGATGAGCTTAAGAGCTTATGGAGCTAGAGGAAGTCCCCATGGAGCTTGGGGGGTCGAATTCCTTGCTCATGGTGATTCCTTGTTCAACTTTCATCTTGGTGAGTTATGTTTCTTTGATGGCCATTTCTTTGAGCTCTCTTCATCTTCTTCTTCTTCCTCTCACGGCCATGGGCCATACCTTGGATGAAGGATTATTAGGACGTGGTACTCTCCTTCTTTCTTTTCTACTTGAGCTATCATAACCTTGGCACCTTCTTCTTTCTTGAGGCGATGATGAGGTTGAGTTGGGACTCTTGTTGGACTATCTTCTACCTTTAGAACGTGTTATTTGGAGCTTTGATCAAGGATCTTGAACCCTTGAAGAACACCTTCTTGAGGCGGGTTATATAACTCTTAGCCTTCTTTGTTATTTTCACGCTTTCATGTGTTTATGTTATTCCTCATCTTTAGATCATGTATCTCATATATGTTAGTAGGTTATGATGATCTTGAGAGCTATTTTGATGAAGGAATTCCATTTAGTTGCTATCCATGAATTACACCTTCTTTCCATGACAATAGATGGACTAGTGGCCGATCTTCCCAAGGTTGAAGATGACAAAGTCAACACATACACTATGTTGTGGGTACTCGTCATGACTTGTAGTGTCCAAACCAATACATCATGTGACAAGCCATCATGACCTGGGGATGCTAACCAATATACTTTAATGGGTGCTAACTCATCATGCCCTAAAGATGCCTAAACTGATATGTTGGCCAAACGTATATGCTTTGAGTATGTTAACCTATCATAACTATGAGTGTAACGACCGGGCCCACTGCCCAAGGCTCTAGTAGAGTTTCAGGAATGATGATTGTCCCCGCAGACCACCACTAGCCTTAACTGCGCACTTTGTCCACACTGACATGCATGCCAGGATCAACTTCCCGACAGGTCACCCATCCCAGTACTACTCCAAGCTGAGCACACTTAACTATGGAGTTCTTTAGTGATGGGCTCCTGGAAAAGGAGGTGCACCTTGGTTATATGGGTAGTCCAATCATTCCTTTTAAGATCATGTTATCCGAGGCCTGAAATCCTGGGATGTTACAATCCCCCCCACTTAGACTCTTGACGTCCTCATCAAGGCACAACTATATAGCCTCACAATCTATCCCCATTTCAGTGCAGACCCGTATGTCCCATGTACATCCAGCTCCCGATCATGGTTACCAATGCAAGGGTGGCTCCATCAACTCGGATATCCCTTTCCAACATGCCTGGACACTACCAGCGCATGGGCAGCTCCATCAACTCGGATAGCCCTTTCCAACATGCATGGACCGCACGGCTCAAGACAGGCATGTCACATGCCCATGTGGGCCCGACCTACTGGAGGGTAATCGGCTCTGATACCATTTGTAATGACTGGGCCCACTGCCCAAGGCTCTAGTAGAATTTCAGGAATGATGACTGTCCCCATAGACCACCACTAGCCTTAACTGTGCACTTTGTCCACACTGACGTGCATGCCAGGATCAACTTCCCGACAGGTCACCCATCCCAATACTACTCCAAGATGAGCACGCTTAAATATAGAGTTATTTAGTGATGGGCTCTCGAAAAAGGAGGTGCACCTTGGTGATATGGGTAGTCCAATCATTCCTTTTAAGATCATGTTATCTGAGGCCTAAAATCCTGGGACGTTGCAATGAGGTTACCTTGTGGGATGGTATGCTTTGAGTGCCAAACTGTGATGACCTTGGTTGAGTGAGAGGATGATGCATGTGCATTTAGTCATAATTTTAGGAACATTTTTCCTTGATTTCATGTGTATATTAGTCATTTATTTGACTTATTATGCATGAAATGACATAGACGGTCTATTTCTATTAAATGCATCAAATTATATTATTTTTACTGTCTTATGTAATATTTTACGCATCCCAAGTGCTTATGACATTTTTGTGTGTTTTTATATGCAAGGAAGAGCCACAGACTAGGTACTACCGACCTGGAAACAATCGGTGGTACCGACTTGACGTCAGTGATGGACCAAAAAACTCACCTAGAGTTGGTGCTACTAATAGCTGAAGTCAGTAGTACTGAATTAGCATCAGCAAGCCCCAGAATGAATTAAGAAAACTTGGTGCTACCGAGTTGAAGTTAGAGAGGCAGCTCAAAAACCACAAAACTTAATGCTATCGAGTCCAGTCGATAGTATCGATAGGATTGGGATCGCGTAACCAAACCTAAGTGACTCGGTACTACTGATACACCTAGTCGGTACTAGCAAATCTTACTGATCAGGCCAGCCACAAATTTATCTCTAATCCAACAGTGGACATTAATTCGTACCCTAAGTGCCTTATATGACTTAGGGGGGTGATGATCAGAGAGAGGGAGGCAGTCATTTTCATTACACAATGATCGAAGAGAGAGAGAACAGAAGAACTGAGGACCAAAATTTCAACCAAGGAGATCTGGGCACCTCTGGAGGACAATTCTGTAGTCGAAAGATAGTAGAATACTACACAACAGAGGGGATCTTCTATATGGGCGGAGATTCAGGGGTTACCTTAGTTTCTTCATGTTTCCCACATTTTTCTTCTTCCCTTCCATGTATTCATTGATGCATTAATATCAGTTTGATCTCTTTCTACTAGATATAAATCTATGAAAGCTTTGTGTTCTACTTGTGCTTAATCACCATGAGCGGATTGATAGACATTAAGTCATCTCGGGAGAGAGGTTGAGGGTTGGAGAGCATAGATTTACCTGTCTACTGTGCCCTTCAGGAAAAAGTGGAGTGTAAACTAGAGGAGAAATCCAGAGAATAACCGTAAAGCATCTAACTAATCAACCAATAACTGCGGAAGTGGGATTAACATTAGATAAGGTAGTAAATTACACTACGGAAGTAGGTAATTCTAGCTACAGGCTCCCTATCTAGGGGATTGATGTAATAGATATCAGTGTGTGTGAATTCAGTTATTAGTGTTGTATGTGGTGAACTCACTATCCTAAGGAATTCACCCCATCTCTGATTAATTTAACCTTGAATTCATTTTATTTATATCTTTGTTCTGTTGTTCAGTCCAAATTCAACCATTTACAACTGACTTAGCTGATTTGACTGCAGTTAGTAGTAGTCTACTAGAGAAATACTTCCCTTTGTTTGACTTGGGCCTTACAAGGCCTTATGACTTTGATACGTTCGCTTGCGTACTACACACGGTAAACTCGTGTCAAGTTTTTGGCATCGTTGTCGGGGAAGTGGCAACATCCAACACTACGAGCGTTGTGGTCAGCCACTCTAGGCCAATTTTTTTATTTAAATTTCTTTGAGCTGAATTATAAGATCTTTTTAATACATCATAAACTTCTTGCGCTAATACCTACTTTCTGTTGTTTCAAGGAAACTAGTGCACGGTGTGTACCAAAGCCATAGAATATGGAGAACCTTCCTCACCAGGCTTTAGGCAAGTAGAGCTCTCTCAAGGAGAAAAGGAGCCTGAAAGATTTGTGGACAGGTTTAACTGAACGCCTCCACCAACACCTCCACCTGAGGTGACATGTGACACCAAAAGAACAAGAGATAGTAAAAATGGACGGAGAAGAAGAAATGACAGTATGGGAAAGGATAAAGGCTTCGTCATCTATGGCCCAGAAAGGGCCCATCAAAAGGAAAACCATCAATGAGGACAACTACAAAATAGATCATGGACTTTTTGCCGTAGTGAAATCTCAAGAGTTCCATGGCCATCCCTCTGAAGATCCAATGACACATATCATCAATTTCATGGAGAACTGTGACATGGTCAAGATAGATAGGATTATGGCGACTACAATATATCTCAAGTTTTTCTCATCTTCATTGGAAGATAGTGCAAAATCATGGTTCAACAATCTTGATGATGAGATCATTGATACATGGGATCAAATGATAGATGCATTCTTCGAGTGCTACTTCCCTCCGCAAAAGATGAATGATCTAGTGAAAAAGATTCACAACTTCAAACTGTTGGTATGTATGCCCATAGAGCAAGTCATGTGATGATTGTAATGGGATACTTTGTAAATGATTTGAATAATAATAAAGGAAATTTCCGATCTATATGTTTTAACTGATTCTGAGATGATAGTGTAACATGATAGATGTCTATAGAATTGTTTTACTCGATGACATATGCTTTTGGGTTGAGGACATGAACGATGAGATCATACGGATGTTAAGAGTATACATTCTTGTTTAGTCCCTAGTCAGTTGTTATTGTAGAAATGACCATAGACATCAATAACACTAAAGACTAGATTGTGAGTTGGTTGATGACAAAATCTCATTAGTCATGATATAGTGATATCAAACCAAGCACATAGGCACTTGTTAAAGAAGAAGTGTACCAGACAGACCCACTATGAGAGTGACACATGGAACCATGATTTGGTAGTCACAGTCAGCTCTCATAGTGATGGTGGTGAATGTGATTCTTCGACCTGAAATCACTACACTCAACACATGTTGTTGGGTACACTTTGACATCATCAAACACCGTCCTAAAATATGGGTTGTTATAAAGGTGATTATTGGGTGACTTTGACATATGGGGTTTTGTGGGGTGAGTGATTGATATGGGATTTGTCCCTCCTAAGGGAGTTTGATGTCCATGGCCACTTGATGAGTAGGATTGAGAAAGGCATGTGCATGCACGTGTGAATCAATATGTGATATTGATGTCACACACATCTCACCCAGTCTACTCTAAGATCAAGGAAATGGATGAACATTGAAAGGATGAATGTACCATGCCTTGAGTTCATTCATGACATTAGTGACAAAGGAATTATACATTCACTGTAACACCATTCACAAATTGTAGGATTGAAAGTTGTTCTCTAACTTTCTATTTCACTTGGGTAGCACTGATGTGTGACTAGGCACCGCTCTTTGCTTTTGATGTCATATATGTTATAGATTTTCACTGCCAATGTGAAATGGACCTGCAGGGTCATACACATAGGATTTAACCTGAAAGAGGATTTTATCCACAAATGATGTTTAGATTGATTAGTAAAGGAGTTTAGTAGTTCAATTAAACACTCAGTTGATTGATAGCTCAAAATCATAGTGTTCAAGGTGTTGGACAATTGATTAGAGTATTGAATTGATTGAAACTGTAATTGACTGATTTTGCACAGTTTGCACTTCCAATCGATCGACTCTTGTGATGAACCGTTCGACTCAGGTTGGTGAATCGGTCGGCTCAACTGGTGAGATGATCGACTCAAGTATCAATGAGACGATCAGATCAATTGTTTAACTGGTCAATTCATGTGACCAACGGAGATCGTTAGGATAGTCAATTTTGCAAATACAATTTGTTTCACTTGTTCAAATTTGATTTGGACAAGGATTAATATTTTATTAATCAGAAACAAATATCAAAGTCAATTTGAGTTGGACCAGGACCAATAACTAATCGGCTCAGAATTGAACCGATCGGCTCAGGTGTCCCAAAAGATCGGTTCAGATGTGAACCGATCGGTTGAGGTCACCAAACGACCGTTTCAAGGTTGAAACGATCGGTTCAGTTGGCGCAGTTGGTTGTTTTGTGGAAAATCTTGAACCCTTCTACTCTTGTTTAGTCCTGCATTGCCCAGGGTAGAGAACCCTGTCCCATGACCCTCCTATATATAGGGGTATTGGAGGATTCTCAAAGTACAACTCAGAACACCAGTTGCTCTGCAAAGTTGTCGTTCTCTCTGGTTTTGGTAATCGAGAGAGCCCGAGAAAGTGCTACCCGGCAAGGGAGGCACAGTAAGGGAAATACAACTATAGAAAGGAAATTGGTTGCAGGAGAGTGTGTCAGTGATTAGTACGCCAACAGGAGGGTACGACTCCTTTTGATTCCTTGTGGGACAAGGAGATCGGAGTTCCAAGCAGTCTGTGTGGACGAATGTAGAGGTAGGAAACTTCTTCCACTCGAATGATAGTTGCCAATCCTGACAGTCCCGGTGAGACCAGGAGCTGCACATACACTGTCCAAGATCGGAGGTGAAGACCACGCAAGTCATGAGGTAACATCTCCGAGCAAGCCTCGGGACAAGGTATGCCTCTACAAACCATCCTTCATGTTGTATAAACATTGACGTGATTCCTTTATTATGGGTTTGGGAGAAGAATTTTTTTTTTCCGTTGCCTTCTCTGTCTCCCTTAAAACCCAACAGTGGTATCAGAGCCATGTCAACTGCTCTATGCTTTAGGATTATCAATATGATTGATTTTGGTTTGTCACCTTTATTTATTGCATACAATGTGAATAAAATTGGCTTTATGCATGTCCAATTCTAAATCCACAAATCCCAATATACATATATGATATGAAATATGAATGCACTCGATACGCGTCGCCCTTAAATGAGTTTTGTAGTGGATGTATAGCATGGTTATGGCCAATAAACCCTATGTATGTGTTCTTGGTTGTATGTGGTTGCTTGCATCTCGATTTGGGCATTGATTCCCTATCTCCTATTCCTGATGTAACTCGACATAACTTGAGATTTCTTTCCTACCTTTGCACCCCCGAATGTAACTCAGGGTTTCCTTTTTCAAATGTAAAATAGGATAGATTTTATTTCCTATTATGTAAATGAACGACGGACCTTTGACGACCGGTTCGAGGAGCGAGACGAGCAGGTGGCATCATGAGAAGATGCATGACAACCAGTGAACCGATCGGCTGGAGGCGCCAGTCGATCGACTGGTGGCACCCAACCGACTAGCCTGATGGCGAGCAGATCAATCATGGAGATGAGTTGATCAAACCTAGAAAGGCAAAGCACAGAGTTCATCTTGTACATGTTGGATGTGATGTGGACCTAGATGATCGTGATTCCTCTTGGCTTGAGGAATCACATTAGGATGGCCATAATCATTGTTTTTATCATTTCACATGTTTTCTGTGGGATATAGCATGTATATGATACTTACTATATTGTGGTGATTGGATATGTATATGTACCTATAAAAACCAAATCCTTCATTAAATATTAAAGTTTTAGATGCCTTCCAAATGTGACACACGTGAAAAGCTTGATCGACCAAGTGTGGGCATGCCCTAGCATGGTACACCGTCTATCTCATGGAAGTGTGAAGGATGGATATGTCGGTCTTCCCTAGCAGCGTACATATTCATCGTTTTGGCTTTGGGTCGGACTTAACAAAGTGACCTATATAGGATCTAGCACCTTCAGGCATGGAGGTGATCATGGCAAGGAGTTGCACATGACATCTTTTAAGAGTTGCATATGATGCAATTGGCAAAAGTTGCCTACCTGGAAGATCTAAGTTGTGGGTGACAGCCCTAGCTGGTCCATGACTCAGAGGATTTCAGGATCTTGACCCGCTAGAAGATTGCATGCTGCAATCTTCTGAATTGATGGTGAGGGTTGTCAATTTGAATCAAAATAGTGGGAGTGGTAATTAATTAAAGGCCTAATTAACTACTGTCAAATTTATACAAATCAAATCAAAATGAGTTTTGACACATGCAATTTTCTCTTGTAGAATGGCAAAAGAATCATCTTTTAAAATGGGCAAATTAATTGAGAATAAATTCCATAACTGGTTGATGATTGTGAGAAGTGTTATGCACAATCCAGATATACCATTAGCCTTTGAATCCACTCTATGTGCACTTAAGAAGAAGGATAGTTCATTGATGGATGTCAATGGAACAAAGTCTAAGGACAATGGTGAGGGAGAGAAGGGTTCTCTCTCCAAACCAATGTCAGAATCTTCTGCGTTCAAAACATGGAGAGGATGGAAGGAACGATGGAAGAAGAAGCAAGAGATAAAGATCTCTACTTCCGGTGTATATGTGATAGAGATTAACTTTAATACTTCTTTGTCATGGGTACTTGATACCGGATGTGGATCTCACATTTGTTCAAATGTGAAGGATCTTAAAAGAAGTAGGTCTTTGGGGAAAGGCGAGGTTGAACTATGTGTTGCCAATGGGCAAGAGTTGCCGCCATTGCCGTAGGAACCTATGAGTTAACTCTACCTAGTGGGCTAATAATAGAGTTGAAGAACTGCTATTATGTACGTGCCATAAATAGGAATATAATTTTCATCTCTTGTTTGGACAAGGATGGTTTTGAATTTCTTATTAAGAATTGAAAGTGTTCTATTTCAAAAGATGGGATCTTTGATGGCAGTGCCCCAATGTCTTATAGTCTATACTTGATAGATCTAGAGACAAGTGTATACAACGTAAACACCAAAAGGCTGAACAACTCAAACAAAGCACATCTTTGGCATTTTTGTCTAGGGCACATAAATGAGAAGCGCATCTCTAGACTCCATACAGATGGTTATCTAGACTCTTTCAATTATGAATCAATAGAGACATGTGAATCTTGTTTGTTGGGCAAGATGACCAAGTCTCCGTTTTCAGGTAAAGGTGAGAGAGCTACTGATCTATTAGGACTCATACATACTGATGTATGTGGGCCTTTTAGAACTAATGCCAGAGGTGGGCATCAGTACTTCATTACCTTCACTGATGACTTCAGTACGTATGGCTATGTGTACCTGATGAAACATAAGTCAGAAACCCTTGAAAGGTTCAAGGATTTCATGAATGAAGTGTAGAACCAACTTGGTAAAAGTATTAAAGCACTTCAATCTGATCAAGGTGGAGAATACTTAAGCCAGGAGTTTGAGGACCTTCTACGAGCCCCTAGTATTGTATCACAATGGACTCTGCCTAGAACACCACAACATAATGGTGTGTCTGAAAGAAAGAATCACACTTTACTGGATATGGTGCGATCAATGATGAGTTTTGATGATCTTCCAATTTCCTTCTGGGGTTATGCTCTTGAAACTGCCACATTTACACTTAACCGAGTACCATCTAAATCGGTTCAAAAGACACCATATGAGATATGGCACAGGAAGCGTCCCAATATGTCTTTTATGAGGATTTGAGGGTGTGAGGCATATGTCAAGAAAATGTTTCTTTACAAGCTAGGCCCTAAATCTGATAAATGTTATTTTGTTGGATATCCTAAGGAAACCAAGGGATATTACTTATACCACCCAAATGACAACAAAGTGTTTGTTTCCAGGGAGGTTGTGTTCCTAGAAAAGGAATTTATTTCCAAAGGAAGAAGTGGGATGAAAATAGAGCTTGAAGAGGTTCAATCCCAACAAGAAAACATTGAACCGGTAGATGTACAAGAGGAACATAGATATTCACAAGGTGTTGTGGAATCTCAATCTCCTCAAATAATACAAGGACCTCGTTGATCTAGCAGGACACGCCTTGAACCTGAGAGGTTTGGATACCTTGTGACTCAGGAAGGCGGTGAGTTGATCATAGATGATGATCCAACTACCTATCTAGAGGCTATGGAGGGACCAGATTTTGACAAATCGCTTGAGGCCATGAAATTCGAGATGGAATCCATGTACTCCAACAATGTATGGACTTTGGTGGAACCACCGAAAGGGGTAAAACCCATAGGGTGCAAGTGGGTCTTCAGGAAGAAGACCGACATGGATGGCAATGTGCAAACTTATAAAGGTATATTGGTTGCAAAGGGTTTCCGACAAGTTCAAGGTGTTGATATGACGAAACTTTTTCTCCAGTTGCCATGATTAAGTCCATCAGGATTATGCTTACTATTGCGACTTACTATGACTATGAGATTTGGAAAATGGATGTTAAAACTGCATTCCTTAATGGGAATATAAATGAGGATGTGTACATGACACAACCAGAAGGTTTTGTAGATCCAAAGAATGCCAATAAAGTCTATAAGCTACAAAGGTCAATCTATGGATTGAAGCAAGCATTTCGGAGTTAGAATCTTCAATTTGATGAGGAAGTCAAAGTGTTTGACTTTACTCAAAATGAAGATGAACCTTGTGTGTACAAGAAGGTTAGTGGGAGCATGACCACATTCCTCATATTGTATGTGGAAGACATACTATTGATGGGGAATGATGTCTCAGCCTTAGAGAAGGTAAACGCTTGGCTTGGGAATACTTTCTCAATGAAGGACTTAGGAGAAGCATCCTACATTCTAGGTATTAAGATCTATAGAGATTGATCTAAAAGGCTTCTCGGACTAAGTTAAAGCACGTACATTAACAAAGTGCTGAAGTGGTTCAGCATGGAGAACTCAAAGAGAGGCAACATCCCCATGCTACATGGAGTCACCATCTCTAGAGCTCAATGTCCCCAATCTTGTAAAGAGAGGGAGCGTATGAATGGGATCCCATATGCATCTTCCATCGGATCCATCATGTATGCTATGTTGTGCACATGCCTAGATGTCTTGTATGCTCTCAGCATGACGAGTAGGTACCAGTCAGATCCCGAGGATGCTCACTGGACAGCCGTAAAGAACATCCTCAAGTACTTGTGAAGGACTAAGGATCAGTTTCTTGTATACGGAGGCGAGGAAGAACTGGTAGTAAAGGGTTACACCAATGCAAGATTCCAAACTGACAAAGATGATTATAGATCACAATCAGGATTTGTATTTTGCCTAAACAACAGAGCTGTGAACTGGAAGAGTTCCAAGCGAGAAACAATTTCTGATTCTACTACAGAGGGTGAGTATATTGTTGCTTCATATGCAATAAAGGAAGCTGTGTGGACCAGGAAGTTCATCACTGAACTTGGTGTAGTTCCCAGTAGCTGTGATGAAATTGAGCTTTATTGTGACAATAATGGAGCTATTGCTCAAGCTAAGGAGCCCAGATCACATCAGCAGTCCAAGCACATACTGTGGCGCTTCCATCCCATATGAGAGATCGTACATCGAGGAGATGTGAAGATTTGCAAAGTACCAACTGAAGACAACATAGCTGATCCACTGACTAAGGCCCTTTCTCAGCAGAAGCATGATGGTCATGCTAGGTCACAAGGACTGAGGTTCCTAGGTGACTGGCTCTAAGTGCAAGTGGGAGTCTGTTGGTATGTATTCCCATAGATAAAGTCATGTGATGATTGTAATGGGATACTTGGTAAATTATTTGAATAATAATAAAGGCAATTTTTGATCTATATGTTTTAACTGTTTCTGAGATGATAGTGTAACATGATAGATGTCTAAAGAATTGTTTTACTCAATGACGTATGCTTTTGGGTTGAGGACCTGAATGATGAGATCATATGGATGTTAAGAGTATACATTCTTGTTTAATCCCTATTCGGTTGTTATTGTGGAAATAACCAGACATCAATAACACTAAAGACTAGATTGTGTATTGGTTGATGACATAATCTCATTAGTCATGATATAGTGATATCAAACCAAGCACATAGGCACTTGTTAGAGAACAAGTGTACCGGACAGACCCACTGTGAGAGTGACACATGGAACCATGATTTGGTAGTCACATTCAGCTCTCACAGTGATGGTGGTGAATGTGATTCTTTGACCTCAAATCACTACACTCAACACATGTCATTGGGTACACTTTGACATCATCAAACGCAGTCCTGAAACATGGGTTTTTATAAAGGTGATGATTGGGTGACTTTGACACATGGGGCTTTTGAGGGGTGAGTGATAGATATGGGATTTGTCCCTCCTAAGGGAGTTTGATGTCCATGTCCACTTGATGAGTAGGATTGAGAAAGGCATGTGCATGCATGTGTGAATCAATATGTGATATTGATGTCACACACATCTCACCCAGTCTGCTCTAAGATCAAGGAAATGTATGAACGTTGAAAGGATGACTATACTATGCCTTGAGTACATTCAGGACATTAGTGACAAAGGAATTATACATTCACTGTAACACCATTCACAGATTGTATGATTGAAAGTTGTTCTCCAACTTTCTATTTCACTTGGGTAGCACTGATGTGCGACTAGGCACCGCTCTTTGCTTGTGAAGTCATATATGATATGGATTTTCAGTGCGTCAATCCTGACAGTCCCGGTGAGACTAGGAGCTGCACAAACACCATCCAAGACCGGAGGTGAAGACCACACAAGTCACGAGGTAATGTCACTGAGCAAGCCTTGGGACAAGGTACGCCTCTACAAACCATCCTTCTTATTGTATAGACGTTGATGCGATTCCTTTATTATGGGTTTGGGAGAAGAAATTTTTGTTTCCGCTGCCTTCTCTGTCTCCCTTAAAACCCAACACAAACATCAAGAAGATGAGTCATATTCAGAGGCATGGGAAAGGTTTCAGAATATGCTAAGAAAAGTGCCTCATCATGGCATTGATCTACCAGGGAAAGCCAAGATTTTCTACTATGCCTACACAGGGGGGACAGAACAACTCTTGACAATGCAGGAGGAGGCTTCTTCCTCTACAACAAGCATGCTCACTGCCATGAAATCCTTAAGAACGTGTTTAAAAACTAATCATGGGGAGAAGAAAGAGAGACACCAGCAACCATCAAGAGTGTCGGGGAATCCAAGGTGATATATGTGTTAAATGAGAAGTTAGATCTCATTACTAAGAAACAATGTGCTACAGACAGAGTTCATACTAAGGAAAAAGAAGAAGAGTACAAGTATGTGTGTCAGGGGAAATATAGGAACAATGTTTATTCTTGGAGGAAAGGCCCCAAATTTTCTTGGAAGGATCCTAACAACTTCCAATAGGATCCATCACAGGTGTAGCAGTAGCATTATAAGCCATAGTATTATGGTGCCCAAGCATATCGTCAACCAGAGCAGTAGAAAATTGATAAGATTGAAAAAATGATGGGCAAGTTGTTGGGTCAGAATGAGCTGCAAATTGCACAAACTCAAAGGGATCTTCAAAATCAAGGGGCACATATTCGCAGCATAGAGATGCAGATCTCTCAGATAGCGGCATATGTGAGTGCATTAAAGAAACCAACCCAACAAGGATTTTCAATGAACACCAATGTACCTTTCGGGAACCAACATGTGAAGGTTGTTCTGCTACACAGTGGCAAGAAACTACTTAATGATGCATCACACGGGGTAGTTACTGAAGAAGCTACAAATCAAACTATACCAGTAGATGCAGAAGAACCCAAGATGGCAGCACAGGAGAAGATGACAGAGGAGAAAGTTGATGAGGTTGGGGGTAATAAAACTCATACTTATATTCCACCTCACTAGAAGGAACCTTTAGTTCCTGTACCCTTTCCAAATAGTTTTAAAGTGACCAAGATGGACCGACAGTTCAAGAAATTTCTAGACAATTTTTGGAAGTTATCTATGAACATTCCCTTGATAGACTCTATGGACCAGATACCATCCTATTAGAAGTTTTTGAAAGATATAATTACAAAGAAGAGAAAGATACCAGAGTCTAATTTTGTGGTTTTGAAAGAGTAGGTTAGTTCCTTCATCTTGGGGACACTTCCTCCTAAAAGATAGGATCCAGGATGCTTTAATATCACATGCTTCATAGGTAAGAAAAAATTTGGAGGGGCTCTATGTGACTCTGGGGCAAGCATAAATCTGATGCCTCTATCTACCTTCAAGAAGCTCAGACTTAAGGAATCCAAGAAGAGAAGCATGACAATCTAGTTGGTAGAAAATCCAATAGTTAAGCCATATGGTATATGTGAAGATGTCCTGGTGAAAGTGGATAGGTTCATATTTCCTGCTAATTTTGTTGTGATGGAAATGTAGGATGACCATGGCAATGAGCTTCTAATTGGAAAATCATTTCAATCTACTGTAGATATGATACTTGAGATGGGTAGAGGACATCTGACTATGGGAATCCAAGATGAAAGTTTTGAGATCAAGATGTCGGAGCACTCTTAAGCCATGGGAGATAAGGTGCAATGCAACATGCTTCAACATGTGGATAGCATGTTTTCTCTATTTATAGGGAAGTCATTCCTGGATATGGCCCATGTTATGACTAAAGTAGAAAGAGGAACTCTAGTGGTGGACATCCTAGAAAATACAATGGTGATCTCTTTGAATCAAGCAATACGCTACCCGGATGATGAGGGCGATGACTACGACCCTACTACCGAAGAAGTAGTCGTAGATGATTCTGTGATACATTCATCACCCAAGCTACCCTTAGAAGCATGCTTGACGAATAGAATGGAGGACAACATCTGCAACAACCATCTAGAGGAGTATGTTTTGATGCTGAAGGTAGTACCTTACTACTATGCAAGATGCTTTGAGGACCTCAGACCACCGCCCCCATCATTGGTCCCATCTCTATTGAGCCCACTAGACTTGAAGCTGAAGCCATTACAGCCTCACCTGAAGTATGTCTTCTTAGCCGCAGAGGAAAAGCTCCCAGTGATCATATCATCTTCTTTGAGTTGTGAAGAGGAAGGAAAGTTACTCACTGTGTTGAAAAACCACCAAGCTGCATTCAGGTGGTCCATAGGTGACATTAAAGGGATCTCTCCAACCTTGTATCCCACTCGAAGAAGGATCCAAAGCAATTGTCCAACCTCAGAGGTGTCTCAATCTAATTATGGTTGAGGTGGTGAAGAGGAATGTTGTCAAGCTGCTGTCGGCAGGCATAATCTATGCAATCTCTAATTCCATGTGGGTCAGTCCTACACAGGTAGTTTCAAAGAAAGGGGGGTCACAATCACTACTAATGCAGCTAATGAATTCATTTCATCTAGGCTAATGATGGGATGGTGAGTGTGCATAGATTATCATCATTTAAATATAGTCACTCTTAAAGATCATTTCCCTTTACCTTTTATTGATCAGGTCTTGGTATGATTAGCCGGCCGTTCGCACTTTTTCTTTCTTGATGAGTATTCCAGGTATAATCAAATTTCTATTGAGCCTAAGGATCAGGAGAAATCCACTTTCTCCTTCCCTTGTGGCACATTCGCATACCGACGAATGCCTTTTGGTCTTTGTAACGCCCCTGCTATGTTTCAATGATGTATGCTCACCATTTTTTCTAACCTGGTAGAGCAATGCTTATTGGTTTTTATGGATGATTCATCTGTGTATGGGGAATCTTTCAATGATTGTATATATAACCTTGATAGGGTACTACAATGATGTGAGGACACTCACCTAGTTCTAAATTGGGAGAAGTTTCACATGATGGTAAGTGAAGGGATCATCCTTGGACACAAGGCGTCCAGCAAAGGCATGGAAGTGGATCCAGTAAAGACTGAAGTCATATCCACACTACCTCCACCAACATTGGTGAAAGGAGTGAGGAGCTTTTTAGGAAATGCTAGATTCAACCGCCATTTTGTCAAGGATCTCTCAAAAATGCCAAACCATTATCTGAACTTTTAGAGAAAGAATTCGAGTTTTCCTTTAATGAGCAATGTTTAAAAGTTTTTGAAATTCTTAAAGAAAAACTGATCTTTGCACCTATTGTGCAAGCTCCTGACTGGAGCCTGCCCTTTGAGCTGATGTGTGACACATCAGATTATGTAGTAGGAGTTGTGTTGGGTCAACACAGAGACAAGACTCCAACTGTCATATATTATGCATCAAAGACTTTGAATGATGCACAGTTGAATTACACCACTACCAAAAAAGAATTGTTGGCAGTAGTGTTTGCTTTTAAAAAATTCTGCCAATACCTAGTTGGGGCTAAAGTGATAGTTTGGATAGACCATGCTGCCATCAAATACTTGTTACAAAAGAAAGACGCCAAAACCAGATGGATTAGGTGGATTCTTTTGCTTTAGGATTTTGATATTTAGATTAGAGACAAGGTAGGGGTTGAGAATGTTGTAGCCGATCATTTGTCTAGGTTGGAAAGGACAGATAAAAAAGATATAACCATCCCCATTATTGAGGAATTCTTAGATGAGAAATTATTTGCAATTAAAACTGAAGATCCTTGGTTTGCAGATATTGTTAATTACCTAGCTTGTAAGAAATTGCCTACATGTTGGGGGTATCAAGAGAAAACGATTTTTCCACTCATTGAAGTTTTATATTTGGGATGACCCAATTATTCTTAAATAATGTAGGGATGGGTTGTTAAGAAGATTTGTACCTAAATGTGAGGTAGAGAGCATCTTGTTATACTGTCATTCTGTACCCACGGGTGGGCACCATGCTAGCTCTAGGACTGCAGTTGAAGTCTTAGAAAGTGGGTTTTATTGGCCTACCTTGTTGAAGGATGCTCACAACTTTGTTCGTCATTATAACGCATATCAACGTGCAGGTAATATCTCTAAGCGACATGAGATGCCCTTGAATGTGTTTCAGGAAGTTGAAGTTTTTGATCTTTGGGGTATAGATTTCATGGGCCCATTTGTGTCGTCCAATTCCCTTCTTTATATACCACTTGCATTTGATTATGTGTCTAAGTGGGTGGAAGTGATTCCAACCCACACCAATGATGTGCAGGTAGTGTACAGGTTTGTGAAGGAATACATCTTTTGCAGGTTTGGTGTCCCCCACCTAATTATTAGTGATGGTGGTTCCCATTTCACTAATAGGCAGTTTAAGGCTTGACTGAGAAAATAAGGAGTGAAGCACCGAGTGGGCACTCCTTATCACCCATAGACTGAAGGACAGATTGAGGTGTCCAATAGAGAGGTGAAGAAAATCTTGGAAAGGATAGTCTCAACCAATAGGACGAACTGGAGCTATTGCTAGGTGATGCTCTTTGGGCTTATAGAACAACCTACAAAACCCCAATAGGAACGACTCCTTTTAGGCTGGTCTATGGCCGTGCATGCCATGTACCCATAGAGGTTGAGCATAAGGCTAAATGGGTTATGAAGAAGCTAAATATCAACATAGATGAAGTGGGTAGAAAGTGGCTTTTGGAGCTTAATGAATTAGATGAGCTTAGGATGGATGCTTTTGAAAGCTCAAGGATATATAAGGAAAGGAAAAAGAAAATTCATGATAGACAAATTTTAAATAGGGTGTTCCTCCCAGGTTAGAAAGTCCTCCTTTTCAATTCTAGGCTTAGGTTGCATCTGGTTAAGCTAAGGTCTAAGTGGAGTGGACCGTTTGTGATTGAAAAAGTCTTTCCCCTTGGAGCTGTGAACATTGTAGATAGGAACAGGTCATTCCTTATAAATGGACAAATATTAAAGCACTATTTTGGAGGTGAGGTAGAGCCCCGAATAGAGGAGGTGCAAATGTGCACCATTCCACAAATTCTTGCTCTATAGACCATCTAGTCTAGGACGTGAAATAATGATGCTTGTTGGGAGGCAACCCAATCTTTATTTTCCTTGTTTTTATGCTCAATTTCCATTTTTAGTTGTCACTTTAATTCAATTTCTATAAAAATCTTTTTGGAGTGTGCAGGGCTTTAAAGTCGGTACCACCGAGTTTTATAGTCGGTGGAACCAAAATGAGGTCGGAATTTTGTCTACAACAGTAACACTGACTCGGTACCACCGAATCCAATGGTCAATACCACTGAGTTTCATATTCGATGGCACTGAAATGAGGTCAACATTTTGTCTGCAACAACAACATTGACTCGATACCACTGACTCCAATGGTCGGTACCACCAAGTCTCTGAATATCTTTCGAGGGATCACTAATAAGGACTTGGTACCACCGAATTTTTTAGTCGGTGTTATGCGCCCAAGTTCGGTATACCGAGTCCACAAATTTGAAAGCATCAACAAATTCCACAACTTAGTACTACCAAATTTCCACGTCAGCAATCTGGGTGTTCGTGATCCAACATCCATGATTCACTTCATCGAGCGGTCGATGACACTGATCTGTGACACAAGTCAGTACCACTGATGTGTCGTCGGTACCACCGATGTGTCATCAGTACCACCCACTCAGGGTGATATGTGCCATCTGTGTCAGCCAATTGTAAGTCATCGATGCAACTGACCATGGATTGTGCTAGGCAAATCTGCACTATTGACTCTGAAAGTCGATGCTACTGACTCTGCCACGTTTAGCTATATTAGGAGGGGTGGCGGAGCCATTTTCTTCACACCCTCAACATTCACTCCTCCTACATTCTAGAGCAAGGCTACACTAGGCTCTAATGGTCTTCCTCGATCTTCCATTCTCTTAACCTCCTTCTTGAATGAACAACATGTCTCCTAGGTGAGGAGTTGTTCCCCCATAGAGTGAGTTGGTTCCCTAGTCAACACACATGTAACACCCATCCTTAGAGATAAGGAAGCTCTATGAGGAGTTGCACACAAGGCAGATTATCCCAATGCGATATGGTAATCTCACATTGATCGAGAGGGCAAGATTTACTGACAACATGTGTTGGGTATGTCAGAAGAAAGAAATGGAGGGAGATAATCCTTTCTTCAGCAACTGGAAAACCTACCCGAATCTTGTACTAGAGTTCTTGGTGTTGCTTGAAGTTCTCGTCGCCCCTGAGTAGAAGATAGGAGGAGACTGGCAGGAAGGAAAGGTCAACTTCTGCCTCTTCAACAACAACTACTCTCTCACGCTGAGGAACTTTTATCATATCTTCAACTGGGTACATGTCCAAAAACACTCAGCTCCATCTAACTTTGACCATGACTTGGCCTGGGAGAAGTTGACTGAGGTGCTATAGGGATTCCATATAAACTTGCATATTAGTTCTGATATTGATATTAGGCATCATTTTGCTCGTATGCTTCACCATCTCTTCACCAACATTATTTTTTCTCAATCCGGTCAACCTCAAGGGATGGTCCAGAAGGCGGACCTCTACTTTCTCTACTGGTTACTGGAGGGAGATACTGTCAATTTTGGAGCTTTCCTACTTCTCCATATGATCTTTGTGAGGCACAATGTGACAAGGAAGGTGCCGATTTTATTTGGGTGTCTAATCACACCCCTATTGTTGTCCATTTGTGTCTTGATTTCTCCACCCTCGATCCATTGGAGGACACAATAAAGATGGACCTTCTTCACTTCTGCAATGCACATCTTCTCCAATCCCACCACAATGTGCTCTATGCACATTGCACCCTCCGAGGCATATTTTCAACCTCCACAGGTGACTCATCTCAGGTGGCCACTAAATGAGGGGGAATCTGAAGATCCAACCAGAGTAGCAGCCCATGGTGACAATGAGGAGCACGGCGGTGATAGTGATAATGAAGTTGAGGAAGTGGAGCCCACCATCCCCATCACTAGGAGAGCGGTCCCACACAAACAGTCCCGCACGTACGTTGCCTTGACTTCCTCGGCCCCACCACCTTCCCAGGAGGAGCAAGACCCATACAACATGGTGGGTATGTATACCATGTTGCAAGAGATCCAGACAGGATAACAGCAACATCAGGTGACGTTGGCCGGTGTGCAGGATATTCAAGGAAGGTTGTACCAGAACCAGGAGGCAATTTATGAGAATGAACACCTTCTCTTGGCCAACCAAGAGAATTTTCACATGTGCCTGCACTGGATGGAGCAGTATAATCAGCCTTTCTTCAAAAACTATTGGAACTGTGGATACTTTGGGGAGTACCCACATCCGCCGCCTATGCTGCCTACAAACCTCTCATTCCAGGGGATGTTCCCTCCACATGACCCCAACATGCCACCTCCACCATTCTAAGCCCTGGTACCACTATTCCACCTCTTGGGTGCGAGTAATGACAATGCGGACATAGTCAGATTCAAGCTTAGGGGGTGCTGGAACAACATTCTATGTTTGTTTATATTATTTTTATCTTTAGTTGTTTGTTTTATTTTTAGTTGTGCAAGTGTAGGATCCACGTATATCTAGTGTAATTGTGGAGTAGTAAATGCATGGTTTTATTTTCAAATAGATTGTACTCTCTGTGTTGTTGCATGCAAATGGTCATATCCTTAAAAGCTTAAATTGCAAAAATATTTATGTAACACCACTTGAGGACGTGTTTGGACTAGTCAACATTAGGACTTAGGACATACATGAAAGTCTGAATCAACTTAGGAATGTGAATGATGAAGATGTTGATCATAAACTGACCAAACCATAATGGAATCTTAAATGAAAATATAAGAAATAAACCTTTGGATTTCCCTGAACACAGGTCAATTAAGAGGGACACATCATAATATAATGAAAGGCATTGTCTCTTAGTTGTGCGATTCCATTTCTCTTCTATTCATTGTTGACTCACCACCTTAAAATTCATGACTACTACAAGATATTTTCCTTGATTGTATTGCATGGAATGATAGGAAAATATTAGTTAGTTTGATTGCATTTGAAAAAGGAAGAAAAATGTTGCATTTGTATGCATCAACTTTAGTGCATACAATCTTAGCTTGCCTAACACAATTCATGTAGTTGCATACATTTCAACATTGCATGTTCATGTACATGTGGATTTTAATTTTGAGATATGAAGCTAAAGTGTAGGGATCTACCTCCAAGAAAATTAAAAAAAAAAAGAGGAAAGAAACGAAAGGAGAAGAATTTTGAAGGCATGAAGCATAAAACTTAGCCTTTGGAAAACAAAACTGTTCAAAAGAAACAAGGAGAAAGTATATCCCGCATGTTTGTTTTGGTGATTATTTAATCCACAAGTTCATTCTTCTAAGTTGTCAAACAATCTCAACTCATTCATACATGCATCAGCTGATATATATATATATATATATATATATATATATATATATATATATATAAATTAGGCATTAGGATTCATTCATGGCATTCTTTTCATCCATCTAGGTCCATTATTCTCTATGCATAAGTAGGTTGGATGTACTTATGAATTTTCATTTTCCACCCATCTTGAACCATTAATTGTTCTTATCGGTAGACCACTATAATGATTTATCTCCTCATTCACGATTACATGAAGATCTGCTTCTGAATTGTTGGTAGTTAGGAAAGAACAATTTTGTGTAGGGAATCACACAATGCGCCAAGCAAATGTATGAGAAATTATGATGTTAACTTCTTTCTTGATAGTGTCATTGACTGAAGGTGGACATGTTTTATGGAAGTTTTTGGTCACTTTAGAGTATTTATCGATTCAGTGGTCAGTGAAGGCTGGTTTAGGACTGGATAGGTGGATATGATTAAGAAAGGAATGTATGTGTTATGTCCTTCTACTGACTCTTATCAAACAGATCTAAGAGAGTGTTTCTCGAGGACGAGCAACAGTTAAGCTTATAGGAGTTTGATGCATGTGTTTTTATTCATTATTTCAGGCACATTTTTCCTTTCCTTTATGTGTATATTAGTCATTTATTTGATTTATTATGAATGAATTGACATAGACGGCTTGTTTCTATTAAATGCATCAAATTATATGATTTTTACTGTCTTATGTAATATTTTATGCATCCCAAGTGCTTATGACATTTTTGTGTGTTTTCAAATGTAAGGAAGAGCCACAAACTTAGTGCTACCGACCTAGCAATAGTTAGTGGTACTGACTTGAAATCAGTGATGGACCCAAAAACTCACCCAGAGTTGGTGCTACCAACAACTGAAGTCGGTGGTATTGAATTAGCATCAGCAAGCCCCGAAATGAATTGAGAAAACTCGGTGCTATCAAGTTGACGTCAGAGAAATAATTTGAAAATCACAAAACTCTATGCTATCGAGTCTAGTCGATAGTACCGATAGGATCAGGATTGTGAGACCAAACCTAAGAGACTCAGTACTACCGACTCACCTAGTTGGTACTACCAAGTCTACCTGATTAAGTCAGTCACAGATTTATCTCTAATCCAATGGTGGATGTTGATTCGTACCATAAGTGCCTTCTATGACTTAAGGGGATGACGGCCAGAGAGAGGGAGGCAGTCGTTTTCATTGCACAATGACCAGAGAGCGACAAGAAGAAATGAGGACCAAAAGTTTCAACCATCAAGATCTAAGCACCTCTAGAGGATAATTCTACAGCCAAAAGACAACAAAACACTTGCACGATAGAGGCGATCTTCCAGATGGGCAGAAATTCATGGGTTACCTTACTTTCTTCTTGTTTCCCACATTTTTCTTCTTCCCTTCCATGTATTCCTTGATGAAAACCATGCAAGGCTAAAAATCATTTTTTCTTAGGATTCGGGAGTAACCCGGATATACATTGTGACTGATTTCCATGCATTAATATCAGTTTTATCTCTTTCTACTAGATATAAATCTATGAAAGCTTTGTGTTCTACTTGTGCTTAATCACCATGAGTGGATTGATAGACATTAAGTCATCTCGGGAGAGAGGTTGAGGGTCAAAGAGCATATATTTACCTGTCTACTATGCCTTCGGGAAAAAGTGGAGTGTAAACTAGAGGAGAAACCCAGAGAATAACCGTAAAGCATCTAACTAATCAACCAATAACTGCGGAAGTGGGATTAGCATTAGATAAGGTAGTAAATTACACTACGGGAGTAGGTAATTCTAGCTATAGGCTCCCTATCTAGGGGATTGATGTAATAGATATTAGTGTGTGTGAATTCAGTTATTAGTGTTGTATGTGGTGAACTCACTGTCCTAAGGAATTCACCCCATCTCTGATTAATTTAACCTTGAATTCATTTTATTTCTATCTTTGTTCTATTGTTCAGTCCAAATTCAACCATTTACAACTGACTTAGTTGATTTGACTACAGTTAGTAGTAGTCTACTAGAGAAATACTTCCCTTTGTTTGACTTGGGCCTCACAAGGCCTTATTACTTCGATATGTTCGCTTGTGTACTACGCACGATAAACTCGTGTCATAGGATGACATGGCAAACCCTAACCCTAACAACTCATCACACTAGTACAAATATCACCACTAGCGTCGGTTAAATATGAATTTAGCAGTCAGTTTCCAAGCGACACCCAAGTGGGTGACACTAAATGTAGACTCCTTCAGCGTCAGTTTCATAGCTGACGCCAAAAATCCATCCCCCGATTGCAAATCCAAAAACGGAACCAAAAGGGGGCCATATGCGTCAGTTATCAAGTCATAACTGGCGCCACATCCCATCCTGTAAAAAAATTGGCCCTAGGTTAGACAATAGGTGTCGGTTAGTAACATAAAACTGACTCTATTGACTTAAAATTATGATGGTAACCAAACAGTAACCGACACCATTAGGGGATAAATTCGTTAGTTAACTATTAATCATCGACGAGTTAAGTTTTTATTTTCGGTTTCTTTTTTAACTGACGTCTATGTTTTGATTTGTTTTTTCTTATCAACTTGCAGGCCTACTTTCCGACTAGTCAGCAGGATGCAAAACCAACAGTTCAGTACTTAACTATAGGTTTACAACATCCATTGATTTCACCCAACAATAGGCCACAAACCTGCAAAATTAACAAGGATGGACAATTAATATGGAATGATTCATACACATGTATAAGCACATTTCATATATGATTTCATCACACACATGTATAAGTACATTTCATATGATTTCATCACACACATGTAGAAACTTGTAGTTCCATTTCATATTAAGCAACCTACAGTTCCATTCATTTCATATCTTTTCACATTCAGATGCATGTAGAAACATTCATGTATTCATCTTCACACACATATGTATATAGATAAGACAATTAAAAAAACCATTCAGACATGTATATATGTGTGTCTTTTAAAGTTTAACATGTCATCAAATATAGAATTAAATATGACAACAAAGTTTAGAAATATCATTCTTTATCATTATCATCATCATCATCGCCATTAGTATTCCAATGATAATAAAAAATTCCAACTACTTGTAAGGCTTTTGCCCATTGTTCTCTTACATCATTAAATTCTTCCATCGTATACGGAGTATGTACATCTAATAACTTTTCACCTATAGTGAAGTCATTGGTTTTAAACTCCTACAAAGAGAATGACGTATATATAAAATTAATAATATATAATAAGATTGATATATTTCATATTATCTAGTGAGACTACATATAATACATGTTGTATGGTATCAATTTCCATTGTAGCATGTTTGATAATTAGGTCCATATATCGCATCACGTAGTATGCACATGCCCAGCCGTTGTTTTGTGTAGCACACTATAAACTGAAACATACAATATGTTAACAAATACAAACAAGAATAATTCACATAAATAATATATACATTGGAGTTAAGAAATTACTTTTGCATTCTCCCAAAGTAACGGTTTCTTTGTCTTGACCATGTTTCCTCCAGCTTTTTTGAACGCTTTTAAAGCCCTACATGTTAATGTAACACATTAAATTGCATTACTAAATAATAATGTAATAATAAATGTTAACGGATATAAAATATGAAAGATTTCTCACGTGAATAATGGCATTTTCATTGAGTGTCCATATAATGAGTCTAATTCCTTCCTTGAAGGATCTATATAATAAATGGTCCACGTCTTGGGGACAATAACCAGTAACTCCCAATGCGTAGCACTAGAGATTAGAAAGTTAAAAATTAATAACACAAAATCCACAATAAAAATGTAATTTTCTTAAGTCCAAATTATAAGCAAAGTAAACTTACTCAACATTGAATGGAGCTATTATTACTGACTTCTTTTTTTTTACCAAAATATTTAAAAGAGGAAGAGTAGTATGCAGTAACTGATGAAGGTTCTTTATTTACGCGACTGGTCAAAGATGGAGCTAGAATTCCAACATGGGAAAATAAAAAATCTTTACAGATCGTGTGTACGTGGCTGCAAAACATGTATTACGTATGCATTTAAATATAAGAAACTAGATCACTGTATATAAAACAAGGTATATGGATATATAAACAAGATCTCACCATATCCATAGCTCTATCATAGATGTATTCAGCCAATCATAACGAAATAACTCCAAAATATCTTGTATAAATATTTTTTTATCGTATGATTCACCTACAACATCCACCAGAATAGAAACATTTATAGGAGAATTTTGGTCATGTTCACCTATCCATACTACCATACCCTTACAATTAGGACCTAACAAGTCGTATAGGTCCATTGCAAGCCAACTAGGTACTTCATGAGGAGGTGGAGGTGGAGACTGAGATGTAGCTGGTTTCTTCCTTTTGACCTGTATATATAATTTCAGATCAATTGACTAGCTCATATATACATGCTAATAAATTAATGTAATGTAAAGTTATCATACAATATCAGTATAGACGACATCCACTTCAAGCCATAATATCACTCCGCCTTCTACTTCACCAAGCGTTTTTGAATCAGTTGGGCATATGGTAATGGAATATGCATCCACTGGTGGAGTACAAGTCTCGAGTTCACACGAACTGCACCATCTGATACTGGAGTGCCATGAAGCATGTCCCATGGAAGGGGTGGGTAAGCCTCGGCCTCTGTAATGATAAATTCTTTGCTTTTTAGATGACATGGCTTCAACCCCTACAAATTTATGTAAAGTGCATTATATACATATATACATAAACATATCATCTTGAAAAGACTACCTACTATGTCATAAAAATACTTACATTGGACGTGCTAGGTGGTGGGTCTACAGGATTACACCCAACCACCTCTATAGTAGGAGAAGAGTGGGACGCCTCGAGTATTGTCTGAGTGGTAGTAAGAGACACCTTCCACTTGCTCATTGCTTCATGGACTCTCCTATTAATTAACTCATCTACCTATACATGGACAAAAGAAATGCTAGCTTTTGATTATTGAATTCCCTTTTTCAATAACATTCTAAAAAAAGAATAGGTTGCCTCAGCTTTTAAAAATCCCTCTTTTGGGACATGTTTGCATTGTAATGGCCCAAAGAACGCTTTTATGCCCACACCAGCGGATGCACCCCTAACACATCCAGGATGCTCTGGGTTACCAAGATAAACTGTCAATTCATCCCTTGTGCCCGCTAATCGCCATCAATAGAAATTGGTAAGTAAACATAATAATCAATATCAATTGCTCTGAGAGTTGGATTTTACCATTTTTTTAGCCACCTCAATAGTTGCGGATTTATTTATATCTCCTTTCTTGTTTTGCCTCCCAGCTACCCACACAGTATGGCGAGGTAGAGGTGTAGGAGTAATAGTAGAGGACTCCCCAGTCTCCTGAGTAGCAGCAGACTCAACAGTAGTAGACTGTAGTCTTTGGTGAATGCCTGCATAGCCTTTTGGACCCATCGTGTGGTCATGTACATTCAGTGCACGCCTAGACTTTTATACCATCGTGTGGTCATGCACATTCAGTGCACGCCTTGCTCTTTGAACATCATTGATAGCCTTGTTAGTAAGCACATTGATTTGGTTAGTAACACTAAAGATCAATCTTGAATAGGTGAATACATAAGAATGTATATTAATTAAATTGGGAGTGGTGCTTAATACCTTGAATTCATCAATTTTTCTTTTGGCAACAAACTCCTCCTAGTAATTGGGGTCCAGGTAGTTCCATTTCTCAGTGGCTGACTTCTTCCTCTTCTCAGCATCTCGTATGTAATCTCGGGTAAGATTTTTCCTATAGTTCCTTAGGACCCTCCCATAGTGTTGTATCATACATTTACTATGTAGGCTTTCATCCAGTTCAAATATACTCTACAAAATTTCATATATTTAACTAGTATCCTAAAAATTAGTAATCTACAAAATAGAATTGCAAATAATAATAACTCATGCATGGTTCCTTCCATAATAAGTCTTTCTTCCCCTTAGGAACTTTATGCCAAGATTCTACATTAGGACTACAATGGCTATGAGTACGAACCCCAAGATATGAAATAAATGAGTTGTGGTTCACTCCAATTGGATTTCCTAAATGATCAAAATCCACAAACAGTTTGGGTACATTGCCCCTTTGTTGTAGCAACTTGTTCATCATAGTGATGCCCCTCACTTTTTCAATTTTTTTTACTTCTAATCAAGTGCCCCAAGTTCTTCAGGGGGTACATCATCAACCTAAAATTTAACAAAAAAATACACTTACAAGATATAACTTATAAATGGACATATAGATAGAAATATAGGATATATTTTTAAAACATACATTGTGAGGCACCACATTGATGTCCTCACCCTCATGGTAATCATCATCATGGTCATCATACTCATGCTCAACCATCTGAAATTGTCATTAAAAAAATCAAACATTTAACATAACTAGAAGATAAAAAAACATTGTAAAGTCCACATTAAAAATAATAAAACATATAATAAAATAAAAATATGCCTCTACTACTACAATCTTTTTTGAACTAACATTCCTTTGGTGTGATCTCCGCGCACATATAAGTCATTGTTAGCTTCAATATTTGGTGGTGTTCGCAACCCAACTGAGAATGGACTCGAGTCATCATACTTATCATAGTACTCTTCTTCATCTATAGGATCTTCAATGAACTATCTTTTACCATGAAGAACAACTGACCATTTATCATTTGCAGAATCATTGATATAAAATACTTGTTTTGCATGTGATGCCAATTTGAATGGTTCACCCATTTATGTCAAACCCTTCATAAGACATAACATTCAATTTTGGTTTAAAGGCGAGGCATTTGATATTTTCAGCCAGATTATTTAGTGTTTGAGATAGTTGATGTAAGACTTTATCTTCAAACAACTTAAAAATGTCTTGTTATGCTCTCTAGCAAACCACATTGAATTGGCTCAAGGATATTGTTCTTGATGAAATAGGTATGTTCCTCGATATAAACACTCACTTCATCGATGTTGTGTAAGATATACAGGTTAGCTTGTACCAACTGCTCACGGCTGATTACTTTCATCTGTGATCCCAAAATTCCTTTGCCAGAATACTCCTCAATATTCTTTTCATTAACATGAGCGTCATTACCACTCAGAAAGTCATTGAAAAAATCCATAACCTCTCTCGCCACATAACCCTCAATAATACTCCCTTCAGGCTGATAACGGTTTTGAACATCACCTTTAAAAATGTTCATGTATTGTTCAAAGGGATACATCCAATGCAAGAAAATTGGTCCCAACATTTTCACTTCCCTAGTCAAGTGGACAACAAGATGTACCATGATATCAAAGAACAAAGGAGGAAAATACATCTAAAGTTGACATAGGGTAACAACCACTTCTCTTTGCAACTTATCAAGAGTATTAGGATCAATAACTTTACTGCATGGACTGTTGAAAAAGAAACAAAGTCTAGTGATTGCAAACCTTACATGTTTCGACAGTATAGATCGAATTACCACGTGCAATATTTGTTGCATTAGAGTGTAACAATCATGAGATTTAAGACCTATCAACTTCATATCTTTCATTAATACCAATCTACAGATGTTAGTTGAGTAACCATGTGGCACCTTAACATTTACCAAGCAATCCCATAAAGCTTTCTTCTCCTTTCTAAACAATGTGTAACAAGCAGGAGGTAAGTATGTTCTCCAATCACTACTAACTACTTCTAGTAATTTTTTCCTTATTCCCATTTCACGTAGGTCCATTCTGGATTTTATCCCATCTTTAGTCTTACCTGGTATATTCAACAGAGTACCAATGACGCTATCATAGACATTTTTCTCAACGTGCATGACATCGATATAATGCCTGACTGCCAAAGAACTCCAATAAGGAAGATCCCAAAATATTGACTTCTTCTTGAATAAAGATTTGTCACTCCGTGTGGAAATGGTACATTGTGATCTCTTACCAAATTCATTGACAAAGTCTATTACCCTTTCATAAACAACCTCCCCTGGTATAGGTTTAGGTGCACTCTGTTCCTCATTTTGTCAATTGAACGCTTTGCACAACCTACGGTACAAATGAAATTTTGGAAGAAACCTTCGATGACCAAGATATAAAGTCTTGCCTCCATGTTTTAGTAGTATTGAATCAGTGTTATCTTCACATATAGGACACGCTTTAGATCCTTTGACACTATATCCAGACAAATTTCCATATGATGGAAAGTCATTAACAGTGCAAAACAACATAGCGTGCAAATGAAATGTCCCTCTTTGTGAAGCATCATAGGTCATCACACCTTCACGCCATAGTTTTTTTAAGTCATCAATCAGAGGTTCAAGATAAACGTTGATATCATTTCCAGGTTGTTTAGGGCCCAATATCAACAACGACAACATAATGTACTTATTTTTCATACTCAACCAGGGAGGAAGATTGTATATAACAAGCATAATTGGCCAAGTTTTATGTTGGCTACTCAATGTCCCGTATGGATTCATCCCATCTGTACAAAGCCCAAGTCTTAGATTCCTGACTTCTTCACCAAATTTAGGGTACAATAAATCAATCTTCTTCCACTATGGGGAATCACACGCATGTCGTAGGATCCCATCATTATTTTTCTTAACATATGCATGCCACCTCAAATTCTTTGCATCTATCGGATTGGAAAATAAGCTTTGAAACTGTGATATTTTAGGTAGATACCACATGACCTTAGCAGGAGAACCCGTTTTGGACTCCCCCAAAGTCATCATTTTATACCTTGACGCACCACATTTTAGACGATCTTTCAAATCCACATAGTCCTTTTGAAATAATACACAATCATTCTGGCATGCGTGTATCTTCTTGGCCTCCATTCCCATTGGACACAATAATTTCTTTAACTGGTATGTTGAGATTGGTAGCTCATTTCCTTTAGGAAGAATTTCTTTCAACAAAGACAACAATGACATGAAGCTTTTGTCACTCCATCTATTGTTAGATTTCATCTTATACAATCTCAACACAATGCTAAGCTTTGTAAACTTAGTACAACCTATGTATAATGGTCTCTCAGCATCGTGCACAATGTTTCTAAACATGGGAGTTGGATTGGTGTGCTCTACCCCACAACTATCCAGCATCGCATGAATGATGTCTAGTGGAACTGGTTCGTTCACATCTACGTCATTGGAGGAAATTTCTTCTTCCACACAAGCACTTCTATCAACATCCACTAATTTTAGGTTTGAAATCTCTCCATGCCAATGCTATTATGTATAGCCTTGTACAATCCCGTTGCACATGACATGACTTTTTATTTCGTCACCAGTGCTGACTTTCAAGTTGTTACTGCAATGCCTAGATGGACAATAGAACCCATCTCCAGGTTGTTTCATATGTTCCTTGGCAAATCTAATAAACTGATCAAGACTAGAAATAAACTTCGGGGTGCAGCTATTTGGAATGGATATCCATGATCTATCCATTCTATGATCAAAGAGAAAATAAATATATATTAGGGTTTAGGGTTAAAAGATTACGGTTTATGGTTAAATGTTTAGGTTTGAGGGTGTTATATATAATAAATGTGTACCACCTATCCCATTCTTTATTATCTAATCTCACTAGTAAGTGTATAATGTGTATTTGATTTTCAAGAAATTTCAGCAGCATTTCCCCGTAGTTTCCAAGTACACTGATGTACATGGGCAAATGCCCACCGACATATGTACTTAGAGAAAAAACAGGGAAGTGCTGAAGAAACATCATGAAAACCGAATACACATTATACACTTACATCCTAAGTGAGATTAAGTGTTCAAGAACAGTCCCAAACTGGGGACTATCCAAGATTTACTCCTAATGAATAAATCTTAGATGGGTTTCTAAGCCAACAAAATACATGTATATATGTTGTCACTCATATACCTACAATCATAGTATCATCATTCATATCCTAGGTTTTGTGTAACATCATTTAATTCAATTCATTCTTCCATTTGGATAAGTTCATTCATTCATCATTAACCCAAATCAATCATTAATAATCAACTACACAATTTTGAATAACAATTCTATATTGAAATAAGTTAAATCAATCACTAACAAGAGAGAAAGAAAGAAATAACAATTTATTAAATTCATTCATTCATCATTAACCCTAGTTAATCATTATTAATCAACTACACAATTTTGTAGAACAATTATATATTGAACTAAGTTCATTCATTCCTCATTTAACCCTTTTTAATTTATATTAATCAACACTAATTAATCAATAATATTCTTATAGAAATCTCATCACATTGGTGGAGCAGGCTATGGTGGCGGCGGTTAGAGATGGAGGTGATCACAGCTATGGCTGTGGAGGTGGTGGCAGTTGTGTCTAGAGGTGGAGGTGGCCAGAGGTGGAGGCAGAGATGACTGAAGCTGCGGTGAAGCAGGTGGCGAGCAGTGGCAGGATGTCGAGATGTGGTTGTGGTCATTGGCAAAGATTACTGAGCAAGCGAGCGGTAGTGGCGATGACAGAACTACCGGAGAAGCATGGTGGTGAGCTCCTCAGTGGATGTTCCCTCTCCACAAAGGCAACAATGAGCTCCTCTCCACAGTGGTGGTGGCGAGCTCCTCTCCACAGTAGCAGTGGCGGCAGCGAGTGGCAAGCCTCAATCACAACCTAGCTTGAGCGGCATCAGCTAGAGAATTGGGAATGAAATAGAGAAGGAGAAGAGTCTGGCTCATGCGGGTTCTATTCAGTTAATTACAAGTGTCAGTTATTGTGTAAAATGGACGCTTAACACTATCTACAACTTCAAATAAATACCGCCCGGTCAGGGTACTCATCGTCAGTTTCAACGTATAATAATCGATGTCTATCCACATACGCCGACAAAAAAATTTATTCTTGAGTTACAATCATAGTTTTCGGTTTCTCCCCTAACACCGACGTTGATTATGCAAATTGGCGGGGGATGGATTTTCGTGGGGACAACGTGTGAACAAACATCCTCATCGGCTCTTGTGCAACAACTGATGCCAAATAAGGTATGAATTTTTGCATCACGAGGGATATTTAGGCATCAGTTGAATTTTACACAACCGATGACATATGGGGGGAGAAATTTCACGGGGCTTGGTGTGGAACATTAGTCATCGGTGTTTATACAACCGACATTGAATTTAAAATTTTTGGAGGTAATTTTTTTTCCTTGGAAAATTATATTTTGTGGGTGATTTTGGATGTTGATTTTTATTTTGACCAGCCAACGTTAAATAAAAAGGGATATCTGTGTCTTTTGTAAAGTGGCTAGCCTTCACATATAGGTGTCGGTTGTCTTGTTAAACTGACATTGTAGTTTATTAGTGTCAGTGTTTTACTTATAATCGACGCCAGCAAATGTGACATTATACGTCATTTCTATACTAGTGTCACACCTAGGGTTTCCCGACATACTTAGGGTTGCCTATCACCCTTACAAGTAAGGTTAACCCTGACACCCCTTTCAAGTAGGGTTGCGCGTCACACTTTCAAGTGTAGCTACCTGACATGCCTTGGGGAGGTTAGCCCCTTATGCCTTGCATAGAGGTAGTCGACATGTTATGGTGTTGAAAAGTCATAACCATTAAGGCAAGTATCATCCCGACACCCTTGGTGACAAATCGATATACCTCATGTGTAGCTAAAGAGACATGCTTAGACAAGATGGTCTAGACTGATACACCATGAGGTAGTCTAAATCGATACCCTTGAATGAGGTTGCTCGACACACCATGATGTGGTCAAGACAACACATGTGGATGAGGTGAAACCGGTATTACATGATGAGGGTTGTAGGGTATGCTCAAATAATCAAGAATGATGTACACATATGAGAAATACATAATATAGAATAGTGTTGTTTTGGATAATGTATGATCAATTCTAATTACTTCTCCTAAACCTAGTGCACCATAGGATGATGTTACTATGAGTGGTCCATCCCTAACTATAGAGTTTATCCCCAAACTCTCCAACAATGTGGGAAGTAATGGATGTTGGGTCTAATGGTTGAGTATCCATATGATAACCTTAATCATGGAAGAATGTGACCCATGGGCTCATCTTAATAAAATATTATAATCCATGAAAAGTGTCTACTATGTTTCATTTTTATATAATCTTAACTTGTGAAGTGAGGCTAATGATACAAATATGTGAATATATATATGATGGTGATGATAAGCCTTGTTGAAATAAAAGGTGACAACATTTCCGTAGAAATCATATAAACAAGTATAATGATCTAATAAGTGTCTTTTGGATAGTTTGAAATGAAACCCTCTAGTTATGTAATCTAAGATTTGATTTCCCTTAGTATGACGTGTGGTTAATGATTTGTAAAGAGTAATAACGTATGCGTCACAAAATGATGAAACATTATGAATGGTGCATGATCAACATGCTCACATAATGCAGGGTTGTATTACATATACACATGTATGCTATGGTTATACGTAGTATTGAGGACACAATAATCAATGAATATCTAACTAATTTTGTTCAACCTAAATCAGTTTCAAGAAAGCAGGAATTTGTGTGATTAGGGTTTGGTGATGCAACCATGGGGTAAAACCCTAATCGGCTACATATAAAGAATATTGACCCTAATTCTAAGGGCAGGTCATATTATTGAATGTGTGTGAACAGAAAGCATGATAATATACTCTCTCTCTTTATTACATAACTTTAACCTTGTAGTTAATTGGGCGTTACAATTAATGAATACTATGAAGGTGGTTAAATAATATTAAGCATTATCTATAAGTCTTCGTAAGGGAACATGGAGAGTATGAATATGTGAATTTGCATACTTGGTTACATTATCTAAACCTTAGCCTTATACACTCCAACTTATGGGAGATAGTGAATGTTAGAGATTTGGGATGGAATTATGCTGGGTAACCCTATGTGGTTAAGCATGAAACCTAACCTTTATATAGGGAACATATGATGTATGATGTGCTTCACCTAAAAGTATTTAATGTTTTAGGACATATTATCCCTCTACTTGTATAGTGACTAACCTTGCAGGTGAGATGGATGTCATGGCTAATGATTGCTATGGTGTATATGTGATTTGGAACAAGTGATGCTTGGCATGGGTAATGCCTATATGCTTGATAAGCCATTATGAGATAACAATGAATCATAAGTGTGATGTGAGGGGTCTTTGGACTTGATGAGGGATTCATGCCTAGTTGAGGTGATATCCTCTAGTACTGGAATGAGGGATTGATGTCCCATGATTATGTGTTAATGGTGACATCCTTTGTAACGTCCCCAGATTCTGCCGTCTCGAGACTTAGAAGGCCCGAGAGGACAAATCCAAAAACGTTAGGCAATCATTTCAGAGAGCGATGTGGAAGAAAAATATGCATACATGAACATAAAACCATAACATACACCATGACATTCTCAACATTCAACATGTATATTTATCCAACATGAATTGTTACACAATGATTTACAATTACATATTGAATGAAGATTCTACAATCTATGAACATGTATGCTAACATGATCTTAGACAATAGGTACAACCTGTGCAACTTGCTCACATCCTATTCCTTTATCCCATTCTAGCTCTGGACCTAGAAAATATGAGAAGCAAAATCATCAACAAAAGTTGGTACATGGAATTAAAGAGCTATACTATGCTAGCATATTGAAAATACTTGAAAAAGAAGAAAGAGAGAAAGAAACATTATTTAATGGCAGAAAATCAGGTAATCCCAAGTTATTAATCACATTTCAAAATAAATATGCATTACTATGGTGGACTTAGCACATAATCACAATATTAGTGGGCCCTTCCCCGTGTACCATGTACTCTAGGGATCTCCCCGTATACCATGTACACTAGGGAGGTGCTAGTCAACATTAATGCATTTCCTCTCTAATAGGGAGATTAATGAGCACCACTAGTAACTAGATTTAATTTGTCATTCATTTATGTTATTAAATGTTCAATGCGGAAAATGACAATACTCATATATTTACATCCAACAATGTACTCAAATACATACAAGCAAGTACTTATATTTAACATCCAGCAAAAACTAGTCATATAATTATATCCACGTACCTTGATTTCAGATCTAAATTTCCACAAGTCTTAGAATAAGAGGGAGAGAGAGAGAGAGTAGATCACCCTAAAATATAAACAAGGACCTAATGTAATCATGGGTTCTCATCCTTCCATATTATGGTTTCTTATTAGGGTTTAGGACATTAAGGGTTTCTCTTTAGGGTTCAAGATTTAGAGTGAGATTTAAATTGAGGTATGGTAATAGGGAGCATAAATCCAAGCATGGGGTCAGGGTGCGGATGTAGATACTTAAGGGAGTTGATCTTTGCTTAATCGCCATTAGTGAAGGTGAGAGAAAAGAGAGTCATTTATGTGATAGGAGTGTGGACCTCATTACTATAGATCATACTTTTAGGACTTCGAAACAATGGAAATAGGGTCAGATTAATGCTTCAAGGTTTTACAACAGGTATGGTTATTTGTTTATTTTTCACAAAAATTAATTAAAAAAGAACATATCACAAGGTTAAAGAAACACGTTTATCTAGAGTTTAATTTAGGTACAGGTGATAATTTTTATGGATTTTCCTCATTTTTATGAGAATAGGGATATTTTATGGGGATTTATTGACCATCGAAACTATTTTTAATCAATTATACAAGATCTGGCCAATCAGATAATTTCTAATGAAATAAACAAAAAAAAGAAATGTGAGCTCTGCTTCGCGGATCAAGTGAGGGATCTGATTAATCGGATCCTCCCACTGACCCATGAGTAGATGCCCGTCTGAAGAGAAGGTCAGGCGGGTGAAAGGTTAGGATTGCCTAGGGGCTTTCAATTGGATCCATTTGTCAGGTATGGGCAAGGTGGAGAAAATACCCCCTTCGATTGTTCTCTGCTCACGCCATGGTTGTAGTGAGGGAACATGGGAAGGTGGATCACGGTGATGGTGGAGTTCCAGGGGTTGTTGGGCATTGTCGATGGGTTGGTTGAATTCGCGGGCTCACGGTGGTTGTGAGGAGGTCAAGTTCGTCGACAATGGTGGTTTGGGCACTAATCTCAGACCAAAGCAGGTGGAGAAAAGAGAAAAGGCATTTCGGGGGTATACCTACCCTCAGGTTGGATTGATGGGTCACGAAGCTTGGTGTGCGGTTCGTGAGGCTCGACGATAGCTCCCTGCAGCTTGACGTGCTCCTGACCTTGCTCGCGATGAAGCTTTGAAGCTTGGTTGTGTCGTCTTGTTGACCCGAGGCTCTGGGCCTCTGTGGCACCAACTGAGGGTGCTACTCAACTCGCCGAGACCCCAAGATGGTGTAGACATGCTGGATTGGAAGGAAGAGGCTCCTGGAGTGAAGGAGGAGACCGGGGTTAGGCAAGGTGAGGTGCTCGAGGTCACGGAGGTAGAAGTGACCTTCGTTGCAATTGAGAATGAGGGATGATTAAAAGAAGGCTGGAAGAGCTTGTGGGAGCCTTATATAGGAACAAAGAGGCATAGAGGGTTAAGTCCTAAAATGGGTGTCACGTCCAGTGAGAGGAACGGAGAAGAGGGGGGTCGTTCTCCCTGATCTGAGGGCGATGGGAAATGTGGCAACATTCATTGAGTTCGATTTGATGAGATGAGGTCTTCCTCCAACGATCTCACCCAGGAGATATGGGAGTCAGGCGCGTGGAGTCTCGGTTGATTTGAGTGTTTTAGTTGGGGTCGGGACCGAGGAAAGCGGGAGGTAGACGGCAAAGTCCTAGCTGTCGATTCCATTTTATCCGCGATTAGTCGGATCAGATGGCTGGGGTGTGAGGCCTCATAAGTGTCCGCTCCCAGCCTTGTTATCAAGACATCATGCCATTCAAATGTCACAAATAATTAGCAACTTAGGTCTAGGGTGATATTAGGTGTATTATTTTCAAATGTCCATACATCCTAATTGGTTAATCCAATTGCAATAAAATTTTAGGAGTAGCTTAATGATGTCATGATGTAGCTATGATGTAAAATTGGAGTTAAAATTCCAATGTTGGCCATGTCAATTGACTATATGTCATATTTCATGTAATTTGACTTTATAAGATACTAGGGATGGTATTAAAAGAAATTGATAAGCCAAATTAATCAAGGTTGACATCAAGCTCTAACATTGATTCATATGTACATAATTCCTCAAAAGAAATTAGTTCACTACTCACTAGATAACTAATTGAATGATTGGTCTCATGAGAGCATAATCAATTAGTAAGGGTATTAATTCCCAATTGAATTCAATTAGGCATCATAGCCCTCTATCGTATCTCAAAACAACTAATTTGGGTGAAGGAATCCATGATTATATTACCAATTTTGAATTTGGTATTTGTCCTCTACATAGAATGATTGTCTCTCAAATATTGTATTAGTTATTAAAACTCAAAAATCTAGGTTATCACAACCTTGTAAATGGCAGTGATACAATGTTATGAGATGATGGGAATCTATTTATGGTTTAAACAACTATATCTTCTATTGTATTATTATGCCCTTTATTTTGAAGAGTTTGTCTTTGGTTTGTAAGTTGTAACTTGATTGATGCAAAATACATTTTAATTAGTCTAATTAATCAAGTGGAATATAATCATGTAGCTTGCCCTATGCCATAGATTTATTTAGTGTCATCATTTTCTGGATTGTGAAACGAGTTTAACTCAGAGCGCATATTTTTTAATATGCGGGGGGGAGGACAAATATCCCCTTACGTACATTATATGTGACACAGGATTGGATGAGGACCATACCTTGATATGAGTGTGGCTTCAGACCGTAGTTCAATGATATGCGACACAAGATTGGTTGTGGGCCATACCTTGATAAGAGTGTGACTTCGAGCCTTAGCTCAATGATATGTGACATAGGATTGGGTGTGGGTCATACCATGATAAGAGTGCGGCTTTGGGCTATAGATCAGTTTGCTAGTGCCCTGACATGTATCAAGGTGGGCTAGACTTATACAGTTGGACTATATGTCATTGATAGTAGTTGACTCATGATGTCACTACATGTTCACTCATACTGACTGAGGGGGTGACTTCATGGATTTTGTCTCTTCCACTAGGCCTTGTATGGAACTGATTTCAACTTAGCAATGGTCAGTTAGATTTGGGTAGAACGACTCAAATCATCAAGGCATAATAAACCCATAAACAGTTGTGTAGCATAATTGTTCAGGGCCAAATATGAGAACATTGGCTAAATCCTTTCCTTGCTTTTATAATGTTTAGTTTATAACAGTTATACATATTCCTTTTTAATTTATTAGTTGTTCCACTATTCAGTGGCAAGTGCATATTACTACTCTATTTATTTTATCTACGAGATATATGTCATTTAGTTAATTCTGTTCAACCTGCTCAATATGATATCCTATCTATTTTGTTATCTGTGATAATAATAGAGTTGGTGGAGAGTTATATCTCTCACTGATTTCATAGACCATCGTTTGCAAAAACCGTGACTGTGGTGTGTAAAACTGTGACCGCGGTGTGCACAACTGCACCCGTGGTGTAGATTTCTTCAGTGTCTCATCCACCGCGATCAATAGAACAACCTCCTCTACCAGTGGCCTTCATCCCTTCCTCCCTCATGCATTTACAGCCCGCGGCCTTTCCTCACTACCTCCGACAGTATCACACCGTGCAACCATGACCTCTCCTCCAACTAATAATTGCGACCTCACTGATGCCCTGCATCGCGACCTCCATGCCCCCTAACCGCGGTCATGATTTCTTCCTACCCAAACTATGGTCGTGGTTTCCATTATTGAGACCATATCAAGAGCAAGGGGACCACGACCACTACTTGGGGTCACAGACTCCCTTTACACCCAGCACTATAAATACCCCCACTCCAACATCAAAGTGGGGATGAAGTCCAGACCGGAAGGTTGCCCGCTTGTGTCCAGCCTAAAGAGGACCTTGACCCGGAGTCCCACGGGAGAGTACGGAGGTCTGAGAAGACTAAGATGCTCACTCCACACTGCCCTCAATAGCAGGCTTCCATTCTCTCTCCATCCATTTGCCTATTTCCACCCAGATATGTGGTGGAAACCCAGATTTGGATCATCCTCCACCTCCGTTCATCCACCGAGCCGCTGTTTGGGGCAGATCTAGAGAGAGAGGACCAAAGAGTCCATATCTGATCAAGGAGGAGGACCAAAAGATGAGATCCAGCCTATACAGAGGCAAAGGAGCGAGAGCCACCTCTCCTCTACAGGCTAAATCTTATCTTCTTCCCCTTTCTTCGGCTATGTTCCCTGATTTCTTGTACAATGATGTTCTTCCATCTTTGTACATTGCCAACTGTGCTTGTCCATGGCTAGTTGAGCTACTTCTTGGCTATGTAGCCCGTTTTGGGCATGTTTATGTACTTTTGCCTTAAGCAAGTAGATTTTATTTCAGATCTAGTATGTTTTCTTATTCTATCTTCTCTCTCTAGTTGTGATTTCTAGTTTGGTTGATCTCTTCCTAGTTTGAACTGTTGTTTCTACCTGTATCATGAGATCCATGTAGGAATAGATACGAGAAGATAGTTTGGACTAGAGTCTGAGAGGAGGACAGTCCAACGATTGTCTGTTCCTAACATCTCAACACATTCTAGACCTGAGAGGACCTCTAGAATATGTTGAGATGTTGATGTGTCATCCTTGAGAGAGGTTTGATGGCACAATCATATATGGGTATAGTCAAGCTATGTGAGAGCGAGTAGAACGACCCACAGAAACAACCACGATAGTACGTACTATGTTTGGTTTCAAGATGCTTGTTCAGGTGTTTGAGGGTTGTCTATGCCTAAGAATAGGTGCATAGACTTCCCAACTTGTGGTTACATAGCCAGGAGCTCCTTCTCTCAGATTAGCAGAATCTCACGAACTCTGTTTTGTTTTCATTTCTTTTCATTGTTTTGTTTTATTTCGTGATAACCTGATAGACTAGTTGTAGCACATATTTTCATCGAATATCATTTTGGCTTATCTGACTAAAGAATGAAATATGTGGCGTCCTAAACGTCACCACGTCCCTCTGTTCAACCATGTATATCTACTTCAACCCCGTAATATAGTTGTGGGCGTCCTCAAAGGATTTGGATTATAAATTCAAAAGTTTGATTCCTTCTGAGTCTGCCTCCGTATTCCGGATGTGTGATTTGGGCTGATCAACTTTTTGGCATCGTTGTTGGGGACGTGGTTTTTCACATTTACATGCCTAAAAGATTTTGTTCTGTCACTTTTAAGCATGTATATATATAGATATATATGTTTGTATGTATGTATGAATAGTCTTTCTTTTGTTTTAAACATACTTGTCTGTATATACTATATAGCTTTCCTTTTTCTTGTACTTTCTCAGCCATGGATCTTGCTTCAGCCAAACAAGTTATATTTTCCACCTATCCTCTCAAATTTTTCTACAGTTCCGACTGCTGGAAAATAATTGAAGGTCGTGCTCTATAGCTAGTTGAGTTATACTCACCTCCACCACCATCATATGTTGAAATTCCAACAACAGAGGCTACCAGTCAGCCCTCGACTTCTGTTCTATCATGGCATCAAGAATTGATTAAGGCAGTGGAGTTAGTTAGGGAAAGTATTCACACACACAACTCCTTAGCCCCTCATTTCCAAGAACATGTCAATCTACTCCAGGAACTACTAGATAAGCAGGAGCTTCAACTCCAAATAGCAACGAAGATTGCAGACCGTAGTATAAGTATGCTTCAAACTATTGAACAAGGATTTGTCCAGAAACATCAGTTTGATATAGAGGATTCCCATCAGATGTGTATGGTAGAATCAATGAGTCTCGAAACCATTGCTTCTCAAGTACAACAACTTCATGATAAAGATGTTGAACAAGACAGGAGGCTCCAAGAGCTCATCGATTTGGTTACAATCCAGTTATAAGAGCCATCACAAGATAATGAAGACTCTAGTCATCAAGACCATTGCATCGGATCTGAAGTGGATTATGTCTCACGATTCTATTTAGACCATCAACTGGATTCACCAAGATTTTTTTGTGAAGACCAACCCACTTGGGGAAGCTCTTCATTCTATGCAGATGACCCAGCTAATGAACTAATGGAGGATATGAGTCATAGACATGAATGGTTCTATGATGACGATGACAAAGACTCATATCCTCACAATGACGACCAAACAACCTTGCACCCAAAAGGTTGGTTTGAGGAATCAGTCTGACATTGACCCAAACTAGGGTGATGTATCTCATATTGAGACATGTCACTTAGCTTCGAGCAATACACCAATCATGGTTTGGAACAATTTGTTCGATGAGGATGATGTTGACTATTCCTCTCAGTGGAGTGAATATACTGACGACGACGAGTTGGAACAACATGAGATGACATTTTCCACCATCCCTTTACAAGTCTTGGTGAAATTCAAGGGAACTAGATGGACAATCCACCACAACATGGTGGTTGAACATGAAGACACCCATGACCCCATAGAAGGCAACAAGATTGGGGTGGAAGAATAGCAAACAGATTCTTATGGGGACACTTCTTGCTCAGAAAATGATCGGATGACTCAGACTGTACATGAAAGTTTACCTGAGCATCCAACCTCAATTTCAGAGATGGAGAGAGATGAGATGAATTGTCCAGAAGATATTCATCATATCTCCTCTGTCTCATCCTGTGTTGACATCCTAGGGGCTTCCCATTCATATCCATACATTGAAAGGTGCCTTGAGGATGCTTTGCTGAAGAAGTCATCTCAGTGCAGTTCAAGATGATTCCAGCACACGGATGAGTTCACTGAGTCATCATATTCTATTCCTCTACTTCAAACTCAAAAGGGCCCTCACCTCCACCTATTATGCTCCTATCATGAGGTGAATCCCATTGGCAAGACATAGGTGGCACTGGTCCCAAAGCTTAGGATTTGGGACTCCAGTGTCAGTATTGTGGGGCAGCCACCTTCTTTCTTTTACCTCTTTCTTTTCTCTTTTTGTTAAAATAAAATTTTGTTTTTCATGATCTTGGTTAGATAGTTTCTTTCCTCTAACTACCTTATTTTTCCTTGCATACATGCATCATTTTAGGACTTTAATAAGATTCCCACCCTAACTTCCATGCATTCCCACCCTATTATCCTAAGCTTAGATCTTGCTCGAGGATGAGCAAAATTTTAAGCTTGGGGTGGTAGGGCTATTTGCCCTTCTACCTCTTCATCCTTCTAACATGCATGTTTACTTCCTACATTTAGTTTTAAATTTTCAAAAAATTTCAGCTTTTATCTTTGCAATTATGGCCATATGGTGTGAATCTAATATATAAATGCTTGACTTTCTGCCTAAATGCACAGTTTTCATCTTAAAATTGCTCGACCTTTCGCTCGACTTGCTCTTTGACTCTTTCCTTGAGTTTGGTAATAAATCTAAGGTTATTTTCCTTTTTCATAGCTTAAATCTTTATTCCCTTGATCTATGTTGTGAATGACAAATCCAAGGTAATTAAAGGACCGATGGAATGAGCTAAAACATAATCAAAGAATCCTAGCGGCAGTTTCACGAGCTTGCCTCTATTCTAAGGATTCTTGAATCATTATTGCAACTTTTGACATAGGTGTCAAGCAGATCATGACGAGCTTTGAGCTATAAACAAGATGAAATGTTTTCCTTGATGGATTATGTGCCTTCTCACATTAGATTGAGTCAAAAAGATATAAAAAGTTGCAAAAGAGGCTTGGCCGCCCACAAAATCTCAAAATATCTATATAGTTCTCACCCAAGCCTACAAAACAGAATGCAGAGAATAAAAGCCTAAGTGTGAATAAATGAGCGCTTATTTTCTCTTTTAGGAGAGTTGAGGATGGTGCCCAGCCGGTGTATGACTGCGTTCACGAATGCGGGTATGTCGTGCCTGGTAGTATCACTCCAAAAGCTCATTAAAGAGTCCCTAGGAACCCCTAGGAGACCTATGAGATCATCTCAATAGCAGGGTTGGTTCGAGCGTAGTACGAGGAGTTCATCTCATTGCTTTGGGCCAACTGGCTCAGACTATAGGGACTGTTTCTCATTACATGGACCGACCTAATGCAGATCGAGATCCTCAGAAGTCATTGGAGTCTTTTGCTTTGTTTCTTAGGACTTGAATAAGTGAGAGGCATGTTGTTCCTGATTGGTATGCATGGATTCATGGTGACAGCTCATTGCTCATCACCCGTGTGATCACCTATGTGACCATTCTTTCATGGCTAATAATTATGATTCAAACCCTCATGAGTATCGACATGTTGTAGTGAATTCGCTTAATCTTGCCTCGAAACTATTTGATCTTGCTTTGGTAGGACTATCGTTGATTGGTGGGTATTTGTTCTGAAATGACATGAATAAGGAGAATTGATGCTTTACACTATTTTTCTTAGCCTTAGCATCTATTTCCAAGCTTAATTTGGATGTTATCTTTTTGTTCTTTGAGCACAGTCTTGCTTGAGGAAAAGCAAGTTTTAAGCTTGGGGTAGTTGATAACACCCAAATTAGCGCATATTCTCTATGTTATTTATCTATGGTTTTGCACCACTTCGGCCTTAATATGCCCTCTAATGCTCATGTTTTAGTACCTTTCATCTTTATATAGATAAAGTAACTAGCTAGCCAATAAAGTAGCCAATCTAGTCAGTTTGCGACAAGCAGACACCGAACTTGTGATGCCATCTTTGTCCATGTTTTCTCTCTCTCTCTCTCTCTCTCTCTCTCTCTCTCTGAGGCCCAATGAAACTAAGTTATTTGACATATTGTCTAAAGATTAATGCATTTTTCATCTTAGTCTGAGCTACCTTCTTGGGCCCAGTTCTACTATTGATTAATTTCTTTTATTGCCTAAACCTTCTTATACATCCTTACTTAACCTAATTGATTTAATCTCTATTTTAATTGGGTTTTATTCTTGTTTTGCAGGTCAATTTGGTACAAAGAGGCCCATAGCACTCAGCCCATTCTCTAATCCATGGCCTTTGATTCAAGCTTCTGTGGTCCCGGTCCCTCTCGACTATACACACCGCGGAAACCTCTAAAACCCTACACCATGGCTCCTTTCTTCTACATACTGCAACCTCCAGTTCAAAGACCATGACCCCCTCCCATATAACCACGGTCGCGGTTATTTCTCTCATTTTTCACTCGTGGTTTCTTCTCTGCTCATCTAGTTGTCCACGGTCTTCACTAACACCAGACTGCAACCTTGCCAACTCCTCAGTCGCGATCGCGGTCTCCTCCCACTGTAACCACGACCTCCAGCGTCAATGCCTCAGCCATTGTCTCTTCGAAAACCACCAACCACGACCTCCAACCCATCTGCACTGTGGCCAGAGGACTCCTGGATCGTGACCTTCTCAATTGTTGCACTCGCGATCAATGCTCTCCTCTTACGCCTGCCCCTCTTCACTACCTGTCCTCCCTCAAGCCATGACTGCGACTGTTGCACCGCGACCTGAGCACAAAAGAAACTGCGACCATCGTTTGCAAAAACCGCGACCGTAGTGTGTACAACTGCGACCGCGGTGTGCACAACTTCACCCGTGGTGTAGCTTTCTTCAGTGTCACATCCACCGCAATCAACAAAACAACCTCCTCTTCCAGTGGCCTTCATCCCTTCCTCCCTCATGAATCTACAGCCTGCGACTGTGCAACCACAACCTCTCCTCCAATTGATAACCACGACCTCACTGCTGCCCAGCACCGTGACCTCCATGCCCCCCTAACTGCGATCGTGGTTTCTTCCTACCCTAATCACGGTCACGATTTCCATTATTGCAACCAGCTCAAGAGCAAGTGGACCATGACCACTACTTGGGGTCACAGACTCCCTATACACCCAGCACTATAAATACCCCCACTCCAACATCAAAGGGGGGAGGAAGTCTAGATCGAAAGGCTGCCCACTTGTGTCCAGCCCAAGGAGGACCTCGACCCGGAGCCCCGTGAGAGACCATGGAGGTCCGAGAAGACTACAATGCTCACTCCACACTACCCTCTATAGCAAGCTTCCATTCTCTCTCCATTCATCTACCTATTTCCACCCAGATCTGTGGTGGAAACCCAGATCTGGATCATCGTCCACCTCTATTCATCCTCTGAGCCACTGTTTGGGGAAGATCTAGAGAGAGAGAGAGGACCAACAAGTCCAGATCTGACCAAGGAGGAGGACCAAAAGATGAGATCCAGCCTATACAGAGGAAAAGGAGCGAGAGCCACCTCTCCTCCACAGGCTAAATCTTATCTTCTTCCCCTTTCTTTAGTTGTGTTCCTTGGTTTCTTGTACAATGATGTTCTTCCATCTTTGTTCGGTGCCAACTCTGCTTGTCCATGGCTAGTTGAACTCCTTCTTGGCTATGTAGCCCGTTTTGGGCATGTTTATGTACTTTTGCCTTAAGTAAGTAGATTTATTTCAGATCTAGTATGTTTTCTTGTTCTATCTTCTCACTCTAGTTGTGATTGCTAGTTTGGTTGATCTCTTCCTAGTTTGAACTGTTGTTTCTACCTGATCATGAGATATGTGTAGGAATAGACGTGAGAAGATAGTTTGGACCAGAGTCTAAGAGGAGGATAGTCCAACGGTTGTCTGTTCCTAACAACTCAACACATTCTAGACCCGAGAGGACCTCTAGAATATGTTGAGATGTTGATGTGCATCCTTGAGAGAGGTTTGATGGAACAATCATAGATGGGTTTAGTCAAGCTAAGCGAGAGCGAGTGGAACGACCCATAGGAACAACCACGATAGTACGTACTATGTTTGGTTTCAAGATTCTTGCTCAGGTGTTCAAGGGTTGTCTACACCTAAGAATGGATGCATAGACTACCCATCTTGTGGTTACATAGACAGGAGCTCCTTCTCTCTGATTATTAGAATCTCACCGACTCTGTTTTGTTTTCATTTCTTTTCATTGTTTTGTTTTATTTCGTGACAACCCGCTAGACTAGTTCTTGCACATATTTTCATCGACTATCATTTTGGCTTATCTAACTAAAGAACAAAATCCGTGGCGTCCTAAACGTCACCACGTCCCTGTATTTGACCCTATATATCTACTTTGACCCCGTAATAAAGTTGTGGGCATCCTGGAAGGATTTGGGTTATAAATTCAAAGTTTTGACTCACTTTTGAGGCCGATCAGGTGCTCTCCACGTGTTTTGATGACATGATGATCGATATGTGATTTTTGGCTTGTGTGCCCTTGGAGGTACGTGCATGCATGTGGATTTGTTATCTTATGTAATGGGTTGATTGGAAATCAACGATGTAGATCCTTGAATATATGTAATGAAATGCAAGTATTGACTCTTGTGTAATAAATCTCCGCTCATGTTGCTTGTTGCTAATTCGTTTTAATTTCCTATGATTTTCGGTAATCCACTGTTAATGGTTGAATGGTTTAAGTTTTGAGTAATCTCACTTTGTGTGACAAAGGGTGTCACATTTGGTGATATCAAAGCTCTAGGTTTGTTGAGTCTATAGGGACACTAGGACTAGTATTAGGATGGTGTTTAAGATAAGAACATGATATAAAATATGTTGCATACTGCCTAATCTCAGTAATTGAGAGCCCAGGCTAGGTATTCAAATGTTGAAGAAAAGGTAAGCATGGAACTCTTATATTGATTTTTCTTTGATTACTATGATCAAGTAGTCATTTGAGAACAATATAAAGAGCATGAAAATCATGAATCATGAAGTTAATACCTCCATCATATTATAAAAAGAGATAAGGACAGACAAATGAACTTGTGCTAATAAAGTAAGTCAAGGTGTGAAATTCACATAAGATGGAGAGAATTCCTGAAACAAGGATGAAGTGAGAAGACAAATAAGAATGAATGGTAAATAAATAAGATGGAAAATGAGTTAAACTCAAACCAATCCATGAGTATTAGAAAGTATAAAGTGTAATTCTCATGATATGTTAAAGGGAATCAGAAGGATGATCCCTACTTAATAAAGAATATGTCGAGAATAATGATCCTTTTCATGATGAAAAGATGAAAAATGTGGTAAATTAAGGAAATGAACATGAACATGATAGGTAGTAACAAAGAAAGAGTAATAACATGTAATCATCCTTACAGTCCTTGTGTTGAGGACAAGGAAACCAAGGTGAAAACAAGTTAAAATGATACATGAACAAATGAAAACTCATGTAATAATCAAAGAATGTGATAATCCCTTCACCTTGATAAGCAAACCATGAGTAACAATGTAATGATAAGAGGAGTATGTTGCCTTGTGTTCTTTCCTTTCAAGGATGTGGCAGTCAAGTGAGTCTTATGCAACTTGATGTGCATGGCTTCGAAGTGATCCGTAGATGGATACTTTGAAAAGTATTAGTTGATCTTGGATTTTGTTCCAAGATAGGGAAATCTGTGATAGGAGATGTCTCAAGATGAAAGTAGGATCCTTTTGACATGATTTGGAGTTGGTAAAAACAATAGAAGATGGATTTGATAGGGGTTTGATCTGTTTCTAATAGATGTGATTGATACCAAGGTAAGGAATCCTAGAATCCAAGTAGTGTCGGTTGTATGGGAGAGTGAGAACATGTCGCTTGATAGGATGATTAGGTGTTTGACTACCTAGAAGGGTTGAATTTGGGATCAATCTAGTTACATATGCTCAACCAATGGTATGGATATCATGTGTTAGGGGTTTATGCTCAGCATAAACGTAACATCATCAAGGATTCATATGTTGAAGAGACACTTGTAAGATCATCTTGGGAAAAGTTCATCAAGCTTAGTATAATCGCTTGGAATTCTCCTATCTGGCTTGTAAGTAAGAAAGGCTCCACGAAGATTGTGCATTGTCTATAGATGGATAAGCAGGGTTTCCACTTCCTATCTAGGTCAGTTAAGGTGACATATAACGTCTTGGGTTACCTCTAAGATAGTTTTCTTGGATAAGTGGCCTCTTCTTATGACAGGAGGATCTACAACTAAGAGTGAGTATGTTGGTAGGATAGTTAGTAAAAGTGAGACTAGTGTTGAGTCAGAAGATCAGAGTAGCATAGTAGAAGCATGATAGGTTTTTTAGTTCTAAGTGGATGACAGAACATATCTCTAGTCTTTCTTTGGAAGAGACATGTTGAGGTTTGAGGAGGGTATGGTAAACTCCTAGAATCAAGAATTTTATCATATGATGTTATAAGTTGAGGAGGTGATACATAAGAAAGAGTTGACACCTGAGTTGGATAAGTATGTATAGTGCTTCTATGGCTAAGAAAGTATCACCCAATATAAGGTTGACTCTACAGCTAATAATGGAAAGGATAAGTTGAGTATGTGTCTTATGCAACAGATCTTGTGTTGACCTTGGATGCAAGAACATATGTTGGTCAAGTCTTATGACATCACCCTGATAGCAAGGATCTATGTGGAAGTTTGAAGGTGTGATGTATGAGTAGTTTCCATATCCTTTATCTTGGTATTTCGGAGGTGAAATCCATGTTAGGGGTTTATGACTTGTAAGGACCCTGACCTGGGTTTTTGGCTAAACCTACTTGTTTTGCTTAAGTAAATTGCTTAGAACTTTAATCTAATCCTTGAGGTGTTTTGTTATCATGTGGCATGTATATTTTTCAAGTTTGTCTCTATTTGAATGTTGTTTGAGCAATGATTGCTTATTTTTACCAAAGTGCAGCTTACCCAAGATGAGGGGTTATCTTGCAATATGTCACATGATGAGTGTGCCCTTAGTTCTTTAGCATCATAAGAGAGAGAATGATGCTACAGGATGCATTGTGGAAAGACTAAGTTTCAAGTTGATCCTTTGTGCATGATGCTTTGTGTTGCTCTTAGATGTGTTATCTCAGGTTAGAGGACCTTGGAGAGGTTGTCTATCAGTTTGTGAGTGTAAGGACCCTGACCTTTGTTTTGGGCTTACCCTTCTTGTTTTTCCTAAACCTTGTGCTTGGTTTCTTGCTAATAACCTTTAGTGGTGATTAGGGTTTTCTTGTGCTTAGCTGAGAGCTGGAGGTGCTACTTGCGAAATAACCTAATATAGGGTTGGAGAGCAAGTTTGTCACCTTGAGAGATGTCTTTCTCTCTCCTTGCTTCCTCTAGGGTTGAGATGTAACATCCCTAACATGGGTTATGCTTTAACCCTAGGTGTTTTGATTAAGAAAGATGATTATATGCTTAATCTTATCTTGTGAAAAGTAATTAGGGCTCATGAGAAACTTATGTTTCAATTTTGGTCCTGTTTGAACAATGTTGAAGCAATATTTGCTTATTTTGGACTAAAGTGCAAATTACCCAAGTTGAGGGGATAAATTGCAAATGTTGCAGGATAAGATGTTCCTCATGTGTTGAAGCATCATAAGAATAAATATGATGCAGAGGTATGGCTTGTGGTAGCCTGAGTACCAAGGAAGAGCTAATAAAGCAATGTTTGTGCATTAAAACCTAGTTTTAGTGTAAAGTGCAATTTACCCAAAACCTAGGGTTCAATATGCAAATTACCACTTCAATAAGGTCCCTAATGTTTCTTGGCATCATGTAGAGCAAATAAAATGAGAGGGGTGCCTCATTTGAATTAAGTTGGAGGAGAGAGAATCTTGATATTAAATAATCAAGATTTAAGCCTAATTGGAACCCTAATTCAATTTAATGCAAAAATAAATAAAATAATTGAAGGGGCCTTCAACCAAAATTAAAATGGTTGGATTCATATGTGTGTGTACGAGCTTAAGCCTTGCAAAGGCACGAGCATATCCTAAGGAGGTGAAATTCCACTCACCATTATTATAAGAAAAAGAAATTCCACTAAAAAATGGATATTAATATTATAATGGTTAAGGTGCTTAATTTCTTTTCCCTTTATTCTTGGATAATGAAAAGGTTTTTAAAGAACATGAAGATGTCTTCGTGGCCAAGAAATGGAGGGGGATTTGGTGGAAATTATTTTGGGAATTAAAGGAAATAATCCCATTTTCTCTCTCCTTGGGATTTCCTTATACATATCCCTTTTTCCACTCACTTAAGGACTTCTTTTCGGATTTCCTTTCTTTCTTTGCCTTGGACGACCCCAATAGAAACTAAGGGACAGGAGGAGTATGACCCCAACCTGTTGGTAAGGTTCTTGACCTCTTTTCCCCTTGATTCCATGGTGGAAATTGAAAGTAAATCATTGATTTCTTCTTAATTCGATCTCCTCTTCAACCCTAGCCAAACTTTTCAACCAAAAGCTTGAGGACGAGCCTAGGGGGAGTTGCAAGAGATTCATACACCATTTTTTCCATGAGCTTGGAGCTTTTGAGCTCAATTGGAGGCAGGTTTTATAACTTGAACCCTTAATATTGTTATTTCAATTAATTCCTTATCACTTGGTGATCCTTTTTACATTCCTGAAATTTGTTTTGGTTGATTGATGCAATCACCATGGAAGCCACAAAAAGTTTCGTGAGTTCATGGGTGACATGATGACCTAAGACATGATGATGTACACTCTCATGTCCAATATAACCAAAAATCTATTTAGTAGATTGGCCAAGGCCAGTAAGTTGAATTAAGAATGTCTCATGGGTGACATATCAAGATAATGAGTGTCACAAGAGAAGTTTGACATGATGGTATGATACGAAGGATAAATGATATACATGTTCTTCCTATTCCTTATTAAGTGAATATTTGATCTATTGTTCTATCATAAATAGTTACAATGCTTTAAGATGAGAATGCTTTAAACTGCATATCCACTATCCAGTTTTATATATTTAATTGCAATAATGATGTTTTGACAGAGAGTTATATCTCCCGCTAGGACAATTTACAATTGTCTCACCCCCATGGGATCCAATGTTTTTAGGTGGACGTGGACAAGGAGGCAGGAAACCTTTAGCAGAGAAAGAATAGCAGCAGCAACGAGGACAGTAGTAATATCTCAGGTGGAGATATTGCTTGTCTAGTCTTATATTTAGAAAGTCCGATGTGTCGTCTATGTACTCTCAGGTCCTCAGAGTCAGTAGTCAGTCTTTTTATTTAATCGATCTGAGATTTTGGCTTGGTGCCTCGAGGTTTTTATGATGTCTATATATAATGTTCAATAGGACAACTGATGTTGTAATTTGCGAGAAGAGATAGTACAGGTTGTGTACTTATGGAACAAAATGTAAATATTATACTTTGGATCTTGATGAAAAACATTTCCTATGTGTGGATCTCTTTACAAAAAGTTTTAATTTTTAGTGATTTTTAGCAATCTGCTGCAAAATTTTCGCTTCCGCTTAGTTAATCTCGTGTTTTATAAGTTGGATGCCACATGAGACGAAGGTTTGGGCTCGTGCCTTGAGTTGTCTTGGGCTTGGTTGAGCTCTTTTGGGCCTTGTTTTCCCTTGTTTGGGCTTTGCCTTGCTTGGTTGAGCCCTGTATCGGGCAACGGTGCTTTGTATCGCCCATGGGGAGTGTCGGCCATGGAAGAGTGGTGTGACGGCCTTTGACCCTTGTTGACCTTCTTTCCTTGGTTGTGTCACCCTAGCTAGGACATGTGGCTGACCCTTGGGGGAGTAGTGGCATGGCATGTGCATGTGTTTTGCAAGGTGGTGGAACGTGTGGATAAGTGTCCCTTGGTAAGGTAACACCTTGCCTTGGTCTAACCTTGACCCCCCATCTATATATGCCTTGACTTTCTCTTCCTTAGGAACCCTTTAGCTTTTTGTTGATCCTCTTTTCCTTGTGTGCACGATACACCTCTCCCTTGCAACCTTGGTGGCTGATACCCTTGGAAGAGCTAAGGTTGGTGGCCGATCCCCTTGAAGAAGTTCTTCTTCTTCCTTTAGCTAGGTGGTCGAACCCTAAGTGGGTCGTGTTTCCTTGGTGGCCGAAGTGGTGATCTTGGAGCTAGGAGCTTGAAGCTTGGAGGTTTGGAGCTTGAGGAGTTTGCTTAAGGTGGGTTACATAACTTCTAACCCTATCTATAATACCTTCTCTTTATGTTGCATGTTTCATATATGTGGATTGATCGGCCATTGCATGTTATTTTTCTTGCTCTAGAACATGTTGTTGATCTTATGGATTTAATGAGCATGATGTTGATGATGTTGTTGATGGTCTATGTGCCTTTGCACCTAGTTGGATGAACCATGGTTTAGGGTTTCCTTGTTGAGCAACACTCTTTTCTCTCCTTGGTCTAGAGAAGTGAGTTTGAGCTCTAGTAATGTGGGAAATACCCCTCTCTCGATTAGGTTGAGAGGTGAGCTTATATTCTAGTTGCTTGAGTGACACCCTACTCTCACCACGGATTTGAGAGGTGAGCTTTTGGATAGATGATGACCTATGTTGAGGTGGATCATTGTGGTTTCCCGATTGGTGATAGAGGTTGTGTAAAACCCCTCTCTCTTGGTTGTTGAGAGGTGAGTCGACCTTCTTGACCAATTAGGGTTTGGTGCCCTTTTGCTTGAGGTTGAAGATGACCATGTTGGGTTGTGCCTTGCACGATATGCCTTGGAGTAATGCTGCCCAATAACCTTCTTGTCTTGGGTTGTAACCTTGGTCGTTACACATAGTTGGGTTTGGTTGGTGACCGATATGGTTCCCTTGGTCGACACTTAGTGGAGATGGAGCTTGGGCGTTATACCCTCTTGCCTTGTGTTGATCTTGGCCGATATGCTTTGTTGAGCCTTTGTGGCTTGATGCCCGGTATGCCTTGGACGAGATGACCCTTGTCTTAGATGTGATTGACCGATATGATGACTAATAGTTTTCTTGTGTTGGGAAATATGAAGTATTCTTGTGATGCCTGGTATGACAGTTGTATAGAGAACCCTAGATGGTGCCTTAGTGGTAGTCAATATTAGTAGCTTGACCTAGATGGGCGTCAAGTCTGTGTCGGACATGGGGTTGTGTTGCTCGACACGTCCTAGTGGAGTTTGTAGAGTTGTTATTGGTTTAGCCCGCTGGTCCATGCACGATATGGCATCTTGGGTGATATGGTGCCATGGTCGATATGAAGGACTCTTGGGCGACATGGAGGTCTTTGCACGATAGGGGCGCCTTGGGCGTTATGGCCTTTGGCCGATATGGTCAAGGTTGAGGGTTAGTCGATAGAGGAACCCTAACCCTAACCCTGATCCTTGTGCATGATAGGCCTTTGGCAGATAGCATCTGTTGATGCACGGTACACTCTGCCCGACACCATGAGTTGATGAGTCCTTGTTGCATGATAGTTGATGTTGGGGTTGGTCGTTATGGTGGTGAGCTTGCTTAGGGTTGGGAAAACCTAGTCGTTACACCCTTTGGTGAGGGTTGGTACTTCTTGCCATACCTATAGTGAGGGTGACAGGAGTTTTGGTAACGGTTCTGATAGCTCAGAATGTATGTGGCTAATAATGACAACACAAGTGATATGATGTAATCACCTTGAATCCTGTAAATATGATAAGGAGATATAATGATGGGTTGTGAACCAGGAAGCATGGAAGCATATGATGTTGCTTCACATGATGATGTGACCCATTCCCATGGTCACAAGTATAAGGCATAATATATGTTCATGATTGATAATAATACCACGAATGATAAAACTATAACTTCTACAGCTTATGTGTAATATATTCATGGATGTTGCTTTATACTTGTTAGCATGACAATCCTATTAATCCATGATGGCTTCAGTTATTCCTACGAATGTATACTAACCATGCAGATATTTCATGTGGATTCATAGCCTGGTAAGAGCTATAAGATGTATGTGATGGAATAGCACCATGTGGTAATGTTGCAACAAGTTGATAGGTCTGAGGACCTGATATAAGGCTGAGTGCCTAGTTGAAGTGTTATCCTATGATGATGAGATAAGGGATGCGTTCCTAGGATGTTGATGCATGATTATAATTCCTAGAGAGGCAGTGGTTGATATCATGAGGGATTGAGGTCCCAGGACAGTATGATGATGGCAATAATGATGTAATTCTATAAGGATATGTTATGCTTTGGTTGCCTCAACAATTGGCTTAAAATATACTAATTAATTATAGATAAACATATCATGTAGTTTGACCTGGCCATAGATCCATTACTGTTAGTATTTGGTGATGGTGAAACAGGTTTATCTTGCGGGATTACCTGGAGTGCATATTGTTGAATATGTGAGGTTTCCCCTAGCCTAAAATAGGAGGGTTGAGTGCAGTTGTGGTTGTAGACTCAGGATATATGGAGTATGGTGAACAGACCCATGACTCAGGATATGTGATGATGAGCATGATGTGTTCATGGCTCGTATGTATGTACTAGCACCCATGATGATGTGAGCTAGATATATGGATAGCTTGCGGAGCTAACCCATAGGTTGAGGCCTAAAAGCATAAGACTGCAGTCTTGCTTGATGATTTGTGTACTGACCACGAGAAGGTGAGATCATGGAGTTTGGATCTCCTTAGACCTTGTATGGTACCGGATTGGGCTTCACAGCCAATGGTTGGATTTGAGCAGGGAAGGCTCACTTCCTCAGGGCATAATAAAACATAATTCAACCGAATAGTATATCTTGCTCAGAACAAAATACGGAACATTGGTTGAGGCCTTGCTTATATAGCTGATTTAGTTGTGCTATGTAGTTGTACGTACGATCCTTATATTTTGTGATAAGTTCTTATAAAGCTTATCTTGTCAATCATGTTCCATAAAGAAATATTTGGTTATATGCCTCCCGGATATCTTGGTATGCTTGATGGTAATAATAGTTTTGCTCAGTATGCTGCTCTTATTATACGCTTTATCAGTTATCTGTTGTTATCTGCTTTAACCTTCTAAGGTTTTATAGTTTCGGCGGGGAGTTATGTTTCTCACTGGGACTGTGTGTCTCACCCTGCTAGTTTACACCCTTTTTAGGTGATCGCTCTAGATGTGGTAGTGGTCGTGAGGTTGCAACTGAGCAGTGAGAAGAACAGTAGAAGACAAGAGATGGACATGCTTCTATTTTGGTGGTTTTGTAGTAGCGTCCTAGAGTCATGCCTGTACTCTCAGGTCCTCGGAGGTGTTTTGACGATGTTTCGCGATGTCTTGTAGTTGTAATTTTTTTATATCATGTTGCTGGTCATACATGGCATGTTATGTATGTATAAATAGGTGTTGAACTCTGGTGCTGACAGTATAGCTGGTTTCATTAAGATGTGGACCTATAACATAGTTTGTGAATGTTCATATAACATGTTTTTCTGTAGGATCTGGATGCAAAAGTACTCTCATGTATGATTTCCGCAATCGGTTTTAATTAACATGTGTTTTCTGTAATGTGAGGTACCACACATTTTCATGTGTCATCTCGTTGTCTATGTGATGGTGGGGTGTCACAGTTGGTTTGGTATCAGAGCCTTAGGTTCGTTGAATCTATAGGGATCTAGGACTAGGTTTTCGTCTGTTCTTGTGAGTTTTCCAAATTTTCTTACAATAACCTTCTGCTCTCACTAGAAGATAAAGCTTAAAGATGTCTGGAAACCATGAAGAACATGTTGCTGAGAGCAATGATGTTGCATCAGTTGATGGAGTAGAAGGGCAGGGACATGAAGATCGGGTGTCTGAGGTCCCCCAACTTGACCCAGCCATTTTCGAAAATCATGCCTACCAACAGCTTATGGGGAAGATGATGGCTATGATGAATCACATGGTGGAAAGGTTGTCAGTGCCTCAGCCAAGAGCACAGGCTCCCCATGGTGAAGCATTGGGTATTGGGAAGACCTTTGAGCGGCTTCGCCGAGTCAGAGCTTCAAATTATGCTAGGACGGTTGATCCAGCGGATGAAGATCTGTGGTTGACTGGTCTTGAGAAGGCTTTCCGGATCCTAGACATCCCCGAAGCAGAAAAAGTTAAGCACGTTGTCTACCTTCTTAAAGGTAGTGCTAACCATTGGTGGGCCATTGAGGAGGAGAAGCGACCTGGTGAGGAGATCAGTTGGGAGGTTTTCCGGCGAGAGTTCGTCAACAGATACTTTCTGAAGATGTATTTGGATGAAAAGATCAACCAGTTTGAGCGTCCACGCCAAGGAATGATGAGCATCACTGAGTATGAAGCCAAGTTCATGGAATTGTTGAGGTTTTGTCCTCACATGGCGGGGACAAATGATGAGTGGATTAGGCGGTTTGAGAAAGGTTTAAGTGCTGAGCTGTCAACACCTGTGGCTGCTTTAGAGATTCAGAAGCGGTTTGCCACATTCGTGGAATTCGTCCACAAGATTGAACGATCTGTTAAGGAGAAAAGGGAGTCCATGACCAGGAAAAGGTCTGCTCAGTTCTAGGGACAGAGGTCTGGTGGCTACAAGAAGCCATGGTTTTCAGCACCTTCCACACTGTAGAATTCTTGTACACCATCTCAATGGTCCCTGAGTAAGGAAAGAGGTTACGTTTCTTCACCATAAAGCACATAGTACAACTTCTGTGGCAGTAACAAAGCCATCTAGACAGCAGATAGAAGGCAGGTCATGTTATCACTGTAGACAGACGGGTCATTTAAAGTCAAATTGCCCAAGAAGAGACGTTGAGGTAACACAATAGCTGAGACAGAATCAACAAGGATCAGATAGACAGCAACCCAGTGGTAGCAAAGGGTGAGGACGCGGTCAAGCGTCACAAGTGGGATCATCTGCTCAAGGAAGCAGAGGACGTGGACAACAAGCAATGGCTCGATTCTATGCTATGAGTCAGCCGCAGGCGATAGTCAACTCGTGAGTGGTGACAGGTCACATGGAGTTATTTCATTCTGATTTGTCTTCTTCTTTCTTTATATCTGTTTTGGTTGACCCGGGTGTTACACACTCTTTTATCACACATAGTCTGCTTGATAGTTGTCCTTTACCTATTAGTTGTAAGAAAGATAGCTTGTTGTTAGAAACCCACCTTGATGGTTCCTCGATACTTCGAGAAGAGTGTCCATCTTGTGTCTTATCTTTTTCGGGAAACAGTATACAAGTGAATCTTATACCACTTAATATGCATGGATTCGATGTAATCCTTGGGATGGATACCTTAGAGAAGTATAAGGTCATGTTGGACTATGGTTCCAAGCAGGCAGTGTTTGAAGATAACAGAGAGAAGTGGATCTTCCAAGGAGATAGGAAGATTCTTCCGATGTGTCTAGTATTAGCGATGGTGGCATAGAAGTTGTTGCGGCAAGGTTATAAGGCTTTCTTAGCTCACTTCATGGATACCAAGGCGAAAGGTCCTAGCCTTGAGGAGGTAATGGTTGTCCGAGAGTTTGCAGATGTGTTTCATGATGAGTTCCTCGGTGTTCCCCCACCTCGAGAGATTGATTTTGAGATCAATCTGGTACCAGGAACACAGCCAATTGCACAAATGCCATACAAGATGGCTCCAACAGAGATGGCAGAGTTGAAGAAGAAGTTACAGGAGTTGTTGGAGAAAGGTTTCATCTGACCAAGAACGTCGCCTTGGGTTGCTCCAGTGTTGTTCGTTAAGAAGAAGGACAGGTCGATGTGGTTATGTATAGATTACCGGCAGTTGAACAATGTCACGATCAAGAATAAGTACCCGTTGCTGAGGATAGATGATATGTTCAATCAGTTGCATGGAGCTACAGTGTTCTCAAAGATCGAGCTACGGTATGGATATCATCAATTGAGGATTAAGGCGGATGACATACCAAATTCAGCGTTTAGGACAAGGTATGTTCACTTTGAGTTTGTGGCTATGCCATTTGGGCTAACCAATGCACCTGCTATTTTCATGGACCTGATGAACTGAGTGTTCCATCCGTTCTTAGATCAGTTTATTGTAGTCTTTATAGATGACATTTTGATCTATAGTCAGGATAGGCAAGAGTGTGAGCGACATATTCGACAAGCGTTGACTCTTCTTCGCCAACATTAGTTGTATGCCAAGTTCAACAAATGTGAGTTCTAGTTGAAGGAAGTGACATTCTTGGGTCATGTGATATCTACAGAAGGAGTCTGGGTGGACCCTAAGAAGGTGGAGTCAGTTGTAGATTGGGAGAAACCAAAGACGCCAATAGAAGTTCATAGTTTCCTGGGTTTGGTCGGATACTACCAGAGGTTTATCAAGGACTTCAGTGCAATCACATTTCTGATGACAAAGTTGACCAGGAAGGATGTACCTTTTATCTGGGATGATCGTTGTCAACAGGCTTTCCAAAGTTTGAAGGAGAAGCTGACAAGTGCTCCAGTGTTAGTGCTGCCAGATCCTGGGAAGGGCTATGTTGTTTTCTGCGATGCTTCCAAGAAAGTCTTAGGTTGTGTGCTGATGCTGGAAGATCATGTGGTTTCTTTTGCTTCGTGACAGCTTAATAAACATGACGAGAACTATCTAACACACGATTTGGAATTGGCAGCGGTGGTCCATGCATTAAAGATTTAGAGACACTATCTTTATGGGGAAGTGTGTCAGATCTTTACAGATCATAAGAACTTGAAGTACATCTTTTTGTAGAATGAGTTGAATATGCGACAACGTCATTGGATGGAGCTAATCAATGATTATGATTGCACCATTGAGTATCACCCTGGTAAGGCAAATGTGGTAGCTGATGTGCTTAGCAGAAAGTCTTCTTCTCTCCCCACGACGAAAGCACAATTGAGTTCCTTGGTATGTCATAGGCGAGATATGTTTGTCTCCTTGCGACAGATGAATGTACAGTTGGAAGTTTCCTTATTGGCAGGACTGTTGGCACAGATGCAAGTTAAGCCTACGCTGAGGCAGCAGATCAAAGATGCACAGCAGGAAGATGATACAGTGTAGTTGATCAGGTCAGAGTTTGGTAGTGAAAAGTGTGATGGATTCCATGAGTCCGAGGATGGACTAGTTTGCCATCATGGTAGGATAATGGTCCCCGATGTTGATAATCTAAGGAAGCTAGTACTCGAAGAAGCACACACATCGATGTATTCTATGCATCCGGGAGTCACCAAGATGTATCATAATCTGAAGGACCTGTACTGGTGGTCTGGCTTGAAGAAGGATGTATCCGAGTTTGTGGCTAAGTATGCAATATGTCTACAAGTTAAAGCTGAGCATCAGAAGCCAGCAGGTACATTGCAACCCATGCCTATACCATAATGGAAATGGGATCATATAACCATGGATTTCGTAGTTGGTTTACCAAAGACAGTTAGGAATCATGATTCCATTTGGGTAATAGTAGATAGGTTGACAAAATCTGCTCATTTCATACTAGTAAAAACAGCATATACAGTAGAGAAGCTTGCTCAGGTGTATGTAGATGAGATAGTGTGTTTGCACAGTGTACCAGAAACAATAGTTTCTGATAGGGGTCCCCAGTTCATAAGTCATTTTTGGGAACAGTTGCACAAAGCGTTGGGAACGCAGTTGAGGTTCAATATCGCCTTCCACCCGCAGATGGATGGACAGTCTAAAAGGACTATTCAAACTTTGTAGGATCTTCTCCGAGCTTGTGTTTTGTAGTTCCTAGGCAGTTGGGACATGTATCTCAGTTTGTTAGAGTTCACTTATAACAATAGTTATCAGCGGAGCATTGACATGGCTCCTTATGAGGCTCTATATGGAAGGAAGTGCAAATCCCCTTTATGATGGTATGAGTCTGGTGAAAGTCAACTTTTGGGTCCTGAGTTAGTACAGCAGACAACAAAAAAGATCAAAGTGATACAACAAAAGTTGAAAATGGCATAGGACAGACAGAAGTCTTATGTAAACAATTGTCGACGACCTTTAGAGTTCCAAGTGGGAGACGTAGTATATCTCAAGGTCTCACCTTGGAAAGGCGTGCTAAGGTTTGGCCGGAAAGGTATACTGGCACACAGGTATATGGGACCATACCCAATAATAGCACGTGTTGGCAAGGTAGCTTACAAGTTAGAGTTGCCGCCAGATTTGCACAGGTTGCATCCAGTGTTCCATGTCAGTATGTTAAAGAAAAGTCATCGAGACACAGGGACAATGATACAGCCTGTTGAGGTTGAGCTTGATGAAGACGTGACTTATGAGGAGGGTTCGGTGGTGATCCTTGACAGAAGAGTAAAGAAGTTGAAGAGGAAGTACTTGGTTCTTATAAAGGTTCTTTGGCATCATCGTGGTGTTGAGGAAGCCGCGTGGGAGCTTGAGGAAGAGATGAGGCAGAAGTATCCCTTGCTTTTCTCTTCGGATTTTGGGGACGAAATCCCTTTGTAGAGGTTGATGGCTTGTAAGGACTCGGACCTTTCTTTTGGGCTTACCCTGTTTGTTTTGCCTAAACCTTATGCTTGGTTGCTTGCTAATCACCTTTAGTGGTGATTAGGGTTTGCTTGTGCTTAGCTGAGAGCTGGAGGTGCTACTTGCAAAATAACCTAAGATAGGGTTGGAGAGCAAGTTTGTCACCTTGAGAGATGTCTTTCTCTCTCCTTGCTTCCTCTAGGGTTGAGAGGAAGGTTTGGGCTTGTACCTTGAGTTGTCTTGGGCTTGGTTGTGCTCTTTTGGGCCTTGTTTTCCCTTGTTTGGGACTTGCCTTACTTGGTTGAGCCCTGTATCGGGCAAGGGTGCTTTGTATCGCCCATGGGGGGTGTGTCGGCCATGTAAGAGTGGTGTCACAGCCTTTGACCCTTGTTGACCTTCTTGCCTTGGTTGTGTCACCCTAGCTTGGACATGTGGCCGACCCGTGGGGGAGTAGTGGCATGGCATGTGCATGTGTTTTGCAAGGTGGTGAAATGTGTGGACAAGTGTCCCTTGGTAAGGTGAGACCTTGCCTTGGTCTAACCTTGACCCCCCCCATCTATATATGCCTTGCCTTTCTCTTCCTTAGGAACCCTTTAGCTCTTTGTTGCTACTCTTTTCCTTGTATTCACGATACACGTCTCCCTTGCAACCTTAGTGGTCGATACCCTTGGAAGAGATAAGGTTGGTGGCCGATCCCCTTGAAGAAGTTCTTCTTCTTCCTTTAGCTAGGTGGTCGAACCCTAAGTGGGTCTTGTTTCCTTGGTGGCCGAAGTGGTGAGCTTGGAGCTTTGGAGCTTGAGGAGTTTGCTTAAGGTGGGTTACATAACTTATAACCCTAGCTATACTACCTTCTCTATATGTTGCATGTTTCATATATGTGGATTGATCGGCCATTGAATGTTATTTTTCTTGCTCTAGAACATGTTGTTGATCTTATGGATTTAATGAGCATGATGTTGATGATATTGTTGATGGTCTATGTGCCTTTGCACCTAGTTTGCCGAACCATGGTTTAGGGTTTCGTTGTTGAGTAAAACTCTTTTCTCTCCTTGGTCTAGAGAAGTGAGTTTGAGCTCTAGTAATGTGGGAAATACCCCTCTCTCGATTAGGTTGAGAGGTGAGCTTATATTCTAGTTGCTTGAGCGACACCCTCCTCTCCCCATGGATTAGAGAGGTGAGCTTTTGGATAGATGATGACCTATGTTGAGGTGGATCCTTGTGGTTTCCCAATTGGTGATAGAGGTTGTGCAAAACCCCTCTCTCTTGGTTGTTGAGAGGTGATCCGACCTTCTTGACCAATTAGGGTTTGGTGCCCTTGTGCTTGAGGTTGAAGATGACCATGTTGGGTTGTGCCTTGCACGATATGCCTTGGAGTAATGTTTCCCGATAACCTTCTTGTCTTGGGTTGTAACCTTGGTCGTTACACCTAGTTGGGTTTGGTTGGTGCCCGATATGGTTCCCTTGATCGACACTTAGTAGAGATGGAGCTTGAGCATTATACACTCTTTCCTTGTGTTGATCTCAACCGATATGCTTTGTTGATCCTTGGTGGTTTGATGCCCGGTATGCCTTGGACGAGATGACCCTTGTCTTGGATGTGCTTGAACGATATGATGACTAATAGCTTTCTTATGTTGGGAAATATGAAGTATTCTTGTATTGCTCGGTATGATGGTTGTATAGAGAACCCTAGATGGTGCCTTAGTGGTAGCCGATATGAGTAGCTTGACCTAGATGGACATCAGGTCTGTGCCGGATGTGGGGTTGTGTTGCCTGACGCACCCTAGTGGAGTTGGTAGAGTTGTTGCTGGTTTAGCCAGATGGTCCATGAACGATATGGCATCTTGGGAGATATGGTGCCCTGGTCGATATGAAGGATTCTTGGGTGACATGGAGGTCTTTGCACGATAGGGGCGCCTTGGGTGTTATGGCCTTTGGCCGATATGGTCAAGGTTGAGGGTAGTTGATAAAGGAACCCTAACCCTAACCCTGATCCTTATGCACGATAGGCCTTTGGCCGATAGCATCTGTCGATGCACAGTACACTTTGCCTGACACCATGAGTTGATGAGTCCTTGTTGCACGATAGTTGATGTTGGGGTTGGCCGTTATGGTGGTGAGCTTGCTTAGGGTTGGGAAAACCTAGCCGTTACACCCTTTGGTGAGGGTTGGCACTGCTTGCCATACCTATAGTGAGGGTGATAGGAGTTTTGGTAAGGGTTTCGATAGCTCAGAATGTATATGGCTAATAATGACAACACAAGTGATATGATGTAATCACCTTGAATCCTACAAATATGATAAGGAGATATAATGATGGGTTGTAAACCAAGAAGCTTGGAAGCATATGATGTTGCTTCACATGATGCTGTGACCCATGCCCATGGTCACTGGTATAAGGCATAATATATGTTCATGATTGATAATAATAGAATGAATGATAAAACTATGACTTCTACATCTTATGTGTAATATATTCATGGAGGTTGCTTTATACTTGATAGCATGATATTCCTGTTAATCCATGATGGATTTAGTTATCCCTATGAATGTATACTAACCATGCATGTATTTCATGTGGACTCATAGCCTGGTAGGAGCTATGAGATGTATGTGCTGGAATAGCACCATGTGGTAATGTGGCAACAAGTTGATAGGTTTGAGGACCTAATATAAGGCTGAGTGCCTAGTTGAAATGTTATCCTCTGATGATGATATAAGGGATGCATTCCCAGGATGCTGATGCGTGATTGTAATGCCTAGAGAGGCAGTGGTTGATATCATGAGGGATTGAGGTCCCAAGACAGTATGATGATGGAAATAATGATGTAATTCTATAAGGCTATGTCATGCTTTGGTTGCCTCAACAATTGGGTTAAAACATACTAGTTAATTATAGATAAACATATCATGTAGTTTTCCTTGGCATAGATCCATTACCATCAGTATTTGGTGATGGTGAAATAGGTTTATCCTGTGGGATTACCTGGAGCGCATATTGTTGAATATGTGAGGTTTCCCCTAGACTAAAATAGGAGGGTTGAGTGCAACTATGGTTGTAGACTCAGGATATATGGAAGATGGTGAACAGACCCATGACTCAGGATATGTGATGATGAGCATGATGTGTTCATGGCTCAGATATATGTACTAGAACCCATGATGAGGTGAGCTAGAGATATGGGTAGCTTGCGGAGCTGACCCACAGGCTGAGACCTATAAGCATAAGACTGTGGTCTTGCTTGATGATTCGTGTACTGACCACAAGAAGGTGAGGTCATGGAGTCCAGATCTCCATAGACCTTGTATGGCACCGGATTGAGCTTCGCAGCCAATGGTTGGATTTGAGCAGGTAGGGCTCACTTCCTCAGGGCATAATAAAACATAATTCAACCGAATAGTATATCTTGCTTAGAATAAAATATGGAACATTGGTTGAGGCCTTGCTTATATAGATGATTTAGTTGTGCTATGCAGCTGTACGTATGATCCTTATATTTTGTGATAAGTTCTTATAAATCTTATCTTTTCAATCATGTTCCATAAAGAAAAACTTGGTTATATGCCTCTCGGATATCTTGGTAAGATTGATGGTAATAATAGTTTTGCTCAGTATGTTGCTCTTGTTATATGCTTTATTAGTTATCTGTTGTTATCTGCTTTAACCTTCTAAGGTTTCATAGTTTTGGTGGGGAGTTATGTTTCTCGCTGGGATTGTGTGTCTCACCCCGCTGGTTTACACCCTTTTTAGGTGATCGCTCTAGACATGGTAGTGGCTGTGAGGTTGCGGCCGAGTAGCGAGAAGAATAGTAGAAGGCAAGAGATGGACATGCTGCTATTTTGGTGGTTTTTTAGTAACGTCCTAAAGTCATCCATGTACTCTCAGGTCCTCAGAGGTGTTTTGATGATGTTTCACGATGTCTTGCAGTTGTAATTTTTGTATATCCTATTGCTGGCCGTACGTGGCATGTTATGTATGTATAAATAGGTGTTGAACTCGGGTGTTGATAGTACATCTGGTTTCGTTAAGATGTGGACCTATAACATAGTTTGTGAATGTTCATATAACATGTTTTTCTACAGGATCTGAATGCAAAAGTACTCTCATGTTTTCCGCAATCTATTTTAATTAACCTGTGTTTTCGGTAATGTGAGGTACCACACATTTTCGCGTGTCATCTCATTGTCTGTGTGATGGCGGGGTGTCACAGTGAGTGTGTGGGGTTATTCCTTATCAGTTTGTGAAGTGTGTAGGGTTTTGGCATATTAGCAACACCTTGGTAGGAGACCAAGAGGGCAAGATCAAGCGTAGATCTTATCACCATGTCTTGCATGTTGTTGCATGTGGCCCTTTTTTGTTGACAAGTGTCACCTAAGATCCTAAGGTGATGACACCTCTCCTTTGATCTCTCTTTCTTCCCACAAGTATATAATCCCCTCCTTGTTCACACACGTAAACCCTTTCGTCCATTCGTGTTCCTCTCCTTTTGGTGAACGAGCTTGGGAGCTTATGGAGCTAGAGGAAGTCCCCATGGAGCTTGGGGGGTTGAGTTCCTTGCTCATGGTGATTCCTTGTTCTACTTCCATATTGGTGAGTTATGTTTCATTTATGGCCATTTGTTTGATCTCTCTTCTTCATCTTCTTCTTCCTCTCTCATCCATGGATCATACCTTGGATGAAGGATGATTAGGACTTTTACTCTCCTTCTTTCCTTTCTTTTTGAGCTATCATAACTTTGCCACCTTATTCTTTCTTAAGGTGATGATGAGTTCAAGTTGGGACTCTTGATGGACTATCTTCATCCTTGAGGATGTGTGCTTTTGATCTTTGATCAAGGAGCTTGAACCCTTGAAGAAGACCTTCTTGAGGCGGGTTATATAACTCTTAGCCTTCTTTGTTATTTTAACTCTTTCATGTGTTTATGTTATTCCTCATCTTTAGATTGTGTATCTCATATATGTTAGAAGTTTATGATGATCTTGAGAACTATTTTGATGAAGGAATTTGGTTTAGTTGCTATCCGTGTCTTACATCTTCTTCTCATGATAATAGATGTACTAGTGGTCGATCTTCCTAAGGTTGAAGATGACAAACTCGACACATTCACTATGTTGTGGGTTGTCATCATGACTTGTGGTGTTCAAACCGATACATCATGTAACAAGCCGTCATGACTTAGGGATGCTAACTGACATGCTTTGATCGGTGCTAACCCGTCATGCCCTAGAGATGCCTAAACTGATATGTTGGCCAAATCGATATGCTTTGAGGATGTTAGCCCGTCATGACTATGATGATACCTTGTGGGATGGTATGATTTGAGTGCCAAACTATAATGACCTTGGTTGAGTGAGAGGCCAACATGGAAAACCCTAACCTTAACAACCCATCACACCTAGGGTTGCTCGACATACATAGGGTTGCCCATTACCCTTAAAAGTAAGGTTAACCCCGACACCCCTTTCAAGTAGGGTTTCCCGTTACACTTTCAAGTGTAGCTACCAGACACACCTTGGGAAGGTTAGCCCCTTGTGCCTTGCATAGAGGTAGTCGACATATTATGGTGGTGATAGGTCGGCACCCTATGGCAATTATAAACCCAACACCCTTGGTGTTAAATCGATATACCTCATGTGTATCTAAACCGACATGATTGGACAAGATGGTTTAAAATGATACACCATGAGGTAGTCTAAACTGATACCCTTGAATGAGGTTGCCCCACACACCATGATGTGGTCAAGCCGACACATGTGGATGAGGTGAAACTAATATCACATGATGAGCTTTGTAGGGTATTCTTGGATAACCAATAATGTACACATATGAGCAATATATAATATAGAAGAGTGTTGTCTTGGATAATATATGATCAACCTTAATTTCTTCTCCTAAACCTAGTTCACCATAGGATGATGTTACTATGAGTGGTCTATCCTTAACTATATAGTTTAGCCCTAAACTCTCCAAAAATGTGGGAAGTAATGGATGTAGGGTCCAAGGGTTGAGTATTCATACGATAACCTTAATCATGGAAGAATGTGACCCATGTGCTCATCTTAATGAAAGACTATAATTCATGACAAGTGTCTAATGTGTTTCCTTTTCCTATAATCTTAACTTGTGTAGTGAGGTTAATGATAAAACTATGTGAATATATATTTGATGGTGATGATAGGCCCTGTTGAAATAAAAGGTGACAACCTTTGTGTAGAAATCATATAAACAAGTCTAATGATCTAATAAGTTCCTTATGGATAGTTTGAAATCAAACCCTCTAGTTATGTAATCTAAAGTTTGATTTCCCTTAGTATGACATGTGGCTAATAATTTGTAAAGAGTAATAATGTATGGATCACAAAATGATGAAACATTATGAATGGTGCATGATCAACATGTTACCATAACACATGGTTGTAATACATATATAAATGTATGCTACAGTGATACCTAGTGTTGATGAAACAATGATCTATGCATATCTAACTAATGTTGCTCAACCTAAATCTGTTTCAAGAAAGTGGGAATTGGTGTGATTAGGGTTTGGTGATGCAACAATGAGGTAAAACCCTAATCGGCTACATATGAAGAGTATTGACCCTAATTATAAGGGTAGGTCATATTATTGAATGTGTGTGAATAGAAAGCATGATATTGTACTCTCTCTCTCTTAATTACATAACTTTAACCTTGTGAGTTAATGGGGTGTTATAATTAATGAATACTATGAAGGTGGTTAAATAATATCAAGCATTGGCTATAAGTCTCGGTAAGGGAACATGGAAAGTATGAATTTTTTAATGTGCATACTTGGTTACATTGTCTAATTCTTAGCCTTATAAATTACACTTATGGGAGGTAGTGAATGTTAGAGATTTGGGATCGAATGATGTTTGGGAAACTTATGTTGTTAAGTATGAAACCTAACCTTAATAGAGGGGACATATGATGTATGATGTTCTTTACCTAAAAGTATTTATTATTTTGGGACATATTCTCCCTCTATTTATATAGTGATTAACCTTACAGGTGAGATGGATGTCATGGCTAATGATTGCTATGGATTATATGTGATGTGGCACAAGTGATGGTTGACATGGGTAATGCCTATATGCTCGATAAGGCATGATGAGATAACAATGAATCACAAGTGTGATGTGATGGGTCTTAGGACCTAGTAAGGTCTTCATGCCTAGTTGACGTGATATCCTCTGGTACTAGAATGAGAGATTGATGTCCCGTGATTATGTGTTAATGGTGAAAGCCTTGTAAATGGCAATGATACAGTGTTATGAGATGATGGGAATCAGTTTATGGTTTAAATGACTATATCTTCTGTTTTATTACTATGCCCTTTCTTTTGAAGAGTTTGTCTTTGGTTTGTATGTTGTAAGTTGATTGATGCCAAAATACACTTTAATTTGTCAAATTAATCAAGTGGAATCTAATCATGTAGCTTGTCCTGTGCCATAGATCCATTCATTGTCAGCATTTGTTGGATGGTGAAATGAGTTTAACTCGGAGTGCATATTTTTGAATCTGTGGGGGTGAGGATGAATATCCCCTTATGTCCATGGTATGTGACATTGGATTATTTATGTGTCATACTCTGATAAGAGTGCGGCTTTAGGCTGTAGCTCAATGATATTTGGCACTAGATTGGCTGCGAGCAATACCCTGATAAGAGTGCGGATTTGGGCCATAGCTCAATGATATGTGACACTAGATTGGTTGTGGGACATACCCTGATAAGAGTGCAGCTCTGGGTCATAGCTCAGTTTACTAGCACCGTGAACTATACCAAGGCAGGCTAGAATTATACAATTGGACTATATGTTGCTGATAGTAGTTGACTCATGATGTCACTGCATCTTCACTCATATTGACCGAGGGGGTGAGGTCATAGATTCCAGATCTTCCACTAGACCTTGTATGGTACCAATTTTGACTTAGCAGTGGTCGGTTGGATTTGGATGGTACAACTCAAATCCTCAGGGCATAATAAACTCATACACAGTCATGTAGCATAATTGTTTAGGGTCAAATACGAGAACATTGATTGAATACTTGCCTAGGTTTTATATTATTTAGTTTATAAAAGTTATACATGTTCTTCATATTCCTATTTAATTTATTAGTTGTTCTACTCCTCAGTGGCAAGTGCATATTATTTCTCTATTTATTTTATCCATGAGATATATGTCATTTAGTTAATTCCGTTCAACCTACTCAGTATTCAGTCTATCTATTCAGTTATCTGTGATAATTATAGAGTTGGAAGAGAGTTATATCTCTCACTGGGACTTTTGTCTCACCTATTTGGTTAAAAAAAATTTAGGTGGATGTGCATGCCAAGATAAAGGTCGGATAGCTGAGGTATATATATGAAGAGGAACTGCCTATGGTGGATCTTGGTAGATGGATAGTGTCTAGTAATAGAGTCCTATATTTTGTCCATGTACACTTAGGTCCTTGGGGGTGCTCTCTACGTGTTTTGATGACATGATGATCGATATGTCATTTTTGGCTTGTGTTCCCTTGGCGGTATGTACATGCATGTAGAACTGTTATCTTATGTAATAGGTTGATTGGAAAACAACGATGTTGTGGCGACCGTCTTGTGAAAACATGATTAACTAATGTGGAAGAAAATTATTTGCAGCGGATTACTGAAAATCACTAAAAATTTAAAACTTTTTCAAGAGATCCATTCACAGGAAAACTCTTTAACCAAAAACCAAAGTATTTCAAATTCATCCTGGTTCAAAAGTATACAACATGTACCATTCCTTCTCAAAGATTACAACATCAACTATCTTATAAACATTATATACGGACAATATAAGAATCTCGAGGCATCAAGCCAAAACCTCATATTGATTCATAAGACACTGACTAAAAACTCCGAGGACCTGAGAGTACAGAGACGACACATAGGACTACTATCTGTATGACTAGACAAGAAATATCTCCACCTGAGATCTTATTGTTGTCCCTGTTGTTGCTATTGCTGTTGCTCTTTCCTTGTTCTAGGATTTCTGCTTTGCCTCCCATGCATACCTAAAAATGTTTCCCACGGGGGTGAGACAATTGAAAATTGCCCCAGCGAGAGATATAACTCTCCGCCAAAAACATTGTTAATGCAGTTTATTAAATTAAAATTGTGCATGAGTTACTTTTACATTATCAGGTAGAATTATTCATCATAGAACAGAATAAGATAATATCGTATTATCAAGGAAGTCATTGCCTCTACATATGGTAGATAAGTAATTCATCTATCTATTTTGCAGAGAATATAAAGAAACATAAATAACATTTATCCACTAAGGAATGCACAAAGAAATACAACATCAGTCAATGAATTTCCGTATTCGATCCTTAAGCAAACATGCTATATGGCTGATTACATTTTACAATCACACTTATGCTCTGAGGAGATGAGATATACCACTCATACTCCAACCGACCATTACGAAATCGCCTCGGTACCATACATAGGTCATCAAAAGAGCCAGATTCTTATGACCTCATCTGTCTCAGTCAGTACGAGACCACATGCAGGACATCTTGTGTCTCTGCTAACTAGCTAGCCAGGGTATTCTGGAACCTTCTCTACAGAGTTACAGCGTCAACTACACTGTCATTGCCAATCGAGAGATTTCTTGTTTATCTCCTCAATCCAACATTAAGTATCATTGGGAGATTCGTGATACATCCATCCTGACATATTCATGAAGGATTGAGATGTTTCTTGTTTACCTTCCAACAATCTCTTCAAGAGGACGTAAGGATATTTTCACCCATTTACCCCCACATACTCAAAATATGTGCTCCGGGTTTTGCCGCGGGCACCCATTTCACCATCACCTATTCCTGACGATGATGGATCTATGGTCAGAGCACTATATGAATAGATTTCACTTGATTTATTAAGTACATTCTCATATTCTTTTAGCATCAGCCAAGTTCTCAAACATAACTTATTACAACAATGCTATAAAGAGACATGTACTACTTTTATCAGATATTTATCAGTCTTTCAAAGACCATGGGAACTCAGTCCCTCATTTCAATACTGGGAATTCTCATCCCTTCACATCATCATTATCATGATTACTGGATCTGGGTATTCAAACCCTTAGTTCATCACAGAACATTGTTACCACTTATTAGGTAATTAATACCACAAGGTCCTCAGACCAAGGTATACATGATACTTGTTGTTCAAGCATCTCACATGGCTCAAAATTCCCATTAAGTATCTTGTCACCTCTCACTAGGCAACAAAATATCACATGGCTCACAAGGCCATTACACATCTTGTCACCTTTCACTAGGCAAAAACTTATTCACATGGCTCACAAGGCCATAATTATCTTGTTACTTCTTTCTAAGTAACAAAAACATAATGGCACATATGGCCAATCAATACTTATCAAATGAACCTCATAGCTCATACCTGGCTATGTTCATCATGTCATAATATCTACATGGTTTTAGACATGATAACAGTCATACAAGATATTCATCACATCATGTGATACAATAGTAACACCATTATTCCTTTCCCAGGAATTAGGGTTTACTATCAAATAGGGATTCTTATTCCCTTTACATAAATTAGGGTTAGGGTTCCCCATTTCTCATTAAATAGGGTTTCATGATTACATTATTTGTCTAACCCTTAATTCATTATTCCATACCTCTGAGGCAGTCAAAGGTATCATAAATGATTATTCAAGATTATTACTCACATCATATAGCATTGATGATCATTAATTCAAGGTATGAGTTCATTTCTCATCCTCATAATGGTATGACTACATCATACTCATCATTTGGGATTAACCCCATTCTCAAGGTACATTAATTAACACTCATCAAAGTGCAACAACTCATTACATTTCATTGTAATAGTTGCATAACACAATTCATATGTTTCATATTTGAACATATAAGATTTGGAGTACATCAAGGTATATAAAACCTGAAGTGCTACATGTGATAACTATTATATTTTGATGTATCACTTTCACATCATTTCAAACTCTCTTCAATTAACCATCTTATCTTGTATTAAGTGTAACATCCCTGACCTGGGTTATGAGATAACCCTAGGTGTTTTGCCTAATTATGTAATTAAGATACTTGTGATTATCTTTTGCCATGTAATTAAAGCTCTTGAGGAACATATGTTTACATTTCTGTCCTTTTTAAACAATGTTTTAGTATTGTTTTGTAATACAGGGACCTATGTGCAATTTACCCAGTTAGAGGGGTTAACTTGAAATTTATACATGTTGATATGTTCCTTTAGAGGTTATACATCATAAGAGTGAATATGATGAAGTGTAATTGATTCCCCAAGCTTGGGCACTGAGATGCAGCTTGTGGGGCAACTATTGTGCCTAAAACCCTAATTTTGGTGTAAAGTGCAATTTACCCAAAATGTGGGGTGTAACTTGTAAAATACACTTTCTAATATATCTTTTATGACTTTTGACATCATTTAGAGTAATAATGATGAAGGGGCACTTCATTTGAATAAACATATAATAAGGAACACCTTTGTAATTAAATCACCAAGTTGTAAGTAAAGAGACCTTTATGTATATGTGCACCTTAGTGAAAGGTTGACCTTATTTGCCTTTAATTCTTGGTCTTAGAAGAAGTTTTACCTTAGATATGAGGAGGAGGGACGTGCCTAAAAGAAAGGAAGGACCTAGTTGAGAAAAGGAGAAGTAAGTTGTTCTTATGTTGGAAATGACCCCAAAGTATATATATACACCTTTCCTTTGTTTGCAAAGGAACGTTTCCTTTCTTCCTTCACTTATCACCTTGCTTGGACTGACTAAGGCAGAGCTCTGGAGCAGAGGAGTATGACCAAGGAAAAGTTAGGTAAGCTTGGGTCATCATCTTGCTCGAATTCATGGAAGAAAGTGGATTACAAGGTTGGTTTCATGGTTAACTTAGTTCTTTCTTCCTAGCCAATCTTTCCCAACTTTTTCTTGGAGAAACACCCTTGGCAGACCTATGGAGCTCAAGATTCCATTAAAGGCTTGAAGCTTGGAAGCTTGGATCTCAAGGAATGACCTTAAGGTGGGTTTTATAACTCTAAACCTCTTGCTTTCTTATACATATACTTGTTCTTGAATGTAGTAGTTAGTTCTTCTTCTTCGCCATCTTTCCTTGCTTTCTTGAAAGCAAATCCACGAAGTAAATGACCTGTCCCAAGGTTTAAGATGATGGGCATGAATCCCTAGGTAACTTTACCTAACGACATTGGACCATTTGATCTAAACGGTTTGCAAACCGATTGAAATCAAACGGTCTCAAGACCGTTTGATCTCAAACGGTCTTGCAAGACCGTTTAGATTCAAACGGTCTCCAAGACCGTTTGGAAGGGTTGACCAAGTGAAGACTGTTTAGAGGTCTGTTGTATACATGTTGAATTAATCAATTACAAATATTCATGATCTAATTGCAAACCAATCATAAGTGGAAGGCACTTCAACCTTCAAAACCCTAATCAGGTTCAATTGGTGTTTCCAATGACCAATTTTGGTGAACTTTGGGTTGAAGGGCCCAAACGGTCTCAAGACCATTTGGGGGTTCACTCAAACGGTCTCAAGACCGTTTGGTGACAAAACAAGACCGTTTGAAGGTCTAGGGTTAAGGTATTTTGATAAAATGAGGGTCCAATCACAATAGATTAATGAATTGAATAAAAGTGCTGATTTTAGACCTAATTAGGGTTCAACCCTTATCCAATCGACTTAGATTTTAATCAAACTTTGGGAAAACGGTCTCAAGACCGTTTGGAGGGTGTCCAAATGATATTAAGACCGTTTGGGCCAGGTTTGGGCCCAATTGGATGACAATTGATGGGTTCAACCTCAATTAGAATCATGTTGATGAGCATTGATGATTGACCGATTGCAAACCCTAATTGAGTTGGATTCAACCCTAATTGGCTTTCAATTGAGGGTCAATTTGGTGTCTAATTGATTACGTCTAACCCTAATTGACTCAATTTATAAGTGGTTATCAAGGGTATGGCCAATTGAAGGCTTCAACATAGAAAACCCCAATCGATTATAACCTTTGATACACCCTTGAGGTCCATGCAGTTTTGAGCCCATTTGGACCAAACGGTCTCAAGACCGTTTGGATCCAAACGGTCTCAAGACCGTTTGAGGCCAAACGGTCTCAAGACTATTTGGGGCCAAATGGTCTCAAGACCGTTTGGGCTCAAACGATCTCAAGGTCATTTGGTCCAATCGATCTCAAGATCGTTTCAACTCAAACAGTTTCAAGGTGATTTTGTTCAAACGGTTTGGAAGTCAACTCTGATCAAACGGTCAACAAGATCAAACGGTCTTGAAGGTGACCAAGTCCAAACGGTTTGAAAGTCAACCTAGCCAAAGCTTCCAGGATGCATTGCATATATGGAGGAGTGAACCTCCTCAAGTACCATCTTCCTCAACCCATCAACATCAGGAACTATTGTCCTATTGTGGTAACAAACTGTACCATCATATGCCTCATGAAAGCCATCATACTTTTCATTGCCAATCCCTGATCAGATATTATGTATCACAGTATCATTTTGTTGTGCATCATGAATTTGTTGTCTCAAGGTAGGTTTCACTTGTAACTGTGCCAATAATCCTTCTAGCAAGGAAACTTCTAGCTTTACATTCATCTTGTGAAGAGACAATAGCATATCTCTCTTATGTCACATCAAGGAATTTAATTGTGCATTATCTATCGTTGATAATGAAGATGACTTACTACTCAATGCATCAGCTACCACATTTTCTTTCCCTGAATGGTAGTCTATTGTGCAATCATAATCCTTAATCAGCTCCATCCATCTCCTCTGCCTCATTTTCAGCTCCTATTCTGAGAAGATTTACTGTAGATTCTTGTGGTCAGTGAAGATCTAACACTTTTCTCCATAAAGATAGTGTCTCCAGATATTTAAGGCAGAGACCACCACTGCAAGCTCCAAATCATGTGTTGGGTAATTCTCCTCATGTTTCTTAAGATGTCACGAAGCAAAAGAAATCACATTTTATCATGCATCAACACACATCCCAACCCATTCTTTGAAGCATCACAAAAGACAATATAGCCTATTCCTTGCTCTGGAAGTACTAACATCGGTGCACTAGTCAAATTTTCTTTCAAAAGCTGGAAAGAACGTTGACACTTGTCATTCCAAGCAAAAGGAACATCCTTCCTGGTTAACCTAATTACGGGTAACGCTATAGAACTGAAGTTTTTGATGAACCTCCTTTAGTAACCTTCCAGACCTAGGAAACTATGGATCTCTGTCAGTGTCTTTGGTTCTTCCCATTCTAATACATTTTCCACTTTCTTGGGATCAACACAAATGCCTTTTGTAGATATAACATGGCCCAGAAAAGACACTTCAGATAACCAGAATTCACACTTGTTGAACTTAGCATATAGTTGATGCTACCTCAACAAAGTCAATGCCTGGCAAAGGTGTTTCTCATGATGTTGACCATCCTTGGAGTATACTAGGATGTCGTCTATGAACATCACCACACATTGATCAAGATAAGGTCTAAACACCGTATTCATTAGATCCATAAAAGTTGTAGGTGCATTGGTTACCCCAAATGGCATAACCACAAACTCATAATGACCATACCTAGTCCTAAAAGCTGACTTGGGTATGTCATCATCCTTAATTCTCAACTGATGGTAACCTGACCTCAGGTCTATCTTTGAAAATACAGTGGCACCTCTCAACTGATCAAAAAGATCATCAATCCTTGGCAAAAGATACTTATTCTTTATTGTCACCTTATTCAACAGTTTGTAGTCTATACACAGCCTCATTGAACCATCCTTCTTTTTAACAAACAACATGGGAGCACCCTAGGGGGAAGTGCTCGGCCTGATAAAACCCTTCTCTAACAATTCTTGTAACTGTTACTTTAACTCATGCATCTCTGCTGGTGCCATTCTGTATGATGAGTGTGCTATGGGTTGTGTTCCAGTAATAAGATTGATCTCAAACTCAATCTCTCTAGGAGGGGGAATGCTAGGAAATTCCTCAGGAAAGACATCCTCGAATTCTCACACCACTGGTACCTCCTTGATACTAGGACCTCCCTCCTTAGTATCCACAACATGAGCTAAGAAAGCCTCACATCCTTGTCTCATCAACCGCTCAGTTGTCATAGATGACATCAAACATGTAGGAAGAATCTTCCTATCACCCTAGAAAATCCACTGTACATCTCCATCATGGAATGTGGCCACCTTAGTACTACAGTCCAAGACTACCTTGTATTTTTCCAAGGTATCCATTCCTAGGATTACATCAAAACCATGCATGTCAAGTGTCAAAATATCCACTTGAATGTTTTGTCCAGAAAAAGAAAGAACACAAGAAGGGCACACTTCCCGCAACTTGGAGGAATCAACAAAAGGAGTCTCTAGCTGCACGCTATCAGATCTAAGACTAGCAGGTAGATAATATCTACCTATCACCTCTCTGGTGATAAAAGATTGTGTTGTTCCTGGATGTACTAACACAAATACGAAACAAGAAGCAGATAAATTAGAATGAAATAATTCCATCTGACCTGTCACAACTCGTGGATTGACCACTGCTTCCGGATGGGTCATGGCATAGAACCTTGTTGTCGCCTGCTAGCATCCACATCCTCTGCTCGCCTGTCCCAAGGATCTTGCATGGGATTCCTGACCATATACGCTTCCATTACCATTATCAAACTATCATTGTTGTGATCCATGTTGATTCTGCCTTGGCTGATGAGTCACCTCCTCAACCTTCATAGGGAAATACCATCTAATATGCCATGTCTGTCCACATTAATGACACACTCGGTTATCACTTTGTGGAATAAGCGGCCCTGTAATTGAAACTAATAATGAACTACGATCTCCTGTCGGTGGAAAACTGTGACCTCTACCCCTACTCAGGGTCCACTATGACGGTTCATGTGATCTTGGTTCAGTGAAGGTTGACCTTGGTTGCGACGGTGGTGCGAGAAACCTTGGATTCTTAAAGCCTCCAGATGATTGCCCTTGAAACTACATACATTGCTTCTTCGCCTTAGCTTCACGCTTCTCTATGGCAATCCTCTCAATCCTCCTGATAGATTCCATAAAGGTGGAAAACCATTCCCTATTTTCCAAGGTTGATGTTGTAGTAGTCAACTCAGTACTCAGACCCTTCTCAAATCTATAGATACTTTCCTTGTCTGTTGTTTCCATGTGCGGGTTGAACCTCAGAAGTTCCATAAACTTTGATTCATACTCATTGATAGTCATAGCTCCCAGACAAATCTTCTTGAACTGAGAGATTTTCTCATCTAGGTAGGTCTTTGGAAAATATCGACTAACAAATTCCCTCTGAAAATCCTCCCATCCTATCACAACTCCTAGCCTTTTCTCCTATTCTATGGCCCACTAGTGGCCAACACTACCCTTCAACAAGTATAATGCATGCTTAACTTTGTCTTCTTCAGTGACGTTTAGGATTTTGAATGCCTTTTCCAGCTCAGTCAACCACATGTCAACGTCTGCTGGATCAGAAGTACCTACATATTCAATCTCCCCAAGACGTCAAAGATGTTCAAATGTCTTCCTGACACATTGTGACTCCACATTAGAGGCGGTTGCCATAGATTGAGGTGTTGGCACTCTGTCAGTGATATATGTAATTGTGGTTATCATCTGTCAAAACATAGATTGAAACTCAGGATTGGCCATCATTGTTGGGTCTAGATGAGGCATTGCGGGCTGCTCTGGCCCTTCTTCTGGCACTCTCTCATTGCGTGCCTTGCTCCTAGCACCTCCTCCTGGTGCAAAATAGCTACTCTCAACATGTTCTTCATGTACTCCAGACATATATGCATAAGCATAAACTATGATCATATATGTTGGATACATAATAACAGACTCAAACCTAAGTCCTATGTCCCTGTAGACTTAGTAAACCTAGATCTATGATACCAACTTATTTGTGACACCTCATCACACTAAATGAGATTACTCACAACACAAAACACGATCAATTACTAATTAATCACATAGTAAAAAATGTGGGATAATTAAAACCAATTTCAACAATGTAAATAAACTCTAGAACATTTACAAAAGGTCCATCGTTCCATTCTCATATATTGTAACAAGTATTTACATATCGGTCTGAAGACCTCAGTCACATCTTACATACAAAAGATATTTTACATGTACATGCCATATATTTACAAACATTGGCACACTACTAAAATATCATGTCAATATGAGTATATCATCTAGAAAACACATACCATACACGGACCTGAGAGTACAGGGACGACACTAGGACTCTACTACTAACATCTACAACTAACCAACCTTCTGAATCTATTGATCACCAGGTTGGTTCTCTTCCACAACACAACCTTTACCTCATTGCCCGCGACCACCTAACAAAATGTGGTGACCCACGGGTGAAACCCAGTCCCAATGAGAGATATAACTCTCTCCAATATATATTGATTATAACATTTTAATTAACAGTAAATACATTGAGCAGTTAGGGTATTAAATAAGCAATATGAATAGATTGAACAGTTTAAGCATACTAAGTAGTAAAGCAAATAAGTTGTAACATCAAGTAGAATTGCACAATTTTCATAATTCTACATCATGTAAGAACTATGTAGTGAAAAGACAAGACAAGGGTTAATCAACCAATGTGATACATATTAAACCCTAGCAATTATACTACACGATTGGTATCACTTCTTTTATTACATTGCCCTGAGGGATTTGAGAAATACCACTCAAATCCCAACTAAGTCAAAACCTCAAATATGGATCAAAATCAGTGCCATATAAGATCTAGGAAGAGCTGGACTCCTAAGATCTTCTCTGCCCGCGGTCAGTACGGGTCTGCCCCAGCGACACATAAGGTCAAGTTGCTAACATCCTAGTCTGTCCTTAGTATAGGTTACAACACTAGTTAAAGGAGGTGGGTACGCATACCCTACCATCTGAGGTACAACCACAGTTGTCCTCCAATCTCATCATATATATATATATATATATATATATATATATATATATATATATATATATTCACCGAGACACAACCAAATCCATTCTCAAACCGAGGGCTAGGTAAGACCACTATCATCCTCCCTAACACTAGAATTTAGGATGACAAGCACCCCACATACTCATCAGTATGCACTCTGAGAATCCCTCAGGAATACTCATTTCACTATCTGGAAATTTCTGACACTCAGATAGATCTATGACACAGGGCACTACATGATTAGAGTTTCACTTAATTAGTTATGCCAATTGGGTGAATTAAGGCTAAATCATACAAATCGACATTCAAACCCTAATTCTTTTCTAACAGGAGTATATGTATAACAACATCAAAAGATATAAAACATTTGAGATATAAATCTTAATCACATTACCACATGCTATCATTCATTGCAAATTAATGGACCACACTTATCATCATACTTTTACAAGATACCAATATCTTATCACAAGTTCCAGGGTTTTAACCCTTATTGGAACATGAAGAGGATTTCACATCAATCTTGGCTTCAAACATGCCCAAAGGTCGTTAAGACCATCACATTATTCATACTAAGGTTATCATCATCATTCCATGCCTTAAACAAGGCTCAAAAGATCATTAGCACATATGTGTCCATAGATATTAACATGGTAAAGCAATATGGTATTCAAATAGTACTACATTGTGGTTTCAACATAAGAAGAGTGTAATTCATTATCACATTATTCATTCAACAGGTCTGATTATAACCAATCAACATCATATAATTACATTAAGGTTAGGTATAACAAGGTAGATCACATGGGAGTTACGCATTCACTTATTATAGTGATTTATCAAATATAACTATTCGATGGCAAAGGTAAAACTAAAAATTAATGGAATTGGACCCACATATAATACCATGTGATTTATTCTAATCTATTAGATGTGGAAGCATCCAATATTATTCATTGTATTAGGTACATTGTTCAAGGTTATCAATTAAAGTATAGGTCTAACCATTAGATCAATTGAACCAAGGAACCATTAGTTTAAGGTTTAGTCAAATCTACAATTACATTATTAACTCATAATATATGATGGTAACCTAATGCACCATTAATTGTGATCATTAGGTCACCATTGGCTGTTATATTAGTAATACATTCAGTTCACACCATCAAATATTAGCTAATGTCATCATCGATTGATAACATCATTAGAATACTTAGTAGATGATAATTAAACGTCTAATTGAGCCAAAACCTAACATAAGGGGGTGACCATAGGTTGTCACCATAAATTTGACACCCTTGATCATGAAAATCAATTGCCAAGATAGCAACACTATTGGCTATTGAATGGTATAACCACCAGTGGTGTGATAGGGAAAGAAATAGCTTGAAAACCCTAATTTGAACCATCAACTATTTTGTGCTTAGCACCATAGGTTGATGCTATCAACCTGTTCCAGATCATGTTACACATTAGAAAGGTCATACACATGTTTATAAGTTCATATAGAACTGGAACAAAATAGGGAACACCACAAAAATTCATAATTCTAAACAAGCATGGTTTCTTTATGCTTAGATCATCACATTAAAACATAAACATGAACTAACAAGCTTCTAGTAAGCAATATAAGTGAAGAATGTTATATAACTCGCCTCTATAGAGTAGGTCAGCTCCCAAACAGAAAGAATCTCAAGAAAATAAGGCAAGAAATCCCTAGATTCAGATCTAAACGTGGCCAAATAGGCACTTCTCTCCACAAAGAAGCAAAACCCTAGAAAAAGAAACAAGAAGGATAGATTTTTGAGTTCTAGGGCCACTTTCACTATGGAACATTAGGGTTCCGACCTGGAGAGATATAGGAGGAAGAAGAAAAAATAAATAAATGGAGGAAATAAGGTAATACTTACACTTTTAGGTCAAGATCACTAGGAGGAAGCTTTTTAGACCCAAAAAGGAAATCAATTGCAACCCTAGAATTTTTTCCAAGAAGATCCCCACTTTCTTCTTGCTTGGGTATAAAAATTCGTTGTAGCACAGAGGGCAAATGAAGGTCAGAGAAGGATGGAAGTGGTTGAGAGAAAATGGCTCGTTTTGGTGCTTAGGGATAAGTATATGACACTTTAAGATAAAGAAAAAGAAAAAGTTGATGTTCTAGTATCTATCCAAGTCTCCATGGCCTTAAATTATTAAGAATATACAAACACACACACAAGAAGATCTCCCACTATCTGTATAGACCTGCTTAGCTTTCCTTTGCCAAATTTCCCAGTCAATCACATAATTCATTAGTTGATAGCTACTAAAAATAGCTCATCCATGAAAGGGTAAACCTTAAAATACCCTTGAGGAAAACACCTTCAAACCATGGCTCAACTAGCATCCCCATGGGTCAAAATACTCAAGAATGATAATATAACATCTAAGGAACATAATGTATGTGACAAATTGCAAATAAAACCCCTCAATTAGGTAAGTTTCATAAAAGTCCAAAATGTACATAAATTGCATAACTTGCTCAAACAGTGTCCAAATTGGACCAAATTTGAAACTTAAGCTTGTATTATGATTTAAAACCATGTAACAAGATTAAATTAGGGTTATAGTCATTAAATCATGGTAATTAAGCTTATTCAACTCATTAAGCAAGTTCAAAGGCCTTAGAGATATCATTTACACACGACGAGTTTCACATTTTGAGGTAAAGAATACCTTGAAAACGATGAAAATGAGAAATGCATGCGGACCAGACAGTAATCCCATTGATGTATGGAAGTGTATGGGGGATGAAGGAGTTATGTGTTTAACATATTTATTTAACAACATCATGAAGACAAAGAAGATGTCAGATGAGTGGAGAAATAGTACTATAGTCCCCATCTACAAGAACAAAGGCAATGTTCATAGCTACACAAACTAAAGAGGTATCAAGTTGATGAGTCACACAATGAAGCTTTGGGAGAGGATTATTGAGAAGAGGCTAAGATCTATAACATAGATATCAAACAACCAATTTGGTTTCATGCCTGCTACATCAACAAAAGATGCTATTTTTCTGAGAAGGAGGCTTATGGAGAAGCATAGGGAAAGAAAAAGAGATCTTCACATGGTTTTTATCGATTTGGAAAAGGCTTATTATCGAGTACCCAGAGAAGTATTGTGGATGGTTATGAGGAAAAGGGTGTGCCAATCCTATACATTGACTTGATTAAAGACATGTATCGTAGCTTACTGCAAGTGTGAAGACTCCTAGAGGAGAGACACCAACATTTCCCATCACAGTTGGGGTACACCAAGGATCCACACTCAATCCATATCTATTCGTTCTTGTTATGGATGAGTTGACAAAGAATGTTCAGGATGATGTTCCTTGGTGTATGTGATTAACTGATGATATTATATTGATTGATAAAACTTAGTATGGTTTGAATGATAAAGTTTAACTTTGGAGAAAGACACTAGAATCAAATGGATAGATGATTATTAGGAGCAAAACTGAGTATATGCATTGCAATTTCATCCAATCATGTAGTGTGAATGGTGGAGCCAAGTCGGACGGAGTAGATATACCAAAATGTGATAAATTTTGTTACTTGGTCTCTATCATTCAAAGAGATGGGGATGTCCAAAATGATGTTTGTCATAGGATCACTACAGGATGGTTGAAATGGAGGAGTGCAACTGGAGTATTATGTGATCAGAAGATCCCACTCAGACTAAAAAGCAAGTTTTATAAAACTGCTATACATCCAGCCATGCTCTATGGGAGTGAATGTTGGGCGGTGAAGAAACAAGGGATCAACAAGATGAACATGGATGAAATGCGTATGTTGAGATGGATGTGTGGGAAGACAAGAAAATATCACTTGAGAAATGACTATATCAGGAATAAAGTGGGGGTGGCGATCATTGGAGACAAGTTGTGTGAGGGCCGACTCAGATGGTATGGACATGTGCAACACAGATCAACTAATGTGCCTATACGAAGAAATACTATTGAGGCAAGCACAATTAATAGAATAAGAGGAAGGCATAAATTAACACAGGAAGAGCTTATAAAGAGATATTTTGAATCTCTACATCTCACCAGAATATGACCCATGATAGAGCTGAATGGAAAAGAAGGATCAATGTAGCTGACCCTAGCATAGTCGGGATTGAGGCTTAGTTCATGATGATGATGATGATGATGATGATGATGAGATCATTATATAATCAGTAATAATGAAACTTACTTTCCCTCCATGATCATGTTTAGTCTCACCCCTCTTGCATAAAATTGGTGTTAAGATATTATTACAAAAAATATGATATATATTTTTATTTACCTCTCTTGGTAAAAGATATATAAATAGAAAAATGTAAATGAATAATTCAAAATTGAGGAGAGGGAGAAATCAATAATGATGGGAAAATAGATAAATGATAATAAAGGGACACAAATATCAAAAAGGATAAAATGTTAAGGGAACTCACTACTATAGAAATGGCTTATAACGTCACATTTAAAGGCTTCGGTTGTATACAACAACTGACACCTAATCAGTACAACGTCGGTTAAAAAATGAAACCGACATCTATCTGTGAAGGGTGACCAGACACGGGTATCACTTTTTATTTAGCGTTAGTTACCAAATAACAAACCGACGCTAAAAATTGAACGCCAAATCCAATTTTTCGAGAGAAAAAAATTACCTCCAAAATTTAACATTCAACGTCGGTTATTAACAAAGAAACCGACGACTAAAGTTTTTCTACAAAACAGAAATTTGACCCATTTTTTTCGTCAGTTTTCTTACAGTCACCGACGTCGATGTGTTTTTGCGCATTTAACCGCAAAAATTTTCATTACCATATAGCGTCAGTTTTTACAAGGAAACCGACGACTATGGTATTAATTCGAGAACATTTATTTTTGTCGGCATATATATAGACGTCGATTTTTCTGGTTTGAACCGAAGACTATAACCGAATATAAGTGTCAGTTTGTTGTTGGTAACCGATGCCAATAGTTTTCAGCGGCAGTTGCTTCTAATAACTGACACCTATTGTTAACTTAACAGCACCCGTGCGAGCCAGAATTTCTCCCCTTTCCTTCTGTTTCATTCATTCTCCGATTGAGGGTTTTAGCCTCCGGCAATTCCTTTGCTCACCACCGCTAGCTGCTCCCGTGCCGTCGCTCACCTCCACCGCCGCCGTTTGCTGGTGCTCTGGCCACTACTCTCCAGGCCAGTCGCCTCCACAAAGGCCCTCTCTGCTCGCCGGTCGCCGCCCTCCATCTCTGCTCGCCCTCTTTGCTCATTGGCCCCTCTGTGCTCGCTGGTGCCCTACCTATCGCCGTTCTCTTCCACCGTCGCGCCTGCTCTGCACCTGCTGGTCGGCACCGCCACTCTCTGGAGCTCCTCGCCTGCTCACTGCTCGCACATGTTGCTCTCCAGGCTAGCCGTGGCTCTCCTAAGCCTTCTCCATGTGCGCTCTGCTCCCTACTCCCCAGAGCTTCTCTGACCATAGATCCTGTGTGCCTATTTGCCGCCAGTGCCGCCACGAAGGCCTTCTTCCTCCCCTTCTTCCTCCGCCCTCAAGGTACAATGCTCCTGCCCGACCACCATTGGTTGGTCGGATTCACATTAATATTGCCAATAATGTAGGAAATGAATGCTAGCACCAATTATAGACATATAATGTATATGGTTTTTTGTTAGAAAAATGCATAGATTGTGAATAAAATATACTTAAAGCTTTATTATTCTTCTTGTTATAAAGGTATAGTTAGTACATGAATATTAGATGATTATTCAAGAAAATCCTAGTTTGATGAGCATGTTGTTAATCATGTTAATTATGATTTTTTATATATTCTGATGTTAGTATATAATTATGCGATCCCAACATCTTAAATTGAATTAGAATGATTTCAATGAATTATAGGGTTTTAAAGTTGATAATCATGTACATGCAGAAATAGGGTTATTAAACCAATGGTTATAAAATAGTATGATCTTAATCTGATCTGGATGTTCATAATAACGTAATATGTTAAATATGATGATTAGGGCTACATATAATGTCTAGTAAAGATTTCTAGCCCTTTTGTCATTAGGGTAATTTTTATACATGTTTGAGTAAATTAGGGTTCTAATCTACCCTTTTGTCCAATATTTGATGCTAATTGTGCATATATGTTGAGTTTGGGACTTTAGTGATGGACTTTGTCCTAAGTTGTTATTTCTTCATCTAGTATGAACTCTAGTATCATCTATCCTATCTTGGAAATCAGTAGTACATTGATGTAATATCAACTAAGGGCCCAAGGTCATCCCCACCCCTCCCCCCTATTCGATATTATCAATGACCTTCATCTTACTCTTACCTAAGAAATTTTTTTCTTAATCTCTTATACATCACTATATTTAAGGTTAGTCTGTCTACTAGAGTGTGGGGATTAACCATGTTGCCTGTAGTTTATAACATTACATTGTGAATTATTGCATGTTTGAAACTATTGATTTCTTGATTTATTATTTAATAATGCTCTATAGATTAGGATTAACCATGTTGCATGTAGTTTATACACATTTATTATATATAAGAATGACAGCACATGTATTGGTTGGCCTAGAAACCTGTCCAAGATTTACTCATTAGGAGTAAATCTTGGATAGTCCCCGGTTTGGGACTGTTCTTGAACACCTAATCTCACTTAGGATGTAAGTGTATAATGTGTATTGGGTTTTCAAGAAAATTTTGGTAGCATTTCCCCGTTTGTTCTCTAAGTACATATGTACTTGGAGAACAGCAGGGAAATGCTGCCGAAATTTTTTTGAAAACCCAATACACATTATACACTTACTAGTGAGATTAGGTGTTCAAGATTGGGATATGTGGTACACATTTATTCTATATAAGAATGACAGCACATGTATTTGTTGGCCTAGAAACCCATCTAAGATTTACTCATTAGGAGTAAATCTTGGATAGTCCCCGGTTTGGGACTATTTTTGAACACCTAATTTCACTTAGGATGTTTTTGAACACCTAATCTCACATAGGAAACAACCTGGAGATAGGTTATACTGTCCATGTAAGCATTGCGGTAACAACTTGAAAGTCAGCACTGGTGATGAAATCAAAAGTCATGTCATGTGCAACGGGATTGTACAAGGCTGTACAGAATGGCACTGGCATGGAGAGATTTCAAACTTGAAATCAGTGGATGTCGATAGAAGTGCTTGTGTGGAAGAAGAAATTGCCTTCGACGATGTAGATGTGAACGAACCAGTTCCAGTAGACATTGTTGATGCGATGCTGGATAGTTGTGGGGTAGAGCACACCGATCCACCTCCCATGTTTAGAAACATTGTGCATGATGCTGAGATACCATTATACATAGGTTCTAAGTTTACGAAGCTTAGCGTTATGTTGAGATTGTATAAGCTGAAAGCTAACAATCGATGGAGCTACAAAAGCTTCACGTCATTGTTGTATTTGTTGAAAGAAATTCTTCCTGAAGGAAATGAGCTGCCAATCTCAACATACTGGTTAAAGAAATTGTTGTGCCCAATGGAAATGGAAGCCAAGAAGATACACGCATGCCCGAATGATTGTTTATTATTTCAAAAGGAATATGTGGATTTGAAAGATTGTCCAAAATGTGGTGCGTCAAGGTATAATTGATGACTTTGGGGGAGTCCAAAACTAGTTCTCCTGCCAAGGTGATGTGGTATCTATCTATAATACCATGGTTTCAACGCTTGTTTGCCAATCCTGTAGATGCGAAGAATTTGAGGTGGCATGCAGATGTTAAGAAAAATTATGATGGGATCCTACGACATGCGTCTGATTCCCCACAGTGAAAGAAAATTGATTTATTGTACCCTAAATTCGGTGAAGAAGACAGGAATCTAAGACTTAGGCTTTGTACAGATGGGATGAATTCGTACGGGACATTGAGAAGCCAACATAGCACTTAGCCAGTTATGCTTGTTATATACAATCTTCCTCCCTGGTTGTGTATGAAAAATAAGTATGTTATGCTGTCTTCTTTGATATCGGGCCCTAAACAACCTGGAAATGATATCGACATTTATCTTGAACCTATGATTGATGACTTGAAGATGCTCTGGGGTGAAGGTGTGATGACCTATGATGCTTCACAAAGTCTCAAGATGATAAGAGTGTTGTCCAAAATAGTGGGGTCACCCTTCAAGCGTCTTCATTATTTTTTGCAAGTGCAAAGGATAGGAGTCCCATGACAATGTAAGTTTACAATGTGAACTTTACAATTAGTATTACTTTACAATGTGAAATTTATAATTTGAATGTGAACTTTCATATGGTTGAGCATTCCCATGATGACCGTGTTGATGATCACCTTGAGGGTGAGCACGTGCTTGCGTCACCTGACAATGAAATTTTTAAGAATATATCCCTGAGGTTTCTATCTATATGTTCATTTATAATTATATTATGTAAGTGTGTTTTTTATCAAATTTTAGGTTGGTGATGTACCCCATGAAGAAATTCCAACACTTGATGAGCAGCAAAAGAAAATTGAGAAAGTGAGGGGCATCACAATGATGAACAAGTTAATACAGCAATGGGGCAATGGACCCAAATTGGATGTGGATTTCGATCATGCAGGAAATCCATATGGAGTGAACCGCAACTCATTTGTTTCATATCTTGGGGTTCTTACTCGCATCCATTGCAGTCCTATCCTAGAATCCTGGCATAAAGTTCCTAAGGGGAATAAAGACCACATATGGAAGGAACTATGCGTGAGTTATTATTATTTGTAATTCTATTTGTGTAGATTACTAATTTTTAGGATACTAGTTAATAGCAATTCTATTTAATTTATAGAGCATATTTGATTTGGATGAAAAGTTGCATCGTAAATGTGTGATGCAATGTTGTGGGAGGGTCCTAAGGAACTATAGGACCAATCTCACCCGAGATTACATATGCAATGTTGATAAGATGTTCTTGATTGATTTCCAATTCTAGACATTGATCACTATTTCACTAACTCTACACTAATAATTTTTGTTTCTATTCTCTTTAAAAAATAAATTTAGGTAGAAGGAAGCCACAAAGCAATGGAACTACCTGGACCCCAAAGATTGGGAGGCGTTTGTTACCCAAAGAACAACAGATGAATTCAAGGTATTAAGCACCACTCCCAATTTAATTAATATATGTTTTTATGTATTCACATATTCAAGATTAACCTTTAGGTATTAAGCGATGCTCAACGAGAAAGGTGTGCACTAAATGTGCATGACCACACAATGGGTCCAAGAGGATATGCAGGCGTTCGCCAAAGACTATTGCAGGTTGGGTCTGCTCAGCCTACTGCTACCCAGGAGACTGTAGAGTCCTCTACAACTGCTCCTGCACCTCTGCCTCGCCATGCTATGTGGATAGCTGGGAGGCAAAACAAGAAGGGAGACATGCTGAAGCCCGCAACTGCTGAGGCGGCTAAAAAAATGGTAAAAATCAACTCTTGAAGCAATCAATTGATATTGATTATTGTTATGTTTAATTACTTACTAATTTTTGTTGATGGTGATTAGTGGGAGCTACACTAGCAGATGAAGGAAGGCAAGTTCATCCCTCAAGGCACAAGGGATGAACTGACAGTTGCTCTGGGTAACCCAGAGCATCCTGGATGTGTTAGGGGTGCATGCGCTAGTGTGGGCATCAAAGCATTCTTTGTGCCATCCTAGCGCAAACTTGTCCCAAAAGTGGGACTTTCACAAGCTGAGGTAACCTATTCTCTTATTTTAGAATGTTATTATGAAAGGGAATTCAATAATCAGAAGCTAGTGTTTCTTTTATCCATCTATAGGTAGATTTGTTAATTAATAGGAAAGTTGAGGAAGTACTTGATCAGAGACTCCATGAAGCAATTAGCAAGTGGCAGGCGTCTCAGACTGCCACTCAGACAGTACATGTGGTGGGCCACTCTTCTCCTACTGCTCGTACTGTAGAGGTTGGGAGTAATCCTATAGATCCACCACCTAGCACGTCCTCTGTATGTATTTTTATGACATAATAGCTAGTCTATTCAAGAAGATATATTTGTGTATATATGCATATAACATTCTTTACGTAAATTTGTAGGGGTTGAAGTCATGCCGACTAAAAAGTCAAGAATAAATCGTTGCAGAGGCGTCGGCTTACCCACCCCTTAAAGGGTGCATGTTTCATGGGTATCCAGTACCCGATGGTGTGGTACGTGTGATCCTGATACATGCACTCCCTGACTGGACGGATCTTGCACTACCTCATGCACACCCAGATGCTTAAACACTTGGTGAGGCAGTAGGCGGAGTGATATTGTGGCCCAAAGTAGATGTCCTCTATACTGATATTGTATGATAAATTTCCATTACTTTAATTTGTTAGTGTGTATACATGACTCAATTGATCTGAAATTATATATACAGGTCAAAAAGACAAGACCCGCTACATCTCGGACTCCACCTCCTCGACTACCAAGTTGGCTTCCAAGGGACCTACACGCCTCGATAGGTCCTAATTGTAGGAATGTGGCAGTATGGATCAGCGAACATGATACAAATTGCCCTATAATTGTTAGTATTCCGGAGGATGTTGCGCGTAAATCATACGATAACAAACTATTTATACACATTTAGCATACATATTAATGCATACGTAATATAAGTTCTGCATACATACATATTAATGCATAGGTATTAATTCAGGTCAATCATACGAAAACAAGATATTTATACAAGATATTTTGGAGTTGTTTAGTTATGAATGGCTGAACACATCTATGATAGAGCTGTGGATATGGTGCGATCTTGTTTATACATCTATATACCTTATTTTATATATGGTGATCTGGTTTCTTATATATTAATGCATATGTAATACAATGTTTTGTAGCCACTTACACAAGATATGTACATATTTTGGGTTTTCCCATGTGGGATTTTTGGTTTCATCTTTGATTAGTCTTATAGATGCAGACCCATATTCAGCTACTTCATACTGTTGTGATGCTTTTCAATATTTTGGTAAAAATAATAAGACGGTGATAATAGCTCCATTCAATGTTGAGTAAGTTTACTTTGCTTATAATTTGGACTTAAGCAAATTACATTTTTATTGTAGATTTTGAGTTATTAATTTTCTACTTTCTTATGTGTAGTGGTAAGCATTGGGAGTTACTAGTTATTGTCCTCAAGTCATTCACTGTCTATTATCTAGATCCTATGGGGAATGAGTTGGATACATTATATGGACATGCAATTAAAAAGCCATTATTCTCGTGAGAAATATTTCATGTTTTTATATCTGTTAACATCTGTTACTACATTACTATTTAATTATGCAATTTAATGGGTTACATTAACATATGTAGGGCTTCACAAGAGTACAAAAAATCTGGAGGAAAGGTCCCCAGGAAAAAGAATCTGTCACTAATTTGGGAGAATGTGAAAGTAATTTCCTGACTCCAATGTATATATTATTTATGTGAACTATGCTTGTTTGTATTTTTGAATATTTTGTATGTTTCAATTTATAGTGTGTTACACAAGACAACGGCTAGGAATGTTCCTACTATGTGATGCTATTTATGGACCTAATCATCAAATATGCTGTAATGGAAATCGATAAGATACCGCAGGTATTATACATAGTCTCATTAGATAATATGAAATATATCAATCTTATTATATATTATTAATTATATATATACGTCATTCTCTTTGCAGGTCTTTAAAACTTCTGAATTTAGCACAAGTGGAAAGCATTTCGATGTACATGCTTCGTATACGAGAGATGAATTAGATATTGTAAGAGAAGAATGGGCAAAAGCCCTACAAAGAGTGGGAATTTTTAGATATAATTTTATTGACAATGATGACAATGATGAATAAAGAATAACTTTGTTCTCATAATTATTTTTGTGTGAATGTGAATGAATTTTTATGAATTGTCATATGTGTATGAAGATGATCAATACATAAATGTTTCTACATGTGTCTGAATGTGAAAAGAGATGAAATGAATGGAACTACATATTGCTACTAGTTTCTACATGTGTGTGATGAAAAAATAATATGAATTAAATGTGCTTATACATGTGAGTGAATCACATATATATAATATTGTCCATCTTGTTAATTTTGCAGGTTTGTGGCCTATTGTTGGCTGATATCAATGGATGTCATAAACATGTAGTTCAGAACTGAACTGTAGGTTCTCATCCTGCTGACCAACCATACAGCAGGCCTGCAAACTAATAAGAAAAAAATCAAAACATAGGCGTTGGTTATTTGAACTAAACCGACACCTAAGACATACGGCGGCGGTTTTTGACCTAAAATCGACGTCTATGTGACCAGGTACCACAGTCGTGCTGGAAAGCACGGCCGTGGTGGTAGGTAGGGGATATGGCATTGGTTATTAGCAAAAAACAGATGTTGATTCAGATGATATGATGTCGGTTATATATATAAACCGACGCTCATAGGCCCTTTGCTAGTGCTGGCGGGAAGCATTTTGAGGTCGGTTCTTTTAATAACCGACATCTATAACTATTCTATAGTGTCAGTTTTAGTAAACAATTGATGCCTATAGTCCTTTTGCATGCGTGTTTTCGGTGGCGGGAACTGTTTTGGCATCGGTTGGGAACCGACACTGAAGGGGTCCACCTTTAGCGGCGCCCGCTTGGGTGTTGCTTGGAAACCGACACTAAAAGCCCTTAATTAATCGACGCTAAAGGTTTGTTCTGTAGTAGTGACTACTTAATGGTTACTATAGAAACATGTATTACATCTTTCTCTCTAATATAAATATCAATGTTATCCCTCCCACTTGCTTAAACTGGCTATCTTCACCATCTCTCCCGTGGAAAGAGATGTGTATTTATGTGTTTGTCTCTCATGTTAGTTGATATGAAGAGTGAGACAACAATTTAGGGGAGGTGATGTAAGTGTGAAAGGAAAAAATAATAAGATAACAAGAAATTATAAAGGTGGAAATAAACTTGAGAAAGAGTTGAGTTAAGGTGAATGAAACGTTTAACATTTTAAAACAATCGTGATATGATTGGCTAGGAGCTTTGAAATGACCAAATGTGATGACAACGAAATTATGTTTTTCTTTTAAATAGAGATTATATGCATGATGTCGTCGTGACATGAATCAAAGACCTCTTGATAACAAACCAATGATCTAACCATTTTAATGTACCATATAGAATTTATATTTTTTTATATAATACTTATACATTTTACAAATTTTGAAAAGAATCTCACTTATCTAATTATGCAAAATCATATTCATTTGTGAACAAATTGTCTATCTTTTCTTCTTCTATCTACAAGGTTCCATTAGTTACACTTATAACCATCAATATGGCAATGTACACTTTGATTTACTAGTTCTCGACCTTTCTTATTTTTTCCATGTATTTCATTTTCTTATCTATGACTTAGAGAATATAGATAAATATCAATGGATTGATATATTTACAAAGTCATAGATTACTAAAGTATGTGCAGTGAGCACTTAATTTAGAAAGTTTAAAAGATTCAGTTTATTGTTACAAGGAGATCCAACTATCAAATAACATGCTTTTGAATTCTTCATACAACAACAATTATAGAATTACCAATTTCAATGAAATTAGACCAAATGCATAGTCATGTTATGAACATGTATTCTTTGAACAAATAAAGACTTTCACCAATAGAGCAGTAAGTCAGGACTCCAGTGTACACTAAAATTGGAACAAAGAAGGTAGTAGTACATTGTTATATGTGCTACCCATGCTGCCAAAAAATGGATGTCCCCTACCGCAGAGGTAGAAATAATGGAGACATGTGAATTGTCAATGTATATATTTTTATATACCACAAAGGCATGTGAAATTAAACTATATGCATTGGCCACAGTTTTCAACAAAGGATAAGACATTTACATTGTCGTTGTAAGAAATCCATTTATCATATAACATGCTTATGAATCCTGCAACAATATTTATAAGGATACTAAGTTTAATAAAAAATACCTCATTGACATAACAAAATAGAAAACTTAGAGCAGATATAAGACAGTACATGAACTCGATGGATACCATATTATTGAACGTACATGAAGTAAAAAGTACATAGTTGATAAAGCAAAGATAAAATCTTATTGAACCAAAGGTGTCATATTTACTCATACATTCAATTAAATAAAGTAATATATGAGAAGTTTCTAAGATGTACATGCATTGTCCATAGTTATGACATCAATTACTACTATATTATCGAATGAAGCAAAGAGATTTTGAATATTGCTTTTAGAAATGCATTTACTAAGACACAAGTATTATCTTTTTTCTTAAAGCTAGGTGACCGATCTTGATGAATTTATTAATACATTAAGAGGAACTCAAAATCAAGTGGAAACATTGTTAATGATATAGAATTCACTTACATATTAGAATGTAGTATGCAAGAAAATATGAAAGTCTCTCACCATAATTAATCAATAACATTTTAGCACATGTGTTTCATTTTAAAAGGAACAAAAGGCTCCCAATAGGAATGTCATCTCTTCAATGAATCATATTCATCTGCCTAATACATGTAGTTATTAAAATAGTGTATATTAGATTGTGAGATAATTTTTAGTCTAACTTTCTCATGGTACATGAATCAAATGTAAGAGGGAATTAGGGAATTTGATTTCCAACATAAAGAGGAGGACAATTTGTCAATGTATTTTGAATAATATAAAATTATGAAAGAGGAAGATGGATGGTTAGTATTATTCACAAAAGAGGAGACAATGATACATCCACATGATAGATAATATGGATCAACTAACAAAAAAATAATAAAAAGATTAAAAAGTCACACAAAGCATAGAAAATTATTGTAAGAATAATGTGATTAGGAAGTAAATATGGACTTACAAACTAGTAAGGTTGCTTCCACTTTCTCTTCATGCCTGCAATTAGATATTGATGGAGTACTCATAGAATGTGAGTCAAATGTAAGATGGACATGTTTATCAGCATCTCCATGTACCATGAAGCACAACTCCTTGAAATGATGTTTGTTACTTGTTGGCGCTCAATTGGAGAGCTAAGGCTTGCCACAGGCAGACCACTATCCAATCTACCACATGACAGAGCATGTGATTTTGCTATAATAGAAGGTGTTGTTGGGCCTGAAGTTGGTGAAGAAGAAGGTGAGCATGAGCACGATGGTGAACCTGATCCATTTGTCCTAGGCTCATGGTGGTTGTGCTTCCAGTGATCGTAGGTGATGGCAAGTTCCAATACGAAGATCGTTAACATTAGGAAGATGAGGAATTGGATGGTTAACTTGTTAATGTGGTCGAAAAGACCAACGACAAGCCAGTAGCTTGGGTATGTTCCCACATAGAGCGATTAGGAGCACTTGGGTGACCCCAGACACATCCTGGTGACATTCATGGACTGGGGATGGTAGACAAGATGTTCATAGTTTGGGTTTTAGAGTCAAACATTGGAGGAAGTTAGCAACATGGTCATCATCGTACCCAACAGGTGAAGACTGTGCCACTTGGAAAACTCTCGGGTGAATAGCCCAAAGTTGTTGGCCCCTCTCAGGGACCTCAGCACCTCGTCCACCTTACTAAGCTTCTCCAACCACAGCCTAAGCTTTGTATACCACAACTACAAAATATATCGACAACATTTTCAAATTCAGAGCAGTCAAAATGTTTTGAATTTAAGAATATATGATTAATTCATAGGATGCAAGAGAATTATTGGCTCGAACCAATTTACATAGAATAATTATTAACATTTTGAATATTTAATGGGACCAAATATGTAAACCTAAGAAGGAAGCCAACCTTGGGGTGAGGAAGGTGAACGGCATTAATAAAGTTGGCATTATATGTAATTCTCAAAATTTGGCTTCCAAGAAGGATATCTTCTTGGTTAAATGGTTGAATGAGAGGTATTTACTTAGAGATACCTACTGTACATATAATGCTTTTCAAAAAAATGGTTGCTCTAGGGAGTGGAGACAATTATGAGAATAGGAGGAGACCTTAAACTTCTTGATTGTGTTAACATTGATGATGGAAGTAGTTTGTTATTCTGGAAGGACCTGTGGATTCCTGGAGGGATGCTTTTGTCTAAATGCATTGGTCTGGATAATATCGTCAAGCTAGGTAGAGGCCAAAATGTCAAATAGAAAATTTTCATATTTGACAATAACTGGGTGATTCATGATAAAAGAAGTTTATACAACTTCAACAAATTCACTAAAAGTCTATTTGTTAGTTTCTATAATATAGGTGAGATGCTCCTTATGAATAAAAACATCATCAAGCTCAAGGATGGGTAGGATACTGCTAGGGAGCATAAACCTTCATAGGATTGGGCAATGGCTCTGGAGAAATAACATTCCTCCAAAGTGTAGCTTTCACAGATTTGAGGCTATTTTTGAATAAACGCACAACTTAGTATGTTCTCTACAAAATTGGTTTTGCTATTGTTTCTCGTTGTCTTCTATCTGAGCAGGAGTGTCAAACTACCACACATTTTTGTTCTTTAAAGTGGTTATGCTCAAAGGTTCTAGGAGAGGTTAGATGGTTACTAAATAATTATGGTTACTAAATAAATTAGGGTTTCTAACTAAGTAGATTTAGTAAATAATTTTGATTACTAAATAATTAGGGATACTTAGTCATGTAAATTTCACTAGTGATGTTATGGTGGCTAGAATGTAGAATTTTTACTGATCCAAATATAAACCAATTATAATTTTAAAAATATGATGGTATATGATATCATATTGTCAATGGTATAATGCATGTCATATAAAAATAAATGTTATATATTATTTAATAAAAAAATATAGATCAAAAATCCATTCTTATTCTCTATAGAAGTATAATTCATGTAATTATTAGTATGACTATCGATCCCCACTTTAGTTATTGGCTGCTATTTTACATATTAAATATCATCATTCTTATTCATATTTATTGTGCAGTTCTTAATTTATAGAGATGTAACTATTACTGTCTTTTGGATTATAGAATGTCCAACTTAGGGCTAATAAGATTAGGGCATATGGTTATCCCCTCACCAACAAATTATTAAAAAACTTGAAAGACATGTTTTGGTGGCCAGGTCTAAAGCGGGATGTGGCAGAGTTCATTGCCAAATGTCTAGTGTGTCAGTAGGTAAAGGCTGAGCACAAGAAGCCTGCAGGGACATTACAACCCTTACTAATAACTTAGTGGAAATGAGATCATATTACTATGGACTTTGTGGTTGGTCTTCCTAGGATTGCCAAGGGTCATGATTCCATATGGGTGATAGTAGATAGATTGACAAAGTCATCTCAGTTCTACCAATTAAGATGATGTTTACAGCATAGAAATTGGCACAAATATATGTTGATGAGATAGTCTATCTTCATGGCATTCTAGTGACTATAGTTTCTGATAGAGGTCCATAGTTTACAAGTCATTTTTGGGAGCATCTGCATTCAACAATGGAAAGACAACTGAGATTCAACACAACTTTTCATCCATGGACTGATGGCCAGTCTAAAAGGACTATTCAGAATTTAGAGGATCTCTTGAGGGCATGTGTACTGCAATTTCTTGGTAGTTGGGATGTACATCTAACTTTGATAGAGTTTGCATACAACAATAGCTATCAAACAAGCATAGATATGGCTCCTTATGAGGCTTTGTATGGGAGACGATGTCGATCTCCTCTTTGTTGGTATGAGCACAGGTGAATATCAACTTTTGGGTCCTGAGCTAGTACAGCAGACTACAAAAAAGATTAAAGTGATACAACAATAGTTGAAAGCAACCCAGGACAGACATAAGTCTTATGCAGATAACTGAAATAGACCACTTGAGTTCCAAGTGGGAGATAGATTATATCTTAAAGTTTCTCCTTGGAAAGGTGTGCTGAGGTTTGGAAAGAAGGGTAAGTTGGCTCATAGATTTATGGGACCATACCCTGTCCTAGCTCGTGTTGGAAAGGTAGCATATAAGTTGGAGCTACCATAAGAGATACATAGATTGAAGAATGTCTTTCACATCTCTATGTTGAGGAAATGACATCTAGATACTGACCAGACAATCCAACCAGTATAGGTTGAGTTAGATGAGGATATCTCCTATGTTGAGGGTCATGTGTTGATCCTGGATAGATGGGTGAAAGAGCTGAAGAGAAAAAATGTAATACTAGTGAAGATTTTGTGGCATCACCATGGCATAGAGGAAGACACATGGGAACTATAGAATGAGATGCATATAAAATACCCATCTCTTTTTGCATAGGATTTCAGGGCGAAATCCTTATTAGGGGTTTATAGTTGTAAGGGCCCTGAACTTGCTTAATGAGTTGAATAATATTAATTACCATATTTTAATGACTATAACCCTAATATAACCTTTTTATATGGCTTGAAATCATAATACAATCTTAAGTTTCAAATTTGGTCCAACTTGGACACTGTTTGAGCAAGTTATGCAATTTTCTGTACATTTTGGACTTTTCTGTAATTTACCCAATTGAGGGGCTTTATTTGCAATTTGTCACATACATTATGTTACTTATATGTCATATTAGCATTCTTGAGTATTTTTACCCATGGGGCTCCTAGTTGATCCATGGTTTGAAGGTGTTTTCCTCAAGGGTATTTTAGGGTTTACCCCTTCATGGATGAGCTACTTTTAGTAGTTATCAACTAATGAATTATGTGATTGTCTGGGAAATTCGAAAAGAAAAGCTAAGCAGGTCTATACAGATAGTGGGAGAGCTTCTTTTGTGTGTGCTTTTATATTCTTAATAATTTAAGGCCATGGACACTTGGATAGATACTAGAACTTCAACTTTTTCTTTTTCTTTATCTTAAAGTGTCATATACTTATTCCCAAGCACCAAAACGAGCCATTTGCTCTCCACCACTTCCATCCTTCTCTGAACTTCGTTCTCCCTCTGTTCTGTTGTGAATTTTTCTACCCAAGGAAGAAGAAAGTGGGGATCTTCTTGGAAAAAATTCTAGGGTTGCAAGTGATTTTCTTTTTGGCTCTAAAAAGCTTCCTCCTAGTGATCTTGACCTAAAAGTATAAGTATTACAATATTTCCTCTATTTATTTCTTTTCTCTTCTTCCTCCTATATCTCTCCGGGTTGGAACCCTGCTGTTCCATGGTGAAAGTGGCCCTAAAACTCAAAAATCTATCCTTCTTGTTTCTTTTTCTAGGGTTTTGCTTCTTTGTGGAGAGAAGTACCTATTTGGCCAAGTTCAGATCTGAATCTAGGGATTTATTGCCTTATTTTCTCAAGATGCTTACTGTTTGGGATCTGAACTACTCTATATAGGCAAGTTATATAACAATCTTCACTTATATTTCTTACTAGAAGCTTGTTAGTTCATGTTTATACTTTAATGTGATAATCTAAGCATAAAGAAACCATGCTTGTTTAGAATTACGAATTTTTGTGGTGTCTCCTATTCTGTTCCAATTCTATATGAACTTGTAAACATGTGTATGACCTTTCTAAGGTGTAACATGATCTGGTACAGGTTGATAGCATCAACCTATGGTGCTAAGCACAAAATAGTTGATGGTTCAAATTAGGGTTTTCAAGCTAATTGTTTCCTATCCCACCATCGATTGTCATACCATTCAATAGCCAATGGTGTTTCTATCTAGACAACTGATGTTCATTATCAAGGGTATCAAATTTATGGTGACAACCTATGGTCACCCCCTTAGGTCTGGTTTCGGCTCAATTAGACGTTTCATTATCATCTACTAGTGGCCAACACTACCCTTCAACAAGTATATTGCACGCTTAACTTTGTCTTCTCCAGCGATGTTTAGGATTTTGAATGCCTTTTCCAGCTCAGACAACCACATGTTAGCGTCTGCTGGATAAGAAGTACCTGCATATTCAATCTCCCCAACACGTCTAAAATGTTCAAATGTCTTCCCAACACATTGGGACTCCACATTAGAGGCAGTTTCCCTAGCTTTAGGTGTTGGCGCTCTATCAGCGATATGTGTAATTGTGGCCATCATATGTCTAAACATAGACTGAAACTCAGTATTGGCCATCTTATTTTGGTCTAGATGAAGCATTGCAGGCTGCTCTGGCCCTTCTTCTGGCACTCTCTCATTGCGTTCCTACCTCCTAGCACCTCCTCCTGGTGCAAAATAGCTACTCTCAACATGTTCTATATGTACTCCAGACATATCTGCATAAGCATAAATTATGATCAGATATGTTGGATACATAAGAACAGACTCAAACCTAAGTCCTATGTCCCTATAGACTCAGTAAACCTAGAGCTCTGATACCAACTTAACTGTGACACCTCATCACGCTAAACGAGATTACTCAAAACACAAAACACAATCAACTACTAATTAATTACATATTCAAAAATGTGGGATAATTAAAACCAATTCCTACAATGTAAATAAACTCTAGAACATTTATAAAAGGTCCATCACTCCATTCTCATATACTATAATAAGTATTTACATATGGGTCTAAAGACCTCAGTCACATCCTGCATACAAAAGATATTTTACATGTATATGCCATATATTTGCAAACATTGGCACACTACCAAAATATCGTGTCGATATGAGTATATCATCTAGAAAACACATCTCATACCCAAACTTGAGAGTACAGGGACGAAACTAGGACACTACTACTAACATCTACAACTAACCAACCTTATGAATCTATTGATCACCAGTTTGGTTCTCTTCCACAGCACGACCTCATCCTCGTTTCCGGCGACCACCTAAAAAAAATTTGGTTACCCACGGGTGAAACCCAGTCCCAGCGAGAGATATAACTCTCTCCAACATATATTGATTATAACATATTAATTAACAGTAAATACATTGAGAAGTTAGGGTATTGAATAAGCAATATGAATAGATTGAATAGTTTAAGCATACTAAGCAGTTAAGCAAATAAAGTTCTAACATCAAGTAGAATTGCACAATTTTCATAAGTTTGCATCATGTAAGAACTATGTAGTGTAAAGACAAGACAAGGGTTAATCAAACAATGTGATACGTATTAAACCCTAGCCATTATACTACACGACTGGTATCACTTCTTTTATTACATTGCCCTGAGGGATTTGAGAAATACCTCTCAAATCCCAACTGACCACTACTAAGTCGAAATTAGTGCCATACAAGATCTAGGAAGGGTCGTACTCCTAAGATCTTCTCCGCCCCCGGTCAGTATGGGTCCGCCATAGTGACACATAAGGTCAAGATGCTAACAGCCTAGTCTGTCCTTAGTATAGGTCACGACACTAGTGATAGGAGGTGGGTACACATACCCTACCATCCGAGGTATAACCACAGTTGTCCTCCAATCTCATCATATATATATATATATATATATATATATATATATATATATATATATATATATATATATATATATATATATATATATATATATATATATATATATATATATATATATATAATCACTGAGACACGACCGCAGTCATTCTCAAACTGAGGGCTATGTAAGACCACAATCATCCTCCCTAACACTTGAATTCAGGATGACAAGCACCCCGCATACTCATCAGTATGCGCTCTAAGTATCCCTTAGGAATACTCATTTCACTATTTGGCAATTTCTGACACTCAGATAGATCTATGGCACAGGGCACTACATGATTAGAGTTTCACTTAATTAGTTATGCCAATTGGTTGAATTAAGGCTAAATCATACAAATGGACATTCAAACCCTAATTCTTTTCTAACAACAGTATATGTATAACAACTTAAAAAGATATAAAGCAATTGAGATATAAATCTTAATCACATTACCACATGCTATCATTCATTGCAAATTAATGGACCACACTTATCATCATACTTTTACAAGATACCAATATCTTATCACAAGTTCCAGGGTTTTAACCTTAACCATCATACTATTCCCTACAAGATCATCATTATCATTCCATGCCTTATAGCAAGGCTCAACAACATCACTTACATATAATACCCCAGATCAACACAATATTACATTAATGAGCTAAGAGATGTTCATAAACAATCATAGAAGGGTTATATTAACATTAAGAATATTCCTTTATTACATCAACATGCAAGGAATCTAGATATAATTAACCCTCATAATATTCATAATGCACATGCTTACTGACCAAAAAAAATAAAAAAATAATGCACATGTTTAGCATAAGAAAGTATCAACCATGTGGCTATGATAACCACCAACATTAAGGTTATGATCATATTAAGGAGGTTACTTCACCATCACATCATCATATAAGAACGTTAAACATGAATACTCATCTTTATCTATTTGCATTAGAGTTAGGTTCAACAAGATAAATCATATTAATGTTACTTATCAACACTCGTAGCCAAACCCTAACTCACGACATCCCCAATGGATCATGGATGCATAAGGTGAAGCATCATCATCACATTCCATACTATTCTCAAGTATGAACCCACACATAAATCAAGCTATAACCATCGGGTTATAGCATAAAAAGGTTTCAACAACAATAAGAGAGTACTCCATGATTGTATTAATCATTGAAGGACTATTCATAGCCAATTACCATCATTTAGTTATATTAAAGCTAGGTATAACAAGTTATACCTCATTAGGGTTACCCATTAGATCATTATGGTGATTATTAATCATAATCATATGAGGGTAAGGGTAAGACTACAAGTTTAAGGCATTGAACCATCAAATTCTCATCATTAGAATCATTACATTACACTATAGGATTCACCCAAAACAATGGGAATATTGAGGCATCAACTTTTGTCCATTAAGTGTTGGAAAGGTAAAGCCATTGGTTATTTACATAAGTAAACATATTGAACAGACCACCTATGAATTCATTGAGTTGTTCTCTAGAAAGAGTCACCATCTAACCCTAGACATCCCTTGATTAACAACATAAAAAGTTTCCATTGAGAGTAAGGTACAACCCACAAGCAATTGTTTATCTAAAACAAACCATCAATAAATGAGCTTCTTAAGTTGATCTCATAAAGGGAACCATCTAAATCACTTTATTAAGACCAGCATATTACATTAGGCATCATTGCAATTTATTGGATGAAGAATCATTAGATCTTAACCATTGGGTCAAGTTCATTTATTGAAACCATCCATTGGAGTATAGGTCCAACCATTGCATTAAATGACCCAAGAAACAACTAGTTTAAGGCTTAATTGATGCTACAACTACATGCTTAACTCACCATAGGTTGTGGAGACCTGATCCACAATCAGTAGTGACCATTAAGTCACCATAGGTTGTTAGATCAGCACTATATTCATTAACCACCATCGAATATCAAACCAATATCACCATTGATTGATAGCATTGTCAGGGTACTTAGTTATTAATCACTAAGATTCTAATTAGTCCAACACCTGACATAAGGGGTGAACATCAGTTGACACCCTTGGTCACCACCATCAGTTGTCATGAAGACAACAACATTGATTGTTGCAATGGTACCACCGTTGAGTCACGTGTTTATAGAAGAAATTAAAGTTAAACCCTAAAATTAACCATTGGTTGATAGGTTCTTAGCACCTTAGGTTGTCAAACCAACATGATCCAAGTCATATTATACCTGAGGAAGAATGTACACATCTATACAGGTTCACCTAGAATTGAAATCAAAATAGGGAGCATTATAAAAATTGAAATCCAAGTCAAGCATAGATTTTTAGTGCATGGATCGTCATTTTCAAGTAAGACAATGGGCTAGTGTAACGACCCCGCCTCCCAGTAACCCCCAATTAAGGGAGACCGAAAGTTCGGTGCCGTTATCCAATTAATAGGATCAAAGGTTTGACAAATAATCAATAACAATTATGAAATTCTACTAACTAACTGGAATTTGGTATAAAATTAAAACTTTACTTACCATTGAAAACCTTGGAAATGTATCTATCCTGGTCTTGAATTATTCTATCTAATCCTCCTTGCACTTTATTTCTTTTTCCACAATGTGTCACTTTACTGTTTGTTCTTTCAATTGTTGTTCCTAAAACGCTGACAAACAAAATGTTAGTCAGTATATCGAAATATACTGGTATGTGGGAACAAACAAAAACTTGCAAATATGGCTAACAATTTAATAATCACAATCAAATTAATTAACAAGCCAATTTACACTTTTTAGTATGACATTCTCCACCACTTTTTCCCTAACCCTGGCGTACCCACCTTAGGGTGCCCTTTGCCAATGACTTAAGGCTACCTTCTCAATCCCGAGCTTGGTGCCTGGGGGTCACCACTCATGGTGCCCACTAGTCATGCAATATCATAGGCCACCTTCTCATTCCCAAGCTTGGTGCCTGGGGTCACCACCCAAGGTGTCCATTGGTCTACCCATCTGGGCCTGACCTTTGGCATCATCCATTAGGGTGGCATGTAGGTGCGAGAACACATACTTCTATTTTTAATGTGATAATCATAATGACTTTATGATTTGCACATATGAACATCCAACAGATAATTTGCATTCAATGTGATTAATCATTTGGAAAATCCTCAGGAAACTAAGGCGGTTATCCATAACTAACCACATACCTGATCCAGAGCAACTTGATTGTCCAAGCAATAAGGATAAAAAATCAATCAACAAGCAATCAACAATATCCTGAAATTAATGCATACGATCCAAGTGTTATAGTTTATCCAGAACACTCTAAAGCTAGACTTGGATTCCACCTTAGGCTTTCTAGACCACATTAGGGTTTTATTAGGGTTTTAGCCTCCATAATATTTTTATCACATTAAATTCTCTCTTAGTTCATAAACCCTAATTTCAACATCATAAGCCCAATTAAAGTCGATTATTTCTCTTTTATACCAAAACTACCTTCTTTATCCTTTTAAGTTATTTCAAGGTCATTAGACTCAATTATCACCTTTAGTTTCTTTCGGATTAACAACTCATAATTCATGATGGTCTAATTCCCATATGAACTCTATTTATTATTAATTCTACCTAGATTCAATCGGGTCAGGTAGGGATAAGACCGATGGAAGGAGTTGCGTAATTCCCTAGTTGCACATGACCATAGGGTCGGGAGGCAACAGCTATCATTGTCTAAGGGTTGTGGGTTAGGAGATTGATCACCTTCATGAACTCATGGGACCCAAAGGGCAGATGAGTAGGGCACTCTCTGGATGCATAAAGGAAGAGGGATGACCCCAAAAGTGTCGGCACCCTATAGACCTAGAGGAGATGACCAAGGATTGTGTGGTGACCCAAGTAGGTTTCAGATCAGTTTTCCATGGAGAATTTTTGATATCATGATGTTTGTGATGTGGAGACATGAGTTGCACGTTTCAACTTAGATTTGAAGGTGTACTGGCAAGGTGGGATGTACCATCTCTACTCTTGGAACAGGAAGAACTCTGTATTTGGACTGTAGCCAAATGCTTATTTCCTCTTGTTATGGGAGGGAGAGATGGGACAGTACGCATGCCATACACCAAGAATAAAAGATGATGTGAGTTGGGATGTTGCTACAAGGTATGAGGACAGAGATGATAACATACCTTGGTGGAGTGAATGATACATTGATGGTTTACAAACATTAAGAGAAAGTAGTGTAGTCAGCTTATGAGGATGTTTTATTAGGAGCTATGTTGAATTTATAAGTTAACCAAGGTTGAGTTTGATCACCCTGAGGATGAGATCAGAGTTTCTTGATGAAGACAAACTTAGAGTTCGAGATGAGATGATAAGTATAATACATGGAGGTGTATGTATTCGACATTACTTAACACCTAAGGATAAGAAGGGGTAATGAATACTCTAGTTGAGATATAGCTGCCTAGTTTAGCTAGAAGCTAGAAGAAGTTGAGGTTGTTTGGCAAACCCTAAGTTTGGAAAGATGATGTGTTTTGGCTAACCCTCAGATGTAATAAGATATGTTGAACAAGTTAATGGTTGTTTGGGTAGCCAGTTAGGTCCTTGTTGTAGTAAAAGGATGGTGATAGAACCTCAGATACACTTCTTTGGATAGGAAGGTGATAAAACCCTTTGGAGAGTGGTTTGGGGTTTTCGAGGTATCAATCTCGAGGAATCATAACAATACAGGAAGTCATGATATACCTTGGTACTACAAGATAGTAAGTGATGGTAGAATTCTAGATGCTTAAAACAAAGTTGCATGTAGCATGTGGCCATGCAAGCCAGGTGGTGAAGGACGAACACCATTAACCCAGTGCATGGATATAAAGTATAAAGAGTTCTTGAAAGGGAATGGGAGTTCATCACTATGGATGTTGTGAGTCTCTCCTAGACCAAGAAGGTCAAGATACAATATGGGTTATGTTAGATCACCTTACCTAGATGACGTGAGAAAGGAAGAGTTTTGTCAAGGGACAGATCTGGTTGAACTACATATGAAAAGAGATGGTTCAACTACACCATGATGCAAATTCAAAAGTTCTTGATGTGACTTAAAGGTTCACTTCCATGAGGTGTAAGTAGATACATGAAGAGCTCAATGTTTGTACAGTTTATCACCCCATACTAATGGACAGTATGATTCGGACTGGAGGGTCTGATGAGAGCATGTGTGCTCATTTAGGGTGATACATAGAGACAATTCTTAAGATGTGATGTTAACCACCACAGACTTTATCGGGATGCAAGAAGTTCTATAGGGAGGTTGTGTCGGTCACCACTTCGTTATGATGATGTTGGTGAATGAGGCCTCATGAAGGTTAGAAAAGAACCACAAGTGTGTGCAGATGAAGTTTCTTTGATCATGCAATGGCTGAGAGAGAGCCCAGTGGTGACATGAGTCACGAGCTGATGCAAAGCACACTGATATGCAGTTCACTGTGGGAGAATATTTGATGTGAAAATCTGACCCCTCTAAGCTACAAGTAAGAAAGTTGAGTCCCCGATATATGGGTCCTTTTGAGATGGATTGGTGGAGATGGTTGTGTTTAACCTTACCCTTAGTATAAAATTATGTGTTGCATGAGTCCAATCTAGAGCACTATGTGAGGTACCCAAGCTAGGTGTTGTGCCCTGAACCTATTCTGCTTTTGAAAGGCTGAAAAGTCCTGAGTCACCTATGAGGGTACGATATACCAAGGTAAGAAAGAAATCAGATGGAAGAAAATGAGATAATGAAGGTTCTTGGGAAACACCATGGAAAGGGTGAATCCACATGCGAGCCATGATGGACATAAGAAGACTTATCCTGTTTGTTTGCTTGCTTGATGGAATTTTGAGGGCAAAATTCTCATAAGAGGGAAAGGATGTTACAACCCCAAATTTTGGGTTCCTTTGGTGAGAAATGTAATTTCTTATATTAAATATATTTGTACAAATAATGATATAATTTGTTGTGAATAAATGGATTTTGTTTAAAATAGCCTTGTTGTTTGATTTTTGGGCTTTATTGGCTATTGGGCCCAATAACAAGGAAATTCAATTAATTAATGAATAATTGAGTTGTTGAGAAAAGAGAGGTGAGGTAGAAACCTCTAGAAGGAAAAGGAATGTAATCCAAGAATGAATTTCATGCCTCTTGGGTTCCTTGGGTTCCAAGGAGTCCAAAGTTGCATAAAGAAAGCAATAAGAAAAGGAAAAGATCAATTAAGTATTTCTTTATTAAGAAAGAAATTGAAAATATTGATACAATAATTACTAAATCAATAAAGGACATAGGCCTCTCTCTCTCTAGGGCGCTCTCGCCTCTCTCTAGAACTCCACCGGCGGCCAGCGCTGGGGGGAGGGAGTGGCGTCTCGTTGCTTCCTCCCCCTGGCTTCATCGGCTTCATCGGTGTTGGTTCTTGTCAGATCAGCAGGGTCCCTGGAGATGGAGAACGAGGAGATGGAGAACGAGCATTGCTTCTGGTTGGAGTCTTTGGGTCGCCATACAGTTGGGTTACGGAGGCGATGGTTTGTGGCGCGTCGGAGGTCGATTAAGGGATGCAGTGGTGTGTTCGACCTGGTCGACTCCACCCTGTTCAAGAGCGACGGGTGGAGAGGAGCCACGCCCTAGGTCTGACTCTCTACGTTGCTGATCTGTCTAGGCGAAGATGAGGGCTTCTCGACCTCCTCATTAGATCCTGCGATCCTCCTTCCCTAAGCTATCTCCTAGAGTGGTTCGAGTTATGGCGCACATTGATTTCGATCTTGAAGCTCTCGGTGGTGGCGGTGAAGGTTGTGCCTTGTCCCGATGGCGTGTCTCCCCTAGCGTTCCGTGGTTTCTAGGCCTGTGGCTTAAGTGATGGTGATGGGCAGTTGTGGCTTCAAGTTCCCTCAGGTTCGGTGGCTCGCTGGGTGGCCTAGGTTGATTCTTTCTACTCGTTGGTCGAAGGGTTACCCCCTAGGTGTTCGACGAATAACCCCTGTTCCGAACACCCTATAGGTGTTCGATGGCGATGCCGGTGGTGCGCTAGTTGCTTCTGCATGTCACCCTCCTGGCCTCTGGTTGATCAGGCATGTCCATGGGTTTCAGGGCTTCCTCTGGGGTGCCCTATGTGTGTTGTTTGCAGGTCTCCAGCTGGATGGTTGACGATATGTTGTTGTGCAAACAACAGCTGATCCCCATAGCTAACGGGAGGAGATCACATATTGTTTTTCATTCCAGACATTTCCTCCTAGCTGTCCTAGGGATTGCAGGTCCTTTGGATGATGTTTTAGTCCTCCATGGATCCTATCTGGTCCAATATACATCACTTGGTCACTGTTCTGAAGTCAGTCTGCGGGTTTTGGAGATGTCTGACTGTTCTCTTTCACCTCTTCTTCATACATTCTAGGTGAGCATATAGCAAGTGGAGAAAGGCTTCCGAGCACATCATATGTTGATTTCTTGATTCTATGACCCTTTCAGCCTAGTTACCAGTCTGGTGTGCTCATTCGATATCTGACATCTCTACCGACTTGGGGGTTGTTTTCCCCTTATGTCCTAGTCTTTGAAGGTCTCTATTCGTGTGCAATAGGGTCTAATCCCTGTCTGACCTCATCCGGTTGGGTTTAATCTGTTAGCTTTACTCTGTTTCTTTATTTTTGGGTGTTCTTCAGGCTAAACACTGGGTAATGTTTAGGTCTCATGCCCTCTGTTTTCTTGTTTGACGGGGCTTATGTCGTATTCTACATAGGTCAGAGTTTTTGTTTCTGTAGTATCTTGATCACTCTTTTGTGAGTATCAAGATTTTTGTTTTGGGTTAGTTTCTGGAGTGTCCCCCTACGTGGGGATTTTGACCTTTGTTGAGCTTCTTAGCTTCTATCTATGTAATGGGGTATCCAGTACCCAAAGTTTTTGGTATTAATAGTAACACGCTTTTTGACCGACCAAAAAAACAAATTGAAAATATTGATGAAATGTGGAAAATAAGTGAAAAGAGGTATAATGGAGTAATCCTTGGTGGAATTTCGTATCCCAAGGATTCCTAATGTTGAAAAGAATACAAATAAGGAAAATAAAAGAGAAACAAAGAGAAAACTTCAAAAAGATATATTTTAATGAAGAAATAAACAAGATAATGTGAAATAATGCATTTAGATGCATCTAGTAGAATATGAGTATCCAATAAAAAGGATTTCAAATTATTAGAGTTTCTTGGGATCCAAGGAGTCCCAATAAAGAGGAAAGAAAGAGAAATTGTCAAAATTGCAAAATAAAGGGATAATGGGAATACATAATTAATGAATTATGTGGTTGTGTTAAGAAGAAAGTATTTTCTACTTAAGGAAATATATCTTTGTGGCCAATATATTAGAAGGCATGGATAAAGATAATAATGAGAAGGAATTTTCGTATTCCTAAATATCCAAGAAATAAAGGATATCAAAGGGGTTATGAGGAGAGAGAAGAATACTTCTCCTTGAAGGAATGTGATTCCTATTAGGAGGGGACTTGTTTCCTCTTAGATGGTCATCTTAGGGTGAGGATATCCTCCCCTATAAAAGGGGTAGACCCCTGGTTCGAACTCAAAGAGAAAACCCACATCTTCCTCTCTCATCCCTATATTCTTCTTCCTTGCTTTCATCTTCAAACCCTAACCTCGAGTATCACCATGAATCTGAGGAAAAAAAGGGGAAACAGAGGGGTGCGATGAAGTCCTGGTGTACCACGGTGTCAAGGAGTCATTTCTCCATCGACTCCATGTCTTAGAGCGCGCACAGCAGCAACATCAAGGCTGCAGTGACGGCCGTTGTGCATGGCTTGGAGAGCGGGGAAAACGGCCACCATGGCCAAGGTTTGAGGGTTCCCCGTGTGCGCCATGGAGTGGCAGAGGCGGAGGAATGATTTCCAGCCAGAATCACAGCTCAGAGAGCAAGAAACAGAGCTTGCACCAGGTTGCAACGGTGGCCAGGTAGGGCTGCCCGAGGTTGAAGACAGCCTGGGGGGACGTTGGACAGAATTTCCCTCCGCGGGCCAAAAGAGCCGAACTTTAAGTCGACGGTAAGCTATTCATTTGGTTATAAACTCAAACGTGGGCCGAGTTGCATGCATAAGATGACGTGGCGGCTTCTGGTTCGTCTAAAAAGGTATTTCTTCCAAAAATCATAACTCTTTAATAGTAGCTCAGATGACAAAAGTTTATACATGAATTTTGCTCAGAAAAATGAGAGGAATCTAATAAAAATATATTTAGAGGCTAATTTCTCTTGTAATTCGAAAAGTAATGGAAGATAGCAACTTTAATGTGTTAATGTTTAAAGAACCCTATTTTGAGATGAATAATATATTTATAAGGGTTTAATGGATGATTAGGGTTAGTATTAACCTGTTAATGATGAAAGGGCACATTAGGAATAAAAAGGATGAATTTGCATGTAATTATTTTAATTTCGAGTTTAATGTGCATGAATAATTCGTTAATGGGCCTTGAAACCCTAATGTTGGTAAATTCGACTTTTAATGGCTTTAATTGACTAATTTCATGATTAAAATTAGACTTAGGATTCTATTATTGTACATGTCCAACATAGAACCTTCCCCAAACATTCATCATCTCTCTTCTTGCATTCATGGGCTGACTTTCATCCATTCATAAGGGTCATGGCGACCTGCCTACCTTGGTCGAGCCCCATACCGGTTACCTCCATGGTAACCCATCCACATGCACATAGAGATGGTTATATATGGGTCTATAGGTTCATTCTCATGCCATGTACTCTTCACTTAGCTTCTCAAGATCCTACAAAACCTCCTTAGGTTACCTCAAAACCAACCAAACTGGTAAACTCCCTACCAAAGGGTCGCTCTCCCAGGATGGGAGGAAACTACACCTTTATAACAAAGGTCAAAAGCATCCTTAGGGTTTACATCCATATGAGAATGCTTGAATCAACAACTACTAAGGCATAGGCATACCTACAAAACCATTCTAGGTCGCACTTGTTCTCATCCTCAACATTACATCAACTTAGTTGTGAGGGGTTCATCAAACATACCCTTAACGTATGGGATTTCCTTTACCTCTACACATGAGGAGTACCATGCTCGAAACTATAGAGACTCAAATCTCATCATGAGTATCGGATACACTACTTCCCCACTTAGGCCTAGGAACCCTAGGTTCTCCTTTGGGTATCAAACTACATGCTCAATCTCTTAACCACGAATCAAGAATGTCCAAGGTATGTAATGTACCTCCATGATCTTTCTACTCGAGCAACACTTTGGAGTTGAGTCCTCTTCTAGGGCAACCAACTAGGTATAAAGCCTCCCAACGGGTTACTTAAACCTCCTTAGGGTCTAAAGCACTCTTTATCTCATCTAGCAGGTAACCACCTATACCATGGGTACTAGAAGCATCATCCTCTCTCTAGGGAATGGTTTCTCTAAAGGCAACCAAGATATCATCAGCCTCGAGGAATCAAGCATAAGGCAACCACTATCATCCACGTAGGTCGCATCATCCTTAACTCCCCACTATTCCTCAAGTTTCAGGGTTTTAGACTTCCAACCTCCTTGTTAGGGTCATGTTTCCTCTTTCTAGAGCTAAAACCACCTCCAACCATACCTACTATAGGTGCCTTCTCCATGAAGGCTCATGTTCTCAAGCAAACCCCTATGTGGTTGAATCCTATGCCCAGCTCATGTTTGGCTCAAGATTATTCATATATGTTTATGCTTATCTCTTAAGCCATCCCTCACGCCCTTCTGGCCAGGGTTTCAACCTACTACCATCCACTGACGTACTCTGGGTGCAAGCTATCCCTTACTTGCATAAGCCCATAGGGTTCTATAGGTTCTTATTTATCTTCATCCATGAAGGAGCTACCCTTTGCTCTAACATGCACAAACCTTCCCCGGTTTGGGTTGCCAAAAGTACTAGGTCATCCAACCTCTCACAACTCGTATGGCAATCCAAACATCTGGTCAACCATGACATCTAACTCATCATGTCATCTCTCTTCACTTAGGGTTAGGGTTAATATCATCCTCAGAGGATGTGTTAGGTCTCTACTTTTAATGGAGGTCACTACCTCCAAGACTAATTCTCTCTACTCATCCTCTAGACAAGGAGGTCTATCCTCAGGTCTCTCTTGAGGACAAAGACAACTCGTGTCATATGACCTAAGCATGTATCTATTCTTTAATTTGCACTTAATCTATTAAGCTTGTGTCCATGATATCTTATTTACATGCTTTTTATTAATTTGGTGGAGGATTCCTTAGACCTTATTAACCTTACCCATACCTCAAGAGGGTGAGGAGAAAAGAGAAAACCCTAACCCTTAAGGTCCTTAACAGAATTTGAGTTGAGAAGGGATGAACAAGATGAGAGAATCCTAAAGGTATCTTATTTCGAATCATACCCTAAGACTTTGGCCAGGCAGTCACACAGATCTGGGAGTCCTCGTATTGTGACTAGCAGTGCAGAGGAAAATATTGCCAGCCCCGGTCGTGATCCTTTTCTAGACACCTCTATCTTTCAGATAATCCTCTAATAACTCCCTTGGGTTTCTATGGAATTTGTAAAATTTAATAATTATTAAAGATTAAGTGAGGAACCTATGCTCTGATACCAATTGTAACGACCCTGCCTCCCAGTAACCCCCAATTAAGGGAGACCGAAAGGTCGGTGCCGTTATCCAATTAACAGGATCAAAGGTTCAACAAATAATCAATAACAATTATGAAATTCTACTAACTAACTGGAATTTGGTATAAAATTAAAACTTTACTTACCTTTGAAAACCTTGGAAATCTATCTATCCTGGTCTTGAATTATTCTATCTAATCCTCCTTGCACTTTATTTCTTTTTCCTCAATGTGTCACTTTACTGTTTGTTCTTTCAATTGTTGTTCCTAAAACGCCGACAAACAAAACGTCGGTCAGTATATCGAAATATACTGGTATGTGGGAACAACCAAAACTTGCAAATATGGCTAACAATTTAATAATCACAATCAAATTAATTAACAAGCCAATTTATACTTTTCAGTATGACATTCTCCACCACTTTTGCCCTAACCCTGGTGTACCCACCTTAGGGTTCCCTTTGCCAATGACTTAAGGCCACCTTCTCAATCCCGAGCTTGGTGCCTGGGGGTCACCACTCATTATGCCCACTAGTCATGCAATATCATAGGCCACCTTCTCATTCCCGAGCTTAGTTCCTGGGATCACCACCCAAGGTGTCCATTGGTCTACCCATCTGGGCCTGACCTTTGGCATCATCCATCAGGGTGGCATGTAGGTGCGAGAACACATACTTCTATTTTTAATGTGATAATCATAGTGAATTTATGATTTGCAAATATGAACATCCAATAGATAATTTGCATTCAATGAGATTAATCATTCCGAAAATCCTTGAGAAACTAGGGCGATTATCCATAACTAACCACATACCTGATCCAGAGCAACTTGATTGTCCAAGCAATAAGGATAAAGAAACAATCAACAAGCAATCAACAATATCCTGAAATTAATGCATACGATCCAAGTGTTATAGTTTATCCAGAACACTCTAAATCTAGACTTGGATTCCACCTTAGGCTTTCTAGACCACATTAGGGTTTTATTAGGGTTTTAGCCTCCATAATACTTTTATCACATTAAATGCTCTCTTAGTTCATAAACCCTAATTTCAACATCATAAGCCCAATTAAAGTCAATTATTTCTCTTTTATACCAGAACTACGTTCTTTATCCTTTTAAGTTATTTCAAGGTCATTAGACTCAATTATCACCTTTAGTTTCTTTCGAATTAACAACTCATAATTCATGATGGTCTAATTCCCATATGAACTCTATTTATTATTAATTCTACCTCGATTCAATAAAAAACCCTAATTTCTATATTAAGGTTATTTATCCACAAATTAGGGACTTAATGCTGGAAATAGCTTAGATTCATCATATTCCAATTTAAATCATGAAATTAGTCAATTAAAGCCATTAAGAGTCAAATTTACCAACATTAGGGTTTCAAGGCCCATTAAAGAATTATTCATGCACATTAAACTCGAAATTAAACTAATTACATGAAAATTCATCCTTTTTGTTCCTAATGTGCCCTTTCATCATTAACAGGTTAATACTAACCCTAATCATCCATTAAACCCTTATAAATATATTATTCATCTCAAAATAGGGTTCTTTAAACATTAACACATTAAAGTTTTTATCTTCCATTACTTTTCGAATTACAAGAGAAATTAGCCTCTACACATATTTTTATTAGATTCCTCTCATTTTTCTAAGCAAAATTCATGTATAAACTTTTGTCATCCGAGCTACTATTAAAGAGTTATGATTTTTGGAAGAAATACCTTTTTAGACCAACTGGAAGCCGCCACGTCATCTTATGCATGCAACACGGACCACGTTTGAGTTTATAACCAAATGACTAGTTTACCCTCGACTTAAAGTTCAGATCTTTTGGCCCACGGAGGGCAATTCTGTCCAATGTCCCCCCAGGCTGTCTTCAACCTCGGGCAGCCCTACCTGGCCGTCGTTGCAGCCTGGTGCGGGCTCCATTTCCCGCTCTCTGAGCTGCGATTCTGGCCGAAAATCGTTCCTCTGCCTCCGCCGCTCCATGGCGCACACGGGGCGCCCTCAAACCTTGGCCATGGTGGCCATTTTCCCCGCTCTCCAACCATGCACAGCGGCGGTCACTGCAGCCTTGATGCTGCTGCTGCGCGCGCTCTAGGACATGGATTCGATGGAGAAATGGCTCCTTGACACCGTGGTACACCAGGACTTCATCGCACCCCTCTGTTTCCCCTTTTTTTCCTTAGATTCATGGTGATACTCGACGTTAGGGTTTGAAGATGAAAGCAAGGAAGAAGAATATAGGGATGAGAGAGGAAGATGTGGGTTTTCTCTTTGAGTTCGAACTAGGGGTCTATCCCTTTTATAGCGGAGGATATCCTCGCCCTAAGATGACCATGTAAGAGGAAACAAGTCCCCTCCTAATAGGAATCACATTCCTTCAAGGAGAAGTATTCTTCTCTCTGCTCATAACCCCTTTGATATCCTTTATTTCTTGGATATTTAGGAATACGAAAATTCCTTCTCATTATTATCTTTATCCATGCCTTCTAATATATTGGCCACAAAGATATATTTCCTTAAGTAGAAAATACTTTCTTCTTAACACAACCACATAATTCATTAATTATGTATTCCCATTATCCCTTTATTTTGCAATTTTTACACTTTCTCTTTCTTTCCTCTTTATTGGGACTCCTTGGATCCCAAAAACTCTAATAATTCGAAATCCTTTTTATTGGATACTCATATTCTTCTTTTTTTTTAAAGAAAGTTAGGAGGTGCTATTATTTATCCTGCCCTCCTCTTGCAGGGATATTCATAAAACTTAATACATTGGACGAAAAATTGATTTTAGTAGATATATTGCCTATGCAAATACAAGAATGGGGAAAGGGTTGACCCACAGGGTCGAGGGGGGGATCTAAGTAGAATAGATCCTCCTTGTGGTGTTTCAGGTGGTGCTTTGCCAATGCATCAGCGAAGCAGTTCTTTGTCCTCGTGATCTTTCGAAATTTGACATCATAACCGGATTGCATGCTTTTCTCCATCCATCGTTTCCATACGTTCAGTCTGGGGTAAGCTGTAGAAGTTCATCCTTCCTTGATTGTGTCAATAGCTTTGTTGCTATCACTTCCCACAATGATCGACTTGTGCTGTAGTCGTTGTGTCATCTCGACTGCTAGCACTATAGCTCTGATTTCTGCCTCTGCTACTGATGTTACTTTCATGATTTTTGTTGCTCCCCCAAGCCACTCGCCATTTCTTCTGTGTATGCTGATGGCTGCTGCCGCTTCATTGTTGTTTACTGCTGCATCACAATTAATTATGATGTTGCTTTCCTCCTCCTCACTTAGTGAAATTCCCTCTATGTCGGAGTCTTCTTCCAACGCTCTCGTAGTCACAGTGTTTGTGTCCTTGGCCAAAGCCTGTGTGTTACGCTTGATGCTGCTGTTTAACCGGGTCAGTTGTTTAGCTGTGAGTTCTTCCTTGCCTTCAAAAACTAAGTAGTTTCTTGCCTTCCAAATGTTCCAACAGCAGAGGGCGAAGGACGTTGCATGTTGTTTATTCTTTTTAGATTGATTTTGAGCCATTCACTCATCGTGGTGCCTTGTGAATAATAGTGATTGTTAATTGTATGGCTTTGCTCCCAGATCCTTCTGGCCATGATACAATCCCTAAGTGCATGTATGGTGGTCTCCTCTTCTTGGAGACACCGTGGGCAGGTGTTAATGTCTGTAAAGTGGCATTGTTTTCTTCTGCTATTTGTCATTAGAGCTTCATGCGCTGTGAGCCACATGAACATGCAAACCTTGCAAGATGTTTTGAGTTCCCAGATTTGTTTCCAGGGTCCATCTTTGCTATTGGTATTTGCATGTAGCTCCTTGTAGGCTGAAGCAGCAGTGTAATTGCCATGTTCCTCTCGGGTCCATGCCCAACTGTCCTGATTTGCTGTCGGGTCAGGGGGAGGCTGGTTTAGAATCCAAGAAATGCTCTCCTCCGGTATATACTCACGCAGGAATGATATGTTCCAAGAACCATCCAGGTTCACTAGACTAGAGACCCTCATATCAAGGATACTGGGCTCTACCGTCTTGTGGCAGATGTCGATGAGTTTTCCACAGGTTGGTACCCAATGGTCGTTCCAAACCATTGTGTCTTTGCCGTTGTAAATCACTTTGATTGAATTAGCCTCGATGAGTGCTAGGCATTTTGTTACTGCTCTCCAGAAGGGTGTTGCACGAGTACCTTTCTGTCTTCGAAAATTTTTGTATTTATTTAGCAGCCCGTTCTTCCAGATGGGGCATCTGTTAGAGACAAGATCCCAGGCACTCTTGCCTAAAAGAGCTGTGTTCCAATCGGCCATGGATTTAATCCCTAAACCTCCTTTCTCGGTGTTTCCTGTTACTGTTCTCCATCCCACTAGTGACGTGGGGTTGGTTTTGTGTCGACGTCCTCCTCCCCATAGGAAGCGCCTAATAATTTGTCTGCATTCTTGCATATGCTGATCGGTATCTTGGTGGTTTGCATAGGGTAGGTGGGTATTGTCATTAATACAGATTTGGCAAGACAGACTCTTCCTGCCAACGATAGGGTTTTGGCTGTCCACCCATTGACTTTGTTTTCCATCTTGTCCAGTATCCCTGCATAGGTTGTCTTCTTGATGCGGTTGTGGAGTATCGGGACACCAAGATATAATCCCAGGTCATTTGTTTCAGTGATGCCACTAGCATTACAAATCTGGTTTCTGATGTTGGATTTGACTGACTTGGAGAAGAAGATTCTGGTCTTGTCGATGGATAAGAGCTGTCCCGATGCCTTTTCAAAGGTCCTGAAACACTCCCGAATAATTCCGATTTGCTCCGTAGTAGCTTTGGCAAAGATTATTATATCATCTGCAAAGCAGATGTGGGAGATAGTTGGTCCCTGCTGTGAGATTTTGATGGGCTTCAAAAGTTTGTTTCGGACTTTGTCCTCGATAAGTTGGGATAGCCTTTCTAGGCACATAACAAATAGATACGGGGATAGGGGATCCCTTTGCCGTAATCCTCTAGAGGTTTTGAATCCTTGAAGCTTCTCCCCATTTAGGAGGACGTTGGTGGTGCCACAGGATAGGGAATTAGCTACGCATTGTTTGATGTTGGGTGGCCAATTTGCCTTTGAAACAGTGTCTTCTACAAACTGCCATGACATCCGGTCATAGGCTTTTGATAGATCTACCTTAATCGCCATATAAGGTGATGCATTAGCCTTGGACATATTGTGAATTAGTTCTTGAACAAGAATGATATTGTTTGAGATTTTTCTTCCTGGCACAAAACTAGTCTGTGATTGTGAGATCCACATTGGGATGTACCTTTTCATACGTTCCACTATCACTTTAGAAGCTAACTTCAAGCAAGAGTTGTTCAAAGCAATGGGTCTAAGTTCACTGTAGATAGTTGGGTTTTTTACTTTGGGTATAAGAACTACACATGAATCTCCCACTGTATCTAGTATAGGGTTCCCATTCAGGAGACTTCTGACAGTGCTTGTGACCGAGTGTTTGAGGATTTTCCAGAATTTTTTGAGAAAGGCGTAGTCTGTGCCATCAGGACCGGATGCCTTGTAGGGGTCAAGGTTCTTGAGGATTTTCCAGATCTCGTATTCAGTAGGTGTCGCCGCTAATTCCCTGTTTTGTCGATGACTGAGTTTGTAGAAGTTGCAAGGGAGTGCGTCTATGTCTACTCTGGAAGGAGTAATGGATGAGGTGAAGAGAGATATAAAGTGATTTCTTACTAGGCATTTGAGCTCGTCTCCTGTAACCCATTCACTTGAGTTCGTTTTAAGAGTAGCAATCAGGTTGCGCCTTCTTCTGTTGCTGACGAAAGTGTGGTAGAATTTGCTATTGTTATCTCCAAACTTGAGCCAATTTAAGTGGCTGTGTTGCTTCCAATCCTCTTCTTCATCTATGAGGATGATGTCTAGTTCTTGTTCAAGCTCAGTGCATAGTTTATCTTTCATAGGGCAGTAGTCAATCTCAATCTCTCTTTGTAACTTACTGATTCGATTCAAAAGGTTGTTCTTTCCTTTAAGTAAATCCTTCATTAATTTATATCTCCACTGGTTAGTTGGTTGTTTGATGAGTTTTATGGCCTCCTCAAAAGGTTTGAGAGGATCCCAGTGGGTATGTAGAATACTCTGAAAATCAGGTTTGTTCAACCACGATGCTTGAATTTTGAAGTGATGCTCTCTCCTTGGTTTATCTTTGGATAGGATAGCGATTGGATTGTGGTCAGATCCGATGCGGGGTAGGATTTCACAGTACATGTGGTTGTATTGCTGGATCCACGCAACGTTGGCTACTGCTCTATCGAGCTTCTCGTGTAGCAGACCTTTCCTGTAGGTGAATTTATGTCCTACGCTGCCTATATCCGTGAGGCCAGCTAGGATAAGAGCAGTGTTAAAGCTTGTCGCTTCGTTGTAATTGAATCTGTTACTGCCGATCTTTTCATCCGGGCTTAACATGCAGTTGAAGTCTCCCATAACTATCCATGGGTTCGTCATTCTGGTGCTGATGTTATGCAGATGATCCCACATCGCAGGTCTTCCGCTTGGGTTTGGGCATGCATAGACAAATGTGACTTCAGTCTTGTTGTTGATGCAGCAGTGGACATAGTACCTATGGCTTTCCACAATACGGATATCAATCTGAGCTTCATTCCAGAGGACCCAGATACCACCCGAGAACCCCCTTGCTTCTACTCGGTGAGAACTCGTGAAACCCAGGTCTGAGATAGCCATAGCAGCTTCCTTGCCTGAGATTCGGGGTTCTACAATGGCTACCAGCTTAATCTTGCGGGAAATGATTAGTTTTTTTAGAGTGCGTCTGGCTTTAGCCTTTCCAGCGCCTCTTATATTCCATACTACCGTATTAATCATTAAAAAAGTGGGTTGTAGGGGTGAGATTAGCAGGTGTTACCCTCTGTGCTACCCTGTCCGTCTGGCCCTTTCCTCACCTTGCTTCTTGTACTATACAGATGGCTTTTTGCAGTTGTTGAGGTCACAGGTCTTACCGTTTTTTCTTTTTCTTTTCTTCCTGCGTTTATCAGTGTTGTGTTGGTCTCGTTGTCTTTGTTGGCGTTTCCTTCTTCTGCCATTTCTGTTTCAGGAATAATAGGTTCTTCGGTTTCTTTGCCTCTGCCTTGGATTACCTCATCACCTTCCGGTATAACCACAGTGTGATTGTTTGCATTGCTACTTTCCCCAGTAGTATTATGGCCTACTTTAGCTGCGGTTACTTCTGGTGTTTCCCCATTAGCTGTAGTCTTGTTTCCCGAGCTGTCCTTGATTTCAGTATTATTATTGTTGCTTATTTTCTGTTTTTTCCTCCAGACTTTAGGACCCCTGGTATCTTCTTGGTAGTTCTGTGTCATAACCACTTGAGTCTCATTAGCTTCTATTTCTTCCACCTCTTCTTCGTCATCCAGAACTTGATATTTGTTTGTAAGTCATTTCCCTGTCTGTTGTTGCTTCTTGCTTTCTTTATTGCGTTGGGGTCTATGTGTGAGGATTTTCTTCCCGTAGTAGACCTCCCATTTTTCCTCGCCTTCAACCCATCGTACCCCAGCCTCGTCAGGGTTGTCTGGTGGTTTAGTGCCTCCCGGATCACCTTCCCCCTTATTGAGATCTTTGCACTCCTTAGCTGCGTGTCCCAGCTTCCCACATTCTAGGCATAGATTGGGAAGTGACTCATACTCAATCTTGTATTCTCTTCCGTTTATGATGATAGCAGGGTGAATAGGTTGCTTAGTGTTGATTTCCACAGCAAGTCTGGCAAACTTGCTTCTTGTGCGGTTAGTAGAGTGATCGTCTACCCTTATGAGTTTCCCCACAGCTTGACCAATACGTGTGAAAATTTCTTTGTGATAATAGTGCAGCGGCAGGCCTACCACTCGGATCCAGGTGACAATGTGTTCTGGAATGCCGTCGGTTGGTTCGAAATAGCCATCCCAAGGCCAGACCATGAGACATCCTCCAAATAGGGACCAAGGACCTTTTGTTAGAGCAGTCATGTGGTCACCCTTGTTCGAGAATTGTACAACATAGAATTGGTTTGTTAATTCGAAGAGTTCCATTCATCCAGTCGGCCGCCAGAGAAGTTTCAGTCTTTCTTCCATTGTGAGGAAGCCTACTGTTCTGTCGAGGAGTTTGGTAATGACCGCATACTTATACGGTTTACTCAAAATCTGTTCTGCCTCAAAGGCTACTTAGATTTCTGGGACACCACGTTCGTTGACAAGCTCAATGTCCTCTGGGTTGATTAATTCTTCTGGTTCATCCTCGATGAAATAAGGATCTGGTGATCCACCTTTATTGGTACCAAGGACTGCTTCCGAGAAGGACTTCTGCTTTGGGTTTGGGGCGTTTTCTGCCAAGAACGAATTGATGTCATCAAAGTATTCCTCAGTGATTATCGCGGTCTGATTATCTGTTTCCATAGGTGCGACCTCCTTATCCGTCTGGGAAGAATTCGAGCCTCGCATGCCTACATAGTTCAGGTTAATCCCCAGCGTTTTCAATTGTTCGTGGGATCCCCTAGCTTTCTGGCGGGGTGAAGGGGTCCGCCTGCGATTTTCTTCACCGGATCCGCCATCTGTGTGGTCACTGGCCGTCTCCTGTGTAGATCGTCTGCTGTTTCTTTCTCCCCTTCCGCTGTCATCCCCTAGGGTTGTGGCGTTTCCTCCTCGATCGCCGCCGCCTGTGCTCCCCCTCTCGCCCGTCATCGTAAATTTACAGGATACTCATATTCTTCTAGATGCATCTAAATGCATTATTTCACATTATCTTGTTTATTTCTTCATTAAAATATATCTTTTTGAAGTTTTCTAATTGTTTCTCTTTTATTTTCCTTATTGGTATTCTTTTCAATATTAGTAATCCTTGGGATACGAAATTCCACCAAGGATTACTCCATTATACCTCTTTTCACTTATTTTCTACATTTCATCAATATTTTCAATTTCTTTCTTAATAAAGAAATACTTAATTGATCTTTTCCTTTTCTTATTGCTTTCTTTATGAAACTTTGGACTCCTTGGAACCCAAGGAACCCAAGAGGCACGAAATTCATTATTGGATTACATTCCTTTGCCTTCTAGAGGTTTCTACCTCACCTCTCTTTTCTCAACAATTCAATTATTCATTAATTAATTGAATTTCCTTGTTATTGGGCCCAATAGCCAATAAAGCCCACAAATTAAACAACAAGGCTATTTTAAATGAAATCCATTTATTCACAACAAATTATATCATTATTTGTCCAAATATCTTTAATATGAGAAATTACATTTCTCACCAAAGGAACCCAAAATTTGGGGTTGTAACATCCTTCCCCTCTTATGAGAATTTGGCCTCAAAATTCCATCAAGCAAGCTAACAAACAGGATAAGTCTTCTTATGTCCATCATGGCTCCCATGTGGCTTCACCCTTTCCATGGTGTTTCCCAAGAACCTTCATTATCTCATTTTATTCCATCTGAGTTCTTTCTTACCTTGGTATATCATACCCTCATAGGTGACTCAGGACTTTTCAGCCTTTCAAAAGCTGAATAGGTCCAGGGCACAACACCTGGCTTGGGTACCTCACATAGTGTTCTAGATTGGACTCATGCAACACATCATTTTATCCTGAGAGTAAGGTTAAACACAACCATATCCACCAATCCATCTCAAAAAGACCCATATATCGGGGACTCAGCTTTCTCAGCTGTAGCTTAGAGGGGTCAGATTTTCACATCGCATATTCTCCCAAAGTGAACTGCATATCAGTCAGCTTTGCATCAGCTCGTGACTCATGTCACCACTGGGTTCTCTCTCAGCCATTGCACGATCAAAGCGACTTCATCTGCACACACTTGTGGTTCTTTTCTGACCTTCATGAGGCCTCGTTCATCAACATCATCATAATGAAGTGGTGACCGACACAACCTCCCTATAGAACTTCTTGCATCCTGATAAAGGCTATGGTGGTTAACATCACATCTTAAGAACTGTCTCTATGTATCACCCTAAATGAGCACACATGCTCTCATCAGACCCTCCAGTCTAGATCATACTATCCATTAGTATGGGGTGATAAACTATACAAACACTGAGCTCTTCATGTATCTACTTCCACCTCATGGAAGTGAACCTTTAAGTCACATCAAGAACTTTTGAATTTGCATCATGGTATAGTTGAACCAATACCCAAACATTCATCATCTCTCTTCTTGCATTCATGGGCTGACTTTCATCCTTTCATAAGGGTCATGGCAACCTGCCTACCTTGGTCGAGCCCCATACTGGTTACCTCCATGGTAACCCATCCATATGCACATAGAGATGGTTATCTATGGGTCTATAGGTTCATTCTCATGCCATGTACTCTTCACTTAGTTTCTCAAGATCCTACGAAACCTCCTTAGGTTACCTCAAAACCAACCAAACTGGTAAACTCCCTACCAAAGGGTCGCTCTCTCAGGATGGGAGGAAACTACACCTTTATAACAAAGGTCACAAGCATCCTTAGGGTTTACATCCATATGAGCATGCTTTAACCAACAACTACTAAGGCATAAATGTACCTACAAAACCATGCTAGGTCGCACTTGTTCTCATCCTCAACATTACATCAACTTAGTTGTGAGGGGTTCATCAAACATACCCTTAACGTAAGGGATTTCCTTTACCTCTACACATGAGGAGTACCATGCTCAAAACTATAGAGACTCAAATCTCATCATGAGCATCAGATACACTACTTCCCCTCTAAGGCCTAGGAACCCTAGGTTCTCCTTTGGGTATCCAACTACATGCTCAACCTCTTAACCACGAATCAAGCATGTCCAAGGTATGTCATATAACTCCATGATCTTTCTACTCGAGCAACGCTTCAGAGTTGAGTCCTCTTCTAGGGCAACCAACTAGGTATAAAGCCTCGCAATGGGTTACTTAAACCTCCTTAGGGTCTAAAGCACTCTTTATCTCATCCAGCAGGTAACCACCTATACCATGGGTACTAGAAGCATCATCCTCTCTCTAGGGTTTGGTTCCACTAAAGGAAACCAAGATATCATCAGCCTCCAGGATTCAAGCATAAGGCAACCACTATCAACCACGTATGTCACATCATCCTTAACTCCCCACTATTTCTCAAGTTTTGGGGTTTTAGACTTCCAACCTCCTTGTTGGGGTCCTGCTTCCTCTTTATAGAGCTAAAACCACCTCCAACCATACCTACTAGAGGTCCCTTATCCATGAAGGCTCATTTTCTCAAGAAAACCCCTATGTGGTTGAATCCTATGCTCAGCTCATGTTTGGCTCAAGATTATTCATATCTCTTTATGCTTATCTCTTAAGCCATCCCTCATGCCCTTCTGGCCAGGGTTTCAACCTACTACCGTCTACTGACGTACTCATCCATCTAGCACCTTTCTTCATCAAATGAGCAGGTAGGGTAGGAAATCCAAGCATAATTTGTGAACTCATCCATCTAGCACCATTCTTCATCAAATGAGCAAACCCTAAGCATAAGGAGCAAGAAAGGTAGGATTTTAGAGATTTAGAGCAATTTCTACCATGGAACATAAAGGTTCCGACCTAGAGAAAGGTAGGAGGAAGGATAAAAAAGAATGAAACAGAGGAAGGAATTAGATTCTTGCTCATTTAGGCTGAGATCACTAGAAGGAAGCTTTTTAAACCTTAAAAGAGAGAAAAACAAAACCCTAGGAGCTTCCACCAAGAAATTCACCTTCTTCGTCTACCTTGCATGGGTCCTCCACAGATAAATAGATAGGGAACAAGGTTCTTAGAAGGAGGGAAGTGGTGGAAAGCAAAACTTTTGTTTGGGATTTCAAAAATAGATATATAAAGCTCTAGGATAAGGGAGAGAAGAAGAATGAGGTGTCTAAAAAGCTCTCTATGCATCCATGGCCTTCAACTATTAAAGATATACAAGAAGCCACACAAGAAGCTCCCCCACCATCCATAGAGACCTTCTTAGCTCTCCTTTGTCAAATTTCCAAGCCAATAAAATAATTCATTGGTTGATAGCTCCTAAAGGTAGCTCATCCATAAAGGCGTAAACCCTAAAATACCCTTGAGGAAAATACCTCCAAACCAAGGTTCAACTAGGAGCCCCATGGCTCAAAAAGCTCAAGAATGATGAGAGAACGTCTGAAGAACATAATGCAATTGATAAATTGCAAAGAAAACATCTCAATTGGGTAAATTGCAGAAAAGTCCAAAATGTGCATAAAACTTGCATAACTTGCACAAATAGTATCCAAATTGAACCAAACTTGAAACTTAAGCTTGTCTTCTGATTACAAATCATATACAAAGGTTAGATTAAGGTTCTAAACATTCAATTATGGTAATTAAGCATATTCAACACTTTAAACATGTTTAGGGGTCTTACAGCTGAGTCTAAGGATCAAAGCAAGACCGAAAAGAGTTTTGCAAGACCGAAAAGAGTTTTGTGGTCAAGCCTAAGTCCAATTCTTCAGCACTCAACATAAGAAGAAAGAAAAGTACAAGAGTAAGTCATCATTTTTACTTGAAGGCTTTCAGGATGTAGAATATGGGGGTGATGATCTCCACTTGAGGTATATACGTTATTTAGATAAATCTATCTACTTCATCATCATGGGTACTAGATACCAGATGTGGATCTCACATTTTTTCTCATATATAGGATCTAAAAAGAAGTAGGCCTTTAGGAAAAGGTGAGGTGGGACTGTGAGTTTCTAATGGTGTAAGAGTTGCGGCCAACACAGTTGGAACCTATAATATATCTCTACCCACATGGCTTGTAATAGAGTTAAAGAACTTCTATTATGTACCTGATATAAATAGAAACATCATTTATGTATCTTGTTTGGACAAGGATGCATTTGAATTCCATATTAAATGTGGTAGATGTTCTATTTCAAAATATGGGATCTTTTATGGTAGTGCCCCAGTGTATTATGGTCTTTACTTGTTATATATAAAGATAGATGTATATAACATTAATACCAAAAGACTAAAACTCAAAAACTTAAACAAAACATACCTTTGACATTGTCATCTAGGGTACATAAATGAGAATCACATATCTAGAGTCCATAAAGATGGTTATCTGGACTCTTTTGATTTTGAATCGATAGAGACAAGTGAATCTTGTTTGATGGGAAAGATGGTAAGACCCCTTTCATTGGTAACAATGAGACAGCTAGTGATCTATTAGGACTCATACATACTGATGTGTGTGGACCTTTTAGAAAAACTGCTAGAGGTGGGCATCGGTACTTCATTACCTTCACTAATGACTTCAGTTGGTATGGCTCTGTTTATTTAATGAAACATAAGTCCGAAACTCTTGAAACAATCAAGAAGTTTATGAATTAAGTACAGAACCAACTTGGGAAAAGTATTAAGGCACTTCATTCTGACCGAGGTGGGGAATACTTAAACAAAGAATTTGAGAATCTTCTTAGAGCCCATAGGATTGTATCCCAGTGGACTCTGTCTGGAACAGCTCAGCATAATGGTGTATTAGAACATTACTAGATATGGTGTGATCTACGATGAGTTTAGTCGAGCTTCCAACTACCTTCTGGGGTTATTCTCTAGAAATTAATTGTCACATTTACACTAACGAGTACCATCTAAATCGGTTCAAAAGACACCATCTAAATCGGTTCAAAAGACACCATATGAGATATGGACTGAGAAGCGTCCCAATATGTCTTTTATGAGGATTTGGGGATGTGAAGCTTATGTTAGCAAGATGCTACCTGAAAAGCTTGGTCCTAAATATGATAAATGTTATTTTATTGGATATCCTAAGAAAACTAATGGATATTACTTTTATTCGATATTTGACAGCAAGGTGTTTGTTTCCAGAGATGTTTTATTCCTAGAAAAGGAATTTATTTCCAAAGGAATTAGTGGGAGAAAAGTGGAAATCGAAGAGGTTCAAGACCAACAAGAAAACATTGAACCATTAGATATACAAGAGGAACCTAGAGATTCCCAAAGTGTTATGGAATTTCAAATTCCTCAAGTGACATGAAAATCTTGTAGATTTAATAGGACATGACTTGAGACTGAAAGATTTGGATATTTTGTAACTCATGAAGGTAGTGAATTGGTCATAGATGATGAGTAAATTTCCTATCAAGATGCTATAGAGGGACCAGAGTCTGAGAAATGGATTGTGGCCATGAGATCCAAAATAGAAACCATATATACCAACAAAGTATGGACTTTGGTGGATCCACCTAAAGGGGTAAAACCCATAGGGTGCAAGTGGGTCTTCAAGAAGAAGACCGACATGGATGGTAAAGTACAAACCTATAAGGGCATATTGGTAGCAAAGGGTTTCAAATAAGTTCAAGGTGTTGATTATGAAGAAAACTTTTATCCAATGGCCATGGTTAAGTCCATCAAGATTATGCTTTCTATTACAACTTATCATGACTATGAGATTTGGCAAATGGATGTTAAAACCACATTCCTTAATGGGGATCTTGTTGAGGATGCGAATATGACACAACTTGAGGCGTTTATAGATCCAAAGTTTGCAAATAAAGTATGCAAGCTACAAAGATCAATCTATGGGTTGAAGCAAGCATCTCGGAGCTGGAATCTTTGTTGTGATGAGATAGTCAAAGGGTTTGGCTTTATTCAAAATGAAAATGAACTATGTGTGTCCAAGAAGGTTAGTGGGAGCAAAGTGACATTCCTCAACTATTGATGGGGAATGACATACCTACCTTACAAAAGGTAAAGGCATGGCCTAGAAATACATTCTCTATGAAAGGCTTGGGAGAAGCATCCTATATCTTGGGGATAAAGATCTATAGAGATAGATCTAGAAGGATTCTTGGATTAAGTCAGAGAGCATACATTGACAAAGTGTTGAACCGGTTCAACATGGATAACTCAAAGAGAGGAAACCTTCCTGCATGCCATGGTGTCCCCATCTCTAGAGCTCAATGTCCCGGTTCTTGTGACGAAAGGGAACACATGAGTGTGATTCCATATGCCTCAAAAATTAGATCAATCATGTATGCAATGTTATGTACCCATCCCGATGTCTTGTATGCTTTTAGCATGACGAGTAGCTATCAGTCAAATCCAGGTGATGCTCACTGGATATCTGTGAAGAACATCCTCAAGTACTTGAGAAGGACTAAGGATCAATTCTTGGTCTACGGAGGAGAGGAAGAGTTGGTGGTAAAATGTTACCCCGATGCAAGCTTCTAGACTAATAGAGATGATTACAAATTGCAACCAGGATTCATGTTCTACCTCAACAATGGAGCTATGAGATGGAAGAGTTCTAAGAAAGAAATAGTTTCCAATTCTACAACAGAGGCTAACTATATTTTTGCATCGAGTGTAGTAAAGGAGGTTGTATGGTCAAGAAGTTCATCACAGAACTTGGGGTCGTTCCAAGCATCAACGACGCAATCGAGCTATATTGTGACAATAATGGAGCTATTACACAAGCTAAGGAACCCAGATCTCAACAACGCTCAAAGTATAGAAAGGTGGTTCCATCTCATATTAGAGATTGTACAACATGGAGATGTAAAGATTTGCAAAGTACCAACTAAAAGTGATGTTGTTGATCCCTTGATGAAAGCACTTTCACAACAGAGGCATGATGGTCATATTAGGTCACTCAGAATAAGATCTGTGGGTGATTGCCTCTAAGTGCAAGTGGGAGTCTGTTGGTTATGTATGCCCAGAGAGCCAATCATGTGATGATTGTAAAGTCTATCATGTAAAATGATTTGATTAATAATAAAAGGCAAGCTTCCAATTTATTCTACTTAATTTAGTTATGAGATAATGATGTAGCATTATAAATTTCTAGAGAATTATATTACTCAATGACGCATGTATTCAAGTTACTACCCTTGTGGATGAGGTCATACAGATGTTAAGAGTATATATATATATATTCTCATTATGTCCCTGATCAGTTGTTATTGTAGAAGGTTGATAGACAACAATAACCCATAAGATCAGAGTTGTGAGTTGGTTGATGACTAAATCTCATTAGTCATGATATGAAAATATCAAACCAAGAACATAGATACATGTTATAGAACAATGTATCATACAGACCCACTGTGAGACTGACACATGGAAGCCATCTTCATGGTAATCATAGTCCGGTCTCACAGTGATGGTGGTGGTTGTGGTTCTTAGGCCTGAAATCATTACACTCATCACATGTTGTTGGGTACAGTTTGACATCATCAAACGTGGTTCTGAAAGATTGGTTGTTATAAAGGTGATGATTGGGTGGATTTGATACATGGGGATAAACTATGAATGATAGAAATGGGATTTGTCCCTCCCACTGGAGTGTGATGTCCAAGGCCTCTTGATTTGCGAGACTGAGAAAAGCATGTCCATGTACATGTGAGTCAATATATGATATTGAGCTTACATATATCTTAGACATCCTGCTCTGGTTCGAGAAACAAGATTGAATAATAATGAGGGTGACTACTCCAGGCCTCTAGTTCAATCTGGACATCAGTGAAAAAGGAACTATACAAAAACTATAACACCATACACAGATTGTAGGTTGAAGTTGTTCCCCAAATTTCCATTTACTTGGGTAGCATTGATGTGCAACTAGACACTGTTCATTGCTTGTGATGCCATAAGTGTTATGGACATTCATTGATAACGTAATATGGGACCTATAGGGTCACACACATAGGTCTTGAGTTAGAAGAGGAGTTCAGATCTCAAATGACAGTTAAATTCAACTAAAGTTTTTAGGTATTTGATTCTGGAAACAAATAGGATGACAACACTGCCAAATGCCCATCTCAAGTGTTGGACAACCATCTAGAACTACCAAATGGTCATCTCAAGAGTTGATACGGGTGTCTGAGTTATAGTCTTATTGTGATTTGAATTTGGATAAGTACCAAACCGACCCAACCAAACTGGCTTGACTCAGGTCACCAGACAACCGTCTGGGTGAGCGAGACATCCGTCTCACATGGGAGAGATGGTCCAGTTTGGTCGAGGAAGGTTCTAGACTTTTCCCTATTCATTTTTCTTGAGCAATACTTTTTGCATAAGGAAATCACTGTCTAACATTGATGAGAATTGATTTACCAAATTCGTGTACAATTGGGAAATAGCCAAACGGTCATCTGGATTGTGCCAAACAATCGTCTGGCATGCCAGACGATTGTATGGGTTTCCAAATTACTGTCTATGTTTATGTAGTAAAAATAATGTTCTATATCTATATTCCTAATATCATAAACACCCTAATGTAAATTATATATAGATATCCTATTATATATTTTTACATGACATAATGGACACATTTGCATTAAACCTAATGTGTTCAGTATGTAAATAACAAATATCATTATACTATTGATGAACCCTAATAGAGTGTATGATTGTATAACACTATTAGGGTAGCACATTTGGATTTTTCATCCTCCTTACTGTGATATATGGATCAAACCTAATGTGGTCATTACAACAATATCCATATATACTAGTATATTTATCACTGACATAAATTTATGCTTGTTTCCATAGATTTTGTATTTATGTAGAAAAAATGATGTTATGTTTCTATCCTTCCTAATGGAGTACAACCTAAAATATATATACTAGAAACCATACACTGGTCTGAAATAACCCAAACAAATATGGATCAGACCTAATATTGTCATGAAAAATTCAATTGACAATTATAAGATAAGAGATATGTGGTGTCTCTATTATGTTTTTCTAGTGCACCATGGAAGGAGGAGATCCAGTAGGTCCCCATGCGCTAAAATTGATTGGGTATGTAGAGAACCTTGCTAGATTGGGATTTCCTTTGGTCTAGGAGTTGGCCATAGATGTGATTATGCAGTCACTATTGGAATTATACAACCAGTTTGTCATGAACTACAACATGAATGATTTTGGCAAGTCATTGTCAAAATTACATGGCATGTTGAGAACAGTTGAAGCGCAGATGAATAAAGACAAACCCAAATCTATGATGATGATCGACAAAGGAAAAGGGAAGTCCCAAGACAAAGGAAAATCTAAGAAGAGTTCTAAATCTAAGCCAAAAACCCAAGTTTTCTGCAGTGAAAGCTAAGGGAAAGGTGAATAAAGAAGTCAATTGTCACTAATGCCACTATGATGGACACTGGAAAAGAAATTGCCCTCTCTACCTAGAGGAACTGAGGAATAAGAAGGATAGAATGGAAATCTCCATTTAGGTATGTACATTATTGAGATAAATATGTCTACTTCTTCATCTTGGGTACTAGATACCAGATGTAGATCTCAAAAATATTCAAATATTCAAGATCTAGAAAGAAGTAAGCCTTTAAGGAAGTGAGAGGTCAAACTATGCATTATGAACAGAGCAAGAATTGTTGCCATTGCAGTTGGAACCTATCATTTATCTCTACCCATGGGGTTTTTAATAGAGTTAAAGAACTTCTATTTTGTACCTTTCATAATAGAAATATCATTTTTGTATCTTGTATGGACAAGATTTAGGCCAGAATCACACCAAGTGACTCACTCCTAAATCATGGTGGTCTAACCTTTTAGGTCTTGATCCACATTTTGAAAATCCTTCTCATAATTCTTTGATTACAATAAGGAGATTCATTTCACTTCCTCCATTATGGACCTTAGGGGAACTCACGATGTTAAGAGCACCTAACTAGATGTATGCAAGATTTTCACTTGTTACTGAACAATGTTCTATTTCTAAACATGAGATATTTTTTGGAAGTTCCCCAATGTCCAATAGTCTGTATTTGGTATATCTAGAGGCAAATATTTATAACGTAAATACCAAAAGATTAAAACTCAATAATTTAAGAAAAATATACCTTTGACATTGTCGTCTAGGGCACATCAATGAGAAACTCATTTTTAGACTCCATAAAGATGGATATCTAAACTCTTTTGACCTTGAATCAATAACGACATGTGCATCTTTTTTGTTTGGAAAGATGAAAAAGGCTCCTTTCCCTAGATACAGTGAAAGAGTAAATGATCTATTGGGACTCATACATACTGATGCATGTGGACCTTTTTGAACAAATAATAGAGGTGGTTACATGTACTTCATTACCTTTACTAATGACTTCAGCAGATATGGATATATGTACTTGAAAAAATCAAGGAATCTAAGAATGAAGTACAGAACCAACTTAGTAAAACAATTAAAGAACTTTGTTCCAATTGATGTGGAGAGTACCAAAGCCAAGAGTTTAAGAACCTTTTGTGAGACTGTGATATCGTATCACAATGGACTCCACCTGGAACACCTACATCAAAAAGAAGGAACCATACGTTACTAGATATGGTGCAGTCAATGATGAGTTTTTCAAGTCTTTTGACTTCCTTCTGGGGACATGTTGTAGAAATTGTAGGGTGTACAATAAACTATGTGCTATCTAATTCAGTTCAAAAGCCACCATATGAGATATGGTATGGGAAGCATTCCAGTGTATCTTTTATGAAGATTTGAGGATGTGAAGCTTGTGTGAGAAAACAGTTTCTCGAAAAGATTGGACCCAAATCGGAAAAATGTTATTTTGTTGAATATCCTAAGGAAACCAAAGGATACATCTTTTACACTCCATCTAACAACAAAGTGTTTGTTGTCAGTGATGTTGTATTCCTAGAAAAGGAATTTATTCCAAAGGAAATAGGAAGAAAAGTAGAACTTGAAAAGGTTTGAGACCAATAGGAAAACATTAACCTGTAGAGGTATAAGAGGAACATGGAGAGTCACCAATTATTGTGGAATCTCAAATTCCTCATATAATACATGCACCTCATAGATCTAGTAGGACATGCCTTAAGCCTGAAAGATTTGGTTATCTTGTGACTCAAGAAGGCGTAAGTTGGTCATTGATGATGAGTCAATAACCTACCTAGAAGTTGTTAAGGGGCCAAAATATGAGAAATAGATTGAGGCCATGAGATCTAAGATGTAATCCATGTATTCCAACAAGGTATCGACCTTGGTGGATCCACCTAAAGGGTTAAAACCAATAGGGTGTAAGTGGGTCTTCAAGAAGAAGACTGACATGGATGGAAATGTACAAACCTATAAAGGCCAATTGGTTGCAAAGGGTTTCAGAAAAGTTCATAGTGTTGGTTATGATGAAACCTTTTCTCCAGTTACCATGATTAATTCCATCAGGATCATGCTTTCTATTGCATCTTACTATGACTATGAGATTTTCCATATGGATGTTAAAACTACATTCCTTAATGGGAATCTACTTGAGGATGTGTACATGACACAACTTGAGGGATTTATAAATCCAAAGGATGCAAATAAATTCTATAAGATACAAAGGTCAATATATGGATTGAATAAAGAATATTAGATCTGGAATCTTTGATTTGATGAAATAGTCAAAGAGTTTGGCTTTAGTCAAAATGAAGATGAGTGATGTGTTTATGAGAAGGTTAGTGAGAGCATGATTGTTGTAAGGCCCCTAAACTTCTTTAATGAGTTGAATAAGATTAATTATCATAATAAAATTCTTATAACCCTAATATAACCTTTGATATGCTTTGAAATCCTAGTATAAGCTTAATTTTCAAATTTAGTCCAATTTGGACATTGTTTGAGCAAGTTATGCAATTTTATGCACATTTTGGAATTTTCTACAATTTACCCAATGGAGAGGTTTTCTTTGTAATTTATCACTTACATTATGTTTCTTGGATATACTCTCATCATTATTGAGCTTTTTGATCCATGGGGAACCTATTTAAACCTTGGTTTTATGGTGTTTTCCTTGAAGGTATTTTAGTGTTTACACCTTCATGGATGAGTTACCTTTAGTAGCTATCAACTAATGAATGATTTGTTTTGCTTGGAAATTCAAGAAATGAGGTATAATCATGTGTTTATGTATGGTGGGGGAGCTTCTTGTGTGTGTGCTTATATATTCTTAATAATTTTAAGGCCATGGACACTTGGAAAGATACTAGAACTTCAACTTTTTCTTTTTCTTTATCTTAATGTTTCATATACTTATCCCTAAGCACCAAAACAAGCCATTTTCTCTCCACCACTTCCATCCTTCTATGAACCTCATTCTCCCTCTGTGCTTCTATGAATTTCCTGTCCAAGAAAGAAGAAATAGGGGATCTTCTTGGAAAAAGAATCTAGGATTGCAATTGACTTCCTTTTAGGGTTTGAAAAGCTTCCTTCTTGTGATCTTTACCTAAAAGAGTAAGAATCCCCGTCTTCCCTCCATTTATTTATTTTTTATCCTTTGTCCTACCTTTATACAGGTTGTAATCTTGTTGTTCCATGGTAAAAATTTCTCTAAAGCTCTAAAACCCTACCTTTCTTGCTCCTTATGCTTAGGGTTTGCTCATTTGATGAACAAAGGTCCTAGATGGACAATTTCACAACTTATGCTTGGATTTTCTACCCTATATGCTCAAGTTTTCTTCTGTTTGGGATTTCATCTTCTCATTAGAGGCATTTTTTATAACTTCCTCTACGTTTATTGCTTACCATAAGCTTGCTAGCTCATGTTCTTGCTTGAAAATGATGATCCATGAACTAAAAAGCTATGCTTGACTTGGATTTCAATTTTTATAATGTTCCCTATTCTAATTTAAGTTCTAGATGAACCTGTGATCATGTGTATGTTATTCCTAAGGTATAATATGACTTGGAATAGGTTGGTTTGACAACCTATGGTGGTAAGCACCTATCAACCAATGGTCAATTTTAGGGTTTAAAGTTGATTTCTTCGATAAACCCATGACCTGATGATGGTACCATTGCAACAACCCTATGGTGTGGTCTTCATGACAACTGATGGCTGGGATCAAAGGTGTCATATGATGGTGACAACCTATGGTCACTCCCTTAGGTCAGGTTTTAGATCAATTAGAAGTTTAATGCGCAACCATTAAGTACCCTACTGATGTTATCAATTAATGATGACATTAGATTAATATTTGATGATGATTAATGAATATAGTGTTGATCTAGCAACCTATGGTGACTTAATGGTCACTAATGATGGTGGATTAGGTCTCCAAAACCTATGGTGAGTTAATCATATAGTCGTAGCATCAATTAAGCCTTAGACCAATGGTTTCTTGGGTCACTTGATGTAATGGTCAGACCTATATTGTAATTGATGGTTTTAACATATGAACTTGACCCAATGGTCAAGATCTAATGTTTATTCTTCGAATAAAGTGGAATGATTGCTAATTTAATATGTTGGTCCTAATAATATGATTTATATGGTTTCCTTTATATGATCAACTTAAGGAGCTTACTTGTTGACAACGGATGGCTTGTTTTAAATGAATAGTCGATTGTGGGTTTTACCCTACTCTCAACAAAACCCTTATTGTTGTTAACTAAAGGATGTCTAGGGTTAAATGGTGACTTTTGTAGATCACAACTCAGCAACATCATAGATAATTCATTAAAGGTGTTTACTTATGTAAACAACCAATGGTCTTACCTTTTAAACATCCAATGGTTCTAGGTGACATTGTGGTATGGTGATATGGGTTGAATGATGATGTAACAAATGGAGGGTTACCCTTAATAAGGTACTCTTACCTATTCACTCATATGACTAGAATGGATGATAACCATATTGTGTTGATATGTAACCCTAATAAGGTATATCGTTTTATACCTATCTTTAATATAACTAAATGATGGTAATTGGGTATAAATAGTCCTTGAATGATTAATACAATCTTGGAGTACTCTCTTATTTTTGTTGAAACCCTAGTATGCTATAACCCAATGGTTACACCTTGATTTATGTGTGGGTTCATACTTGAGAATAGTATGGAATGTGATGGTGATGCCTCACCTTATGCATCCATGATCCAATGGGGATGTCGTGAGTTAGGGTTTGGGCATGAGTGTTGATTAGTAACATTAATATAATTTATCTTGTTGAGCCTAACTCTAATGCAAATAGATAAAGATGAGTATTCATGTTTAACCTTCTTATATGATGGCATGATGGTGAAATGACCTCCTTAATATGGTTACAACCTGAATGTGTTAATTGGTGGTTATCATAGCCAAATGGTTGATACTTTCTTATGCTAAACATGTGCATTATGAATATGATGTGGGTTAATCATATCTAGATTCCTTGCATGTTGATGTAATAAAGGAATGTTCTTAATGTTAATATAACCCTGTTATGGTTGTTTATGAATATCTCCTAGCTCATTAATGCAATGTTGTGTTGATCTAGTGTATTATATGTAAGTGATGTTGTTGAGCCTTGTTATAAGGCATGAAAAGATAATGATGATCTTGAAGGGAATAGTATGATGTTCTTAATGATCTTTGGGCATGGATGAGCTCTGAACGAGGTGTAATCCTCTTGTGTTGATAAGGGTTGATACCCTATGATATTGTAAAAATGATCTATATCTTGTAATAGTATGATGGTTTTAATGACCTTTGGGCATGGTTGAGCCCTGAATGAGGTGTAATCCTATTGTGTTGATAAGGGTTGATACCCTGTGATATTGTGAAAAGGATTTATATCTTGTGATAGTATGATGAGTAGTGTAGCCTCATGAATGGCAAGTGAATAGTACCATGTGATGATGAGATGAGAAATTATGTTTCACACTTTTTATATCTTTTAAAGATGTGATATTTATATGCTTGTTAGAAGTGAATTAAGGTTTGTATGTACACTTGTTTGATGCAGTCTTAATTCACCCAATTGGCATAACTAATCAAGTGAAACTCTAATCATATAGTGCCATGTGCCATAGATCGATCTATGTGTCAGAACTTGCCAAATGGTGAAACAAGTATTCCTAAGGGAAACTTGGAGCTCATATTGTTTAGTATGTGGGGGTGGCAAGTTGAGGATATATCCTTGTCATCTACAATGCAGGTTGTGGAGGATGTCTATGGTCATGCCTCATACATCTGAAGTGATTGAGAATGGTTGTGGTTGTGTCGCAGTGATTATATATGTGACAAGATTGGAGGACAACTGTAATTTTACCTCAGATGGTAGGGTATGAGTACCCACCTCCTTTTACTAGTGTTGTGACATGTACCAAGGACGGACTAGGATGTTAGCAGCTTGACCTTATGTGTCACTGTGGCAGACCCTTACTGATCGGGGGTGGAGAAGATCTTAGGAGTTTGGTTCTTCCTAGATCTTGTATGGCATTGATTTCAACGTAGTAGTGGTCAGTTGGATTTTGAGTGATTTCCTCAATTTCCTCAAGGCATAATAAAAGATGTAAGATAGTTGTGTAGCATAACTATTTAGGGTTATACACAAAGCTTCATATTCGATGATAACCCTTCTTTGCTTTCTTTTCACTGAGATCATGTATAGTATAATAAGAGATAATATATATCCTTATGTTGAAGTTTTGCTAATGTTGTAAACATGCTTATATTGTCAAATATACTGACACTGATGGTTAAGATGTTGCTGCTAGCTATGTTTAATGTTGCTAGCCATGCATGTGTAATTAGAAATACTTAAACTACTAATCATGCCTATGTAGTTCGTTTTGTTATGATGTTAGTTCTACTTATGTTATAGATCTATTTGAGATGCCAATATTGATAGCCATGTTATGTTACTAGACATATTCATGATGTCAGGGATGCTTATGCTACCAGATTGCTTATGCTATATGCAAGGAATATGATGATACTCAGATTAATAATAATGATTGTTATTATATGCAATTTAATGATATTTGAGTAGATATCTATCGAAAGAAATCTTTATATGCATTTATGATCATACTTGTTGCTAAGAATAATTGCTTAATCTATTTAGCATACTTGAACTATTCAATCTATTCAATTGATTATTAAATACTCCAATTTCTTATTTATCTACTATTTAAAATGTTGTAATCAATAAGCGTTGTTGGAGGTTATATCTCTTGGTGGGACATGGGTCTCACCCTTGTGGTTCACCACATCTTTTTAGGTAATCTGAAGTTACAAGACCAAACATGTTGCAGCAAAGAGGAGCTATAGTAATGAATCTTTGAGAAAGTTGATTAGATGTCTAGTGTGTCCTAGAGTCATCCCTGTACTCTCAGGTCCGAGTAGGAAAAGTTGGTATATGGTGTTTCAAATGAATCAGACTTTTGTTAGCATGTTAATGCTTGTTTGTGTGGCATATACGAATATTGTTCTCCTGTGTATATATGTTGTGGCTAAGGAGATAGAACAATTTGTATCAAATTCTTGGCATAGTATGGATAAAATAAAGATGTTGGGATCTTATGTAAATGTTTCTGAGCAGGTGTTGACATTGAAAGCGGTTTTAATTTACCCATATTTTTGGGTATGTGATTAATTAGTGATCGATTGTGCATATGTTTTGAGTATTCTTGTTTAGTGTAATGGGTTCTCATAAGGTGGTATCAGAGCTTTAGGTTCACTGAGTCTATAGGGACACTAGGACTTAGGACTAGGATGATCTCAAAATTAGGAATATGACAAAAATATGGTGCATAATGCCTAATCTCAGTATTTGGGTGCCCTGACCAGGTATTCAATTATTGAAGAAAGGTAAGTATGGAACTCTTAGATTGTTATCTTTCTGATTAATCTGATCAAGTAGTCATTTTGAGCCAATCTAACGAGCATAATGAATAAAAAATCATGGTGTGAATATCTCAATCCTACATTAAAGAAGATGATAATTGCATCATTATCTATCAAAACTTGAATATTTGGTAACTATAAGAGAAAGATACAACGCCATGAAATTTAAATCTGAATACAAATAAGGAAAAGAGGAGTTCTTGAAGACGTGATTCAAGAAGATAATAAAGTAAAAGATAGATAAGTCTATTCTTATAAAGTGATTCAAGGTATGAATCCACATAAGATGGAGAGAACTCCAATAATAAGTATAAAATGAGAAGACAAATGAGAACAATGAGAAAGCAATAAGGTGGAACCTGAGTTAATCTCAAACCAACCTATGTGTGTAAGAAAGTGTTAATGTAGAATCAACATAGCATGTGAAAGAAATTAAGGCAGACGATCCATGTTTAATGAAGAAAATGTAGAATATGGTGATTTACCTATTGATAAGTTGTTGAAAAACATAATAAAATAAGAGAACATACCCAAGTGTGATAAATAGTCATCAAGGAAGGAGTAATGACATATGTTAATCATGATGATTCCCATACTAATAGCAAGGAACCCAAAATGAAAAGGGTAAAATGATACGTAAGAAGATATAACTTGCATAATGAAAATAGAATCGTTTACCTTTCTGCTAGTGACCCTTGAAAAGTACTACTATGGTATGGGAAGTGTGTTTTACTTTGTGTTCTTCCTCTCTAGGGAACAACTTTCAAGTGGATCATTTCCACTTGGTATGTGTGGATTCATTGTAAATATGAAGGAGGATAGCTTATTATAACATAAGGTTGTTTGGACTATGGTTCCAAGGTCATAAAGTCTGTGATGATTTTTCTTTTGAGCCTTCCAATAATTAGGAAGACTCCTATTATATGTCTTGATGTTTGTTATGTTGGTAAAATTGGATGAGATAATGATGTGAGTTCCTTATAGCACATGAGGTGGATACCAAGGTAATGAATCATAGTATCCAAGATGTATGAACAGTATGAGAAATATGTGAAGGTTGGAGATGTTTATTAAATGAACATTCCAAGTATTCCTCTCTCATAGAGAGAGAGAGAGAGAGAGAGTTGATGATGATCCTATAAATTTTATTTGGAAGGAAAAACAAAAGTGACTCTATAATGTTGTGTATGGTCTAGTGATAGTCGGGCAAGGCCACTATCAAGGATAGATGGTTTATTGATACAATATATATAATTTCAGGATGATAGCTAGAATTTAAAGTTCAAAGTTACTATGAGATTTTTATAGGTGGCACAACAAGTTTCTATGTTCCATATTTGTAAATGTCTTCTTATGTGGGGTTTTTTTGTGTTGACCCAAGATAAGATATGTATGAATTGAAAGACAAGAACATGACCTCTATAAGAGCCACATGACATTACCATGATATGCAAGTAACCATGTGAAGGTAATAGGATGAGGTTCAAAGGAAGTACCCATCTTTGTTTACCTTGGATTTCGGGGGCGAAATCCCTGTTAAGGGTTTCTAGTTGTAAGGCCCCTAAACTTGCTTAATGAGTTGAATAAGCTTAATTATCATAATTGAATTCTTATAACCCTAATATAACCTTTTTATATGCTTTAAAATCCTAATATAAGCTTAATTTTCAAATTTGGTCCAATTTGGACACTGTTTGAGAAAGTTATGCAATTTTATGCACATTTTGGACTTTTCTACAATTTATCCAATTGAGAGGTTTTCTTTGCAATTTATCACTTTCATTATGTTCCTTGGATATAATCTCATCATTATTGATCTTTTTGAGACATGGGGAACCTATTTAAACCTTGGTTTGAAGGTGTTTTCCTCGAGGGTACTTTAGGGTTTACCCCTTCATGGATGAGCTACCTTTAGTAGCTATCAACTAATGAATTATTTGTTTTGCTTGGAAATTCAAGAAACGAGGGATAAGAATGTCTCTATGGATGGTGGGGGAGCTTCTTGTGTGTGTGCTTGTATATTCTTTAAAGTTTAAGGCCATGGACACTTGGAAAGATACTAGAACTTCAACTTTTTCTTTTTCTTTATCTTGAAGTTTCATATACTTATCCCTAAGCACCAAAATGAGCCATTTTCTCTCCACCACTTCACTCCTTCTATGAACCTCGTTCTCCCTCTGCGCTTCTATGAATTTCCTATCCAAGGAAGAAGAAAGAGGGGATCTTCTTGGAAAAAGAATCTAGGGTTGCAATTGACTTCCTTTTAGGGTTTGAAAAGCTTCCTTCTAGTGATGTTGATCTAAAAGAGTAAGAATCCCCTTCTTTCCTCCATTTATTTCTTTGATATCCTCCTCATACCTTTCTCCAGGTCAGAACCTCACTGTTCCATGGTATAAACTGCTCTAAAGCTCTAAAACCCTACCTTTCTTGCTCCTTATGCTTAGGGTTTGCTCATTTGATGAAGAATGGTGCTAGATGGATGAGTTCACAGCTTATGCTTGGATTTTCTACCCTACCTGCTCGAGTTTGATTCTCTTTGGGAATTCATCTTCTCATTAGAGGCAAGCTTTATAACTTTGTCTACGTTTATTTCTTACCATAAGCTTGCTAGCTCATGTTCTTGCTTGAAAATGATGATCCATGCACTAAAAAACTATGCTTGACTTGGATTTCAATTTTTATAATGTTCCTTGTTCTGATTTCAGTTATAGATGAACTTGTGATCATGTTTACATTATTACTAAGGTATAATATGACTTGTATCAGGTTGGTTTGACAAACTATGGTGCTAAGCACCTATCAACCAATGGTCAATTTTAGGGTTTAAAGTTGATTTCTTCTATAAACCCATGACCCGATGATGGTACCATTGCAACAACCCTATTGTGTTGTCTTCATGAAAACTGATGGTAAGGATCAAAGGTGTCAGATTATGGTGACAGCCTATGGTCACCCACTTAGGTTAGGTTTTGGATCAATTAAAAGTTTAATGAGCAACCATTAAGTACCCTACTGATGTTATCAATTAATGATGACATTAGCTTAATATTTGATGTTGATTAATGAATATAGTGCTGATCTAACAACCTAAGGTGACTTAATGGTCACTAATGATGGTGGATTATGTCTCAAAAACCTATTGTGAGTTAATCATATAGTTGTAGCATCAATTAAGCCTTAGACCAATGGCTTCTTGGGTCACTTCATGCAATCGTCAGACTTATACTGTAATTGATGGTTTTAACATATGAACTTGACCCAACGGTCAAGATGTGAAGTTTATTCCTACAATAAAGTAGAATGATGGTAATGTAATATGTTGGTCCTAATAATGTGATTTAGATTGTTTCCTTTATATAATCAACTTAAGGAGCTTACTTGTTGACAATGGATGGCTTATTTTAAATGAACAGTCGATTGTGGGTTTTACCCTACTCTCAACAAAACCCTTATTGTTGTTAACCAAAGTATGTCTAGGGTTAAATGGTGAATTTTATAGATCACAACTAAATAACATCATAAATGATTCATTCAAGGTGTTTACTTATGTAAACAACTAATGGCCTTACCTTTTAAACATCCAATGCTTCTGGGTGACAATTTGGTATGGTGATATGGGTTGAATGATGATGGAACAAATGGAGGGTTGCCCTTAATAAGGTAGTCTTACCTATTCATTCATTTGAATAGAAGGTATGATAACCATATTGTGTTGATATGTAACCCTAATGAGGTATAGCTTGTTATACCTAGCTTTAATATAACTAAATGATGGTAATTGGATATGAATAGTCCTTGAATGATTAATACAATCATGGAGTACTCTCTTGTTGTTGTTGAAACCCTAGTATGCTATGACCCGATGGTTACACCTTGATTTATGTGTGGGTTCATACTTGAGAATAGTATGGAATGTGATGGTGATGCTTCACCTTATCCATCCATGATCCAATGGGGATGTCGTGAGTTAGGGTTTGGGTATGAGTGTTGTTAGTAACATGAATATAATTTATCTTGTTGAGCCTAACTCTAATGCAAATAGATAAAGATGAGTATTCATGTTTAACCTTCTTATATGATGGCATGATGGTGAAATAACCTCCTTCATATGATTATAACCTTAATGTGTTAATTGGTGGTTATCATAGCCACATGGTTGATACTTTCTTATGCTAAACATGTGCATTATGAATATGAAGAGGATTAATCACATCTAGATTCCTTGCATGTTGATGTAATAAAGGAATGTTCTTAATGTTAATATAACCCTGCTATGGTTGTTTATGAATATCTCCTAGCTCATTAATGCAATATTGTGCTAATATGGTGTATTTATGTAAGTGATGTTGTTGAGCCTTGTTATAAGGCATGGAAAGATAATGATGATCTTGCAGGGAATAGTATGATGGTCTTAATGACCTTTAGGCATGGTTGATCCCTGAATGAGGTGTAATCCTCTTGTGTTGATAAGGGTTGATACCCTGTGATATTGTGAAAAGGATCTATATCCTGTGATAGTATGATGGTCTTAATGACCTTTGGGCATGGTTGAGCCCTGAATGAGGTGCAATCCTCTTGTGTTGACAAGGGTTGATACACTGTGATATTGTGAAAAGGTTTTATATCTTGTGATAGTGTGATGACTAGTGTACCCTCATGAATGGAAAGTGAATAGTACCATGTGATGATAAGATGAGAAATTATGTTTCACACTGTGACAAAGTGGGTTTTCTGACTTAATTTCGAGGACAAAATTTCTCTTAAGATGTGTAGGATGTGATGGAGTGGACTTTTGGATTCTCTAAACATTTAGTAAGACAAGTGAATCTCGTGAGTTTGACTTACTTTGAGGTTTCTAAGTGTTTTGTAATGAGTTTTGTGTTGTCATATCAATATGGGGATGATGTCTTTTTGCCCTATTACATGTGCGTATGAAGATAATTACAAGATTAGAGGTTTTAAAGGACTTTTGGATTGGATGTAACTTGAGTGATGAGGAATCTTTGTCCCAAATTCAGTGCTATCTGAATATTCCTACAAAGGGGTACATGGTTTTAGAGTTAAACAAAATAAGCAATATATTACGATGTAGCACTAGGTTTGGTATTTATGTATGTCTAAGTTGTAATCAAGAGCATAGATTAATATGTCACGTGACTAATTGGTTTAAATGGGATGTGTGACCCTTTTCTAGCTTTTGACTGGGTTGCTTTATGTAACTAGTTCAGACGTGAGGGTTGGATTTCAGTTCTGGATACATCGGATGTCTAAATATTTGTTCCCTCACAGCAGTTACAGTCTGCACTTTAGAACAATAGCTCCCACGTTGTTTAGAATCCTTGACGTGCCTTGAGGAGTGGGATAATAGGACGGTTGGGGGAAGAGGTCACGATAGAGGAAGCAAAGAAGTGGGACGCAAGATAAGAGCAACCAGACCCTCTAGCTTCTCCTTTGTCTTCTACAGATGAAGTTCACCTCCCTGTCCTCCTAGTTTTTCCACCGCAAGTCGCAGGTGGCGGGTAGGAGAAGAAAGTAGAGCCGGTACCAGGCTATGGAATCAAAATCCCAGAACGGAACAGCAGTAGAGGACCAGTCAGTTAGCGCTGATCCAAAGGAGGCCTAGGAAGTCGACGAGGAGGGTGTCATCTATCGAGATATGTTGCTCGTCGGAGCATCCTGCAGTGGCGACGCCCCCACAAAACACAACAAGCCTATGAGGAATCGCAAAATCGGGAGTTGTCGAGCTTCCTTGCTGCAGTTGGAACTGGCGAGGAGGAGGAGGATATCATGGCTGATCTCCTGTCGCAAACCTTTCCTCGCGGCGGTGGCAGTTTTCTAGGGAACAAGGCACGCAGCGTCAGGCAGAGACGGCTCGGAGGAGATCGCTGGAGCAAAGTCGAGCACCGACGCTGGTGCTTCTCGGAAGAGGGGCCGGTTGTTGACTTGGTTGCGGAGGCGGAGTTTTCTAGGTAGCTCACGCACGGAACAACTGGGCGACGGCGGCGGTGGGCGCTCACCCGCGTCTTGCCCTGAGAATGTGAACGAGAGAGAGGAGGATAGAGCAAACCGGGTCCAACTGCGTGAACTGCCAGAGAACCGGGTGGCCAAGGAAGGAGCCGTGCCCCCATAGAGCCATGTGGCGGCCTTTGATTCGCAGAAAAAGGTAATTATCTTCAATAATTATTAGATCTTGTAAAATTCTTAGTAATTAGCTCCAGTATCAGAAAAATACAAACAATATACCGTTTTTCTCAGAAAAATGAACAGAACAACATGGAATGATAATATCAGGCTTTTGATGCTTAAATAATAGTGATATCATGAAAGATGTATTATGCTTATATCATGTGTTATAAATAACAAGCGATGGCCTAAAATTATGAGAATGTGCCAATAACTCTATAACATGATATAGAATCGATGCGATGTCAAATATTATGATTTTGATGTACGAAATCATGTTATTTGCTTAATATGGCTAATTAAGACTAATAACTCTAAAAGAAATGTAATAAATATATGCATGCTCAATAAATCATGGTAATTACAGAATACCTTCATATCAGTAATGTGAGGCTAATATGTAACTCGGATATCAGTTAAATGCATAGAATTCATGTTTTATGAAGATGACCCTTAATATATGAGATGAAATCCTAATTTGTACAATACATGTAACCTAGGTTTAATATGTATAAAGAATGATACAGAACATGATATTCAGATTATGTATCCTAATCTGGAACATAACATCAGTAACATAAATCCCACATAAGGATGAAGATAAGACAAGTCATAATATATATACTATAATGAACTAAGTGAAACCCTAATATGAACACGATTAGGGTTAAGACGAGATATAATAGGATGAAAACCTGATGATAGTATATGATCTTGTCTTAATCAGGGATGAACAAGGTTAGAGTTGACCTGAGGAATATGTGATGATTAGGTTTCTCTTGACCAAGGTACACCATTACCTCTTACTTGGCTTATTATACATTATGCTTGTGTTATATGGCAGTAAAGACTTGGCATATGGTATTGATTGAAATGATTATTCCTGTATGTTAAGTTGCTTGAGCTTTTCCATACTTATGACTATGAACACATGAAACATAATATATCTGTTCCATTATATGAAAGTACTAACTCTTTGGTAGTGTGCTTGGAAGTGACCTAACTCTTTGGTAGTGGTCACATTGTACATATGACCTAACTCTTTGGTAGTGGTCTGACCTAACTCTTTGGTAGTGGTCACCTTGTACAAATGATCTAACTCTTTGGTAGTGATCATAAAGGCCTGGATTTATAATGGAAAATAAGCTTAAAATATGTGTTCTCTTTTGTTAATGAATATCCTCGTGCAAGTATATGCTTTTCTTATATTTTTCTGTTACTGCCAAGTATTAATTTTATCTTATTGCCAAGATATGATGAGAGGTATATAAAAGACACGTAGGCGTACTCAGTACAATATTCATGAAATATTGTGCTGACGTGTACCGCATGTAATCTTTTGTATAGGTTATGGTTATGTTCTTGAAGATCCAAGATAGTTGAGAGTTGTGTGGCGAGCTGATGTACAGGTGGACCTGTTGTCTTAAGATCCTTTTGTTGAGACGTAGTACATGTATATGTTATAGTTTACCTTTCAATGTGTAATATCAAATGTTGTAACAATTCATGTTGTAATTATATGTTGAATGGTTAACATGTGTGTATGGTTTTATTATTGTTCATGTACATGTGCTACTGTTGTTTCCTTCTGACTCCCTCGATTTTCTTCTTCTTAGCCTCGTGTGGGATGTTTAAATTGGGATTCTCGCTGAGGTGAGGGTTTCAATTTGGACGTCACACATCAGATTAAGTTTTAGAAAATCCGGGGACGTCACAGGTGGTATCAGAGCATGAACAATAGCAAAGCCTGACATTTTCTCATTATGCAACTCAAAACCAGAAAACCTTGAGCTTAATAATCTTTTAGGGTTAGATTAGTCATCTTTTAGAGACTAGATCTGACCTTGCCTCTAGGTTAGCACCTAGATGTCTGAGAACTAGGTCTAGAATGGTGCTTGTTGTATAGCAAGTCCTTAGATGCCGTTCTTTCCTCGTAGTGCAGCGGTATGGGACGTTGCACTATTTGGAAATGACGTACATAAAAGGAAGAGAAACCCTAGACATATGGCGCTCGTTGTCTAGAGTAGCTACACTAGTCTACACCATGTTCTCACCCTTTTCACTAGTTTTCATGACACTGGACTCTCTACTATGTGTGGGACACTCGTTTCAGGATTTGGTTTTTGATTCCAAACGGATCGAACCTCGATAGTTTTCTCTGACGCTTGTTTTATCGGAGAAAAACTGTATAATATTTTATTATGTATATGTATTACAAAAATGTGTCCCCACACATGTACGAGTAGGAGGTGGTCATGGAACCTAAGTGAAAGTGAATGACATCAGTCTAGAAGAGAAAGTAGTTCTAGATTAGATGTCTATAGCCTTTTTGATATATATGTGATAGATGGTATAGACGAAATAAGTTTTGATGATATGATGTAAGTCTTATATAGAAGACATAAGATGTTTATGATGATATATGTTTGTTTTGAGGATTTGAGATAAGTTTTGATGATGCAAGTATTCTTTCTTTTATGAGATAAGATATGTAAGCCGAGACAAGGTTGTGAGTCAGCATGAGCCTCAAGCTCTTTTACAAAGGAGGACCTCTAGTGTTAGGACCAGTTTTGGGGTTAGCTCAAGAGAGAGCGAGACCCACAGGGAGAAGGTCAGAGAACCTAGACTCCATGTTATGAGAAATATGAAACATATGTGATATGATATGTCCTAAACTAGAATACTCCTGAGTGATTGAGTTGAGTTGCTTTATGTATGATTCCTATAGTTTGTTGAACCCTAGATGTCCTTGGGAGGACCAAACCCTAGAGACAAAGAGAGGCCGGTTATATGTGCATGTGAACATCAATATGAGTGCCTACCATCTGGGTGAGGGAGAGAGCCCAAGACCCTGGAGGAGGTAGCTATGTCAGTTTCTGTGAAGCCTCATGCTCGGGTTGGTGGTTTCCCACATAGGAATCTAGTGGTATATATAAGAAAGTTTTGGGTAAGATGTTTCATGGGTAGAGACCTATGATGAGTATGTCATAGCATGTTCTGGTTTGTGCTTTTGTGGCTAGAGCTAATGAAGCTATTAGCTAGTGCCAATGAGGTATACCTAATAACCGTAGACCAAGAGGAAAGATAAAGTATGTGCATATGAGCTACTCATAAGGTTGAGTTAGCTCAGAGAGACTGAGCATAGTGCTAGCCTCATGGTATGGGTTAGAGGAGCCTCATTTAGACAAGATAAAGTTTGATATAAGCTTAACAAGCCGCTCACATAGGTTGTTTAGCACAACCAAGATGTAATAAACATACAGATGTGATTTAATCTTGATACATGATATATAGACATGATATGATGAAAACCTAGAGATGGCTTGATAGATATCAATGCATAAATGGTTAACCATGTACATGATTATGATGATAATTTGATAGTGTTGGTCAATCTTGTGAGAAATTCATTAATAAATGATGCAATTTATTACGAGCAATGAAATAAGATCATGTGAATGAAACATGTACACGAAGTGTTAATCCCAGTGCTTAATAAAGATGAAAAATATAGTTTGAAAATTAGCACAACATAACATTTATGACACCTTGATATGATCTAGATAGATAAAGTGAGTTAATGATAATTAACTCCCCCCTAAAAGGCATATGTTAATGATGAACATGTTCTAACAAATTACCTCAATAAAATGTTGATGACACCTTGATGTATGGGTTAACTTGGGTTAACTCCTTGGGAATATGGTAATATGATGTTGAATAATAACGCATGAGTTAAGATAAGGATGCAATTCTAACATATGAGATATGTCATGACATAACCTAAGTTTCTAAACCTTGAGTTTGACCTTGAATGGAGTGTTTGTGCACCCAAGATGGTTGTAAACCCCCTAATAGTGCTTTGGATACATAGTTCTAGGTAACCTTTGCAAATAGGTTACACATAGAATAGTGCCTACTTGTGGATGAAGGCAAGATAAAGTTTTCCCTAAAAGTATATCTATGGTTTACTTTCGAGGACGAAAGTTCTTTTAAGATGTATATGATGTGACAAAGTGGGTTTTCTGACTTAATTTCGAGGACGAAATTTCTCTTAAGATGTGTAGGATGTGATGGAGTGGACTTTTGGATTCTCTAAACATTTAGTAAGACAAGTGAATCTCGTGAGTTTGACTTACTTTGAGGTTTCTAAGTGTTTTGTGATGAGTTTTGTGTTGTCATATCAATATGGTGATGATGTCTTTTTGCCCTATTACATGTGCATATGAAGATAATTACAAGATTAGAGGTTTTAAAGGACTTTTGGATTGGATGTAACTTGAGTGATGAGGAATCTTTGTCCCAAATTCAGTGCTATCTGAATATTCCTACAAAGGGGTACATGGTTTTAGAGTTAAACAAAATAAGCAATATATTACGATGTAGCACTAGGTTTGGTATTTATGTATGTCTAAGTTGTAATCAAGAGCATAGATTAATATGTCACGTGGCTAATTGGTTTAAATGGGATGTGTGACCCTTTTCTAGCTTTTGACTGGGTTGCTTTATGTAACTAGTTCAGACGTGAGGGTTGGATTTCAGTTCTGGATACATCGGATGTCTAAATATTTGTTCCCTCACAGCAGTTACAGTCTGCGCTTTAGAACAATAGCTCCCACATTGTTTAGAATCCTTGACGTGCCTTGAGGAGTGGGATAATAGGACGGTTGGGGGAAGAGGTCACGATAGAGGAAGCAAAGAAGTGGGACACAAGATAAGAGCAACCGGACCCTCTAGCTTCTCCTTTGTCTTCTACAGATGAAGTTCACCTCCCCGTCCTCCTAGTTTTTCCACCGCAAGTCGCAGGTGGCGGGTAGGAGAAGAAAGTAGAGCCGGTACCAGGCTATGGAATCAAAATCCCAGAACGGAACAGCAGTAGAGGACCAGTCAGTTAGCGCTGATCCAAAGGAGGCCTAGGAAGTCGACGAGGAGGGTGTCATCTATCGAGATATGTTGCTCGTCGGAGCATCCTGCAGTGGCGACGCCCCCACAAAACACAACAAGCCTATGAGGAATCGCAAAATCGGGAGTTGTCGAGCTTCCTTGCTACAGTTGGAACTGGTGAGGAGGAGGAGGATATCATGGCTGATCTCCTGTCGCAAACCTTTCCTCGTGGCGGTGGCAGTTTTCTAGGGAACAAGGCACGCAGCGTCAGGCAGAGACGGCTCGGAGGAGATCGCTGGAGCAAAGTCGAGCACCGACGCTGGTGCTTCTCGGAAGAGGGGCCGGTTGTTGACTTGGTTGCGGAGGCGGAGTTTTCTAGGTAGCTCACGCACGGAACAACTGGGCGACGGCGGCGGTGGGCGCTCACCCGCGTCTTGACCTGAGAATGTGAACGAGAGAGAGGAGGATAGAGCAAACCGGGTCCAACTGCGTGAACTGCCAGAGAACCGGGTGGCCAACGAAGGAGCCGTGCCCCCATAGAGCCATGTGGCGGCCTTTGATTCGCAGAAAAAGGTAATTATCTTCAATAATTATTAGATCTTGTAAAATTCTTAGTAATTAGCTCCAATATCAGAAAAATACAAACAATATACCGTTTTTCTCAGAAAAATGAACAGAACAACATGGAATGATAATATCAAGCTTTTGATGCTTAAATAATAGTGATATCATGAAAGATGTATTATGCTTATATCATGTGTTATAAATAACAAGCGATGGCCTAAAATTATGAGAATGTGCCAATAACTCTATAACATGATATAGAATCGATGCGATGTCAAATATTATGATTTTGATGTACGAAATCATGTTATTTGCTTAATATGGCTAATTAAGACTAATAACTCTAAAAGAAATGTAATAAATATATGCATGCTCAATAAATCATGGTAATTACAGAATACCTTCATATCAGTAATGTGAGGCTAATATGTAACTCGGATATCAGTTAAATGCATAGAATTCATGTTTTATGAAGATGACCCTTAATATATGAGATGAAATCCTAATTTGTACAATACATGTAACCTAGGTTTAATATGTATAAAGAATGATACAGAACATGATATTCAGATTATGTATCCTAATCTGGAACATAACATCAGTAACATAAATCCCACATAAGGATGAAGATAAGACAAGTCATAATATATATACTATAATGAACTAAGTGAAACCCTAATATGAACACGATTAGGGTTAAAACGAGATATAATAGGATGAGAACCTGATGATAGTATATGATCTTGTCTTAATCAGGGATGAACAAGGTTAGAGTTGACCTGAGGAATATGTGATGATTAGGTTTCTCTTGACCAAGGTACACCATTACCTATTACTTGGCTTATTATACATTATGCTTGTGTTATATGGCAGTAAAGACTTGGTATATGGTATTGATTGAAATGATTATTCCTGTATGTTAAGTTGCTTGAGCTTTTCCATACTTATGACTATGAACACATGAAACATAATATATCTGTTCCATTATATGAAAGCACTAACTCTTTGGTAGTGTGCTTGGAAGTGACCTAACTCTTTGGTAGTGGTCACATTGTACATATGACCTAACTCTTTGGTAGTGGTCTGACCTAACTCTTTGGTAGTGGTCACCTTGTACAAATGATCTAACTCTTTGGTAGTGATCATAAAGGCCTGGATTTATAATGGAAAATAAGCTTAAAATATGTGTTCTCTTTTGTTAATGAATATCCTCGTGCAAGTATATGCTTTTCTTATATTTTTCTATTACTGCCAAGTATTAATTTTATCTTATTGCCAAGATATGATGAGAGGTATATAAAAGACACGTAGGCGTACTCAGTACAATATTCATGAAATATTGTGCTGACGTGTACCGCATGTAATCTTTTGTATAGGTTATGGTTATGTTCTTGAAGATCCAAGATAGTTGAGAGTTGTGTGGCGAGTAGATGTACAGGTGGACCTGTTGTCTTAAGATCCTGTTGTTGAGACGTAGTACATGTATATGTTATAGTTTACCTTTCAATGTGTAATATCAAATGTTGTAACAATTCATGTTGTAATTATATGTTGAATGGTGAACATGTGTGTATGGTTTTATTATTGTTCATGTACATGTGCTACTGTTGTTTCCTTCTGACTCCCTCGATTTTCTTCTTCTTAGCCTCGTGTGGGATGTTTAAATTGGGATTCTCGCTGAGGTGAGGGTTTCAATTTGGACGTCACACATCAGATTAAGTTTTAGAAAATCCGGGGACGTCACACACACATTTTATATCTTTTAAAGTTGTGATATTTATATTCTTGTTAGAAGTAAATTAAGGTTTGTATGTCCACTTGTTTGATGCAACCTTAATTCACCCAATTGGCATAAATAATTAAGTAAAACTCTAATCATGTAGTGCCTTGTGCCATAGATCCATCTGAGTGTTAGAACTTGCCAGATGGTGAAATGAGTATTCCTAAGGGAAACTTGGAGTGCATACTGTTGAGTATGTGGGGGTGGCAAGTTGAGGATATATCTGTGTCATCCACAATGCATGTTGTGGAGGATGGCTTTGGTCATGCCTCACATATATGATGTGATTGAGAATGGATGTAGTCGTGTCTCGGTGATTATATTTGTGACAAGATTGGAGGACAACTGTGGTTGTACCTCGGATGGTAGGGTATGCATACCCACCTCCTTTCACTAGTGTCATGACCTGTACCAAGGATGGACTAGGCTATTAGCTACTTGACCTTATGTGTCATTGTGGTGGACCCATACTGACCGGGGGCAGAGAAGATCTTAGGAGTCTGACTCTTCCTAGATCTTGTATGGCACTGATTTCAACTTAGTTGTGGTCAGTTGGATTTTAAGTGGTATCCTCAATTTCCTCAGGGCATAATAAATGATGTAAGATAGGCGTGTAGCATATCTATTTAGGGTTATATACAATGCTTCATATTAGATGATAACCCTTGTTTACTTTCTTTTCACTGAGATAATGTATAGTACAATAAGAGATAATAGGTATGCTTATGTTGTAGTTATGATCATGTTGTAAACATGCTTATATTGTTAAATATACTCACATTGATGGTTAAGATGCCTCTGCTAGCTATGTTTAATATTGCTAGCTATGCCTATGTAATTAGAAATGCTTAAAATGCTAATCATGCCTATGTAGTTCATTGTGTTATGATGTTAGTTCTACTTATGGTATAGACATGTTCCCTTTATTTGAGATGCCAATATTGATAGCCATGTTATGTTACTAGACATAATCATGATGTCAGGGATGCTTATGCTACTAGATTGCTTGTGTTGTTAGCAAGGAAAATGATGATACTCAGATTAATGATAATGATTATTATTAGATGCAATTTAATGATATTTGAGTAGATATCTATCCAAAGAAATGGATTTATTTGTTATCTATATATGCATTGATGATCATACTAGCTGCTAAGATTAATTGCTTAATCTATTTAGCATACTTGAACTGTTCAATTTGTTCAATTGATTATTAACTACTCCAACTGCTTAGTTATCTACTATTTAAAATGTTGTAATCAATAAGCATTGTTGGAGGTTATATCTCTTGCTGGGACATGGGTCTCACCCTTGTGGTTCGCCACATCTTTTTAGATAATCTGAAGTGACGAAAACAAACCTATGGTAGCAAAGAGGAGCTATAGTAATGAATCTTTGAGAAAGTTGATTAGATGTCTAGTGTGTCCTAGAGTCGTCCCTGTACTCTCAGGTCCGGGTAGGAAAAGTTTGTATATGGTGTTTCAAACGAATCAGACTTTTGTTAGTATGTTAATTCTTGTTTGTGTGGCATATATGAATATTGTTCTCCTGTGTATATATGTTATGGCTAAGGTGATAGAATAATTTGTATCAAATTCTTAGCATAGTATGGATAAAAGAAAGATGTTGGGCTCTTATGCAAATGTTTCTAAGCAGGTGCTGATGCTGAAATCAGTTTTAATTTACCCATATTTTTGGGTATGTGATTAATTAGTGATCTATTGTGCTTTATGTTTTGAGTAATCTTGTTTAGTGTAACGGGTTCTCACAATTGTATTTTTCATATTGTATGTACATGACATGCTATTGATGGGGAATGACATCCCAACTTTACAAATGGTAAAAACTTGGCTAGGAAATACGTTCTCTATGAAGGACTTAGGCAAAGCATCCTATATCATACGAATTAAGATCTATAGAGATAGATCTAGAAGGCTTCTTGGTCTAAGCATGAGCACATACATTGACAAAATGTTGAAAAGGTTTAACATGGAGAACTCGAGGAAAGGAAACTTACCCATGTATCATGGTGTTAGTATCTCTAGAGCTCAATTTCCTAGTTTTTGTGAAGAACATGAGCACATGAGTAAGATTCCATATGCATTTGCACTTGGATATATCATGTACACAATGTTATGTACTCAACCCAATGTCTCATATGCCTTGAGTATGATAATCAGGTTTGAGTCAGTTCCCAGAGTAAGTCATTGGACTGCCATTAAGAACATCCTTAACTACGTGAGAAGAACTAAGGATCAATTCCTTATTTATGGTGGTGAGGAAGAGTTGGTGGTAAAGGGTTATATAGATGCAAGCTTACAAACTGACAAAGATGAATTTAGGTTGCAATATGATTTTGTGTTTTGCCTTAACAATGAAGCTGTAAGCTGGAAGAGTTCAAAGCAATAATAGTTATTGATTCTACAATAGAGCATGAGTATATTGTTGTCTCCAATACAACAAGGGTAGCTATTTGGATCAAGAAGTTCATCACTGAACTTGGGGTGGTTCCAAGCATCAGCAATGCAATAGAGTTGTATTGTGACAACAATAAAACTACTGCACAAGCCAAGGAACGTAAATTGCATCAACATTCCCAGCACATACAATGGTGTTTCCATATCATACAAGAGATTGTACATCAAGGAGATGTGAAGATTTGTAGAGTACCAACTGAAAGCCATGTTGCTGACCCCTTGACAAAAGCACTTTCATAGTAGGACCATGAAGGTCATGTTAGATCACTTGGGAGTAAATTCATGGGTGATTGGCTCTAAGTGAAAGTGGGAGTCTATTGGTATGTATGCCTAGAGAGTCAATCATATGATGATTGTAATGACATATCTTGTAAATTATTTGATTAATAATAAATGAACTTTTTTTCTATATGTTTGTTCATTTATGAGATAATGGTATAACATGATAGATGTCTAAAGAATGATGTTACTCAATGGTGTATGTCTTCAGGTTGAGGACATGAGCAGTGAGATCCTATGTATGATAAGAGTACAAACATTCTTGTTATGTCCCTAGTTGAATGTTATTATGGAACATAATAGACATCAATATTACATAAGACTAGAGTGTGTTTTGGTTGATGACATAATCTCATTTGTCATGATATGTGATATCAAACCAAACAGATAGGTACTTGTTAGATAATAGTGTACCGAAAAAATAGACCTTGAGAGTGATACATGGAAATCATTGAATGGTAGTCAAAATCAACTCTCATGGTGATAGTGGTGATTTTGGTTTTTAGACTTGAAGTTACTACATACATCACGTCGTATGATGTAATTTGACACCATCCAACATGACCTTGAGTAAGGGTTACCATAATGGTGATGCTCATATATGTTGTGACATATGGGGCATGAGTGTGAGTGATGTAGATGAGATTTTTCCCTCCTACTGGAGTTGATATCCTAGCCACTTGTTAAGTAAGATTAAGAAATGTATGGACATACTCATGTGAATTAATATATGACATGTCAGATCACATGCATCTCAGAAAGTCTACTCTAATTCAAGGAACTTGGATTGAATGTTGAGAGGATTATGTTCCCATGCCTTGAGTTGAATTTGGATATCAGAGACAATGGAACTATACAATCACTATAATACTAATCACAAATTGTAGGTTGAAGTTGTTCTCCATCTTTCAAAGTACTTGGGTAGAAATGATGTATTTCTAGATACCTCTCATTGCTTGTGATGTCATAAATTAGTTATAGACATTAACTATTAATGTAATTTGGGACCTATAGGGTCACGCACATAGGATACAAGTGGAATAGGAGTCTATTCATGAATAAGATTTAACTTGATTTCTTAAGTGTTTAGGTTTTCAATATAAACAACACTGGTGAAAATTGGATGACTGGGAATTTAAGTCAGCCGACTTCAGTGTTGAGTCAACCAATTCAAGTGTCGAGTCAATGTAAACAACATTGGATGAATATTGGTTGAACTGGAAAATGGATCGGCCAGTTCATCATGTGAGTTTCCTGGTCCAATGATCAATAAGATTTGATCAAGGATTGATTTTGATGTCATGTTGTGCATTGATCGCCAATATGTTGCTAATAGGAAATCATTTCATTTCACCAACTTGGGAGTGTGAGTCGAACAACTCAAAATTTGAGTTGACCGACTCATGACCGGTAGAAGTCAGAAATTTGTGAAAATTCATCTCTTCGACCCATGTTGATTTGGAAACATGGACCCTGACTCTCCTATAAATAGGAAGGTAGTCAAGGCTTTTAGAAGACACAACTAACACTAAAAAAAGTTGTCCTGTCACTATCGTGGTAATGTGAGATCCCAAATCATGTTTTACCTATAAAAGAGAGATATAACTAGGGATAACATGTCAGTACTAGCACGTTGACATCGAAGGCACAACTCCTTTCTGTCAGTTCCAAAAGAGCGACAGGAGTTCTCAGCAGTCCACATTGACTACATAGAGGCATGGAGGTCGTTGCCACTCATGAGGAGGACGTCATCAACCCCCATCCTCAGTGCTACACCAAGAGGTTTCCCTGACATGATGACTGAATAACTATACATTGACGAAGGAGTTAGATGAATGTTTAATGATAGAAACTAGACACAAAATATTGACCGATGACAATATGCAGGACAGAGACCCAATAGCTAGAACAACAAGACAGTTATATGATAAACCAACCATACAATGGCAATGGGGTGACATGTACACTGTTAAGAAAGTTTACAATTTTCTTATTCACCCAGAACACAAGTCACTATGTAAGTGTTACTTCTAAAAAATCATATGCAAGCACAAAGCATTCCTTGGTCACTTAATATAAATAATATTTTTTGGGACATATAAGATGCCGTCATGGGCCATACATTCACTAATTATTTGAGGAAACAAGCCACATATTTTTTTTCTATTTACACAAAATATTTTGTCTGACTTCTTCAAACCAATCAATTAAGGGGGTTTTGATAGAACAATCAATATTTAGTTCAATATAGATGCATGTCATGATGTTGAGACATGTTTCAACTCAGCTAATGTAGCAACTTATATTTTCCAGAAGATTTAATTGGAGCGTAACTAACATACTTTCAAACAAATATAAACAACTAAACTAAATTAAAACCAAACTCCTCATCTATTATTGTTTCTCTATTTGAATTAAAATCTCATGTAGGTGATGCATTACTATCCCACAAGATGAAGATTGTCCCTAAAGCCTTCTCTATCACATGTAATGAAGACGGATCCACTCCTATGAGTTTCATTACCAGGTCTTTTCTAGAGACTCCCCTATGTCTCCCTGAGCTTGTCGTTCCTCCATTTGATTAAAAGACTTCTAGTGAGTGCCCCAACAAGTTGATGTGATGCTCTTTTTGGTCTGGATCACTTGTAGTGATTTATATTAATAGGAACTCACCCTCATTTTATAGCAAACTTTGTTTTACTAGTTTTAAATGGTTTCTATTGCCTTTATTGTTACACCATGTAAATATGTTCATTTCCTCATTCAAATTGCTTTACTGGGTGTAGTGGATTGTTATATAGGAAATCCCATTCTCTAGGGTAGGGTCTACCCAAACACTTATAGTGTTCCTTTTCAATGTTTTGTGTACTCTTTCAATGTGTGCTCTAGCATTCACTATCTTTCTTTTGGTCTGAGCATTCACTGTTTTTCTTTTGGTCTGAGCATTCATTGTCTTGACAGCTAAACATGAATAAATAGAGGATTATAGAAAAATATTTGTTTTGTTGTTACTTTCTATGATATAGATCGCAAGGTCCACAATGCAATCTGTAGAGTGTGATCAATAGCTGGATTTAAATTTTTTTAGCAGTTCACATGAGTAAAGCCTATTATTAATCTTTTAGTATGATAATTTTCTAATGGGTTCACAGGAAATTCATATGGCTAAAACTAGTCATTTTACATTACCCAATAGAGAAGTATGTCAGAGGGTGAGTAGGTAGATGGGTAACATGTACAAAACATGCTTATCCTTCTCGTACCCTACAAAGTATTTGTGATGGATAACCTGGTAATATGCCTACCCACTTATAGATCATTTTATCATACACTTAGATACAGATAAAGAACATGGTTCTAGATGCAAAGTGCAAATCGTACAAAGAGGGACAATGTTGTAAATGGGTAGGCTACTGTAATAGTTTACACATATATATCCTTACATGCACTAAAGTTGTGGGTAGGGATAGGGCTGTAAATGGGTAGGGTAGTACAATAGTTTACACATATATATATCTTTACATGCACTAAAGTTGTGGGTACTAGTACGAGAAGTACATGCTCCCTCAAAATGTCATCCACACCCATTTACTCATAGGCTAATGAGTGAAATAGGTAAAGAAAAATAAACATAGATATACAATTTTTCAAAATTATTTTTTTGGTAATATCCCCTACTCCAGATAAAAACACTTGTATAACTAATCTTAAATAGTAATAGGTAGTGCTTATGGATGTATACACAACACATACTAATTATTAGCCTCAGGTTTGTCTAATATTATTAAGATTCTTGTTGGTTCAAGAGGATACATAGCCTAATCCCAAGCTTCAGTGATGACTAAAGTATTCTACTTAGTTGTGTCTAATTATTCTACTTGAGTAGTTTCATATTAAACACTCCTTAGTGCCCTAATTTACAATCTCAGAATTGGAGAAATCAAACCATACATGCACAAAGATCAAGTTGTTTGAAGACTAAAAATATGTCTCGTTTGGTCTTTTTAGGTAATCACTTGTAATGAATGTATCACTTGTAATTTAGCTCATAATAGTTATTCTAATGATTGGAATGAATTATGACTCAACCCAAATTGATCCTATCATTGTTGGATGTTTATTTCCAAACTCGACTGACAGATAAAAGAAAAAGTGTAGAGAGTGTCACTGGTTGAGTCTCCAAAGTTGTTGACTGAGTTTTTGTTGTATCTAATTTTCCTTGGTATGTATCTAAATTCTTTTTTCTTCTTTTGAGATTCCATGGTTGTCAGTCAAGTTTCTACATCTTTATGCAAAATGCAAATATAGCCATCGAATGGAGGGTAAAAGTTGAAAATATGACCATTGGAAAACCATCAGCTCTGTCAAAAGCAGCTACATTTTATTCTTATCAATACTACTAACATAAGGAATCCTCAAATATAAATATGACCTATGTAGGAGATTTCAAAGTGCCCCACAAGCCCCATTAGGATCCTATTCCATAATTGAGAGATCCTACTGCAAGGAGAAACTATCTACTATGATTACCTTAATCACTTGCTGACATCTATTAGAGTGAATAGGAGATTTGTTAGAGACCTAGACATAGATTGTATATCTTGTAAAGCTCTCGCTTGTCTACCTTGTTGGATCTATGGGCTCTAGAGAGGGGGTTAGTAGATCTAAAACTACTTATACAAAATTTATTTGACCTTCAAGATATTTGCTAAAAGATATTGCTATTATGAAAAGCAAGGAAGAGAGAAATTGATCTAACACCAAAGATGACTAAAATATATAATGGTTCTAACTCCAAACTGGGAGATGTACATTCACTACCTACAGGGGTCAATCTTTAAGATTTTGAACCTTTTCATACACTATATATTCCACGGGGATAACTACAACAAGAGACCACCCTTTTTAGGAACAAGGCCTAAACTAACATTCCTTTTTGGATCAAGGAGCCAATAACCATTACAAAGGTCTTACTAATCTACCTACCAAGAATCTTCTTACTTCTTCAAGGACTTACTCAGTCTTGTAAAAGATCTTCAACCTTTTATTCACCACCTCCTTCTTCAAGGAAGTCAACTTCAAATCTCTTTGATAAATGATCACTATGAGTCAGACTCAATAGAATTTGATCAATTCTTTTTGTCTGTTGTTAGGGTGGAGAACTGAACCAAGAATTCTCTTTCTTCATTATCAATCAAATCATTGTTCATGACCCAATATTCTATTTTCTCATCAATCCAATCACCGTTCACGTCAAGTTGAGAGAGAGATTCGAAGAAGAAAGGAGAGTTTTAACAATAGTACAATGGAGCATCTCTCTAACAAAGATCTTTACACTCAAGTTGGATGTATAGAAGTAATCAAGCTTGAGGGAGATGAGGGTCTCTCAGAGGAATAATCACTCAACCATATAAAGAGAGCATAGAAGGAAAACTTGGAATGAAGTCTAAGGGCCCCTTTTCATAGTTAAGGTTGCCTACTAACTAGTAGAGACACTTTAGATTGATTTCTAGTCATTTTGGGGGTTGTAACAAATCTATTTTTGAAGTTTGCACCACTCTGAATGACTAGATACACTTTTTAGCACTTTACATAACAGTGTAGTCAGTCAAGTTACCATTTAGATAACTTGACCGACAAAATTTACTGTCTCACAAATGATAGTTGTCGATCAAGTTTCTAATTTATAAGAAATTTGACTGACAAATGTATTTGTCTTGCCAGTGCTTGTTGTTGGTGGAGTATTAATTCAATAACTCCCGTTTGAATGCTACAATTAAGAACACATACGCATTTGTTAATTTTGGGATTCTAATTGTAGCTGATTCGAATCCTACTATTTAACAATGTTTCGTTTAGATATAGGGCCTGTTTGCGATGCAGGTTTATGGTCACAAATTTATGAAAATAGAGTCGCCGGACAGACATGGATGAGGACTGGTGAATTTTTCTGGGCATGAACTTGATGTCAACTAAGTTATGATGGGGAACGAGGAAATAAAGACCGCTGGGGGAAAAAATCGGCAGAGGAAGGGGAAGGTGGTAAGGCGACGGAAGGAAGACGCCACCATGTTAGAAAGAGGAGGAATGGGAGAGTTTTTGTCTGGAAGTGTGGTGGAGGAAGGAGGGGTGCCATGGAGGATGGTCAACCGAGGGGAGAAGTTACATGAGGTGGTGGAGAACAGGGGAAGGATGGTCAGCCGAGGTGAAAAAGAAAGGAGAAACTGGCGAAAAGTTGGGTGCCGGTGGCAAGGAGATAGATAACACATGGTGAGTGGCGACGGCCCGGAGTCCGGACGGCGAGCGTAGGATTCGGAATCACGCCGCTATCGGCGTGATGTATGACGATCACTTATACTCAGCAAATATTGCTACCCAAAGGCAAGTTTTTAAAATACAAGATTGAACTACAACCCCACTTTTAAATACCATATCCAAATGACGCCCAAGGGGCCGTTCGGCTGAGCACAAAATCCCAGTAATTATTACATAAAAACCAGTTCAGATAACTAACACTCACTGGAAGATAAATTTGATCTGGTAGTTACAGTCGTAAAAATGCAAGGACCTAATGTTGGTGCCCCAAATGCAAGGACCTAATGTTGGTGCCCCACAAGGGTAGTAAATGCTTGTTTAACGCGACTCAAAGTCAGGGGCGAAGCAGAGTTTGATTCTTGGAGGGGACAAAATATTTTCAATATTCTGTTATATATAATAACGTTTGTGTGAGTGATAAAATATGAGAAAAAAAACACATCATAAACGTAAGAATGGAAGATGAGACCTTTAGAAGTAGAGTTGTTAAATTTTCAATTACACCACAGAAGAATTTATGTTTGATAAGCATTTTATGAAGTATATATTTTATGTTAGAGGCACACATGCACGACAAATATAAAAAATTATATAGCCACAAGGATTCGAACCTACACCATAGGATTAGCAGATCAACCCGCTCACTACTGCGCCAAAGAAGATTTAACGATATGTACACGGTACTAATAATGTATATTTTATACTTTTGTTCTAAACATATGTGCATATCAACTATATCAACTATGATGGAAATATTTTTTTTGGGGGGGGGGGAGCATGACCCATGCTTGCCCCTGACTCTGCCTAAAGCACCTTCAAAATTACCTTACCTAGCATCGGTGTCAGTGGCGGAGCCAGAATTTAACGAAAGGGTAGGCACCTTATAGCTGCAGCTAAGTAGGTAGGGCACACTGTAAGGTAACACATACTTTTTCCCCAAAATCTGTTGCAAATACAACTCAATCGGTGTACATTTTGGCATGTACGGGTGGGGCACGTGCCCACCTGTGCCTCCATGTGGCTACGCCACTGATCGGTGTGTATAAATATGCCACTCCACACACCTGCCACCTATCTCGCTCTTTCACGCACATAGACATGCCACCTCTCACTCTCTCTAGCGCACAACCTCTTTCTCTATCTCTCTCTCTCCTCTCTCTAACCTTCTCTCTCTCCAACCTGCCACCTTCTCTATTTCTCTCTATCTCTCTCTTTCTCTTTCTCTCTCTCTCTCTCTCTATATATATAAATATATATCTGACACACACACTAAGGATTGGGTGCATTACTATCATTATTAGATAATGCCTCATTATGATGCTAATGCACCCAGTTATGATCTTAATACATCAAGTTATGGTGCTAATGCAACCAATTCTTAGTGTACAAATATAAAAGAAAATAAGTACAAGTCTTAACATAATCACCCAATATTTGTAGCAAAACCACCAATTATGGTGCTACTGCGCCTAATTGTGGCACTAATGTGTCCAGTTCTTAGGATATCTATATAATAACAAATTAGTACAAATCTTAACAGAAAGTGTTGAATATGTGTAGTAAAGCGCCCAATTTTGACGGTAATAAATCCAATTCTTAGTGTACGCGCATAATAGCAAATGAGCACAAATCTTAACATAATGCACTTAATATTAGTAGTAAAAGTGTCCAATTATGGTGGTAATGTGCTCAACTCTTAGTGTAAATGGATATTAATAAATGAGCACAAATCTTAACATAATGCGCTCAATATTAGTAATAAGCACTCAATTATGGTGCTAATGCGTCCAATTACAGTGCTAATGCACTCAATTCTTAGAGTACATGCATAATAAAAAATACACAAATTTTAATGTTATTCACTTAATATTATGAGCACTAGTGCTTGTTGGGGTCGCCCTGACGCGGGAGTGATCAAATTAACATTGATGCTACTGTCAAACATTACAAGGCCACCTGTGCCTTAGTAGCACGGGATGACGGCGGTAGGTGGGCTGGAGGAGTAGCGATGACAGTGGACACTGCTGATGTACTCGAGGCTAAACTAGAAGGTATCCTGAAAGCGGGTGAACTAGCATCGTTGAACGGATTGGAGCGTGTCACTATAGAATCTGATTCATAGACTGCCGTGAAGATGATAGCCTATAATGAGATGGACCACCCGGAATATATCAAGAAGATAAGGAGAATCCATAACTTGATGAGACCAGGGTGGAAGGTTGAGTTCAGGCCGAGAGAGTGCAATGTTGTTGCTGATGAGTTAACTAAGTACCACCTCAAAAACAACTTGGCATACAAGACATACACCCCCCCCCCCCTAAGGAGGTCATCAGTCTTCTTAATAAAGACTTTTGTAATGGTAGTAGTACTACTATATTTCTGGTTTCTAGTTTAATTAGTGAATGTATTTTTCAAGTTCATTTTGTTCGCACCAGGAGGGCTGGATGAATAAGATAGCCTCTTGACTTATCTTTAAAAAAAAATTGTGCAACCACGGTATGCTGATTTTTTTTTGGTCGCTTGCTTACCTGTGTGGATGAAATGGTAATATGAATATTACACCATAATCGATGGCTGAAGCATAGGAGGACCAGACTCACAAAAATCACAATATGCAATAAAAACAAAACCAAGAGTACCTATCCCGCCCGTTATCATCTTCAATCACATATATGCAGTTGGATAAAGGTAGATATAAGGTGAAGGTGTTTAAAGTCCGAGTAGTCATGCTATTCATTAACCGTGTCAAGAAGTGAACAGCGTATAGATAAACCATAATCCTAATCCAGCACATCCATATGCAGCGTTGTAGGACTGAGTGGGTGAGTGGGGTGCTATATATTCACAACTTTTGCGCCTGTCAGTTAGTCCAACTGTCTAATTATTATTCTTTGAAAATAAACTTATTGTTAAACTTAGAGATAATATCATCGTCATTACGATTTACGTGTCTTCGATAATTTGGAATCCCTTCTTGTCTCATAAAAAGAAGTAAAAGAAACATAGCACGTAAAGATGTAAATAAGAAGAAAGCCAATTGTTAGAACAATCAAGTTGATCTTGCACTGCAGCAGTGCCGGGAAAAGCAGGATGCCAGGAAAAGCAGGGGGGTGTAAATCCGGCCTCCCGGAGCCCCTTGTGTGGGCGCGGCCCCGGCTTGGTTTTGCCCTTCGGTTCATTGAACCATTTTTCCGTCGCCGTGACTGTGGTGCACCTGGGTTAGAGAGAGAGAGGCCGGGGGGGTTGTAATCTACATTAGATATTGGTGGAGGGAGGGAGAGAATAGTAATTTACATTGAAAATGAGTGTGTGACGTGTGTTTGATGTGCGCCTGGAGCGGTTTCTCTGGACGGGGCCATCAGTTGGGTGGTTTTGCATTCCGGTTGGGATGGAGGTAGTTGGCACATTAAATGTGTGGCAGGGGGAGGAAGTAATGAAAGAAAAGAGAAAAAAGAGAGAAAACATTATATCACATATAACTTTTAATCCCTAGTGTATTTTCTGACAAAAAATTTTGTTAGATCGTTTCTAAAAATACAATCTAACAGAACTAATGTCAACATATTTTTAGAGAAATAATATGTTGGATAAAATTAATGTGCGCATTATGATTGTTTGGTGTTGATGATGATAAGAAGAGACTCAATATACTATAAAGTAGGTGCACTACATTACATACTCGACACACTACATTACAAATTGGGTGCAGTACATGTGAAACATGGTGCAAAAGTAGGTGCATTGATAAAGCACTATTTGGGCAGAATCACGTCCAAGTTGTGAACATTCAAGTCCAAACTGGATGCATTCAAGTCTGAATTGGGCACAATCAAGTCTGAACTGGGCTCAAGGCCGAACTGGGCACATTAGATTAATTGTGGATGTGATACATGTCAAACTAGATGCAATACATGTGAAAATGGGTGCACTCAATAAGAAGAAGATGATGATCATGATCATGATCATGATTATTATCATGATGATGGTGTTCATGATGATGAAGAAGAAGAAAAAGAAGAAGAAGAAGAAGAAGATGATGATGATGATGATGATGATGATCATGATCAGTAGGCGCATTACAACACTAAGTGGGTGCAATCACGTCCGAGCTAAGCACATTCAAGACCAAAGTGGGCACAATCAAGTCCAAATTGGCCTCATGTCCGAACTGGGCACATTCAAGTCTAAATTTGACGCATTGGATTGATTGTGGGTGTGATATATGTCAAGCTAGGGGCAATATATGTGAATTTGGGTGCAATAAAAAAAAGATGATAATGATGATGATAATTGTTACAATCCATTCCTTGCTTTGCTGGTAATCCTAGAGTTTTAAGATAATCTTAATGCTTGTCATACTTTTGTTAGTAATATTCTATGTTGTGATTTGTCTTAACTTTGATAACTTTAAATACTTATTTGGGCAACTCATAATCATGACTTAAGCATATTATAAAGATCTGAGTTGGAATTCATATATCATTAACCCATACATGTGTGTAAAAAAAGAGTTAATGACATTGGAGGAAATAATTAAAAAAAGAGTTAATGACATTAGTAAGTAGTTTTAACCGTCGATTCTTCCTTATCCTCATTTTTCCTTTCTCATAATACCTGGTCCAACGAATTTGAGGTTGGATTAAACACTGACCTTCATCTTCTACCTACAGCAGACATCGTTTAGGGTTGAAAGGAAGAAGAAAATTGTAGATTTTGCTAAAGTTTTGATATGGATTTGAGAATTTCAGAGATGGGCTGTATTTTTAAGGTGTTTTCACACCTTAGGGTGAGTGAGTACTTTCTTTAATCAGTAGATTGCACGTAAATGAGTTAAATCATCAATAATCTTCTTGGTATGCGAGTACAAACACTAAGTTGTGTTTTTGATCTAGCTTTTGCTAGATGATATGAAATGGATCATTTCTCTATTGTGATGAATTTTAGATTATGAAATCACATTAGAAATGATTGCAGTCTATGTAAATAATAATTCTTAAAGTAATTGTAAAAGTTACACGAATATACTAAAATCTAAGATTTTCGGCTATGACTAAAATTGTTGTATAATTGAATAAAGAAGTTTGCCTAGTTGAATCTCTTTGGTTACGAATGATTGTTTTATTTGTATGCGTATTACATATTTGTTAGATAAGATTTTGGATTCTATTCAATGATATCATTGTTTTCTTGATATATCAGTAAGGAGGGTGAAACCCTAAATGAATGTAAAGTTGGAGGTTTGCAAATAGACATCTTCATTCAATGTTATTCATGATGTATGATGTTTTAGTAAATGGCATGGAAACCCTAGTTCATTTCATTACAGGGTTTCATATATATATATATATATATATATATATATATATATATATATATATATATATATATATATATATATATATATATATATATATATATATATATATATATATATATATATATATATACACACACACACACACACTACTACAGAAACAACATTCAATGTCGCTTTTCTGGGCGTCAGTTATTTAACAAAACCGACGCCTATAATATTCAACGTCAGATATTTAGGAACCCCGACGTCTATATTCGAAGACCAGCCAGATACATGTACCGCTTTGTATTCAACGTCGGCTGGGTAAAATAAACCGATGCCTAAAATCGCCCGCGAAATCCAATTTCTGAGCAAAAAACATTTTGCCCCAAAGTGTCACATACAGCGTCGGTTGTTTAACTACTAACCGACACCGATATAAGATGGAAATTTGCGTGAAAAGTTCCAATTTAGGCTTCGGTTATCCTTTGATAACCGACACTAATAATGGTTCCCGCCAAATAATTTAGGGCAAAAATTGTCTAATTGGACGTCCGTTTTTTAATATCAACCGACGCTGAAAGGTAAAAGGCGTCAATTTTCCAGATAACTGATGATGTTGACAAACTTAATAGACCCGTATCACCCAGCTCTTCCCCTTCCTTCCTATTTCATCGCGATAGTTTTCTATTGTGATCGCCGCTCGCCTAAAATTGCCCGATGATCGCCCGACGACCCCCGCTGCTGCTATTGGTGTGGCTCTGCTCACCGCCGCCGCCGCCGCGTCCTCTTTCTCCTTCTACTGCCGCCGCTTACCGCCATTGTTTCTCGCCGGTCTGCTCTACTCTTCTCTTGGTGCCACTGCTGCTCGCCGCTTTGCTCTGGTCTTCGCCTGCTCGCCGCCACTGCTACCGCCGGTCGCCGTCGCTCTTCTCCACGCTAGCTCCAGGTAGCCCTAGCCTCTTTGCTTCTTTCTCCATAGCTTTCCTTCTCCGTAGCTCCTTACCAGCAGCAAGCATGGCCGTGGCTGTGTTGGCCTACCACGGCCGTGCTGTCCATCACAAATGAAATATCAAATTTGTGTTTATGAACAAATCTTTGTGTAATGCTTTATGTAAATCCTAGGATACGAACAAATTTTTTTCTTGCATATATTTGTGTTTCTAATCCTAATGTTTGACCTAATTCAGTAAATTTTGATGCATGTTGAAATAAGATTTAAACTTGTCCATTCTAGCATCCTAATTTGATTTGATTAAACCCTAACATTGATGAAACCCTAACATCAATTGTGATGAAACCCTAACATTAATTGTGATGAAACTCTAACATGTACCTATCTATTATTGTGTTTGTTGGCTTAGAAACCCGTCTAAGATTTACTCATTAGGAGTAAATTTTGGATAGTCCCTGGTTTGGGACTGTTCTTGAACACCTAATCTCACTTAGGATGTAAGTGTATAATGTGTATAGGGTTTTCGAGAAAATTTCGGCAGCATTTCCCCGTTTGTTCTCTAAGTACATATGTACTTAGAGAACAACGGGGAAATGCTGCCGAAATTTTCTTGAAAACCCAATACACATTATACACTTACTAGTGAGATTAGGTGTTCAAGGATGGGATAGGTGGTACACATTTATTATATATCAGAATGATGACTTATATGTGCGCAGAGATCACAATGAAGGATTATTAATTGATAAAAGATCACAATTTTAGAGGCATGCATGTTTATATTTTTTTTATTGAAGCTAAATGTTTGCTTTTTTAATATCAATATCTTTTTCATATTTCATGTTTCATTATCTTCTAGTTAATACAAATGCTGAATGTTTGCCTTTTTAATGACATTTTCAGATGGCTGACCATGATAATGTTTGACCTAATTCAGTAAATTTTGATGCATGTTGAAATAAGATTTAAACTTGTCCATTCTAGCATCCTAATTTGATTTGATTAAACAATAACATTGATGAAACCCTAACATCAATTGTTATGAAACCCTAACATTAATTGTGATGAAACCCTAACATGTACCTATCTATTATTGTGTTTGTTGGCCTAGAAACCCGTCCAAGATTTACTCATTAGGAGTAAATTTTGGATAGTCCTTGGTTTGGGACTGTTCTTGAACACCTAGTCTCACTTAGGATGTAAGTGTATAATGTGTATTGGGTTTTCGAGAAAATTTTGGTAGCATTTCCCCGTTTGTTCTCTAAGTACATATGTACTTAGAGAACAACGGGGAAATGCTGCCGAAATTTTCTCGAAAACCCAATACACATTATACACTTACTAGTGAGATTAGGTGTTCAAGGATGGTATAGGTGGTACACATTTATTATATATCATAATGATGACTTATATGTGCACGGAGATCACAATGAAGGATTGTTAATTGATAAAAGATCACAATTTTAGAGGCATGCATGTTTATATTTTTTTATTGAAGCTAAATGTTTGCTTTTTTAATATCAATATCATTTTCAGATTTGATGTTTCATTATCGTCTAGTTAATACAAATGCTAAATGTTTGCCTTTTTAATGACATTTTTAGATGGATGACCATGATGAGCATGGTGTCCATGATGAGCATGAAGTCCATGATGAGCATGCTGTCCATGATGAGAATGGGGAGGATACCAATGTAAGTTCTAAAAACATATCCTGTATTTCTATAAAATTCATTATCTTCTAGTTATGTCATATATCCCATATTTCTATATTGGGCTAATTCAGTGTGTTTATTTTTGTCAAATTTTAGGTTGATGATGCACATGTACCCACTGAAGCACTGGAGGAACTTGATGCGCATCACCAAAAACTTAACAAGAAAAGGGGCATCACTCTGTTGAAGAAGTTAATAGCACTAAGCGGCAATGGATCCAGATTGGTTGTGGAGTTTGATAATGGAGGAAATGCAATTGGAGTGAACCACAATAATTTTGTAAACTATCTTGGGGTTGTCACTCGAAGCCATTGTGGTGTTAAGTATGATAATTGGCATAAAGTTCCTCAGGCGAAGAAAGACATGATATGGAAGGATTTATGCGTGAGTTATTATTATTTGCAATTCTATTTTGTAGATTACAAATTCTATTATTTGCAATTCTATTTTGGATACTAGTTAAAAAAATTCTATTTTACAGAATTTGTTTGCATTGGATGAGAAGCTGCATCGTAAAAGTGTGATGCAACGCGCTGGAAAGATGCTAAGGAACTATAGCACAAATCTCAACAGAGAATACATAAAAGATGGTGATAAGAAGAAGCAGTGAGCCCTTGAACAGTGGAACTTCTTGGACAAAGAAGATTGGGACATGTTTGTTACTTCAAGAAAATCTGAAGAATTCAAGGTATTAGGCGTCACTCCCAATTTAATAAATATACATTGTATTCACCTATTTAAGATTAACATTTAGTGCTACTAACCAAATAATTAATGTGCATACTAACTAGGCTCTCAGTGAGGCGTAAAAAGCAAGGCATGCACTGAATGTGCATGACCACACTATGGGTCCAAAGGGCTATGCAAGCGTTCGCCAAAGACTACAGGCAGAGTCTGCTGCTACTCAGGAGTCCTCTACTACATGTGTCACACCCATGCCTTGCCATGATGTCTGGATAGCTGGGAGGAAAAACAAGAAGGGTGAAATAAAGAAGCCCGTAACTGCTGAGGCGGCTGCGAAATGGTAAAATACAACTCTTAGAGCAATCGTTTGAATATTGATTATTTGTGGTGTTAACTTACCAATTTCTATTGATGGTGATTAGCGGGAGCTGTACGAGTAGAGGAAACAAGGCACATTCATCCCTCAGGGCACAAGGGATGAATTGACAGTTGCTCTGGGTAACCTAGAGCATCTTGGACGTGTTAGGGGTGTAGGCGCTAGTGTGGGCATCAAAGCATTCTTTGAGCCATCCCAGCGCAAACCCAGAGCGGGACTTTCACAAGAAGAGGTAACCTATTCTTTTTTTAGAATGTTACTGCAAAAGGGAATTCAATAATAAGAAGCTAATGTTTATTTTATCCATGTATAGGAGAATAAGAGAGTCGAGGATATAGTTGCTAAGAAGGTCAATTATATAGTTGCTGAGAAAGTCAAGGAAGAAATGGTGTGGTGGCAGTCATCTCAGGCTTCCAATCAGCCTATAGCAACCCACTCTTCTCCTGATGCACAAACTGAGAGTAATCCTGTAGACCCACCACCTAACACATCTGTTGTAAGTATTGTTTATGACATTGTAGCTAGTCTTTTCAAGATGATATGTATATATGTATAATATTCTTTACGTAAATTTGTAGGCATTGAAGCCATGCCGCTTAAGAATGCAAGACTATGTTGTTGCAGAGGCGGAAGCTTACCCTTTCCTTCCTGGGGCAATGTTTCACGGGACTCCAATTCCACATGGCTATGTTCGTGTGAGCCCGATATGTGTATTACCCGATTGGAGGGAAGCTACATTGCCATATGTCCACCTGGATATTGATACACTTGCTGAGGCAGAAGACGGGGTGATATTGTGGCCCAAAGCTGATGTCGTCTACACTATTGAAATTGTAAGATAAATTTACATTACTTTAGATTGTTAATGTGTATATATGAGGTCAAGTTATCTAAAATTATATATACATGTTAAAAAGAAGACACTCGGAGCACCTAGGCCTCCACCTCCACTTCTTGCATTACCATGTTGGGTTCCAACTGACCTAAAATACTCGTTAGGTCCTGCTTGTAGGGGAATGGCATGTTGGCTACGGGCACATAATATGCATTACCCTATAATTGTTTCTTTAGAAGATAATTATGCAGGTCAATCATACGAAAGCTCTTTATTTATACAAGATATTATTGAGCTGTTTATATATGATTGGCTGAATACATCAATGATAGAGACATGGATAAGGTGAGATCTTGTTTATACATCCATATACCTTGTCTAAGATCTAGTGATCTGGTTTCTTATATATTAATGCATACGTAATACATGTTTTGCAGCTACTTAGTCAAAAATCAATGCAAACAATTTGCATTTGATCATGTGGGATTTTTTATTCCATCATTGATTAGTATGGTAGCTAAAGACCCTGATAGTGTTCAACAATACTGTATAGATGTTTTTACAATTTTTGGTCAGCAAAAGAAGACGATAATAATAGCTCCATTCAATGTCAAGTAAGTTTACTTTACTTATAATTTGGACTTAAGAAAATTACATTTTTATTGTGGATTTTGAGTTATTAATTTTTAACTTTTTTACCTCTAGCGGTAGGCATTGGGAGTTACTAGTTATTCTCCCCGGGACGTTCACTATTTATTATCTAGATCCTGAAGGGAGTACATTGAATACTAAAATTGGACACGTAATGAGATTGCCATTATTCTGGTGAGAAATATTTCATTTTTATATCCGTTAACATATGTTATTATATTACTATTTAATTATGCAATTTACTGTGTTACATTAACATGTCGGGGTTTAGATGCATTCAAAAATACTGGAGGATAGGTCCCAAGGAAAAAGAACCAGCCAATAATTTGGGAGAACGTAAAAGTAAGTTCCTGACTCTAATGTATATATTATTTATGTGAATTGTGCTTAGTTGTATTTTTTAATATTTTGTATGTTTCAATTTATAGTGCGCTACACAAGACAACGGCTGGGCATGCGCATACTATGTGATGCAATTTATGCAGATGATTATCCAATATGCCGCATTGGACATCGATACCATACATGAGGTATTATATATAGTCTCATTAGTTTGTATGAAATATATCAATCTTATTTTTATATTATTACTTATATATATACATCATTCTCTTTGCGGGTGTTTAAAACTGACCACACTATAGGTAAACGCTTAAAAGATGTACATGCTCCATATACTATGGAAGTATTAAATGAAGTAAGAGAAGAATGGGCAAGAGCCATACAAGCAGTGGCGATTGTAAGATATAATTGGGATGCTGATAGTATATTTGTCTGAATGTTTCTGAATGTTTATACATGTCTGAATGTTTCTACATGTATTTGAATGTTTCTACATGTGTGAATGAGAGAATTGAATTGATGTTTGAATGTATCTACTTGTGTGAAAAGTATATTTGTTGATTTTGCTGGTTTGTGGCCTGTTTGTAGGCTGATATCAATGGATGTCGTGAACCTATAGTTCAGAAAACTAAACTACAGGTTCTCATCCTGCTGACCAGCCACAGTAGGCCTGCAAACTGATAAGAAAAAAAAATAAAACATAGGCATTGGTTATTTATAGAACACCGTCATCAAAGGCTTACAACGTCGGTTATTGGATAAAAACCGCCACCTAATATGACAAACAACCCGACCGTGCAGGAAAGCACGGTCGTGGTGGAAAAAGTGTCAGTTATTAGTATAAAACTGACACCTATAGTAGCACGGCCATGGCGTCTGGGAATATGGCGTTAGTTATTTAGTTGCAAACCGACGCAGAAAGTGTCCTAGATGGCGCCCTTTTTGTGGCGCGAACCCTTTTGGCGTCGGTTATAAAACCAACGCCGAAGAGTTCGACATTTAGCGGTGCCCACATAGGCGTCGCTTGAGAACCATCACTAAAAGGGGTTAAACAATCGACGCCAAAGACATGTTTTGTAGTAGTGATATATATATATATATATATATATATATATATATATATATATATATATATATATATATATATATATTTGATTATATGTGAATTGCTGAGAGCAATTATTATTGAATGATGTAATGATGTATTCAATCCTTATGTGAGTTATGTGATAAGTGAATGAGGTAAATGAAACCCTAATGATAAGGTGTTCAGTGAAATGAGTATTGCGATATCAATGTTTCTCAGTTTGAGATGTGGTGATGCTTAACAATTCAGTTGTGGTAAATGTTATCAAATGATTATGAAATGAATGGTTTACAAAGCTGAACAAAGATATGTTGATTTGATGATTAAATTGTGAATTTAAAGAGTGAATTAGACATGTAGATGCCCTAAACACTATAGAATTCTCACAGGATGAGGCATGCGTTGTAAGGAGGAAACAGTTTCCCGACTGGAGGTAGTCCAGATCGAGGTAAGCCGGAGCACACTAGTAGGGTGCGGGGGTCTTGACCAATAGGGCAGACTCCTTATAATTGTGTGGTATCCAACACCAACCAGGGATGATGGTACCTGTGTTACTTGTTGAGTGATTAGTGGTCAGTAGGTACACTGATGCACAATAAGCCTGAGGGCTTTGACTCACTGCCTGAGTACCCAAGTTGAAAGGTGGAGTCTGAGATATCTGTCCACTCCCATTAGTTACTGAGAGGCAGACGTGTCGAGGCCCGTTGTAGACGGGGTCTTACTCAAGAGATAGGCTTAGGAACCTGGGCATGCTTCTAAGCCTTGTACAGTGAGACCGTAGCTTGCGGTGATTCTTTCACATGTTGTAGTACACCTCATGTGGGTTCAGGGCATAACAAGATGAATGAGAGGTTAAATAAGTGTGCACAGTTATTGAATTATTCTTTGTATTTTTCTGAGTTATTAGTTTTCTTTATGATCAATCAAACATGTTCATATATTGATTCATTCTTGTAGATGTCTAGAGTATTGTGCCATATTTATGTTTGTGAAAAATTAGTCTCTTTAAAGATTACTGCTGTTATAATTGATATTAGTTTCTCAAAAGTATATTTGTAATTATATCAGTGCTTTAGACTATTTATTTGACGTACTCATTCACTGAGCCAGTAGGCTCACCCCTCTACTCATAATTTTTAGGGAAATCACACGGACTTGAAGAAGGTCAAAGCATCAGAGTAGATCTATCACATGAGTTCAGTATGAGATTAGTTAAGTTCAGTCAATCCCTATCACTCTAGGTCCTTGTATAGATGTGAGAGAGTTGTAAATGATGTTTTGTATCTTTGTTTCCTTATAAGAGAGAATGTATTTGATTATCTTATCATATGTACACTGAAGTGTGAGAAACAAAATGAATGTATTGATGTGTATCATTAATGTTGAGATCATATTAGAGTGATGAAAGTTTAATTCTCTTGTAAAGTTTGTTTATGTGTTTGGATGCGAGAAAACAAAGAGTTTGAGATAAAGGAAAAAATCAGGAGTGAACTTTGTATTAAGTATAATCCTCAAACTTATTCCCTAATCTCATGATTAGTGGTAATCGTGGAATTCGGGTGTAACAATAATGTTGATGATGATGATGACCATGATAATGATCATGACGATGATGATCATGATGAAGATGATGATGAGGATGACGATGTTGACCATCGTCATGAGCAGCAACAGTTACATGATAATCGTGCACTGACAAGCCAACACATTACGACACTAGCTGGGCACAATCAAGGCCGATTTGGACACATTCAAGTCCAAATTGGGTACAATCAAGTCCAAACTAGGCTCAAGTCTGATCTGGGCACATTCAAGTTCAAAAGAGGCATATTTGATTGATTGTGCGAATGATGCATGTAAATTTAGACACAATACATGTGTTCATCTCTTTCATCACTTTCCTCCTCCATTATCTTCCCTCATCACTCATTTTATTCCCTTTTTACTTCCTCCTCTATCATTTTATACCCCTTTGCTTCCCTCCTATTCTATTATTTTCCATAATATGTCAATATTTTTCTTGTTGGAAAGTACTCTTTGACAGGATTCTAATGATTTTTATTTCATGAAAAAACTCATTACGCATTAAAAGTTTAAGAAAAACAAAAAATAAATATAAAAAGATAAAATATAGGTGCTTAAGAAGGACAGTGAGTGAGTGGAAGAGGGGAAGGGGGGGGACCACACTAGTAGGGGGAAGGAGAGAAGGGAGAGTGAGTGGAGGAGGCAAAAGGGGGGGCACGTTGGTAGGGGGCTAACAAGGGTGGTTTCACCCGTGCATGAAACGTGTGTATGCCCCCTGCGAGTATGGAAATTATAGTTTAATTTACATTATATGGTGGAAACCCTGGATAGAGACAGACAACGAGCTATATAATTGTGTTTTTGTAGCACTAGCATGTATCCACTTTAATAGTGCATGTTATTTGTATTACATGCCTCCTACAAATGGTAGATTTAATTCCCTTTTATGCACTTGCATTCTCACCAAGGTTAGTTTGATTGGATGTAGTAAGGCGAAGTTTTGTGAGTTCATAATGTAAAAATATACATCAAACATGTACTTTTTCATCTGACTCCACTCTACCAAATATAATGTAATTACTATAAGAAAAAATCTTCGCATTCATCTTTGATTGTATCCCCATTTTGCTACCTGATAATTGGGACTTGTACAAACAACCTACAACAACCACTACTCATGCAAAATAAGATACTATTCATGATGTGTACATGTACTAGATTTCCAAAATATACAACCTAAAGAAGAAGCTCCACTCATCCTAAAAAATGCAAACTATCCCCTTATGGAGGGCATAGGATCCATATGAACACCCTCTAAAATTCTATATTCAAGAGTTTATTGACCTTCATTCAAAGATTCTCAAGCCTACATAAAAACATGTGATGCCCACCAGCATATATGTAACTTTAATTGGTATAACGAGATGTTTTTATCTAACTAGATAGATGTAGAAATTTTTGATATATGAGGAATCATCTACATGGGGATACTTCCACCTTCTTTCAAAAATCAATATCTACTAATGGTAGTGGATTACGTGTTCAATTGGGTCTATGACTTAAAGGTTGTAATTATGATTTTGATCAAGGGCATATTCCCATATATATATATGTATATATGTATGTATATGTGTGTGTATGTGTGTGTATGTGTATAAATAAATAAATAAATAAATATATATATATATATACATACATATATATGTATTTATATATACATATATAATGATTATTCGCAATGTACCCCATTTTGCTATATCCATTGGTTCTTTCAAATCCAATCCACCTTCATCCTTTGGAAGTGCCAATACATGAGGGAAATGGATGAGAGAAAGATATCAAAGAGGTTTGGATTTCTGACCAAAGACAAGAGAAGGATATTCACACACAATCAATGTAATGCCATAAATGTGGCAACAAGTCAAGCACATGATCGGTTCCCATGAAGAAGGGAGATGGAGACTTAAAGACCCAAAGACTAACCTTTGGAAAGTGACCAGATCTAGAGCTATGAAAGATAGGCATAGGGAGCCGGTATGGGCTGGAATACATGTGACAAAATAGAGTATGTTTGTTCATAAATTTCTGCACAATGCACTAGGCACTCTAGACAAAATACATGGATGGAATCATGAAGTTGATGATGTCTGCATACTATGCAAGGAAGCGGATGAATCCCATTCTCATTTGACTGGAAGCTGCAATTTTAGAAAAGAGGTTTGGAAGATTATATGTGATGATTTTAGATTATATCTATAGTTAAAAGAAGAACCAAAGTGAACGTTGTTATGCTGCGGGGAAAGTAACAAAAAGAGGATTTTATTTCCTTCTCTATGCTATCATATTTGAGAGGAGAGGAATGCACAAAAACATGAGAGAGTAGCTATTAATGCTAGAAATATTGTTGTAAAAATTTATAAATGTGTTAAACGTAAGTTACACATGAGTTATAGGAGTAAGTTGTTTCTCTATTTTCTGGATGTATGGCATTGGGCCTACATGTAACTTTCGTCCTCCTATATTTTTAGGAGGAAGTCAGAATATATTTACCTGATTTCAATATATACATACACGCACACATATATACACATATATATGTATATATATCTTTATATATATATATATATATGTATATATATGTATATATATACATATATATATACATGAGTCATCAAGGAGACTTCCACTCCCCGACCCCTCATTAACCTATGGAGGCCCGACACAAGAGGAGTATGGTAAACTAAGTGTGCAACCCATCGGTTTCGGCACAAACCATGTCAAACATAAATCCCACTTTATTCATCCCCGTAAGGATTCAAACCTGGAATCTCTGTCTACATTCATGGTCCAATCACCAGTGAGCCACACCCTTGCAGACATATACATACATACATATATATATACATATATATATATACATATATATACATATATATATATATATATATAGAGAGAGAGAGAGGGGGGGGAGAGAGATTCAGAGGTTTGGAGTCCCTCAAACCATCATATATGATGGGATAAACCACTTTTTAAAAAGTAATTTGAAGCATTACTAAGGAAATATGAAGTTGGGCACAAGGTTGGTACAACATACACTACTATAGAATGGGGAGACAACGTCGAGTATTTTAGATTTATAGCATCGTTACTGACCAACACCTAAGTGGGTAATTCTAAAAACAAGCACATATTCATTGGTCAACTTATCTGACGGTGTTACTTTCATTGTAGGTTAGTGGTTACAATTGAACCGACTACATCAAACACAACAACTGCCGAAATACTAGTTTCTCTAGCATATATCGTGATAATTATGCAATGGCATCGACGATGGTTAGTACATGCCACGTCGGTTATTATAAACAAAAACCGTTCGATAATATGTTTATCAGTAATGAACAGTAAAAAAAGTAGTCGTCGCTTATTGTCATTTCACCGATGTGGAATGTCTATGTAGTTGGTTTTTTATAAATAACTGATGGGAAATGTATATGTTTATTTTTTTTACAGTAGGTCTGCAAACCTACTATCGATGCTTGCAACTACCTATATAT